>JAXCHB010000242.1:2803333-4205000 GCA_036926305.1 Uropetala carovei | reverse complement strand
GGATCGTGCGTATATGTTTTTCCTCTCTTAAACCGAGGACCAAGATACGTTCAGAAAAAAAGGAGCAAACGTTCCTCTTCCCCGCGGAATCGGTGCCGGTGGCGGTGTGCTCGCGAATTCGGTGATGTCATGCCAAATGGCGTGGGCGAATCGTAGCGGTTATTTCTGAAGTGATGATGTATGTATGCACGCGGTGTTTTAATGAGGTGTTAGCGCGTTGGGAAGTTAATCTCGTGGCGTGGACAACAAATCCCTCTCTAAAATTATGTTTAGGGCGAAACTACGTGGAAGGACATTTAACTCTTGAATCTCTATAAATCCTATATTCCCAAATATTCATATTATTTTATCATCTGTGAAGAAATCTGGCTATGTATATCAACCGAAATTCTAAAATTATGGCATCATTTTTATAATATTCGGTACAATATATTTATATAGTTATCACTCAAAACAAAACATTCTCTAATTGCCTCAGTTATTCTATCTCGTATATACTATATAAACTGTCATATTTATCATTTGAAGTATTAATTCAAGGAACAACCATGGAACCATGGAAATCAAAATTACTCAATGTGAAAGTATAGATTTACTCGTATTCACAACAAACCTCTTATACGTTATACGCCAATTGAATTTTTGAAAAGGAGATTCAAAGCACCAAAATTGACATCTTTCCAGATGGTATGAGATACTACGATATCTCGAACAGCTGCCAAATGCTCCTCTGGAATCATATGGGTCGCCTCTTCGGTGCACAAGGCATATTGCATAAGGTTCCTGCTCCTCAGAAAAGACATGGAATGTAAGTTTTTTTACTGATATTATAAACCATGGGTTCTAAATCTAGCAACAAACATTGGTAGTAGAAAAACGTTTCTTCTCTTGGTAACAGTATTCTTTGGGATGTTCTTCAAGGCATATGTCAGTTTTTTTTATATTCATATGTCATTTGAGAAAAATTACTACTAAATCAGAGGTTATTTTTTAAAAAATTTAGAACTGTACAAGCAAGTACAAGTAGGAAAATCGAAAAGGAAAATAAAATCATATGATTATATTATGTTGAATTTATTGTAAATATAAATTATTAATACATATTCACATATGCATTGCAATAATTTAAGTAAAGAAAGAAAAAATAATAATAAAAAGAACACAATGTATATGTGTATATCCTGAATTTAAAATATTTTATTTTCGCGTTCACTTTTATCCTCATCATTATTATCTTATTTTGCTACTGGAAATACTCCTTTAAACCATCTCTCTTTTTTCTGTTTCTGAGTGGATTCATTGTCGCTGATTAAATTCACATTTATGCCTTTATGAATTGAGAGTTTTCTTTGAGTTATATAATATCTACTTATGTTGATAAACTGTTTTGAATTTCAAGATTACATAACATGATAATGTCTGAGAAAGTAATAGCTTCTTTAAATCTATTCTCTTTCTCCTGGTGAATGCCTTTATGGAAATAATTCATTTACTACCAAAATTACATAAAGTGAAAATTCTGATTAGAAAAATATTTCTTAGTGTTTCATTTCCTTCCTGCAGTTTCACTTCCAGTCATTTACCTTATCCCCAAAAGGACAACTTTAATGCCAATTTAAAATTTTTTTTACATTTTTGATGAGTCATATTTAATTACATGTACCCACAAATGAAACTGTGTAAGTGCTTGAAGACCAATTATTGAGTGAAAATGTAGACCAAATTTATGTAGCAGATTTTTCATCGTTCACTAGAGTTTACACAGACTGGAACTCTTTCATGTTTAATGGTGAATTTTACAAGCAAAATGAGGGCATAGCTATGGTATCCACCTCTCTTATATACTTGCTGATATCTTCAAGAACCGTAAAGGATATAAATTATTTAAATCTGGCTCTAATCTGTCACAATATATTGTTTGTTGATATTATTTTGTTGATGACATTCACATATTTAGTAAGGAACTCAGGGACAATAGGCCCAATTTTTGTGCCTTATAAACTCCCTAATTGTAAATAACCCATTCTCTCTACTTCCTCAACCTTACCATAACCATCTATAACCACAGAGCCAATTTTTACATATTAAATAACACCCAAATTTTCCAATTGTCACCACAAACAGAAAAACACATCATTCTACTCATTAATCTGTAGATTATTAAATATAAGTCTGTAATCTAATGATTTCATGACAATTATCAAATTGTCTCAAAAACAGTTATTCCCATGAACTGATTGAAATATTTATTCTGTAAGCAAAGAAAGTTTGCCATTAACATAATCTTTCTCTTGTCAATCAGGGTAACCATTAAAATTCACTGTAGGTGTAAATTATGTGTATTCAATTAAGTTTCTTAAAAATTGCCAACCTTTTAAAATAAGATTTTGAAACTGTTTTTTACGTTATTCTCAGGCTGCATAAACTACTATGCAATGGAAAAGATAAAATAGACTAATTTTCCAAATTTTTTTACAAGCTGGAGTTCAGAAATTGCTACATGCCTATGTTGGACAAACCAGAAGAAATTCAATATCAAGAGACGAAATACAATTTTTTTTAAAACAAGATTCCACTTCACATTACACTAAATTCTAACTTTATCTCCAAAATTCTTCATGCCTTAAAAAATACATAGACTAAATATTTTGGACAAATTTGAAATTTTATTCTGCATCTAATGCCAAAAATTCACCTTAGTAAATGAGCATCTCTTGTCATTTTTCTCTCAGCTTTTCCTTCTTTTATTTAGCGCCACTGTCCACTTGGTGCCCAAGGTAAATCCCTCCTTTACTTCCCAAACCTCTCTGTGCTAACGACTACCTCCCATGGAATTTCTCTAGACATTTCACTCCTCAACCCATCCCTTCCCTATCTGAGTCTCTCCTTAAAATCCTTGCAGCCAGAGATTTTGACATCTTATGATGATGATCATTCATGAAAACCAATCATGTAACTTAAATTTATGGAATTATTACAGAGTTTATAGAATCATATACAATTTGTTTAATTTCAAATTAGGTACATCTATTCACCCTAACACCTGTTTTGATAAAGTAGAGATTATAGTACCTACAAATAAAGGCGCAATGCATTAGCATAAGGAGCGTCACAGCTCTTGATTCTTCCTAAACTATTGTTTTTTATTTTAATCAGAATTTCCTCTTCAGATTTAATCTAAACCTGAATATAAAAACACAACTTTTACAGAAGAACAATTAATTCTTTCTCATAATATAGAAACCCAAATGCATATATTTGGCAACCCCATTAAATAAATTCAAAGTTGGTGACTTATGTATGTTCCATGAGAAAAATCAATGATTATTTCCCTGTTTAGTGTATCATTTTGACTTTGAAGTAATAAATAATTATGGTAAATTATTTATTTTATTTGATTGTAAATTGTAAATAGAAAAAAGGTTTTCGCATGACTGGCGAGTTTTTGGCAATTTCAATTAAAACACGTGTCAGACTTCATCTGTCAATATTCAATACTGCGAATTAAGAACCTGCAAATACAGAGGGTTTCCTTTACTCTTATTAATTTTTAAAGGATTTATTTTTTCTAATAAGAATGTCTCTGTTGAGGTTATATATGTTTTTCGGGTTATCCCACGTAAATTTTTGCATTAAACAAAACTCACCCCACCACCAACCCATCCTATAAACCACCCACCCCTCCTCTGCTACTGTAGTATACATAAAGTCAACATGAGGACACCCGGCCAGATCACCCTGAAGAAGTCTCGAACAAAGGAGAAGAAACGTTGGCTTTTAACGCAAACATTTATGGGGGATAACCTGAAAAACATATATGTATAACCTCAACATGACAAGCACCCACGAAAGCTTCAACCAATTAACAAGAATGTCTCTGTTACTTTCTAAAAGTTTTAGCTGCATTTCTTGTTAAATCAGAGTAAATAGTTAGAAATTTCTCTATAATTAAGAGCTTTTATTTCAATTATTATAATAATATTCATCTAATCAATTATTATCGATCATCAAATTTTCTCTCTTAGTATATTTATTAGGTGATTTTTATTAACTCCAAGATTTCCTGAAAGACCATTCAACCTAAAGATTGTAACACCTGCCAAGAATTTTTAAAAAATCAACTCAATACTTTGAGAAGTTCCAAAGTAACCATTGGGGTAAGTAGATGCATTTAAGCTTGAGGTTCATAAGTAACAGTATTTAACAGATGTGAACTATCTCTCTAATTTCATTGAGGTCACTAGCTTAAAAGATGCCACCAATGAGAGAGCTATTAATACAGTATAAAGTATATGTAGTAGGCATGGGGTACTATTTAAAGTATTTACCAATTTAGCTTTGAATTTTATTTTGATATTTATAAGGAATTTATAAGTAAGATTTTAAACATATTACCTGTGAGGAGTAAGAAACAAAAAATGAACTTTCCATCATGTCTCTTAAAATATATGTTATACCGAAAAAGTCTTCCAATAAAACTTGTAGAGCTATTAAAATAGAACATTTCCTTTCCTATGTATTTTTATCGCTGAAGTAGCCATTTTCGTGAAATTCATAGTTCAGTTTGAAATTGGAAATATTCATGTATGGATATCCAATTGTTGCCAACATAAGCAATCATATCAGTAACTGAAGTAAATAAGATCTGGTATATATTGTAAAATATCATTATCATAGGTAGTCTGTCCATAGACAAGTCCATGAATACTAATGGTTAAACTTGGTTCTCCATATACACATATTTTCTGCAGTCTTCTTCATATCTTAATAGATCTCTTTCCCTTTCAAGTCATCTATCAGCTGAAACCAGGGCTGGCGTGATTATTTGCGGGGTCTATTTATGTATGCATACATGCCAGGTGGTGCAAAAATTGGCTCTTATAGTGCTTCCCCCCCTCCCCTCTGCTGACGGACTCTTTTTGTTGTGAAACTTTTGTTGAAGATAACCCTCCAGTCTGCCTCTCCGTCCAGAATATATTAATATGTTTTAAAAAATTGTCTAAATCTCAATACATAAGAACTGAGCCTTGTCCGGGGCCTCTAATAAAGTGCGGGGCCCTGTTTGGGGGGAACTGACTGCACATGCCTCACGCCAGCCCTGGCTGAAACCTTTTCCTACTTCTTTCTCTTTTTCCATCCTGTTTTCCTTCTAGCACTTCTTTAATCATGCTCTTTCTTCTCAGGTAATGTCCAATCCAGTTCGCCTTCCTCTTTTTGATAGTCTGTATTATCGTTCACTTCTCTCCTATTCTTCGTAGTACTTCCTCGTTTTTCACCCTATCTGTCCATTTTATCTACAGCATTCTTCTCCATGTCCACAATTGGAAGTTTTCCAAGTATTTTATTCATTTTTCCTTAGGATCCATGTTTCTGCCCCATACAAAGCTATACTCCATACATAGCATTTTATCAACTTCTTGGAGATATCCTCCTTCATATTCCTCGTTAGTAGGAGTTTCTTTCTTCTGAAAGCAGCTTCTGCTTTCGTTATTCTAGTCCTGATTTCATCGGTACATTTTGCTTCTGTCGTTATGATGCTTCCAAGGTATTTATAATCTGAAACTTGTTCTAATGGCTTTCCTCCAATACTTATGTTCAAATTTTCTTCTTCTTTACTTGATATTCGCATTACCTTGGATTTTTCTGTATTAATTTCCATACCATATTTTCTACCTGTTATCACTAGTCTATTTATCATTTTCTGGAGTTCCTTTTCCTTTCTTACTAGAAGTACTTGATCGTCCACGTATTTCACTGTTCTTATAATCCTTCCTCCGATTTTGAAATCTCCCATGTCTTCTAACGCTTCCTGCATTAGCCTCTCTCCATATATACTGAATAGCATCAGCAATAAGCAAAAGCTGATATCTATCGTAATAACAACAACTATATTGTCTATGTAATATGAATAACCAACCTGTATGTAACAAAAATTTTATATAGTTTAAATAGTTTTTAAGTCTAATCTTAGTTATGTTTACTCAAAATTATATGTTGCCAACACTACCAATGCTGGAAGGAGAGTTACTACTTCTAAAACAGCACAACTCGAGGCCTGGAGTCATTAAAAATATGCAGGATAGACAGCAGCCCTGTCTTACTCCTCTACCGATATTTACTCCACTGTGTCCACATTCTCCAACCTGACCTTTACAACTTGATTCACATATAGATTCCTGATCAGTCTCCTGTCTTTCCAGTCCACACCTATATCCTTTAATATCCTCATCAGCAGTACCCAATTTACTGTATCAAATGCCTTCTGCTTTTATTCCATCTCTTCTGCTATTTTTTCATCGGTATTTATAATTCCTTTACCAGGAATTCCATCAGGCTTCTTATCTTCTAACTCCAGTGCCCTAACATGCATATTATCGTACCATCCTAACTTCTCCATCTGTTGTATTTCTTTACATTTTTCTTTTATCCAATTTTCCCTAGCTTTATCTGTTACCATTCTCAACTCATTGTTTATGTATCTATAGTTGGCTCTACCTTCTTCACTGTTAATGTTTTTCCATTTTCTTCTCTCATCCATTTTCTCCAGCATTTCCTTAGTGATCCATGGTTTTCTGATTTTCTTCTCTTGTTTTCCAATCTCTTTATTCAAGGTATCTTTGATACTGTTTTTATTTCCTCTCATTCTGTATCCATGGTCTTCCATTTGTTTTTTCCAGATTTCTAAGGCGAACTTCCAACTTTGTGCTGAATGCATCTTTCTTTTCTTTCAGTTTTTCTAGGTCCTAAGTCTGCCTTTATCTTCTCGTTGCCCTAATTTGTTTAAGCTTTGTAGTTACATCGACTATTAGAAGGATGTGATCTGAATTAGTGTCTGCTCCTGGTAATTTCTTAGCATTTTTTATGCTGTTCCTGAATCTTTGTTTTACTAAGATGTAATCTATTTGGCATCTCATTCTATCCCTGGGCTTTTCCATGTGTACAGCCTTCGTTTATGGTTTTTGAACCATATATTAGTCACTACTCAGTCATTATTAATGCAGAATTCTACCAATTTCCTTCTCCTCAGTTTCTTTTCCCAAGTCTGTATTGACCAACAACATTTTCTTCTTGTCCTTCTCCAACGATGCTGTCCAATCTCCCATATTATGCAGTTTATCTTTTCTCATCCATCTTCTTTGTAAATCTCGTTAATATGTTCATACATCTCCTCCATTTCTTCTTCTTCATGAGCGGACGATTGCATATATACCTGAATTATCAACATGTCCACTTGGACTGCTTTACGCTTTATTGCCATTAACCTATCATTTGTTGCTATTATATTTGTCATGCTCTTCATCATATCTTTCCTAAATACCAGAGCTACTACAATTGCCCCACTATTTCCTCCAGAGTAAACTACAGTAAATTCTTTCGAGTCAAACTGCCCTTCTCCTTCCTATCTAGCTTCGCTCAGCCATATAATGTCAATCCTATTTCTTCTCATTTCTTCTTTCAGGTAATCTGTAGTAAAAGATGTGATTGAATCTGAAATTTAATATAAATAATTAGTATTAAAAATCTTAATTTTTTACGTATTATTAATAAAAGGGCCGATTAATAATTAATAAATACTATGTAATATTACTAAATAAAGATACTCCCAATATTTATTTGAAAAATTTAATATAATTGAGAGGTAAACGGAACAGCCAATGAAACAAATGAATACGAGAATGCGCATCTCTTACAATTAGTTGTGAACCATGGAGAGATGTGAACCATGAATGATTTGAGTTTATTGAAGTTTATTTCGTCGAATTCACGCGTTTCGTTTCAATTCATCTTCTTCACTGTGATCGTAGGGCTGAGGAAGAAACATCGTGAGCAGGTAAAGAAGTTTATATTCGTACTTATAAGAGGTTAATGTTCTCGTGTTAATGAGTGCTCATTCATCTTTTTGTGATCGATTGTCGGTTTTAATTTCCTTAGAATTAATGGAAACTTAAATTTATTTCTACTACTGTCGCATTAATGTCGATGTACAAACATTTAAATTTTGTGTCTCAAGCTGTAATTATTTCTTCCGGTGCAAAATTCGTAGCTTTTTTGTGAAATCATGTCTTAATTAAACAAAGTAGTTCAGTTCTTGACTGTAATTTAATGGCGTCATAATCTTAGCTTTGCATTAATTAGGAGAAACCTTTATATAAGATTATGCAATTCTTTTTACGTATTGAAATGTTTGAAGTTAACAAGGTGTAATTGTATGAACTGAGTCAAATTTAGACATGAAAATGGTTATTAATTAGTCGAATGGATGTGTAAGCGTGAATTTTGAAGGTAAAAGTTGGTATACTATCACATTGTTCAACTGGTGAAATTTTTATCGCTTCTGACCTTTTACAGCATTTTGTAAATGACAGCATATGATTAAGTTTGCCAACGGTGCCAATTTTACTTGAGATTCCGGGGCAGTCCATCTAATTTTCCGTCGTGTATTTTAATCTCCCTAAAGCTTACGCTTAACTGAATAAATCATATTTTAATGAATAAATGGAAATATATTGATAAGGTTTCCTTCAAAGTCTCCTGTTTTCAAACAAAATTCTCCGGGTGTTGCCATATTTAATGTTGGCCCCCCGTTTTGATAAATTCATTCGAAGCAATGTTGTTTATACTATGTACCACACTTAATGATCGCTGACATGGCCACCAAATATGAGGGCGTTCCCTTCGTCAACTAATCAAAGGCATCCGGCGTTGCCACCTGTTTGTTTCCTACTCGGGGGACTTACCGCGCGCTCTCTCTCTCTCTCTCTCTCACAATCAGGGGACTTACCGCACAGGGGCCGCACTGATATAGCCGGGTGAGGACCGTCTGAGGAGCCAATGGGAAGCGATCCAAATGTCACGTGGTTCGTTGCCGTCGCGTTTCAAATCATATTCACACGTTTTAACCGTTTTCGTTGTAAATTGGAAGCCATTGGAAGTGATCAAGGTGAGCCCGAGGTGCTGTGTCCTCAATTGCGGCGAAAAGTTATTAATCGAGTTAGGTAAGTTCTTTGACAAAAGTCAAATATAATCTTTTAGCAAAATTAATACTTTTTGTTACATAAAATCCCTTATATGTACGTACTTATTCATTCGAAATTTTCATCTAGCAAGTCAGCTTCTTCCATATTAGTATGAATGTAACAACGGTTCTCATTGAGGCATCGTAATTGCATATATGTACATGTAATTTTTATGCAGTGGCTGTCAGAAGTAGTCTTACGTTAAAACATTTATGGAGATGTACTGGATTTTATGAAAAAGTATAAAATGTATATTCATGTTCTATAGAATGTGTGAAAGTAAAACTCAAAGTAACGCAATAAATATGGGAAGGAACTCCAATAATCATGTGTTTCTGATAAATTACGTCTAAATATAATGAATTAAACGATTTCATTGTCACAAAAGTATTTGTATACATTGTTTGTTTTGCTTGTAGTATGACATAATCTTTACAGACGAAAGTAAGTTCAACATTTTTACATTTTTGGATCCGACGGGAGGGTAATGGTGTGGAGTAAGGCAAATACTGAGTGAAATGTTTGAAATTTGCGTTCCACAGTCAAGTATAGGGGTGGTTCTGTAATGGCTTGGGGATGTATGTCAACGTATGGAGTTTAATATTTAGAATATATTGCAGAGACAGATTCAAGTATGTAGGCATTTTAAAAAAGAATTTGAAAGAGCTACAAAAATGGGTATTGCTAATACATTCAAATTTTATGAAGACAATGACCCATAACATAAGTCTTTATATTTTATAAATGATCCAGGTTCCCTCATCCCACATCGGCGATTTGATGTTTGGGTAAAGCTGGCTGGAGATCCGAACCTACTCTACATGGACCGAATGAAACTATAACAATAAAAGAATTTACCTGAGACATTTTCATCAGAGAGCACAAGAGAGCTTCGCAAAAAGAAAACGAGGGCCATAGTGCTTGTAGTTAAGTAAATTGTTATGTTGTTTTATTGTAGTATAGTGTATTGTTTATTATAGTATAGTTTACTATTGTTCTATAATTGTATATACTGTTAAGTTAAGATAAGTTAGAATTAGTAGGGTGGGCTATCTACAGCCCTTGCACTGTGACCATGACTGATACATTGTGCATCCCTAGCCATTTATTCTGCAAGCTAACCAGGACTTTGAATAAGTGACAGTAGCTTGTTTGCTGTGATCCTATGATAGTCAATTGGGCTTATAAAATGAAAACCCAAGTGACGAAATCTGAGTCCTTCAAGAGACGCATATTCACATGAAATGTGTGAGGCTGTTTCCTCCTATCTGAGAGAATGTAACTGTTCCTATTTTTATAGTTCCTTTTCATTTGCTGCCAAGGGTTATTTTAATTGGGTATCGACATGTGTTTTATACCTAGAAACAACTAACAATTCTGTTTATCTATTATTCTTCTGATGAAGAAAATTGGAAATGTTTTAAGGTTATTGATGTGTAATTTCTGATAATTATTCTTGAGGAGAATAATGTTTAGAGCAATCATTCATTGTTCTCAATGGATGCAGCGGATGTATACCCTAGAAGGCCAACCCTGCCTTTGAATGTATGCACTTTTAATATGCCAATAATGTTTAGAATTTATTGTTTTTGCTTGTGATGTGCTAATAGGGAAGCTCTTATGAGATATCCATTCTTGTATGTACAAAGTCAAACTTGACTTGTCTTATATCTGTTTATACAGATCGAAGGACTACTGAATACAACTGTTATTATTATTGTCATTACTATTATTATTATTGTTATATTTTGTAATTTGCCTTCATTTTATAGAAACAGCTAACAATTCTGTTTACCTGTTATTCTTCTAATGAAGAAAATTGGAAATGTTTTAAGATTATTGATAAGTATAATTTCTGATAATTATTCTTGAGGAGAATAATGTTTAGAGCAATCATTCATTGTTCTCAATGGATGCAGCGGATGTATACCCTAGAAGGCCGACCCTGCCTTTGAATGTATGCACTTTTAATATGCCAATAATGTTTAGAATTTATTGTTTTTGCTTGTGATGTGCTAATAGGGAAGCTCTTATGAGATATCCATTCTTGTATGTACAAAGTCAAACTTGACTTGTCTTATATCTGTTTATACAGACCGAAGGACTACTGAATACAACTGTTATTATTATTGTCATTATTATTGTTATATTTTGTAAATTTGCCTTCATTGTGTTTCAATAAATTTGTAAAGGAATATATGTTCTTTTCCTTAAGAAGTGTGTACCAATTCCCGACATCCTTATAAAGGTACAGGAAGTTTTCAGGTAACCAAATGGAGTTTCATTTGTTCATAAATTTGACGTTATAATTCCTTAATTTTCTTTTGGTTCTTTGAATAATTCCCGCTCAAACATTTGATGGGGTAAATTGTTCTCAGAACTTGAAAAAAACTGGAGGATCATGGCGTCAAATTTATGGAATAAATTAAACTATATCGTTTACGGAAAATTCCGTCCCTAATGAAAGCGGTCCGTATGACGGGAAGGGTGGGGGGGGGGTAGAGTGAGGGGTGGGGGAAGATGGGAGGGGCTGCATACTTAGCTAGAATCGGACCAATGGGAAGTGATCCAAACGGCACGTGACTACGCTTACGCCCACTCGTGCCTCGTTTTATAACATTGAGTGTCGCGAGCCTGACTTACCGCGCTCCCGCGCTCTCTCTGTCTCTTACACAATCAGATGCGTAGCGTCTTTTGCTTGCGGTGGTTGAGTGTTGTGTGAAAGATGTCTGAGCAAAAATCTGTGAGACGTGTTCTTCAGAGTTCCGCGCGGAATCTAGTTTTAAGTGTGCGAAATTACTTCGAGAGGGAGAAAAGTAATGGTGGACCGTTACTTGCTATTTCGAAGGTTGTAGAAAGATCAGCTACTGCCCTTAACTTGGGAACGGCTACAGTCAGAAGAATAACCAACGAGAAGTATTCTCAGGAAAACCGTAGTAGAACACACAAAGAAAGTTATCGAGGAGACTTGGATTAAAGAAGGAATATTGGAAGAGGGAATTCAAGAAATTACAATAGCATTGACCTCAAGTTCGGATTCGAATACTAGCAGTGATGTCAATATTGGCGAAGATAACGTTGGAATGGAAGAATTAGGAGTTTCACCTTTGTAGAAGGTAACCATAAAAGTATTAAAAATTATAGATATTATTTATTTGTTTCATTCTGTTTAAATACTAAGAAAGGTAGGTATTGATTGAATAATTACTCTTTGTTTAAAAATGAAGTGTAAAATTAGATAATTACTAATATGCTGTATTGTTTTGCCATTTACTCATACAAGTATCTCCTTTTTTGAACAGCTTCAATTGAACACTGTCAGTCAGTCAACAATTTGTCTCCTGATTTAAATATATCTTAATGTTCTAATAGGTAAGTAGGTGAAGTGAATGATGAGTTATAATTTCCTCTTGATTTCGTATTTATAAGTTAAATTTTCAGTCTATGCCAAGTTGATCAGATCCTCCATGGTGCCTTTGCCCAAATTTCCAGCTGTTAATTAATTTCCACAAGGTAAGTATATTGGAGTATTACATTACCACACTATTAAATGAGTGTTTTAAAATTCATTATGCTATTCCTCTCTTTTTTGCAGAACAAGTTAATTCCAACCAATGTTCATACTTAAGTTTGATTATAAGTATTAATTCATAAGTTATAAGTTAAGGCAATGCTAATAATAAAAATAATCTGTAATGATATAACTAAAACCTTCATCAATTAATTAAGACATATTAATTAATTTTATATGGTGAAAAGCCTTTCATTTTTTAAAAAAATTTCATTCTTTTCTGCAAGAAAAGTATATGATTCTGTTACATTCCTTAGTTATCTCTTAGGTGCAGTTTTGAATTCTTCCATGGCTTGCTGTAATCCCTACACTTCAAATGGGCATCAATCTATTTGCATTTGTCAGTGCCTACTTAAAATCCCTGTAGTGTGTGTTCATCCATGTATCCCACAGTGCTTTTACTCTCATTTTTAGTGCTATAGTCTTGCCATTTCATGCTCAAATCATGTGTGTGCTTCTGACTATTGAATATTCTTTATAATGGTTTACTTATTCAGTGCCTTTTCTACCAAATGTGGTTCTCCCTATTAACCTTATTAAAGTGTAAATTGTAATTTATTTGTATAGGGTCAGTGTCTACTTGAAATCCCTGAAGTGTGAATGTGTTTCTCCCTCTATCCCACAGTGCTTTCCCCTTTTTAGTGCTATAGTTTTTATATTTCATGCTCAAAGCATATAAGTGCTTCTGCTTGTTGAGTATTCTTTATAAGGACTTACCTTATTAAAGTTTAAATTGCAATCTATTTGTATAGTATCAGTGTCAGCGCCTGTGTGTACATGATAATGACGGATTTAAATAACTTTAAGGCAAGTGAAGATAAGTGATTATTTCAAAAGTATTTTTATCTTAACTTTTCTCATTATTATACATTTCCACTTTATTTTATTACTTACTGTTCATACTTAGTATATAATTCCATTTCTGTTTATTTTATATCCTAAAATTGATTCTTTTATTTTTACTTCATCTATTTACAAATAATCTAATTTTATATGTAGATACTGTATTTTTAATTCACTCTGTCTCTCTACTATCATTATATTTCAATAGTGACATTGATGTGGCTTTGATTAATCTAATGTCATATGTTTTCTCAGGATAAATTTAATATTAGAATATTTGAAAAAGAGATAATTTTATAACTTTTGCGAAGCCAATAATTTATTTTGAATGATCTGGGTTTTGAAATACTTTTCATCCTAATGTAATGACGACAGTAAATGCTTTAACCCAGTTTGTTCATAATAAAGTTTTGGTTTTCAGGAAGTTATATTACTTTCTTCTTTTTATGCAATTCAGCAATAATAATATGCTGACAAAAACGGTTATTTTATTCTAGTGTTGATCTTACTATTTATGTGCACAATTTAATCGTGTTTATTGTTATGTTTTCTAATCATTGCTTCTTTTACAGCGCTCTATATCTTAGTTTACCTCAGTAGGTTTCGCAGTTTTTTCACATCCCTCTTCTTGTGGCCGTTTTTCTGCAAATGGGGTTTTTGCCTTACTGGTTTTTCCTTGTAAAAATGTTCAATTTGTGTGCAGTTTTAAATATATTAAGTAATTTTACTACTTTGAATTTCTTTAATATTCCCATATTCATGCAAACGTTTACTCTGAATCACAGTGTATATAATATGTAATGGTTTATTGTCTTTGGAATAAGTAAAACTACCTACTCAATGAGAAGCGTTATTTTTATTCTTTTATCCAATCATGATTTCCTAATAATATGATAATTATTAACTTATGTGTTTGCTTTAATCCGTGTAATGCATTTGTTATATTAAAAATATTAGTAACAATAGAAGTAAGAAAATACTCGAAATGTAATTCTTCTGTAATCCAACTGCTACCTTTAAGAATATTTTGCTCTTCTTCGTGATGTGATGTATTAACTATTTGCAATTATATAGAGTTGATTTTTAATAATAAAAATAAATAGATGAAATTAAATATTGTATTTATTCCTACTCTTCCCTTTCATGATGCATATTGTACTACTTGTTTTTTTAAATTAATAGTTCAATAAGATTTTGACCTAAACTTTTAGAATGCTGCATCTTTACAGCATATTACTAAAATTTCCGTATTTTCGGCAATACGAGATAGGATAAGGAAAACATGGCACTATCTTCATTTGGCAGAAATGCTACGAGATGGTTCTAAGCAGTTCTACCGTTATATACTTAACAGCTGCTTGAAAGCAGAAACAAATAACTGTGTGAAAGGAACATATGTTGTGGTCATACATGTGGTCCCTTAGAAATCTCACACCATTCTTTTCCCTCGTCCTTCCCTCCTTGTGTTTATTATACTACCTGCTCCGACCTTTGCCATTCGCGTACCTACCAAATAGTCTTCCTGCTTCCTTTTCTGTACGCATTCTGAAAAATGTAAAATATAACATCCTTTTCTCTTATTTGTCATTTAAGCAGAGAATATTCTATATTATTTAAATGACAATCTTATAAAATAGGTACACTATAACGTGGAAAATGTTTTATATCTACTTATGAAAGATAAAGGAGGAAGTAATATATTCGTAGTTATTACGATAATATTACCAAACGTAAATACTCATAATTTCATTTTATGTAGCTTTAAATATTAAAGTTTTCAACATTTTCATAATTTCGTTTACTGATGTTTGCCTGTCGCTCCCATATCTGACCTCACTCCTACAAAGTGTCTTAACCATCCAGCGTCTCTGCCCACTTGCGAAGCACTATAATTGGTCCACGTTTGTGGACTGATTCGGCAACAAGGTTCCCTTCAACTTCTTGAACTGGATGATATTTCGTCAAGAATTAAAATTAATTTTATAATTAGACTTTTGAAATTGTAAAGAATTGATAGTTATCATTAACATAAGTTTAATCGACGTTTCAATTTTTTGCATATTTTATGCATATGAAATACTTTGTGCCTGCGAACTTTTATTTTTCTGACTGCCGACTTCCAATGCAACATAAATCGACTAAATATAAATAGGAGCGAATTTATAGAAACAAAATAATAGTTTTGCAGTGACAGTAACGTGAAGTGTTTACTGAATCTGCTCTTTTGTGTATGACCTTATAAATGATTTAGTGTTGAAATTGTGGAAACATTTTGAGGCATCCTGAAATGATTAAAATATTTTGATAAAAGGTGTTCCATATTAAAATTGCTGAATCTTGTGGAAGTATGCAAATTTTTAGTAAGAATAATTGTATGCTGATGAAATTTTATCGTGACAATTTGTTTTTCTGTTTATTTCCACTGGTGGTAGGAATTTAGTTCAGCATGCAAATATTGTAAGATTTATTTATTCATATACCATTTTAGTGCATTTTATTCTGTGTTCAATCAATGAAATCAAATTAGCAAGGAAACTGTAAGTATAAGGCTGAAATTTGCAGGGTGTATGTGATCTATTATGACATTTATTCTGATATAAAAGGATTTAATTTTTGGTGAAATTGGTGTGTAACAGGGAGTGCAATGCTTTTTAAAATGGGGAACATTATATTTCATAGCAATGATATAATGCTTTATCTTATCAGCCTGTTATTTATCAAACATTAAGTACAGGAAATAAACAAGTGGCATGAAATCATAAGCTATGTCAATTTTACTGTGCAGCATATTGGTCTTGTATCACTGAAAGCTTTTGGAAGACGAGAAATATTTGCTTACTATTCTTCGACTTAATGTTCTAAGCTGAATATATCTTTGCCTGTTTTAAAGCTTTAAAATGCAAAAGTAATAACTTTTTATCCAAAATGGAACTTGTTTTAGGCTCATTACATTTAAAATTAATATAAATTGTTATTCTTTAATAATTTCTAAGTGTTGGGAATGTGGAATGATTTTATTGAAAGTTAATTAATCAATTTCGTTCATTTTTTAAGTGTAAATTGAAATGAAAAGGACTGAAGATTAATTTGTGACAAATAGAAGTGTTGTTAGACACAGAATAATTAATTTGTTAATAGTTGACTGGAATTAATTTTTGAAACATTAAAGAGTATTAAATAAGTTGAAGCAGAATAAACCGTGTTTACAGTTTGCAAATTGAGTAAAATAAAAAGAACTTAAAAGTAATGTAATACGCCGTTGTGCAAACAAAATGTTTATAAATTATTTTAAAGCTTAAATTAATATGCCAGGATGCTATTATATTACGATAAATTTCAATCATTTTATTAAATTGTCTTGAAAGACAATTTTTTAAATCTTGGTGTCATTTAAAGATTGTATTAAATATTTTTCATAACCTACTGCAGATTTCAGGCATTATCTTCACTATCTTTGCAGTCATTTAAATTATTATAGAAAGTAAACTAGTTTCAATTGATTGTTTTGTTATATAATGTGATTGTTTTATTTCAGCTGAAAATAAGCACTTTAGTTTTTAAACAAATTGATTACATATTTGGTTTGTAAATTCGGGCAAATTGTAGAGTTAAAATTTTAAAAATTAAATGTCGAGTTAAGTACTTTATTTAGCATAATTATATAAATAAACTTATAAAGAAATTAGAATTTTACAATTCTAAATAGGCCTTGATTAAAACCCTTCCAGCCAGTCAAAATTTAAATGCCAGTAAGCCCTATTCGCAGTAATAAATTTGGTGAAAATCTCAGATGACGCAATTTAACAGGCAATATTATATAACTTTATTAAATACAGATCAAATATCATAAATATTTGGTTACTTGTGGAGAAATGTTAAGTAAATATAAAAAAATTACCTACGCCATAGTGTTTTACCGAACTTACACTCCTCTGCTGACACTAGTTTCCTAAAAGATGCAGTTTCATGTGATGTGTTATAAAACAATCTTCTAAACATAAATACATCACACTCAGGGCACCAATACACAGTACAGGCGACTCCCAAGTTTCGACGTGGATGTGTTCCTGAAAATGTGTTCGAATCTCGAATAGTCGAACGCCGTTTTTCCATATCCGAGACTCCAGACTCGATTTTCTTTAAGATATTTGCTGGTTTTTCTTTAGTTTTTGAAATTTCGTTAGTAGTTTAGGTTTTCTAAGTTCTAAATTATAGGTAGGCATAGTTCTTTCTTTTTCACGCTTAGAAGTAGTACTAATTTTATTCCTTGTTAAGTTAGCTAGTTTCGTTAGTTCCTTTTTCTTGATTTAGTGTTTTTGATTACCTATTTTTAGTTCTAGTTCTATAAAAAATATAAAAAACAAAAATAAATTAGTATTATTGTAATTTCCTAGTTTTTTAGTGGTTCGTTCGTAATATTTTGTCAGCATTAATTTCATTCCTAGAGTTTAGTATCGTTAGTATTAGATTGTTACTGTTATTTCATTGGTAGCGTTTAGCAATGGTAGGATTAGCTTTTTCACATTCATTTCAGTTTTAGGATACAGTTTTTTAATAATCGTGTTGCGATCGCGATCACACGTGATTTCCAGTGATTGCTAAAACATCCTGTGTTCAACTCGACGCTTCTGATTCATTTTCGAAACCATGGCTGGCATTGGTGCCGAATTTTCACCGAGGAAGAATAAGTCTAAAAGAAACAGTTGCGTTCCACAGTGCAATGCCAAAGCCAAGGACAACCCTGAGCTTCGTTTTCATGAGTTTCCTTCTCCTGGCCAAATGGTCACGGCAACAAATACATGGGGACTCGAGGAAAAATGTGATAGAAGAAAGATGTGGGTGAATGCATTAAAAATAGGTAAACCTATGACGAAGACAATGTTAGTGTGTTCCCGACACTTTTCCAGAGAAGATTACATGCTAACTGGTAAGTAGCACATGTTGTGGTTCTGAGTGGAGAGCTTTAATTTCTTTCATATTTATGAAGTCCAAATCCTTTGTGTTGAGTGCAGCATTCCATTTTCCAGTCATGATTCCATTTAAACTGCTGTGTTAGAGATGGTTATAATTACCAGTTTGCAAATTAGGCATTAGTTGCTAGTAGCAAAGATAGGGACTACAGATTTTACAATTGAGGAAGTCACTTATTGTTGGAAACAAAGTCATTCATTTTTACATTATGGCAAAGGCTGGCCTATGTAGATTGTTAGACAAATACATACATACAATATGTAAACTATGATTACAATACAAATAACTTTGAGATTTTTTCATGAACTTGCAAGTTGGTCAGGTTGGAAATATTAATTCTTTTTACAGATTTGATTTGGAGTGACCCCACAAGGTGACCATTCCCACTCATAGGAACAGCATATGCCCAAGAAAGATTTTCCTACAGAAAACTTTTATAAAGCCTTTTTTGAACCTAAAGATGACACCCCTGTCGCTGATAAGTACCATCGATGAAAAAAGAGCCTATGCCTGACAACCCCACTATAATCTAATGAAGGCTCTTTTTTCTATAAACAGCAGAATAGAATAAAATCATTTGCATTCTCTGTCACACTGATGTAAATAAGTTGTTAACAGAACTGAAGAATAGGGATTTGAAGGAAAACCTTTAATATTACTATGCCTAATATTTCATTTACAGATTCTGAAATTCTTGTGAAAAATGCCATGCATTCATTCCTCAGCACTATCAAAACATAATGATCTCTGTGACAGAATTTACAAGTTCCCAGTATAAAACACAGTTTGATAGATTAGCCATTTTAATAAGTGCCCTCTTGTCCAGTGTATATCCTTATTTTAAACATTCTAAAATAAGATGTCAACTATAGGTGCCCTGTCAGCTATAGGTGCACTTACCTTATGCTAAAAGTATTTTGGCTGACTTGGCCTATAATGACAAACCTCTCAAGTGGTGCTGTCTTTCATAAAAATACATTCTATGCTTAAA
Source organism: Uropetala carovei (assembly GCA_036926305.1). Lineage (NCBI taxonomy): Eukaryota > Metazoa > Arthropoda > Insecta > Odonata > Petaluridae > Uropetala > Uropetala carovei. The sequence goes on along the minus strand of JAXCHB010000242.1, from coordinate 4,185,607 downwards.
TTGTATGCTAACAATGAACCTAGTAATAATTCTAATGGATTTGCAGTGTTTATGTTGCATCCCAATTTCTTATCTGCTTCACTGCAAATTTCGTGCACATCAACTCCCATTCAAGTTGCACAAAGATAATCATAATTCTTTGTTCTAGCTCTATAAAATCCCAACCTCTAGACTGCAATTGTAGTTATTAAAATAATTTAAAATTGTTATAAATTTAAAAGCAAGTTATTAGTTATAAATTTAAAAAAATTACTATAAATTTAAAAGCAAGTTTTTTTTGCAATGCTGAGCTGCACCTGCCATAACTTTTCCTACACCCGACCTTCCAACACTTTTCTGCATCCATTGACATAGAAAATCCGTAACGCATTTTAATTGAAAATCCATAATGCATTTTATTAGAAGTTTCTGACTGCTGGCTGCAACTTAGTAAAGGGAATTTGTTCATTCCTCCTAATCTTCTGAGGAAAAAGGCTGCATCCCATGCAGTTCATAGTATCGAAAATATTTCAGAATAATAATAATGTGAATAAATATTTTTCTCCAAACCAAGAGACAAAACATTGTATAGGGCATACTGAAATAAAAATACTACGCTATTATTAATTAAATTATGACTTTATTAATTAAATTTAAATAAAGTACAGAATAGCAAAAAAAGTTTTATTTATTTATTTACATGTACACTCATTTCCAAAAGTCAAGCGACACGGCTCGGTCACGCCACACATAGTCCGGAGCTGAAAGTTCCGAGTATGTTGGTACCCATTGCTTGAGGGGTAGCAGAAGAGGGGCATGATAGTGAGGTGGAAGAGTGAGGAGGTGAGTTTCGAAGCCTGGGTTGGCGTGCTGGAAGAAACGAACGGAATCAGAGCCTATGAGACAAAACCCATTCAACAGTGCGAGGGCATCCAATCCAACTCGGAAAAAGGACTGTCTCGGTGGTTGCCTTCGCATGCCAAGGGTAACAAGAAAACCTCCGAGAGGAGGAGGCGTGTAAACGGTTCGAAGTCCACAGTGTTGTCTTACAATGGGATAGGGAAACATAAATGAATATACGGTGGCTAGAAAGCACTTTCGGAAAAGATGCAATATTTTCATCTTTGTGAGCGTTATTAATGCGAAATGCTAGGCTGCACTTCACTTCGGAAAGCATAAAAAATCATCAATGGGTCAAGGGCAAAAATTATATAATACTCCATAAATTAGGATAACAAAAATTAGAGTTGTTGATTTTGTGGAGATCCTGAATGAGCATCTTCTGCCTATGTCAGACAGATAGTGCCAGATGGCGAAGACGTGGTAGTAATACAAGATAATTCGTCGTTAGTTACGGCCGGTGTAACTCGACAATTTTTTTGACCAGAACTGGAATATCAGTGTTCTGCCCTGGCCAGCTCGCTCGCCGGAATAAAATTTTTATTCCACCGTACTGTATAGTTAATCAAAAACACTAACAAGGGAACCTTATGACATGTTCGTCGCCGATTCGGTTGAAACTTGGTGAGCATGTAGCACACACCTATTGATGAAAAATGCCAAAGCAAGAAGACGCAAGAAGATTTTTGCAATTAAATTTAGCGAACATACTAGGGGTCCAATGTATATCCTAATATGAGTCGCTGCAGTCAGCTGAGGCGGTGGCCGAGTTGGTTATGCGTCGGTTTCACAAAATTTTGGGCTCGAGTTCGATACTAACACTCGCATTTTTTTTTCAATTTTTATTATTTCATTTGTTTCTATTGTCTAGTAATTTTTGGGATATATTATTTGCTGAAAGTTTACTGTACAGTAATCCCTCGCCAACCGCAGGGGTTACGTTCCTGAAAAGTGCCGCGGTTGGCAAGACCAAAGTTCCATAGAAAATACGGGGTTAGGGGAATGACAATAAAAATGGCATTAAATACGTTTATAAAAACAAAGTAAACTTTATTTTCTGTTTAATCCGCGATAAAATTACTAAAACCGATTGTAAGGTTGATAAAACAATATGAAAAAAATTTAAGAACAAGGTGATAGAACAAGATTTACTTATCTCCAAAAAAGTAGACTATCATTCTAGTTCGCATCTTCATTTAGTACGACGATATCTTGGTTAGCTTGAGCATCAGTGGTAGTTTTGTTCTCAAAAAAACTCAGAATTGATGATTGGGTCATTTTACTTCTCAAATCCCTCTGCACCTCATTATAGGGCCTCAACAATTCTTCCAGCCCTCGCTTAAAGTTTAAGCTACGCTCTGTAACTGGATCAATTTCCATAAAATGGTCAGCAAGGTTAAATGCCATCAGCATTCCCTTGCTAAGGTTATTGAGAGTCAAAATTTGTTTCTCTATAACAACATCGTCCTTCTCATTGCTACTGGAAGATTGAATAGCAATTTCTTCAAGATCCCCTTCTGTTAACTCCTCGGCCTGAGACTGAAGGAGCTCCTCAACATCAGTAGGCTGCATGTCGGTGAGCCCCTCACCTTCCAAAGGTCTCGCTACCTCTAAAATGCGCTGCACCTCAACAGCAACCGGAGGAATGTCCCTGAAGTCCTTCACTGCGTCCTTCCAAATTTTTCTCCAACAGGCGTTCAATGTAGATGGCTTTATCTCTTCAATCGAATCTTTTATAATGCTTATGCAATCCGCGATGTTTTAGTTTTTCCAACACTGTGACACTGTTAGTGTTGAGTCCCTGTCCATGGCATCCAAGAAGTGTTTAAAAGTACGGCGAATATAATAACTCCTCATTGCTGCTATCATGACTTGGTCCATGGGCTGAAGAAGTGATGTTGTGTTGGGAGGAAGAAACATAACCTCAATGTTTGGATGAGCGAATTGGAGTGTCTCAGGATGACTGGGTGCATTGTCGATGAGGAGTAAAGCCTTAAATTGTAGTTGTTTTCTCGAAAAATATCGCTCAACTTCGGGGACAAAACAGTTGTTGAACCAGTCTGTGAATAAGGCTGCAGTAACCCATGCCTTGCGGTTAGACCTCCAAAAGACAGGGAGATGGTCCTTATTCTTGCCCTTTAGCGCACGGGGGTTAAGCGACCTGTAAACAAGCACAGGCTTGATGAAGCAATCTCCAGAAGCGTTGCTGCAAAGGAGAAGAGTCAATCTGTCCTTGGCTACTTTGAATCTGGGAGCAGCTTTCTCATCCTTCGAAATAAAAGTTCTAGAAGGCATCCGCTTCCAAAACAAACCAGATTCGTCGGCATTAAAAACCTGCTCCAGTAGGTAACCATTCTCCTGGATCACATTTTTCAATTGTTCAGGAAACATTGCTGCGGTGTCATGATCTGCTGAGGCAGATTCTCCCACGAGTTTTATGTTATGCAGGTTATACCTCTTTTTAAAGTTTTCGAACCAGCCCTTACTGGCCTTAAATTGAATGTATTTTGCACTTGCATTCCCTCCTGTTTCTTTTTCCCAAGTCTCGGTAAAATGCTTGTGTAAACGCCTGGCCTTTTCACAAATCATTGCGGTGCTTAAGGGCACATTTTTCTGGGCCTGATCTTCTATCCATATATTAAGGGCCTTTTCCGTCTTCTCTACATTATGGTCACGAGGCATGTAAGACACTTTAGAACATTTTGATGTTCCACATGCAACATTTGCCCTTATAGTAGCATCGTTCTTCTTGAGTGTTCTAATGGTTGATTCATTCACCCCTAAAACCCGCGCCACCGTTGCTGCACTCTCTCCACGTGCAAGTCTATTAAGCACTTCTATTTTCTTCTCCAATGTCATAACCTTCCTTGCTCTTTTTACACATTCACTTGTAGCACTTTTTGAACATTTAGTGGCCATATTAATGGGTAAAATAAATATTTATTTATAACACGGTAATCTTCAAATTGTTACAAAAACAAGTCAAAAATACTTTCGGGAAAAATTAAAGTCAAAAAACACAAAGTTCTCCAGAGAAATAGCAAAATGTCCACTGAGCAACACAGTTCGATTGGTACTGATGAGTGCGTCATTGAGAGGGTGAAGCGTAAGCAGATATACTACATTGTATGTCGAAGTGGAGTATTTCATCATTCTGTTATCGTTACATTGTATTTTAGAAGACAGTGAGAAATACAAATTGAAAGAGATTGCAAGCGAATTCAAAATGAACATTTTTTGACATGACTCACTACTTCGACCAGGCACCTTTATACATAATGGCATACTGAAATGGAAGATGCCATCATTATAGATAGCGTTTGTATATAAAAAGTTTCTGAATAAGCATAATCAACCTGAAATTCAGAGTAGGGATCAAATGTGAGGTCAGTATGCAGAGACAAAATGAAAACTAAGCACCATTACTTCTCTGGCTCTGCCATGTCTGATGATATGAAAAACTATGTACATGTAGTAAGATTGCAAAACTTCTAAATTACTTGTGTTCTTAGTTAAAATACGTCAAGATTACATAAGTCACACTTAAGAAAAACAATTTTGAAAAAAATAAAAATATGCACTTCAAACCTCGTATACTCGAGACCTCATACCGTGTTTGGTAAAACTGTATACATTTCACAAAACGCGTATACTCAAAACCTCGGTTGGAAAAACCGCGGTTGATGAGGGATTACTGTATTTATAATTACATTTTCACTAATTAAAAAATATTTTTCGTATAAAAGTTGGAAAAGAATTGGATTAGAATTATCAGCAAAAATTAAATGGGAATAAGGGCCGTTTATCTCACATATTCAACTCTTTTCTTTTACAGGGAGCTAATGCTTCATTGCAAATTATTATTGTACACATTTATTAATCAATTTTATTATATGACGTATACAGTTTCGGGTGGTAGTTATCGTAGAAACATGAAAAGCGGAGATCTAGATTACACCATGCACACTAGAGGCATATCCAGGGGGGTTGCGTATGGTGCTACAGCACCACCCCTGGATATCAAAAGCAATCAATTTTTCTACTTTAAATACAAAGACTTCAATAGATATACAGAAGAGATCAAGACGACGGCATTGGCTCTAGTGTAATAACCGCTTTAGTCGAATCGAATTGTTCCACTGAGCGTTCAACCGTGCTGATTCATTTAAATCTGCTTTTACTTTTGTATCCCCAACTTCTGCTATGTGAACGACTAATGTCAGTGTCACTGTGGCCTATGGTTACCGTTATAATTACTTTCGCTCTTCAAATTTCCCCAGTTCGTGTTAATTTTATATGAATTCAAAATAATTGTTTCTTTTTTCATTAGCAGAAAGGCTCGAAATTACAAAATTTTACTAATAATTTTATAATTTTTCCACTCCCCTCGGGATCGCACCGAGTATTCCTACAAATTAAAACAAACTCCTAACAGCACCCCCTTCACAAAATCCTAGATATGCCCCTGATGCACACTTTATTAGACCAGTTGAATGACAGGCTCAGTTATTTTTAAAAGATTTTGCTGGAAAACACACATCATTCACATTCACAAAAATCCTCCTTTCGCTTGTAAGTTTCGAGGCATCGAACGCGTACCTAATCATATCGCGAAATACTGGCGCACTTAATTGGTGATGAAGCAACGAATGTAATTTGATTGCATCCTCACGTGATGATATTTCGCGGTTTTGTTCTGTTAAAAATGAGCAATCTGCATCCGCTTAATGAAGTTTTTAACCTGCCTATAAAAGTACACATCACAAGGTTGGCAGAGTGGAGTGCATTTTGGCAGAATAAATTTGACAGTGCATGTTGATTCATCATTATCGTCAACAAAGATTTCGTCGACACTGCAGGGTTAGTCTGACCTCCCCAAGAATCAATTAGCAGAAGAAACTTCATTTTTTACATAGGTAGAAGAACGTTCTGCAAGAATAATTTGTACAGCTTTGCTGTTAGTTTGCCTGATATCGAACATGATGCAATTACATTTCCAAACTCAAGTTATTTGTGAATGTGAATGATGTGTGTTTCCCAGCAAAATCTTTTAAAAATAACTGTGCCTGTCAATCAGTTGGTTTAATAACATGTGCATGGTGTAATCTAGATCTCTGCTTTTCATGTTTCTACGATAACTACCACCCGAAACTTTGTACGTCATATAATAAAATCGATTAATAAATCTGTACAATAATAATTTGCAATGAAGCATTAGCTCCCCGTAAAAGAAAAGAGTTGAATATCTGTGATAAACGGCCCTTATTCCCATTTAATTTTTGCTGATAATTCTAATCCAATTCTTTTTCAACTTTATTGCAAAAATATTTTTTAATTAGTGGAAATGTAATTATAAATACAGGTATCCCTCGCCGTTCGCGGGGGCTATGTTCCCGAAGACTCCGCGAACCGCAAAACCGCGAACGGCAAATGCATAAACTAATGGAAGAATGGGATTCCGTTCCTACATCCGCGAAAGTGGTCCTAAGTGATTATTTACTTTACCTTACTGATGACTGTAGGCCAGAGAAACAAATAGTAAGCTTAAAATATGAAAGGAAAACCAAACTGACGAACGTTTAAATTTAGGAAACTAAGAAAACAGAAGTTTATTGATTCACCATGAATTATGTGGAGTATACGTAGGATGTTGACAATGGAGGTGTTTCGGAAGAGCATTATTTGGAGATGGAAGAGGAAGATGAGGGACTTGGCTTCAGAAATTCTGTGATTTGGAGCTGTTTCCCTTTTGTTTTGATTTTTTTTATAAATTTCATCATAGGGAGATATTGCAGAGTCAATTATTCTCTTAAAATTGATGCTCCTTTCCATAGATGGATCAGTCTGCATTACTTTTTCTTTCAACTCGTTAGCCATATTTAAAATTTCTGCTAAGGTCTTTGCTGAAAACTGTTTTATCTTAGGCTCTACATCTTCTTCTTTGTTTTCGCTCTCACTTGATTGTGCAGATTCTTCAAGTTCTTCATTTGCTAATTCTTCTTGTTGAAAGTTGAGCAATTCCTTCACTTCTTCCTCTTTACATCTTCAAAGCCCTCTCCACATACATTTCTAGCCATTTCGATGATCTCTTCAACTTCTCCGCGAATGCTGGGTAAACTTTGGAACGAACAGTTTCGGGCCAAAGTTTCTGCCAACATGCATTTATTGTTGATTGTTTTACTTCGTCCCATGATTCTTTTATAATATGAATGGCTGTTCGAATGTTGAATGAACTCCAACGTTCATGAACAGAAATCGAAGAATTGGTGTCCATTTGCTGTAAAATATGTTTGAAAGTTCGGCGAATATAATAAGAGTTGAAGGTCGCAATGATTCCTTGGTCCATCGGCTGTAAGAGTGGTGTTGTGTTTGGTGGTAGGAATACAACTTCTACGTCAGAATAGCCTTCTGCAAGAGAAACTGGTTGACCCGGAGCGTTACCCAATACGAGAAGCACTTTAAATGGCAAATTCGTTTGCCTAAGATAGATCCTCACCTGCTGGATGAAGCAGTTGGCAAGCCAATCTTCGAACAGTTTACAAGTAACCCATGCCTTCTTATTAGACCTCCAAAAGACAGGTAGATCTGTTTTATTCTTCCCTTTTAGAGCACGAGGATTTTCTGAACGGTCAATGACCGTTGGTTTGCATTTAAAATCTCCCGAAGCGTTTCCGCATAATATTACAGTGAATCGATCTTTTGCAGCCTTTAAAACCTGGAGCAGTATGTTCCTCTTTGGAAATAAAGGTCCTATTTGGCATTCTCTTCCAATATAAACTGGTTTCATCGACATTGAAAATTTGTTCTGGCTTATAACCTTTCTCCTCGAGAAACTTCAAAAATTCACCGGGGAATTCCTTCGCTGCCTCTTGATCAGCTGATGCAGCTTCTCCTGATAGCTTAATGTTATGCAAATTTAAACGCTTTAAATTATCAAACCAGCCCTTGGTCGCTAAAAAACAGGTAGAAGAATTCTCTTCATCATCGTCTTCAGTTCCACTCTTTAATTGTTTATATAGGTTAAGTGCTTTATTTCTTATTAACTCCGTGGTAAGGGGAGCATTGTTCTGTGTTTTATCCTCTATCCACACACACTTTAGCACTAGACGGAGTAGAAGCCATTACACTACTTCGTATTTTGTCTTCGACCCTTTTTATAGAACGTACGGTTGATTCATTTACTCCATATTCTCTACCAATATCATGATCTTTTCCCTCAAAGTCATGACTTTACACTGTCTCTTAGCTAATGCATCCCTTTCACTTATATTAACACGTTTAGATGCCATAATAATGTAAAAGAATGGATTAATTAAAAAAATTAAAAATGATTATAAAAGCACTCTACTATAATACAATGCCACCGTCAGTAAGCGTAGTCCTGTCTAATTTAAAATGAGAGAATAAAATGAAACATCACATTAATACCACAAACACCAAGGATATCAAGTCATGTTGCTTGCGGCACTATAGAACAGAAACTGATATAAATGTGGAAAACGGAAGCTTGTGAAGGTTCCTCCATATTCCCCTAAAAGTCCCTTTTTCAGCAAGCCGCACGTCTTTTAGTCCGATGGCCATATTTATTCCAGGACAAAACAAGCAGACTTAATACTGTTTACACAGGTAGTGAGAAAAATAAATAGAACATAGAGTGGAGCAAACTGGGAGATTTACCCGTTCAGTATTCTATGGATCCTTCAGGAAACGGGAAGATTTCCCCGTTCGGTATGACAAAAAAATGAGTAATGGGTACTGCTGAGAAACCGCGAGTGACGAACCCGCAAACGGCGAGGGATACCTGAACAGTAAACTTTCAGCAAATAATATATCCCAAAAATTACTAGACAATAGAAACAAATGAAATAATAAAAATTGAAAAAAAAATGCGAGTGTTAGTATGGAACTCGAGCCCAAAATTTTGTGAAACCGACGCATAACCAACTCGGCCACCACCTCAGCTGACTACAGTGACTCATATTAGGATATACATTGGACCCCTAGTATGTTCGCTAAATTTAATTGCAAAAATCTTCTTGCGTCTTCTTGCTTTGGCGTTTTTCATCAATAAGTGTGTGCTACATGCTCACCAAGTTTCAACCGAATCGGCGACGAACATGTCGTAAGGTCCCCTTGTAAATCAAGAAAAAGGAACTAACGAAACTAGCTAACTTAGCAAGGAATAAAATTACTACTTCTAAGCATGACAAAGAAAAAATAACTATGCCTACCTATAATTTAGAACTTAGAAAACCTAAAACTACTAATGAAATTTCAAAAACTAAAGAAAAACCCGCAAATATCTCAAAAAAATCGACCGAGGCTTCCAATACCTTGTGTTGCCACAGGATGCCACTGAGTAAGTAACCCTGGACCGACTGCCATATTGCCATATGACATCACCGACCACAGCGCCGTTAGTGGTACTTTGAGTCTCCTATACTTGCATGTTATAATCAGGAGATACGTTCCTGCATCTCGGGAAAAAGTCTCCCCTCATGTTCTATAAAGATAAAATAACATTACTAATATGTTAATACAACAATATTAAATTATGAATAAATTATATAATAAATATTTTAAATATATAACTTATTTTTTGCACTAAAAAGGAAAAAATAAATTTTTGTTTCCAAATTCAAAGATGTATGCAATTTGCTGTGCAGACGATCCGGATCATGCGAGTCGTTTGTTACAAACAACTCACACAAGCTGAATAACATAGCAATGTGGTTTTTCCGATGGGTAGCTATCTCGCTTTAAACATCGTCATGGGATAAGAAAACTTGATGTCTCAGGTGAACTTCAGTCAGCTGATCGTGAGGCTGCAGATGAATATTTTCAGTCTTTTTTGTCTCTCATTAATGAGCACAATTTAACAGCAGAGGAAATTTACAATGCTGATGAGACAGCATTTTTTGGCGTTGTTTAGCTTCTTCCACTCTGGCAGGTGCAGACGAAACTGGCATCTGGGTTCAAAAGAAATAAAGACAGAGTAACTGTCCTTGCTTGCACAAATGCTGCTGGAACACATAAGTTAAAATTGCTAGTTATTGGTAAATATAACCGCCTAAGAGCCTTTAAAGGAGTTACACATCTACCAGTCATTTACGTGACCCAAAGCAATGCTTGGTTGGATAGGGACATTTTTTAGGAATAGTTGAATGACAGTTTTGTTCCCGAAGTCAAGCAACATTTAAAGAAAAGAGGCAAACCAGAAAATACTAAAATTGTTCTTTTGCTGGATAACTGTAGAGCTCACCCGCGTGAATTGGTATCAGGCCAGATTTTCACCACTTTTCTGCCAGCAAATGTCACTTCTATAGTACAACCCATGGACCAGGGAATCATACAAAATATGAAGTGCAAATACAGGACAGAGTTTTTAAGAAAATTAATTAATCGTAAGGGTATTGTACAGGATTTACAATCTACTTGTAGCATCAAAGATGCAGTCTTTGGGGTTTCTCATGCATGGAACATGATTAAAAGTGAAACTTTACAAAGGGCATGGAGGAATCTGTGGTCTGATGTCATCACCTCAGATATGTCATCTTCTCAGGAATTCGAAGGAAACACTGCGGACATTGGTATCGATCGACTAGGAATTTTATAACAATTACGAATATGAAGCGAAAAATTGAAAATGGATTGGGCGTAGTAGGAGGGGGAGGGAAAAGGAGATGCGGAAGGAATCCGAAGGAAATACTGCGGACATTGGTATAGATCGACTAGGAATTTTATAACAACTACGTTAATGAAGCTAAAAATTGTAAATGGAGGGGGTGTAATAAGAGGGGGAGGGAAAAGGAGGTGCGGAAGGAATTCGAAGGAAACACTGCGGACATTGGTATCGATCGACTAGGAGTTTTATAACAATTACGTTAATGAAGCTAAAAATTGAAAATGGAGGGGGTGTAGTAGGAGGGGGAGGGAAAAGGAGGTGCGGAAGGAATTTGAAGGAAACACTGCGGACATTGGTATCGATCGACTAGGAATTTTATAACAATTACGTTAATGAAGCTAAAAATTGAAAATGGAGGGGGTGTAGTAGGAGGGGGAGGGAAAAGGAGGTGCGGAAGGAATTCGAAGGAAACACTGCGGACATTGGTATCGATCGACTAGGAATTTTATAACAATTACCAATATGAAGCGAAAAATTGGAAATGGAGTGGTGTAGTATGAGGGGGAGGGAAAAGGTGGTACGAGAGGAATCCGAAGGAAACGCGGCGGACATTCGTATCGGTCGACTAGGAATTTTGTAACAATTACGAATAAGTAGCGAAAAGTTGAAAATGGATGGGGAGGGAAAACAGGGTGCGGAAGGAATCCGAAGGAAACACTGCGGACATTGGTATCGATCGACTAGGAATTTTATAACCTTTACGAATATCAAGCGAAGGATGTAAAATGGAGGGGATGTAGTAGGAGGGGGAGGAAAAACGTGGTACGAGAAGAATCTGAAGAAACACTGCGGACATTTGTGTCGATCGACTAGGAATTTTATAAGAATTATAAATATGAAGCGAAAAATAAATAATAGAAGGGGGGGGGGGGATACGAGGGGTAGGGAAAAGTGGTGTGGAAGAAATCCGCAGGAAACACTGCGGACATTGGTGTCTATCGACTAGGAATTTTATATTTTATTCATCCAGGATGATCAATTCTGATAATGAATCTGGAAGACAAGGACAAGAGTAAGCAGCAGCTCTATGAAGCATTGAAAGTACGTTCTCATAGCTGGGCAAAGCAGAAGTAGCTTCTATATCTTAGGGATCCAATTCTTTCGTTAGTATTTCACTATCTTATTAGGCAAAAAATTTTATTTTTGAATTTTTTAAAAACCTTTTCTCGTTATATAAATAGGTGCTCCAAAAACTTGAGTTGCATGGGGACCCAAGCAGTTGTGCAGGGGCACTCAGATCTATGTGGATGCCACTTTCAAAACAACGCCTAAGCTATTTTTCCAGCTATATACAATACATGATGTGGTGCAGGGGCGTGTATTTCCATTTGTATATTGCTTAACGAGAAGAACAGACGAAGGTTCTTATACATCAATATTTTAACAACTCAAACAACACTGTGACTTTTTAACTTATAATTTTAATCCAGAACTGGTCATGCTTGATTTTGAATTAAGTGCTATAAATGCAGTGCGGAAAACATTCCCCAATTCTACCATTAAGGAATGCCTCTTCCATTTTTGTCAATCCATATGGAACATGTAATGGCATCAGGTCTAAAAGCTCAATTTAATAATAACGACATTATTAGGAATGGTATACGGATGCTGATGGCATTACCGTTTATCCGTGTTGAGGACGTGCTTGATATTTTTGACCACTTGCTTGCAATCCTCGGCCCTACACTAGGGGATCTAGCAACGTATGTGGAAATAACTTATATACGAGGAAGGGAAGGCAGTGGGATGAGAGGAGCCATTCTTCCTAGGTTTGGTCTGGAATTATGGAGTGTAGGTATATGAGCAAACTGTAAACAGACAACAGCGGACCAACAACGCCGTAGAAGGGTGGCACTCACGCTTCCAAAGAATGATTCTTACGCACCATCCACCAGTTGGACATACATGTCATAGAGGATGTTATTCCTGCATCTTTCGTTTCGAGTATTTTTCTTTAAACGGATATTGAAGGAGAATCGATTTTTCATTCTACAAAGATATTCTAGGACTGGTATTTTTTATGAACAAAGCAATTTGAATTAATGAAAGGAATCCTTTATGCTTCACTAAATATAATTAAACAATTTTTCGGAATTATTCTTTTGTGTGTGGGTATTTGTCGCCGTATGAGAGAGGCAGATTTTTGACCTTCTATATTTAACGTCATTTATCCGAAATCCTCAATCTATATTCATTGATTTGATTGAAGTCGCAAATACTCCCTAGATTTCGTGAAATACCTGCAATGGGATGTCTAAATTTACTTTGGGATCTTTTTTCTTTCCAAGCAGTTTATATGAAAATCTTTATTATGTTTAATTTTGAATTCCAGCGAGGTAATAAAGCAAGTTATTCCCTTGAAACACCGTTTGAAGTATTTTCCATAGATCGGAATTTTCAGGAGATTCAACTTTTTCGTAATTTTAATTTCTCCATGGGAAGTTATTTAACAAACAAATACACTTGGCATAAATGGAAATAAATGTCTTAACATCCCCATAGGAACTCATTCGTAAATTTACAAGTGGGGGATGCCACATCATTCTATAAGCACTCTTCTTACAGAGGAGGATATAGGATATAGGAGGATACTAATGTCTGGCCCAAACTACAATAGTTGGAGAGCTGAAATTTAATACATAGGTGAATCGAAAAAAATAATCAGGAAAAATTGCAACGTTTATTTTCTTGGCCGTTGAAAATTATAAACAATTTTACAAACATTTCATGGTTTAGGTACTTCTAAATGTACTATGAAGCAGAAATTTTTTCTAATGGTAGAATTTGTCAAATAATGAATACGGGATTATAGAAATTTGAAAATTTTTATTCGTTCGGCCGTAATAAATTCTTAAATGTTAAACAAACTGACTAATGTTTATGTATATTATGAAGATCTAGGAAGCTGAAAATGTTAACAAAGTTAGGAAATAATATTCCATTGAAAATTACATAAAAGTTTTATATTGTGTCTGTTAAAAATTCATAAATGTTAAACAATGAAATTCATATAAATGCACTACTAGAGGCGCTATAACGATGAAATTTTGCATAAATGTGAGGTATTCGTAAGCGTCCAAAATTACCAAATCAGAATGTTTCTCATACAACTGTTAAAGCAAGAGTGACAATATTCTTACCAATAATCTGAAGAAGGGGTGGATGTTAGAGGAACATAGCCCTCTAGTGAAAGGCTATTCCATTCTATACTTCGTATTTGGGAAAAACCCTTTTGGCAGAATCCCAAAAATACTCTTTCCCGAGGTTACACACAATGGCGTGCACTTCGGTTGGTATAGATAGGAAGATGAAACGACTCCACGACCAGCGGCAACATTTATGAAAGCTTCTTTTGGCCATTTCGCTCAAAAGACAAAGGGTGTAAATGGACGGCATGCAAGACCAGATGTCCCAGTGAATGGTGGGTCGTAGTGGGGGAGGTAAACCTTTCCTCTTGTACCTGAGTTTTGGGTGGGACGGCGTCACAGCACGACACAAGTGCGAGGGGTACGGAGGAATTTGAAATCTAAGGTCTTTGAATGCTGGGGAAATCCAGATAGCTCCTTTTGCCGTTCCTGCAAGAACGAAAAATTTTTAATTTCGTTCTCAACTCGGCGTTACTCGAACGAATATTTCGAAAGTCAGTACACATACGGAATGTTTCTAACACCGGAAAGGTAATTTTATGAAATATATTAAAATAATCGAGTTACTATCTGTATATTCAGCGATGCGCGAATTAGTTCAAATATGAAATGAACTAATCCTCACAAGCGTTGAAAAATGTTCTGAGAATATAGATAAAACAAAGATTACCTTAAATGAATCGCAGAGGAAGTTTAAACATTTATTGCCATTTCAGCCCCGAATTCCGTTTCTTCATTCATAAGTAAATCCAATGAAGATATTAACATTAAGAAAAAGTTGTGTATCAAATTTGTAGACTAATTTGAAGATTATTTAAAAACCGACTACAGTGAAAACCGGTTAACACGAATTGCTAGGGACCGACATACTTATTTCGTGTTATCCGAATTTCGAGTTAACCGACTTTCATGTTCACTGATTTAATGGTAACATTTTCATTTTTCAAATATGGAATTAGGCTCGTTGACAAATCCATAATACATATCTATAATAGGATGTAATACACAGCAGAAGATATTATCGCAAACATGGGAAAACCCTATCTCAAATGCCATTTCGCATAATCCAAAGAATTTTGCATGCATTTATTTTCGTGGGACCGAACACATTTTCGTATTAAGCAGTATTTCGTGTAAACCGTTTCGCGTTAGCGAATGAATATATACCTACTGAAAAGTATAGGCGCTGGAACGGACCGAGCACGCGTTTCATGTTAACCGATATTTCGTTTTAAGCGATTTCATATTAAGTGGTTTCCACTGTATAAGAAAATGAATTTTCATTCTTTTAGACGCTGTTTGGTACAAAGTAGCGAATTACTACGCGTAATTGTAAGTAATTTTAAAAGCAACGAAAAATGCAAGGCAAAATATGCTATACAAGTTTCTTTGTGGGTGGGGGTGCGAGGTACCAAAGTATCACTAATTTTCCTCTGTTCTGACTGAAACTCTCCTATTATGTTCCCCGATTGTCCTATAGAAGGGGTTTCCTTCAGATTCTTTCCGCACCCCCCTTTCTCTCCTCCTCATACTACACCCCCTCCATTTTCAATTTCTCGCTCCATATTCGTAATTGTTATAAAATTCCTAGTCGATCGATACCAATGTCCGCAGTATTTCCTTCGGTTTCCTCTCGTACCCCATTTTCCCTCCCCTTCCTACACCACCCCCTCCATTTTAAACTTTCCGCTTCTTATTCGTAATTGTTATAAAATTCCTAGTCCATCGACACCAATGTCTGCCGTTATTCACTCGGATTCCTTCCGCACCCCGTTTTCCTTCCTCCTCCTATTACACTCCCTCCATTTTTAATTTCTCGCTTCCTATTCGTAACTGTCATAAAATTCCTAGTCGATCGACACCAATGCCCGCAGTATCTCCTCCGGTTTCCTCTCGTACCCCCCTTTCCCTACCCCTCCTACTCCACCCCTCCATTTTTAACTTTCCGCTTCTTATTCGAAATTTTTATAAAATTCCTAGTCGAAGGATACCACTGTCCGCTGTGTTCCTTCGGATTCCTTCCACACCCCCTTTTCTCTCCCCCTCCTACTCCACCTCCTCCATTTTGAACTTTCCGCTTCTTATTCGTAATTGTTACAAAATTCCTAGTCGATAGATGCCAATGTGCGCTGTGTTTCCCTCAGACATCTTCCGCACCTCCTGTTCCCTCCCCCTCCTACTACACCCTCTCCATCTTCAATTTTTCGCTTCATATTCGTAATTGTTATAAAATTCGTAGTCGATCGATACCAATGTCGGCAGTGTTTCCTTCGGATTCCTTTGGCACCTCCTTTTCCCTCCCGCTCTACTACACCCCCTCCATTTTCAATTTTTCGCTTCATATTCGTAATTGTTATAAAATTCGTAGTCGATCGATACCAATGTCGGCAGTGTTTCTTTCGGATTCCTTCCGCACCTCCTTCTCCCTCCCTCCCTACTACACCCCCTCGATTTTCGATTTTTTGCTTCATATTCGTAATTGTTATAAAATTTCTAGTCGATCGATACCAATGTCGGCAGTGTTTCCGTGGGATTCCTTCCGCACCTCCTTTTCCCTCCCCCTCCTACTAAACTCCCTCCATTTTCATTTTTAGCTTTGTATTCGTAATTGTTATAAAATTCCTAGTCGATAGACACCAATGTCCGCAGTGTTTCCTTCGGATTCCTTCCGCACCTCCTTTTCCCTCCCCCTCCTACTACGCCCCCTCCAATTTCATTTTTTAGCTTCGTATTCGTAATTGTTATAAAATTCCTAGTCGATAGACACCAATGTCCACAGTATTTCCTTCGGATTCCTTCCGCACCTCCTTTTCCCTCCCCCTCCTACTACACCTCTCCAATTCCAATTTTTCGCTTCATATTCGTAATTGTTATAAAATTCCTAGTCGATAGACACAAATGTCCACAGTGTTTTCTTCGGATTCCTTCCGCACCTCCTTTTCCCTCCCCCTCCTACTACACCTCTCCAATTCCAATTCTTCGCTTCATCTTCGTAATTGCTATAAAATTCCCAGTCGATCGATACCAATGTCCGCAGTGTTTCCTTCGTATTCCTTCCGCACCTCCATTTCCCTCACCCTCCTACTGCACCCCCTCCATTTTCAATTTTTAGTTTCATATTCGTAATTGTTATAAAATTCCCAGTCGATCGATAATAATGTCCGCAGTGTTTCCTTCCGAATCCTTCCGCACCTCCTTTTCCCTCTCCCTCCTACTACACCCCCTCCATTTTCATTTTTTAGCTTCATATTCGTAATTGTTATAAAATTCCCAGTCGATAGACACCAATGTCCGCAGTATTTCCTTCGGATTCCTTCCGCACCTCCTTTTCCCTCCCACTCCTTCTACACCCCCTCCATTTTCATTTTTTAGCTTCATATTCGTAATTGTTATAAAATTCCTAGTCGATAGACACCAATGTCCGCAGTGTTTCCTTCGGATTCCTTCCGCACCTCCTTTTCCCTCCCACTCCTTCTACACCCCCTTTATTTTCATTTTTTAGCTTCATATTCGTAATTGTTATAAAATTCCTAGTCGATAGACACCAATGTCCGCAGTATTACCTTCGGATTCCTTCCGCACCTCCTTTTCCCTCCCACTCCTTCTGCACCCCCTCCATTTTCAATTTTTTCGCCTTATATTCGTAATTGTTATAAAATTCCTAGTCGATCGATATCAATGTCCGCAGTGTTTCCTTCGGATTACTCCCTCTCCTTCAAACTCTCCTCCATCTTCAGGTTTGCCCTTCATATTTTTCATACTTCGAAATAAAGTCTCTGTGGACATATGCAAAAGTGGACAAAGAAAACAGTGGACGAAAAGGCTGTGGACATATACAAAAGTGGACAAAAAAAACAGTGGACGAAAAGGCTGTGGACATATATAATAGGGGACATTAAGGCAGTGGACAAAAAGGCTGTGGACATAAACAAAAGTGGACATAAAGGCAGTGGACGAAAAGGCTGTGGACATATAAGAGTGGACATAAAGGCAGTGGACATAAAGACTGTGGACATATATTACGGTGGACGTAAAGACTCTGGACATAAGGGCAGTGGACATAAAGGCTGTGGACATAAAAGAGTGGACATAAAGGCAGTGGACATAAAGACTGTGGACATATCATCTGGGAACCCTTAATTTGGATTTCTTATAATTAATTTTATCTTATTATAAGGTTCTATGTTTCTGGAGATCGTGTCACCTAAACCATTAACCTTTTCAAGTCTTTCCCCACCCACTTAAAAAAAAAAACACTTTCATTTTTAATTATTTGAAAATGTTAAGGATCTTCTTTTCTCCTAATTCACAGGAAACACATTGATCATTGGAAACTTTCCTTCCATAAAATGAGTAATTTTATTTCAATACAGCATCAAACAGCTGTAATAATCAGTTGTATTGGTATGGTAAAATATGGAAATAGCTTTGAAATAATTATCTGTTAAAAAGAATGATGTACTTTGTTGTGCTTAATTTTGATTTTTAATCCTTGTATAGAAGTAACTTTCCAGGTAATTTATTTGACGAATTTCTTTTACTCATAAAAAAATCATCTATCTTAATCCCAGGAGGAGCTTAAGGGATGTTCACCGCACTGGCAATTTTTCACCAATGCAGCGTTTTTATGCGAACACCTATTCATCATTTCCCAAGCTGTTGGCTCTTTTTAAGGCTGATCCAGAATCATCTACATCAGAGTTTGAAGCATGGCATCCAAGTCTTCGAGAAGACATCTTGGATGTAGTACACGATGCACTCAGTCGAATGGTATGTATTTAACTGACAGTCAGCAGCTATGAGTGGTTTTTTTTCTAAACTTATAAAGTAATGTTGACCTTCCAGACCTAATAACAATTAAAAACCTATGAGAACTGACAAGAATCTGTTCATTTTTTATTTGGTTGAAGGCAGTTTGAAAAATGTCTTCTTTAGTATTACTCTGACAATTACTTTGCTATATTCGTAAGTAAAAAGTCATTTAAACATAACATTTATTTCAATTTTACATTATGCTATGTGCTTTAAAATGTTACAATTTATCATTTTGAAATCTCGATGTTGATCAACAGTGATTTTCTGAATACAGCCATCACTCAGAAAAGATTACAGCAATGGATATGAAAATTATACAACTACAGTAGAAGATCGTTTATCCGAAATGGTCAGGATCTGACCCATTTAGGATATATGATATTTTAGGATGTTAGATGTCTTAACACTTAGGCAGCATATCAACCATGAAAAACATTTGTAACGAGGAATGGTAGAAATAAATGATGTTATAAATAAAATAAACTTAGATAACATCTTGTATAACAAAAAAAATTACAGGTGTGAATAAGACAATGATTGCACTGTGACTGAGAGAGAAACATTGCTATCACAGTGGTGGGCAACCTTTTCTACATGGTGGGGGCCTCATTGGTGGCAGTGAACCCTTATGGGGGCCGCATTGGTAATAGACAGCAGATTTTAGTTAAATTGTAAGTTACCTAGAGATTCTTAGGCACCATATGCGTAGAAATAAAGTTAGAATTAGATTTTTAGGGTTAACATTTCAATATTAACCCTCGAGTGGGCGCGTGGGTGACAGTTGTCCCCCACTGATTTTCAACTTCGTGTGTCTGTGACAGTGGAGGAGTGACGCATGTGCAGATCTCAGTAGCTGGCCTTGAGAGACCCCTCTTTACTATGCATGAATCAGTTTCTTTGTGCCTTCCCTAAGATTCGACGTGAGCAACAGATAAGTTTTGCTGGGGGACATCTGTCACCCATGCGCCTTGTCGTGTTACTGATTTTGGTACGCCGCGCAACTCCTTTTTCGTGATCTTTTTCACTTTAATTTCATTTAATTTTTTGTAAATTCACAGTACTCTTTTTAGTTCATCTGCAGGCATTTTTGGCAATCAGTTATGTTACTTTTACAGAAGATACGACGAATTTTTAGAATATATCGGCCATAAATGCTTTATGTATCAATAAATCTAATAATAGCCAGAAAAAAGTTTTGAAGACAGAATTCTTGGAAGAGATTGCTTGGGAATGTATAAAATCACAAATAATGCGAGAAGTACAATCCCTCAAATACCAGGACAACTTCGGCAGCGTGCAAGAGTAGAAGAAAGATCAGCTGTTACACCACCAAAATGACAAGGATCAAGAGGTCGATGTTACTAATGTGGTCGAAGTAGAGACAAAACAAAGTGAAAATGGTGTATCATATGCCAGAAATGGACATGCAATGATCATTTAAGAGAAGTTTGTGTAAATAGTTTGGAATTAATGTAAGTCGAGTTGAACTAATCTCAGATTTTGAATTTCTATTTTTGATTAAAATTTTGATTAAAATTTTGCTTAAAACTATTGCTTGTTTTAATGCAGGACCCCAAATATCCCGAAAAAATCAATAACTGTTGAATGAAAGTGAGAAATAAGTCCAAAAATGGAAATAAAGTGATGGGGGACCTGTGTCACCCACGTGCCCAAAGACGTAACTCGAGGGTTAAAAATCATGATGGAATTCAATCTTACAAATATCTTTGAGAAAAAAATCAAAAACAATATTAATAAGAACTTACTTGAATCAAGAAATAATATTTACTAAGAGGTCACAATTCAACGTTAGATATCTTAACAGATTTTTCTACACAGAAAATAATATTTGGTAGTTAATTAAAATAAATGAAAAAGTTTTGAAAACTATGAATCACTGATGGTGGGCCGCATAAAATTGCTTAGTTGGCTGCATCCGGCCCATGGGCAGCAGGTTGGGCACCCCTGATCTATTGAAATGGTGACTGTGGCTGTTCTCGGAGAACATTTAGTCAATCGTGTTAGAGTGAAACATTTTGTATAAATTGAAATGGTTAAACAAAGACTAATAGTACTTAGAATGTTGCCTTCAAATATAAGAATCAAACAGCAAAACATTCCTTTGTGGATTGTTGCAGTACAACTGTCAACAGTTAACGTATTTCTTAAATATTTTATAGCTACAAGGTCCAGAAATGTGACATCCCTTAAAATAAAACTAGAAGTGAATGAATGAAAATGATGCAAAGTCTAAAATTTCAAGCAAACTGAGGCCTAATAATTCAGTTTTATATGATGCCTGTAAGGTCTTTTTGAACGAATTATTGACCCATGACATTGTTCCTATGGAAAAATCGGTTTTGACTTTCGTCATTTCGGTAATCATCGGGGATTCCAGGAACCAATTAAAACGATGGTTATCGAGGTCTTACTGTACAGTGCTCCCCCTCCATAAATTAATTTGTGATCCATTAATTTTTGCAGCCTCAAACCATCCACAAGACTGTACTTAAGAGTATTATCATTGCCCTATTGCAGGATAAAGAGTAAGTGGCTACATTATTTTATAATATTTATTGGTTTTATGTGTCAGGTTTTGTTGTATCCTTTAGATGTTTAATAAACAATCAAATATGACAATTTTAGAATTAAAATTTTTCTCATCAGATTAACACCTGCTGATGAGGTTCGAGCCCTGTTTGTCCTGATCCAGAATCCTGTATTTGCAGCTCAGTCTTCGTATACTGTATTTGCACATCTGCTCAGGCATATAGTTAATCTCTCCAATGTCCACAAGCAACATATTATTCAGTGGTTTAGGGGGTAAGTCTCTATGTAATAAATTCCTAATAAATATCCTTTGATATTGTTTCCTAATCTCAAGTGGCAAGTTACCATATCTGCCCGAATAGAAGTCAACCCCGGATTTAAGCCGATCCCCCAAAAATTTCTGCAGTTTTTTGGCAAAAACGTAAATTTCGTAGATTTTATGCTGAAGTGTGCCGGGCATTCATGCACATCTTAGAATACATTATTCGAGATCAAAGAAATGTGTGGGAAATGGTTTAGTTGTTGACATTTTGAAATATTACTCCAATTAGTAATTTTGCGTTGCTGAATAATGTTCCACATTCAGTGGCAATAACTTCATTCATCTTCATTTTCACAAAAGGTCAAATATAGTAACAGCGATCTCGCCAAGATATTTTTTCATCCAAGTCTATTTCCAATGAAATTAGCATTTACATTGCCTTAAGAAAGTTCATTTTTATTATTATACATATTCCATATAAAGTTTTACCGAAATTCAAACAGTTGAGCGTTCAAAGCCATCAACGCATTTTGCGTAATCGTCAATTTACGTGTTCTCGCGAAGATATTTTTATATATATTCATCGTAGGTCAAATATTTACTTTACGAAAAATATAGTACTATCATTTGAATGCGAAGGCAATGAGATACTTCGAGATTTAACCATAACCCAAATTTTCCTCGGACTCGCATTTAAGCCAAGGGGTGATTTTTTCATGATAAATTTTGACAAAAAACATCGGCTTGTATTCGGGCAGGTACGGTATGTTGAATTTCACATCATTCTTAATCTGTGACAATATTTAAAAATTGTACGTCATTGGAATTTCCTTAAATGTGTGTAGCACTTTATAATTTTAAAAATTAAACAATCACCACAAAATTTTAATGCTCTACAAATTGCCAATCTATTCAATTGAATTTTCAATAAGAAAATTATATTGGTGATCTTTTTGGAGCTTCTTTTAAATCTCCAGTTCACAATAAAATATTTGAAAACTGGTTCTACTTTGTGGTAATATTAAACTATTTTAGGCTTCCAAGTCAAGTTAATATTAACAGAAAGTTTTTGATAATTGTAAGACATTAAAATCACAGATTGTCAACGACATGAATTCTCTCATATTTTCTTAATTTTTAATAGGATGGAAGCTGAGAAACTTAGGAAGATCGTTAGAAATACAATACAATTCATCAATGTAAAACAGTTTCCTCCATCTTCAAGACATCATTTACCATCAAATTCATCTAGTCGTTGGTGGATTCCCACAGCTGCCAAGGCACTAGCACTAATCAGTAAGCTGAGAACTATTGTTGTTCACACTATTCTATTTGTGTGATGAAAATTTGTTGGCAATGGTATGAAGTTGAACTTTACAATCACATAAAGTATCATCAAGGACAAATTCTATGCTTAAGTGAATGATTCACACTTAAAATTTTTGTGCTTTGTTTGGTGATGATTTACACTTAAAAGTTTTGTTCTTTGTTTGGTGATGATTTAATCAGAGTAAATTAGAAACTGGTACAGCCATCCCTCACTTAACGAAGGGGTTACGTTCCTAAAAAACCTTCGTTATGTGAAAATTCGTTAAGCGAGAGCTAATTTTCTATTGTTTTATATAGAAAGTATGCCGTTCGGTTCCTAGCACACAACTTTATAACTTAATAATAATGTAGTAACTATAATTCGCCGATATATTCCAGCAAATATAGCACAATAATGTAGGATGCGTGAAATAAAAGTAATTTCATTTTTACGAGTCTTAAATACATTCAAATTAAACCTTCAGTTACATTAAGGCTAAAGATTCTAATTCAATGCTTCAAACATCAGCAATGCGATGAAAACTTCGTCTGCCTCTCCACCTATAAAATTAGGTACATTATAAAAAGCGTTTTTCCTTAAATCTTGTATAATATGAATGTTTAATTGGGAATTTGTAACACTCACCATTTTAAGGCCAACAGTTCCGTGCAAGAAAAGCGAAGTCAGTGGATTTGCTGTCTTTTGTTTCTTATGTCAAAGTGTGGGGGGAGGTGGAGCGGGTCGAGGAGTGGGAGTCCATGCCAGACGAATAAACTGACTCTTGTGAGGTTTTCCCGGTAGCCGTGGGTTTCTCGGATGACATTGTGGTGGTAGGAAAATTGGAGGAAGATTGTTTAAGGAAACAATCACGAGAGGATTGCTTTAAATTTTGCCGTTTCTCATCATATATCTCCCTGTAACAAAGAGTGTTTTGTTCGATACCACGAATAACTTTGATACTACGGTCCATTTCGGGATCATTTTCTCTGAGAATTTCGAAAGCTTCCTCCATCTTTGCTAATAAATTCTTTAAAACTTTCACACTAAGATTTCTAGCATCCTCCTCGCATTCATCATCGGACTCGGCTGTTGCCAACTTTTTTGTCAATTCTTGAATATCTTCGGTTGTAAGTTCTTCAGGAACTGCATTAAGAACTTCCTCAACTCCCTCTTCATCAATTCCATTTATCCCAGCCTCAGTTGCGATTGCTACAATGTCTTTCTTAATGATCGCAATATATTCGAAACCTCGAAAGTCATTAACTGCTTCTGGCCATAACTTTCGCCAAACAGTATTCATCGTACTTTCCTTAATTTCGTCCCAGGCTGCTGCAATATTATTAATCGCATTTTTTAATCACATTTCTTCCAAACGTCAATAAGTAAGTTGCTCTTATCTTTCTCACTTTCAAAGAGAACAAAACGCACTACACGACATAAATATTTAGCCTTAAAAGTAGCTATTACGCCTTGATCTATAGACTGTATTAAGCTCGTTGTGTTTGGGGGCAAAAAAATCACTTTCACATTGCTACACACATCAACGATTGATGCTGGATGGCCAAGGGCATTATCCAATATGAGCAAATTTATTATTATCGTAGTTTATTTTTTTATTGTAATCCTCAATCGCACTTCCAATGTAACCTTTCATGTAATCATAGCATATGCTACCTGTCATCCACGCTTTTTTGTTAGACTTATAATACACTGGAAGAGATGCCTTTGGGATCCCTTTCAACGCTCTAGGATTTTCGCAACGTCCAATGAGACAGCGTTTAAGCTTAAAATCACCACTTGCATTTCCCCCAAACACGAGTGTTAATCTCTCCTTTGAGATTTTGAATCCTGGCGACTGTTTTTCATTACGGGATATGTACGTGCGGTCGGGTAGTATTTTCCAGTTGAGACCTGTCTCGTCAAAATTATAAACTTGTTGAGGCAGATACCCCCCCTCTCCTCTATAATTTTCTTTAGTTCCACCACAAATCGTTCAGCCCCTTCCTTATCAGCACTTGCAGCTTCTCCAGTTTTCTTGATGGAATGCAAATTACAGCGGTTTCGAAATTTATCAAGCCACCCACTGTTTGCAACAAACGTTTCTTCTGGCTGCTCCTCTTGAGCCGATGTCGAAGGCTCATCCTCTCGCTGCTTCTTAAGATCACTCCAAATTCGTCTTGCCTGATCTTGAATGACAGAACCAGAGAGAGGGCAATTACGGGAATTTTGATATTCAAAGTGTTTAAAACTTTCTCCATCATGGGATTTCGTTTTATTGTAATAAAGCGACAAGCGCCGACACTCACTGACCTTTGAGCACTCTTTTTAATAGAATCTTTTTTCTTTAAAATGGTAGAAATCGTTGACTCGGCCATTCGAAATGTGTGGGCAACAACAGATGTCTTCTGTCCTCTTTCCCTTCTCTTGACAGTTTCTAGTTTCATTTCCATTGTTATTGCCTTCCTCTTCTTTGCAGGATTGAGTATTGATGTTGAACCTTGCCGTTTTGAAACCATGATATCAATAATGGTTATGAAAATAGTAATACGTAATAGTGATGGAACTTTATTTACGCGCTATATGAACACAACACGAGATCAAACAAACACTGCAAAAGTTGCGGGGATCGTCGGAATTGTTAAGGGGTGCAGCGATTTTCCCCACACCTCCGCACTTAACAAAGCACTTTCGTAATCGGTGAAGAGAACGCCAAACATCTCCGCCGAATGGCTGCTCCCACACCAACGCGCTTTATATAGGGCGAATATTACCCCTATTTCCCATTCCCTCCTTTTCGCATGGTTATATCACATAATCAGGAAATTAACCAATACGAAGTCGAGGAGTCGCCCATTTAAGCTACCCACCGAACCCCCCCTGAGCGGCGACATCAGGCGAGAGTGGCCGTCGAGATAACGAGGGCAGAAGCACCGGGAGATACCGACAGCTGAGGGTCGCCGGCGGTGAGCGGGAGTTAGAGAGAGTGGAGTGATGGAGAAAAAAGTGAGAAGAGTTGTTCCTCGCAAGGGAGAGTGTGCTAAAGTTTCCTGTCGGACAGACTGTAACGATAAGTTGACATTTTCTGAAGTGGTTAAGCTGCGAGACTTACGTCTCAAGAGCATTTGTGTTGTTAATACTTTATTTCTTGTACAATATAGCATTTAGTTAGAGCAGTATGTGGCTATGTTTATTGGTCGCCACAGGGGGAAGTCCGCAACTAACGGAGATTGAAAAAAGAAAAAAGTTACAGAAAACACGACCGAACACTACATAATACATATTCAAGTTAGAGCAAAAGCGACATTGTAGCGACTTAAATTGCAACCTATACGAGGCGTCTGCTGTCGTGAGTGCAGGCAGACCTCGTGCCGCGTGCGAAATTCAAACATCTTCGCCTTCGTTATAGCGAGAAGGTCTTCGTTATAATCGAAAGTAGTATCAAATAAAAACCTTCATTATAGCGAAACTTCGTTAACCGAATGTTTGTTAAGCAAGGGATGGCTGTATTTATAAAAGTGGAATTCGGTAGAAGATCGTTTATCCAGAACTCTAAACACCAGAAACATCCTAACAACAGAATAATTTATGACTGATTTATTTTAGTTCCGAAAGCGACCACCACCTCAAGTATAGATATTTACGTCGTAAGATGATTCATTTGATTTTTTGCATTTAATAAAATGTTTTCTAAGTCTGTTTGATATTTAACATTATTTAATGTTAATTAATTGATGACTGATTTGTTTTAGTGGTTTCGAAAGCCATCACCACTTCTTGCCTTTAATTACGCGCATCTACTTCTGGGATGTAACTATGAGCATGGCACAGTGTGTGCTGCATCCATACGATTTTTGATTTCAACGTAAAGAAAATAAATGTAATTGACATGTTTATTTAGATAAATCAAATGTAGGAGTAGCATGTGTTATTGTTGCCGGTTTCAGGTAAACATATTTTCAATTGATTCACCATCCAAACATGATTACAGATATTTAATGTATTCTTCAATTGATTAGCCGTGTTCCATTGATTCGTATAATATTTGTATTAAATAAAAGGTTTTCTAATTATATGTATATGCTTTTTAAAATTATTTATTTCTTACCATACCTTACTAAAACGTTTTTTTCTGATCATTGTGCTATTTTAGGGTTAAGATATCTAAAATCTGGAAATATCGTTTATCCAGAACAGGCCAGGTTCCGAACCTTCTGGATAAATGATCTTCTACTGTATATCATCCTTACAAAATTATTGCTCCTATAATTTTTCTATATCTGTAATTAATGAAACTGATGCAGTTAACATAATGTTGAAAAATAGTCCTAATTGAAGAGGATGAAATACTATCCTAATCAATTGTGCAGTTTTAATATTAACACTTTATTTATTAAATTAATTATAAAAATTAGTTGAAAAATACCAAGATTCACCAACTTATGGTTACAGAATGTCACTTTGAGTCTATCATAATGTGTGAGATATGTAAGAAATATGTAGAACTGAATTTTAAGAATTATCAGTCTTGCCTTGTGGGTGAAATATAAATTGAAAAAAATGTTTCTCCAGTAGGAGTTCTTTTTAGAATCACTGCATCACCAATAATAATGGCTG
The DNA here is from genome assembly GCA_036926305.1 of Uropetala carovei. Classification (NCBI taxonomy): domain Eukaryota; kingdom Metazoa; phylum Arthropoda; class Insecta; order Odonata; family Petaluridae; genus Uropetala; species Uropetala carovei. The sequence continues at coordinate 4,158,347 of JAXCHB010000242.1, read as the reverse complement.
TTTTTCTGTTAAAATGCGCATACAGTTTTTCAAACTTTTCATGTTATCTGAGAAACACTGTTTTCCAATTATTTGTGTGTTTATTAAAAAGGGACTTTAAAATATTTTTACACAGGTCCATTCCAAAGTTAAATACATGATGGAAAAATGTTTTTAAATAATATTTGTACACTGCTCCACGGTTATAACGTGGGGTTTCGGGGGAGTAGCTGCAACCTGCATTATAAAACAACCGTGGTATAAATGAGGACATGATTGTATTGTCCAGTACAGCATGTGCATACTACTTTAAAAAGCCAGTTTTGTTTTTACTTTAGTACTTAAAAAAACGACAGGACTTTCTAGGAGGAAGGGGTTGATGGAAGACCTATGGTATATCGGAATCTGCCAGGGGTGGATCCAGAAACTTCTCAAGGTTGGGGGCAATCGCTCCTCCACCTAGTGAATCCACCCCTGCAAACTGCCCCATATTTTGAAAATCCCTACCCCTATCAGAATCCTTTCCCTTGCTATACAGACCTAATCTGCGGTGTATAATTGAGGATTTTTGCGCAGAATGAATTTAAGAAAGCATCCAGTGGAGTGCAATGGGGTTATCTAAGGAGGGGGCAATCGTCCCCATCGCCCCCCCCCTCCCCCCATGGATCCGCCCCTGGAATCCGCAGTATAACCGGGGATCAGTGTACTTAGGGAGTAAGCAGCTTGCACAATGTAGTTCAATGTTTAGACGCTAGATGGCACTTCTTATGCATACTGTTGTGCCTCCCAAGAACTTCTTATTTTCACCATTATGTGGCACTGTATGCCTTACATGCTCTGACGATAATGTTTCTTGTGTTCTCATTCCTGGCAGAATGGGATTTTCCCGGAACCAGAGAGTGCCACAACCCAACCATTTTTTTGAAACCCTGATGTGCGACAGTAGTGCCATAACAATTACATTTTGCATGGAAGTTATTATGGGTGCTTGAAACGTAACGTAACCCTTAGTCCTGGTTTGCAAGCTAAATAGGTCTGCAAGCTTTGTAAGAAGAATTACATTTTGCGTGAAAGTTATTATGGATGCTTGAAACGGAATCTAACCCTGAGACCTGGTTTGCAAGCTAAATAGGTTCTATTTATGACGCCACTCTCAGGGAGGGATATATTGCACTTTCAAAAGAGTAGCGAAAAACCCGGTGTTGCATGCATTCAGGAAAATCCCATTCCGCTGGGAATGGGAAGGCAAGAAACATCACAGTGAGATCAAGTAATACACACAGTGACACTTAATGGCCAAAATAGGGAGTTCTTGAGAAGCACAACGGGGCGCATACAAAGTACCATCTAGCATAGTGGTTCTCAACCAGGGTGACATGACACCCCAGGGTAATGCGACGGTTATTGAGGGGTGATGCGAATATTCGATAAATTCATAATGTATCATATTCTGGCTTAGAAACTAATTAAAACCAGCAGAATAAACACTTGTGCTTATTTAGATGCTAGAATTTTATCTGTATGTGGTTAGGGAAAGCCCAATTTATCTTTAAAGGTGACTTGAAGTTAATAGAACTGTAAACGGGATGACGCACACCTGAACGAACTGAACCAACTGAACATAGGGTGATGCAGGCAAAAAAGGTTGAGAACCATCTAAAGTTTGAACTAGGTGGTGTGAGCCACTTACTCAGTGCTTGAAATGGAAAATGTTACAAAATGGAACTGTATCATTGGCACGTGTGATAAGCCATAATATTTATTTGTTGATATTTAATAATTTAATAACACAAAACTGAGTTGTTCAAATCTTTATTCATTAGTATCTTTTTCCTCTTTAATTCAGATGCATCAAATGAACTTTCAACACCATCAACATGCTTCCTATCATCAGATGCATTGTCTGATCCAACACTGTCTCCACCTCCTCCACTTCACTATACAGATCTGTACAACACTGCCTTGGATCACTTGGATTTGATGAATGACTTTTCTACGTGGCAGAGTAACACTCAAAGTCATCCAGGACAGTTTTCATATTGTCAGTATCCATTCCTTTTAAGTATAGTGGCAAAACGCACCATACTTACAAAGGTAAGTACCATTAAAAATTTAATTTCCTGCTCGAATGGAAATTTAGCCATTAATATTGATATGTAGGACGACCAAAAAATTCATCTCAGGGCTGCATTTTAATTGACCGTGAGAGTCAGAAAAGATACTTGTAAACAACATCAATACAGTAGTCCCTCGCCATTTGTGAGGGTTAGGTTCCTGAAAACCCTCACAAATGGCAAATTCGTGAATGGTAAATAACGGGATATATGAAAAAAATAGGGTTAGGTTCTTAGTCCCCCTATTCCACTACGTAACTTGTATTTTAATCGGTAAATACATTCATAAAATAAGAATTTAACACTGAAATACATATGTAATAGAAGCAATATTGAGCAATATTAATATTAAAAACTATGGAAATGGCACAATAAATTCATGAAATAGGCGAGCAACTGCAAGTGAACACTACCATGGTGACTATGAGACTGTTTGAGAAAGAGTGAAACTTGAGTGAGCACTACTTAAGTGACTGGTGGCACGGCATGGTGTTTGGAAGAAATTAATGGAGAAGTTTTGAAAAGAAATGTTGCAGAGTGAGCGGTACTTAAGTGATCATTTGCGGATATGCAAATTTCGGTCTCGGGAATGATAAAACAGGTATTCAAAATGAAAATCGCAGACATGCAAATTTTGCGGATGGCAAATTTGCGAATGGTGAGGGATTACTATATATAGAAAATATAGCCATATTGCAAGAACCAAGATTAAAAAACAAGTTGTTTTCACATAGGCATTACAGCATGATGTTAGTGGAGGTAATACTTTGAGGGCCTGAGAATAGGTACCGTATTTGACCGAATATAGCCCCCCTCCGAATATAGCCCCCCTACCCATTTTTCTCCCACAAATCTAGAAAATATTTTAATACCCTGAAAGGACATGATCATTTTTAGGACATTAATGTCATGAAACATGCTGTATAATTTAAAGAAATATCAAACTTGCACTCATTTAATAAAAAAGTACCAATTAGCGAGTGATAAAACGCCATGCTAATTCGAATTTTAAGGTTTTCAGATTTGTACCTCAGAATTCAGAGGGTATACTAACGAAGGAGATATTTGACAAGGAAATGAACAAAAATATATTTTTTGGGAGTAAAAATAAACTTTAAAAAGTCGAAATAACATAATAATTAATGCAGCAATATTAGCAAGTCCAAATAACATACCAATTTATGCAGCAATATAAATTCGCACTTTGCTCATATTTCGATGCGCAATGCTAATCTATCTTTCGTTTGTGTAATTAACAATTCGAGCTTAGCCAGGCAATTAGTCCATTCTCGGGTAAGGTTAATTTTATTGGTATTACCGTATTTGCTCGTGTAAGCTGCGCATCTTTTTCCCCAAAACGCCGGTGGAAAAAAGGTGGTGCGTGTCTTACACGAATTCTTTTATTTGCCGCCCACCTTTTTTCCCAAAATGTCGTGTTGGTAAACAAATATACGTTAAGCTAGCACCCATGCCGCATCTATTATTCTATTTCTAAATTGCGGTGTATTTAGTCATTTTCATTCATTGTATAAAAATTTTAAATGAGTTTTAAGTTTATTAACGGGTGCTCCCCAAACTCGACGGCTTTCTGCTACAATTGTCACGGAGGCCACGGCGCATGCGCAACCAGTTTGGGTTGGTGGGGGTTTTGTTCTCACGGCAGACGACGCCTACCATGTTCAGATACGGCCTGCTTCCTTTATTCTATGATACGTCTATGAAAGTCATAGGTCATAGCCACCGTGGTGATCATTGAATGATCACTGATCATAATTTTAGTTCGCCAAAAAAATGACCACCGCTACGGTAGGGATCAGTGACCATATGGCTGGAAAATTATGTACAGCAGAATGATCGCTACCGGAGCGATTTCTGCCGAACATGACCAATATGACGACAAAAACAGTTAAGTGTTTAATAAAAGAGGACTACCGAGGAGATTTCTGCTAGTACCGATATAAAGAGATCACCCAATAAATTCGTCACGTAGGAGTGTGAAGATGCTTAACTTGAGCGTAGAATTTTTGAGAAATAGGAATTGGTGATTTAAAAAACCCTTTTTCGGATCAAATAAATTTTTTTCCCTAGAGCTGGCCCAAAAACCGGGGTGTGCGGGATACACGGGGGCGCGGCTTACATGAGCAAATACGGTAAAACTTGCAATTTGACGATAATGAGAGCGATCAGGTAATTGAAAAATCCTTCCTATATGGTGACGTCAATCAGCCTTGCAAATAAATATTCGCAACCCGAGTAGTTTAGTCTTACAATGGATAGAAACACTTACTGACTCGAAAGAAATTCATCATTATTGAAGCTTTGCACACTTGTTTGTACCCACCTAATTTTTAGTGCCCGAAAATAACACCTCCCTCAACTTTTGCACTTCACTTTTGGCCAAAAACAGGGGGGCTATATTCGGTCAAATACGGTATTACTAACACAAGTTCGAATCCTTTTTTCTTGATATAAGAAGTTTTTATATGTAATCATCTTGTATTTGGAGTCTTGTTATGTTCACATAAATTTGATATACAATTGTTATGAGAATTATAATTGAATAATATAGAAAAATGTAATTATTTTTGTAGGATTCAGAACAGCAAATGATCCAAACAGCAAGGCGTAGCATAGAGGCTAAAGGACCATTTTATCGATATCGGTATCGATATCAACCACAAATGGATCTTTTTTTTCTGAACATAAGAATCAGAAGATCACATCTTGTCTCTGATTCATTGAACGAGGTATGGGTGAGACAAAGAAATAACTAAATTATAATAATTATGAATTAAAAGACAGACAATGTTTTCAAAACTCTAAATGATTAACTTGTTATATAGGTCATCAGAGGATGTTTAATAACTTGTAGATGATGTAATATAGATCATCAGATGATGTGCAAGACAAAAGAAGATTAAAAATTAACATATAGTAATGGTAAAGATAAGATGATAAATGAGTTTATTCTTACAACTTTCTATTTCAATTGCCTAGTCAAAAAATATAGCCTGCTAAATTCTAGCATTGCAAAAATTAATTAAAAGCGCTATGCAGGAAATTTATTGTTAGACATGTTCATTTATGGAAGAAAATGAAATTAGAATAAGGGAAATTTTACCATAAGTTCCCTTAGAAAAATGTCTTAATAAAATTGAATATTATTTCCAGATTGCCACCAAGCAGCAAGACCTCAAAAAGAAATTAAAAGTTTCCTTTGTTGGTGAACCAGGACTTGATATGGGTGGACTAGCGAAAGAATGGCTGCTTCTTCTTATAAGATACATATTTGAGGTTTGGAGTAATACTTTAATTATGCATTCAACTTCTTGCAACAAATAAAAGGAAATTTTTTAATGTAAATAGTAATGTCAATGAAAATGAGCATTAGTAATTGTGCTCATCCAAAATTTCGTTTTATTTTTAATAGCCTGACTATGGAATGTTTGTCTACCATTCAAATTCTCGGTGTTACTGGTTTAGCACCTCAGCAGGATGTATTAACGGCAAAACAAGAGCTGTAGAAAAGAAAGAAGGGACAAGGAAAAGACGTGGAAGTGGTTACAGTAACTCTAGCAGTAGTAGCTCTGGTGAAGATAGTCCACAGCCCAGGTAACACTGGCTTTTTAAACTTTCTTGATGATTGTTTGATGGTGTAAAAGTTAATATATGTTTATTCATTATTTTCATAAGTGTCATATATATGTATATTTATTTAAAAAGCTTAACCTTTAGCCACTGCTATCATAGAGAAAACTGCAACTGCCCAAGTTTTCTTTTCATGTGTAATTTAATTTGTCCACTTTCTTCACTTATAAAATTTCATGAACCTAAAAATCTAATCCTCAAGATGAAAAAATGCCTCTACAATAAATTGACTTTTAAAGGCAAGATTTACTTTCCTTTATATTATGAAAAGAACGATCATATTGAGATTCACTTAATAATTTATAATTTAAGAGATTATTTATTAAATAGAACCTAAAATAAAAAAGTCCATAAAGTAAAAACATGCTATTATTTCTCATTCATTTCATTTTCCACCAATTAACTTATTGATTAAAGGTTTGGTGGCCTTGGTTTTCTTTAAAAGCAAATATTTTTCTTAGCAGAAGCAGACCAGGGAGCTATCAAAGTCATATAATAAGCCAGAGCAAAAACCTTCGAGAGTACAACTTGATTGGGGTGTTAATGGGATTGGCTGTTTACAACTCCATTACACTTGATCTCCATTTTCCATCAATATGTTATCGTAAGCTGTTGTCACCACCTGTGGCTCCTTGGGGCTCTACGGCAGAAGCTGAGGCAGAAGATGAGCATGAGGAATTAGTTTATGGGACAGATGAAGACACATCAGATGAAGAAAATACTGAATACAATGCAAGTGATGATGATAGCTTAATGCAAGACCAAAGGAAATTGATTTCTAGTGTTATACTTTCGGAGCAATCTCATGTTAGAAATTCTGGAATTAACTCCTCAAGGATAGACAAGGTTGGATTGGTTGAGGCACCATCAATAGAAGCATTGGCTGAAATCATGCCTGTAAGCATCTAGTGTGTATCCATTCATTGCTATATTTGGCATAGTAATGGTGATGAATTTATTTCGTTTGATAGTCACTTTTAGTAGAATATTTTTAGTTATTTGTTGAGTATTAAAATATGTAATTATTTATATGGATTATATCAATTACATTAATAAAATTTAAATTCTAACACGCAGGATGTTGCCCGTGGTCTATCGGAGCTGCTAGCTTATGAAGGGAATGTTGAAGAAGATATGTGCATGAATTTTCAGGTTAGATCTATCATCAAAATTGTGAAATAAATGGTTATTAATATTTTCAATCACTGAATTTAATTGCCAAATATCAACCAACAGAATTTTTTATCATTACAATATCAAATTTATAATGTTGCCTTGAATATGACTTTTAAGTAGACAAGAGGATTATGCCAATTGTGATATTCATTTAATGATTCAGTGAAATATCTATAATTGACTTTTAAGAAGTTAATGCAAAAACACATAAAGTAGGCCCAAATATTCATGTTGTGCCAAATGAATTCTTGAAATTTCATCCCAAAGATGCAGTTTATAAAAGAAGTACTGTGATTGCAAATCAGAAATAATGGGTAGTATCAACAAAGTATTAAGTTGATATTAAATGAGATCAAGATGGAGACCTTAGTCAGGTTTTTATTTAAAATAGCGACTTAAATTAAAAATCCAAGGTTCATTGTCAACTTTTAAGGAATTTTACAAAATATATGGTAATTATTGCCTGTAAAAGGACAGGAATGAATGATTTCCAAATATTTCACCTTTAATCTCTCTACTCCACACAGTGATTTCCACTCTAGGATGCACGCACCTTCTATGCCCATCTTTTCTAATGGACTTCACTCCCCTCCACTCTACATATTCCCTCCAATCCCCGAGGCATAAGGTAGCTCCTAGTAATTTTCAGTCACTACGTTAGGGGGAACTACCTGTACTCTACATGCACACTCTCTACCGGAAGCTTAGAGAACGATCTCCACCTGGCAAAAAGCATCACCTCACCTTGTCTAATAATATAAATAATTTGATAATCAATCCATTTATGATTGGAAAGAGCAATTATTTGTGAACTTCATGATAAATTTTACTTTTAAGTTGATGAATTTTTTTCATTTTCTGTATTGGAACTCGAGTTTTTAAGCTAATGCAGAAATTACTCAAGCTTTCTTGAATAGAGAAATAAATGTTATCTATTTAGTCAAGAAGTTCAAGTCCCAAACACATATTTTGGTTTTTACTATTTGTTTAACAGATACAAAAAATATCCTCACTCAATCACAGGTTAGTAAAATAGAAAAAATAAACCTATTGAATCCATGCCCTTATCAGGGATGCATCAAATATCTGACAAAATATTCATCAAAATTAGACCTTCCTTTAGATATTTGCATTAATTCCTAAAATTTTACACAGAATGACAGAATAAAACTAAATTTTATCTTAATAGAGATTTAATTTGGATAGGTTTCCTTAGAAGAGTATGGTGAAGTTAGGACATATGATATGAAAGAGGGAGGAGCTGATATTCCTGTTACAAATGAAAACCGACATGAATATGTTGCCCTGTATTTGGATTGTGTACTTAACTCTGCCATATACCATCAGTTTCGAGCTTTTTACCTTGGTTTTCATTGTGTGTGTGACTCCAATGCTCTCTTGGTAAGTATTAGTAATTAGTATATATATATATAGTTGCTATATATTCTCACCACTTTATAAACTCGGATCATAGCATGTAATTTTTCTGCATGCTATTTTTTATATCATTCTTGAAATTTGCTTGTGAATACATTTTAAGAAAGCATAATCTGACAAAAAGTAAATCATTGAGATGAGTAAATTACATTGTGACACTATTTTGCATGCATTCAAAATAAAATGGATCTTAAGCCTTGGGCAACATGATTTCAAATCAGTTATCTCATTGCTTGAAATGTAAGTTTAAAAACCACATCATTTGCATCATGAATAAATTTTGAAAACCAGTTGCTACGCCCGGAGGAGGTGGAGATGCTTGTTTGTGGTTCTCCAACTATTGACCTTCACGAACTTCAGAAAGTAACTGAGTATGATGGCTACAATGAGGATGATCCTGTTATAAGGTAAGTGTAATTCTGAAGCCTTCAAGCATAATTTTTTGGGAGACCCTTGTAAAGATTAAGAAAAATTTTTAAATTAACTACTAACAAAAAACATCAGTTGGATTCAATTTATTTATTATTTGTATTAATAGATGCAGAACAAAAATATGTAGTTCAATTATAAGAACTAAAAATTAATGAAACATTTTGAAATGATATAGATACCTAATTAATATTGGCATTTGCATATGCCCATGAGTAGTATATGATTGTGCATTTGCTCAAACTGGCTTTGCATAAGGGGCTCTAGTATTATTAGTGTGTTTTATTTTTTACTTCTTTGCTAACATTCTTCATAGAAACAAGATTACTTTTAAAATAAATATTTATGGTTTGTGAGATCAGCAAATTAAAAATAAACTCAAAACAATCCTTCACAGAAAGTGTAGGAAGTCACACTTTAAATGTAGATGGGCATAGCAAGGGTGGGGCGACTGCCCCGGGTGCCGAAGCCCAAGGGGCATCAAACAGGCAAAATAAATCAAGTGGATATTTTGAAATTAGTATTCAATAATACTTCAGCAAAATTGTTACGGATTATTTATCGTATAGCTTTCTTTAATTGACGTTTTAAAAGAGACGAAATTTCATCTTCGGCTGAAGGCAAAGGGGCGTCCGAAGACCTCTACTAAGCATGAATGATGTGGGTGACTGTTCAGAACTACCTGGAATTGGTGCGATCGCAATGTATGCCAGCTACCGATACCAGGGGATGGTGTTTGGTCCTCCCATTTACAGTTCTTGGTCCTCGCTTTGGCTTTTCCCAACTTTAACCACTCCTTTTCCATCTCCTACTCTCTGCTTCATAACTTTCCATGGAGTGACACAAGTCACACATGGTAAAAGAAAGCACATTTTACGGCATCCTACTGTACGTGCTACTCTCATGACTCCTCTTCCCTCTTGCTAAAACCCCCGATGTGGCATAAACCGCTGGGCAATGTCTTTGACGGTTTCTTCCTAGCCTACACATGAAAATTTGCAAGCAAATGCATTGGGGGTCTTTTTTGCATCATTATTTCTATCCCTCTCCCCTTTACTCCTTCCAATTTCTCGAAAAGGATACCACTTCCTAGCCTTCACTTTTACTTGGCTTGTCCTCGAAGTAATACGGGTTGTGAGAGCTACGTGTTGTATCAATATTTTGTGCATTCAGTGTCAAGTTAAATATAGCAGGTTAGTACTTTCACTCGTAAGAAAATCATTAATGTGATGGCTTTGATTCTAGATGGGTGTGGTTTCTCCTTTTGATGAGCACGAGAATGAGTTTAGCATAGGTTTGATTTATATTTTAAAATAGGTCTATGTAAATTTATTTACTTTTGTTATATATATATATATATATATATATATAACAAAAGTGAATAAATTTACATAGACCTATTTAATATATAATAATATATATATATATACACATATACATATATACACATATATACACACACACAGGCCCTATCACAGGAGGGGTCAGCCGGGCCATTTGGCCCGGGCCTCATATTCACGGGGGCCTTAAATTTACACAGGGACGTATAACTATGAAAAGTCAGTTAATAACATTCTAAATTAACAATTTCAAAAGAAAAAATTCTCTCTAAGCAGTAATGAATGAAAGTTGTTTTTTTTCAACGTGATCTTTTTAGAGTACCCTAAAAATGTGCTACGCATTCATTGCAGAGAGATTTCTCAGAGTGTATAGTCGTGTCAGTGTTTCCGACAAACTTTCCCTGTGTTACTTGGTTTTTTAGCTAAACCCAGTGGCGAGCTGTAGTGGGCTCGCAAGAGCCCATTGTTAATTTTTTTTAAATCTGTGAGCCCATTGTTAAAATTATCGTTTATTATACGAAAAGGACTAATTTTCCTCATATGTGCCTTATCTTGTGCAAAATCAATACGGGACTAACTTGGTGACAAAGCGCATCCTATATTATTACATTATGGCTTCTAAATTTTGACCATCTTTAAGTCGGTCCAATGCATCTTTCGTATGCGTATCTTGAAGATAATTTGAACATCTCGGACATCGCGTTGGATTTCAAAAGTCATGTCAAAAATGTGATGAAATGTTATACATTGTTGTAAAATTATTGAAGAACTATACAGTGTTGCATGAGCATTATAATATTCTTAGTTATAGAGGAGGGGAGAGACAAATGACTGAAAATTTCTGCTGAAAAAACTATATCCTATAGACTTACTTCATACTTTGTAAATTTGAATTTGAATTTGAATTTTGAATTTGAAACTCGAGACAAATGTAACATTGTAGATTATCGTGTCATGAGAAATCTAGTTACATACATTTCGTCAGTCCGACAGTCGGGCGCCAACAATATTTGGCGGAATCAGAAATGCAAGGTGTCTTGTTGTGGTTATTTTGCTCTGAGAAATAAAAAAGAATGGTGCTTTGTGAACAGGTGGCAGAATAAATTGGTGAGCCTTATTCTTTTGTGCTTCGTTGCATCGCAACTTCTTGAATAATATTAATAACAATACCTTGTTTATCATTTAGCAGATCATATTCGTTGTTTGCCACTATAGTGTTTGACGGTGCATTCAACCAAATGTATGCAAGGATTGGATTGACTATTATAGCATAACTGAACGGGTTCTGGTAAGTTATCAACTTTATTTTCGATTAACTAAAAGGAATGATAAATTGTAAAAAGCTTGAAATTTTTTGTCTCCTTGGAAAGAGGGAGAAAAAAGAATAGGAAATTTAAGTTTTCTTATAAAATATGAAATCCAAATCACGATTTTAGGGACTTGGTGGACGAGTTGAAATGCGAATACAGTAAACCCTCGATTTAACGGACTTCGGATTTAACGGACAAAATGTTGTTAAGGTCAATAACGGACGAAATGCATCTTTTAGTTAATCGGACCAAAAAATATTCTCCGATTTACAATAGTGAAACGTTATAGGCAACCCTCAGTTTACGCAGTTTAAATATCTCTTTTTTATTAAGAATAATGCCAGTTCTAAATTTGTGCCGCGATGTTTTTTTCGAGTATGCCGTCAAAATGATGAGACATATTTATCCAAGTGTTTCGCGATGATTACGTGAAAATATATAGTTTATTTTACGGCTAATAGAGAAAATCAATTCAGATATATCCATAGGATGCAATATTTATGGTATTTTCAATGTTAACATATTTTCTTCAAATATCCAAAACAAAAAACGTTTTTAAAGGAACAGTGTAGCAGCATTGTTTTAAATTCAGTTTCATAGTGCATCTTCCAGCGAAAGCTGTATTTTATGCAGTAATTATCATTGCCATTGATAAAGGAGGTTTTCTCATGCCAGTACGCATGCGTTTTTGGTATAAAAAATTCCATTAGCCAATTAACGGACATTCGGGTTTTACGGACAACCCTTCCCCCTATTAGTCCGTTAAATCGAGGGTTTACTGTATATTAATACTGACAATAGATTTATTGTAAGTTAGAATCATTTTCATCTTAAGTATTTCGTAGTTTCATTTAATTGGGTTTTGATTTAATGGTTTTATTTAATTAGGTTTTTATTTAATAAGAATAGGAAATAAATTTAATACAAATTGTATTTTACATATCTTTTTGCAAAATTATGAATTAATTATTTCAGATTTTAAGCGGTCCCCATTCACTACGACGAAAAGTTTTGAAAGTGGTGCAAGAGGAAACGTAAACAAGCAAGTGAAGCAGCAATTAAAGAATCAAAATTAATAACATCATTTTTTAACGAAGCTAACTTTTCTTCTTGGATGGACAGTCCTACAAACAATGAAACCTCTGAAACTCCAGCAAAAGATATTTCAATGTGACTACAAGAGCGAGATTAAGGACTTAGTCAAGAGAATGATATGCCAGCAGATGCAGGCGAAGGTAATGGGTGTGATTTTGTAGAAGAAAGTACTGCAGGTAACAAACCTTCTAGAGCGATTTCTACAACAGCACATTTGAATACTTCAGTGCGAATATCTAACAATGGTGAGAGTATACAAGGAGATGTGTTAGAAATAGCTCCAACAAAGTCATCAGAAAATTCCACTTGTAATCAAGAAACTCATCAGCAGGAGATAAATGAAAATATACTTCCTATTCATCAAGAATCATTCATCACTACTACGGCTTTTTGTGTGAATGACATTGGAGTTCTTGACAAAAACAATGCTACCCAAATCCATTCGTTCCTCAGAATTCATTCTTTTGAAATTCCAGACAGCATTCCACACGACGCTGGAAACCATGCTTTTCCTAGTCGTCTACTGAAAAGAGTTTTACCTAATGGTGAAACTCGCACCAGAGATTGGTTATGTTGGAGCACAGTAAAACAATCTCTGTACTGTGTACCATGCTTTCTTTACAATAAAGTTTCTACAAATGCATCAACTCTCTCTAATGAACCAGGATGGAGCATCAAAAGAGGCTGGAGGAAGTTGAAAAACAGAATACCATCCCATGAGAGTTCAACATCACACAAAGAAAACTATGTGGCATGGAAATTAGCTGGCAGAGCAGCATCAGCTGATAAGTCAGTAGAGAAATTACTTTTGTCTGAAATCTATACAGAGGTTAATTCGTGGAAGAAAATTCTTGAGCGCATCCTAGATGTCATACTTTTTCTCTCTGAACGGGGATTGGCTTTCTTCGGTTCTAGCCAACGCATAGGCGATCATAGTAATGGAAACTTTCTAGGCATCATAGAACTGTTAAGCAAATATGACCCAATTCTAATGGAACATGTAAGAAAAGTTCGAGAATCACAAGATAATCAAGAGCGTATGCAAGTACATTACCTCTCCACACGCATTCAGAATGAATTCATTGAAATTTGTGGTTCATTTGTTCAAAATTCTATTCTCGATGATATTCAAAATGCCAAATATTTTGCATTAATTGTTGATGCTACACCTGATTGTACCAACAAGGAACAAACTTCTCTTATAATTCGATATGTTAAGATTCCCGATAACAGCTCAACATTTTCAATTGAGGAAAGGTTTATTGGCTTTGATAATTTCAATAAAAAAACTGGAAAGGAAATTTCTTCTTGAATTTTAAGAATTCTAGAGGAACTTGGGTTGAGTTTTGAACTCTGCATTGGTCAAGCTTATGATAATGGGTCGAACATGGCTGGAAAATATAATGGAATACAAGCCATTCTTCTTGAGCGTAATTCAAATTGCATTTTCTCTAGCTATGGAAACCACACATTAAACCTTGTAGGTGTTGACTGTGCAGAATCATGCAATGAGGCTATTACTTTCTTTGGAACCATACAGCAAATGTACAATTTATTCTGTAGCAGTTCACAAAGGTGGTAAATATGAAAGCAACACCTTCCTGTATCATTGCACCAAATTTCCAAAACAAGGTGGTCTGCACGGATTGATGCTGTTCGTCCAATTGCAAATCATTTGGGTGAAATCAGAAACGCCTTAATTGAATTGAAGTCTCTCAATCTTACAGCACAGGCTCGAACTGAACTTAATGTTATCCAGAAATGCATGTCCAAATTTGAATTTCTTCTAATCTCATCTTTGTGGATTAAATTACTTACAGTGATCAACCAGACTAATTTGTTAATTGAAGCACGTAATGCTACATTTGATGTTGAGAGAGATAACATTGAAAACCTCATTAAAGACATTCAGCAGATTCGTGAACAATGGCATACGATCTTGTGTGAGACCAAATTAATAGCTCAGAATATTGGTATTTCATCTGAGATGATCCCACATCGGAAGATTTATAATGAGTTTAATGTTGAACAACATTATAAAATTAATGTCTTCTATGTTATCATTGAGTCCATTATATCGGGTCTTAGGAGGAGGTTTGAATCTCTCAATACAATTTGCAATCTATTTGGATTTCTGTGGCAGTTTGATACCTTAAATAATGAAGATTTACGGGCATCAGCAGAGCGATTTCAAGGAAAATACACCAAAGAAATATCTACAGATCTGTATGATGAGATCATTTTTCTCAAGCGCGTACATTCCGTAAACTTCAAACCGGATTGCAAACCCAAAGAATTGCTCCAAGAACTACTTCAACTTGGACTTGCTGGTGTGTTTCCAAACATTGCAATTGCATTGAGAATCTTTCTCAGTCTACCTGTGTCAGTAGCTTCAAGTGAACACTCTTTTAATGTGCTGAAACAGATCAAAAACTACCACCGTTCAACTATGGGACAAGATCATTTGAATGGCCTTGCTACCCTAAACATCAACCATGACATTGCAAGGCAACTAAATTTTTCATCAATAATTGATGCGTTTGCACAGAAAAAAGCTAGAAAGGCTTTTTTAAAATGAAAAGGAACATTTGTTAATTTTTTAAATTATTGGAGCGGCATGTAACTGCATAGTTATATATGCCGATGTTCAATCTTGTTAAACTAATGCATTTTTATTTCTTGTGTATTAAACTTTTCCACTTTGTGTATTAACTATTCCATTTTTATTTCTTGTGTATTCTATAATTATTTCTTGTGATTAAACTTTTAAAACCTATATTTTTGCAAATTTGATCATTTAAATTATAACAGTTTTTATAACTATGGTTTGGCATTTTTTAAAATATACCGGGGGCCTCAAAAAGGTAAGTGGCCTGGGCCACTCTCGGCCTCTGAAAGGCCCTGTATATATATATATGCAGGGCCGGCCTTAGGCCAATTGTACCTATTGGACTCAATCGGGCCCCGCGGCTAAGGGGGCCCCACACCTTGCTCTATATTTTTTGGGAAGGGAAACAGCTTGCGGACATCGAAACTTCAAACTGCAAACTACATTAAAAGACAGTTTTTTAGTATCTGGTATCCAACGCCCTAGTAGACGAATAAGACGTTGTCGCTATCTTCCTTCCTTTTCGTAACGTTGCCGTCAAAATTCGTTTTTAGCAAATCGCTCTATATCGCCTCTAGGTTCTTTTATTTCTTTTTAGACTTATCCGTAGTCCCATCCATACCCAAGTGGTCTCATGAGAGGCCATCTGATGCTCTCAGAATGCAGGAAATGCGTTGGCGGCCTGGGATACACCCCGGATCCCCACCCCCTGGCTCAGCCTTTTAGGTCTTGTTGCTTCGGTCCTTTGGACCTCGCTTGCTGTGCCCCTCCCAAATCTTTCTTTTCAAACTATGCCTTTTAGATGTAGGAGCCCTGCCAAAAGTTTTCTAATTGGGCCCCGCAATTTCTAGGGCCGGCACTGTATATATATATATTATATAATATCAATATAACTGGATGGAAAAAGAGAAAGATGTAGGAAAAGGTTTCAGCTGATGGATGACTTGAAAGGGAAAGAGAGCTATCAAGACATGAAGAATACAGCAGAAAATAGGAGCATATGGAGAACCAAGTTTAACCATGAATAATCACAGACCTGTCTACAGAAAGGCTATCTATGATGATGATGATAACCTTGTATTAATTTCTAATTAAAATCTTGGAAGCATTGGATTCGTGGATGGAAAGGGGGGGAGGCTGAAAAGTTTGTTCACCACTGCTTTAACACTAGGAGTATCGGGTGCCGTCAATTGACGGTTTTCGGTTTTCGCAGAGCTGTAACTCTTGTATGATTGATCGTAGATTTCTTAAATTTTCTGACTTTTAATATTTTAGGCTAATGTTCTTTTTGCACTGTGTTGTAATTTTTTCTCCACTTTAGATTCTTCATAATAGGATCTTTTACCTACTAGTACCACGACCCGTCAATTGACGGGTAGGCTATTTTTCTACCCTTTTTGCCTTTTTATGGAGGAATTTTGATGCTTGAACATTGTTCACCATCTGACAATGTTCCATAACGTATTTTGGTATGCAAAAAAATCGTATTTGACTCTAAAAATGACGTATCTTGCGTTATTATTAGTAATAAAGGTGTCTTTTCAAATGGTAATTCGGCTTTTTTATGCAAGCTAGAGCAAGGAAGTATCGAGGGGAACTCTTCTGGGTGGGAGGGTGATAACGTGAGGCCGTCCCAGCTTCCATACTCAGCTCCCGCAAGCAATGCCAGATTGGGCTCTGCAACAAAAACAGAACAAAAGATTTGTGTGAAAAGTGCAAAAAATTAGTGTGCGGACAATGCCGCAGTAAGATTTGCAAGAAAACTTACCTGCCTAGAGTCCGTCCTCTACTTACCTGTAAAGAAAGTACAAAAGCTGAATATCTTCTTCTGTGACATCACAAATTATTCTTTTGATCATTAGTCATATCTGAAATGTTTTATGCACCTCTTTTTGTGAAAAAGTGATTCCTAAGCTTTACTTTATGTGTAACCACAAATTCAAAAAAACAAATTTTTTTTTGTTTTATTTGCGTATTTGGATGTTATCTAAGCAAATAATATCGCAGAACATATGATAAAAGCAAGAACATTGTAATTTCATCATTCTGAATGGGCCTCGTGTTCTTTGCCACGAGAAAAATAAATTTGTTTGTTTTACTGTAAACTCTCCGTTTTCCTTGCATTGTACCTTCTCTGCCCAAAAAATAGGCTCTAATGCGGTAAGACGACTCAAATGGATGAAACTCATAAAAATACATCTTATTTATTGAAAACCAACACATTTATATTTAAAATAGGCGTCAGAAGCGAGAAATTCCTCCACCCGTCAATTGACGGTACAAGGTACTTGCAGGCAGGCCGCTGACTCCGGTACCCCTAGTGTTAACCAGTGTTTCTCAGTTGGTGTTCCTCAAGCTTTATTTAGTTTGTATTATGGTTAGAAACCCATAAAGTCAGTAGTTTGACTATTTATACATCTAAATAAAGTTGAAAACGATCTTTTAAATCTCATAAAATTTTGAAACTTTCTATTCAAAGGATATAATTAAGACATTAGATTTATTGAGGGTTCCACTTTCTAAAAAGGTTGAGAACCACTTCTCTAAACTATTTACAACTGGAAACTTTACATTGGCATATACTGTAATTTTCCGATTATAATACGCATTTTTTTCTTGAAATAGTTGACAAAAAGTTAAGGTGCGTATTATATATGGTGATAAATGCATACAACTTTTTTCAATATAGAAATAATTTATATTTTCGAACATATTTTTACCAATAAATCGTACATTTCGATAATGAACATGTTTTTACAAATAAATTGTACATTTCAATGCATATCAATTACATTCCTTTAAATATTTTTTTCAAAACAAAAATAAGAATATTTATTTATTTACTTTAGCTGTCAGAATTACTAAAGCCAAGGAATTCATTACCTCTCCCCTTACTGTTGTGTTCTCTGTCATCATCTACGTAAATTGCAACAAATAGTATTTTACACACCTTGACCAGCTTGTATGAACTGGACTTGATGTTCACGTAAATGATGTCACTGGGCAGCAAAGGACGAACTGTTATTCCAGCCGACCAGGTTAATACAAAAGGCAACATTGAGACTGAGGTTTTTATACGTTGTATTGATCTTTAATGGGAGTCAGAACATAACGTGATATTTTTGTAAACTCCCTCACACATGTCTAGTTTGGCAGCAAAGCGCCAACTTGTATTCCAACCGACGAGATTAATACAAAAGACGGCATTGAGACAAAATGTTTTTATACAGCATAGCAATCTTTAACGGGAGAGTCAGAACGTAACGTGATATTCTTGTAAACTCTCACACGTATCTCATTTGGCAACAAGGCGAGAACTGTCCCAATACTTCACAAAGTCAAGTAAAATTACAAAAAATTGGTGTGTATTATACATAGTGATAAGAGAATTTTCACATTTCACTCGTGAAAACATGGATGCATATTATATAGGTTGTGTATTATAATCGGAAAATTATGGTACTTTGTTTGTTCTTACACTGCAGTAAATTAATTAGAGACAGCAAATGGAGAAGAAGTAGTAGGAGAAAATGAGCAGGAAGTGCTAAGAGCAGAAGAAGTGGAAAACTTTTTTATTAACAGCCAACAGTTAAAGACTGAAATATCAGTTACCTCTTGTTATGATACAGCCATAAATTTCAGTGACCCAGCAACTTGGCAATACCCGTATCCATGAAATTTCTTTTCCACAATAGGAGAACATGGTCCTGAACAGAAGATAGGAGACATTTCAGTAAGGAATGGTTTAAAAAGATTCTGAATAGAGAAAAAGTTGAAAGAAAATGGTTTCTATATAGCAAAACTAAAGGATCTCTTTTCTGTTTCCCTTGTATATTTTTTCCAACCTCAGCCATAGGAAACCCAGAAAAAGGGTTCTGTAAATGGAAAAAATTAAATCCCAGGATTGATGAATGCGAAAATTCCATAGAACATCGCAAATCATACATGAATTGGAAAGACTTAGAAACACGACTTAGAAAAGGCTATACAGGTGAGCCCCGCTTAACAAGGCCCCGGCCAACGCAGATTCGTTATAACGTGGATTTTATTTCAAATTAATTTTTTTTAAATATAGATATCTTATGCACAGTGCGACCGCAGTGTAATATCTTATGATTTTATAAATTTTGCACTAATCAAATTTCATAAAGTATGCTAAATATTGTGATATTTCAGCATTTTCTGGTGGCAGATTTTACTCTTTTCCCTGTATATTTCACGGGTCTAACACAAAAAATCTTCTAAGGCGGAAAACATTTGAAAAACGGAAATAGAAATATGATTCATATTTCGTTTCTTTGGCATCATTGGATCTTAAAGAATGTTTTTGATGATTTGTATTTTTAAAATCTATAATTTTTGACAATTATTTTAATATAATTTTAATTTATCGTATTAACATATCATTATAAATAATAATAAAACAATAATGCTACACATCAAAAAATTATATAATTTTGATATACGTATGAAAAAACATGTGGTACGCATGGAGGGATCTTAATGTTTGAATGTATATAATGTATAATAATATATAATCAGTGATGAGCTGGAAAAAAATTAAGAACAGGCTCTTTAAAAAAAAGTAGTAAGGAAATTTGGATAAGGATGGTAGGGGAGGTCTATTTGCCAGGGGCACCATATCGCTCTGGTTTTTAATAGCGTTCCGCTAGCTTAACAAGTGTTCGGTTCGTAATATATTCCATTTCATACACTGTCGGTAATTGACTATCAGACAGGATAAAATGTACTTGAAAGGACACAATCAATAAATTTCCATATTTTCTAAAAATTTAACAACTGGCTCGCAAATTCAGAAAAATTAACAACAGGCTGGCGCGAGCTTCAGCTCATCACTGTATATAATGATATATAAATTGCAGAAAACCCAACATGCACTATGGGTTTGATCTATAAGCGGAGCTGCAGGAGCATCGTCGATCAGTGAATGACTTTGTTGGAGGAGCACAATGACTTCACAGAGTGAGTGCCGTTAAGCGGGGTTGCGATGGACTATTTGAATGCTACGGACAAGTTTTACGTAATAAGTGAAAAAAAGCTAAGCAGTCGACCCTGGACTCTTTTTTTAATAAAACTTTGTAGGTGTTCTGAGAAATATTTTGAAATTATATACGTCTACCAAAAATTCCATTTGGGAAGTTAGTTCCCTCTGGGCACCTAAAGGTTATGGTGCCCCGGTGAACGCTGATTTTCGCTTAACGCGGAGATCTCAGGAACGCATCCCCCACGTTAAGCGGGGCTCACCTATATATATATCATCTAGAACTGGTTTTAAAGAAAGAAAAGAAAAAATTGAGACTTTCTGAAAGTTGCAGTTGATGTTATAACGTTCTGTACAACTAATAACCTTGTTTTAAGAGGTTCATCTTCATCTCATGAAATCCGTTCTTTAAACAGCTGTTCATATTGGAAGCATGAAGAAAGGTCTTGCAACTTTAATGTATTTTTTTCCTGATGTTCAAAATGAAATGATCAATTACTGTATTCAAAAGTGAGATAAGAAATTATTTCTCAGGTAAAGAAGTCCAAATACTATTCACTGTTGTTTGACTGTACACTGGACGTATTGCATAAGGAGCAAATGACACAGATTAAACGATACGTCAAGATCGATGAAGATTGCAATATCGAAGAAAGTTTTATTGACTTCATCGTTTCAAAAAATAAAACTGAAGAAATAGTTCTAAAAGATGGCTTAGATTTTAAGGACTGTAGAGACCAATGCTATGATAATGGAGAGAATATAGCTGGTAAATATAATGGCGTTCAGGCATGATTATTAGAAAAAAAATGAGCTTGTGAAATTTGTACCATGTTGTACTCATTCCCTAAATCTTGTGGGGGTTCATGCTGCGAGTGTCACACAAACAATGGTTACTTTCTTTGGAACAATATAGTGTTTTTTCATATTCTTTTCAGGATCAATAATGAGATGGAATAGTTTAATGACCGTATTGAAAATTAAATTCTACCTCTTTTACCCCCAAAATTCTTCACATAGCCGATAAAGGTTTCAGGTTAAACATATTGGAAAAAATGGAAATTTAAATGAGAAACACAACCCTGATTTTCTTCTAGTCAACGAATACCAATTCCTTTCCTATTCCCCTTTTCTCATGTCAGTGCTTCCACCTCCTCCCACAATCACAACCCCTCCTTCCTCCCACCCCTCCCCATAAGTAATCTCGTAATTACTTGTTACTTGATGATGGTGATTATTCACCGAAACCGATAGTGTTTTGCAAAATTTGTGTGGAATCTGTAATAGTTTATTAAATTGTTTTATTATACGAATTATTCGTACTAATAATTCATCCCATCCTTTTATGATGGAATTCCACGAAGTCTCAGCCTTATCTATTAGTTTTAAATCATAAAATATCTAGGTAGAGGAAAATAAAGTGGATTAATGGACCTTACCAAAAAATTTTCTTTTCAACCCATGCAAACAAAATACATAATGGCATGTTTGGAAATTTCTCGAATTTCTATTGCCAAAACTATTAGTTTTAATTAAGAGCTCTTGCTGACATTTCTGTGGCAATCATAGTATTTTCTCCAAAAAAGTTTTCAAGCAGAACTTAACAGATTATGGAGAGGAAAACATGGTTTCCCAATTGTCTGCACAAACAATCTTATAGCAAACAGTGTTAGCGATAGTGTTAGATTTACTCGGGAAAGGTTGGGTACCTCATTTATTAAAAGTTAATTAAGAAATAATAAAACAGAAATGATATTTTTTTAGGTTAGGGAGGTGCTGCTACATGGTTTATTATGTTAATTGGGATAATTTAGTTATTTTCTATGATGAATCATTTAAAAATTCAAGTTAAAGTTCATGTTATATTTGAAGTCACACATCTTGTTAATGTCTTAAATTGAGAAATTTTAAAAATTAATCAACAGGGATTTCTGGGAGGTGCTTGAATCTTTGCCATTGGATCTCCAAAAGAAGTTTCTTCATTTTACCACTGGGAGTGACCGTGTTCCTGTAGGTGGGATGTCTGAAATGCCTTTCAAAATCACAAAACTTCCCCCAATTCCCAATCGAGGTTTCAACAGAATGAGAAGACGGATTGGGGGAACCAGGGGAAACAAGCAAAGCGAGGCGTGGGAATCTGATGAGCAAGAAGAACAACTCCCTGAAGCTCATACATGTTTTAACCAGCTTGTTTTACCCCCTTATCGCAACCAAGAAACACTGAGACAGAAACTGATCATAGCAATCTCTAATGCAGAAGGATTTGGATTGGAGTGACTGGGAGCATATTTTCATCTGCTTGCTGCAAAAGTTATTTCATTCTTGCCAGTTTTTAAAAAGACACTTGAGCTTATAGTAAAACATACAAATCCAATCTCAGTTAAATGAGAAGCAAAATTTATGAATCATTGTTCTGAATTATTTTAATATGTTTACATATACTATGTTGAAAATCATGTGTGCAATTTGAAGATTTATAAAATAAAGATTTTCTATTTGAGAAATGCGTAGACATTTCATTTACTTAATCACCTACATTCAAGTAAAAACAAATGCTAGCATAATAGTCATATGAAATGGTAACATAAAGATATTACTTAATAACTAGTAGAATTGCCCTTTAAATATGGCGGGGATAAATAGTGTGCTTTATCATCGGGAAATGTGCATGTGTAAACATGATTATTTCATGTGAAAATATTCATTTTAGATTTTCAAAACATTCTCACTATATTACTGTCAAGTACATACTTCAATTTTTAGTAAATCTCAAGAAATGGTTTTCGAAAAAGCTATTTACATTTCACCATGACTGAAACACACATCATTTACACAAATTCCTACTTTGTTCAAGATTTTTTCCTTAGGATTTAAACATTGTTTCTCTTAGTTCAAGAATCAGCTATTTACATCCTGGTTGCTATCAGAAAAACAATTTATGATTATCCCTTTTTTAATTGTTGAAATTTACTGCTCATATGAAGAAATAAATTCCGAATGGCTTTATTTGAAAACACATAAAGTTAAAACATTCCATAACATATCTATTTATAGGAATGCAGTGTCAAATATGTTACTGAATTTAAAATTGTAAACAAAACAAAGTAAATATGCACTCATTGTCAGTTCCATATAGTTTCAAATCCTTAAGTTTTCCAAGCATAACTCCGTGCATCTTATTTACGGCGAAAATCGTTCTCGAGTACAATCATTATGTTCTCCTTCATAATCCTGATATATTGGGACTTTGTATACGTGATTTTAAATTAATATGATTCGAATGAAATCAAAATTATTATACTTACTAATAAATAAAATGAACTTCCGTATACTCTGTAGCTAGATTTATAACCTAAAACCTTTTTCTTAGTTCCTTAAATAGTTCTACGTTCGAATTCCGTTTTCTATTTCATTGATGCTTTAAAAGGATTTACTCAAGGATTGTGCTTTTACCTTCTTTCCAGTACTTAAATTTAGCTTTCATTGTAAACTATTAAATAAAGCCAGTGTTAAAATTTATTAATTAATTAGCTGAAGTTCCCGTTGAATTTCAACGGATTTAGTGAATCTAATACTTCAACCGTGTTACATGTAAACA
The DNA here is from genome assembly GCA_036926305.1 of Uropetala carovei. Lineage (NCBI taxonomy): Eukaryota > Metazoa > Arthropoda > Insecta > Odonata > Petaluridae > Uropetala > Uropetala carovei. The sequence goes on along the minus strand of JAXCHB010000242.1, from coordinate 4,134,611 downwards.
TCGCAAGAATAACATAGTTCACAGTTAATTTTGAATTCTTAAAAGACATCCGATAAAGTAACGATAAATTCCTACAGCTTAGAATGCTGAACGGAGATGTAGCGCGCGTTAATGGTGATTTTCCTGGAATGGTTTCAGTAAACATGCATTTCGCGAATGTTCTTTCGTTCAATTAAATCGGCGCCACGAAATTTTATTTGAAGCGCCGCCAACCCAGAATGCACTAGAAACATTGGTCACGTGAGGAAAGGGGCGTGTTGGCGTAATGCGTTATTGAATTTTAAGGTAAGATTTTCGTAGCTTATTTTCGTTCACGGTCTTGAAACATTGAATTTGACTGTAATATGATGGCATTTCTGAGAGATATTCTTCACTATTAATATTTCTTTGTGTTGTTTTTCATGCAGGTAGAAAACTGTTTCATCCGAAGCCATGCCGTTCGAATTTCCATTTGTAGGTGAGCATGTATTTCGTAATTTAATATCCATAATCGCAGTTAGTAACAGCATTAGTTGATTCAATTACTATTGTTAATATAATATTTCTGTATTATATATTATTTATGTTATTATTAATTTGTGAAGAAAGAATCATTTTGGCAAACGTTTGATGACATTTAAAAATATTTTCAAAATATATCAGACCTTATAAATATCGCAGCATTCAACTTTTTAAAAAGTCTGGTTTTTGAGCATCCGTGGTATCAATTATTTTGGGCAATCAGCACTGCTATATTTACTGTTTTTCATGTCAGTATAAAGTTTTATGTCCCATAGTTACTATTATTCAACCATATAAATTCTGATTGAGAAATGGCTTGAGAATCTAACTGTTAATTCTATTTTGAGCATTTGGTAGAATAATTTAACATTACAAACTAGGTACCCTTAAGACACGTCATTTTGTGGCAGAAGATTATTTCTGATATAATTCTCTTGTTGTTTTAGCAGCGTAGTTTGAAGTTGATAGCTGGTTATTCTGACTTGGAGGACTACCATGTTTCAGTCATCCTTCATCAGCAAGACTCTTCTTTCATTAGATGACAAGAAATCATATTGGTGAGTGCCATTCATTCTTTGTGTTACAAAGCAGAACGAATGAGCTTACCATTTTTGCTATCAGGTTGAACATGTTTACTGAGATTTTGGACTCTTTTCTGTTTTTCATCATATTTGTATCGTAAGCATCTTTTATTGCCCTGTAATTCACTTGAATGCATAAGTTTTTTAAAGCAATAGTGCATAGTATATTATTTTAATTCATTGCAGAAATAGAAGTAAATGCATTTAGTTTATGAATAAGAATTTTTGTTGAGATAATAAAAAGAAAACTATATTGTTTTAAATTGCCTATAATGATTAATAACCAAATTATACTCCTAAAAATTTGAAAAGGAATATTTCGTACAAGTTTTGGTCCAACCTTGTGGATTAGGATAATCTTTCTTATTTAAAACAGAAGCAAATCTTTGTAGCCTTCGAGGCTTTACTCAATACAACTGTTTGTGCTGCTCTTGTGTTATCTTAGGTTGACAAATGTTACAACTTGATTTATTTAAACAGGATTAGAGGGAGAAGTAGAGAAGAGAATTTAAATTGGTAACTAATTAAAAATTACAGTGGAGAAAGTAGAGAGAGTGGGAGAGATGAAAGATAGTGAATAAAAATGAAATAAATGGTCTTTAGTGTTTAAGGTAGAAATGGAGACAGATGTGAGAGCCAAATTCCTTAGTTAAAATCACAGTTGTTTGAAATCATTCAGTTAAAAACTTTTAGATTCTAAACCTGTGATTGATGGGATTGTTAAGATTAAATAAATTATTATACTTAAAAAAATGTGAGTTCAATGATCCTATTTCTTCTAGTTTAGCCTATGAAATCTTGTTCACTCCAATTGACAAATTGTTCATGATAGAATTTAGCATTTAGAAATAATTTAGTGTGTGCAATAAGAGAATAGAGTGCAGATTTCTGAGTAGGCTTAGGAGAGTCTTGAGAGCTTAAAAGAATCATCTAAAAATCAGAGTTGATGCCAACTTAGGTTTTAAAGCGATGCAGTAAAATCTCGATACAGTGTAACTCTTCAGAGCATGAATTTTTATATTTTATACTGAAAGTACGGTGTACTGTAAATACCGAAATACATGTCTATATATATATATAACGCTAAGGCAATGTGTGGCACGCTTCAGTAGTTTGTCTATCTGCCGGCAGATGTCTCATTCTTAGGTGCGATTGCCAATAGATGTCTCATTCTTAGTTGCGATTGCCAATAGATAAAACTACTACTACTTGACTATATACTTTAAAATATACTTTTTAAAAGATACTTAACAGAGGTAATGGCTTCAAGAGCAACACATTACGCTGATTATAATGCGAGAAGAAGAGTGGAGCGAGCAAATCAATCTGTTGAAGAAGCAAATAGAAGAAGAACTGAAAGAAATCAAGCCGGCAGAGATCAAAGAGCCAATGAAGATGACCAACAAAGAGAAGAACGTAATCAAGAACAAGGAAGAAGATTGTAGTTTGGAATCGAGAGAAAATCGACTAAGCAAGAGAAGGCAAGCTAAACGACGTAGATTAAATGAATGTGCATTGAATACAAATAATTGTCAGGTTGAAGTTACCATTAAAGAACATAATTGCAGAAATATGACTCAGACCTGCAATTGCTGTGGTATGCTTTACTGGCCGAATGAACTCAACACTTCTAAAAAAATACGCCAAATGCTGTCACAACGGAAAAGTTTCACTCGAAGATTTATCGGAAATGCTCATAGAGAGAGACCGAAATGTTTCTTTTTAGACGGACCTGCAGGTACAGGAAAAACATGCGTTTACTCAACACTACATACAATCAGAGGAAAGGGAGATCAAGCTACTTCTATAGCTTCAACTGGAATAGCAGCTACTCTATTACCTGGAGGAAGAACTGCTCACTTTTCAAAATACCACTCATCCTAAATGCTACTTCGACTTTCAATTTAAAGCCAAACACACCCAAAGCAAAAGCACTCTTACAAGGGGAAGGCACTACTGACCCACAACCGATTTGGCTGAAACTTCGTAGAGATAATGTCCATGACATCCGATTAATGAAAATATATACATATCAGGGCCAATACCCAGCTGTTTTTATTTTATTAACCCTCAAGCCCAATTATATTACACGACCGGGCACGTGGCATACTTTGTACACCGTGTAATTTTTACAAAATAACTCATTCGTTTGGTGTAATTATTAGTTTATTTTCATTAAAATGCTGTTTTATCTCTCATATCTATTAATACCAATGATAATTTTTGATTAAATATGTTGAATTCTGATTAAACATAATTTAATTGATTAACGTACAAGTCTTAGTAACATTTATAAAATTTCCATTATTAACTTGAGGTACTGTCTTCAGTATTACATGTATCACAGAGATAATTCGGTTTGACATGTTTCTTACAAGAAAATTAATTGCAAAAATTACACTTAATGGTAGTGTCCACATTTTTCCCTCTGCCACACAATATGCATCTTCCACTGTTTTTTGGCAGGGTCCTGACATGAAATTTCCCTCTCTACAGGTTCTCGGTATATTGAAAGGAATAGTTTAACATCTGATGGTAGAGAATTTAATTTTGCTCTTTCAGTGAGATGAGGCTTCATCAATGATAGTGGCAATTCCTTCAAAAATTTTCTTCTTGGCTGTCTTGGATTGTCAGCATTAGAAAAATATAATACTTGCGCGTTTATTCCCTCTACATTCATTAGTGAGAAGAACACTGCCAACGGCCACCGTTGTGTAATACGAGCTACAGAGTAGGTATTGCACATTTGATCTACAGTGTCTACTCCATAGATATTTAAATTATTTAAAATTGGCTGAAATGCTTGACCGTCTTACTAGTACCTAATATCGCTATTAGAAATGTAGGATTGTCGGAAATATGGAGCGTATCAGTCGAACAAAAAATGTTAATAGCAGTCGCAATTGTCGTCAAATTAGGAAATCTCAGGATAAGTGATAAATTTCATTCGGTTACGAATTACATATAGCGCATATAGGCGTATGTCTTTTCGGAGGCAAATTTTTTCAGATAGCAAATTTTTCGCGTACTAACACTTCTTTTATGTGGCTAATTTTTTGAGGTTTTTCCGAAGAAGAATGATTGTTGAGGTGAATTTTTTATTCCGATGGTGAATTTTTTCTCGGTTTGTTTTTTCCGATGGTCAATGTTTCCTATGGCGACTTTCTTTCCGATTCCGAATTCTTTCCCGAATGAGAATTGTTTTCTAATAGCTGTTTTTCCGGTAACGAAGTATTTTTACTATGGCGATATTTTTTTCAGATAGCTAATTTATTGCGAAGGATATCTTTTCTTATAACAATTTTTCCAATGTGAAACGTTTTTCAGGTGTCGGTTTTTCCTTCGGTTACCGTTTTTTTTGCGGCTAATTTTTTTTCATGGCCCGATTTTTTCCGGTGATTAATAGTTTTTCCGGTGAGTAATATTTTTTTCCGATGGCTAAGTTTTTTCCGATTGCGAATATTATTTTCCAATGACTTTTTTTTGCGACGAATTTCTTTTTCTCCGGACGACTTTTTTCATCAGGGATTACTTTTTTCCATTGTGGCGATTTTTTTAAAGATTTCCTACGGCTACTTTTTTTCGGCGGCTAAATGTGTCTTTCGGCGGCTAAATATTTTTTTCAACGACTAATGTGTTTTTCGGCGGATAAATATTTTTTTCGGCGGGTAAATATTTTTTCGGCGTCAAGTTTTTTGGGGTATATACTTTTTTGGCCTACTTTATTTTCGGTGTCTAAGTATTTTTTCGGCGGCTAAGCATTTATTTCGGCGACTAAGCGTTTATTTCGGCGGCTAACTATTTTTTTCGGCGGCTAAGTATTTTTTTCGGCGGATAAATATTTTTTTCGGCGCTAAATATATTTTTCGGCGGCTAAATATTTTTTTCGGTGACTAAATATTTTTTTCAGCGATTAAATACTTTTTCCGGCTTCTAAATATTTTTTTCTTCGACTAAATATTTTTTTTCGTTGGCTAATTCTTTTTAGGCTGTTAAATATTTTTCGGCGGCTAGTTTTATTCGGTGTCTACTTTTCTTCGGCGATTAAATATCGTTTTCGACGGCTACACTTTTTTCAGTGGCTAAATTCTTTTTATCCGGTTAAATATTTTTTCGGCGGCTACTTTTATTAGTTGTCTTCTTTTTTTTCTGTCTACTTTATTTTCGCTGGCTAAGCAATTTTTCGACGGCTAAATATATTTTTCGGCGGCTAAATAATTTTTTCGGCGGCTAAATAATTTTTTCGGCGGCTAAGTATTTTTTTCGGCGGCTAAGTATTTTTTCGGCGTTTAAGGTTTTTTTTCGGCGGCTAAGCATTTATTTCGGTGGCTGAGTATTTTTTCGGCGGCTAAGTATTTTTTTCGGGCTAAATATATTTATCGGCGGCTAAATATTTTTTTCGGCGACTAAATATATTTTTCGTATATTGTTTTTGGCGGCTAAAAAGTTTTTTCGGCGGCTAAATGTCTTCTTTCCGCAGCGAAATATTTTTTTGCGGCGAATAAATATATTTTTCGGCGGCTAAATTTTTTGTTTGGCTGCTAAATATTTTTATTCGGTGTCTAGATTCCTTTTAGGCGGTTAAATATTTTTCGGCGGTTACTATTATTCGGTGTCAACTTTTTTTTCGGCGGCTATATTTTTTTTCGGCGGATAAAAATATTTTTCGGCTGCTAAATACGTTTTTCGGCGGCTAAATATTTTTTTCGGCGACTAAATATTATTTTCGGCGACTAAATATTATTTTCGGCGGCTAAATAATTTTTTGGCGGTTAAATATTTTTCCGGCGGCCAAGTATTTTTTTCGACGGCTACATTTTTTCGGCGGCTGAATTCTTTTTAGGCGGCCAAATATTTTTTTCGGCTGCTAAATAATTCTTTTCGACTGCTAAATTCTTTTTCGTCGACAAAATATTTTTTCTCCGTCGGATTCTTTTTTCCGAGTCGCATTTTTTTCTGACTCGAATATTTTTACAAATTTCCGATTTTGCTCTTGTAACCGCAATGAAATTTAAAAAAGTTTAAAGGAAAATAATTAAGTAAACGGAAGCAAAACCCGCCCAGAGGCCGAGCGGCACCACAGTGGGCGAGGGCTGCCCCAAACAATACAAAGAAGCGGATTAAACCACTGCAGCAGAACCGACAGAATGAAAAAGTACCTTGTACTCTGAGCGGGGGGAACTTCACAGTGTTCGCGCAAGGTAGTTTTTTCACCCTGGCCTCTTAAGGCGGACTCTTTCTAATCCCCTTAGGCGGAGGTTTTCGCCCGACATCTGAGGGTGATTGTACTGGAGTAATCGCCCGTGGGCGAACGGTTCTGCTGCAGGGATCGAACCCGCTTCCTCAGTATTGGGGGGAAGTCACCTTCCCAACTGTGCTACCGAGACGACATAGAAAAGTAGGAAATAAGTTAAAGCCTTTCGGAGGGGAGTGGAGGGAAGAGAGGGGAGGCACAGTGGAGAGGGTAGGTAGGTTCCCCCTGGAATAGGCGGAAGAGGGGAAATGAAAGGCGCGCACCCAGGGGGCGGGGGAGGGGGGTTGGTTTGATAGACGATTTTATGAATCATTGTATGTTTCTTTTCACGGTTTTTTGTGCTTAAATAATTCACCACATTAAACCTTCGCTCATTTAGATCACATGCAACTTCCTGACCCGAAAATACCATTGCACTCTGTCGAACTGTTTTGAGTTCCTTGGGAGATAGAAATGGTATTTCGATAAGTTGTTTCGTAAGTTTGTTGTCTTCACGAAGCCTGTTTACGGTGTTGCACGATTTACTATTCTCTCTGAAATGCCTTTCAGGCTACGTTTATTTGACCATCCTTCTCGAATTTCGACCGGCCAATATTATTTCTGGTTCAAGAAAAGAAGATTGCTTGTCTAATTTGAGCCCTTCTTGTACGTGAATAGGCGACGTCCTCCCTTTCACCGATTTGCCGGAGTTCGAGTTAGAATCCTCGAAATTGAGGCGAGAAATAGCGGCTACAGAAAGGAAATAACGTTTTGTGTTGAAGTGATGGCAGAAGGATACGGTTTCAAAGGCATTCCTTATGTAAGTTATGTACAAAACAGTATTGAAAGATATGTATTTCTACAATTTCCATTTAACCGGTGGATTAGTTTAAATGTTCATGTAAGGTGGAAGTTCTAATTGATGGATTTAATTAAATATTAATATTTAATTTAATCCTAATTCATCAAGCAGTTCAAGAAATTAAAATACCACTAACACTTTGATAAAGAATGTCTACAAGTTGAAAACTTACAAAATAACCCTTTTGCAGAATGAAGATAACAAATTCTGACTTGGATGGCTGCTATGAAGCTGATATTGGGATTATCTGAAACATCGATCGGAGAAGGGAGGGTTGATAATTCTGTTTTGGATTTGGTGAAGGTAATGTAACGTCAATTACTGCATAAGTTAATAAAATCTAACTATATATATTAATTTTACGTTGACGTCTTTAGACATTTGTTTACAATTTATATCGGCGTATTTCTCGAGAACCGTTCGTCGTAAAGATATGCGGTAAACGGCGTTTTGTTTCTACTGGTTATGAGGTCCCTGGAAAAATATTTTCGTTTGCTAAAGTGTCCCGGGTTCGAATCCAGGAGACAATTATATTTTCCCATAAGTTTACACGGGATTTTCGATTTTTCAGAGTGCAAGGTTTTCTTCCTTCATTCGATAAAATACGTAAAAATGGTCTGATTTTCTTTATACTATCATATTATTGGGATGTTTACACGTTACACGGTCGATATTTTCAGAAATACGAATTCTTTTTCGAAATTTTGCGGATTTTTCGTACTCATTCCGGGCGTTGCCAAGGAGACTCTCATTGTTGCCTCCGATTCATTTAATGTCAATTAAACTTTCTAATAGACGAAAGAAAAGTTATTCGCGTCGAACTGTTGTTTGAGCATCGAAATTAATGAATCATAGCCACGTAAATACGAATAATTCGTCTGTCGACTGCGTATGGGGCAGTATGGGAAGCGTTTGTAGCTGTGTGAATAACGTGTAACAAACAAGTTCCCAGCGAATTGTTTTATTTTAAATTGTGCAATTTGTTTTTATTTTGTTTAAATTGATTCTATAAAGAATTGTTTCATTTTAAATTGTGCAGTTAATTTGATTTTTATTTTGTTTCAATTGATACTATAACGTTTTAAAATGGTTACGTTGACGACTGTCAGCATTTGTTTACAATTTATTGTTAACATCTGTATAACAGCTGTCAATAACATGTGTATAAGAAATCTAACTATATGTTAATTTTACGTTGACGTCTGTCAGCATTTATGTACAATTTGTTGTTAACATCTGTAGATGTACTAGAAACTTGAAATTTGGTAGGATTATAGGTTTTACGCTTACTCTTTAAATTAAGGTGAGATAGAATGCATTTTTATTTTAATACTTTGCATTTCATTTATATTTCATTAATTATTCAATAAAAATTATTTCACTAAACCTTCAGTTTATGTAAATTGCATTGAGGATCGGAGATCCGGGGCTGCCCTACTAGTGTGCATTCATTTTGGGTTACATGTAGATAAAAAATATCCTCCCTTATTTATTCCTAATCAGGTTAAATTGTTCATTTAACCATTGTTAGTCATATTGTAAAAGTTGGCCAAATATTTCTTCTGCAATCACTTTATATGCTAATAGGTAATAGTTTCTCAATCAAACCCTAAAAAACTCTTTCTTATAAATTTCATTACAGCCTTTTTCATGTTCTTTTAAATTAATTTCATTACCATTGCTCTACATATCATTTACGTAATAATCCATAAACTGGAATAACTGGAGTCGAAATAGAAAGTTAATAGCAAATATTTCTATTTTCTCATATGCGAAGTATATTGAGCAAGTATTGCAATCGCGAAAAAATTCGGTCTCGAAATTTTGATGGAAATATATGGTTTAGGTGTACCCAAGTCCGACTTTTGCAATTCCATCTGTCTGTCTGTTCGTGGCCCTAAAGCCTAAACGGTATAGCAAAAATAAATGAAATCTCGTACTTAGGCATTTTATCGTACAGAATAGAAGTTGTGAAGAAATGGTTAAAATTTCAGAATAATTAACGGCCGTTTATTTATTCAAGGCAATTTTAACAACAATTTTATTTTCTCAAAAACGGCTACAACAATTTTTATCAAATTTCATAGTTAAGTTCACGTATGCAATAATACTACATAGTTCAAATTTCTCAAAAAATGAATGAAAATTGAACTTAATTCTTATAAAACTTCAATAACAATTGGATTTTCTAAAAAATGACTTACAAATTTCGAGTAGTTATTTAAGTTAATGTTTTTAATTATTGTACATAGTTCATATTTTTCAAAAGATAACTAAATGATGGATTAGTATATGAGAATGCTTGTACAATGTATATTCTACTGATCTTTTATTGAAAACCTCTGATCAAAGCGAAATTATTATGTAAATGATATGTAAAGAACATTGCTGAAAAGAAGATGATTTTACTTTTGAATTTTTTAAAAATTCTTACTTGTTAATTTTTCTCATAACAACTGTCCTTTTCTGTAGTTAGATAATTACAAAAGCTCTCTCTACTGACCCTTTCTAATTCATGTGAAATTATATACCGTATTTTCTGGCCTAAAAGATGCAACCCGATTTTAAAACAGAAATTCCAGAAAAAATTACACATGGATTTTACCTTACCAAATTGACAAGAACAAAAACAGTTTCTCTACATTAAAATAATCAACTTTATTCATAGTATAAAAGCCAACTAAATTGTCATCATTGCTGCTACAATCATCATCACTAGCACTTTTGTATGAATCTTTAATAGCTTTGTTCAGCTGATCATCTTCAGGTGCATGTTAAGGAACATTTATAGTTGGCAAAATTCCTAATTCTGATACACAATTCAATCACAAAGTGATAGTCTTATTTTGTTTGTTTAATAAATTACCTTGTATGGCTTAAGAAATCTTTCTTTTCATCGGTCAAAACACTCTACAGAAATTTATCATCTATTATTAATCTCAGATATTTAGTATAATCTACTTGAGCTATGGATTCACAATTACACCATGAGTTAAAAGTATTAATTCGACGTAAGCGCAATCATGTTTGTAAAGTTTAATAGGAAGAAGTGTTTAGGATTTCTCATGCATTCAGTTTGTCGTCTTTATGTTAACTATTAGATAATGATCATGAGACCAGTTCTGAATACTATTGAAATCTTGTTGGCAATAATCTATGGCTTTGTTAATATTTTCATGAACACTTACTAAAATGATATCAGCATATAAATAAATCTCTGAATTTGTTACAACTTCAAATATACTATTTACATAAACAGTATTGGTCCCAAAATTGAGCCTTGAGGCACACCAAGTTTAACATCTCTTAGTTTGCTAAAATAATTGTCTATTTTTAGTAATTTTTCTATTATTTAAATAATCCTTAAACCAATCTAACATTATGCCCCTGATCCCAATTTCCTGCAGTTTTTTAATTAAAACAGAATGTGAAATGGTATCAAATGCCTTACTATAATCAACAAACACTAGGATGATATGATTATTTTTGTGTAAATTAGCGGATGATATTATTTTTGTCTAAATTAGCATTGAGCTTCTCAGATAAGGCTTCTAATAAAAGTTTAGTGCTTTTGTTAGGCTGAAAACCATACTGGTTTCTGTGTATAATGTTATGTTTGCTTAGGTAATTTAGCAATTTATTAGCAACTAATTTTTCCATAATTTTATCAATACAAGGCAAAATTGCTATGGACCTGTAATTCGTGAGATCATTATGCATTCCTCCTTTGTATATTGGATGTAAAAGTGCTGTTTTTAAATCTACAGGTATAACTCCTTCTAAAATACTGTTATTGATTAATTTTCTCATGAGAAGTGTGATGTCTTTATTCACAATAAGATCTAATTTTGTCAACTCCTGGTGACTTTTTGTAATTTAGGGATTTAATAACAATTGATTTCTTTAACTGTCACTTCCGTGAAGAAAAGAGTATTTCCTATTGTATGGGGAAGATGGTTACATATTTTAATAGTACAATTGTTTTTCATGTTTTGTATTGACTCGGTAAATTGTACTGCCAGATTTCTTGTTCAATGTATTTACTCCCCATGTATTTCCCTATAATTGTTCCTATACTCTCTTTTCTTTTACATCATAATAAAATGTTTAGTTCTTTCCATGTCTCCTTAATATTACCTTTCAGTGAATCAAATTTTGTATAATCTTTTTTTGCTTTCCTAATTAGATTCACAGATTTCTTTGCTTCTTATAGTTTAAATGTTGTATTAGAGGGATTGTTTTTCCATAATTGATATAACCTCTCTTTTTTGTATTTCCTTCATAACATTGTTGTTCATCCACCTTTTTTTCAATACAAATTTGCATTTAGTCTTCTCTGCATTATCGTAGACACTATTCATTCTTAGGTTTAAGTTTTCATACAAGTTAACATTATCTATATCATGCAGGTCCTGTTATTTAGTGGAGTTAATGCGTCTTTTTACTTCCTTTTCATCAAGATAACTGGAGTGAATAGGAGGTTGCTCTACACCATCTCTATAAATAAATCCTGTTAAGTAATGGTCAGATATTTTCGTCTGAAATATAAATGATGAAATATCTTTTATAGGGCCTCTATAGGCAATATGGTCAATACAGAACCTTACCATTCTATTTAATCTAAATTATTTTCTTGTATATGTCTTTATTAATTGAATGAAACCTTGTGGTGATAGAAAATTTTGGTATCTCAATGAATGTATGTCAGATTTATCTTTTATGTTTATATCTCCTGCTTTGACTATTTTATTTTTACAATCAGTTAAGGCTAGACAAGAAATTCATTTTTATTTAATGATGGGGGTCTATATATACCAATTAGCAAAATTTGCATGCTCTTAATATTGATTTCGCAAGGTATTACTTCAGCAGAGTTCATTGTAATTACTTTTTGATTAAAATATGTCATCCTTAATGTAAAGGATTTGGCTACCACCCCTCTTATTTTGCCTTAAGTTATACACCATATTATATAAATCTATATTATTAGAATTCACATTTACCTCAGTAAGCAATACAAACAAATATTGAGAGCAATATGATAGTTCTTGAATAATGTATAAAATTTCATCCCAACTGTTTGATAGACTTCTAACATTCAGATGATAGAACAGAAGATTTGCAAATGATACATTTTGTATAAGGCTGTTTAAAGAGCTTGTCTTGTTTCTTAATTTAACGATAATTTTTTTGCTTTTCTCCTGGTCCTTTTGATTAATCACAAATTGACAATGTCAAAAGGATCAAAATTTTTACAACCTAGATCATTCACAAGTTTCTTGATGTGATCCCAAGGTTATCACCTTTTTCAATCAGACCAACTATTACTATGTTAGAACCTAAATCTTTTTACTCCATGATATTAACTTTAGTGGTGAGACCTTCAATTACTCTGTCCTTGTTTGCATTTTCCCAATGGAGATCGACCACCTCCTGCTTTACTTCTTTAATAATATTTTGATTTACGCATAGCGTCTCCCTTACTTCATCATACCCAGTCACAAAGGAAAGATAAAATTTTCTTTGTGTGTGTATTAAAGTCTTTTTTGATACCTTTCAATTCATGCATAATTAGGTTTAAATTTCTTTCAATGTTACACCAGCCTTTGAATCTTCTCCGTTGTATCCATTATCAGCTGGCCTCGCTGTATTTCTGCAGCTTAAGCATCTCCATTCATCCTTTGCTTTAGTCGACTCGGATTTCCAGGTTGAATTCCATTTTAAATAAAAGTAATAATTCTCCTGTTGATATTTCAACAGGAATTATACTAATTATGTATAATGCACATGTATGATGGCATGGCATCCACACAGGAAAAGTAAAAGTACAAATCATCAGTAGTGATTGTCTAGAAGTAATAACGAAATAGGGAATTCTTTGTTTCAGAGACATACTCTGCATAAATCCTAATTGACTGCTCTCAAACTGTGGATATCCATTCCGATGCTACAGGAATGATGGATAATGCTGCTCTGAGACACCAGAATTTGCAGTCAGTGTTCAACTCATCTCTGCACCTGCATAAAGAAGAAATTGGATGTTTGACTAAAAATATGTACATATTAACATAAATGTCAATCTGTATAGAATCTTGTGATTAAATCTTATTTAAAAATTGTAATTGCTTTACTAAGTAGCATTGCCTAGGTTACAGGTACAGTTACTCCAAAGAACACTAATAGAGAACTGCATTATCAGATAGGACATGAAAGCACCTTCCAGAGAATGTGGCTGTGATAGATCATGATGAAGCCTTTGGTAGAGATTGATGTGTCAATGACAGTAAGAAACCTGAAATATGAAAGCACTTTCCAGAGAACGTGGCTGTGATAGATCATGAGGAAGCTTTTGCTAGAGATTGAAATATGGTAGGTAGTCGGGGTATCCTAGTAATACCTAGATGTCTTATATTATGACAGTAAGTCAGTCGGGGGTATCCTAATAATACCTAGGTGTCTTATATTAAGACACTAAGTCAGTCAGAGTATCCTAGTAATATCTAGGTGTCTTCTATTAAGACATTAAGTCAGAGTATCCTAGTTATACGTAGGTGTCAGTATCCTAGTAATATGTAGGTGTCTTATATTAGGACACTAAGTCAGTAAGAGACTTATATTAAAAAACTAAGTCAGTCAGAGTATCCTAGTAATACCTAGGTGTCATATAAAAACATTAAGTCAGTCAGAGTATCCTAGTCATACCTAGGTATCTTATATTACGACACGACACTAAGTCAGTCAGTGTCTTATATTAAGATACTAAAGTCAGTCAGTTACTTATATTAAGATACTAAGTCACTCAGAGTATCCTAGTAATATGTAGGTGTCTTATATTAAGACAGTCAGAGTATCCTAGTAATACCTAGGTGTCTTATATTAAGACACTAAGAGAGTCAGATACTTATATTTAGACACTAAATCAGTCAGAGTATCCTAGTAATACGTAGCTGTCTTATATTAAGAGACTAATTGTAAGTCTTCAGAGTCTTATATTAAGACACTAAGTCAGTCAGAGTATCCTAGTAATACCTAGATGTCTTATATTAAGACATTAAGTCAGAGCATCCTAGCAATACCTAGGTGGCTTATATTAAGACACTAAGTCAGTCAGAGTATCGTAGTAATATCTAGGGGTCGTATATGAAGACATTAAGTCAGTCAGAGTATACTAGTAATACCTAGGTGTCTCATATTAAGACACTAAGTCAGTCAGAGTATCCTAGTCACACCTATGTGAGTTATATTAACACACGAAAAAGCGTGCAAACAAATACAAAATGCTTGGAAAAATCTGCTATCTAACCGCTACATAGATCAACGCTGACCAACAAACGAAAAACCCGTAACTGAGAATCGTCCAGCGTCAAATTTCTTTGCCAGAAATGACTATGTGGTCGTATTTATAAATGACACGAGAATAGCATTCTAATATAGAAAAGAGAACTATACGATACGAGATGCCGTGCAGTGATATTCTCACCGACATTTACGGAGGAATTTGTTGCTCACACGCAGACGCATAGCCAGGATTTTCTCTTGGGGCGGCTCAACTATATGATTATTCCACCAAACATTTATTGAACATGTTACGTTGTCAATTGTGATACAAACGTACCGACTCTCGGGATATAGGGGAGAAAAGAGGGTTGGTACTCGCTCTAGAAAAAAGAAATGTGATTGAGCTTTTCAATTTCAAGCGACGGAAAAGTTAATGACAAATCAAACAACTGGAACCCAGTTAACAATCAAAAAGAACTGTTTCTTCCACCTCTGCAGAGTATACCTCGGTCTTTGGTTTTTTACGAAAAAGTGTAACAAGATGCGCACATTTTTTCGTTTTTCTTCCATTTCTGTTATGGGTGAAAAAACAAAGTTTTTTTAAAAATAGCAATAACAGAGATCTGATGTATAACAGTTAAACTGTATACGATTTCCAAGAATCCAAATGAAAGTAATACAATTACATTAATGAAAAAGTTCGCACTAAGCCGCAATGGGATATGGAGAACACAAAACTAGGTTGGCTTACAGCTTTTCGTTAATGTATCTCTAACTAATAACATCGAGAATAGGAAACATATGCACATCGTGAAATAATTGGCCTCACTTACTAAATGCCGCCAATTGGAACTTCAGGACACTCCGAATACTAGGATGAAAAAATAGAAACTCATGGTAACAAAAAACTCCCGAAACTAAGTTTTCACTCCTCAAAAAAAAGAGAAATATCTAGAATTGTCATGCACTGAGCGAAAATCGTAATTTGGGATTTAATTATATCGGTAAATTATACTGACCTGTTGTTTTCTAACGAATTATCTGCCGTTCAGGATACGCAAAACAGACGCACTCTCACTACTGAAGTTGTTTCGAAGTGAAACTAATCCTCAAAAATTCTTTCTTTCCCAAAAGGGCTTTTTAATTTCTTAGAAATGTCTTTCCTCAAAATTCCCTCTTTGCGTCGTTCCCAGGCTATTGTCCCCTCCCTCCATCTGGAAACTATTACGGATGCAAGGTTGCTTCGTTTTACCCCTTAACATGGAGAACAAAGGATGACTGAAGTGACCTTTTTCTTATTCGGTGCTGGGTGCCTTCCGGTCAGTATTCCGTTGATTTACGGGACGACTGTAGTGAATTGAGAATAAGGGGAGTGCAAGGAGAGAAAAAAGTCATACTTCGACAATGTGCAAATGGAAAACGGATGAAAAACATTTACTCGATCACCGACATTTATGACAGCCTTTCTGCCGTGACTCTACCGTCGCTTACACACTGGGAAACCGCTAAACTATGTAACAGCTCTTTTCTTAAATGACAGATTTTTAATTCTGACTTGAGTGAAGTGCTGTATTACTTATTGTTAGTACGAACTGAAGTAAGTATATTTTCTTTAATCAACTTTCTCAATGATACTGACAATATAACGAATAATTTTGCCGTTGAATGATAAGCACGTGACAGAAACTGAATTCTAGAAACATATGCGTGCTATGTGCGGGTACATAAAAAAATCAAACAATATGGTGCCAAAAACCTCCCTGCGTATTATACGTGGGTATATAAGGTACACGCGCTTGCAGTGCCCACAACGAATTGGTCCCATGGAATCGTGGCCTTTGTTGAGCTCACTGTGGGCTTCTAAAATACACGGGGTGATCGCTTGTTGCTACAGCCCGCCTTGATTCGCGTTTAGTAAACGCGCGCAAATCAAGAAATATCTTTATAATGGTTATCATGTATTTGCTGAGAGAAATATTAGAAAATTTACGAAAGAAAAAAGCATATATGCTGAGTACCAAGGCATTTAATTAATACACACTCCCGAGTTTAAGGTTCTTATGGAAGAACCTGTAGAGGTGGGGGGGGGAAGCCCGTCAGCCCCCTCCCCCGCACATGGGTGCGCGCCTTTCATTTCCCCTCTTCCGCCTATTCCAGGGGGAACCTACCTACCCCTCTCTTCCCTCTCCAATGTGCCTCCCCTCCGAAAGGCTTCAACTTATTTCCTACTTTTCTATGTCGTCTCGGTAGCACAGTTGGGAAGGTGACTTCCCCCCAATACTGAGGAAGCGGGTTCGATCCCTGCAGCAGAACCGTTCGCCCACGGGCGATTACTCCAGTACAATCACCCTCAGATGTCTGGCGGAAACCTCCGCCTAAGGGGATTAGAAAGAGTCCGCCTTAAAGAGGCCAGGGTGAAAAAACTACCTTGCGCGAACACTGTGAAGTTCCCCCCGCTCAGAGTACAAGGTACTTTTTCATTCTGTCGGTTCTGCTGCAGTGGTTTAAATCCGCTTCTTTGTATTGTTTGGGGCAGCCCTCGCCCACTGTGGTGCCGCTCGGCCTCTGGGCGGGTTTTGCTTCCGTTTACTTAATTAGTTATTTTCCTTTAAACTTTTTTAAATTTCATTGCGGTTACAAGAGCAAAATCGGAAATTTGTAAATATATTACCGCATAAAAAATAATCGAGTCAGAAAAGAATGCGACGGAGAAAAAATATTTTTTTGACGAAAAAGAATTTAGCAGCCGAAAAAAATTATTTAACCGCCGAAAAAAATATTTGGCCGCCTAAAAAAAATTTAGCCGCCGAAAAACGTATTAAGCGGCCGAAAAATATATTTATCCGCCGAAAAAATATATAGCCGCCGAAAGCAAAGTAGACCGCGAATAAAAGTAGCCGCCGAAAAATATTTTACCGCCTAAAAGGAATCTAGCCACCGAAAATAATGTAGCCGTAGAAAAAAATATTTAGTCGCCGCAAGAAAATATTTCGCCGCCTAAAAAAAATTAGCCGTCGAAAAGAAAATGTAGCCGCCGAAAAAAATATTTAGCTTCCGTTTACTTAATTAGATACTTGACTTCAGCTTTTAAAATTTTATTGCGGTTACACGAAGGCAATGGGAAAACTGTAAAAATATTGCCGCCGAAAAAGAAATCGTCGCAGAAAAAATATATTTTGCGGCCGAAAAAAAAACTCGGCGCAGAAAAAAAATATTAACCTCCGAAAAAAGCGCGCCGTAGAAAAAAAATATTTAGCTGCTGAAATAAAAACTCGCCACAGAAAAAAATATTTATCCGGTGAAAAAAGACGTCAGAGAAAGAAATTTAGCCTCCGAAAAATAAACTCGCCGCAAACAAAATATTTTGCCGCCGCAAAAATAATATCTTGCCGCCGAAAAAAAACTCGCAGCAGGAAAGAAACGTTTGCTACCAAAAAAATGTTAGCCAGTGGAAACATTAATAGCTACCGGAAAAATGGAGCTGCGGAATGAAATAACCGCAGAGAAAAGAAGTAAATAAAGAAGAAATCGAAATCGCAAAATATCTTAAATCGGAGAAAAAACAAGATCTAATAAAATTCGCCACAGGAAAAAACCGACACATGAAAAAGTTCAATATCAGAAAAAACTCGTAATTAGAAAACCACAGGAGGGAAAAAAATCGCCGAAAAAAATTTTTAATCGCGGTGAAAATAACTGAGCCGCCGAAAAAATATATTGAGCCGGCGGAAAAATATTAGCCACCGAAAAATTATTTAGCCGCAGAAAAAAAAATTAATATTTAGTAACCAAAAAAATAATTTAAGTCGCTGAAAAAATATTTAGCCGCCGAAAAAAATATTAGCTGCCAAAAAAATAATTAACATATAGTCGCCGAAAAAGCATGCGCTGAAAAAAAGTAGCCCCAGGAAAAACCGACACTTGGAAAACGTCTGACAACGGAAAAAATTCGCCATAAGAAAATATATCCTTCGCAAAAAATTAGCAATCTGAAAAAACATCTATCAGAAAACAGTCCTCCCTCGGAAAAGAATGCGAAATAGGAAAGAAATTCGCTATTGCAAAAAACACGCCTTCGGAAAAAATTCACCTTCGGAATAAAAAATTCGCCTTGTGAAAAATGCTTCCTCTTCACAAAAGACTCCAAAAATTAGCCATCTAAAAGAAATCTTAGGACGCGGAAAACATTTCTATCTGAAAAATTTGCCTCCGAAAAGCAATACGACTTTGGAAAAAATTAACCTGCAGAAAAATCGCATTAGGAAAATGCGATATTTAGCCGACGAAAAATATATTTAGTCGCCACAAAAAAATATTTCGCCGTCAAAAACAATATTCGAAAAATATATTTAGTCGCCGAGAAAGCCGATAAATATATTTAGCTGCCAAAAACATATTTAGCCCCCGAAAAAAATACTTAGCCGCTGAAAAAATTATTTAATCGCCGAAAAAATGCTTAGCCAGCGAAAATAAAGTAGATCGAAAAAAAGTAGACAACTAATAAAAGTAGGCGCCGAAAAAATACTTAACCGCATAAAAAGAATTTAGCCACCGAAAAAAAATGTAGCCGTCGAAAAAAATATTTAGCCGCCGAAAAAAAATAGACACCGAATAAAACTAATCGCCAAAAATATTTAACAGCCTAAAAAGAATTTAGTCAACGAAAAAAAAATGTAGCCGCCGGAAAAATTACTCAGCCGCCGAAAAAAATACTTAGTCGCCGAAATAAATGCTTAGATGCTTAGCCGCCGAAAAAATACTTAGCCACTGAAAAAAAAGTAGGCCGAAAAAAAGTATATACCTCTAAAAAGTTGACGCCGAAATAATATTTACCCGCCGAAAAACACATTAGACGTCGAAAAAAATATTTAGCCGCCGAAAGACACATTCAGCTGTCGAAAAAAAGTAGCCGCAAGAAATCTTTCAGACGTTCAGACTGACTGCATTTCGATAGACGCTATTTCACAACTCGATATTGGTATTTTTCGAGAATTCTAACTCCGGAAAATCCTAGAAAGGAAGGACATCGATTATTCACATACACGAACAGTTAAATTCAGATTATCGATCTTTTTTTCTGAAACTTAAAGCATATTGGCCGGTCGGTATTCGAGAATGATGGTAAAGCGAACGTAGTCTGAAAGGCATTTCAAAGAGAAGATACAATCGTGCAACAGCGTAAACACGCTTCCGAAAGACCTAACAGGTTTACGAAGCCATTATGAGAATGCACAAGGACATTGTGAAATATACCAATTCTATCTCCGAAGTAGTTCAACGAAAATTAATCAATTATATACAGTGAAATGGTAGTTTTGTGTCAAGAATTTGCATGTGATCAAAAAGCAGCGGCAATTCAAGCATGACTTAAAATAGCACCTAAGTTTAATGTGATGAATTATTAACAAATCAAAAACCGTGCAAAAAAATGAATAAAATTCTTGAAAAAATCGTTACCGTTACATAAAACAGATCATCATACCAAAAACGCGTATCTGAGAATCTTCAACCACGCAAAAAATACATTATCCCGGTTTCTTATAATGCAAACGTCAAATTTCTTTGCCAGAAATGACTATGTGGACGCCATTACCTATAAACAACACGAGAATAACGCTCTAATACAGAACTATTCGATAAGAGATGCGAAGCAGTGATATTATAGTCACCTACATTTACGAAGGAAATTCTGTTGCTTATACGTCATGAGAAACTGCAATTTTCTTATCGGAATCGAACGACTCCCGCTTACCATACCAACTCCCTTTCATTTCCCCTCTTTCACCTACTCCAGGGGGAACCTCCCCTCTCTTCCCTCTACCTCCCTCCCCTCTTCTATCCACTCCCCTCCGAATGCCTGCCGAAAGGGAAATAGCTTAAACTTCCTACATTTCTTCGTCGTCTCGATAGCACAGTGGGGAAGGCGGCGTATCTTCCCCTCAATGCTGAGGAAGCGGGTTCGATCCCGGCGGCTGACCGTTCGCCGATGGGCCGGCCGGAGTGAAAAAATTACCTTGCGTGAACACTGTGAAGTTCCCCCCGCCCAGAGTACAAGGTATTTTTTCACTCTGTCGATCCGCCGCCGTGGTCGAATCCGCTTCTTCTTTGCATTGTTTGGGGAAGCACTTTCCCATTGTGGTGTTGTTCGGCCTCTGGGCGGGTTTTGCTTCCGTTTTCTTTATTAGTTATTTTTCTGACAACTTTTTTAAATTTCACGGCAGAGTATGTATGACATACGAGGAAAATCCATCGCCGAGGAAAAAATTCTACGCAAAAAAAGTCGACGCCGAAAAAATAGTCGCTGCTGAGAAAAACAAATACAGCGGAGAAGAAAGTCGAAGAACGGAAAAAAGTTCCCCGCAGAAAAAAAAAGTCTGCCGCAGAAAAAGAATCGTTACCGGAAAAGCATTTTCGCCATCGGAAAGAAATTAGACAATTTAAACCAAGGAAATGAAAATTGCAATCGAAAAATATTTGCAATCGGAGAAAATGCATAACCTAAAAAAATTGGTCGCAGCCAAAAGAAAGGAAAGGAAAAAAATAGACGCCGACGAGAAAAAACTAGCCGATTAAGGAAAAAGGTAGCAATCGAGAAAATAAGTCGCAGGGGAGAAAAAACTTGACGCCGAAAGAAATAGTCGAGGGCGAGAAAAAGTCGTCGCCGAGAAAATCGCAATAAGAAACAATATTCGTAGTCGGAAAATAATATTCGCCATCGGAAAGAAATTAGCAAATTTTGCCGACAGAAAAAAATCGCAACCGAAAAATATTTGCAACGGGAAAAAGGGAAATCTAAATGTAAATCGCAGCCGAAAAAAAGTCGCGGACGAGGAAACCGCCTAGAAAAATCGCCGCCGAGTAAAATAAGTCGAAACCGAAAAAAGTAAGGACGCCATAGAAAAAGTCGTCTCCGAAAAGAAAGCCGCCCACTACACTCATCTCGCACTCGGCGCCCATTTTCCTAATTATTATTTTTCTTATTATGTACTTATAAATTCCCCTGCAAAATAACGAGATGCGAGGGAACATTTAAAATAAATTCACAAGATAAATTCGGCAGAGAGAGAATTGAAAAATTGATTAACGCCGAATAAAAATAATTCGCCGGCGAAAAAAAAACGTTCAGCGCTTAAAAAAAATCGCGAAATCAAAAAATTGACTTACGACAAAAAAATATTTTCCAACGTGAAAAGTATCCACAACTGAATAAGTAAATAGCCATAAATAATTAATTCACTGGCACAAAAAAAATCATGTGTGAAAAATTAATTACTAATTAATTTCGCACCTGAAACAATAATTCAGGGCCGACGGAAATAATTCTCGAATGCAAATAAATTATTCACCAGCGCAGATTATTAAATTACCCCTCTGAAAAAGACTAATTCAAACTCTCAACTTATGCTATCTAGCCTTTGGAACTGCAGATGTAATGTAGTTAATATCCTAGTTTTGTCAGAGTAAGTCATCGTGAATTGAGATACACGTTGTCTGGTTTTGCTAAAAATTAGAAGTATTGTTTACGTTCTATTGGCGGGACTACTGATTTCATCAGAGACCCCTTGTAACATCGCTACATTAAAGTAAGTTTTATTTGCGAACTCCAACCTAATTTTCAGATTAATACTTCACGTTTTGAATTTTTTACAGATTTTAAAAGATTTTTTTGCTTATTCAGAGATGATACTGATCATGCCACGAAAATACCTAAGGCAGCTAGGACCAAACATGAGACATAAATACAGTGAGGAAAATTTGCGGAAAGCTGTGGAAGAGGTTAAGAAAGGAGAAAAGCATCTGAGAAGTATGGTGTGCCTTTCACATCTACTTGTGATAATGTAAAAGGCAAGTATAGCAAGAGCATGGGGGACAAACAGCTCTCACCAAAGCAGAAGAGGAGAGACAGGTGGAGAGATTAATTTTGTGTTCCAAGTGGCATGTTCCTCTTACAGCAACTGACATTAGAGAAGTTGTCTGTGCATATTTGAAGCATTCAGGTAAGACTGAAGGTTGTTTTCCCCTGGACCCATTCTGGATCTCGGTGGTCCTGGATGCAGATATAAAGTTTCCTGACGAATTTCAAGCAATTATTGAAAATGGTGAATACCCCCCCAACATACGTACAATAAGTAATTTACGCGTAGATTTTAGCGCTGCAGTGACGAAAATGATAACTCGCAGAACCTAGCGATCTATACATAAATGCGAGCACCGCCGCAAAAGATTTAAAATTGTATTAATATTGATTTTTAATAATTAATATTAAATAAATAAACAAAGAAACAGCGAACCTTGCAATTTCGCGAACTGATCACTACTAAGTACATGTTATAATCAGTTTGTTTAGCGCAAAGACTGTCCGGAACATATCCTTTGCTCTAAACAAGGCATGACTGTACTTGGTCCCATTCTCTTCATTATATATGTAAATTAAATGTTTTATGTGGTAAAACATTATAAAATACTTTTATATGCAGATGATACAGTTTTAATAGCCCCTCATAAGAATGTTATTGAAGCTAAAAAACACATGCAAACTGATCTAAATAATATATTGATGTGGATGCATGATCATAAGTTAAAGAAAAGAAAACAAAGTTAATGTATTTTATGAACAAAACTTGTGATCGTGTAAATATCAATATAGTTATTCATAACCATGATTGTATGTATAAAAAATTGACAGCCTGTGCTTGTAAAACTTTGGATCAGGTAAATGAATATATACGTATTTAGGTACAGTTATTGATGAAAATTTTAGATTTAATTCACATATTAAAAATCTGAATTCTAAGTTACAGAATGTTTCTTATCTATTTCATCATGTTAAATATATTGTTCCAATTCATGTGATGAGAATTATGTATTTTTCTCTCGTTGAGAATCTGTTGAGGTATTGCGTATCTGTATGGGGTTCTGCTGGGAAAATGTGTATCCAGTTATTAAAATCAAGTCGAGCTAGGCTTATAGAAAAAATAATACTTTACAGGAATAATAGTAAAAATGGGGCATTTAATGATGAGCCATTTCAAACAATAAATGTACTGCCAATTGATGATAATCTATTTAAGTATGTAATAATCATTGATAATTATTTCACTAACAAAAACAAGAAAAGGAAAACATATGAAACAAGCATAACCCTATGAGATATGGTGATATATGAAATACCAAAATATTATACAAAGAAAGGTAAAGCCCAGATATAGGTATTAGAAACTACTTTTATTAATGAATTACCACGCAAAATTAGACAACTAAGGACAATGAATGAGGTAAAGTCCAAAGTAAAAACATGGTTATTAGACAAGTATATTTTATAATATACCTAATAGAACAAAATATATTCGTATTATATTATACAACACACTGTATGGAATAGTAATGGATTCGTTCTGATTTTGTGAAAATTTTATTTTTTGATGTTAAGACTAAAAGATTTTTAAGAAATTAAAATGACAATAAATTAAGATAGATGTCAACGTAAATGTTAAAATCAATTAAAAATCATTATTCCAGAACTATTTAACAACATGCTAAAGGAAATCAAAATGGTAATAACAATATCAGAGGTGAATTTTAGAGTTAAAGATTGTTCAAGCTAGGTGTTTGATTGTTGTTTTACATTCCAATTCCTATTGCTTCTGCATGAATAAATAGATCAAAAAGAAACATTGGAACATTAGTTGACACCTTGCAAGATGTAACCATCACACATGAGATTCAACCTGATAAATACAACATGTAAAGTGGGAAGCTCATTCATTCTACTTTGTAACAAAAATTGATGCCACTCACAACTAGTATCCTTTGGTATCACAAAAGATGTCAGGTCCAGCAATTTAGCAGTTTGGTAGATCACGTTCACAATGGCCTGGTATATATTTCTTGGAACCATGCTTCTGAAACAACAAAAGAAACAAATCAAAAATTTAGTACAACACAATGTCATGCTGAAATTAGGGCAAACATAACAATACCTTGCCCCTTCTTACCTCCTCTCTACTATGTTCAGACATAGTTCATTGACAATATCTGTTGGATATACAATTTCCATGAATATAACCATCAAAATAAAACGGTCATAAATTCTAACAATATGAGATTTCGAATTTGACTGCTGCACATTCCAGGTCTCAATATTATGATTATTAAACAGATTGTAAATATAATTCAAATGTTTTATGCCCTCACCTACCAGCTGAACCATGCCCCCTTAAGAATGCACCCAACAGTTATGAAACCATTGCATTAAGGCACTTACAATTAGTGGTATTCTTACATCCCTCATGTTAAATCATTGCATAATTTTACAGAATTAAATTTCTAAAAACGCATGTTGCCCTTTAATTTGAAAATTTTTAAAGAAGAAATTAAGTAAAATTATTTTTTATACATCTTTAATAACATTGTTACTAAGTTGGTCAGTTAAACTACAATTTTTAGTTCCAAAACACTTGGTTATTTATTGATTACGAAAATTGATATCAAAATAAATACATAATTAATATTTATAATTCAAAGATAAATGTGTTACAATTTAAAAAGTGCTCAAGACTACGAATATTTCACTTCTTACGCAGTAGAAAAAATGTGCGATTAAAAAGTTGGGGAAAATCTGACTCAGTAAAGAGATGTGGTGTTGCAACAATTTGAAATAATTGCCACTCTAAATTAATACTAACAAAAGCTTATTCTATGACCCCATTGATATTCATCTTAGGCTATTATGTCTCTATGTAATCAATTCTTATTTTTTAAATTACAAAACTTCCAGGAACAAAATTTGCTACTATAAAAATGTATTTATGGCGACAATAATTCAGTAACACAGTACTCCTCAATGAACCCTTGTAATATACTGGTGTCAATCTTGATGGAAGAGTTAAAAAAAAGCAGGATGTCTGGTCACCTTAACTATGTCTCATCATATCAAAATTTTATCCTATAACATTAAATATTCTGGCAACTTAGTAACCCATCAGCAATATTCCACCAAAAATAATCAATACAGAAATCTAATAAAACTACCAAATGATGCAAGGATTGCAAATGCTCCAAATAATTCCAAAGAAGCATGGAGGATTATTAACAGTATCACCGGCCCTGACAGGGCTGAATACCTTCCTGTTTAAAAAAATGACAATTCCATATAATAGTTAATCTTTATAAATTTCTAATGCCCTTAAGCTAATTGTAAGATAAAGTTAAAGATAACACTTACAGCAAAATTCCTCAAAGCATCAAAAAAGCTAAAAAAATTATGAAAGTGATTGCTGTCAGTTCACCAGAAGCTGAAATAGCATTTAGTCTCATGAATAATATGCTACTGAAAAAAGAAATTTACTTCTTGTAGAAAATATCGCCGATGTAATGACTATATCTTTGTTTGGACCATCAACTTGAGAATGGGATGCCACACTATTCATTAAAAAGTGACTATGATAAGATCATCATACAGCAGTTGATGCAAGAATTAGAAAATCCGTAGCAAAAAAATATTCGGAAAATGATATTGCTTCGTGAAGTTTTTTTTAAAAATTACATTTAAAACAGAAATAAATTGAATGGAAAATTGATTTTTTCTTTTTAATTTTCTCAATAAATTCCTTTTAAAATAATTATATGAATGTAACAAATAATTATAAAAATGTATTTTAAAACAAACCCGTTGTTAAAAATTTTGGTTGCCATCACTCCCCTTAACTATTTTTTCTGAATCCACCTTAAACATCAGCTGCTGTTAATTCTGCCTCCATACTCAATCATGACAACATCCACACTCTGGAAACAATATACAGTGGAAACCACTTAACATGAAAACGCTTAAAACGAAATATCAGTTAACACGAAAAAAGTGCTCGATCCGTTCCAGTGCCTATAACTTTCAGTATATATCCATTCGTTAATGCAAAATGGTTTACACGAAATTATTTTTTGGTCCCACAAAAATAAATACTTGCAAAATTATTTGAGATAGACTTTCCCCATGACTGTGATAATATCTTCAGCTATGTATTACATCATATTATTGATAAGTATCATGGATTTGCCTACGAGCCTCATTCCATATTTGATAAATGAAAATTTTACAATTAAAACTATTAACATGGTATTCGGTTAACTCAAAATTTGGATAACACGAAATGATTGTGCTGGTCCCTATCATTAGGTGTTAACCGGTTTTCACTGTATTTACATACTTATATATTGATGTCCACTGAATGGCATCTGTTTTATTATCTCTCACCTTTATTAGCATTTTTTAAAAGTTTTTTTGTGATAATAAGTGCTGAATCATTATATACTAGGTATGTAATAATCTCATCCCGTTGTGTGAGTGTTAGCAAGTAATAGCACTTTTTGAAGTTCCTTACTATAATAAGTGCAGAATACTTAAAATCTGGGTATTTAATAATCTCATACCACTGCTTTTAAATGGTTGTATGCAAGAAGTGCCTTAAACAACTCCCAAAGGACAGGTAATGTGTGAAATGTTGTGGTTGTGATGAAAATATGCACTTTGCATGTGCACATGTATCAGAGAGTACCTGGAAAAGTAAGTCAGCCAGAAAGAAGGAAGACTGGTGTGCTGACTGCCGGAATCAAGAGGAACCTGGTACAGACATTGAAGTGGCTAGCATGAGTAATAGTAACAATGATTACTCCTCCGAAATAAAAGAATTAGTGGCTGAAATAAAAGATCTTAAAAAAGCTATAAAGTACTTCAGTGATGATTATGATGTACTTAAGGTAGATGTGAAAAAAATTTATGATGACATCAAGTGTTTCAAAGATGTTGTAGCTGATTTGAAACAAGAATTAAAATTAGGATAAAGTGATTGAGGAGTTCACAACACGAATGAATATCCTAGAGCAAAAAGAACTGGCTAATAATATGGAAATTGTTGGTTTGAAAAGTGAAAACACAACTATAGACAATTTAAAAGTTAATGTACGTGAGTTAGTTAGTGTGGTTACAGAAGAACATCTCTTCTGATGTTGTAGATGATATTTATATAGTAAATAGAAATCGGCAAAACAAAAATACTAACGTTATTATAAGATTTAAATCCAAAGATATTAAGAAGAAAATAACGGCTAAGAAAGTTGGTTTGCAGCAGAAAGAAATAAAAGGTATAATGCTAATATTTACTTTAACGATCATCTAACTGGGTATTACAGTATGTTGCTTTGAAAGGCAAGCAGTAAAGCTATTAGGTTATAAATTTGTTTGGTATAAAGCCGAAAAAATATCAAAAAGGATGAAAATTCCCAAATTAAAAAATCCTAAATGAGAAGGAATTGAACAAAATAATTTAAATGTATATCCCTTCTACTTGCTTATTGTTTATAGTTTTGATATGGATTTGATTAATCTGCTAAAGGTTGAGAAAATAAAGTGTAAGACATATAACTCAGTAACTTTCTACTCTTTTGTACCATTTAAACATTAGATCTTTAAGGAAACATTGGACAGAAGTTTTGTTAAATATTAATGTTATTATAAATAAATTAGGAATAATTGTATTAATGGAGGTAAATATAACACAATTTGAATAACAATTATATAAAATACCAAGGTTTAATACGTTTTTTAAGTTAAGAGAAGGTCACAGGGATGATGGTATTATAATTTATGTAAATGATGAAATAAAATGCAAGGATGTGTTAATTAACACAACCTATTTTGTGTCAAAATGTTTAAATGTCACAATAGATAATAGTGATATAATTATTTTGTGTGTATAAAGAACACCAAAACATAGTAAGATATTATTTATGCATGAATTAAGTATTGTGTTAGGAAAGTTCTGTAACAAAGAAATGATTATGGTGGGTGATGTAAATATAAATGTGAAAGACAAGGACGAAATACAGTCTTAAATATCAGGATGCCTTGGCTGCACGAGGGTTTAGTCAAGTAATACATGACTATACAAGGGAGTGTGTCTGTGATGGAAGATTGGATAAATCTTGTATAGATCATATTTATTATAAAGACAAATTATTTAATACTGTGGGTATAATTATAAAATCTAACATCTCAGATCATTATGAAATAGCAGTAGATCTATCAAACTTGAAAAGAAAAAATAAAGCTAAAGGGATATACAGAAGAGTTATTCTTATATAAATAAGGGAAAAATTAATAACCTGATAAAAAATAAGAATTGGGAAACTGTACTGGAGATTGAAAATCCAAGTGTGCAATATGACTGAAACAATAGAAGGGGACTTATGTGCATCTTACAAGCAGTGCACAAAAGTTAAACCTAGGAAATTAATTCAAGCTAAGAAAGAATGGATGTCAGAAAGTTCTGTAAACCAGGGCGATATCAATCAGACGGAGTGAAAACGATCATCTATGCACTTGCTTACCTGCATGGTTCTGCCACCTAGAGACCACTTGGAAACTACGTCTAATATCATTTTCCAGATGTGATGTAAGACTACAGACCAGATGTAATGTAGTTAATATCCTAGTTTTGTCAGAGTAAGTCATCGTGAATTGAGATACACGTTGTCTGGTTTTGCTAAAAATTAGAAGTATTGTTTACGTTCTATTGGCGGGACTACTGATTTCATCAGAGACCCCTTGTAACATCGCTACATTAAAGTAAGTTTTATTTGCGAACTCCAACCTAATTTTCAGATTAATACTTCACGTTTTGAATTTTTTACAGATTTTAAAAGATTTTTTTGCTTATTCAGAGATGATACTGATCATGCCACGAAAATACCTAAGGCAGCTAGGACCAAACATGAGACATAAATACAGCGAGGAAAATTTGTGGAAAGCTGTGGAAGAGGTTAAGAAAGGAGAAAAGCATCT
Source organism: Uropetala carovei (assembly GCA_036926305.1). Taxonomy (NCBI): domain Eukaryota; kingdom Metazoa; phylum Arthropoda; class Insecta; order Odonata; family Petaluridae; genus Uropetala; species Uropetala carovei. The sequence goes on along the minus strand of JAXCHB010000242.1, from coordinate 4,105,320 downwards.
GAGAAGTATGGTGTGCCTTTCACATCTACTTGTGATAATGTAAAAGGCAAGTATAGCAAGAGCATGGGGGACAAACAGCTCTCACCAAAGCAGAAGAGGAGAGACAGGTGGAGAGATTAATTTTGTGTTCCAAGTGGCATGTTCCTCTTACAGCAACTGACATTAGAGAAGTTGTCTGTGCATATTTGAAGCATTCAGGTAAGACTGAAGGTTGTTTTCCCCTGGACCCATTCTGGATCTCGGTGGTCCTGGATGCAGATATAAAGTTTCCTGACGAATTTCAAGCAATTATTGAAAATGGTGAATACCCCCCCAACATACGTACAATAAGTAATTTACGCGTAGATTTTAGCGCTGCAGTGACGAAAATGATAACTCGCAGAACCTAGCGATCTATACATAAATGCGAGCACCGCCGCAAAAGATTTAAAATTGTATTAATATTGATTTTTAATAATTAATATTAAATAAATAAACAAAGAAACAGCGAACCTTGCAATTTCGCGAACTGATCACTACTAAGTACATGTTATAATCAGTTTGTTTAGCGCAAAGACTGTCCGGAACATATCCTTTGCTCTAAACAAGGCATGACTGTACTTGGTCCCATTCTCTTCATTATATATGTAAATTAAATGTTTTATGTGGTAAAACATTATAAAATACTTTTATATGCAGATGATACAGTTTTAATAGCCCCTCATAAGAATGTTATTGAAGCTAAAAAACACATGCAAACTGATCTAAATAATATATTGATGTGGATGCATGATCATAAGTTAAAGAAAAGAAAACAAAGTTAATGTATTTTATGAACAAAACTTGTGATCGTGTAAATATCAATATAGTTATTCATAACCATGATTGTATGTATAAAAAATTGACAGCCTGTGCTTGTAAAACTTTGGATCAGGTAAATGAATATATACGTATTTAGGTACAGTTATTGATGAAAATTTTAGATTTAATTCACATATTAAAAATCTGAATTCTAAGTTACAGAATGTTTCTTATCTATTTCATCATGTTAAATATATTGTTCCAATTCATGTGATGAGAATTATGTATTTTTCTCTCGTTGAGAATCTGTTGAGGTATTGCGTATCTGTATGGGGTTCTGCTGGGAAAATGTGTATCCAGTTATTAAAATCAAGTCGAGCTAGGCTTATAGAAAAAATAATACTTTACAGGAATAATAGTAAAAATGGGGCATTTAATGATGAGCCATTTCAAACAATAAATGTACTGCCAATTGATGATAATCTATTTAAGTATGTAATAATCATTGATAATTATTTCACTAACAAAAACAAGAAAAGGAAAACATATGAAACAAGCATAACCCTATGAGATATGGTGATATATGAAATACCAAAATATTATACAAAGAAAGGTAAAGCCCAGATATAGGTATTAGAAACTACTTTTATTAATGAATTACCACGCAAAATTAGACAACTAAGGACAATGAATGAGGTAAAGTCCAAAGTAAAAACATGGTTATTAGACAAGTATATTTTATAATATACCTAATAGAACAAAATATATTCGTATTATATTATACAACACACTGTATGGAATAGTAATGGATTCGTTCTGATTTTGTGAAAATTTTATTTTTTGATGTTAAGACTAAAAGATTTTTAAGAAATTAAAATGACAATAAATTAAGATAGATGTCAACGTAAATGTTAAAATCAATTAAAAATCATTATTCCAGAACTATTTAACAACATGCTAAAGGAAATCAAAATGGTAATAACAATATCAGAGGTGAATTTTAGAGTTAAAGATTGTTCAAGCTAGGTGTTTGATTGTTGTTTTACATTCCAATTCCTATTGCTTCTGCATGAATAAATAGATCAAAAAGAAACATTGGAACATTAGTTGACACCTTGCAAGATGTAACCATCACACATGAGATTCAACCTGATAAATACAACATGTAAAGTGGGAAGCTCATCCATTCTACTTTGTAACAAAAATTGATGCCACTCACACCTAGTATCCTTTGGTATCACAAAAGATGTCAGGTCCAGCAATTTAGCAGTTTGGTAGATCACGTTCACAATGGCCTGGTATATATTTCTTGGAACCATGCTTCTGAAACAACAAAAGAAACAAATCAAAAATTTAGTACAACACAATGTCATGCTGAAATTAGGGCAAACATAACAATACCTTGCCCCTTCTTACCTCCTCTCTACTATGTTCAGACATAGTTCATTGACAATATCTGTTGGATATACAATTTCCATGAATATAACCATCAAAATAAAACGGTCATAAATTCTAACAATATGAGATTTCGAATTTGACTGCTGCACATTCCAGGTCTCAATATTATGATTATTAAACAGATTGTAAATATAATTCAAATGTTTTATGCCCTCACCTACCAGCTGAACCATGCCCCCTTAAGAATGCACCCAACAGTTATGAAACCATTGCATTAAGGCACTTACAATTAGTGGTATTCTTACATCCCTCATGTTAAATCATTGCATAATTTTACAGAATTAAATTTCTAAAAACGCATGTTGCCCTTTAATTTGAAAATTTTTAAAGAAGAAATTAAGTAAAATTATTTTTTATACATCTTTAATAACATTGTTACTAAGTTGGTCAGTTAAACTACAATTTTTAGTTCCAAAACACTTGGTTATTTATTGATTACGAAAATTGATATCAAAATAAATACATAATTAATATTTATAATTCAAAGATAAATGTGTTACAATTTAAAAAGTGCTCAAGACTACGAATATTTCACTTCTTACGCAGTAGAAAAAATGTGCGATTAAAAAGTTGGGGAAAATCTGACTCAGTAAAGAGATGTGGTGTTGCAACAATTTGAAATAATTGCCACTCTAAATTAATACTAACAAAAGCTTATTCTATGACCCCATTGATATTCATCTTAGGCTATTATGTCTCTATGTAATCAATTCTTATTTTTTAAATTACAAAACTTCCAGGAACAAAATTTGCTACTATAAAAATGTATTTATGGCGACAATAATTCAGTAACACAGTGAACATGTCATACTGTCATCACTGTAGCAAGAAGTTGTAGTTAAGAACACTGCCCCAGACTTTGACAGTTATAAGAATAATTATTGCATTAGTCAAATATGTAGAATAAATATTACATTTATTATTGCATGTACAAGAATTTAAATTCAAGAAGACTATTGGAACAGAAATGTTGTGGGACAATGTCGATCGCAGTACCGTAACTCGCAAGAAAATGAACTACATAGCACGTGAATCATAGACGTTCTTTACGCATAGCAGTTTTCAAATGGCTGAATTATCAAACAATTGCTTAGCTTCGTCACCATGACTGGAACCATATCTCCCTCCCCATCCCAGAGATACGGTGCCCAAAGCAGAGCAAACATAATACGGGTTGATAGTTGAGCAACAGTCAGGAAGTATGGAGATTGAGTCATCGCCACAGGGACGTCACCTATACTAAACTTTAGCCGGTTCCATCTTAAAAGGGTGATATGCTTATATTGCACCATTTGAAAATTGTTCCTTAGGAATAATTTAGGAATATTGACATAGTTCGTCACTCTCCCACTTGACAAATTGGTGCTGTGATCGATGTTGACCCAGAACAGTTCTAAGTCGACTATTTTATCAAACATTTATAATGAAGCATTGGCCATCCCTTGCTTGAGATAAACTACAAGATAAAATACTGAACTACTTTTCATTTGTCTAACTAATAATGAGAATTATGAAATGCTAGAAAATTCAATCACTTTTCCCCAAGAATGAGCATGGATACGATTAGGAAGTTAGCTGCCAGAAAGCCTTCTTACCAAAGGAGACATTCACCTGAATGTGAAACATCAGATAAATTTTAGAGCAAAGAAAATTCTTAAAGTAAGGAAATTGAGTTATTCCATCTCAGTGACACAAAATAAATACTTGTATCAGCAATATTATATCACTAAATCCCAATTCTGCTCTCTTTATCTAACCTCTTCTAAGGTAATATTACTAGTAAGGAGGGAAACTTGGGAAAATGAGGGAATAGGAAAACTTCTATGTAAAAAGTGGTAATGTTTGGGGGATAATTAAGTCCAACTGCAACTGTGATAAGTGAGATTTGTCTTCACTTAGCTTTGCTTTTAACAATGAAATATGAGGATTGATATAATATTTGAAGAAATACATTTATGTGGAAGTTACGTTTTAATTGGAAACACGTAGGTTTTTTGTTGCCTAATAATTATCTGTCATATAAAAAATGTAGCATGCTCCAACTTCAGCCACAAAAGATAAGAGATATGTCTGTTAGGAAGATTTTTGCCTAAAATATTGTAATGTGGAGTAAGCTGTATGGATTATAGTTAACTCTGTAGCCATGTACAAGGATTCCTCTATACAGCAGTAAACTGCAATAACTGTAATTGTTTACAAGCGATGCCATCCCTACTATGAAATACTGTTTACCCAATTAACATTCAATATAGAGTCTACTTCAGTTTCATTACCATAGCTGAGAAAACTCATCCAGCAGTGGGATACTATTCTCTGGGGTGCAACAAATGCTCCTCTTAAGACGAACATGGACCTCACCACTGCGTCACAGCACACTAGAAATGTTCAAATAGTAGTATTGGACGTTATTATAACATTCTTACTAGCCAAAATTCCAATAACAATTTAACGAATAGTTAAACAATATTTGTGTAGAGTCTCGTGAAATGTATCCGAGTCAATACAATCTAAAAATATTTAAACTACTATCGAAATACCTGTAAAATTAATATTCGTAACGGAGAACGCCTTATCCTAATCACGAACGTCGATGCTCGTCTCGGACATCCTCGGCCGTCTCGGTTAAAACTGATTAGTTCCTTCCACTAACTATAAGAGGGCGCTAGTTTCCCTCTAGGATGTAGTGGCGCGAACACAGAGAACCGATATTTCGACAGGAAAATATCAAATAGCTCGTAGGTCAACGTTATTCTTATCAACTGCCAGCATCGCGGTTTTCGACGTTACGTGCGGTTAAACTTACCTAAGCATAGATAAATGAATCGCCTCTGAAGGAATCGCTTGAGGCATAACGCGAGATTAATGAAATACTGAATCGGTTAATACGAAACGCGAAAAATAATCGGAAATAGGCATTTAAATAGGTATCGGTCGCACTTCCTCGTTCTAGGAGGATGTGGAGGTTTAAGTATGAAGGAAACGGTTTAGTGAAGACAACAAGAGGAGGAAAGTCACAGCGGCAGTGCATGACGTAAAGGTTACGGTAGGAGTGGGTACGGTTTAGGGATCTCCGAGGGTTGTATGCGAAACCCGAGGGAAGGAAGACACGTCAGCTATGCCGAGTAAAGAGAAAGATGCGAATTATGTATTCGTCAAATGGAATGTCTGGGCGGAATTGGGGGTGATGCAGGTTTGCTTTGGAACCCCTTCTCCTCTACAATTCAGAAAACCCCAGAGCACTATAAGGAATTGTAAAGTCAAGGCAACCTGTAATTTGGCGGTGAAGCACAAAATCCTTGGTTTACGGAATCGATTTTTTCTGACTGGTTTTGTGAATATTTTTGCCCTTCACTCAGTAAATAGCTAAAAGAAAATAGGTTTTTCGGCGCTAGAATACTAGAGTGTGTTTACGCCGGTTTGGTGTGAATGGATGTGTGTGAGCGAATATGTAGGAGCGTGAGAGAGAGGTTGAGCGATAGGGTGTCCGTATGGGATTGAATGGGCGAGTGATTGAGAGGCGTATGTGTGTGCAGTGTCGCTACTAGAATATGGCGAAGATGCAGTGGCGGATCCATGAGGGGGGGCGATCGCCCCCCCCCCCCTCCCCTTGGATAACCCCATTGCACTCCACTGGGCGCTTTCTTCAATTCATTCCGCGCAAAAATCCTCAATTATACGTCGCAGATTAGGTCTGTATAGCAAGGGAAAGGATTCTGATAGGAGTAGGGATTTTCAAAATATAGGGCAGTTGTAAGGGGCGGATTCGATAGGTGGAGGGACGATCGCCCCCCCCCCCCCCCCCTCACCTCTTGAGAAGTTTCTGTATCCGCCCTTGCGAAGATGACATTTTGCCATATGCACCTCTTGCAAAAATGCACCAAACGTTCCCGAAAAAGTACCAAAAGTACATTTTCCTATAAATATTATTTTTAATTCTCAAACTTTATTTTAAATGTAATAAAACGCTACCATTCTTTGTTTGTACGTGTGTACATGTATTGTTTAATGTTATAGAGTAGGTTCCTTCTTTAACATTCGATAGATATTCAAAATATCCAAGTACAATATTGTATGAAAATCTATTTAATTTTTTATCCTATGATAATCAATCTAGAAATTTAAATACATGTACAACAACAAATTAATATGTCAACTCTACCATATTTGGTTGAAGGCATACAATGTCATACTCAAAATCACATAATGGTATAAAAACAGCTTTTCTCTAGTGTTATAAAGTAGCACTGTCTATAAAGGACACTGCTTACATCACATTGTTTCATTCTGTAACAATGTAATGTGTATGATATGATTTTTTTAAATCCTTGGGGCGCCACATGTGTTTCGCACACGGGCGCCGATACACCACGCGACGGCTCTGATAGTGTGTATAGTGGAAGAGCTTGATCGGCGGTTTTGTGTAAATAGATTGGCAGAGAAACCTTTGAGCAACTATTTCCTATAATTAATTACATTTACAATGTTCGCTGCTATTCAATGGCTGGACGGGAAGTCGAAGGACACACATACAGTGGTGCCTGTGTCGTGGATACGGGACTTCGAGTCGAAGGTAAGGAAACGAGCATGTTAATGTTATTGTAGAATTATCAGTGAAACTAAACCTTACTGAAATGGCGAGTGAACTGTAATTACACTCGTCATTCATAGTTTGCATTTATTAAGCTGAGTTACTAGATGCCTATTATTAGTATGTGTGATTATAGTAACGTAATTGTACAAATTACTAATGCATATTACTCTTTCATTAAGAATTTTACAAAATGAGTAGTGGAGTACCATGTTATTGAGTGGCGGCGTGGAAAGAAGCCAGTCGGAGGATGGTCACTGTACGATGTTAAGATTGTAGATGCAGATGGTAATAATATACTATTACGAACTTTTTTAAAGTAGTGAATATACTATAAGTAATTATGCTACTGTATTTCAGACAACAGAAATAAATTAGAGAAGCGTTTGAAAGAGTTGGATGCTGGTGTTTCCGAAGTTATTTGCAACCCAACTGCAGAGTTTCCTGAAGCCCAGGCAAAGAATTTTCCGGTATTAAAATAATGACTTTAATTGCGCATTTTACATTGAAATATTTCGAAGTACTAATAAGGACCTAATTTTAATGGTTACTTTGGCTTTAGGATAATATGGACTACTATGGAGAAATAATTATGGAGATGGACCCGGAAATTGAGTCCTTGAGGAAGCGAGTGAAAGAACTCGAGGAGGAGAATTTAAAGCTCCATCGTAGAATATCAGAAGGTTTTCATTATACTAACTATTAGCTGCGATAATTTTTAGAAGTTTTGAGCTGAGTGTTTCGTTCATATAAAAAGACTCAATATTTTTATGACATTTTTTCAGAAATTCCAGCCATCAAAAACATGCTAATGGGAATGAAGGAGCATCAGAGCGGAACCATGAGTGCAAGTTGGAACGTTTCACTTTTTGAAAACAACAGTTGTGGCGACGATGATTCCAAGGTATTGGTTATATTTTATTTCATCATAAAATTTCAGGAGAGAAAATAAATATTTTAAAGTTATTGCAGTCAAAATTATTTCAATTTGGTATTTCTCGTGTGTACTTTCAGGTTGAACTCGACAAGAGCAGTGGGGTTTTTGTGAATAAATCTGCGCTGCAGTGTGCTCTGGCAGCATCCACTGCCAGGGCCCTAAAAATCAATCAAAAGTTGTTTTAAATATACCTCATCGCAGTTAAGCAGTTACATCGTGATTTTATCCTTTTTTTAGAAAATATATTGAACGTATTTACGCTTCGCTTTTATTGTTGTGGCAACGTAAACTAAACGAAACTTATCATAGTAAAGGACCCATATAGATAGATCATAAAGGTTTTTTTAATCTTACTAGAAGGTAAGCGGACAGCCGGACGATAAAAAAACGCTAAAAAGGTATCAGGCCGGCTAGTCCACTGTACTACGGCTCCTTATTATTGATAAGGTTAATGCACTTAATGGCTACATCTTTTAAGTAATATTGTTGTGCTCTTTGCATATTTATCCTTTTGATTATGTGTTTCACATACTGAGCCAGGAGCTAAATTTCCTTATTCCTATTATTATTATTATTGATATCCGTGGTAATGGCGAATAAATGAACGCAGATATGTCATTCGCGTTAATGTGGAATAATGTTGTAATCCCAGTGGATGTTGAGGGTATACTTTCATCAGCACATTTTTCTATTCTTATAATCCGCCTAGCCTCAATCTCGCCGTAATAGGTAACAACTTTATCGCACTACTCTCTCCATATATACACACACAGTTACATACATTCACACATATATACGACGAGCATGAATTTTACTGTCATCACCTATCCAAATACATTTTGAAAATTTAAGAAAACCAAACTTCTTTCAAAATTATTTCAACGCCCAATTGCAACGCTACGTAAAATACTATGCAACTCCAAATCATTACACACGTGTTTTTTATGTTTCCATGGTTTCTTACAAGTTTACGCTTACAAATTTACCAACGTTGATATTTGTACGATGTGAGAAGTTTTTGGAGGAAAGATATCCTTCTCAAAGGAAAACCGCGTCCATCCAATATCTTCTTTTATATTGCCGAAAAAAATGGAGGCTGGAAAATAAGGAAGGCACCCACGTTTTTTTTTTTAACTAGAAAGGACACATTTCACAATTAGCGGCGTGATATACGAGCACACCGAACACGATTACGCTTTATTCCTTATAGTTGCGTCTTAAAATTATCTCGTGCCTACAATTTCCGCCAAGAACATTTTTCCGCGACCCAAATTTCGGGCGTAATTTCTTTCTGCTCGAGTGAGAGAAAAATTCCAGAAAATGCAAATCGAGAGTCTTAAAAAAAAAAAAAAAAAGAGCGAGCTGCCGGCTCACGCCAGCGCTCCCGAGCGTTTATTAAGGAATTTCCAGGAAAAATAATCTGATTGAAATAAGAGAGACGACGCAAGAAACTGGTGAAGCTGAATGCAACGCTTGTCTGAAAGCGTTCCGAAGGGCATGAAAAGTCTTTCTTTTTCAATAAGACCCAAGTAGTTATTTCTTCGGCGAAATCAAGGGGTTTTTTTTTCCGGATTTAGATTTGTGGTTTCCAAATTGATGCATTGCGGCGATGTAGCACTTTTATGTATCCGTAATTGGATTTCTTTCAACTGAATGCATAGGACAAGGTTGCCAGTGCATGCATTCGCGAATTGTAAACTTGACGCTGAAGGACGATATATCTCAATCGAGTTGATATTCTCTATGTCACCCATTAGCCGACGTTAGGCGTCCAACGGCGGTCTTTTCCCCTAGAGACGTGACCATTTTAACGTCCTCACACTTTGATTTACGTTTGCGGACTACTGTTTACAAGCACGCACAGGATCCCACGCAGACGTGTGACATCGTCACGGTCATTAGTGATCATCCCGTGTATATAGTTCCGAGATAATACGTTAAGTCGGGTTCTACGCATTATCCTATTCCGTGCAACCTTCTTCAGTCCGTTCCCATCCAAGTCGATCATCAGCTGGAAAATTTTCTTTCTTTTATCGCATTCAACTTTTCTTTCGGTCGCATCTTAAACTCCTCAATCCGAATTTTTTAAAATCCCTGCTCGCCCTTCAAAGCGGCCACTTTAATGTATTTTGTCATCCTCGGCGTTTACGTCTATTTTAAAGCTGAAAAGGGAAATAGATAGCTCAGAAATTTAGGTTTGAGCGAAGAAAAAGAGCCAAGATCAGTACACGTGTACGGACGGTCGCTACTGAGGATAAATTGTACGGTCGGTACTAATGTAAACCAAACCGCATTGTAGGTTTAATCATGGAGTGTTTTCAATCCAGTTTACCTTACTCTATCTAACCATTCGTTTAATCGATCTATTCTCTCGCTTTATTCTTAATACTTACTTATTTTTTACTCCAACCGTCTTTTAAAATATTTTTTAGCATTCTTCTGCATTCCAAAATTTTCAATTATGCATTAGAAAATTTTCCTATTTACATGTTTACCCTCCGTAGATTCATAGACGCGTATTCAATCAAACCACAGGGATATGAGTTGTTGCTCACTTGTTACATAGAATATAACACGTTCACGAGAAAATTTATTCCTCCTTGTTTTAAAATACAAAACGGTAATGTTTTGATCGACTAGTAAGAGGCAAAATGCATCAATATTTTTTTAACGTTCTACGCAAAACGAACCCTTTTTTGAAAAGTATTTCGCCATTTGCGCTCAATGCGACGAGAATTTATCTCGCGAACGTTCGGAGCAGAAAATAAGCGCTCGAAGCGCATCCGTTTTTGACCAGAGGTTCCCAACATGGGGATCGCGAGCACTGCTGTGCTCTTCTTCTGTGCTTAAAACGGCGTTTCTTTTGACAAATAATTTAATTCGCTCAGTTGATTTCTCTCTAAACGTATCCAAGAACGTTAAGAATAACCTTGACGCTGGTTTGATTTTATTCACGATCATTCCTATTCATTCAGTTGTGGTGCTCGTTTGATATTCTAGATTACAACTTGGTGCTCGCTACATTGAAAAGGGTGGGAACTCCTGGTTTAGACAGGAGAGAGCTTAATACGTACGTTTGCGGACGGAAAAACCTCTCATCCTAGTGATCAGTGCTCAGCAGATATGAGAATTCTGGGAGGTATTTAAAAAAAAAACAAAAAAGTAACGTTTTAACTATATGGAAAAAGTTTTGAAAAGATGGAGTTTTCGCTTCCAAGCGAACAAAAAAAGAACACGGCGTTCTGTTCACAAATCCCACTCCTCGCGTTTCTTCGGGTGCGATTTATCATCAAAAACTTTTGCGACGCGTATATTCGCCACATTTTTTGCCCACATTATTATCGCTACAGTTTTGTTTTCATTATTTTTTGTGAAATTTCGCCATCTCGCAAATCGATCAATCGACATCTCCCACGCAATCGCACCGGCATAAATTAAAAACGCCTCGTTCCCGTTCAGAGAGCGGACGACGAAAACTCATCCGTCAGCAGAAAACCACGCATCGTTTAAAACACAAAAGAGACGGCCGCTCCGAAGAAGATGATCGATTTTCCCTCCTGAGAAATTCCGCACGAACGAAAGATTCGAATGGGAATGAAATTCGTCTTAGCGAGCACGCACACGCAGGCACGCAAGCAACGTGTACATGCACGCACGCGAAAATACTACAGGTGCTCTTAGCGAGAAGTAGGGTTGGGAGGTTTTTTGTGTCTTCTATGTCCGACTAAACCGTCTTTTTCCCGCCTCTCTCTCCGCCTCTTTCCCTCCGTCCCTCTCCGTTCCCCTCTCACTGCCTCCGACTCTTTAAATAAGCGAACACGTGCGGAATGGAGTGTGTTATACATATATATAATACATACATAAATACAAAAATACATACCTACATATATATGTACTCGTATATATAAATACTTACGGAAGAGGAAATGTAAATGAGGATATTTAGGGCAACTAGGTGTTGAAGTGTGAACACTTACCGGAAGGAGATCCGCTGGGGTGTTGGAGAGACTAAGGGATCATCCCAAAAGCTCCAATAACTTCTACAAATGTGACTCTCCAACACCCCAGCGGTTCTCCTTCCGGTAAGTGCTCACTGGGTTTCCTTCTACACTTATATATATATATATATATATATATATGTATATGTATATATGTATATGTATATATGTATATGTATATATGTATGTGTATATATATATATATATATACACACACACACACACACATACATATATACACACACATACATATATACACACACACACACACACAAAACTGGTGCAGATGTTTTAAGAGGGCGCCCTTGACCCTATACGAAAAAGCGTTAGGATATCGATATGGACCAATATACCTAATTTTCTTTACCGTCATATTGACGGGCATTTATTTTAAGTACTTAAGTATTGTAAATATGACAATTAAAAGTTAATATTCAATAAACTTTCTAACTTCTCTATTTATTATTAAAATCATATTATTAGAATTATTAAGGGTACTTATGTATTAACGGGGGACTCAATAAAACAAGGAATATGAGAACTTGTCAAAAAAACATTTTAATTACAAGTAATCGAGGATACTGGCGAGCTTCGACTAGCTTTCTTTTTACTTTATTCTTGTACGTAGTATAGAGAAAGTATTGTTTTCATGAAAAAATTCGAGTTCGAGATTTCAACGTAAATACAGGTTTTACCGTATTCTCGAAGATTATTTGTGTAATAAATAATACGTATTAATTAAGTAATCGCGAATAAATACAGAAGGATCATAAACTTTTGGTCGACGACAGCATGTGCACGTTGTAGAGAAATTAATTTGATGGTATTATTTTAAAAATCCACTGGAAAACTCGAACTTCATTTGCTTAAAATGAAAAATATACACTCCGACTTCATTCTTCTATTCGAAATTATATATCCGATAACTAATAAATATATCCTTCGTCGCAAAGTGTTGCATTCACCACGTAATTTTTCAGCGCGGGGGTTTCTGTTCACGATGACATTAACTTTGACATTTACAGACTAGCAGTTTTTAAAGTTTCTTATTTTGCTGTTTTTCGTGTCGACCACGTAATCTAAAACCATGAATCGAAAATTCCTTGCACTGTATAATAAAAATATTTTTCCCTCTGCCATTTTGACCTATGTATAATGCCCTGCAGGATTTCGCAGCAGGATCAATATTAAATTAAATACGATATTATCGAGAGAAAATAGGCAGAACTGAAATCAGACACTGTTCTGCAGCCGCGTTCCATCCGTGTGTTGGAAGTTGGTTAAACTGGCTTTCAGCCAAGGTGTGTAACACGTTAAGTTAAATCGTCATAAATGCAACCGTGTTGTTTCCATGATTCGAAGCATATTTCTTAATCACACCATTTTGGATAGAAGCTTTTCACGTACTTAAGGAATATCATTGAAAGGTAGCGATAACTTTTCTAAATGAAGATGATCACGCAATCTCTTACTTCCATTACGAAGCACTCGTTTGTAGTAAAGGAGTCGCAGAATGAAATAAAACGTACATACCGTTACTCCGAATCACTTCATGTGCGCAGGATTTCTTCCACCGCGTTCTTCGTGGTTCTTCGCATCTCACTTAAAGTCGTAAATGTCGTACATATGACGGACAGGGGACGACACCTGCCGGGGGAACGATGAAATTATGTGTTTATTTTTCTACCCACAATGCACCACGAGCAGCGTCCCATGTTCGAATTTGAGCGTCACCGAGTTCGTCTGGAGGTTGTTCCCGTCTCAGTTATCTCGGAAAGAAGTAGCTTTACACTTTTCTTTACGTTTCGCTACCTTCTTGCACGTCAATTTATTTGCCTTTTCTCATTTTACGTTCTTATCCTCTTTCAAGATCTCGTCGTTTTCCTCCCAGAGCATCAGGATGTTTCATCTGCATTCCATATAGCTTCACTTTTGAAGCTGCCCCCTGCTTTTGGTGCTGTTTGTGCGAGTATGCGAACGTGCTACAAAGTGAGAGGTCTTCCAGAATCGGTCCAATCGATCTCAAGAAGAATCCCGGCTTTTTTTGAAGAGATCTTCCTGTCATGGAACTATTTCTATCGCAAAATGGGTAAGCTTGCATCGTATCCTTTTAATTGATATTGATGATCTTTTTAAACATTAAGTTGGTTTTTATAAATCGCGTAATTTAAAAAATAATGAGCTTCATGAAAAGGTTGCGACATTCATATACTATGTACATATAACGAAAAATTTTCGCAATAAGCATTGTCGTCATGGCGACAACTTGAACGAGTCCGGATACCGTTGCGAAATAAGATGTAAAGCTTAAGCAGGTGGTAATTTTAATATTTTAAATGTGACAAATCGTTAGTGTTATCCCGAAGTTTTTGTGGAATCACTTTTATAAAAACAATTTTCTGTAACATTTCGTGTGATCGTGTAACCGGAGCTGAATTCTTCGCGTCCGCCATCTTGTTGAATTTGGATTCCCGGGTCGTGGAGAGACGTGTCGAATTTCAACGCTTTGCTCGATGAAGTAGGATCGAATTTCCCCACGGTCACAAACATCACTCTTTACGCTATAAAAAAAAAACGAAACCCTTTTACCAAGAATAGCCTCGTTCCGCAGAATTTACTCGTTGAAAGAATCACTTTTTTTCTTTTACGTGGATCACAATGAGATCCTTTCCGATTGTGAGAATGTCGTCGGATTTCCTGGAGGAAGTGACCGATGTTACACACGGAATTAAATTACTACTCTTAATACTCTCGCTATTGTTTTCGCCACAAATGTGACGTGCACGCGATAAATTTTTAAAAAATACTAGATTTTGTCGCAGGAAGCTTTTTTTCAGTATGATTCTTCGAAAATATTTTTGTAGGTCGCCTCATATTTTTTTATCTCTGAACTGGGGATACGCGTGTGTAAGAGAAATGAAACGTTACCATGATGGGAACTATATGGAGAAAACTGTATACAATTTTCTGTGTAACTTAATCAACCTTTCCCTTGAAATCGTTTTAGCAATAAAAACCGGCATAAAAAATTGTGTTTTTTTGGAAAAACCGAAATTTTTAAATCACATATTACGCAACTGGAGATGAAATCTTGGCGGCCACCAAATTGTTTGAATTTCGACGCCCGGGCGGTGGAGAGACGTTTCGAATTTCAACGCTACGCTCGATGAAATAGGATCGAATTTCCACACGCGAGGAAGGGAGAGAATTCTGTTATTGTGCGACTTGTAATTCGGGAGTGTTGCGTTGCGAAAATCGTAATTTTTTATTAAATGTACTAGGGGGCAAGTTCCCTGCACGCTGACACTCGCAAACCCCCCTCCCCCCTTTTGCTCGCTGTTTCTTCGCTCCATCTATCTACCTATTGCGTTAAGTTTAGATTAACGGGAATATGTTTTGAATATGAGTTTAATGAATATATTTTATAAGGGGTGTATATGTGGTTTTTAATAACAAATTAAGAAAATTAGTTGAATAACTCGATAAAAAATAAACTTAGAGGCTGAAATTCCCGGAGGTTAAAAATGGCTGAAGTATAGATTGTAAAAGAGAGAGAGAGACAACCGGAAATAGGATTTTATTAATATAGGTAAAAAATGTAAATAACATGAACACTACGTTCGATTTATTTACAATTAATTCATATCTTCGGTCATTTCGTGAAAGTTGTAATATTATTTTCGATCTTAAATCTTCATTTAAGTGCATATGCACGGAAATTTCCGAGGACAACAATACCGGTTACCACGGAATCTTATTATTTTATTTTTTAAAATTTACCAAAACTCGAGTATAAATTCAAAATATGAGCGAATTCGAATGAGATTGAGTATTCGACGGTAAGAATAAGAACCCTCATTCATTTTGGCGTGTTTTAGTACAAATTTCGTGTAGATAATTTAATTTTAAGATATTTTAAGGAGTTAATGGATGAAAGCCTTCAAACCAAAAAGGTGATTTTTTTTACGTGTTATCTTATGGGAAACGACATTCATCCCCTGGATTCGGTCCCGTGACCTTTTTCGAATTTTTTTGTCAATAACGTAAAGATTCATCAACACTGAAATCCTGAGAAATTTCACGCGCCTCAGATTATTTCCAATCGAGTTAATCATAAAATCTTAGCATCATGATGACCATTACGATTTTATAATATAGAGAGACATTCATGAGTGAAATTGTGTGAACCAAAGAACGAATAGTTGCTGCATAGTGTTTCTTTTTCAGTGCCAAATCAACCCTTGGGGGAGAGACTCTGCAAGTCGCGTCGGAGGTCGTCCGTCAGTCGACGGAAGGGGAATACTGCCGCTGAGCGTCCAAACGGATTCGCCGATGGAATGAGTTTTCCCAAAAGGTCGATAATTAATCGACGCAGACGGCTCTCCCACCGATGGACAACGGACGATGCTCCGACCTCAGCGAAGGGTAGAAGGAGAAAATTTCTATACCACTAACCACTTTAACTAACGCTTTTTAACTAATTTAGAGTAGCATTGATGTAAGGCCGACGCAACAGAACATCTGTATGCGTCAGTCACTTTCGTATTTCGCGATTTTGTTTTCACGTTAGGCGCGTTAGGAAATAATATTTAGGAAAACTTAAATTAACTTAATTGTGATTTTGTTGTTGTTGGTTAGTTAGTTAGTTAGTTTTAACACACTAACAACTAACACTTGTGCATGTTATGATCACCATTTCTCATCCAATGTTATTTTTTCGTTTCACAGCGCAAATGGGAGTCCATTGCCAAGATAACTGAATCGCTAAGAGGAGAAATATTATTATTGATATATATATGTTTTCGCTTATTCTATACCAAATTTTCTTAACAAAATTAAACTAGTTGTATATTGTGTGTGCTGTTTTCCAGCAATCCTTTAAAGTGGCGTGGTCACGAACGTTCACGACTTTTTCATCTACTTACTTGAGGCGGAAGCTTTTCCTGTAGTGGACGGTCTGCGAGCAGGTGAGACTTTCATACGTTTATTTGAATTTTATCTCAGTTTACGGAATTTTCGGAATTCCTTCTTTGACGGGAGAATGTCAAAAAAATTTATGACGTCCGAAAAAATGAGGACGTATGGTATAGTCCTAAACACTTTTATATGTCGAAAACTATTTTTATTTTCTAAATCATTCAATTATGGTAATTTTAGATTGTTTTTCTTTTTGCTTTTTAGTGCATAAATTGGCGATTTCACCAAAACTATCATATACTAAGTTATAGTTTTCTTCTTTTAGTCAAAGGTATAAAATTTAGTTTTGGCAAAAAAATGTCCTCAGAGAACTTAAAAAAGTTCAGTAACTTTAGTCATTTTATGTAACTTTATTAACAAATATCAATGAATGGTAGGGTATTTACTCATATTTAACGAGTTTGTTATAAATTTTGACCATTTTATCGATAAGTTTCCTGGACAACTAATATCATTGTTGAGACTCGAGATTCCTATTATTGCCTCAATACGTCATACGATGGAAATGCTAAGCATTTACGTAGATGTATCGAGGGAGAGGGAGGGAGGGAGAGAGATACGCCAATGTAATTTTCCTTCCAGTCATATTGACGAGCATTTACATTAAGTACTTAAGTATTGTAGATATGAAATTTAAAAAAATAATATTCAATAAACATTCTAGCTTCTCTGTTTATTATTAAAATCATATTATTAGAATTAATAAGGGTACTCGTGTATTAACGGGGGACCCAATAAAACAATGAAAATAAGAACTTGACAAAAAAAATTTTATTTACAAGTAACCGAGGATATTGGCGAGCCTTCGGCTCGCTTTATTTTATGATTATAATGCCTTTTATATCGGATGTAGCCGTCTCCGGGCGCTATCGCGCCCTTCGCCTCTCTGAAACGAAACTATCCCTCACCATTGTCCGGTGATCGGGTGGGTAAATGTCACCACAGGCAGATCAGTCACATTGGTTTGCAAGTTTTCGTTTTGCGTGAAAGGGTTATCTCAAAAAAATATTTTTCAAATGGTGTCCGTGGGTAACCGAAGAGAGCCCATTTTTCTTTGAATTTTAACATTTAAACTAGGGTCCACCGTTATTACATGAGTACTACCTCATTAAGTTTTCTTACGCCAATGCGAATTAAATCCACACTAAAGTGATCGCGTGTGTGCTTAAGATATTGGATACGATGATTAATTGTGTCCTTCATTTTTATCATATTTTCCCATAGATATGGTTTATTAAGTGAACTGTTAACAAATCTTCATTTCCTTTTGCTGAGTTAACATTTATGTTATTTCTTCGTCTTCTGCTGTTGGCTTTTGTTTTGACTTCTCCTTATGTTCCCCCCTTCTCGAGTTTCTTCATTTCTTCTTTGGTACCTGATTTCGTTTATGCTTTCTCTCTCACGCTCTTCGCCATTGTTCATCTGTCAGTATTGATCTTCTCGCACTTTCTCTATTTCTTCTACGTCGTTCATCTTTATCTTTTTCTGTCTCTTGATTTGATCCCCCTCTCTTAAGTTCTCTATAATATCTTATCCTTTCTCTCATTTGATGAATTAACAGGCTATTATTGCCTTAAACTTTAATTAAAAATTATATTTGTAATAATTAAAACGCTGGTAATAACAACAACAACTTGGGAAATTGCAATTGATAATGGTTTTCTGTCGTAGATAATAACAATGAGTAAAAGCATTGTTATGTCAACTAAACATAAAATTATAAAATATAATAATTGTCGTCTCTTATGTGGCTAACCAACGAAAATATAAAAATAAGCAGTTAAGAAACGCTATTATGTAATTTATGTAGATATCAATGCATTAAAATTGGGTATCCTTCCAAGATGCGGTATATGGTAGTGTTATTTTTCCAATATGCGGTCTATAGTAGTGCTATTTTTCTAGTATGCGGTCTTTTTTTGTGATTTATTTCTAGGATTTGAAAGTGTATCGCCTTCGGCTCGCTTTTTCTTTAAACTGGTCAAGGCCGCATACTACATTGAAAATTAAGATGTCGTATACGGTCTATCGTTATAATTAATTTCTTTTATGTATTTTTTGTGGTTTTAATAAGTAAAATGTTTCTCATCGCATTTATTTTTTCCTATCTACCAATGACAACAATGGACCGAATATTGACTGTAGAACGCATATTAAAAGTATACCAAAAATTGTTTATTTTAGTTCTGAAAAATTTTAACATAAACATTAAGTTAGTCGAAACATTCATGAATCTGACGATAATGCAGGTTTCCATGCCATTAAAGATTTCTATTATTATAAACCTGAATAAATTGGCAAACTATGTCATGCAAACGTTAAATTTTAGCGATTTCGAGTTTAAGGCGAAAATCGTCGATAAGAATAAGGAACGTTATTCATTTTTGTTGAAAACAGTCCTAGGTCAACTTTTTATAATTTAAATTTCCAAAAGTAGGAAAGCCTGAACGGCGAAAATTTGATTTTTACCTGTTATCTTATGGGAAATAGAAATTGTCATCTGGAATCGAACCCGGTTCTTTATTCGTGGTTTTTTTCGTCGCTCCTTTTTTGTCTCTGAATCGAGCATTCCTACCAATTTTCAGTATGTATCTAGTCTGGAAGATTGCTAAAACACACTAAATCTGTTATAAGAGTTTAATGTTTATGTATAGTATAGATTCATGGTTGGGTTATTTGTATATATATATATATATATATATATATATATATATATACAGGGGTGATATTCAAAATATTTAACAACCGGTACGCTAATATAAATTAATATAGGTATGCGTTAAATCTAAAAAAGAATATTTGTGCGTGCATGCGTAAGGAATGGATATACGTGAAATTTCTCTTTTATTTTCTAAATAAGCTGTATTATTATAAAACTGTTTACTTACCAATTGAAATAAATTGTAGCTCAAATTATTCTAGGAATTTCCAAATCATTTTTTGATTTTGAGAAATTGTTGGCGTCATCTTTTGTTTGACGCGGCTGTCGCTAGCTAAATGATGCCCCTGTCTGAGCCATGATTTGACATAGGGAACCGCATCAAACTCTTCCAACGATTTTCCCATTAAATTGATGCTCATTAAGTGACTTGTAGTCTCAGTAAGTAGAGAATTTCTTTTAACATCAACGATATTGTTCATGGTGCTGAATCCTCTCTCAGCTTCTGCTGAACTAACGGCAATTACATTCAAAATATTTTTAGCCCTTATGATACTGTCTGGGACTTTTATATATTCAATATCTCTATTATCAATAAAGTCACGAAAATCGTTTATTGAAATGTCATATTTAATTATTTGGCTTAATTTCATTAATTTATGTTCACCTTCAATCCAAGGAGCTTCACAAACGTCATTTGGCCAAGTTTCAGGATTTAATAAATTGAAATAACTTAAAAGTTCATTGTATTTTTCACTTTTGTCATCAAACAGCAAGCGCATTTTCATATGATTTATTAGGCAATCTAATAGTTTTTCTCTTGGAATTGATACTTTCCTTTGTTTTGTTTCAAATGGTATATTATATTTCTTCGTTTCTATAATAACTTCCACTTCTTTTTCATAGTTTCCTTTATTTAATTTTATATGTTCAATTACTTTTATCGTTCGTCGAATTAATCTGTCTGCTTTCAGTACTGAAACATCTCTTTCTTGTAAAGCTTTAGAAAGTATTGACATCTCTGTTAGAATGTCGTTTATTAAAGCCAAATCTCTAAGAAAATGTTCATTTCTCAAATGTTTAACTATTCCCACTTCACAATTTCTATTAAAGTGAATATACAAAGCTTGATATGATTTCCAAACTGCTTTTGCAGCTCTAGAACTACAGGCTGCCCATCGCGGTCCAAATATTCTTCCAATTTTCACTATTTCAATTCCAAGCTCTTCAGATATATTATTTAATTCTCTCTGATGCTTGTTTGATGTATGATAATAAACATAAAGTTTATCGAGAAAAGTTTGAAAATAATTTACTTGATTTACATCTTTTATTGCATCACCCAGAGATAATTGTATACGGTGACTTAGACAATGCCAAATTAAAACATCCGGAAATTTTTCTAAAAGTTTGGCTGAAACTCCAGACTTTCTCCCTAACATTACACTGGCACCGTCTGTACAAAATCCAATAAGGTTTTCATGTAAATATTTCTCATTGAAACCATTTTTCTCGAGTACTGACAATAAAGTCTGATAAATTACTTCAGATGTTGTGCCTTCCAGCTCCACGAGATCAACAAAAACTGTTAAACTATCTTCAAAGTCTTGAATTTCGCATTTTAAGTAAATGATTAAAACACTTTTATGTGAAACAGTTGATGCTTCATCGATAATGATTGAAATTTTACTGCCTTGATTTATAAGTTTTCCAAAAAGTTGTTTTCTCATTTCAATAGATATATGTTTTGCAACAAGCGGGACCATAAATCTAGAATGCAATGATACGCCCATATTAATATCATTCTTTTTTTGAAGTTCTATTAAATACTTCATGTCTGTAAATGGTCTATTATTTTTAATTATACAATAGATAGTGTTAAAGATTTTAATAGTACTTTCCATATATTTTTCGTTAGCTTCATCGACACTCTTTGATATAATATTTTTTTCGGAAGTTTTTATTATTTCAAATGCTTTACTGTGTGAAACTGATTCATGATGTTCTTTTAATTTTTTCCTCATTGATGATTGCAAATTTACTTTATTTGAACCATGGGCCTTAACAGAACATGATTTCCATTCTGATGAAATATGCAAGTGTTTGGTACTTTCAACATTTAAAGACACAACTTTTGAGCACAATTGGCATCCAACATTTACGTCACTAGCAATAATAAGCCACTCATATTTTTTTTTGAAGTAATCAAGTTGTTTTTCATTCCAGAAATATAAATTATTTGTTTTATTTTGTACTGATTCTTGTACGGTACCGTAAGAAGTTCCAGGTTGTTCTAATATTTGCACAACATCAGAAGATATTCCAGGTTGCGGCTCATTATTGTTATCCTTTCTTCTTTGTTCTCCCGCAGATTTAGCAGATTCATGTTTTTGAGATTTAGAAGGAACGTTAAAAAACTTAGCCAAACTTTGCTGTCTCTTCATTCTGGGGGTTTTATTTTTAATATCTTATTAGAAATTCAGAATTTATAATTATAAAAACACTGCACGCTTACTTTACCGCTCACATTTACAGAAGGTGTAAAACGCACTAACAAAACCAATGTAAAAACTAAACTATGTGAAAATTTGATGGTATCGATGTATCGATTATAGAAAAATGAAGAATGAAATGTGTAGTTCACATTTCTGCTACGCTTCGCATGTTTTGGCAGCTTATCTACAAAACAATTACAAAACAAGCCGCCACGATTGTTGTTTATTATTATTAGTAATTGGAACTTTGTCCGCTTGGAGCGCTAACGAAAGGCTTTACTTGCCTTGAACCTTAAACTAACGAGTTTATAATAGAATTTATAATACTTATAATTTTACCGCAGTTATTATTATTACATTTAACAACCGGTACGGAAGTATTTCCATATTTTAACAACCGGTACGGCCGTACCGGTGCGTACCGGCTGAATATCAGCCCTGTATATATATATATATATATATATATATATATATTTATATATATATATATGCATTTCCCATAAACCGGAAACTCTTGAGTCACAAATCTGTCCGTTATGGGCTTTGTCGTGTATTACGTTTCCTTAAGAGGATTTGGAGGGATGAAACTTATTAATTATGAATATTTGCCACGAATATGACTGCGAATGTTATTCTGTGGAGGTACGAATATTATAACGCTAACGAGGTTTGACAGTGTTTTCATTCACTATCGTCGCATCGGCTTGGGCCATAAATTTTCAAAGTCCGCAAGCAAGTCGACTGTTTATGACGTAACCGTCCGCGCGTTCGAAAGTTGATATGTGCGGACGAGTCCGGCGTGATTTATCTGCTTATCATTCTCATATATCGGGCCATTCACTCCCCTCCTCTTGGCGGGAACTCTCACGCGATTTGTCCTCATTCGTTGAAGCAGCTCGCGCTTCATCGTCGTTATCAGGTACGAAGGGTTGTGGATTTATCAAACGCTCGCCCATTCTCTCGCATTAATGCGGATGCCTAATTGCCTGATTCCGTGATATATCTAATGCAGAGTTTTGTTAATGCGTACTGGGTGGAGAACACTTTCAGATTCGGCCGTGGTAACGTCAGTGACGTGAACGATCGTAAAAACGAAAAAAATTGATACTCAATGAGCGCCGTTAATTATTTTTTAGGAAGTTATGGAGGGTGAACAGTATACGCTGTCCATGTCCCTGTTTTAAACTTAACAGCCTTTGTCAATCTCACTCAAACTCGAATCAAGTTATTCGCATTTCGTCGACTCGATTATCTCCTACGGCAGTAATGAGTGTCGCACATTGTACATCAACGCGCGCAGCATTATTTGTTGATAAATTCTGTATATACTATAGGGCCCTAACGAATATATTGGTGTTAAATGAAACCATTTGTTCAAAACTTATGTTTCTAAAGATTTAAAATTCTTACAGTGTAAATTTAAGCTGAAAGTGAAATCCATTCACTGAAACTCTCCATGCACTGTTTGAAAGATAAAGAGAAGGGGTCTCAAACTTTTCAGCTCATGTCAGCGGTGAGAGCCTTGATACGAGAAATACTGTTGAGCAGGGAGGGTGGGGGGGGAAGGGGGAGGTGGAGGGGGGGATCCTCGCAAAATTCTTCCCAACTTTAAGGGACGCCGAAACCAGCACCATAACATGAAATATCCTGCTTAACACGTCAATCCAATTTAATCGAAAACAACTTTTTATTCGAGTTTTTGTTCTGTACAAGAGAATATGTTAGTTCAAATAAAATTGATAAAAATTATATCCACCTTGATAATTCTATGTACATATTACTACGTTTTAAGCTATCTACATACATATACATAATACTCTATGAGTCACCCTACTGGTGGATGGCAGGGGAAGCTATTAGAAGTTGAAGAAAAAGGCTATTAAATAAATATATAGACAGAAGAAGTCGAACAAAACATAACTTGAATTATTTAATCGAGTTACGTATAGAGTCGCAGTTAGTCTCAAACTTTTTCTTTTTGAAATAATTCGCGATTGGAACGCCACTTATCGAGCTACACTTAAGCATACTCAGGGTCGATAAACAACGATACGCTCGTGTCTCGTTGCGAGAACTTATAACCAGAGATGTCTGTATTATTTGATTTATGCGTTCTAATCGCTGTTAATCTTCGAACGGATATAAAATCACTTGCATAGCTCAATAAAAAAAGTTCCAATTGTTAAGTTCAAAATCTATTTCGGCTCAAAATTTCTCATTTGAATCAATAAAAAGTTATAGCGCTGAGGCAAAATTCAGGATCGACTTTAAAATGGCCAAAGATCGATCGGTCGATCGCGATCGACCGGTTGGAGAACCCAGATATAGAGGAACCTCTTCGCGGAAGTTTTTAATGTCAACAGTGATTATTTGCCGTATAAATGGAAATTTAGAAACCGCACACAAATAAGAATTTCAAAAAGAACAAATGAAAAAATAATGCTCACGTTTACGGGAAGACTATCGCCAGGGGTGACGAATAGAGTTATTCTCGTCTCCTACCTCTATAGGGACGTACTACGCGCCCGCACACACATTTATTCCACACTAGCAGGAATCCCAGCGTTGCCCGGGGAAATTTTGTTCATATCCGATTCTAGATGATACCACATGGTATTTAAGAATTCACTCGGCCGCCATTTTGAATAGAATGGGCAGAGAGAGACAAAAACCACTTATGAATTATTTCTGGGAGACCTCCACAATCGCACCAAATTTGATTCAAATCAATTGTAGGACTTGGGAAAATACGCGTAGTTTAATCAGTACCCGCCGTCCAATTACGGATAAGGAAGTAGTCGTCTCCCACCTTTCTCACTGTGTATAAGATGTAGAGTTACCTATTCTTTGAGAACAGGAATTTTATGAGAACAGTTATTTTATTGAACAGTTTAGGCATCAGAACAGTTCGAAAAGAACTGTACCGTTCTTTCTAGCCCATTTCTAGATGACAATGCATTAGCGTACAAAGTTATTTTGCTTTTTTTACAATTAATATAAAACATTTGGGATTAAAAAGTAGCCTACAGCCTTCCTATTTCTGAAGAAAGTATATGTTGACAGTTTGATTACTCTAGTTTTAACGGTGTGGAAATATATAGATGAACAAATAAACAAACAAACAAGCAAACTTTCATAGATATATAGGAGATGAACCTCCAAGAAGGTCGGTTTATTTTCATGTCAAGTCCCTTCGAAATACCTTCGTTTGGGTGTTAGGCTTGCGCTACGAGGACAAACGACTCTCGTAGGAAAAATAAATTGGATGATGAATGAAAGAAATGTAGTAAGTATGAAAGAGGTAAAAAAAACCTCATGGCAATTAGCGGAAGATAATTATTATGGTGAACTTCTATCGCCATCGCCGTTGGTATCCTACTTTTTGGTAGATTTTCGGTTAACTCATCCCATTCTGCACCATCCAAGGCCTTTTTCTCTTCAACTTCCCATTCCCTTCTTTTTAAGACGTCAAATATTACTTTTCTTTTCTTACATTTTTGTCTCTCGGGCCCTCAAAACTTGATCCGCCATTTCTTCCGTCTTTTTCTTGTTGCTCCAATACAGCATCTGTCTTCCCTAACCGTTCAATATAGAATCTTGTGGCTGAAAATAAATTCCAGAACAAACAAACTTAAAATATTGAAAAACTATTTATTTCAGGTATATCCATTCGGTGAATTACCACTGAAGACGGCATCACAGTGACCGAATTCATCCCGTTTTCCATAAACTTGTTGTGAGTATTGGAGATACCTGAGGTATGTAATTTTAAAATTTTTTAAAAAATATGTAAGTGATTAGTCTTTAATTTGTTTCTCTTACCGTGTTTAACACTTGTTTGTTTTTCTCGCATACCAACTAATCCATATAAAATATTTCACCTTGTTGTGGCTATTGGAGATATGATTGAGGTATGTAATTTTTCCATTTTTAAAAAAATATTAAAGTGATTATTCTTGCATTTGTTTCTCTTATCGTGTTTAACACTTGCTTGTTTTTCCCGCATACCAACTAATCCATATAAAAGATTTCACTTATCTCGTAATATTTTCATTCTAACTGCATGTCGATGACTCTCTTCCTGTCATCTTGCTATCATTGTGGCGATCTCTTTTGTACTGCCTTCATTGTGAGATAGATCACTGTATAAAGCAGTGGATCTTAACCTTTTTCGTCTCATGCCCCCCCTCTTCTGATCTTCTGAAATCCCCACGCCCCCTTCCCTAGAAATTTTTCTTTAATGTTTTTAAGTGTTTTATCAAAAAAATATTTGTAATTTTTGTTTTGTTAGTTTTTTTGATCGAGATCAACCGAACACAAAATTAGAATAATCGAAAACTAGTCCTTTTTCTGAATTGGGCATATTTTTGTAACAACTTACCTATTACATTGAACAGTGCTGGAGAGAGTGGGCGGTTCTGTGTCAGGCCTGTTCCTAACGTTGCTCAATCTGATACTCCGTCTACTACCTTTACCTGTGCGGTCTGATTTTTACTTTCTCCATACGTAGTGATGAAAAAAATTGACTTCGAGATTTCAACGGAAATACACGTTTTGAGGTCCCTAGAACACGTTTAGACTATTTTCGGAATGATGTCTGTGTGTGTGTGCATGTGATTGTGGGCGCTCTAACTCAAAAAGTACTTCCCATACTAAATTTCATATATAACACTTTAGCATGATCACAAAGAACTGATTAGGTTTTGGACAATAACGGTTAACCGGAAGTCGAGGTTTATTCGAAACCCGATTCGGTTTTTGCGATATTTCTCCGTTAAAACATCATTATTGTATATACAATTCTATACAAAGGTTATAGAGAATGTAATTTTCTACAACTTTTATTTGAAACAATTTTCCATAGCAGTTATTGTTTAGGAATTATTTATAAATAATCGGTTTTTTCGGTTTCCGTCAAATATCTTCTTAAAAACGTCGTTATTGGTAATCTTCGTGAGGACCAAAGTTGTAGAGAATAATGTTTCTTCCAGGGTTTGTTTGAAACAAATTTTCGTAGAACCATCGATTTCGGAGATATTCAACTTTTTTCGTAATATACAGTATACAGCGCAACAACCACGGAGCGGTGAATTCTGGAAACTTAATCAAAATATAATTTATGGTAATAAGGACGACTGTATTCTTTTACGATAGGAAATAATAATTTGGCTTATAATGCTATTCATAATAATTTAAGTAACTATACCCCAAATATGGAGAAAGTCATGTGTTGGCCACATCAGATTTTTGATTCTGTAACTCCTATCTCTCCAATCAACTCCTAATAATTTCCTAAAAATTCCCTTAGACTTGACCATAAAACTATATCACAGGCCATTTAAAAATCCACAAAGCACACGAATAAACCCTGTTTGTTTTAATTGTTCCTTTCTATTAATGTCCTCATCTCCCCTATCACATCTCTAGTGCCCCGTTCCTTCCGAAACCCGAGTTGATTTATACTTATTTAATTATTCAATTTACCCGCCGCCATTTGCCTTAAAAATTCTAAGAATAACCCAAGCTTCTTGCGAAATTAAATTGGCTGTTCCAATCTCGACGTTCATTTACGTAATTATTCTTCAAAGGATTCAAAATCAATTTTGTGAAACCTCGCCATGTTTTTTTTAAGCACAATTTTTAAAACCTCTCTTTTTCCTCTTTCCCTAATTCCTTTAACGTTTCTACAGGAAAGTCGTCAATTCCCACTGCTTTCTTTTTACTTCACATCCATAAGAGTCTTTTCGATCTCACCGTACAATATTCCAGGGGCAACACTATTACGTACAGTGAACATCTTCCTTCCTCTCGATTTCTCGATACATTCTCACTTTTAGATGTGATTCTTCAATACATTCTTTCCATCTCTTCATCACATCCTCCGTCTCAATTAATAGTTGTCCGTTTTTTGTCTCGATTTCAGGCGAGCGTGTTTCCTTTCTTGTTTCCGTCAGACCCTTGGCTTTTTCATACCAGTCAATTTTCCTCGTCTCAGCATTTTCTCCATGCCTCAATATTTCTCTTTCGACTACATCTCTCTCATTCTGATTTGTAAATGTTGACGCAGGGTTAAATGTAAGAAGGGACTATATAGTCTCAATTTCGCCCTAATAAAGTCGTTTGTCTGTCTGTCTGTCTCTCTCTCTCGATTCTGTGATTTTCCTCCTAATCTTATTGTTTAGTTCTCGATGTATTATTCTTCCATATTCCGTGTTAACCAACTTCCTCCTGCTTATATTTTTAATATTTTTAGTAATTTCTTCTATAAACCATAGCTGTCTTAATTTTGCCAAAGTTATTTTTCCTATCGTCTCATCCGCGTACATCCGTTTGGGGCTGGTTGATACTAGCTTGGCTAATTCGGTCGTAACCTGAGAAAACATCCCCATCCTGAAACGGAAGAATTTATCTAATTACCTGCTACGGTAGAATATACGCTCGGCAAGTGGAAGACCAGGGTTCGATTTCAGGTCATAGCAGGCCTTTTCTCCTTTTTCCATTCTTAGCAGATTTTGATATTTACATGGGTGAATGAATGAATAAATTATCTCTACCTGTAATTAAAACTTGATTGGGACGAAAATACGAATGAAATAAATTTCATTTGATAGTAACTTCAGTTTGATCCCTTTGAACTTAGAAGTTTTAAGTAACGTAAGTCTAGTTCATAGATATTATTTTTTGGTAAAGTTTTGGGCAGTAATATTTAGCTGTATATTCTATCACTAGTATAAGTGCCAGTCAAAAATGACAGAGATGATCGATTATTCTGAAAAAAAATTGAGGCAGTCTTCTTTGACCTGAAATCATACCTTCTGCTGAGAGGGTTGCCTTTGATCCGAGCGAAGGTCCGATACCCTCGCCGCATCTATCGTGCTCCAAAAGTTGACCTTAGTCCCCTCTTTCCAGGTATATTTGTGTTTTTCAAAGCGTGACAGAGGGAGTGACAAAAGGACTAAGGGACAGAATAAGGCTTTTATATATTACCGATACATTAAAACGTTTTTTTTATTATATCATAATGCTATCCTGAAAATTTCATCAAATTCGGTTCAGTCGTTTGCGAGATATTAAGCTTCAAAGGCTTTTATTTATATGATATACGTCATTAGCGATTATGTGCCTTAGTCTGTTCGAGGATATTGGTATTGTTTTTGTTTACTTCGTAAAGATATCTCGTTTATTCTTTGTTAATATCATCAAAAGAGTATCCCTTAAGAACGCAAACCTATTTCCTACGCTCCTGGCGGTCGGCAATTATCTAAATAGATCGAAAAAAACACATAAAACGAACGAGCATTCCTCATCAGAGGAAGATGCAAGAGGCAGTGATTTAAATGCGCTATTTCCTTAAAAGCACACTCAAGAGAGTGCTGCGTGCACACTTTACGAGCCACGACTTTGTGGGAGGGGTAGTGGGGGGGGGGGGGGGGGGGGGGAAGGAAGTACTTTTGGTATTTTGAACCGCTTCCAAAGTAGGCACGAAATAATGCTAAGTGGAGCAGTCGACGTTTTTGGCGTCATACCATACACTTCGGTCTGCCAGAGCAGGAAGAATAAGGGTAAGGATACGATGCTCTTCTATCGCATTCCACGTCGTTCACAAGTTCGCAAGAATCTACCCTTTTGGACTGGTTTGCAGCGAAGTCAGCGTCTTTCCGACTCCAAATACATCCATTAATGCCAGCCATAAAATTCCTCCAGAAACCACTCAGTGGGTCCTAATTCAAGAAGGAATATTTCAGCTTCCATAGTTGGAGGTCTGGAGCAAGAAAGGTGATTCGCATCAAAGTCAACAAAGATTCGAATTTCCTCCTAATCCTCTCTGCTGAGCAGGTCGCATTGGAAAATTCGAACGCTTCAGTTGGCCGTGTAAGAGCTTACGTCAGAAGATAGAGAGATTATGTCGTATTACATAAGCGAAAATCAAGCATAAGGAATTTTTAGTGCTCTAATTTCAACAATGAAGAAGGTTTTCGTTACAATAATTTTAATTAATTCCCTAGATAATTGTCCAGATAAATAAAATCCAGAATAAGGACTTAAGAAGTACATATAAATAATTAAAGTACCTAATAAGTACTTGTCTTAGGTATCTCCAATAGCTATACTGGTATAACCTCGTTGTGGCTATCGGAGTTGCCTAAGGCAACTGCTCAATTCTTTAATTTTTAGCGAATTTAAAAAAAATACGCTTATAGTTTCACTTTTGCGTCTGTCTGTTCATTTGCTTAAAACCGAAATTGTGACTAAACTGCAAACGATAGTTAAAACTAGTAGTGTAGATTTCTTCACTAATGCCATTTGCTTTTCTTTATATTTCTTTCGAAAAATATACAGGTTGGTATTTAAATTTTTTTAAAAATATCCCCACTGATATAATACCTGGAGAGCTGAAAGGATCTAGTGACCGAAAATGTGGCGGTAGTACCGTATAAAAAATAAGATAAGCTAAATGTACACAGTTTGTCAATTACAATAATAGGACAAATCTTCATAGCGAAAGAAAAAAAAAATATTTCTGAATTTAATAATAGAAGAAACAAGTTAGGAAAGTGTACAGCGTACCTCAAATGGGCGCGTTACGTGCAAGGGAGTATTTGAAATAAATTAACCGTTTTTGAGCTTGTTCCTCGTTGAAAATTATTAATTTATTTTGCGTCCACATTTATTCCTTCGTTGAAAATTATTCATTTCTTTTCACTTGCAAAACTCTTTGAGTGTACTTAAGGAAAATAGCGATTTAACGTTCTTCCCTTCTTCATAAATAATCCATTTTCTTTCTATTTAAAAATACTGCATTCACACGCAAGGAAATTAAACGTATTTTTGTGAGATTGCTTATGTTAGCAACAATGATTTTTTAAGTTCAACACGAATTAAGATATTCTTGTTTGATTTTCGTGATAACGGTTTCTCATACGATGAAAAAGTAAAGTAGAAGAAATACTCTAATTTACTAGTTTTTACAAGTTTTATTTGAAAACTATTTTGATATGACCAATACTTTACGAGATATGACGGAAAATTCATTTTTTGTCACCAGTAAAGTAGTACATACCCCTGATTGACGCACGTGATTCATTTTTGCGATTTTCTTATTATCTTTTATTGTAAGTTCTTAATATAAAATTTCATGAAAATCCGTACAGTAGAAGCCGAGAACGAAAATGCGGACGGGCGGACGAACAGACCTACGCTAATAGGCGCTCATGCTGGAAGTGAAACGCGCCTAAAAACATGCTTATTTTTCCGTTTCGAAACTTTTCTGCATCACAGCTAGGATTTCTCATATTAAAAAAGTAAGCGCTTGCGATAAAATGAATGGCACGCGAAGAGGTACCTATATAAACGGTGACCATTTTTTCTGGAGGGGAATAAAGGATACACACAGAAAAACCTAGTACCACCTGCTCGGTACTCTGCCGGACAGTCCGGCATTCACCTAATTCACCTAAAAAAGATAATGGACAAAAACGTGTTTTTGAATTTTTTAAAAAAATGTAAAGGACGACGCCCTAAAAATAAAGGGCTGTCCTTTAAAATAAAGGATGAATGGTCACCGTAGGTATACAGTAAGCCCCCGCTTTACGACGATCCACTTTTACGTAGGTTTTCCCGTAGAACAAATAATCCAGATTTAAGTCGCCGAATCCAGTTTTCCGTCTTTAAGAAATATTTTATACATTACGTAATTGTTTTCATCTTTTTATGTATTTAAAACGTCTATATACTTATTCTTTTAAATGTTTAGATAGGTTTATACGTTTGCGTATTAGTTCTATACCTACTGTCCATAGGCCCAACAAATAATAGGTTCCGCTTCAAGTCGGAATCCACTTTGCGAAGGTGGCCTGGAACCTAACCTGTCGTAAAACCGGGGACTGACTGTATTGGTAAAGAGCGTTACTCGACAGGGCAGGGTCGATTCCTGATCTTATTGTACTAACGTACGTACTATTATGTCCGAAAAGAAAGCGTAATTTTGCAAGACTAGTATTTCGCGGTTTCACTCTTTACTACTACCCCGGGTAAAAATTGTAGCACGGCGATGAAATGAGTTCAGGTTGAGGACGACTCTGTAAAATGGAATCAGGACTGCGGAAGATGGAAGCAAGGATGTGATTGCCTACGTATATCGCCAACGATTCAAATGTCAGCGGCAGATATGAGGAAGAGAGTGAGCGAAGAAAGAGAAATAGAGGAAGTGGTAATAACAAGTAATAGTGACATGTGTAGAAAAGGGAGCATGAAAAGAAGTCAAGAGGAAGAGAGGGTGTAAGAAGAAGAGAGAGAGAGAGAAGGAATGGAGGAGAGCGAAGATTAAAGGCAAGATAGAAGGAGCGGTAAAAAAAAAGGAGGGAGAAGTAAGGATGAAAGTGAAAGAGGGAGGAGAAGAATGTGAACTCAGATAAGGAAGCTAAAGAGAGGGTAAGGTGGAAAGAAGAAGGGGTAGGGGGAGAAAAAAAAATAGAATGGAGAGAGAGAGAGAGGGAGAGAGGTCGAAAGGGGTCAGGAACGGAGGTAGAGAAAGAGGCACAAAAAAATAGAAAGGAATTTGCGACTGGAGATAAAGGGATGAGGACACTTGCGCGAACACACACAACGCAGATCATTAAGAAGATAAGGAGGGAGGGGAGGGGGGGGGGGGGTGTTGGTGGAGACAAAAGGGGGAAAACTGGCGAGGAAGCGGTTTTCTTTTTGTTTTTAAATAAAAAAAATCAAAGCTGTACGGAGAGCAATGAGCGAGTGAGAGGCATTATTATTTTATTTTTTTTATTTTTTTTTTGCTTTTTTAAAGTTTTACTCGTTCAAGGGTGTCGCGGAAGCGGCGATGTTTCCAGGGTCGAGAGTTTGGAAGGAAGCTTTACAGCAATTTGGTAGTCGGGAGTTTTAAGAGAGGTAGTGACTAACGTATAACATGGGGGGAGGGAGGGAGGGGAAGATAGGGACGGGAGGCGGTAGGGGCGACAGGGGAAGGGAGGGGGGGGAGGGTACGGATGAGGCCACGGCGGCTGCGTGGGGTTTGTCCCCGGTTTTCTCCTTTTCCTTCCCCAGTCAGTCAGTCTGGTAGCATCGGTTGGAACGTTGGGTTCGTGCGTTCGACGAGGCGATGATACCGAGAGTCGTCGTTGCGATCTTTATTTCGCGTCGAGTATTCCTTCTTTAGGTAGGGGCATTAAAAGTTGCCCCGCGTGCTCGTCAGAGAAACTGTTATATAACCTCTCCCATCCTCTTCCCCTTAATACTTTCTGTTTTCGCATACCTCTTCAACTTATCTTTCGTCGAGAAGGGAAGAAAAAGGAGAAGAAGGGGGACTTTTCGCGAGTTCGTGTTGTGGCGTTACATACATACAAAAAAAAAGAATCAAATAGGGGAGAAGGGAATGGTGTGATTTCCCTCGTTTGCGGAAAATTCTCTCTCTCTCGCTCTCTCGGGAGGAAGAAAGATTGGCCCGAAATTGAACACGTTCGTGCTTTAAGTGTCGTTCGACACGCCATAACTCATCCCTTTGTTTTTAGAGATAACTTGTTTTCCCAAACCTGGTCGGTTGAAAGAGATTGTGAGGAAAATTCCTTCCGGGCCGTGTCAACGGGGAAACGCAGTGCCTGTTCGCGTTTAACAGCCGTCTTCGATAGGATTATCGCCGAAGAGGTAAGGATTTGAACTCTCTTACCGTTACTTGTGGATTTTATTGGTATATACATTTACGCACTATTGTATTCGACAGGTTAGAAGTAAAAAATAACGAAATATTCGTTTTTCTTACGATTGGCGATGTTGTTTTTTTAATAGGCATCAGCGTATTTTCAACGGGGACGAAATGTGTCTTGGATGGTTCGTTTACTGTTAAAAGCTAATGCAGACGGTAGCGCTGACACGTGTTGTCAAATAAGCCTGTTAAAGAATGCGTGCTACTTAAGACTAATTGGACTTGCAAACGGAAGAAATTTTTTCCTTTATTCGTGTGATGATTTAACAGAATTTTACTTAATCGTTTAGTTTCAAAGGGAACTTGGGATTTTCCACAGTTTATTTGCCGCTTTAACATTTATGTTGGGTTAATGCAATACAAATAAGTCTTTATGAAATTTCCAAAGGCTAGCTTTCAAAGTCAAGTGGATTAATTTCACTCTTCATGCTAGGCATGACATTACGGTTTCTTTTCCTTTTCTCGTTCTTCTATTCCCACGCACGGGTATGTTAGAGCCTTACTCCAATGTCTATGAAATTGCTTAATAGGGGTCGTTCAATTTTTGAGTGAAAAGGTTCTTGTAACTGAAGTCGTAGCTTATGTCAGACTCAAGGGCGGACCCCAAGGCAGCCTAACCAGCTTCGTGTGGAATTTCTCCTGTGCCATTCCTCGGCGAGCACTTCGAAAGATATTATTTCGAGCAGAATATATGGGCATTCCTCGCAGTTTTTCTACGCGCTTCATGCGGTGTAAGAAGTTTTATCCGCCTTATGCTTCCCCTTTCTGCGTACCCTCGGTAAAGTGGGGCTTTAAGGAATTTCATCTGTTGAAGCGCAGAAAGTATTCTTTAAGTAGCAAAAATAAGACGCCTCCTTATATTTGATGGCATTAAAGCGGAACGATGGTCTCTATGGCTGCTATGATATATTATCTGGAAAATTGCGGAAGTGCCCGTTGAATTTCAATGGATTTAGTGAATCTAAAATTTCGTCCGTGTAAACATGTAAACATCGCAAGAATAGGATAGTACACAGTTTTAAGCGTCGAATGAAGGAAATACGAAGAAAATCGGTCCATATTTAGGTATTTTGATGAATGAAGGAAAAAAACATTTCACTTTGAATAATGGAAAATTACTTGTAAACTTATAGTAAAATAATTATTGATTTAATCGCCATATAGACTATGTTACTCGCAGGGTATGCGAACTTTCATGACGATATCTTCAAAGGTGTGGAAAAAAGTTTGTGAAAAAATCTACGTAAAATTTTTAAAGTTATTTATATATGTAGTTTTAAAAACAGATTGTTTTGGAGATCTCTACGCCACACGAAAATATTAAAAACAAGTTATTAGTAATATTTCAATAAAAATCAACAAATATTTAGTTGCCATGTAAACAAAGTAAAATCGCACATAGAAATTGAAAAACGATATTACCTACGTCAAAAATTTTCCCATATAAATGCATTGGACTCTCAACTTCGGTGACAATGGGAGTTGTCATGGTAGTTTATATTTGGTATTGTATTCTTTCTTAATATATAAAATTGAATATCTGTCCATCTATCTGTCCGTCTGTTCCTTATACATTCCCACGCCCTTTGAGCTATCGGGATCAAACTTTGCAAATTGACTTCATATGACTCTACGAGTAACATAGGATACCCGGGAACCCCGGACACCACCCCACACAGACAGACAGACGGATATCCATTCCTCATAAGATAATATGGGGAAATCGATATTTCGACCTGCAACCTTGTTTTATTTTGCTTATTAAAATTCGCAAATTTGACCTACAATTTTCGGACTTGGACTGTATTAAAGAAAAATAAATGCAGTTTCTTATTCTTATCGTCTTTTATCGCGTTCGAATCTGAATCTTTCGAATTTAACGTTTTAATATCATATTTTGACAAAATTTAGCGTTTTTAACGTGAAATTGCCTTGCCAACCGATTACATTGTTAAACTCGAAATCCTATTACTCTCACGTATGCTCACGTTCTCTCCGGACCTCCATGGACCCTCCCGGCCTAATTCACAGGTATCAGAGATATCTCAGAATTAGTTTTTACTTTCTACAATATACGTAGTATAGAGAAAGTATAGTTTTCATGAAAAATTCGAAATCGAGATTTCAACGGAAATACACATTTTGAGGTGCGCAAAGGGAGAAATGATTGTATTACCATATAATACATAATTTTATTCGCCAAAGACATCTGGCATAACACGGGCATCGCCGGGTACTTTCATCTAGTGAAATGGTAAAATCACGTATTTTTCTGATGCTAAGCGCCTGCGGTTAATGTGCCTATCGGGGAACTTTTGAGTTCAAAAATGACCATTTAAATATAAGAAATTGGCAAATTGAATACTTTTAGGCATTTCTAAAAGTCATAACAATGTTCCAAAAATAAAACAGACGCGCAGTTCGGTTATAAAGCTGCCGTCTTTTCAGCCATAAGACGAGTATAATTCTCCAAGAAACTTCCGTCGTATTTGTCTAGGAACAAGTTCGTGCAATTTTGTTTAATCGGGAAATATTTTCCTTCCTATTCCCCCAGATTGAATTATGCTGAGTTTTTACTGCGTTTCACAATGGAGATTATCAGAGGAAGGGAGGAAGAGGGATAGGGAGTGGGAGGTAGAGAGAAATACCCTTATCCCATAACCCTCTCTTATTTCGCCTTTCATCTCTCCATCTCACTGTCCCGTCTCCATTACCCATTCCTCCATACACTCTCTTTCGTTCTCTCCCTCCTTATAATCTTCGTTGCGGAGGCTCGGAGGTAGGAGGGAGAGGGAGAGAGAGAGAGAGCGGGAAGTGCTTGAGTGGATACTATTGGCGGAAACGAGTCACGTCCTTGTTACGGCAAAAAACGTCGCCTGTGACGTGAAAAGGGAACTAATTTTCGGGGATTCCTGCCTGTTTTTACATTCTCCAATATACGTAGTATGTAGAGAAAGCGTTGTATTCATGAAAAAAATCGAATTCGAGATTGCAACGGAAATACACGTTTTGAGGTCCCTAGAACACGTTTTGACTATTTTCTCGATGTTGTCTGTGTATGTGATAGGAATTTTTCGAAAAACCGATAGTTTGTTGAATATTTTGATCCAAAGAACACGTTTAGACTATTTTCGGAATGTCTGTGTGTATGTGCATATGTTATTCTGGGCACTCTAACTCAAAAAGTGCTTGCCATATCATTACCAAATTTCATATATAACACTTCAGTATAAGCACAAAGAGCTGATTAGTTTTTGGAAAATATCGGTTAATCGGAAGTCGAGATTTATTCGAAACCCGAATCGGTTTTTGCAATATTTCTCCGATAATACATCATTACTGTATACATTGACCATTACAAAAAAATTAGAAAATATAATTTCCTGCATCTTTTATTTCAAACAATTTTCCATAGCAGTTATTGTTTAGGAATTGTTTATAAATAATCGGTTTTTTCGGTTTCCGTCAAATATCTCCTCAAAAACGGTTATTGGTAATCTTCGTGAGGACCAAAGTTGTAGAGAATAATAGTTCTTCCAAGTTTTGCTTGAAACAAATTTTCGTAGAACCTTCCATTTAGTAGATAATTAATCTATTCGTAACTTTCCAGTATACAGCGCCACCATGTAGCGGTGAATTCTGTAAACAAATTCAACATATAATTTACGGCAATAAGGGCGACTATTCTTCGACGATACGAAATAATAATTTTGCCTTATAATGTTATTCATAATAATTTAAATATCTTTACCCAAATATGGAGAAAGTCGTGTTGGCCACAGCAAATTTTTACTTTCTCCATACGAAGTAATGGGAAAGTATTGTGATCACGAAAAAAATCGAATTTGAGATTTTAACGGAAATACACGTTTTGAGGTCCGTAAAACACGTTTAGTGTCTATCTGTGTGGAAGTATGTGATTGTGGGCGCTCTAATCAAAATGTACTTGCTCTATTAACACCAAATTTCATATATAACACTTTAGCATGAGTACATAGAACTGATTAGTTTTTGGACGATACCGGTAACCGGAAGTCGAGGTTTATTCGAAACCCGATTCGGTTTTTCGATATTTCTCCGTTAAAACATAATTATTGTATATACAATTCTATATAAATGTTATATAAAATGTAATTTCCTACAACTTTCATTTGAAACAATTTTCCATACTAGTTATTGTTTAGGAATTATTTATAAAAAATCATCGGTTTTTTCGGTTTCCGTCAAATATCTCTTAAAAAACGTCGGTACTGATAATCTTCATGAGGACCAAAATTGTAGGGAATAATATTTCTTCCAAGTTTTATTTGACACAAATTTCGTAGAACCATCCATTTCGGAGATATTTAACTTTTTCTTAATTTCCAGTATACAGCGCCACCATCATGTAGCGGTGAATTCTGTAAACCTATTCAAAATATTCGTAATTTACGGCAATAAGGACGACTGTATTCTTTTACGATTCGAATTGATAATTTTGCCTCATAATGCTATTCATAATAATATATATATCTATACCCCAAATATGGAGAGTCATGTGTTGGCTACATCAGATTTTTTTTTCTTGCTTTTCAGACCGAGTCTGTGAAAGCATTAGAGAGATAGGAGAGATATGTAGTTATCGGAGCAGTGGCGCATGCTTGAGGTATACATTGAGATACACGCGAACTAATATAGTGTATATAAACGTGCATGTATTTGTGTGTTGTTGTATACAATGGATGATTACAAATTCCGATTTTAAAAAAATTGCATCGAAAAAATTACAGATGTGCAGTGAAAATCAAGTCATACTTGCTAATGAAAAGTTAATAATTTGAAGCTTTCGCTAGTTTTAGCTTCCTTCACGATAAGCTTACAAAATTGCTGAGTCGGCAAATCGCTCGATCGTTGGATCAAGCGTTGAGGGTCCATTCCTTGGTCTGCTCCTTCGCCCTATCTAACTTTCCTGGAGTTTTTCATCTGGGGCTACGTCAAAGACGAAGTTTTTTGTTCCGCCATCGCCAGCAATTAAGGATAATTTGGAGGGAAAGAAACGTATGGCTGTTGGAAAAGTTCAGCACGACATGCTACGAAATGTATGGTGCGAAGTTCGTCAGAAAGAAAAAGAGGTTTTTTGTCCTTACGTAAATGTCCATTCCATTATTTTTAACCTTACAGATTTTCTTAATTACTCCACTAATTACTACTTTATTCCAATATTTTAAACCTAAGCCCTTTTAGGGTCACGTGCTATCATGGTATCAGACAAACAGTTTCCAACACTCTAAAGCCGGAAAGAGGCGGATTATCTTGCTGGAAACGGCTACCTAGGGGATGGCAAATAAGTGGCACACGTGCGATTTTACTTGTCACGGGTAAGCTTTTATTTAAAAAAATAAAATATGAAGTTCCTTAGAGAAAAAGACTAAATTAGTGGCACGCGAAAGAAATTCTGATGGTTCATATTGCTTTCTTGGCACGCGACAATAAATCATTTGTCATCTCTTGCATAGTGCTAATTAGCACGGTTAATCGAAAGAGTTTCGTTGGATGTATTGCAGGAAACGGTACCATTTTGATGTCTCAAGGACCAAACAGAGCACATATTGAAATCTAATATCCTGGACATTTTTTAAATTGTAGTTTATTAGGATTTTTACTGTATTTACTTTTTACTCTATACTTGCTAGTTTTTTAAAATAATGAATTTGTATAATTTGCAATCACCGTGTCTCTCTATGTAATTTTTAGTATGCTGGACCATTCGTACGGGGTTAACATTCTTTTGTCCTTCCTAAAAATAGTTAGCCGTGGGTTGAAATTCGCTTCGCCTTTTTTAATTTCGTCTGTCGGTTTTAGGTTTTCACATACATTTCGAGCGATGGAGACTTTATTTAAAGAGGGAGATTTTTTTATAAGGTTTCTCGTTATTAATTTACCGGCCGCACGAGGAAGCCAGAGTGAAGTTTATTGAATTCGGTCTCTGTATGTTGTTTAGGTTCGAAAAAAATCATCATGGTTTAAATATAGAATGCTATTGATTCGCAAATTGTGATGCCCTAGCTTGGAATGATGAAGGGCAAGGAAGAGTAAGGTTCCGCTATATATTTTTTGTTTGTTTTTCATGTCGTCTTTTTTAAGTTAAATAGAACAGAAATTATTAAAAGTTTTATAAAATTTTACGCTTCTATAGCAACATTTCGCCACGAAAATTTCACTTGGCAATCAGCCAAAGATATTAAGTTTTGAAATTTCTGCTACAAAGATATTTCGTGGAAATTCCTGTTTTTTAAACGTAAAACATTGGACTGATGCTTTTACCATCTTATACCTTAAAAATTAAACGTTCCATTTTGAAAATTTACGCGAAAAATGTTTTTTTTTAATTCTGTATTATTAAGTGAAATAATCGTTTTCGTCGATCGAGATATTTTTTGCATAAACAGTGAATATAAATGATGTTTTCTTAGACTGCTAAGTTGGTTCCTTTTTATTCTCACTTTAACGTGTAAACCATTAAGTGACCCGCATTTCACGAAATATACCAGCATTTAAAAGAATAAAAATCGAATTTCACCTCTCCAAATTTATTACCTGGATTCAGTTCAATTAGAACATCGGATAGTAGAAATATTACTACGAAAATTGCAACAGATGAATACGAGGTGGAGCAATTTATGCAGGATTATTTCTGGAATTTATCTATCCGAACTAAGATGAATACTACGACATCCTTTTTTTTTATCGAATCTATTGATATTGTATACACTCGCAGATATTACTTTATTTCATGTGATTGGAATCTAAATTTGATAAAAATCCCTCTCTGCCTTTTCCCATAGCACGCCGCTACCGTAAATGGAAATCGCGGTTTGACCTCTTTACTTGCAGCCATTTTTTTATTATTCTTATCGAGTTCTAACTCCAGGGCACCGGTGATTCGTACGCATATTTATATCCCGTATCCCATCCAAGCCTGTGGCGCCGCGGAGATCGCGTCCTCGGACCGATATGCCTCGACTAGGTTTTTTGAGCGTTTCTGAGGTTCCCAATTTTATCTTACCTAGACGGATTATTCGGAATGCCACGTTGATGTAGGGTAGCGAGGAGACTAGCGGAAATATAATTCAGTCGTAATCTGCATAGAGACGGCGCATGGTGATGGTGGTTCTCGCGTGGAAGGGTAATATTCATGTTTTAGTGCGCATTTTTTTTGCAGGGAACTCGAATTAACATAATTCGTTTAACCCCCTTTCAATTACCCCTCTCCGAATTCCCACTATCCCTCATCCAGGCTCTTCCCTGTAACACTCACCTCCTCCATCTCGCCGGCCGGGTTAGACTGCCTTCTAAACCATAGGTTGTGGGTTCAAATCCCGCTCCGGGCATGGATGTTGTGATGTATGTTGATTTTCTCTAAGAGAATTTGACGGTGCAAAATAACCTTAGCTGTTGACGCACCTATAAACCTAATTACTACTACTACTCCTCCATCTCTTTCCCCCTCCTCCATTTTCTTCCACCCTCTCCAATTCCTTCCCCTCCCCTCTCTCATTCTCCTCAATCCCTATCCACAATCTATCTACTTCCCAGTCTACGGTCAGTATCCCCATGACTATTCCTTATCTCTCTTCATTTACCAGCTTCTAACATTCCAACCTCACAATTTTGTTCCACTCCCAACTTTCCCTCTCGCGCGACTCCTTTCCTCTTTTCGCGATTTAGCATCTCCTCCTCTCTCGCAATCCTCCCTCTCCTCCTCTCTCATTATCCTCCCTATCCTCCTCTCTCATAATCCTCCCTCTCCTCCTCTCTAGCGATCCTCCCTCTCCTCCTCTCTCGCGATCCTCTCTATCCTCCTCTCATAATCCTCCCTATCCTCCTCTCTCATAATCCTCCCTCTCCTCCTCTCTCGCGATCCCCCCTCTCCTCCTCTTTCGCGATTTAGCATCTCCTCCTCTCTCGCAATCATCCCTCTCCTCCTCTCTCGCGATCCTCCCTCTCCTCCCCTCTCGCGATCCTCCCTCTCCTCCTCTCTCGCGATTTAGCATCTCCTCCTCTCTCGCAATCCTCCCTCTTCTCCTCTCTCGCGATCCTCCCTCTCCTCCTCTCTCAAAATCCTCCCTCTCCACCTCTCTCGCGATCCTCCCTCTCCTCCCCTCTCGCGATCCTCCCTCTTCTCCTCTCTCGCGATTTAGCATCTCCTCCTCTCTCGCAATCCTCCCTCTCCTCCTCTCTCGCAATCCTCCCTCTCCTCCCCTCTCGCGATCCTCCCTATCCTCCTCTTTCGCGATTTAGCATCTCCTCCTCTCTCGCAATCATCCCTCTCCTCCTCTCTCGCGATCCTCCCTCTCCTCCTCTCTCGCGATCCTCTCTATCCTCCCCTCTCGCGATCCTCCCTCTCCTCCTCTCTCGCGATTTAGCATCTCCTCCTCTCTCGCAATCCTCCCTCTTCTCCTCTCTCGCGATCCTCCCTCTCCTCCTCTCTCAAAATCCTCCCTCTCCACCTCTCTCGCGATCCTCCCTCTCCTCCCCTCTCGCGATCCTCCCTCTCCTCCTCTCTCGCGATTTAGCATCTCCTCCTCTCTCGCAATCCTCCCTCACCTCCTCTCTCGCGATCCTCTCTATCCTCCTCTCATAATCCTCCCTATCCTCCTCTCTCATAATCCTCCCTCTCCTCCTCTCTCGCGATCCCCCCTCTCCTCCTCTTTCGCGATTTAGCATCTCCTCCTCTCTCGCAATCATCCCTCTCCTCCTCTCTCGCAATCCTCCCTCTCCTCCCCTCTCGCGATCCTCCCTCTCCTCCTCTCTCGCGATTTAGCATCTCCTCCTCTCTCGCAATCCTCCCTCTTCTCCTCTCTCGCGATCCTCCCTCTGCTCCTCTCTCAAAATCCTCCCTCTCCACCTCTCTCGCGATCCTCCCTCTCCTCCCCTCTCGCGATCCTCCCTCTCCTCCTCTCTCGCGATTTAGCATCTCCTCCTCTCTCGCAATCCTCCCTCTCCTCCCCTCTCGCGATCCTCCCTCTCCTCCTCTCTCGCTATTTAGCATCTCCTCCTCTCTCGCAATCCTCCCTCTTCTCCTCTCTCGCGATCCTCCCTCTGCTCCTCTCTCAAAATCCTCCCTCTCCACCTCTCTCGCGATCCTCCCTCTCCTCCCCTCTCGCGATCCTCCCTCTCCTCCTCTCTCGCGATTTAGCATCTCCTCCTCTCTCGCGATCCTCCCTCTCCTCCCCTCTCGCGATCCTCCCTCTCCTCCTCTCTCGCGATTTAGCATCTCCTCCTCTCTCGCAATCCTCCCTCTCCTCCTCTCTCGCAATCCTCCCTCTCCTCCTCTCTCGCGATCCTCCCTCTCCTCCCCTCTCGCGATCCTCCCTCTCCTCCTCTCTCGCGATTTAGCATCTCCTCCTCTCTCGCAATCCTCCCTCTTCTCCTCTCTCGCGATCCTCCCTCTGCTCCTCTCTCAAAATCCTCCCTCTCCACCTCTCTCGCGATCCTCCCTCTCCTCCCCTCTCGCGATCCTCCCTCTCCTCCTCTCTCGCGATTTAGCATCTCCTCCTCTCTCGCAATCCTCCCTCTCCTCCCCTCTCGCGATCCTCCCTCTCCTCCTCTCTCGCGATTTAGCATCTCCTCCTCTCTCGCAATCCTCCCTCTTCTCCTCTCTCGCGATCCTCCCTCTGCTCCTCTCTCAAAATCCTCCCTCTCCACCTCTCTCGCGATCCTCCCTCTCCTCCCCTCTCGCGATCCTCCCTCTCCTCCTCTCTCGCGATCCTCCCTCTGCTCCTCTCTCAAAATCCTCCCTCTCCACCTCTCTCGCAATCCTCCCTCTCCTCCTCTCTCGCAATCCTCCCTCTCCTCCTCTCTCGCAATCCTCCCTCTCCTCCCCTCTCGCGATCCTCCCTCTCCTCCTCTCTCGCGATTTAGCATCTCCTCCTCTCTCGCAATCCTCCCTCTTCTCCTCTCTCGCGATCCTCCCTCTGCTCCTCTCTCAAAATCCTCCCTCTCCACCTCTCTCGCAATCCTCCCTCTCCTCCTCTCTCGCAATCCTCCCTCTCCTCCTCTCTCGCAATCCTCCCTCTCCTCCCCTCTCGCGATCCTCCCTCTCCTCCTCTCTCGCGATTTAGCATCTCCTCCTCTCTCGCAATCCTCCCTCTTCTCCTCTCTCGCGATCCTCCCTCTGCTCCTCTCTCAAAATCCTCCCTCTCCACCTCTCTCGCGATCCTCCCTCTCCTCCCCTCTCGCGATCCTCCCTCTCCTCCTCTCTCGCGATTTAGCATCTCCTCCTCTCTCGCAATCCTCCCTCTCCTCCCCTCTCGCGATCCTCCCTCTCCTCCTCTCTCGCGATTTAGCATCTCCTCCTCTCTCGCAATCCTCCCTCTTCTCCTCTCTCGCGATCCTCCCTCTGCTCCTCTCTCAAAATCCTCCCTCTCCACCTCTCTCGCGATCCTCCCTCTCCTCCCCTCTCGCGATCCTCCCTCTCCTCCTCTCTCGCGATTTAGCATCTCCTCCTCTCTCGCAATCCTCCCTCTCCTCCCCTCTCGCGATCCTCCCTCTCCTCCTCTCTCGCGATTTAGCATCTCCTCCTCTCTCGCAATCCTCCCTCTTCTCCTCTCTCGCGATCCTCCCTCTGCTCCTCTCTCAAAATCCTCCCTCTCCACCTCTCTCGCGATCCTCCCTCTCCTCCCCTCTCGCGATCCTCCCTCTCCTCCTCTCTCGCGATTTAGCATCTCCTCCTCTCTCGCAATCCTCCCTCTCCTCCCCTCTCGCGATCCTCCCTCTCCTCCTCTCTCGCGATTTAGCATCTCCTCCTCTCTCGCAATCCTCCCTCTTCTCCTCTCTCGCGATCCTCCCTCTGCTCCTCTCTCAAAATCCTCCCTCTCCACCTCTCTCGCGATCCTCCCTCTCCTCCCCTCTCGCGATCCTCCCTCTCCTCCTCTCTCGCGATTTAGCATCTCCTCCTCTCTCGCGATCCTCCCTCTCCTCCCCTCTCGCGATCCTCCCTCTCCTCCTCTCTCGCGATTTAGCATCTCCTCCTCTCTCGCAATCCTCCCTCTCCTCCTCTCTCGCAATCCTCCCTCTCCTCCTCTCTCGCGATCCTCCCTCTCCTCCCCTCTCGCGATCCTCCCTCTCCTCCTCTCTCGCGATTTAGCATCTCCTCCTCTCTCGCAATCCTCCCTCTTCTCCTCTCTCGCGATCCTCCCTCTGCTCCTCTCTCAAAATCCTCCCTCTCCACCTCTCTCGCGATCCTCCCTCTCCTCCCCT
The DNA here is from genome assembly GCA_036926305.1 of Uropetala carovei. Taxonomy (NCBI): domain Eukaryota; kingdom Metazoa; phylum Arthropoda; class Insecta; order Odonata; family Petaluridae; genus Uropetala; species Uropetala carovei. Next base: position 4,060,474 of record JAXCHB010000242.1, on the reverse strand, counting down.
CTCGCGATCCTCCCTCTCCTCCTCTCTCGCGATTTAGCATCTCCTCTTCTCTCGCAATCCTCCCTCTCCTCCCCTCTCGCGATCCTCCCTCTCCTCCTCTCTCGCGATTTAGCATCTCCTCCTCTCTCGCAATCCTCCCTCTTCTCCTCTCTCGCGATCCTCCCTCTGCTCCTCTCTCAAAATCCTCCCTCTCCACCTCTCTCGCGATCCTCCCTCTCCTCCCCTCTCGCGATCCTCCCTCTCCTCCTCTCTCGCGATTTAGCATCTCCTCCTCTCTCGCAATCCTCCCTCTCCTCCCCTCTCGCGATCCTCCCTCTCCTCCTCTCTCGCGATTTAGCATCTCCTCCTCTCTCGCAATCCTCCCTCTTCTCCTCTCTCGCGATCCTCCCTCTGCTCCTCTCTCAAAATCCTCCCTCTCCACCTCTCTCGCGATCCTCCCTCTCCTCCCCTCTCGCGATCCTCCCTCTCCTCCTCTCTCGCGATTTAGCATCTCCTCCTCTCTCGCGATCCTCCCTCTCCTCCCCTCTCGCGATCCTCCCTCTCCTCCTCTCTCGCGATTTAGCATCTCCTCCTCTCTCGCAATCCTCCCTCTCCTCCTCTCTCGCAATCCTCCCTCTCCTCCTCTCTCGCGATCCTCCCTCTCCTCCCCTCTCGCGATCCTCCCTCTCCTCCTCTCTCGCGATTTAGCATCTCCTCCTCTCTCGCAATCCTCCCTCTTCTCCTCTCTCGCGATCCTCCCTCTCCTCCTCTCTCAAAATCCTCCCTCTCCACCTCTCTCGCGATGCTCCCTCTCCTCCCCTCTCGCGATCCTCCCTCTCCTCCTCTCTCGCGATTTAGCATCTCCTCCTCTCTCGCAATCCTCCCTCTTCTCCTCTCTCAAAATCCTCCCTCTCCACCTCTCTCGCGATCCTCCCTCTCCTCCCCTCTCGCGATCCTCCCTCTCCTCCTCTCTCGCGATCCTCCCTCTCCTCCTCTCTCGCGATTTAGCATCTCCTCCTCTCTCGCAATCCTCCCTCTCCACCTCTCTCGCGATCCTCCCTCTCCTCCCCTCTCGCGATCCTCCCTCTCCTCCTCTCTCGCGATCCTCCCTCTCCTCCTCTCTCGCGATTTAGCATCTCCTCCTCTCTCGCAATCCTCCCTCTTCTCCTCTCTCGCGATCTTCCCTCTCCTCCTCTCTCAAAATCCTCCCTCTCCACCTATCTTGCGATCCTCCCTCTCCTCCCCTCTCGCGATCCTCCCTCTCCTCCTCTCTCGCGATTTAGCATCTCCTCCTCTCTCGCAATCCTCCCTCTTCTCCTATCTCGCGATCCTCCCTCTCCTCCTCTCTCATAATCCTCCCTCTCCTCCTCTCTCGCGATCCCCCCTCTCCTCCTCTTTCGCGATTTAGCATCTCCTCCTCTCTCGCAATCCTCCCTCTCCTCCTCTCTCAAAATCCTCCCTCTCCACCTCTCTCGCGATCCTCCCTCTCCTCCCCTCTCGCGATCCTCCCTCTCCTCCTCTCTCGCGATTTAGCATCTCCTCCTCTCTCGCAATCCTCCCTCTTCTCCTCTCTCAAAATCCTCCCTCTCCACCTCTCTTGCGATCCTCCCTCTCCTCCCCTCTCGCGTTCCTCCCTCTCCTCCTCTCTCGCGATTTAGCATCTCCTCCTCTCTCGCAATCCTCCCTCTTCTCCTCTCTCAAAATCCTCCCTCTCCACCTCTCTTGCGATCCTCCCTCTCCTCCCCTCTCGCGATCCTCCCTCTCCTCCTCTCTCGCGATTTAGCATCTCCTCCTCTCTCGCAATCCTCCCTCTCCTCCTCTCTCGCGATCCTCCCTCTCCTCCCCTCTCGCGATCCTCCCTCTCCTCCTCTCTCGCGATTTAGCATCTCCTCCTCTCTCGCGATCCTCCTTCTCCTCCTCTCTCAAAATCCTCCCTCTCCACCTCTCTCGCGATCCTCCCTCTCCTCCGCTCTCATAATCCTCCCTCTCCTCCTCTCTCAAAATCCTCCCTCTCCTCCTATCTCTTAATCCTCCCTCTGCTCCTCTCTCGCGATCTTCCCTCTCCTGTCTACGCGATCCCCTCTCCCCTCCTATCTCGCGATTCTCTTTCTTCTCGGTTCTCTCTCTCCTGCTCCTCCTGATCCTCTCCTCTCCTCCCCTCGTGATATTTCCTCTCCTCCTATTTACCGGACAGCGGGAGTCGTGAATCTTTCCTCTCAAACTGGGAGTTAACTATCAACCTGTTAGGCACGATTCGACATTATATTAATACCTTTTCCAAGGGAATCTTTTCTAACGCGGATTCTTTTATACGCGTTTAAATAAAGGTTAGGGTTACTTAGCCAACACTTAAGAAATTTAATTATACACTGCGATGGATTGGGTGCGCACCGAATTTTAATTATGTACGTGGAGAAAACTCCTAAAGCCTTATACCCCAGAGGTCGACAACCTGCGGCTATGTAAGGACTTGCGTGCGGCTCCTGACAGCAGCTTACGCTGTTAAAATATTTAATAACACCCCGAAGGATATTAGATTCTTAAAGTATGAATTGCTGTATAATAAAATGTATCGACGTATCATTAGAGGAAACTCATTTTTACTTTCTCCATACATAGTATGGGGAAAGTATTGTGATCACGAAAAAAATCGAACTCGAGATTGCAACGGAAATACGTTTTGTGGTTTTGGGTACAAAGAACTGATTAGTTTTTTAAAATACTGATTAACCGGAGGTCGAGCTAAAGTGTTATATATGAAGTTTGGTTACGATATGGCAAGTACTTTTTGAGTTAGAGCGCCCACAATCACATACACACACACGCACGCACACACAAGACATCATTTTGAAAATAGTCTAAACGTGTTCTAGGGACCTCAAAACGTATTTCCGTTGAAATCTCGAAGTCGATTTTTTTCGTGATTACAATACTTTCCCATTACTACGTATGGAGAAAGTAAAAATGAAAACAAACACACGCAAACAAAATAGGACAATCATTAGTGAAAAAGTGTGTGTAAAATGAAAATCGAGTATTTTTATTTGAGAGATGCTTTTCCAGATAATTTTCGTGTGCCAATTGTTGAATGAAATAATTAACAAGTGTCCAAACTTGGGTCTCTACGAGGTTAAGGCCCTGGCCAAATGATCCTCCTGTCCATCCCTCCTCTTCGACTGTCCCTGGTCGTACGTTTTACTTGCGGAATGATGGAAAGATGGTTAGTATTTTCACTCGAACGTATTATGAGATTTCTTCCCGTATGCCTGAATTCTTCTTGATATATGATGGTTCAAATTAAAAATTTTATTGCGGATTCGTGAATAAAGGAGTGCAAAGTTTCCTTTGTGATATTCATCTGAAGAGGCTTAAGGGTTATTTGTCTTCGTTTTTAATAAAAAAATTCGTTATCTTGATGGCGAACATATACTTTCTCCACGCAATAATTAAACATCCGGACGCTAACACTTAAAGTAAAGCAGAATATGCGCAAGGAACAAAGATTAGGCGTGGACATCTTTTCTTATGTGCAAGTTATAAGTGATTAATGTCATATAATCTGATAATAAACGTATGAAAGTTAATCTTCAAGGGCACGATTCAAGTTTCATTAAATTCTAATCTATTTTGCATGGAATTTTGGAAAAACAATTTATACATTTTTTTTCAGTGCGAAATCACTATTTATTAGAGAATATTTCTCTGCGTTTTAGCTCTAACCCGTTATAAAGGAATCTTAAGTGTAGTTGAGTTGCGTACACGACTCCAATATTAAAAAAAAAATCTGATGTGGCCAACACATGACTTTCTCCGTATTTCGGGTATAGATATTTAAATTATTATGAATAGATTATAAAACAAAATTATTATTTCGTATCGTAAAAGAATGCAGTCGTCCTTACTGCCGTAAATTAGGTATATTTTGAATATGTTTACAGAATTCACCGCTACATGGTGCTGGCGCTGTATACTGGTATTAAGAAAAAGCAAAATATCTCCGAAATGGATGGTTCTACCAAAATTTGTTTCAAACAAAACTTGGAAGAAATGTTATTCTCTACAACTTTGGTCCTCACGAAGATTACCAATAACGATGTTTTTAAGGAGATATTTGACAGAAACCGAAAAAACCGATTATTTATAAATAATTCCTAAACAATAACTGCTATGGAAAATTGTTTCACATTAAAGTTAAGGAAATTACATTATCTATAACTTTTGCGTAGAATTTTATATACAATAATGATGTTTTATCGGAGAAATATCGCAAAAATCGAATCGGGTTTCGAATAACCCTCGACTTCCCGTTAACAGTTATTGTCAAAAAACTAATCAGTTCTTTGTGCTCATGCTAAAGTGTTATATATGAAGTTTGGTAACGATATGACAAGTACTTTTTGAGTTAGAGCGCCCACAAACACATCCATCCATCCATCCATACACACACACACAAACATACATCATTCCGAAAATAGTCTAAACGTGTTCTAGGGACCTCAAAACATGTATTTCCGTTGAAATGTCGAAGTCGATTTTTTCAGGAAAACAATACTTTCTCTATACTACGTATATGGAGAAAGTAAAAAACTCAATATGTATGAGTTATTCATAAAATTTGTTGCAAATACTTTGCGGATCTTCGGTTCTAGCGCGTTTTATTTCATTTCGCTCTGTCTAAGCGTCTGTCCGTCTGTGCAATCGATTATTTCAAAATACCAAATAAACTGTAAGAAATATATGCCTGAAAATTCCGGGGTTTATGTGAGCTATGATTCCCTTAATTACACTACTAAAATATTTTTGAGAAATCGGCGGGTGGCAGGGGTTGCCTTCAAATAGTTCATATTAAGATTCTGAGCAAATGGTTATAGATGGAAAGTTTAAATTTTCGCCATTAGTGTGACTACTAATGCCATCTATAAGGCTAAAGATGACTTTTTTTTTAAACTGGTGGGCGGCAGGGGGTGAATTCGAAATTTAGATCCTGAGCGAATGGTTAGAGATGGAAAGTTAAATATTGTTAAATAATTATTCAATAAATTACCTTTTAATACAGTTACGTAGATAAACTTATAAAAAATTTAAGTTTAAAATTCTAAACAAATTGCAGTAATTAAAACGCGCTCTTTCATATTGAGTCAGCAAACGAAACGCCCATTTTAAATGTATTTCTCCCAACTTGCATTGATTTCACGGAAGGATACGTATATACTTTTGGGGTAGGTATCCTTCATCAAGAAAACGATTAGTTTCGAGATCTGGCACGCTTAAAATACAATTTTTTTTAAATCCGACAACGGGAAACGTGCTTGCCCTTAATACGAGGCGCGATAAAAAACAGTCGCGAATTAAAGAGAGGTAGCGAAAGCTCTACTCTGGTGTTTCTAGGGGAAACCGCTGGATGGCTCGGACGTCGGGAAATGAGATTGCAGCGTTTCATAAGGATTTCAACCACTTCCCTAAGTGTAGGGTTTCTCATTAGAGTTGACCAACCGTCCCGAAAATCGCGGTACAGTCCTATATTTGCTTTCTTTGTACCGCGTCCCGTTACGTCTAAAAAAAAAAAAATTGTCCCACAAAATGTCCATATGAAACATTGAAGATGTGTGAGTTATTGTATGACACCAATGTTAATGTTAAAACTCATTGTCAGTTTATCCTGGGTTGAAGCGTTTGCCATATTCTAAAGAGGAGAGCCAGTTCTGAAAATCGCATGTCTCAATTCTGAGATAAAGTAGGAGTGTTTTCAGCTGTGCCTCAGTGAGGACATCTAGTGGTGTAAGATTTACTGATTGTGAGTCAGCCCTTTCTTCGCCGTAAATACTCCAATTCGAGAATGGAGAGTTAGACTGCCTTGGTAGCTTACTTGGTTAAAGCATCTAACCGGGTTCGATTACCTTTAAAGTTCTGAATTTTTTTCCTTCTCTGCCTTCACTTTTTTTTAAATTTTAATAAATCAAGCAACTTTTTCTCTCGCTATGACAGGTGGATTCATTTTTCCGATTTTTTTTAAATGAAAGTATTTCGCATACACTGTATAATTCTCCGAGTGCGCCATGCAGTAGCATCATCGGCACCGCCATCAAGCAATCTAATTCTAATGAGAGAGCTTTATCAGCGTTATGCACATAGTAACACCCACGAAATCTGACTCGGATTAATTTATTTTAAGTTCGTAATCTCGCAAATTCGGTCTTGCTGTCCTTAAATTGGACTGCTGTCATTCGGTCACTATTTCCCATCATTTTCAATTCAATAGAGGATTACCACAGCAGACGGCTGCTTTACAGCCGAAATGAGCATCTAGTATTTTTATAACCTTTTTGTCGCTGCTGGTTATGCATTGGGCAAGCATTTTTGAAGTGTTTGTTCTCGAATACTTTTCAGTGTCTTATCCTAGAATATCAAGATAGCATCACAATTATTTTGGAAATAAAAGGATGATAATAAATGGAATCAAACCAACTTCAGGGTTATAAATAGTGTTCTTGCGCCTAGAGAGAAAGCAGCCAAACAAAGTAAATACCGGTGCTAAGAAACGCGACCTTAAGTGCCGCAGAAGAACACAGCTACGCTCGCGAGCATCAGGTTCAGAAACCCTGCCTAGCGCATATTTTTCGAGTTTTAATTAAAAATCGCATTTATTGATTTGATTTCCCCAAGATGATATGAGGAAAGTGTGAGCTTTTGAAACATGATTTTTTTAGGTATGAAATTCGCATTTTGTGCGGTTTGTATCGGGATCGCGACGATAAGGAAAAAATTTAGCATACGATAAATGGTAAGAACGTGCTTCACAAAGAATGACGCAATAACACGCGACGTTACCGTATGTACGAGGGACGTTCAAATTTGACCTGGACTTTATTTATTTTCACATCGTAAAAGTAACCCAGCACAATAATAATACAGTCACTTTTTTACGTACTCTCTCCCTCCTTCAGAGTACACCTGTTCCAGTATTTTGCTAGTTTTTTTTTTTAATTCCAGTTTAAAAGAAATGTCTCGGTTGATGTCGACACCAGTTGAGGACTGCATTTTTCACCTTGCCATTCGAACTGAATTTCTTGCCTCCTAAGTGCTCTTTCAGAAGCACAAACAGAAGAAAATCACACGGGGACAAATCCGGACTATAAGGAGGATGCGGAATAACTACCCACTCCAGTTCAGCCAGTGTATTCACGGTCAAGTTAGCCTTATGTGTGGGTTTTATCGTAGAGAAAACAAATTCCTTTGGACAGAAGGCCTGGTCGTTTCTTCCTTAGAGCTGGTTTCAGACTGTTTTTAGGAGCACTGAGTAATAAGCACCTTCCTTACAAAGAAATTTAATAATAATGCATTGTTCCACTGAAGTAGAAACATTCAGATGCCATCTTTGTTAGTTTTGACATGAGTTGCTAGGGCAACAAAACACTACTTTTTTGTATTGTTAAAATTATAACGATAATGTACGCACCTCATCAACTCATTGCACTAAATATGGGATTAAAAAATAATAAAGTCCAGGCCAAATTCGAACGTCCCTCGTACATCGATCACAAATACGACAAATGTTTTTAAAAATATTTCCATTATTGTCTAGATGCGGCTATATGTGTCCTCAACTAGTAGCGTAACACGTGGAAACTTCCCAATGTTGCGTGTATTTAAAAAAATGATAAGATTATCCTATTTTCATTCGAGTTTATTATTATTATTTCAGCACCAGCTTAAAGTGAACGACAAAGGAAAAAATCAAAATGATGAAGATAAGAGTTAAGCTCGCGTGCATTAAATAATAATAATCAAAATATTTAATTCCCAGAGAATCGATAAACGTTCTCTTCTTTCACGAATTCCGCCTTCGTGATTTAAGTGAAACTCTCGCAACTTCGACAATCCCTGCTTTATCCGCTCAGAATCTCCTCTCTCCTTTCCTTTGCGTGTTCCCGCCTAAAACTTTTATCCGCAAAACTTTTCCCTTAACCCCAATATACTTATCTTACGGGAGAATCGAGGAGCGGTTCAATATAGTCAACACGTCCACACTTCATCAGTGACTTTGAGCGGAGCCGTTTTTTTTGCGGGATTATTTAACATTTTTTAGCCTTGGAAGTTTTGAACACATGGAGAAGTGCGGTTAAAGCAAAGATCCGAGATTGTTTTTTTATTTTTAAAGAGAAAAATACTGGAATTATTTAATGAGGGGGATATTTCAGCTGGAATTCGGCGTGAACATTCCAAGCCAAAAAGCATTCATTTGACGCGATTGTCATATTTTCATCGAATTTTTTTAAACCCAGATTCTCTATTTTTCGAAGATTCTTTGAAATTTATGAGTTTGAGGAGCATATGTCCAAGGGTTGACCGAATTTGAGGTTATATTCAATAAACGACGGTAAAATTAATTTGAGAGCATTTAAGGTTGTATCGTCGTGATGACATCAGGAGCGACCAATATTTCCCCTCCTAAGGTCACTTCGCTTCTTGAAAACTGCGCCATTTAATTTTTAAATATGACGAAACGTAGCGTAGAATTGCTCGACTGTATTTCATGCAGTAGAAAGTTTATTTTTCTTCCAAGACAAAATGAACGTATAAAATCCGTTGACGTTATTTTCCTGAATGAGTTTTTCGTGGAGGTGTCTTGTGCGTCTGGATTACAACACCGGGATCACGTGAATACACGTTTTGAGGTAGTCTGTGTGTGTGTGTTTTTGTGATAGAATTTTTTAGGCACTCTAACTAAAAAAAAAACTAATATTCAGATCAGACAAGACTCTGTTTTTCATTTTTATTAGTAAAGGTTTTTTTGCTTGTCAACCGGAAGTGGTTTGTCCTTGTCTTTTTCCCGAAAATCTCATTGAGAACTCAATTTACGTAAATATGTATGTGTCATAATCAAAGGTGTAGAGAATGTAAATTTTGTTTGAAATTTTTTTTAATAAACTCGATTGTTTAAGATATGTTTAGCTTTTTACCTTAGTTTTCGTTGCTGTGATAAAATTTTCTGATGTTTATAGCGATGCGTACGCTGTCAAGGGTAATTTTAATTGCGCATCGATATTTTTTTATCCATAGCAACGGCTAACAATTTTGTTTTGTCAATGTAAAGATGATTGAAAATGTGTTGATATCATTCACGACTGTAATGGCCGATAATTATTTTTGAGGACGCTGATGTCGAGAGCAATCGTATTCATTACGCTGCATGGAGAAATTCATGTGCTGGAAACGTCAGATTTTATTAATACGTATTTACACGTAGCCCGTAGCAACAATGCTGATGCTGCTAGTGGTAGATGCTAAGCAATAGTTGAGAGTAAAAATAGATTATAATTTCACCGAAAGATATATACTTATTTTAAAATAATATAAATAATAGTAACATAAATAGTTTATGTATCGCTTCTCGTGTCAAGTTTCATGACTGGTTGAATTTCAGTCAAAGTCGCCATTTTGGATTCCGTGAAAATCGAACAGAATTTAATAATCTCCATTTTTGCGCGAAACGGTTTATTCCAATAGGGATTCTATTGCGGGTTTAGCCTTTACGGCCGAGCAAAGACGAAAGACGACAGACAGCAAAAAATCCATTCATTCAAATCTCGACCCTTTTCTAGCATAACCTTTCTCGATACGCTTAATATACGAGCGAAGCGATTTTATCGTACCGAGTATATCCATTAGAATCGAGAGGGAGAGGATAACACGGAGGAGGAGATTTAAGGAAAAAGCAATTAAAAGAAGAATGGAGCATCAGGGTCGTGCGATTAGGAGAAATATATAAAGGCAAAAAGGGTTTTAAACGATGTCTTTTAGAGTCGGTTCAAGAAGAAAGGTGGAGGAGGGGGGAGGGGGCGGGTTGGGTTGGGTTGATACGCTGCTTTCGCGGGAATTGGAGTGGTTCTGTCCGAGTGGGAGTTGCATTGTTTGCGAATCGAATGCGGGAGAGAGAGAGAAAGAGAGAGAAAGAAACAATTTACTGGCGAGGTCGAAGAGGTGCCGAGGGAGAGAGGAGAGAGAGAGAGAGGAAGCGGGCGGGGCATTTTAGCGGTTTTAAGGAGGCGAGGAAAAGAGTCGGTTTCGTACACAAATTGGCTTAAACGAAATGGAAGAGGAGGATACGAGGGCTATGGAGGAAGAGGGGGGGGGGGGGGGGAGAGGGAGGCGATACCCTCGATTCTTTTTTCGGAAAGGTGGTGATGAAACACCCTGTAAATTAGGACTGTATGTTGACGCTATTGATGCGATCTCATTATTAGACTCCCTCTCACCTTCCTTTCCCCTCCAACTTCCTTTATCCCTCTCCCCTCCCCCCTTCCTTTACCCCCCTCCCTCTCCCCCTCCCCCCTTTCTCCCCCCTCCCCTCCCTCTCTTCCTCTTCCCTCCGTCCCTTCCTCCCCCCTCCCCCTTTCCTTTCCCCTTTCCCCCTCCTTTATTCCCCTTCCTTCCCCCCTCCCACCTTCCTCTCCCCTCCCTCCCTTCCTCTCCCATTACCCCTTTCCTCTCTCCCCTATCCATCCCACTCCCTCTCCCCTCCCCCTTCCTCTTCCCTCCCCCCCTTCCCATCCCACTTCCTCTTCTCCTTCCCTCCTCCATCGAAATGTCTGGTGGTGCGTGAGAGGGAACCGGACGCCATGTTCTGCAAAGCTGCCAGTTTTCTGGGTGAGTGTGTGTGTGTGTGAACGTGGGTATTGGCGCGCAGGAAGGGGTTAGAAGGGCGCTATGGAAAGGTAAAGCTGGGGGGGGGGGGGGGGAGAGGAGGGGGAAGCATGAGGGAGGACAAGGTTGAGTGGTTTGCCGCGGTGTAGGTTGCCCCGGAACCTCAAAATGGAGGATCCGGGGAGAGTGAGGAAGGGAACAAGGACGGCACGCCGATGCCAAAGGTCGTCAGCGTTGAATGGAGGAGGAAGGATGGAGAGGAAAATAGGGATGGGGACGGAGAGCAACCCCCTAATGCGGGGAAGGTATGGGAAGAAGGAAAACAATGAAGAAAATCGAAAACGGAAGAGGATTTAAATGGGTTAAATGGGCCGGGATCGTTTGCTGGCAAATGGCTCCTTTTATGGCAAAAATAGTCATTCAAGTGTTCTTCTTATATTGAAGAAAAAAATAAAACTCGGGATGGTTGCGTGCGTGTGAATCAGTGAAAGGGCTTCGGCGAAGAGAAGAACCGGAGAAAGGAAGAGGAAAAGACGGGGAAGGATTGAGATATGGAAGCGTAAAGTTACGGAGGGTAAAAAATGGTGAGGGTGTTTTATTTAGGGTTGAGTGGAATAAGGTGAGTGATAGTGGAAGAATATAATTGGAAAAGGAGAGAGATGGGGGCGAAGGAGATGGAGAGGGGTGAAGAAGAAAAACGAGAGAGATAAACTATGAAAGAGGAGAAAATGCGAGAGAGTAGGATAATGGTGGGACGGGGGAGAGGGAAGGAAGAGAAAGGAGAAGAGAAAGAGAGAAAAAAGAGAGAGAGGGAGAGAGATGGAGAGAGAGAGAGTATGAGAGAGAATGAGAGAGAGGGTGAGAGAGAGTATGAGAGAGAATGAGAGAGAGGGTGAGAGAGAGTATGATAAAAAGGGTGAGAGAGAGAGTATGAGAGAGAGGGTGAGAGAGTATGAGAGAGAGTATGAGAGAGAGGGTGAGAGAGAGTATGAGAGAGAGGGTGAAAGAGAGTATGAGAGAGAGGCTGAGAGCGAGAATGAGAGAGGGAGGAGAGAGAGAGTATGAGAGAGAGGTTGAGAGAATGAGAGAGATGAGAGAATGAGAGGGTGAGAGAATGAGAGAGGGTGAGAGAGTATGAGAGAGAGTATGAGAGAGAGGCTGAGAGAGAGTATGAGAGAGGGAGGGAGAGAGAGAGTATGAGAGAGAGGGAGAGAGTATGAGAGAGAGAGGGAGAGAGAGTATGAGAGAAAGAGTATGAGAGAGGGAGAGAGAGAGACGGGGTAGGAATTGGAGAGGAGATTTTTAGGAGGGAAGAATGGAAACTGGAGGAAGAGAACAAGTAAGAGGAAGGCCACAAAGAAGAGGGACAGAAAAGAGAAGAGAAGAGAGAGAGAGAGGGGGGAGGAAAGGAGATATGGATTAGAGGGAAAGAGAGGCATGGAGAAAGGACAGGATGGTTTGTTAGAGAGAAGGTAGAGGAGGGGTAATCTGACGGAGATAGAGAGCGCACGTATACGTAAAGATCAGGCGATAAGGGATGAGAGGGACGAATTAAAAGAAAAAGAGAGACAGCGGGGGCAAACGAGGAGGGAGAGGCCAAGATACGAGTATGTGGGTAGGTTAAACGGAGACGGGAAAATGAGGAGAGAGGAACGGGGTGAATGGAGGGGAGGGGGAGTAGGGGGAGGGGGTAGTAGGGGGGAATCTGCGGTGTACCTCCGATATTTTCCCACACACGTTCCGCCCTCAGGTTTTGCCCATTTTTTTTTAATTTAATTTTCAGGAGCGATTTCTCTGTGCCCATATCCTCTCTCTCTCTCTGCACGTCCGGGGTTTTGGATGGGCTCAGGAAATGGAAGAGTAAATGGACGATGGGAAATCGGGAGCGCGAAGAGAGAGAGATTTGTCGTGGATGGACATTTTTTTTATAATGCTGGAGGCGGAATTGAGCGCGCAGCTGTGCGGGAGAGAGGAAGAGAGAGGAAGAGAAAGAGAGAGAGAGAGAGAGAGAGAGAGAGAGAGAGAGAGAGAGAGAGAGAGAGAGAGAGAGAGAGAGAAAGAGAAATGAGTCGCGGTGTAAGAGAATTTGGAGCGAAAAGATTGATTATTTCGCGCGTAGTTTTAGGAAATTAGAAACAAAACTTTTTTCTATCATCCTCCTGTATTTTTCTTCTTCGTTTTTTTACGTTAGGCAGGCTGTCACCGTCGATGAAGCGGGACGGAAGGAAGAATTGTCTAGCGATTTTAAAAAAAAACGAAAGATACGTCCTGCGTATTATTTTGGCGTATGCGGCACGGCTGCTTTTTTATGCCGAAGGTAAATCGGGAGCGAAGAAAAAAAGTCGGTACAACATGCATTGTACAAGCTTTCTCATATATTAATGCTTCGTTAAGTTATCTTTAGAAAATGAGAATCGTATAAGCCGGTTTTTATAATATCCAATTTTTGTTAAAGTTGCCCTAGAGTAAACTAACCTTATATTCACTCATTGAGAAAAATGAAATATGTAGTATTATTGCAGACTTATTCTCAAGTAACTTTACGAAATTTGATCAAAATCGTTTTCGCCGTTTTAGAGAAAATCAAATTATTGCTAAAGTTTCCTAGAATAAACTAGCCTTATATTCATTTTTTGAGAAACTTGAAGTACTAGTTGGAGTATCCGTTGAATTTCAACGGATTTAGTGAATCTAAAACTCCGACCGCGTAACATGTAAGCATCGCAAGAATAAGATAGTACACAGTTATAACCGTCGAATAAAGCAAAAATGAAGAAAACCGATCCGCGTTTTCCTATTTAGATGAATGAAAGAAGGACATCTTGCACTGGGAAAAATCGAAAATGACGTATAAACTCCGCCTCCCTCCCTTCCACCCTCTCCTTCCCTTCTCCCCCTCCCTCCCTCTCTCTCCCTCACCCTCTCTCCCTCCCTTCCTCCCGCTCGCTCCCTCCCCCTCGCTCCCTCCCGCTCGCTCCCTCCCGCTCGCTCCCTCTCTCTCTCTTCCTCCCTCTCTCTCTTAAATGTAAGAAGGAACTATATAGTCTCAATATAAATGCATTAAACTCTCAATTTCGGCGACACTGGGAGTTGTCGTGGTAGCTTATAATTGGTATTGTAATAAAACTGATAAATTCACGTATTTTATTGATTCTAACCGCATTTCTACGCAAATTCGACCAGAATTCGGATTATGTCTTCAATAAAAATAAACTTTGATCATTCCCGCAAAGAAATATCCAAGTCTCAAGTTCGTTCCATGATTTTAAGTAATTTTAAAGTGCAAATTCAATGTAATCTACACTCATTCCTGTATTTCAGTTGCAGGACGCGGCAAAATACGTGACGTTCGATAATTAAATTGTTCGCCATTTCGGATAAAGGTGACGAACAGAAACAACACCTTGACCATCACTAAGTGAGGATGTAAGGAAGAATCGTACCAAATTTGGTTATTCTAACTTTTATCGTTTAGGAGGAGCTCCATGAACAAAATAACAAACACACCCTTCAAAATATATTATATGAGGTATAGTATTATTGAAGACTTATTGTTAATCTCAAGTAACTGTATGGAATTTGATCAAAATCGTTATAGCCGTTTTTGAGAGAATCAAATTGTTGTTAAAAATGCGTAGAATAAACTTTCCTTAATTATTGAGCAATGTCAATCATTTCTTCATATACTCTGCTCAGTATGATAACATGCCTAAGTACGAGATTTCATTCATTTTCGCTCCACTGTTTAGGCTCTAGTCCAGTAACAGACAGACAGACAGACAGCATTGCGAAAAGCACTTTTTCGGATTCATCGACACATAAAACGCATATTTCCGAAAAAATCTCGAGGTCGAATTTTTTCGCGATAAGAATACCTTCTCAATATACTTCGTAAAAAGGGGACTTTCGGGTTTGGTCATTAAAAGATTTTTTCCCCTCTCTTCGTACTTTTTCTCCCGTTTCCTGATTACAGGGAAATCATTAAAGGTAAACTAGGGGAAGGCTGACGGCGAGTCGATTTTATTTTTCGAATCCAGCTGGACGGAAAAAATAACACTTTTTTCCAGCGTCGATAGGACGGAAATTAAACCAAATTCGCGGCGTTCGAAACTTTTTGCGGCTCTCTGAATGTTTTTTTTAAAGCTCAGATTTCAATTAATGAGAAGATATGGAATGTCCTTTTAAAAAAAAGGTTTTTTTAATACCGCTATTAAGTGCGCCGAAGGAGGTAATTCATTTAAAGCTTCGGGGAGAGCTCTTTTTTGGCTTTTTTAAAAAAAGTAATCAGCGCCGACAGAGAAGGATTTTTTGCTTCGCAGAATTTTGGCGGCGGACGCGTTTGTTTCCGCTCTAAATTTTGTAAAGATTGCGAAGCGTTTAAACTAATGTTTATTAAGCGATACGCTTCATTCGTTGGTATGTATGAGGCAATTGAAAAATGCGGTGTGACGAAGCTATGGTGTAACGGAGAATATTCTACATCTGAAAAGTTGAGCTGCGAAAATGTGCGTCGGAGTAAAATCTGTAAATCTAAGCATAGGGAATATTGATTATTGTATTTACAGTAAAATGTCATCTGCCAAACTACACGTATTTCATCTGCAAACTTCTCGAGAAATAACAAACGTACATTACAACATGGAAATTTGTAATTAATTCCGCCAAAAACAAATTTCATTGCCACCCACCCCAGGCAAATTCATAGCACAAACTGCGATTAGACTCATGTCAGTGTTTGGTAGAAAAAAGATTGGATAACATCGTAGGAATTTTACCCAATACAAGTAGCTTTGCGTGCAACAAGAGTTTCACCATCCAATATTTTCAATTGTATTAGCCAATTGACATAACATAAATACATTTGAATTATTTGCAATTCGACGACCAAACTGAGTCAGCGTAAAACATGAATTCGCTTGGTGGAAAGGCGAACCACGAAATAATTAACCAATTTAATCAACAAATGGCTCTTTCCAATTCATGAGGATGTCATTAGAACGATGTATGCGAATTTCGACAAATATATTTTCGTTTTGGTACAATTCAGCGCTTAATTGACGTTTATTCATTATATTATTTACCCTTTTTTGGTCCTGTCGATGCATTAAAAATGTTCAGAAAGCGATTGAAATATTTGTTTGGTGGTCGAGTTTCCCCTCGATAACAGCTGTCGCCATATTTTACCACTCTCTATGGATATAAAAATGCCGTTATTTTAAAGGGCTTGTGATAAAGAAGTTGAAAATATTGGCGTTTTTTAAAAATGCAATTTTGTAACGATAAATGGGGCTTTCACAATAACCAATAAATACCTATATTTTCGAAGGGGACCGTAATATGGTACTTACAAACGGTTTTTTTCCGTGTAAACTGACTTTTTATTGATGATGATGTGCGCGTACGTATAAATCCATTCAAAGCACTTGGCACGAAAAATTAAATGTCGTATCATAACATTGTATTATAGTCGGAAAACATTTTAACCTTCTTAAATTTCACGACCTTTTGAAATATATGTCCTCGTAAATTACCTTGGTGTGCAGACTTTCGACCTATCCGCGGAGCAAATTCATTGATATATATTTTAGATATTGACGAGGCGGGAGAATTTACGACAGAAGTAAAAGAAGGTTTGGATGGATCTCCGCAAACATCCGATAGGAAATTTCCTATCACTTTCGCCAAATCCAGCTTCATTTCTTGTGTAATTATGCTTATGAAATGTTTACATTTATGTGTTGTAAGCAAGAACCCCGTGAAACAGTTGTCCATGATTGAACACTGACTCCGGTAAATGTACACCAGATACGTGAGCTTATTTACGTTATTAAACATTATAATGTAGAACATAATGATTTTACTTACAAAAAATGTAAGATTCCAGTATTCAATAGACGAAAGAAGGTTCGATTACTTTCATCAATCGTTATAAACTCTTCCTGAATAATAATAAGTATCTATTTACGTTGTTATCCATAAACATCGATCGTTTCGTAACTTAAACAAAAGTGTGAATCGAATAACGCTAAACTTTCGTCTATTTGTAAGCTTCATTGAAGCTAACTGAATTGGAGGTAACAATGACGGCCGCCTTGGCAACGCCCGGGAGGGGTACGAAAAACCCACAAAATTTCAAACAAATAGCGTATTTCTGAAAACTTCGAACGTGTAACATGTGAACTTCGCAGGAATAAGATAGTAGGTATAGAGTTTTATTCGTCGAATAAAGCAAAACCAAAAAAAAATCGGTCCATATTTACGTATTTTTATGCTTGAAGGAAAATACCTTGCAAGTCAAGAAATGGATTCGTACGTGTTATCTTATGGGAAAAAGTTAATTCCCCATATTGGCAGCACTGGTTAATCCAGGTTGACCAAACCTTGACCATTCACTAAGTTAGGATGTAAGGAAGAATCGTATCAAATTTGGTAATTCTAGCTTTTATCGTTTAGGAGGAGTTCCATTAAACAAACACACGCTTCAAAATATATTATAGATTATGGACCTTCACCTGGATCTCCGCGGGTTTTTGTCCATTTTCTCATTTTCCCTTACCTTCAAAATTCGCTAATTCGACGTTTCTTTGCGATCTTCACGAACGTAACACCGCGAATTTTGAGGTTGGTATGAGGAATCAGGTTTCAGCCCTTTATTCATCCTCTCCCATCCTCTTCTTCGTACTTCTACATCGATAGACATTCCTCTCGGCAACCCAACGCCCTTTCATCACATTCACCGCCTCCATAATCCATACTTTGTTCCCAGCGCGTCAGCTTGCACCTGGAAAGTTTTGCGTCGCCAAACCCAGAAAATTTTATGCGGGCGAATCGTGAAAAAAAGTCCATTCACCACATCCTTGTTATTGTTGGAAAGAGACATTTGTGAGCACACAAATGTCTCTTTCTATCGACGACATTTTTTAAATTCATTTTGCGAATGTGATTAGCGTCGAAAAGTGATTGTCAGAGGTAACTGACAGGCTAGATCAGGGGTGCACAAACCTTTTACACCCACGGACCGCATAATTGATGGTTTATTCTTGATCCGAGGGACACACTTTATTAAAAGCTTAGTATTGTAAATTAGAAATAAATAACATTTTCTGTATCAACTTGAACAATTTCTATCTTATCCATAATCAAATGCAAAATTATCACAAATATCGCACTTGGAATACTTTGAAATTAAGATTATCAATAAATACCTCATCATCATCATAGGTAATCAATAGGTAGATTGGTTTGTAGCAGTCCACGTCCTTTATAATCCGTTCTATGTATCCTAATCTAGGGCGTTCTCTTGCGTCAATAAATACATTGTTACAATTTTTAGGCGCGTTTCGCTTCCATCGTGAGCGCCTATTATCGTCGGTCTGTCCGTCCGTCGGTCCGCATGTTCGTTCTCGGCTTCTACAGAACGGATTTTCATGAAATTTGATATTAAGGACTTTCTATCAAATATAACAAGAAAATCGCAAAAAAGAATCGCGTACTCCAATCAGGAGTACCACTTTACTGGTGATAAAAAATTAAATTTTCGTCACATCTCATAAAATATTGCTCATATCAAAATATTTTTCAAATAAAAGTTATAGAACTGGTAAAGAAGAGTATTTCCTTTCCTAAACATTTTTATCATAGGAGTAACCGTTATCGAGAAAATCAAACAAAAATGTCTTAATTCGTGTTGAACAAAAATTTTCTTGCATGGTTACTTCTTCATTGTTGCTAACTTAAACAATCGCACAAAAATACGTTTAATTTCCTTACGTGTGAAATGCAATACTTTTAAATAGGAAGAAAATAGATTATTTATGACGAAGAAATAAACTTTAAAATGCAATTTCCCTTACGTATAGGTATATAATTTCTTTCTAATACTCCATTGCACGAAACGCGCCCATTTGTGATACGATGTACACTTTCCTAACTTGTTAGATTTATGAGTTGAATGGCACTGCATATTATACACTAACATCCGAATGTTACGTTTCAATTTGCTAGTTGCTAAAAGTAAAGTTTACATCTGTAACTCTACTGCGGTATGTAGACTTGTTTATGTTGATTATAGAAAACTAGTTTAATGCCCGTCGAAATATCAACGGAAGAATTATAGATAGATAGATAGATTATTATTATTTTATTTTCATTTAAAATAATTAATATCCCACTTTCACATATGAAATATTTTGTCATATACAACATTCTAGTGAATGTTCTGTTCTTGACGGGCTATCTTTAGTTAAACTTAAAATAGTTCCCTCTCTTTCCCTCCCTCTCCTCCCCCTCTCCCCCTTTCACACCCTCTCTCTCCTCCCCAATCTCACACCCTCTCTTCCCTCCCCCTCTTTTCCCCTCACCCCCTTTGTCATTTCTAGTGAATATTTTGTTGTTGACGGGCTATCTTTAGTTAAACTTAAAATAGTTGCCTCTCTTTCCCTCCCTCTCCTCCCCCTCTCCCCCTTTCACACCCTCTCTCTCCTCCCCAATCTCACACCCTCTCTTCCCTCCCCCTCTTTTCCCCTCACCCCCTTTGTCATTTCTAGTGAATATTTTGTTGTTGACGGGCTATCTTTAGTTAAACTTAAAATAGTTGCCTCTCTTTCCCTCCCTCTCCCCCCTCTCTCCCTCCCCCTCCTCATTTCTCCCCCCCTCTCTTCCCTCCCCCTCCTCATTTCTTCCCCTCTCTCCCCCTTCCCCCTCTACCTCTCTCTCTCCCCCCTCTCTCGTATTTAAAGCATTCAAAACACGTTTATACCCATAAGGATTGAATTAACAATATGATATTGAGGTCTAACAATGGAATTGGTAGGCAAGGTAATATCCCCTTAAAATGACAAGATTTCCTCAAACTGTGTGAATTAAACGTTTACTTTGGGAAATTTCGAAATGTAGGTGGAAAAATATTAACATAATAAGAAATTTTATAATGTTTTCTTAAAAATAGTTCATATCCGAAAATTGTAGGCCAAATATTTCTAATTTTAATGTATAAAAGAATGAAAGCCTGTACGGGGAATAATTGATTTTTGCATGTCTTATCGGAAATGGAAATTATCCCCTGGAGTCGAACCCGAGTCTTTGATCTCGAGTTCGATACAATAAAACGTTTTGTTATCATTATATCATAATGCTATCCTGAAAATTTCATCAAATTCGCTTCAGTCGTTTGCGAGATATTAAGCTTCATGACAAACTGACAAAACTAAAAAATGACATTGTGACACTGTCTTTTACCATTATTGATGTTTGTTTGCATACATATGTAGGTCCGATAAGAAATGCAAAAAAGGCTGCTTTCTGAATTAAGTTTGTGTTCGATTCTCTTGGCAGGCATCTATAAATGTTCATTGAATTTTACGCCGAGGATGTCGGATGATAGTAAATCAATTATTTCCAATTGTACATCGATGGTCGTTTCGGCAGTAACCTCTAAGAATGGATTTGAAAATAGCTGGAATTGAAGTTCATATTTCTTAAAATCTGAAAACCCATTTTGGAAAGAATCTTCAAGTAGAGATTTAAAAAAAATATTATATTTATATTAACCTTATGATGCATAATATTCCGCGGGCCGCAGCTTTCACACCTTTAAATCAAGCAACATAAAGCGCTTACCTGTTGATGTAGTTGTTGATGGAATGAATGGATAATAGAATCCCTATGCGACAGGCGTAAGTCGGAATTTTTACTTTCTCCATATACGTAGTATAGAGAAGGTATTGTTTTCATGAAAAAATTCGAATTCGAGATTTCAACGGAAATACACGTTTTGAGGTCCTCCAAACACGTTTTGACCGTTTTATCGATGATGTCTGTGTGTGTGTCCATATGTGTGACAGAAATTTTGCGTGCGATCTAACTCAAAAATTATTCATCAGATCAGCATGAACTTCTATATTTGTGATATATATATATATATATATATTTAAGATTTAAAAAATTTTTCATAACAATCGCTCAAACGGAAGTAGCGGTTTACTCTTTTAACATTTTAGTTTTTCTTAAATATTTCGCTTAAAACTGAATTTTTATTAACACGCACACAAATATAAAGTTGTAAAAAATTTTTCCTACAACTTTTGTTTGAACTAAATTTTCACATGAGGAATATTTCAAGAGATATTCAATTTTATTCGAAATTGACGGTTAGTGGGCAGCTCGCGCGCGTGGTAGGGATAAGCGTGTAAGTTGAACTGTTTCTATCGCCGTATTTTAGTTGACAACTTACGTATGGAGAAAGTCGTGTGTTGGACACATCAATTTATTTGGGAATAAATTTAAATCAGGAATTTTGTTGTCCACAGTCATTCTTTTCTTTCGATTTTTTCGCTGTCGCGTTTTATTGCATTTCATTTTATACGCAGCATGAAATATCCTTTCTTCATTCACTGCGGCGATTCGGATTTGTTTACTTTAACTCTTCATCATCATAGGTAGTCTGTCCTTTGACAGGTCCGTGATTATTCTAGGTTAAACTTGGTTCTCCATATACTCCTATTTTCCGCATTTAACTCTTATAATCCCAATTTTTAAATTAAACGATGTTGATTCTGAATTTTTATTTATAAAAAAAAACGTTACTAATAACAGAAGCATCCATTTTTATATTATATTAATGTTTTTTACGTATACTTTTCCTATTTAAGATCCGAATTTTCTTCGTATCAATGCTGAGAGCAATTAACACACTTTCTTAATTTAATATATGCGAGGGTGGATGAATAAGCCGCAAGAAATGAGCGAAAATTTCCAAGTTCATAGCTTAACTGTAATAAAACAAACATAGAGCATAGCGATATAGGCATGTCCTTTTGTCATATAGATAACTGCGTAATTTGTGCATGTAATTGTCCCAACGAAAGATTGCGTATGTCTTTGCAATGTATGGTGGCGTCCTGCGACGAAAACCAGTGTAACGGCTGCAGCAGCGTCGTAGTCGCATTTGAAATTTTGCCCCCTCATATTCTTTTTAAAGGTCAGAACATAACACACATAGAAGAAGCTTTTCACAAGTAATCGGTCCATCTAACGTTCAATTTGCAATGATAGGAGTAAAATTCCGGTTACTCGTAAATATTAGGAAGAGTGTGACGTGTAAAATAACTTGTATTCGTCATACGAAAACTTTATTTGTTTTGTATGAGATTTATGATTTGTGCGTCGACACAGCTGTTCATTTTAAATGAGTGGTCAAAGCTGGTCAAAAGATTGGAATATGAGTAGTTTGGAATTAAATCTACTTTTCACACTCAAGTTAGGGATACACGTAGCAAATCTCCCTTGCGGGGATATTTTACTCATTTCAGTGCAGACTTAAATTGTTACATTTGATCGCTATGCGTGAAAATAAAATAAAATATTATCTTCAATGGAATTAGTTTGCATTATTTTCGGAATGATTTACCAATATCCCAGTTTGATTTCGTCTTTTTTGTGTATTGTTTTAAAAATTCGATGAAAGAACAAATCGGTATCCGTTACACAAGTTCAATTTTTCATATCTGAATTGTTTTGCGGGAAATAGAAACGTATTTCTTTTAAATATACTTAGTTTCGTCCAAGGGTCGAAATTCGTGAATACGCAGTCGATTCAGTCTCTAAAAGTAAAAGAAAAAGTATTATTAAAGTTGCAGGATCACAATATTCTATGAAAATTAATTTCGAATGCGATTATTCGGGCAAATTCATTCAAACGTCTAAAATTACTCGCAACCAAAATCGATAAATTAACACCTCTTCATGCGGCCACCTTGTTGTACATTCGTTTTATTCATGACGCACGAGACACTTGTCCACATACTATGTGGCCGAGTGCTTTCAGGGAGCGGATGTTAATCTTCTGCGAGTGTCTCTTCCCCTTTAATAAAAGTGGAATGCGCATCTGGAGGGATGGAATCCTTGTGAAAAAGCTGTGGCGTGTTGCAACTCATCGATTTGGACTGATCTGAGTCCCGCATTCAATTGTTCCGTTTCATTTGGACACATCGTGGAATATTCGCATATGTGTGTGTGTGTGGGTGAAAGGGAGCGGAAAGTGGGTTCCGATGTCTAGTTTGGTTGAAATTTATACATTGAAAAAGGGAGGAATAGGCTAGGCATAGTACGCATAGTATGACGACTATTCTGGATGCTGTCGATCATAAATTACGGTTTAATAATGGCGGTAGGAAAGGGCTGTTTCGCTTCCAATTTTTCTTATTCCAAAAACGTAACATCGTACTAACTTTATGAATATTCTCCATTAGAATGTGAAAAGGAATGGGAAGGTATGATCCATGCCCAAAAGCTTTTTTTTTTTTACGATTTATGTTGTCTTGTCAAAAAAGATAAATATTAATGTACTAATATAATGCCAGTCAAAAATGACGGGAGGAAAGATACGATCGTTCAAACTATTTAGGGAGATCATATTGACATCAGAAATTTAAACTGTCTTGAAAATCGTTTTCCCCTCCTTCCCTCCCACTGTCCCTCCTCCCTCTGTCTCCCCATCTTTCCCTCTATCTCGTATTAAAATCATTGAAAGCACGTTTACACCCATAAGGATTGGAATAACAATATGATATCGAGGTCAAACAATGGAATAGGTAGTTAAAATGGCAAGATTTCCTCAAAATGTTTGAATTAAAGATTGAGAAATTTCGGACTGCAGGCAGAAAACGATGGAAAGAATAACAAACTTTATAATGTTTTCTTCAAAATGGTTTACATCCGAAGATTGTAGGTCAATTCTTTGTCAAATTAATCTAAAAATGAATGAAAGCCTGCACGTCAAAATGTCCATTTTTACGTGTTGCCTTATGGAAAATGGAAATTACTCCCTGGAGTCGAACCCGGGTCTTTGATAAAATTTTTAGGATAGCATTATGATATAATGATAACAAAACGTTTTATTGTATCGAACTCGAGATCAAAGACCCGGGTTCGACTCCAGGGGATAATTTCCATTTCCAATAAGACACGTAAAAATCAATTTTTCGCCGTACAGGCTTTCATTCTGTTATAGATTAAAATTAGAAATATTTGGCCTACAATCTTCGGATATGAACTATTTTTAAGAAAACATTATAAAGTTTCTTATTATGTTTATCGTTTTCTGCCTACGTTTCGAAATTTCCCTATGTAAACCTTTAATTCACACAGTTTGAGGAAATCTTGCAATTTTAAGGGGATGTTGCCTTGCCTACCAATTCCATTGTTAGACCTCGATATCATATTGTTATTTCAATCCTTATGGGTATAAACGTGCTTTGAATGCTTTTAATACGACAGAGGGGGGGAGAGAGAGGTAGAGGGGGAGCGAGAGGGAGGGGGAGAGAGGGGGGAGGGTGTGAGATGGGGGAGAGGGAGGGAAAGAGAGGGAACTATTTTAAGTTTAACTAAAGATAGCCCGTCAACAACAAAATATTCACTAGAAATGTTGTATATGACAAAATATGTCATATGTAAAAGTGTGATATTAATTATTTTAAATGAAAATAATAATAATCTATCTATCTATAATTCTTCCGTTGATATTTCAATGGGCATTACACTAGTCATCATATAAATAAAAGCCATAGCAAACGGTGTGTGTAATACGACTGAACCGAATTTGATGAAATTTTCAGGATAGAATTATGATATAATAAAAACACGTTTTAATGTATCGGTAATATATAAAAGTCCTATTCTGTCCCTTTGTTCTTTTCTCACTCCCTATGTCACGCTTTGAAAAGCAGAAATATACCTGGCAAGAGGGAACTAAGGTCAGCTTTTGAAGCACAATAGATACTCGCGGAGAGGGTTTCGAACCTTCGCTCGGATCGAAGGTGACCCTCTCAGCAGGAGGTATGATTTCAGCTCAAAGAAGACTGCCTCAATTTTATTTCAGAATAATCTATCATCCCCGTCATTTTTGACGGGCATTTATACTAGATTTACTTATAAATATCGCTGGAATGATGCGCCCTTTTATTAGTTATTCCTACGAAACCTGATATGTTATCATTTATTTGCGTTCCACGCAGCTTTATGGACATTGTACGAAGGATGTGCATAGGAAAAAGTTACTTATCTGTCTGTCCTTTTCAATTCATCGACCGATGAAGGCCTCCCCCAGATTCGTCCAGTTTTCCCTTTCATCTACCTCCCTCCTCCAAGTTGACCCTAAGAACTTCACAAGCTCACTGTCCCATTTGTATTACGGTCTTCTTTTCTATCTCTCTGACGTTTCATATAATGTGATGGGTTAGACTACAGAGAAATAATACGGTGCCTACAGAATAATTATATTTTAGGAAATTCGAGGTTAATGTCACAAAGAAAGTTGTCTCCGTACAATTAAGCTTGCGGCATGGCACGACGTGGTCGTAAGAGAATCCAATGCCGAGAAATGCTGCTCACTAACAGCATGCGTGAAATCGCCTGTTAACTTAAACAACCAAATTTAAATTAAATTAATTAAATACACATGTTTCATGTGTGTTTCAGAGATAATATGGAATGTTGAACATAAATTTAGACCAATTTAGTGATGTTAATTAATTGTAAACAAATCATGTAATCAAAAGTAGACGGTATTTCGAGCATACGATACCACTTAAGTTCTAATCGAATCAGTTCACTTTTGTGCATGTTTTGTGCGCGATGTTTGTAAATACTAATTCAGATTTGTATTACGTAAATTAAAAGCCGCTGCATTCGAATTTTCGCTCGACCTCTTTCTGTAAAAGTCATTTTTACTTTCTCATACGAAGTATCGAGAAAATATTGATTTCGCGAAAAAATTCGACCTCGGGATTTTTACGGAAATTCACGTTTTAGGTGTCGCTGAATCCGAAAAAGTGGTTTTCGCAATGCCGTCTGTCTGTTACTGGCTCTGGAGCCTAGACGGTAGAACGAAAATGAATGAAATCTCGTACTTAGGCATTTTATCATACTGAGCAGCGTATATATAGAAATAGTTGACATTGATCAATAATTAAGAGTAGTTTATTCTACGCATTTTTAAAAACAATTCGATTTTCTCGAAAACGGCTATAAAGATTTTGATCAAATTTCGTACAGTTACTTGAGTTTACGTCTTCAATAATACTGTATAGTCCACATTTCTCAAAAAATGAATATAAGGCTAGTTTATTCTGGGCAACTTTAGCAATAATTCGATTTTCTCAAAAACGGCTCTAACGATTTTGATCAAATTTCGTACAGTTACTTGAGTAAACATCTAATATAATACTACGTATTTTATGTTTCTCAATGAATGAATATAAAGATAGTTTATTCTTGGGCAACTTTAAAACAAAAATTGGATTTTCTAAAAGCAGGCTCATACGATTTTCATTTTCTAAAGATAACTAAACGACGCATTAGTACCCATATATGAGAAAGTTTGTACAATGTATGTTGTACCGATTTTTTAAGCAGGATACACTGCTAACAAGGGGGAATCTAGAAACTTCCCAAGGGAGGGGGGTGGGGGGTGGCGGCTATTGATTATTTTTCGATGGGGGTGGGGGTTATTTTTAATTTGTACATGCAATCCTTGTCAAAATTATTTTCTATTAATAAACCATGATACACGATAGAATACTAAGATAATTATCACAATGAAGCCTATTGGGGAAAACCTCCTGCAGCATGACAACACTCTCAGCTTCCCCATTTGCTACCCCTAAAGAATATCCAAGGAGGGGGCAATCGATCGCCACCTACCCCCCCCTCTTGGATCCGTCACTGCCTGCTAACATGTAGAACAAAATCATCAAAGGTATTAATGTTGACATTGCAAATATTGTAAATTAAAATCTTTCAAATGCCTACATGCATGCATGCAGGCATTTGTAAGCTAAGTAGTAGTCCCAAAATCAAGTAAAAAAAGTATTTAAAACAATTTCATTTACCCCAAGTAATTATAACATTATTATAGTTGAAAAGTAAATAGTTTAAGCCACGTAAAAACGCACTATAAAAGACTCGGCTTCGATGAAATAAGTCATGCTAATCAGATTCAGGCAAAAACATATGTTTAAATATTGAGTCATATATATGTAACTTAAATAATAGTTATTTAACTATTGCAAAAACAGCATAGAGTCCTTTGAACTGAATATCCTAACAATTATAAAAAGACAAATAAACGATGAACAACGATGACCGTTATTCTATGAAAATAAAATGTGATGGACAAAGTCTTTTGGACAATGAACTTGGTTTCCGTTCGGTGTAAAGTTTCGACACATTTAAAATCACTTCTCGATTGGGGGAAAAAATACAAAAATATATTTTTCCACCCCAAGAGTAAGGTTGGCAGACGTTTGGTGACCTCGCCTAGATTCGACTTCATTCCTTTAGAGAGAGAGAGAGAGCCTTAGGGAAAATTACCGCGTTCAGTCACCGTCCTACTCCGGCTGCCACGCCTCCCCCCTTCCAACCCCCCTCCTTCCAACCCCCCTCCCCCCTTCCCTCCGACCACTATCTCTCTCTCCCTCTCTCTCAAAAGCGTAGGCAATTCAACCGCCCGCAGTCGATTTCCCACTGCATCATTTTAGCGCAGCGGAGGCAGTATTTATTCCTGCATCTCTGTCGTAGCCAGAGGGAGAACGCTCGTTCAAATTTATTCGGACGGAACGTCGGCGGCGCCAAAGGCAATGGGGTATCACGCGCGTAATAAGAGGTCGGTCTCTTTCTCTCTCTCTCTCTATCGCTGTTAAAAAGCGCGTGCAATTAGAGGAAAGAGATAGCCTACTTCTCTCCCTCTCTCTGTCTCTCTATCTTTCTCTCTCTCTATCGAGTTTTTTTTAAAAGGATGGAGATTCGCAGTTTGGAAAAGTCTACACTGTTACGCTGTATTTACCGGCGTAATGTTTGAACTTTTTTCTCAGAATTTCGCAGCCAAAATAATTAAAACGAGAAGATAATTTAAGGTTAAAAAAAGGCGTATTTTCTATACCCTTTATCCGCACCTATTAATGACATATTCATTGAGCAATTTATAGGAAAAACTGTCGTATAGAGATATTTTATATCGCCTACGAAAAATACACTTTTTTAAAAGTTTATTTTAATTAAATGTAGTGATTTTTTAAGCGGCACCTTATGATGAACGTCTAACACATTCTGGAGAAACGGTTTCGAGCTTTCGCGATCTTGAAATATAAAGGAAGAAAAAACGATAATTTCCGAACAGTTTTATAGCGTGCTTTGAATTTAGATTTTCGAATTCCCGACGTCCAACCCTGTTGTCACGCCTCTCCCCCGTCAGCCTTTCTTCCTCGGTAATTGCTTTCGAAAATGTCTTTCAAAAGAAAAAGTGAAGCGTCTGGATAATACTTAGTGTCTGCTTTTTTACATTTAGAGAAATGTTGGTGCGAAAATTATGCCAGTGAATACTGAAAATTGTGGGATCGCATCCTCTATTTTTCTTTAAAAAAAATAAAATGAAAGATTATTTTTTGTGTTTTCATGGCGGCTCTTTTATAAGTTACAATCGTTCTTTGACGGCCTCCCGGATTTCTCGATTTCTATATGCATATATTTTTACTTTCTCATATACGAAGTATATTGAGAAAGTATTGTTATCGCGAAAAAATTCCACCTCGAGATTTTTACGGAAATATAGGTTATAGGTGTCGCTGAATCCGAAAAAGTGCTTTTCGCAATGCCGTCTGTCTATCTGTTACTGGCTCTGGAGCCTAAACGATAGAACGAAAATGGATGAATCTCGTACTTAGGCATTTTATCATACCGAACAGAGTATATGAATAAATGGTTGGCATTGCCCAATAATTAAGGGAAGATTATTTTACGCATTTTTAACAACAATTTGATTATCTCAAAAAAACGGCTATAACGATTTTGATCA
The DNA here is from genome assembly GCA_036926305.1 of Uropetala carovei. Lineage (NCBI taxonomy): Eukaryota > Metazoa > Arthropoda > Insecta > Odonata > Petaluridae > Uropetala > Uropetala carovei. Next base: position 4,032,003 of record JAXCHB010000242.1, on the reverse strand, counting down.
AATTTCGTACATTTATTTGAGTATACTTCTGCAATAATACTACATATTTCATTTTTCTCAATGAATGCATGTAAGGCTAGTTTATTCTTGGCAACTTTAACAATAATTGGATTTTATAAAAACCGGCTGTTACGATTTTTATTTTCTAAAGCTAACTAAACTACGCATTAGTACAATGTATGTTGTACCGATTTTTTGTCGTAGAAGCCATCTGTTCGAACGGTTAGAGTTAGCCTGATACTTGATCAGCCGTTCTTTATTTATGAGCGCCACAAAAGTAATGTTTTACATAAATACATTATGATAGAGTAACAGTTCTTATAAATTTCCTTAAAAAATCTGACGCCCGTTTGTTAGGGTGACGAGATATTCGTTTTCCCGGATCTGTCCCGGTTTGCATTGCTGTCTCCCGAAAGACTTCCAGGAAACGCATTTTCTTTAATAAGTGATTTTTACTATTTGAATGGAAATCATTGCGTGAAGGCATCATTTAGGTATTTCGCATTAAATACGACACTAAAACATATGTTCCCATTAATTTTCTGGCAAAATCTGAAATAATTTTGCACACACAGACTGCGAACCACAAATGCAAATTACTTATCGTCTGAAATATTTAAGGATGACGCCATGACAAAATAGCGAGACTATCTTATCTTGACGATAAAGTCCTCTGTTATTTTAATACAGGTCACTTAGTTTTCTAATTTCTAAATATGTTCATAAATTCTTTCTAATAAAATGATGGCGTTAAAAATGGTAAGGTTTAAGTATTAATAAAATAATAACGAATAATCTCTTGTTTAGATATTAAGTATTAACCGAGCTGCTGGAGCATTCTCAGCTTATGATGCAGCCCGCCGAGGCAACCGCAGCTATGATTGCGGCCCACCACGTGGATAGGTTGCTATAGTCGATCCAACATCGGAAGACATGGCCTCGAAAACGGGGCGTACACCAGTTAGCAGCAGCCAATAGGAGACTGTTTGTTTGGGAAGGTAGTGGGGAGGAAACCAGTCTCACTCCTGCTCTCGAAGAGATCGCATCGGACTGCGTTGCCGTTTCTACCGCCGTTTCCTTGCTGTGGATCAAAAAGAAGGATGGGAAGTATTTTATTTAGAAACTGCGTAGTATATCAGCTGAGCAAGAGCTGGCAGCGCGCATCGATATCTGCTCTCACGCACGAAAGTTGAGATGGGCGATGGAAGGGGAAACGTTCGTGATTGGCTACTTGCTCTAAGTAGGCCAGGAGTCTTCCGATGTTGGATCGACTATAACACCATATTTCAAAGTAAAGAGAAATATTTCGTTCGGTTTCTGGTAATTAATTTTAGTTAGTTGATTATAATATTTTCATATATTTTATAAATGTAACAAAAGAGCAGAAGTTTTTAGACGGCGATTTTTCTCACAAGTATAGAGGCGATATACGTAGTAGTGATTTTGCCCCAGATTAGTGTTAAGTTTATTCCTTCGAGTAACAAGTACGTGCGGGAGATGCAAAGCGTATACCCACCTCCTATATACCTATGGGTGTTTATTTCTCGTCCATCTCATAAAATCTCAACGGAGTCCAAGACCACCGCTCATTACTCCCAAAGTTTCCATGGAGTTAGGCGGAAGAGTCACCTTACAGAAAAAAACATCAGAATAACTCGATAGAGTGGCGAAAACAGCATTAGAAATAAAAATAAGAAATACTCCCATTTATAGTTTTAAAATAAAATTTTGCAGACAGATGAAACAGTTTTTTTTAAACCATCGTGAAAAATCTGCGTCCATGCAATATGATCAGTTATGAGAAAAAGCCTGAGAAAGGCTGGAGGAAGCTTTTGAGGTAAATGTTTGAGGAACCTTGCCTGCAGTGCATTTTTCTCTCGAATACATTATATCAAAGTTCTAGAATTCAAAAACGCGATCTCTGCGTGAACAAATAAGGTAACATGTAGATTAATGAAATCCCAATCGTGTTGAAATAATAAAACAATGGAAAATAAGAAGTTTTTACTTTGTTTGTTCATTTGTTACGCTCACAACCATGAAATTTATGCTATCTCAGCATATATACGTGTACTTCAAAAGCCGAAATATACGAGTCATATATCGAACAGATTTTTATGTTTAAATTAAGAGTTAAATTCGAATTAGAATCAAACCTGTGTGCAATTCAATGCCGGATTGGGAATAACTCGCACGTAAATAAAAAAAATATTGGCAGGAGTTACGTAACCAATAATACGGTCTTTGCTTATAAATATTATCACTTTTCCGTTATTAATAGTACGGCGGTTAGTCTGTCTGCCTACCAAAGAAGATATCGCGGGATCGAATCATGAAGTGAACACAGTCATATGTGAATCTTTCCGTAATGTTTCATATGTTCATTGTAAAAGGCAATAAATGGTTATTTTATGAGGTAGTAAAAAAACGAATAAATAAATAGCTTATAAGTAAGACACCCTGCTTAAATGTTCTATTTTTTTTACAGAAAGGTAAACCGTAAACAGAGAAAATTTGCCCATTCCGTATTACAAGGCGATACGCAAACGTAACCGCCTTTTATTTCTAGTCAATCCTTTACTTTTAGAGGAGATCTCGCATTTCGTTTATTATGCATAAAAGTTTTTTTAGAAAAGTTATGCGTAAATTAGGCAGTTTGTGATTAGGCAGTTTTTGCGATCGAAAATAAACAACCAGTTATTTATGCTATATTCGTGCTTTCTTCGACGGTGTGGAGAGGGAGGACAGAGGGAAGAGAGAGAGAGAGAGAGGAATAGAGAAATAACGAGAGAAGACCATGCAGGCCAAAATGAAAAACAACGGAATAAATAACCAATTTATTATTTGATTTTATGCGCCGCCGTACTTTACCCTCGTCCGTTCAAGCGGCACGTTTAAAAAAAAATCCCGATGCCATTATTTCAACCCTGGAGACCTCGCACGGTATTCGAGGGTGTTTTATTCCCGCTGGCGTGCTTGCCTACGTGTGTGTGTGTTGGTATTTGCTGCCATGAAAAGAAAAATGAGTGCGAGGAACCGCAAAGGGGATCTGAGGGAGTATGTTGTGCGTCCGCTCCCGTATGTATATATATCCTATATATTTATGAGTTTGTTTTTTATTTGTGCATCAATACATTTCCACACCGTTAAAGCTAGAGTAATCAAACTTTCAACAGATACTTTCTTCACAAATAGGGAGGTCGAAGGCTACTTTTTAATCTCAAATGTTTTATATTAATTGTACAAAAAGCAAAATAACTTTGTGTGCTAATGGCCACGAGTGAATGCTAGAGATCGGTCAGAAAGAACGGAACAGTTTTTTTTGGAACTGTTCTGATGCCTAAACTGTTCAGTAAAATAACTGTTCTCATAAACTTACTGTTCTTAAAGAACAGCTAACTCTACATCTTATACACAGTGAGTAAGGTGGGAAACGACTACTTCCTTATCCGTAATTGGACGGCGGGGACTGATTAAACTACGCGTATTATCCCAAGTCCTATCATTGATTTGAATCAAATTTGCTACGATTGTGGAGGGCTTCCAGAAATAATTCATACATGGCTTTTGTTTCTCTCTACCCGTATTATTCAAAACGGCTGCCGAATGAATTCTTAAATACCATGTATCACCTAGAATTCCGATCGGATTTGAACCGAATTTCCCCGGGCAACGCCGGGTATTTCTGCTAGTGTGTGTGTATATACATATACATACATACATTACTTTTCCTCTTCCTTAGTATTTATATATATATATATATATATATATATATATATATATATATATATAGAGAGAGAGAGAGAGAGAGAGAGAGAGAGAGGATGGCGAAGAGGAAATGAAGGAGGTGGAGGCGATGGAGGGATATGAAGAGAGAGAGAGGGATAGATCGAAAGCCTTTAGAGATTTAGGGTAAGGATGTACGATTAAAAGGGTAGGGATAGAGGACGAGAGGGTTTAGTGAGGAAGGAGGAGAGAATAAACGCGAATGAATAATGGGATGGCGGGAATATGGGAAGAGAATGGAAGGTATTAGCTCGCGAGAGAGAATGTTGTAGCGTCAGAAGGTGGGAGGTGTGAGAGAGAAAGGGAGAGAAGGGGAGGATTTAGTGAGAGAGGGAAGGTGGGCCTTGAAAAGAGGGAAGTTGGTGGAATGAAGAGAGGGGAGGGAGAGAAGGGGGGGGAGGGGAGAGTGGGCGGAGATGTCGGGAGAGAAGAGAGGAAGAGAAAGTAAGTAAGCGAGGGTTGTATGAAATGAGGGTAGAAAAGGGCGGGGGGAGGGGGGTTGGGTTGGGTTGGGTTGGACACAGCGGTTTTTGGTATCGGTGTAAGTCGAAAGAGAGAGAGGGAGGGAGAGGGCGGGAGAGGGAGGGAGAGAGAGAGACAGAGAGAGGAGAGAGTGTTAGATGGAGTTTTGAGACAAAGGGATGGGTTGGGAGGGTGTTGAAGGAGTGCGGAAAGTAAAAGGGAAAGAGATAGGGAAGTAGAGTGGGCGGATGAAGTAGTGCATAGTTTAAGAAGACGTGAAGGAGGAGAAAAAGGGAGGTGAATAATCCCTTGGCTGTGAAAAACGGAGGTTACGAGTTTTAGGGGTAACCGAAAATTGCTTTCGCGTATGAAATAGCTATAGTCACGAATCTTGGAGATGTTTCGTTGCGCCGAGAGAATTTTTTAGGCGCGTTTCGCTTCCAGCGTGAGCGTCTATTATTGTCGGTCTGTCCGTCCGTCCGTCCGTCCGTCCGCATGTCCGTTCTCGGCTTCTACCGAACGGATTTTCATGAAATTTGATATTAAAGACTTTCAATAAAATATAATAAGAAAATCGGATAAACGAATAGCGTACGCCAATCAGGGGTACCACTTTACCGGTGACAAAAAATTAAATTTTTGTCATATCTCGTAAAGTATTAGTCATTTTAAAATATCTTTCAAATAAAAGTTGTGGAACTGGCACTTCCGTATGTCTCTTTGTGTACTTGGCCACAGATTTTCGGTTAACTTCCGGGTGACTTTTGGCATACCTAGCTGCAGCTTCCCGTAGTTGTTTTTTTCCTAGCCGCTTGTGAAAATGTTGCACGGCGCCTACCACGCTTAGCAATCTTTGGACTATTTTCTTTAGATCTTTGGGTCTCACTTTCCATCTCTGTCTTATTTTGAGATTTATTTGTCGTATTTGGGGTGGTCAATTTTGTAAGTATAACTACAGGCTTTAATAACAATTTCGGATCCTCCATGGAAGTTGGAAGAAATTCATAAACATCGAAATGCCCATTACTCAAGTCACCACTGAAACGAAGTCTCTTGACTGGCATCACTTGTCGGAGAACTGGAAGTAGGAAATTTAGTGATGAGTGAGTGAGACATAAACAAAAACATAACAAACATAAACATAATAAATAAAAAATCATAATTCCCATAAGAATAACATTAGAGGTATTTTCCTCATTTTCCAAAAAATGCTGAATTTTTCGGGATTTTCTTTCTTTGTTGCACCTTTAGGGGAGGTCCTGAGTAGAACCTGAAAATTTCATGCTTTCCCCCCTCCCCCTTCTACATCCTCCAATCCCCGACCTTTCCACGCTCCCTTCCCTTCCACCCCCACACCTTCACCCCAGTGTCACTGCCATATCAGTTGTGTCTCTCTTGTGCTGACGAAGGGATCATCCCGAAAGCTCTAACCTCTACAAATGTGTCTCTCCAACACCCCAGCGGCTCTACTTCCGGTAAGTGTTCACTGGGTTTCCTTCAACACCTAGTTGCCCAAAATATCCTTACTTACCTTTCCTCTTCCTTAGTATTTATATATATATATATGTGTGTGTGTGTGTGTGTGTGTGTGTGTGTGTGTATACATATACATGAATAGATAGAAAAGAGAGCCGAAAAAAGATAGGAGGAAATGAAAGAGAAGAGAGAGAGAGAATGAATAAAACAGAGATTGAGGACGGACGGAAGAAGAGGAAATTATGTTATAGGAGGAGAAATAGCGTGAGAGATCTGTGGACGGGTGCAAGAGACACTAATCAATGACCCATGAGGGGAAAAGAGGGATGCTGGGAAATTTGAATAGGAGAGAAAATATAGAGATTGCGTAGGTGGACGGGGAGGGCATGTTTTAGTGAGAAAGGGACGGGAGAGAGAGAATAGCATAGGGAAGGGAAAAAAGTGTTTGGCGCCAATGGATTAGTCTTCGCGCGAGGGAGATTTTGGGTCTGGCTGCGTTAGATTGCGGTCCCTTGGTTCTCTTTGGAGGGTCCGAATTATCGGAAGAGAATAAATGGATTAAGGTAGAATGAGTGCGTTCAGAATTTCGAGGGAAAGGACGGTGGTTAGAACGAGAAACGAAGGCGCCATATGGTTAGCATTTGGTGAAAAGCGTGGGTTATTATTCTCATGCGAACGTAGGAAGCACGAAAACGTGTTAATCTTCAGGGTGAAAATTTCCCCGATATCCAGTAATATGAGATACGATAAAGGAGAGAGGAATTTTTGAACTAAGAAAATCGATCAAAAGACGCCGACGGTTTAGGGAAGAGCGTGTCGTAAAAGAAACACAACCAGGAAATAACGGGTTAAGCGATGTTAAAGGTATTTTTTTTAAAATAACAGCTGCAGTTAATTTATTCCCTGAATTTTTCCGCGCTATCATCGCTCTACATAAAACGCATTCGAACGACTTACTTAGTTGGGTTTTTAGTTTCTCCATACGTAGTATAGGGAAAGTATTCTGATCTCGAAAAAAATCGACTTGGAGATTTCATCGGAAATACACGTTTTCAGGTCCCTAGAACACGTTAAGACCATTTTCGGAATGATGTCTGTGTGTGTGCATATGTATGTGACTTTGGGCACTCTAACTCAAGAAGTACTTGCCATATCCTTACCAAATTTCATATATAACACTTTAGCATGAGCACAAAGAAGTACTTAGTTTTTGGACAATAACGGTTAAACGAAACTCGAGGTTTATTCGAAACCCGATTCGGTTTTTGCGATATTTCTTCGTTAACCCATCATTATTGTATAAACAATTCTATACAAAAGTCATAGAGAATATAATTTCCTACAACTTTCATTTGATACAATTTTCCATATCAGTTATTGTTTAGGAATTATTTATAAACAATCGGTTCTTTCGGTTTCCGTCAAATATCTCCTTAAAAACGTCATTATTGGTAATCTTCGTGAGGACCAAAGTTGTAGAGAATGATATTTCTTCCAGGTTTTGTTTGAAAAAATTTTCGTAGAACCATCCATTTCGGAGATATTTTGCTTATTCGTAAATTTCCAGTATACACGGATACCACCATGTAGCTGTGAATTCTGTAAACATATTCAAACTATAATTTACGGCAATAAGGATGACTGTATTCTTTTACGATACGAAATGATAATTTTGCCTCATAATGCTATTCATAATAATTTAAATATCTATACCCCAAATATGGAGAAATTTATGTTGGCACACTTTAAAATACCTATGTCTTTTGTCATCCTCTCTCGCTGGAAGAGGAAGAACATTTTTGGAGGCTTGGCTAATTTTCCGAAGACTAACGGCTTCATCTTTTCACTTCCTGATAACATTGCCAATCGGATTCCTAATTTTTCCCGCACGCCATTCGTTCGCCTTATATAGCGGAATGCCATTTCCCTCCCCGCACATTAATTTTCATGCAATTCCATACCGTTCACGGTCGAGCCTTCCAACACTAGCTTGAAGCATGCCTGGTCCGAGCACGTTTGCTAATTCTAACTCCTTTTGGAATGTTTCTGGAGTGAGCATTTTGCAACCATTGAAATTTTTTTGCTTTTAAAGCAGGTTATTTAGTATTATTCCTAGTTTATCTGCTCTTGACAAGGAGAAAATGAAAAGTAAAAGTTAATAAACTCATTAATAAATCATTTTTTCGTAAACAAACGAATTGTATGCGTACGTTAGGTGTAGAAAGAATTCGTTTTACGCACTGAATTAACTACGTCTCTCTCTCTCTCTGCATATATATATGTGTGTGTGTGAATATTTGTAAACACATTATACCGTCTATCGAAGGTACTTTGCTTGTTTAAATATTTAAAGAGACGCAAATTAACGGATGAATAATTTTATTCAGCTCAAGATCCTTCGGTTGGCCACCAATTAGAGCAATAGCGTTCCCAGAACTAATTAAATATCATCATCATCAGCCTTTTTCAATCCACTGACGGATGAAGGCCTCCCCCAACGTCTTCCAGTTTTCCCTGTCAACTGCCTCCCTCCTCAAAGTTTGTCCCAAGAACTTAACAAGCTCTCTGTCCCACCTGTCTTTCGGTCTTCTTTTCGGTCTCTTGATGTTTCTGAGGATCCATTCGATGACACTAGACGTCCAACGCTGGTCATTTCTTCTAGAAATATGGCTCGCCCACTGTCATTTTAGCGCCTTCACTTTCTAATCACGTCACAGACTCCCGTCTTCTTTCTTACCCTGTCGTTCCACTTGCGGTCTCTTCGGGTGATCCCTAACATGCATCTCTCCATGCTCCTGTGTTGTTTGCAGGAGCTGTATCATTCTGGCATTCATCGTACATGTTTCACAGCCATATGTCAGAACAGGCAGAACACATTGGCCATACAGTCTCCTTTATTAAGAAGACTGGTATATTTGATTTAAAGATTCTTGCCAAAAGCACTCCATGCCATCTTCACTCTCCGGTTGATTTCTCCAATAAGCGAACCATCAGTAGTGATGAGTTGACCTAAGTAAACATAGCTGGTTACTTCACCGAGGTCTGCTCCGTTGATATGTATCTTCTCAGAATTTGTGAAGGAGTTGTACATAACCTTTGTTTTATTAAGATTCATCTTATGTCCAGCTTCTCGGCTTGCTTGCTCAAGCTCTTCAGTTCTTCTACAGAGCTCTTCTGGGCTCCCTGCGAACAGTATGATATCATCTGCAAAGCGCAGGTGACTCAGATGTTCTCCATTTACCTTTATGCCTTTTTCTTCCCAGTCTAGCGTTTTGAATACTTACTCTAGAGCTGCTGCAAATAACTTAGGGTACATAGTACCTCCTTGTCTCACTCCCTTTTCGGTATTAAAGGCACTCGTTTCTTCATGCAGCTGGACAGATGTTGCATTTTCGTAGATATTCTTGATCAAGGTCATGTACGTTTCTTCTAATCGTTGTTCCTTTAGTGCACGTAACACCGGCGAAGTTTGGGCAGAGTCGAATGCTTTCTCGTAGTCGATGAAGCACATACATAGAGGTAATTCGTACTCATTAGTCCGACTGATTACCTCTCTCACGACTTGGATGTGGTCCATCGTGTTATACCCGCTGCGAAATCCATCTTGCTGTCTGGGTTGGGCAGAATCAAGATGGTATGTATTTCTACGTTTTCCATTGCGTGTTTCTACCTTTATAAGTCATCTTCCAAGCCAAACCACAATATGACCACCACAATCATCATATCCCAACCTTTTATCCTTCCCGATATGGATCCAAAAAATAAACGATAACCGTGGATAAATTACTCATTGAGAAGAAGACCTCGCGATATAAAGGAGACCTTTCTTCCCCTATCGAAGTTGTCGCATTGTACCGTCTTCTCTTTCTGCATTCCCATCTCCTTCTTATGCCGTATCATCCTCACTGGAGATAAAAAATCGGTACAGCATACAAACTTTCTCATATACTAATGCGTCGTTTAGTTATCTTTAGAAAATGAAAATCGTATGAGCCGGTTTTTAGAAAATTCAATTTTTGTTAAACTTGCTCAAGAATAAACTAGCCTTATATTCATTTTTTGAGAAATATGAAGTATGTAGTATTATTTCAGACCTATACTCAAGTAACTGTACGAAATTTGATGAAAATCCTTCGAGCCGTTTTTGAGAAAATGAAATTACTATTAATGTTGCCTAGAATAAACTAGCCTGATATTCATTTTTTGAGAAATATGAATTATGTAGTATTATTGAGGACGTAAACCCAAATAACTGTAGGAAATTTGATCAAAATCGTAATAGCCCTCTTCGAGAAAATGTTTTTTAAAATGCGTAGAATAAACTTCCTTTAATTATTGAGCAATGTCAATCATTTCTTCAATGCTTCTGCTCAGTATGATAAAATGCCTAAGTACTAGATTTCAATCATTTTTGCATTACCGTTTAGGCTCCAGGGCGATTAACATACAGACGGCATAGCGAAAACCACTTTTTCAGTCTCAGCTACACATAAAACGTATATTTCCGTAGAAATCTCGAGGTCGAATTTTTCGCGATTACAATACTTTCACAATATACTTCGTATATAAGAAAGTAAAAGGGAATGGGAGATTTATAAATTACCTTCCATATCGCGAAACGAAAATGGAATTCGGAAATTCTGTATGATATAAGATGCGGATTTTTCCATTCTTCAGATGCCTAATGTTGCGCTCGCTTTTTTCCCGAATTTTTCTCGTCCTTTCTCTTACTTCTCGGAAGGATTTTCCTGCGTCCCGTCTTTCAACCGATTATCCGTCTCTCGCCGCAGCGAGATTCGCAAAGTCTCGTCTCCAATATCGTCAGATATATCATATATGAAATTAATACACCATTTCTGGTGTCCCATAATTAAAAGTCTTAAGTGGATAGGTAGTAAAACGGATTTTCAAAGTTGGATCCACGAGAATTTATTGATCGTCCCGGTTTCGACTTAGCACGTCATCCTCGGGCTAAGAAAAGAGATTACCTGGTAGTAAATAAGTTCTCTTTGATCCTACATTTTGTTGTTCATGGTTTCTGCTTAAATGTGAGATAAATAAACTTCGTTGATGACGAACTACTTGCGTAAGTTTTCAGTTAACTTTTTAACGTTTGGTATCTTTATCACAAGTGTAATGACTTTTTAACGAGTTGAATGCATTACTAGCCTTTATATTAATTTGGAAAGTCCATCTGTGAGCCGAATCCCCTCCGAAATTCGGAATTTTATGGTTTTCAGACGTTTCCCGGAGCTGCTTGAATAGATTTAATGCACGGGAACTACTTGTTTTTCACTTTAGTTACACATGGTTAAGATAATAAAGTGATAACAATTATTTAACATACATATATAGCATACGTATAGTTAATCTCTAAAATTATTTATTTATTTATGATTATTATTTGTTTAATTGCTCGGTTTTGATAGCTACAATGCAGAATCCGTAACTTAAAAGATTTATGAGCACATAATTTTCTACGCCCGATCTTACCGTATGACCTTTATCTGATAGAAACAATTACTTTTACAATTTATCTGCTATTAAGTAGTATAATTTACAGTGGTTACGTCTACATGTATAATTACAGGTACAATACCTCATTCGGATCCAACAGTTTCTCATGTACATTTTTACTTTCTGCATACGTAGTAATGGGAAATATTGTGATCACGAAAAAGATCGACTTCCAGATTTCAACGGAACACGTTTAGACTATTTTCGGAATAATGTCTCTGTGTGTGTGCTTGCGTGTTTGTATGTGATTGTGGGCACTCTAAGTACTTGCCATATCCTTACCAAATTTAATATATAACACTTTAGCATGAGCACAAAGAACTACTTAGTTTTTGGACAATAACGGTTAAACGAAACTTGAGGTTTATTCGAAACCCGATTCTGTTTTTGCGATATTTCTCCGTTAAAACATCAATATTTTATGTATACTTGATACAAATACTATAGCGAAAGTAATTTCCTACAACTTTTATTTGAAACAATTTTCCATATCAGTTATTGTTTAGGAATTATTTATAAACAATCGGTTTTTTTCGGTTTCCGTCAAATATCTCCTTAACATATTCGTTATTGGTGATCTTCGTGAGGACCAAAGTTGTAGAGAATGACATTTCTTCCAGGTTTTGTTTGAAAAAATTTTCGTAGAACCATCCATTACGGAGATATTTTGCTTATTCGTAAATTTCCAGTATACACGGATACCACCATGTAGCTGTGAATTCTGTAAACATATTCAAACTATAATTTACGGCAATAAGGATGACTGTATTCTTTTACGATACGAAATGATAATTTTGCCTCATAATGCTATTCATAATAATTTAAATATCTATACCCCAAACATGGAGAAAGTCATGTGTTGGCCACATCAGATTATTTCCGCTTTTCTATGTGGGGGAAAAAACTAAACATTTGTATATATCGCGACACCAAAAATAGCAAAGCTACTATTATTATGCTTTTCAATGTGTGGCATACGAGAACTCTCTATAATCAATAACGTATACATATTATACCATACTTCGTGACTGTAAGAAATTTTAACCTACGTCTTTAAATATTTTTATTGATGTTTTCTTCTCACTTCCATTTTCCTCCAATTTCGTCAATTTATCTCATCCTCGTTGTTATATCTCTCGCCACCATTTTCTACAATTTAATTCCATTTAATTTAATTAGGGTTAGGGGGGAAAAATCTTCCTCCGTTAGCCCTTTTTTTAAAAACATTTTTGCATACCTATTGCTTCTACTTTGCGCAACGCTTTCGAGTTTCTGACCCTTTTGTGTCTGCCCGCCTCCTTTTCAAATTTATACATCTGTCTCTTACCCACTTCTCTCTCCCATTCTTCCCCCTCCGCCCCCTCCCCTCCTCTTCCCCCACTTCCCTCCTACCCTTCCTCTTCTCCCTTCCTCCTCTATTCTCCCCCTTCCTCCTCTCCTCTCCCCCTTCCCTTAATTCTTTTTCTCCTTTTGTATTCTCTCCGTTTCACAGCCCACTTTAATTATACTGTTTATTTCTCGCATTCTCTTAATTTTCGCTTCCAGATTTATTCTCCATTCTTGCCTTTATCTCTCCAAACCATTCATTCCCGCATATTATTGTTATTTTTATTATTTAAAACATATCTCTCCACTTAAGAATTGTCTCCCTCTCTTTCGACCTAATCTAACTCTCCCTCCAACCTCTATTTTGTCTCACTTGACGTGACAAACTTCTCAAAAGCTTTCTCTTTTTTCATTCAAATCTTTCTCTCTCTCTCCATCTCTCCCTCCCTTCCTTCCTCCACTTCTTCTGCTAAATATGTATGTTTTCATCTTATTTTATTAATTATCTTGTTCATTTCTCATAACATTAAAATATATTTTGTAAATCTTATCTTGTTAAACTTGTATGTATTATATTTATTCCACTATTGCTCTTCTATGTATGTATGGTTTTCGCAGTTTTCCTGCGTGGTCTTTTACTAGGATGGCCAAGTCAGGTCTTTCCTAGTTTATTACCGCAATTACTGTGTCTTTTTATAGAAATTTTTCGAATTGGTAACTTGGTGTTTTGCTTGTATGTTTTTCTATTTATTTTATTTTCTGGTTCTTGTCTGTGAAATTATTATTACTATTTTATTCTCATTTGTGATTGCTGACGCAGGGTTAAATGTATGAAGGGACTATACAGTCTCAATTTCGCCCTAATAAAGTCGTTTGTCTGTCTCTCTATCTCTCTCCCACCCTTTGCATCTCTCGTATCCTACCGTGTTCCCGCGCTTTCTTAAATTATGCCTCTTTTGTGTTATTTCCATTTTGGAAACCATCCTGCGTAACTTGGCTCTAAATTTCACCAAGATCTTTTCCCTCCCTCCAAACCCCCGATTTTCATTTTCTTTCTAAGTTATTAAGTTCAATTTATCGCTCGTTATCTCTGGCGTTCGACTCGTTAGAACTCCTCCCTGTTTTTCGCGTGATATAGGTCTTTCCTCCCTCCCCCAACGGCAGGCTCCCGTGTGAAATATGGCGATGGGCTTAGATCTCGATTCATTTCACGTAATCATGTTTGGTGGAGCCTGCGTGATTGGAATTTTCGGTACTATATATTTTATGTGAGTTTAGCTATACGGTGAATTTTGTTCCTGTATCTCAATGTTTTTCTTTCCTTCGGGATTCAAAAGTTCGAGTTCTACAGGTTCCACCTTGTAGCCGAAATGCGTATATGGTTTTCTCGACCTTTTTGTTGCTATCGACGAAACAATTTTTCAAATCGCTGTGTATTTCGGTGAGGTCGATATTTCCTTCGAACTGCTTCCCCATTTGCTTTTATTAACCAAACGTTTGCTTAAAACTTACAGTAATAATAGTTTTTTTCCTTCTTATGGATTTTTTGGATTTTACAAACCTGTGAGTTTGCTGGGGATTGAAGTGTACTTCGAATAAAGGAGCTTTTTCTATTAATCGATTTTATGTTGATGAGGTTTTACTGTATCTATAAATGTAAAAGGCTAAGGTACATACGTAGTAAGGAATACCGTGGCAGCACTGACCAGATGTCGCGTTCACTCCGACTGGTTGGTGCTGCGAGTTGGGCAGCCTTGCTTACCATAATACTCACTTAGCTACAGTCTAAATGAGCTCTATAGGCAGCTAGTATGTTCTAATATTTGCACGGGTACGATTACACCATGTTCTCATTGCGTTGTCGCGTTAATAACTTACCCAGATTTGCATGGGTCATCAAATGCAGGCTTACAGTATGAGTTAAAATCGCTCGTCCCCCTCAAAGTCCTGAGTTCTGCTTTTCTAATAAATGTCCATCCGTCCTCCCACGATCAATAATAAATCTTTTCTCTTTCCAAATTCCTCTCCTCGTCTGACTATGATCTCCTTCAATTCTCGGCCGTCCCAATCACTCCCGTTAATATATATGCCCGGAACCCGTCACAATAGGGCCTCTCCTCATCCGTCTTTAATTTCTGCGGACTACGCTGATTTGAAGTTGCTCGTTATAAGGTATTCTGGAGGTCCTTTTGGAATATCAGTCTTTGACAGAATGCGTGGGTGAGGGAGGTAGGGTTTTAAGGAGGTTGCAGAGAAGTCGAAAAATGTAGGAGTAAGGTCGGAGTTGAAAGAAGGAGATTAAAGGAATATCCCCAGCGATCAGGGAAGTCGAATCTTCCAATCAGCTTTTCGGATAACTTCTTAACTTACGTTCAATCTCTTCCTTTAACCTCACGCCTCTCTCCAGCACTATCCGACTTCCCTCTTTTCTTTTCTTTTCTTTACTCCAACTCTTTAATCCATTAGCACTCTTGCTGTCACCTCTTGTTATTAACCATCCTTTCCCCTTATATATATATATATATATATATATATATATATATATATATATAGCTTGACGTCCTCTGCTTTCTTCGAAATTTCCATCTCTTTTATCAAATACTCTCCTCTTCTCCTGCCAGATATCTTTTCCCTACATCTGTCGCCATCTCCTCTCTGTCAGTCTGTTTTTCATTCCATTTTTCCGCCTTGATTTCTGCCCCCCTCCCCCTCTCCTTCCACCTCCTCTTCTCCTTCACCCTTCCACTTTAACTTTTGTCTTTTCACTCCCCTTCCACTTAATCTTATCCCCCTCCTCTCTCTCTCCCACACTTCCTATCACTAATTAATTCTCTCTCTCTCTCTACCAACTTCCCACTTTTACGTTTATATTCATTTACTAATGGGTTTCCACCGTCTTCCTTTTAACCTCCTTTCGTCTCTTCCTTTCTTTCTAAACTTCTCTTCCTCTTTTATACGTTCTCCGCTCTTTTTACTTTCTCATATACGAAGTATATTGAGAAAGTATTGTAGTCGCGAAAAAATTCGACCTCGAGATTTTGACGGAAATATACGTCTTAGGTGTCGCTGAGTCCGAAAAAGTGGTTTTCGAAATGCCGTCTGTCTGTTACTGGCTCTAGAGCCTAAACGGTATAGCGAAAATAAATGAAATCTCGTACTTGGGCATTTTATCACACATAACAGAGGCTATGAAGAAATGGTTGACATTGATCAGTAATTAAGGGAAGTTTATTCTACGCATTTTTAACAACAATTTGATTTTTTCAAAAACGGCTCTAAAGATTTTGATCAAATATCGAACAGCAAATTGAGATTACGTCTTCAATAATACTGAATAGTTCATATTTCTCAAAAAAATGAATATAAGGTTAGTTTATTCTAGGCAACTTTAACAATAATTTGATTTTCTCAAAAACGGCTCTGACGATTTTGATAAAATTTCCTACAATTACTTGAGTATGCGTCTGCAATAATACTACAAACTTCATATTTATCAAGAAATGAACGTGAGGCTGCTTTATTCTGGGCAACTTTAACAAAAATTGGATTTACTGAAAACCGGCTCATACGATTTTCATCTACTAAAGATACCTAAACGACGCATTAGTATATGAGAAAGTTTGTGCAATATATGTTGTACCGAGTTTTTTATTAGCATTTCTCTTGCTCTCGCGCAAATTTCCGAATCGATATTTTTATGTCCCTAAAGCTATGTATACACTGGACAACATCGCTTCAACTCGGCAACTTTCAACATTGTCCCTCAGTATCGAAAGTTGTTGGACTGACGTTGAATAGCTTGTTGCGCGTCCACACAGCGGACTATTTATTTTTCCACGTTTCAACCTTTCAGGCCAGTATTCGTCATGGCGTTTGCGCGGGAGAACGAAAACAATTGTTCCGAGCGAGTGAAATGCAAAACGCAACTGACTCGGACGCATGCGCAGCGAGAATTGGGTGGGTGTGGGCAGGGCCTCCGAGAGGGTGGGAATACCGGGGCAAAATCCTCGGGGCCCGGTATTAGGATCGGACGTAAGGTTTTCCTCTAGCAATACACGGGTGCAAGGCAAGGCAAGGCAACTAATACCAACGGGCGGCATTTTCTTCATTTCCCATTTCCATTTCTCAGATTTGGATTTGGGTTTTCCCAGCTCAACCCACTGCTTTTCCATCACCCCTTGGCACCCTGAAACTCCTCCCCACTACTCTCATTTTTCTCCCCTTCAGGAAATTCCGTCTTTGGGCCCGAGGTCCGGACCCACAAGCACTCGGAGTTTCGTAGTAAGGTCAGTTCTAAAGAACAATATTGTTTACTCCCAATTTTTTAGAGATATGGTAGCGTTTCTTTATTTATTGAGCATATTTTATAATGTTGAACTTGGAATATTTAAGTACACTTAATATCGCATATAAGGCTGACATGACGATAATTTCCATCGAATTAAACTTACTAAAAGCGCTTAAAGACATGACTTACTTCGTTGAATCGTACAATTACGAAATCGCGACCATTCAATGACAAACTTAATGTTACGCTATTATAATATACAACCGAATTTATACGTAAATATTATGAAGGAAAAAGTTGCGATGTTTGTAAAAAATCAGGAGGAATCTAGAAAAATACCTAGAACGCAAACACGGAACGATTATGATGGGAAACTCTCCTTCGGAGGATGGATTATCGGTATGGCCCCTAGAAATGTAAATTTTATGAGAATTTATCAGTTAAAGTACTATAGGGACATCTGGCGATCGGTGTTAATTCATACTAATTGTAAGATTTACTCTCCTGTATTCGTACTTATGGACTCTGTTGCAGCGCAAGATACGCAGTTACTTAAAAATGTCACGGGGGACCTCACAATGCAAATTATAGGAAATTTGGCGAATCAGTCCAGACAATGTAGTACACTGTAGTGTACAGTGTACGCAATACAGCTGACTCAAACAAAGTGGCTATCTCAGCCTCTTTCTTTGAGTTCTGTCTGTGCGTAAAACTTCAATAATTTCGATGCTCAAACAATAGTACGAAGCAAATAACGCTTTTCTTTCGTCTATTTTAAGGTTTAATTGGCATTAAATGAATTGGAGGCAACAATGAGAGTCTCCTTGGCAACGCCCGGAATGAGTTCGAAAATCCACAAAATTTCGAAAATGAATGCGTATTTCTGAAAACGTCTACCGTGTAACATGAAAACATTGCTAGAATAAGATAGTGTAGAGTTTTATCCGTCAAATAAAGTAAAAACGAAGAAAGTCGGTCCATATTGACGTATTTTAATGAGTGAAAGAAAAAATCTTTCACTCTGAAAAATCAAAAATCCCGTGTAAACTTATGGGAAAATATAATTGTCTCCTTGATTCGAAACCGGGAAACTTTAACAAGGGAAAATATTTTTCCAGGAACCTCATAGCTAGTAGAAACAATACGCCGTTTACTGCATATCTTAACGACGAACGGTTCTGGAGAAATACGCCGATGTAATACTTCACGTACGTACGATTAGAATTTTAATATAATAAGATTGTTATTATTGTTGTTGTTATTACAGTAAAGCATTACTTCAGACAGTAATTATCATTATGTAATATCAGTAAAGTAGGTTTTCTCATGTACGAGTGTGCTTCTGGGCTCGAAAAATCCCATTCGTCATTTAACGGACATTCGGCTTTAACGGACACCCCTTCCGCTTATTAGTCCGTTAAATCGAGGGTTTACGTAATTCTAAAATGCAAATGATTCAATCTGTTACATTCATCCTCGTGTTAATCAAGTAGAGATAATATACGCTCTTAGAGTCGAACCCATGACCTCTATGTACACGTTGTGCAGCTTAAAATTGAAAATGGTAAATCCAAGTAAATCCTGAAAGAGTGATCAAATGGGATTTATAAACGTGCTCCTGGATCTTATGCCGCCGGTGATGGTCTACTGTTGATAGATTTGGGTTTTTATTACAGAAGATTATGCAAGAGAAACAGCCACTAACGTAAAAATTAACATATTATAATGTCGCTACCTAACCATTGTTTGAGAAATATGCCTTATTCAGTATTATAAGTCGAAATTTGTGAAATAAACTAATCTTAATTTTTGCGTTATATCTTGCATCTCTTCATAGTTTCTATTCTGGATAATAAGATGCGCAAATACGAAATCTCATTTAATTCCGTTGAACCGTTTAGGCACTAGAGCCGCGCAGAGACAGACGGCATGGCGAAAATAACATTTTTTGACTCGGGGACACCTAAAGCATGCATTTCCGTCAAAATATCAAAGTCGATTTTTTTCGCCATTAAAATAATTTCTCCGTCTACTACGAATATGCGAAAGTATGAAACGGCGGAAATGAATGAAAATGAAGTAGACGAATGCCTCGGAAGAAATAATGGCAAGGAAGTAAAGAGTTGGACGAGAAAACAGTTCTTATTATAAATGAGGTGTCTCTCCATCCCCTTAAACTTCTCCGCGCGGTAGTTTATTGTGTTTAGCGGAGAGACAAAAGACGAGCGCCGTCCGATTCGTCGGTAGAGGACGAAAGGGAGAGAGAGACAGGATGGAGAGTGAGAGTGGCGGAATTTGAAATGGAATGGAGGGAAGAGTGATGGTTGGGGGAGAGAAGTAATGGGTTATTGGAGGGGGAAGGATTTCTCCATGGAGTGTATGGAGGAAGAGGGGAGTTTCAGAGGTAGAAAGGTGAAAGGAGAGTATGTACCACGTCCTCCGCGGGGGGGTCTTCATTGCTTTCATTACTCTCGCCCAGGACCACTATTGTCCTCTTTCCCTCTAATCTCACCCCCTCACTGTCATCTTTTGGTGGACTTAAATTTCCTCCTCTTTATATACACAATAAAAATAGCCGAATCTCTCTAATCTGGAATGCTCGGGACTGAAGGCGTTCCGGACTATGGAATTCTTCGGACAACGGGTAGTTTGTATGCAGCGACAGTAAAGTAACTCTCCACACTATCTGCGCCATGATTTTATTTCTTTGAAACAAGGATGTGAGTTAATAGAGTAGGGGTTCCGAAACTGGTGCTCACAAGCACCGATGTGCTCATTAGCAGCCATACTGTTGTCTTCTGCGACGTTTAAAAATCGCGTTTCCTAGCACCGGGAATTAAATTTTGTCGGTTGATTTCTTTCTAAACCATTGGTTCTCAACCGGGGTGACATGAAGATTATTGAAGTGTGACGCGATTATTTGATAATTTCACAGCTTATCATATTGTGGCTTATAAACGTAAATGAAACCAGGAGAATAAACATGCGTGATTATTTGAATGCCAGAATTTTATCTTTATGTGGTTAGGGAAAGGCCAGTTTATCTTTAAAGGTGATTTGAAGGTAATGGAACTGTAAAAGAGGTGACGCATAACTGAATTGGACTGAACATAGGGTGACGCAGACAAAGAAAAATTTGGGGTTATATATGTTTTTCTGGTTATCACGCGTAAATTTTTGCGTTAAACGCCAACGTTTCTTCTCCTTTGCCGGAGACTTCTTCAGGGTGATCTGGCCGGATGTCCTCATGTAGGCTTTATACATACTATGGTAGCAGAGGAGGGGTGGGTGGTTTATAGGAAGGGGAGGGTTGGTGGTGGGGTGAGTTTTGTTGTGGCATTCGTCTTATCAGGTTGTTTACTATTATATACAGGGGTCCAAGTGTTGCTCAACTTATAGCCGCTGCCTCTGTTGAAATTATTTCCGTGCTTTTTTATTTCTAATGCCGTAAAAAAAAGGTTGAGAACCACTGTTGTAAACTCATTTAAGAACATGGCTGATAACTTTGAAACTGGTTAGATTATGTTTATGATCATTCTTTTGTTTTGAAAAATTATAGTGGTGCTCGCTTGACATTCTAATTGTAAGATACAGCTTGGTGCTCGCCGCATCGAAAAGGTTGGAAAAACTCCTGGACAGATGGGAAAATAACATTTTTTAAACGGTTGCGCGTTTCAGAAGGTTTCTCGTTCGAACTGTTTTGTTTACCCGATCCGAATGGGATCATAGATAGTAACGGACAGTTTTTTTTTAGTTTTTACGAGCTTTTTCAAAAAAATGTTTCAGTTCTCTCAAAGCCGAGGGAGAACACAGAGAAGGGAAAATTCAAAGCGCCATATTTCCGAATCGAGGATGTTTTTGAACCACAGTATTCCGGATTAAAAGAGGTTCACCTTTGTGTGTGTGTGTGTGTGCTTGCGTGCGAAACGCTGCTCCGACCGGAGCGGCGTCGGGTGATAAGAATAAAGGACTAGGTCGAGTGGTGGGACATAAATGAAAAAGTTGAACGAAGAGGTAATCCGAGAGATGGCGACACACGTAGGGGAAAAGGGTGAGAATGGAGAAAATTAAGGGTACCTTTCAGCGAGAGAGAGAGAGAATCCCGGCACTGCCTCTGGATATAATTTCACACTCCGCCTTTAAACCTTCCGCGTTCCATTTCCCTCTCTCTCTCTGTCATAATTTATGTTTTCGGTGGATAATTTTGGTTCTCAGCACAGTCTAATTTAACTTCCAAGTTACCGTTCGTTTTTTCCAGGAAATGGAATAAAAAATAAATATCTCTGAACACATGTATTTGGTAAAATTTGGGCCATTTTTAACGCTTTACAGCACGTTTTCTTAAAAGAAAAAATCGGTACAACATACATTGTACAAACTTTCTCATATACTATAATGCGTCGTTTAGTTATCTTTATAAAATGAAAATCGTATCAGCCGGTTTTTAGAAAATCCGATTTTTCTTAAAGTTGCCAAAGAATAAACTTGCCTTATATTCATTCATTGAGTAAAATGAACTATGTAGTAATATTTCAGACGTATACTTAAGAAACAGTGCGAAATTTGATGAAAATCGTTGTAGTCGTTTTTGAGAAAAACAAATTATTGCTAAAGTTGCCTAGAATAAACTTGCCTTATATTCATTTTTGAGAAATATGAACTATACAATATTATCGGAGACGTAAACTCAAGTAACTGTATGAAATTTGATAAAAATCGTTAAAGCCGTTTTTGAGACAATCAAATTGTTGTTAAAAATACGTAGAATAAACTTCCTTTAAATGTTGAGCATTGTCATCTATTTCTTTATAGTTTCTGCTCATTATCAATATGATAAAATGCCTAAGTACGAGATTTCATTCATTTTCGCTCTACCGTTTAGGCTCTAGAGCCGGTAACAGATAAACAGACAGGCAGACGGCATTGCGAAAACTACTTTTTCGGACTCGGCGACACCTAAAACATATTTCCGTAAAAATCTCGAGGTCGAATGTTTTCGCGATTACAATACTTTCTCAATATACTTCGTACATGAGAAAGTAAAATCGTACTCATGAGATCGCTCTATTCGTCCGTCCGTCTGAGAAAAATCAACTTTTTTGTTTTATTGGACACTATTCGGAAACTTTTTCTTTGGATTAGATAGCTCTTCTTAGTGTATTATTTTATCACCGATTGAATTTTTCGCTAATTCGTGGATTTTCCGCTAGGTGGCTTCAAATTCAAGGAGAATTGAAAACTTCGAAATGGTATCGCGGCCAAACTACTGAAGGTAGAGGAATGAATTTTTCACGGATGATAAGATCTTAGTGACTATCAACATTCCAACGAAGGTGAAAAGCTGGAATATTTTTTAAAGAGAACTTTCTTCCGCTTCTTACTTTAACAAGTACGTATTTTCTTTAAAAAAAATCGCTCATCAGATCGCTTAGAGTTTTCCTCGATGATTTGGAATGGATATCCTACAAACACGAGAAAATTGAATTTCTTTTCAATTGACCATATGCGTCCAAGTGAACATAGGATGGTTAAGATTAAACTGGTCCTCGATTTATCCATAAAAACCAATCGTTTGCATTATTTATGTTTTGGGAGGGAAATGCCGAAATCAAGATGAAAAATTTTCTTTTAATATCGTGCGTTTACTTTTCTTCCAGCTCTCTTTTCCTCTTCTTTCATTTTTATCACTTATCTCATTTTCCTTCAAGGGCTGGACTTAACGTTAGCGTAGGCTGTGACGCAAGTCTCCTTTGGGAGTTGCTGCCATCTCCTCCAATCTTCTTTCTCTATCTTTTATTCTCCCATCTATTCAATTCCTTCCCCCTCCCCCCCAACGCTCTGCGATCCCCAAAAATAATCTTGATCTCTTCCTCTCTTTCCTGAGTAAAAATGGTGGAAGTCAACCGAAAAAAAAAGAGTCGGGATCTCCAGTAATCCATTCCCTAAATGGGGCGTGGTTTGTGCGTCAGTGGCATCGGTCATCTGCGCCGGATCCACGCTCGCTGCCGCTCTTTTCTTCGACGACACGGCGGTGAACGTTATTGATGAGACTGTGTATCGTTTGGATTCGGCCGAGAAAGAAAAATGCTGGTAAGTTTGTATGTTTTTTATTTGTTTATCCTCGGTAAAATGATTTCCACGATATATAGAGCGATCACCGTCCGTGTGGTGGATACTTTTGTGGTGGGAAAAGAGAGGGAAAAAATAAGAATTTCATTAGCTGAAAAGGGGCGTTTAAATTACAACTGTAAGTTTACAGTTCATTATCAACTTAGTGATAAAATTATATGAAATAAGTAATTTTAAATTATTAGAATACAAACTTAAACTTTCTAGCTTAACCCTAATCCTACCAGACTGTGACTTATTTAGAGACACATTTGTAATTTTATTCACGATTACTTCTACAATTAAATTTATTTGGCACTGAGACTTTGTGTATTATATTATTTTATTTTTCTGCACAAATTAATAACATTAACTT
Source organism: Uropetala carovei (assembly GCA_036926305.1). Lineage (NCBI taxonomy): Eukaryota > Metazoa > Arthropoda > Insecta > Odonata > Petaluridae > Uropetala > Uropetala carovei. The sequence goes on along the minus strand of JAXCHB010000242.1, from coordinate 4,008,664 downwards.
TTTTAAAAACTCTTTGTGTTTCATTTTTATGGTCCCTAATATAAAATTCTGACGTTGACGACCACGATGTGACTCAGAGATGCAATGTAACGAAAATGTTCTTTGTGAATGCGTCTTGTGTTAAATAAGGGCATTTATTGGACTGCTAATTAACGCTGGATTGTATATAATTAAGGTATAATTCAATATAAAGAATTTTGGAATCCATTGTTTGGTATTCCGATTTTTCGCGCATGTATGTCTAAAAATAAATTTATCGCGTCACATAGTCACATGCATTTTGATGGCATGTCAACTCGTTCTATTTAACCATGTATAATACGTAACCATTAGTAATAGTGTCCAAATAAATCATATCTTACAAATTTATCATGTGTGTCCCTAAGTCACATCCCGGTAGTTAAATGTCAGTGAAAGAGCCCGGTAGGATTAGGGTTAAGCTATGTGACCAGAATCTTAATTTGAACATTTTGGAACCACCCCTTGCCGTCCACCGATTTTTCAAAACGGCTTTTTTCGGCACCAGCACGTTTATAAAATAAAACTCGCTAAAATGGATATCAAACGGAAAAGAGCAGCAGAGTGATATGGAGCCACAGAGTATCCCTGAGAGACATGTACAGATTTCACTCTTTGTACAAAATAGGTACTTATCAAAATTATTTGGATTAGAAATTGCGTATGACTGAACTTATTTTCACATTTATTATCTTAACTAGCTGGTAAACAGCCGTTAACGTAGAACCATGCCCCGGGCTGGATTTAGAAACCCGTGTGACCCATAGGGGGCCAGACATCCTAATCATCCCTCCACCGAGGCCTGTATTTTCTTATACACAGACATAATAGAACACGAGAAAGGTCCCCAAGCGAAAACAGTGGCCCCGAAACATGGTCAAACTACTCTAAAAAAAATTTGGCCCCCATTTTTCACGAAATGTTATTTTCAATTTAATCGTCCATTATTCCCGGGCGAGCATCGCATTTCAGCAATACATCATTTTCATCTTTAATTGTCTCCCGTTATCTCATTCGCTTTTCCATGCCGTTAGTGTACATTGCAGAGTTTTTCAGAGTATGGGTCGCGGCCCAACGGCGGGGCGCAAAACGTTCAATAAGGGCCTCAAAGAAGGGTCTATCCTAGATATTTTAACGCAAAATGTACGTGGCTAAATTGTTGCCAAGATTATAAGAATCAACTAATAGGAATTAAAGGTCATTAAACTGTATCGCTTAGATTTTAAATACATCCTTAGAAATTCTTACTTGACAATAATTTGTAAGGTATAATTTTTATGGACCGAATAACATATTTTCTATCATTATTGGGTCGCGGAGAAAAAAGTTTGAAAACCCCTGGTGTACTGTACCTCCTCTCTGGAGTATATCCATGTATTCATACCGTCCTTTCCATGAAAATTTTATCGATTTTATGATTTTTCTCGTAATCTTATCCTTTCATTCTAGGTACATTCCACCCGTCCATATTGTGTTATAACCTGCTTTCATTCTTCTTCAACTTCTTCAATCTCATCTCACCTCTAACCCGCGGCTTCCTTACTTTCTCATAGGTCAGGGAAACCCAAACTTTGTGAAGCCACGGAACCCTTATATTTAAATACTTTTTTCTCGCGGAACCCTAACTGAGAGATGATAAGCCAAATCGAAATAAAATTAACTTCATAATTTTTATTTACATAGTTTTTGTATCAAACAGTAGGCAGTTTACAAGTGAAGCCCGTGTTTCCTGATGTAAATAAGAGAATATCGGGTCTTTTCCTCTTGTCTATCACGGAACGCCATTTAGACTCTAATCCGGAATGCTCGGGACTGAAGGCGTTCCGGACTATGGAATTCTTCCAAACACGGGTGGTTTGTATGAAGTAAAGTTACACTCCACACTATCTGCGCCATAATTTTATTTCTTTGAAACAAGGATGTGAGTTAATAGAGTAGGGCTCGCAAGAACCGCAGTGCTCTTTAGCTGCCATACTGCGGTCTTCTGCGACGGTTAAAACCGCGTTTCCTAGCACCAAGAATTAAATTTTGTCGGTTGATTTCTTTCTAAAGTAAGTGGTTCTCCACCGGGGTGACATGACACCCCAGGGTGACGCGAAGGTTATTGAGGTGTTACGCGAACATTCGATAAATTCACAGTGTATTATATCGTGGCTTATAAACGTAAATAAAACCAGGAGAATAAACACGCGTGTTTATTTAAATGCCAGAATTTTACCTTTATATGGTTAGGGAAAGGTCAATTTATCTTTAAAGGAGACTTGAAGGTAATGGAAATGTAAAATGGGTGATGCATAACCGAATTAAACAGAACATAGTGTGACGCAGACAAAAAGAAGGTTGAGAGCCACTGTTCTAAACTCATTTAAGAACATGGTTGATAACTTTGAAATTGGTAGAGGACGAAAGGGGAAGAGAGACAGGATGGAGAATGAGAGTGGCGAAATTTGAAATGGAATGGAGGGAAGAGTGATGGTTGGGGGAAAGAAGTAAAGGATTATTGGAGGGGGAAGGATTTCTCCATGGAGTGTATGGAGGAAGAGGGGAGTTTCAGAGGTAGAAAGGTGAAAGGAGGGAAACCCTGTCCTAGGTTATCTTTTCAATCGTTTTATCCGAGCTTTCTATTAAGCACGCTTTCATAACCTCCCATGTGTCCTCAACAGTTCTTTTCGTTCCGACATTTTCCCGAGCAGGGCATCGAACCCTAATTTTTTTCGCTCCGGTTTTCGTTCCGTTTCACTCAAAACACAAAATTTCAGATCGGCTCCGATCACGCTCAGGAAATAATCAGTGAATCGGTTCGAACCGGTTTTTTTCTCGCACCGAACTTAATATATTTCAAGAAAATTACACGAACTGATTTATTAATTTACGTAATTTTTAATGAATACAAATATTTCTTCACTATAACATCGGAGATAGTAAAATAAACTAATAATCAGAACACGAAAATAAATCATTCAAATGTTAATATTTTGCACGAACATATTTTATTTATTTAAGTTTGTATTTAGAATTAAATGTTACAAATTTATTAACCCGAATATTTCCTTCCTGTCAATTTTACTAGTGTTGCACTTGTATACATACGTTTATAGAATGAATGAAAGGTATTTACAATATACTGATTTTTTAAAACAATACAAAAAATTCCCCCGTGAAAATTCCGAAAGTCGGCAGATATTAGGTATGTTACGAAAGACTTTGAGGTCGTATTCATGGAACGATCCAAGGGACTTGAGGGTTTGGGCCCCACGGCGACAGGGTATGGGAGTGTGATAGTAGGCGATGGTCATTTGAACATGGAGGATTACTGAGCAGTGAGAAAATCCCGCATTTAGTTTCCACTATTTACGCGAACCGAAAACAGGAGCGAAATAAATAACGGGTTTCGATTCACAAAATTTCTAAAATGAAGGCGTATTTCTGAAAACTTTGACCGTATAACATGTAAACATTGCAAGAATAATATAGTATAGAGCTTTAGCCGTCGAATAAAGCAACAACGAAGAAAATCGTTCCAAATTTACGTATTTTGATGAGCGAAGGAAAAAACCCCTGCGCTCTGAAAAATCGAAAATCCCGTGTTAACTTATGGGAAAATATAATTGTCTCCTGGTGCTGTTCCAAGCCAAAAATTTTTAAAAAATAAGCCCGAGATACACACCCTCAGGGTGCTGTTAGTGTGTATGCCAAGTTTCAGCTTTCTAGGTTTATTGGTTTTGGAGTTACAGCGTTAACACACACACATTCTATTTTATTTATATGATATATAATATTATATTTGTATCATGAAGAGGGTTAGCTGGTAGATGGGACTTCCTAATCTCAATTTCGCCCCCAAACAAGGACGATATCTAATCTAATATCTACCTCACTTTCTCCCCCATTCCCTCCTTTTCTCTGTCCCTCTAGTTCCCTCTCACTCATTATATGCTTATCACTCTCGAATTCTCCTCCTTTAATTCTCTTTCCTCTCTCTCTCTGATTTTTTCCTTCTCTTTAATCTTTTCTTTCTCTCTCTCTCCCCCTCTCTCTCTCTTTCCCTCTCTGTGCCGCACATTCCCTCTCCTCTCTCTCTTGACGCTTTCAAGAATACGCCCGTGATATTATGTTACGATTTATTTAACGTATTTTGCTATCACGCATATAAATATGTTTCGTAATACCATAAATTAAACCGTTTTTTCCAGGTCACAAATGTGTTTAAGAGATAGAACGAATTCAAAAATAATTATTTTGTTTTAAGCAGACTTTAAGCACTTTTCGTGAACTGCTCCGACCATGTCGTTTTCTCATAAAAAATAACCGGTATGAAATGTTTAATCTCACACTTTCGAACTAATCTTCTTCAACCTGTTTCTTCTGTAACCGCAGACTAAAAACCGTAGATGGTTTTGAGTCTTGACTCCTATTACTTTCTCATATACGAAGTATATTGAGAAAGTATTGTAATCACGAAAAAATTCGATCTCGAGATTTTTACGGAAATATACGTTTTAGGTGTGGCCGAGTCCGAAAAAGTTGTTTTCTCAATGCCGTCTGTCTGTTATTGCCTCTAGGGCCTAAACGGATAGAACTAAAATGAATGAAATCTCGTATTTAGGCATTTGATCATACAGAGCAGAGTATATCAAGAAATGGTTGACATTGCTCAATAATTAAGAGAAGTTTATTCTACGCATTTTTAACATCAATTTGATTTTCTCAAAAACGGCACCACAACGATTTTGATCAAATTTCGTACAGTTACTTGAGTTTACGTCTTCAATAATACTGCATAGTTCATATTACTCAAAAAAAAATGAATATAAGGCTAGTTTATTCTAGGCAACTTTAGCAATAATTTGATTTTCTCAAAAACGGCTAGAACGATTTTGATAAAATTTCGTACAGTTACTTGAGTGTAAGTCTGCAATAATACCACAAATTTCATTTTTCTCAATGAATGAATATAAGGCTAGTTTATTCTTTGGCAACTTTAACAAAAATTGGATTTTATAAAAACCGGCTGATACGATTTTTAATTTTATTAAGATAACTAAACGACGCATTAATATATGTGAAAGTTTGTACAGTGTATGTTGTACCGATTTTTTCACTTTCCCTTCGTTCCCATCTTCCGCTCAAGCACGCACAATAACCGCGCGTCTCCCTCTTTTTTTTTCGCGTGTGAACCAACGGTTTGTGGCCGGCATCTATTATATCTCGTACCATGCTTAAGAGTGTTCAGGCAGAGAGAGAGAGGTACTAGACAGGTGAGGTCGCTTCACGTCACCGCCTTCTTTGTGCGTGTCTGAGCGAGACGCCTCTCTCTCTCTCCCTACCTTCTTCACCTGTTTCTTTTCTCCTCTCTGACACATCCTGGTCCTCCCACTCTTCCGTTGACTGCTGTTCCATATTTCCGCCTGCTTTATCATAAAAATGGATATATGGGATGAAAAATGAAAAGGGAGACGTGTGATGGGAAATGTGCCTAGGGGAGAAATGAACGCGCTCCGCGAGGTAAAGGAAGATGGGCGTTAGGGGGAAGTAGGAGGGATTGATCGATAGGAGAAAATTTGGGAGACGGGAAGTTGAGAATAGTTGGGAATAGAGAAGAGAGGGGAAAAGAGAGAGAGAGAGAGGAAGGGAGGAGGGGGAAAATTGAAGAGGAACGGGTGGAGGAGGGAATGTTGGAGAAGGGAAGAATATGTATAGGGAGAGGTCGAGATAAGAGGGAGGAATAGAAAAATGTGGAAGGGAGAGAGATACATCGGCGTAGCAAACTTATTGGTGGCCCATGTACAAAGTGATTTTCGCTGCGTCACATCATTATTGTCTACTAGCAGAAATACCGGGCGTTGCCCGGAGAAATTTGGTTCAAATCCGATCGGTGTTATAGATGACTAGCTGAAACGCCCCGGCTTCGCTCGGGAAAGTTTTCTTTTAAGTAGCAAACGATTTTTATTGCATTCTGGACCGTATTCATGGAAGCATTTGATGCCACATAATAAAAATCCCTCAACTGGGGATGTTTTAGATAAGTATGCGTGGCGTGGATTTTACTTGCATTAATCTTTGCGTGGATATCTCTCCCTTTGAAGAGGACAACAATTAAGAAATTTAGCTTTGTTGCCGCCTGGAAAATGGTCATCCAAACCGATAAGTTTTGCGCTTAAAGGAATATTTCGAGCGATTTAGCACGTAATACCGCGAAACATGAACAGAATTAAAATATTCAGTCTTTCTTGCGTAAAATAAGTCATTTACCGTGATCGTAAGTTAATATTTAGGTATATTTAATATATCCACATCAGTGAAGGGTTGCATGCCATTTTGGGGTTTCCCATGCGTCCTTATGGAAATAGTATTTTGTTGTCCCCATGGGTTATAAGAGACCCCACGGTCTGCAAACCTAGACCAAGTTCTTCCTTTGGTCCATAGGATGGCCCATGAAACTTTTGAATTCGATAGCTTCAACGGTGTAAAAACGTATAAAGAGCATACACACCTACACTCTAAAATATTTCTAAGATACATGGTATTTAAGAATTTAATCGGCCGCCGTTTTGAATAAAACGGAAAGAGAAAAAAACCACGTATGAATTATTTCTGGGAGCCCACAATAATCGTGCCAAATTTGATTTACTAAAATATAGTGGGGGAGATATAGTGAAATAACCTTTCAATGAGAAATAAACTTACTATACATCGAAAAGGCATGACTATGCAACTTTCATTATGGTATGGTGGGAGCAAGTGATTGTCATTAATTTTGAAGAGCCTCTTCAGTAATCTATACATCTCTAAAGAAAAGTGTTTGCATTTATGTATGTATGTTTTTTTATAGCAAAGCAACTACAACACGTAGAAACATGAAGAAGGTTTCATTTAAACCGGAATAAAGAGTTAAGTGGTGTAGTCAGGTTTTTATACAAATTTGAATGAACTTTATAATTTAAAATAATATTTTCTTTTTTCACTTTCTCCATTTGAATAACATAGGGATGAATGCAACTTATTTTTCATTTGAAATTTAGAATTGCTTATAAACATGGTACGAACTCGAGACTTGAATGGTTCTATGAAGGAAAGAACAAAGTTTATTTTTATTTAAGACAGAATCCGAATCCTGATCGAATTAGCGTCAAAATGCGTTTAGAATCAGAAAAAGATGTGATTTTATCAGTTTATGACAATACCAATTATAAGTTACCATGACAGCTTCCATTGTCGCCGAAGTTGAGACTCCAATGCATTTATAGGGGAAAATTGTTAACGTAATACCGTTTTTAGGCGCGTTTCGCTTACAGCGTGAGCGCCTATTATCGTCGGTCGGTCCGTCCGTCCGTCCGTCCGTCCGCATGTTCGTTCTCGGCTTCTACCGAACGGATTTTTATGAAATTTGATATTAAGAACTTTCAATCAAATATAATAAGAAAATCCCAAAAATGAATCACGTACGCCAATCAGGGGTACCACTTTACTAGAGACAAAAAATTAAATTTTCGTCATATCTCGTAAACTATTGTTCATATCAAAATATTTTTCAAATAAAAGTTGTAGAACTGGTTAAGTAGAGTATTTCCTTTTCTATATATTTTCATCGTAGGAGTAGCCGTTATCGAGAAAATCAAACAAGAATGTCTTATATGGAGTTGAACTTAGAAAATTTCTTGCATGGTTACTTCATTGTTGCTAACATAAACAATCTCCCAAACAAACGTTTAATTTCCTTACGTGTGCATGTAATACTATTAAATAGGAAGAAAATGGATTATTTATGATGAAGAAAAGGACTTTAAAACGCTATTTCCCTTACGTACAGGTATATAATTGCTTTCTAATACTCCATTGCATGAAACGCGCCTCATTTGTGATACGTTGTACGCTTTCCTAACTTGTTCAATTTTTGTGTCCGATTTTGATTTATTTACATGGCAACCAAATATTTGTTGATTTTAATTGAAATATTACTAATAAATAGTTTTAAATGATATTTTCGTGTGACGTAGAGTACTGCAAAGAAAACTGTTTTTAAAACTCCGTAAGTAACTTAAATAATTAGGCGTATATTTTCCACAAATCGTGATTGAATGAATTGTTTCATTGCTTCCAATGTATTGTTGATACAAACAATTTTCTCGTAACAGAACTCATTTATTTATGAGAGAATTGAGTTAATAGTCGGAGTATAATCTTCACTCTGTATTTCTTAATCGTTCTCTATTTACTTTTTTGTCTTTCGGTAAACTAACTAATTTCGTTTGTTCCTTCTTTCATCCATTTTCTGTAGATTATTGTGTTCTCGCTGACTTTACTTACGGCTTTCATTTTGAAAATATCTTCACGAAAATTCGCATAGGTATATATAATAATAATAATAACATAGGCTATATGGCAATAAAAAATTGTGGGTAAGGGTTGCTTAATTAAATAATTATTTTACCATAAGTTTAAACGTAATTTTCGATTTTTCACAGTGCAAGATTTTCTTCCTTCATTCATCTAAATAGGTAAATACGGAACGATTTTCTTCGTGTTTGCTTTATTCGACGGTTGAAACTGTGTACTATCTTATTCTTGCGATGTTTACATGTTACACGATCGAAGCATTAAATTCTGCGCTCTCCAGATTAATAGAAATTTTGCGATGACCACAGCGATAGCCCGAAATACGAGTTGGAATGGTTAAAAACAATTTATAGATAATAACGAGTTAAAAAACTTACATGACAAAAACAAATAATATTTTATGAAATCTTTCTTCGTTGTAAGGAGCCTCTTGACTGGGGACCCCGGTTCATTGCATCACCGGTTCGCTATTACTATACTACTGATTGTGAGTGGGGAAAGTAAAGAAAGGGGTTCTATATTTGTACATATAGAGGGAGTAAGGAGGGATGGAGGGGAACGGTTTGTAGATAGAGGTAGAGTTTCGGAGAAAGGAAGCAGTTGTGTTTACGTGGCATTAAATTAAAAAGCGAATGCCATGCTGATACGATATAATAGAATGAAGTCCACAGAGATGATAAAATAGAATAAATTTCTGACATGGTATTATAGAGCAGTGGTTCCCAACCTTTTCTGAATGGCGGACCACATCGATGGTTGAATATCCTTCAGCCGCATTGGAGGTTGTAAATTCGTTAGAGTTTAAATCGAAAGTTACCTATATATATTCTGAGGTGTTATACAAGTAAAAATGTAGTCAAAATACTGTTTATATGGTTAAAATTTCAATATTAATTAATTAAATTGATGGAAAGGATGATTTGGAGATCCTTTTATGCGACAAGCATAACTGCATTGGTGGGAAATGTGGAAAAAGGTGAAAAAATCTGCCATGATCGGGATTCGAACCCGGGCCTTCCATTTGTAGGAGTATATATTCTACCGCTGAACTACCGCGGCAGACTAATTCTCCTGTTTCAGAAAGGGAATATTTTCTTAGGTTGGGAAACATGAGAATTAGTCTTACACGGTAGTTCAGTGGTAGAATATCCGCTCGACTAAGTGGTATAGACCCAGGTTCAATTCACGGCCATGGCAGATTTTTTCACTTGTTTCCACATTTCCCATTAATTAAATATTATTTTATCATAAAAATGTATGAATTTGTGTGTTAAAATTTTCGGATTGCTTTTTCATCATGGCTTCGCGGGCCGCAAAAAAATCCTTCGCGGGCCGTAGGTTGGGCACTACTGTTATAGGTGCTTCGCCGGTTGTTATAGTCTGTTCACTATCTAAAGTCTCTTGGCTTATTGGCCACTTAGCAGCAGCCAATAGGAGACGGTTCGTTTGGGAAGGTAGTGGGTGGAACTCAGTGTTACTCTTGATTTCGAAGCGTTCACATCGGTCTGCGTTGCCATTTTTACCGCCGTTTCCTTGCTGTTGCTGTTCGTGATTGGGTATCTGTCCTCCCGCGCGAAAGTTGTGAGGGGCGATGGAAGGGGAAACGTTCGTGATTGGCTACTTGCTCTATGAAGGCCAAGAGACTTTAGATAGTGAACAGACTATAGAGGGGCACAATGTAGATAAAAAGTGTAACTTCGATTTGTCGAAAAAAGAAAACAGCCCATGATGAAGTCAGAATCCATGAATGAGTCCGATTGGGAGCTTCCTATGTAGTATACCACCCCCTCATACCGCCCAGGAATCGGTGCGAACAAAACTTCCATCTTATGATTGCATCAATGTCGGTAGTAGGTTGAAACGGTGGCGCTAAATATGGGTCTTGATGTAATTTGCTGGAAATCCAAAGATTTGTAATTTTTACTTTCTCATACGAAGTATTGAGAAAGTATTGCTTTCGCGAAAAAATTCGACCTCAAGATTTTTACGGAAATATACGTTTTAGGTGTCGCTGGATCCGAAAAAGTGGTTTTTGTAATGCTCTCTGTCTGTCTGTTACTGGCTCTGGAGCCTAAACAGTAGAGCGAAAATGAATGAAATATTGTACTTAGGCATTTTATCATACTGAACAGAGTATATGTAGAAATGGTTGACATTGCTCAATAATTAAGAGTAGTTTATTCTACGCATTTTTAACAACATCCGATTTTTTTAAACACGGCTCTATCGGTTTTGATCAAATTTCGTACAGTTACTTGAGTTTACATCTTCAATAATACTGTATAGTTCATATTTCTCAAAAAATGAATATAAGGCTAGTTTATTCTGGGCAACTTTAATATTTAATTCGATTTTCTCAAAAACGGCTATAACGATTTTGATCAAATTTCGTACAGTTACTTGAGTTTACGTCTTCAATAATGCTGTATAGTTCATATTTCTTAAAAAATGAATATAAGACTAGTTTATTCTTGGCAAGTTGAACAATAATTTGATTATCTCAAAAACGGCTCAAACGATTTTGATCAAATTTCTTTCAGTTACTTGAGTATACGTCTGCAATATTACTACATACTGCATTTTCTCAGTGAATGAGTAAAAGACTAGTTTATTCTTGGGCAACTTTAACAAAAATTGGATTTTTTAAAAACCGGCTGATACGATGTTCATTTTCTAAAGATAACTAAACGACGCGTTAGTACATGAGAAAGTTTGTGCAATGCATGTTGTACACCGATTTTTTATTTCTGCGTGCTCTCTTTTTTTTCAATCCCACCTTCATGGAATCACTATCGAGGCTTGAAGATAGCGAAAAGGTTTATAAATGAATTAAATGTTTTTCTACTTCGTTCAAAAAGTAACCGAGAGCATCCGAATTCGAATGTCGTGAACCCTAACAAAAAGAAATCCGTCTGGTTGCAAAGATAAAAAATGGACGGTATCGGATGAATGCGAAATTCGTTTGTTCGTCGCTATCGGCGGTTTCCAAAATAAAAATAGATTCCACTCGGGCGTTTTTATTCGGACGAGAATCTTCTCTCTCTCTCTCTCTCTCTCTCTCTCTTTTGCTCACGTAGATAGAAAGAGAAGATTTACATATTCACGACCTGCGCTTTCCCCTTCTTTTCCAAAGGCCCCTGGGGGTGTCCACGTCCCGTATATCTAAACACGTTTTGAAAAGCATTCGGATGGTTTCCGCTGACGTTTCGAGTATCTCTGGAAAGAGAAGTGATATCAGCGAACGGAGCAGAATGTTTGTCTTCCCCCCCTCCTCTCCCCTCCCCTCTCCCCCACCCATCCTCTCCCCCCCTCCCTCCCTCTCTCCCGGGAGAGATTCCCCAAGCTATACCATGTCTCCCACGAAAACCCCCTTAGGGTATACGGGATCTGTCCTGCCAGGTGGAGTGACCCGTCTCTCAACGGCTGAGGGAGCGCCATCCCTCAACGGTTGGGGGCGATGAATAGTGACGAGGAAGTAGAATACGTTAAGGGAGTAAGGAAGAACTGTCAGCAGTCATGTACCCAAAAGAGCTAGGGTCTAAACGTATTTTTGACTTTTTCTAACATCTATTTGTTTATTTTTTGAGTGAACTAGCGCATTCAGCGTGTACGTTTGTTTTGTATATTTTGGAAACACGAGCAAAGTTTTTTTTAAAAAATAACAAGGTGCCTTTTTTTAAAAAAAAACAATTCTTACGAGTGAAGTTTTGGCCTGGGATTATGCACCGAGGGCACTTTGAGACTTGTGTTAAATCTGTACGCCAACCAAAAAAAATTTATATAAGCGCGTATTTACAATGTCGTTATTTCGCGAATGTTTATGAACGACGCGAATGCCCTCTGGTATCGTTAAAAATCAAATGGAAGACTTTTCATTCATGAATTAATATAAGAGATTGTTATTTTATGCTTGGATTAAAGCGAAGTGCCATATTTCGTCCGTTTTGATAGATAAACTGCATGGCTTATGTACTAAAATTATTATTACTATTTTTTCCTCTCACTTCTTATATAATGCACGGTATAATGCTACTTATCGTTATTATTTACGACCACCCTTTTAGGAACTTTCATAGCGGAATATTGACGCATAAAGAGGATTATTTCTTCCGCGCATTTTTCGAGGGAGCCCTTCCTTGCCTGTGGAGTTCTTTCGTATATGCTTTTCCTCCACGACCGTTAAAAAAATAATGTTGTCCTGTTTACGCTCTTTTTTCCGACTCTGTTTTTTTAAATTTTTACTGCACAACTACTTAAAAGTGCTTCGATCCTTTCACGATCAACCGCTTTCATCTTTTCCTCGTCGGATTGGAGGATGATTTCGCCAAGAGAAAGGTGGAGCGAGGGTAGGGTTTTATAAGTATTATTACTGAGACACTTAGCGCCGACCATTAACATTACATAGCATTACATTACATTGCATTGCATTACATTAACATAGCATGGGAGAGCGGGCGTATGCGTTTTTTTTATGCTCTCAAAAAAAAAAAAGGTTCGCTTGGCTTGGTTTGCCTACGTCAGGTGAAAACACCTGTGATCCGCCAGATAAGTAACCCGTGGTCGGTACGCACGGCACATATCACGTAGTTTTTTTTAAGCGCGGGCTGCGTTATTCTCTAATGCGCTCTGCTATAATTACTCGCCTGGTCTCTCTGCGATAATTATTCATTTCTAATTCTCACATGCGTAGTGTACGTACGGAAAGTATTGTAATCGCGAAAAATATCGACTTCGAGTTTTTTTGTTTGTGGATATTCACGTTTTAAGATGTTCCCGGATAAAAAGAAGTGGTTTTCGCCGTGTCTGTCCAACTGTGCGCGTCTCGAGAGCCTAAATGGTTTTTAAAAAAATCAAATGATATATCGTATTTAGGAATATTATTATCCAGAACAGAAACTATGGAGAGATGGACGATGCAGTGCAATGATGAAAGATAGGTTATTCTTGATGATTTTTACAAAATAACGATTTATTCAAAAGTGGCCCTTAAGATTTTGATTACAATGCACTCAGTTATAGAGCTTGGAGTAGTAAAAAATACTTTGTAAACAATTTCTTTTTTAAAAATAATTATATAGCGTTCAACAACATTATATCAATTTTACTCCATTCTGTCCCCATTTCTTTCAATAATCTTCTTGCAGGAATAATGTTGCAGTGCCTGTATGGCTTTGCCAGTCCACATAATATTCGATATTTATGCACGGTAAAACAATTTATCAAGTTTGATTTTACATATATATATATATATATATTTATTTATTAATACCCTTTACGTGCAGAAGACATTTTACGCGGTTTTGTTGTTTTGCTAGTAGAATGAGTTCCTTCAAGTCAGGAAAGTGTGTTGTGAGCTGGGTTGCCACCCCTCCGGGTTTGACCCGAAGTCTCCGGATTTGACCCAAAGTCTCCGTGTTTTGAGACTAGTCTCCGTGTTAAGGGTATAATTTTCCGGGTCTACAACATCATACATGAAACAGCGTGGAATAGATCAATAAATAAATACGTTCCTCACATTTGTATAAAAGTTAATCAACTACTGTGTATCAAACATTTAAACACGGTAAAAACACTTTTTCTACTTCCCCTATGAGAAACTTCGGGTAAAATTATGAAATCTCCGGGTCAAATTAGACAGTCTCCGGGTCATCGACGAATTTGAAATGGCGCAACCCTGGTTGTGAGGCCAGGCGCATAATTATATGAGAAAATTTGTGCAATGTATATTGTGCCGATTTTTTGTCTTAAATGCTGACGCAAACATTATATGAGAAATTGTTAGCTACCAAAGCTTTCATTTCCAAACCAATGAGAAGACTAACATTCAGAGACAAAATGCAGGGAATACCGGGAGTGAAAAGGAACCTCTGTGGCTAACGTTAAATACGCATTCATCTTCCTATACAGCTGTTTTAAATTAGTATTTTTACTCAAGCTAATGTACGTAGAAACGCATAAACCTGCACTTATTGAATTTAAAATGCTACCTGTTAGCCTCAGTATACAAGCAAATTGAAAATTTTAAATACGTACTATCGGCTATGCAGCTAAGCAGAGACGTACCTAGGTGATATGGCGCCTATGACAAAATTTTAGGAAACATATTGGTTATGTAGGACATAATTTTTTCTGCGTTTAGTAAAGAATAATAGCGTCTGTATTACATATAAATTAAAGTTTGAGCATTAAAATAATATTTATGGAAAAATGAACTTTTGGCACATTTTTCGGGAACGTTTGGCGCCTTTTGCAAGCAAATGGCACCTTCACCATACCCGAGTTACGCCAATTCAATTAAGGTCGTAATAATTTAAAATTTAAAATAGACCAAGCTAAGGAATAGAATTGTTTACAGTTCTGATGCGATGGCATAACTTCACGTGAACATCGTAGTATCTCCCGAGCATTATCTACATTACAGAGAAGTTAAAGAACTGCTAACAGCCCGCTGCAGCTACGCTTGCAAATAATCTAAATAGTTCGGCCCTAGGTTAGATCGTCTTTGTTCCCTATTCATTTGACGTGTTTCCCTATTTCTTTGTCTTTTTTTTACTTTCCGCTCCTCATCTACACGGGCAATCCTATGAGCTTCCGCATCTCTTTCTCTCTCTTTCTTACAATACTCTTCCTTTGATCTCTGGCTCCTCTTCCTTTCGCTGGTAGCTGTAGTTGGGCTAATAGCTCTCCTTTTTACTGGTCTACCCCTTGGCATTTTTTAATTTTCTGCGATTTTACAGGAATATATTAGAGCAATTACGTGATCACAATGTCACAGAGTTACTCAATGCTAGTTTAATATCATGGTATATTCAAATGGGAAAATTTTTAATTCTACCTTACCTTAGTTCCAATGGTTATCGTTGCACCCTTATAGACGAACTCACAAACAGTTGCTTTCCTTCAAGTGTCTATCAACGACTGCTTTTAACTTCTTACAGGACCTACTATAAAGGCGAGCGATTATTTAGATTATCAATGAAGATAAGATAACAGTAACGCTTTTCTTACGTCTATTTGAAGGTTCAATAGGAATTAAATGAATCGGAGGCAACAATGAGAGTCTCCTTGGCAACGCCCGGAATGAGTACGAAAAATCCGCAAAATTTCGAAAAGGAATGCATACTTCTGAAAAATTCGAGTTTAAAGTGTAAACATCGCAAGAATAAAATATTATATAGCGTTATCCGTCGAATAAAGTAAAAAAGAAGAAAATAGGTCCATATTTACATATAAAAATCTTGCACTCTGAAAAATCGAAAATCCCGTATAACCTTCTGGAAAAGTATAATTGTCTCCTGGATCCGAACCCGGGACACTTTAGGAAAGGAAAATATTTTTCAGGGACCTCATAACTAGTAGAAACAAAACGCCGTTTACCGCATATCTTTACGACGAACGGTTCTCGAGAAATACGCCGATATAACTACGCGAGACTTCATACGCACGGACGCACGCAGCTTCACTTACGTGCATAATATATAGGATGAATGAGGTGTTTATTTGTATAAGTCTTTTAAACGCTACGACACTCGAGGAAGAATTATCGAGCTCACCTGATGACTAAAACAAAACTGACAATAAAAAAAGCGAGATCTCCAATAGACGCAAAATGGCCGAGGAAACCAGATTCCATAGATTTTGTAATGTGCTATTGGTGAATCACTGCTGATTACAACTGATTTATAGCCAATGATTATTTAGAGGGGCGTATAGGAGCGCAATTCAATTGGATATGGGCTTCATACAATTTGTATTACGTATTAAAAATGAAATAAAAGGACACAGACGACAGAATTTCACGTAAAATATTCAGTAAAAACTATCGCCCGTAAAAATAACCGATACCTCCTGAAACTATGATGCCCCCTATGCGAAAAAATTACGATCAATCTGCGTATGACGTGGTGATAAAATAATCTCCGGGAAGGTGAAACGCGAAGAGGGCGCCTCACGCGGCAGCGAATAACATCATATAGAGAGAATGTAAGATGAATGTGAGCATCGCAGTTTATATAGGAGACTCTCGAGGGAAACTTTGCCGAAATCATTCTTCTTTCCATCATCCCTTAGTTTCCACCCTGTTTTCCACGTTAACATTCTCTTTAAAAAAAAAAGTTCCCAATTTACCTCTACCCTTCCTCCCGTTGCTATTTACCATATTTCTCTCTCTTCCTCTCAACCAATTCCCTATAGACAGCGGAGGAGGCGGTGTCCTTAATCCTCCTCACTAGTCCTTTCCTTTGCATATCAAAAATGAAATATTCATGACCCCGGAACAACCCATCTCATGGCCCAAGGGGTGAGGAGGATGAGAGAACACATCCCCACTCCTTTTATTTGGGGAAATACGAAAGCGTGGAGGAACGCAGAAATAAAAAAAAACACAGAGGTATAATTCGTATTCGAAGGACGGCGATACATTACCCTTTTTTGTTTCTTTTAAAGAAATTCTAAAGCTCGCATCGGATGAAGGCAATGCTGGATCCCTTTCCTTGTTGACAGGGAGAGAGAGTTGTCTTTTTCCTGCGCCTTCGCGATGGAAAGCAAGGTTTGGTGTCGATTTCTTTTCCTTGGTCGAAATTCCCACCTATATGCAAATAAGGTAAAAGTAATGGGTTCAGAGATAATGGTATTTTTTGCCAGGCAACTGAAAGAGAACTTTCAGGATATTTTTAACTTTTTAACTTTAAAGGACAAGATGGAAAAGCGAATAAATGAACTGGGTGAAGGCAAGGAATGTTGGAGGTCGGTGCGGTGTAAAAAAACCTCGAGATTAGGCGATATATTGATAGATGGAATGCCTTTGTTCGGGTAATGATATTAGGCTTATGAATGCCCTTGCTGGTGCTTCGTCCATTATGGTCACGCACAGAACGGCATAGGACTTTAACATTTTTCTCCAGTTGTAATCACAATTCGGGCTCCTTATTTAAGGAATAAAAGCTGTTTATAATTAATAGATGAAAAATAAATAATGGGGACGAAAAAGCTAACTTTGATTTGTATGTGGATTTTTCTTTAATTTTTCTCAAATTTAATACGGCTTACGGAATCACATGACTAAAAAAATCGGTACAACATACATTGTAGAAACTTTCTTATATACTAATGCGTCGTTTAGTTATCTTTAGAAAATGAAAATCGTATGAGCCTTTTTTTAGAAAATCCAATTTTTGTTAAAGTTGCCCAAGAATAAACTAGTCTTATATTCATTCATTGAGAAAATTAAATAAGCAGTAATATTGAAGACGTAAACCCAAGTAACTGTACGAAATTTGATCAAAATCGCTAGAGCCGTTTTTGAGAAAATCGAATTATTGTTAAAGTTGCCTAGAATAAACTAGCCTTATATTCATTTTTGAGAAATATGAACTATACAGTATTATTGAAGACGTAAACTCAAGTAACTATACGAAATTTGATCAAAATCGTTGTAGCCGTTTTCGAGAAAATCGGATTGATGTTAAAAATACGAAGAATAAGCTTCCCCTAATTATTGAGAAATGTCAACCATTTCTATATATACTCTGCTCAGTATGATAAAATGCCTAAGTACGAGATTCATTCATTTTCGCTCTACCGTCTAGGCTCCACAGCCAGTAACAGACAGACAAACGGACGGCATTGCGAAAACCACTTTTTCGGATTCAGCGACACCTAAAACGTGTATTTCCGTAAAAATCTCGAGGTCGAATTTTTTCGCGAAAACAATACTTTCTCGATACTTCGTATGAGAAAGTAAAAAATGAAAGTATGAATATGAGAAACGCGGTGATTTTTAGCGACTTTAAAGGGAATCGGTTGCTTCGCAACTTCTAAACCTAACTTCAGTAGAAAAGCTCTTAAAAATTTCTATTCTCATCTCTCTCTCTCTCTTATATACTCTTCTCAGCTGTTAATGCGCGAGAGCTAGCTCTTTTTTTTTTAAATATACAACCCCTTAATTAACTATCCTATTTTTTCCAATCGGATTTCCTTTTTTTGCTTCCCGCGTCATCGCCCATTTCTTTCGGTAGGATTTCCATTCGTTCATTTTTTTCCGGCGAGTGCGAAAGACTGATACATAAACATTAGGGGAGGGATCCAGGATTGCACGTGTTCCGCCTCGAAAAAGCCATGTAAATTTCGCCGTTTCTTTTTTGTAACACAAAAAAGGGGGTCGCCGCCCGTTTGCTAATTATCGCGAGTTAACCGGCTCCGCGGAAAACTTGATGGATTCAAACTGCCTAACAAGTTTTTACCATGTTAATTAAAGCAGACGAAAAAGCGGCCGAAAATAAAGCGCGGCTTGCGCTTCGAAGCTGCCAAGGGTTGCTCATTATTAAATCGGAAACCTGCGAGAGCTCAATTGTTTTTTTTTTTAAACGGTAGCATCTAATTCGAGAGGAGTGGAAAGTTTGTAATTTTAAAAGTTACTTTCGTTCCTTTGCCGAATGTAAATCGGCATGTAAATCGATTTGCTTATGTAAAAATTAACAAGACAAGTTTAATGATGGCACATTGGAAATGTAATGCGGAATACCTGATTTTTCGTTGTTCGCTTGACATCCGATTCATAATTTTTTTAAGGAGAATCGCATCAGAGCCAATTCAGCGTCCGCTATAATAACAACAACGGGTGTTAAAATTTTCTGAGGCTTCGGAATCGTTACATTTAACTCTTTTTTTCATCGCAACTATAAACCAATGGGATGCATTTAAGAATAAGCACGTTAAGCATAAAAAAATACGAGTGCGCCACTATATTTTAGGAAAAGGCTCAACGGGCGAAGTTATCTCACAAGATAAAGGATTCTTCTTTTTTCATTTTCTTTATTGCTTTCTTTCTCCCTTTCCCCGTTTTCGTATTCTGTCTCTGCGTTCCTTATTATTCTCACTGCGCACAAGACGCCCTTCTTCTTTTTCTCCGCTACCTACACTGGTCACCTTCTCTTGCTTATTATTTACCGCCCTATCTCTCTCTCTTTCTATTCTTCTATTTTTCGCCTATAAACCTCTTCTTTATCACGGATAAAAAACTATCTGCTTGGAGAAAATAACAAAGGAGAAGAAAATGTCATCCAAAGGACTTATTTACCGCCCTCTCCCTCTCTGTCTCTCTATTATTCTATTTTTCGCTTTTAAACCTCTTCTTTATCACGGATAAAAAACTATCTGCGTGGAGAAAATAATAAAGGAGAAAAAAACGTCATCCAAAGGACTTAAAGAGCGAGTGAGACGTAAGAGAGAGAGAGAAACGCGTGCATGTTCACACGCGCACGCCGTAAAGGATTCTTTTTCTCTTCCTCTCTCTCAAAAAAAAATTCGTATATGTATGTATGTATGTGTGTGTGTATGTATGTATGTATGTGTGTGTGTGTGTGTGTGTGTGTGTGTGTGTGTATGTGTGTCACCATTATTCATGTTACGCGGAGGAAAAACTCGGATTAGAGTGGGACTTTAAGTGGAAAGGAGAAAGGAAATAAAGAGGGAGAGTGAAAGCGTAAGAGTGAGAGAGTGTGTGAATTAGTGAGAGAGAGAGTCGTCTTAGGAGATGCGTCAGGGGAAGAGCTTGAGAGAAGGGAATAGAAAGGGATAAAGGAAATAAAGAGAGAGAGATAGGGAAAGGTAGGAGAGAGGGAGATAAGAGGGAGATAAGAGGATAGAATGATGGAGACGAAGAGGTTGAATGAAAGAGAGGATGTTAAAGATGGAGGGGGAAGAAACATGGAAAGGGAGGGAGGAAGAGAGAGAGAGAGACATATGTACGTGAATTTTTCGAGAGAAAAGAATATGCAAGCAAAGGGAACGATGAAAAATAACGTTTTTCAATATAAGTGATAATTACATATTTCATTTTTATATTTTTGGCCAGAAATCAAAAGATTTTTTCATAAAGTACATTTATCGCATAATATACTTTGAGGTTATAGTTCCGAAACGCCTTTTTTTTTTAATGAAACCAATTAGCGTCTTATTAGTGTTTCTTCAGTGCGAGGAGATTTTGTATGCGTCTGACAGGGTTAAATCGTATTAGTGTCGTGCGATACGTTTGGTTTTCGGTACATCGTGTGGAGAATGGACTACGAGAATATACTGGAAGGAAGATCTTCCGCCGTAACGAGGGTTGCCAGAAAAATGAGCGTTTTAAGATAAATAAATTAACAAACACGTATCTTAGGCAAAGTAAAAGTTATTATCTTTATTCCGAATATTTACGTTAGTGCGATTAGTAATATCGCGGCGATATTGCTCGTACATGTATGTGTCATTAAAATCCCTTATGGTAATATTTTATAATTCTCGCAATTTATGAAATATTACTAAATTGTTCGTTTTTTGCTGTAAATATGTATGAACATGTCTTATAATATATTGTCGTTACGTTGCTTTATAATTATATTCACAGAAATAAAGACCGCCGACTAAAAACATAATCCTACTAGCTACAGTACCCGGCGTTGCCCCTGGAAAAACACAAAAAATGTTCTAACAAAAATTATAGTTTTATTTCAGTGCTTCGTTGTAAACAATGCCTTTGGTTTTTTTATTATTTATAAGCAAATATAAGTTTTTTTCCGGATCCAACTCTTGATGCTGCAACATACAGCTGACATGCGAAAAAATTATCATACAAAGTTATTTTGCTTTTTGTACAATTAATATAAAACATTTGGGATTAAAAAGCAGCCTACGGCCTTCCTCTTTGTGAAGAAAGTATCTGTTGAAAATTTGATTAATCTAGCTTTAACGGTGTGGAAATGTATAGATGCACAAACAAACAAACACACTTTCATATGTATATATATATATATAAATATATATAATTTATTATTTAAATATTTCATTATTGCCAAAGCGATTTAATGGAGCGAGAGAGAGAGAGAGAGAGAGTGGAATAGTAGAAGAGAATGAGAGTAAAATAAATAGAGAACGAGATGGAGGATAAAATTGAATGATAAAGTGAGATAAAGGGGGAGGAGATTGGGAAGCGAGAAAAGTAAAAGAGCTCGGGGGGAAATAGGAAGCAATCACCGCGTAAAGGAAAGGTTGATGGTGGGAAGATGGAATGGAGAGAGAGAGAGAAGAATTCGGGGAAGGGGAGAGAGAGGAGAGAAAACTGATTTTGAAAGAGACTTGTAAAGGGTTTCGGGGCATGATGAATACATATAGGGTGGAATGGGACGTTTTAGGGGTCTGTATCTGGTTGGCAAAAATAAATAATGAGATTGATGCGAGGATAGAGAGAAGATATAAAGGCAATGACGTGATCGAGTTAATTAAACTCACGTCTAACTAAACAAAATTTATAAACTCAGAAGCTTGATCTTCTATTTGTATTTAGAGATACTGTAAGATAGTGTAAATGAAAAATGGAAAACTGTCCGCTAAAAGTAGAGTTGTCACATTTGGAAGTAGCAGAGCTGGGACATGACGATTTCTCAGGAAGATGAACATGAATCCGTCTTCTTATTAGTCGTTTCGTCCGTTACGTATGTTTCCCTTTGAAATAACCAATACCATGCTAAAATGAACGTATGGGAAGCATAGTTGCCAAAATAAATTTGAAAATATCGCTAAGTCTACCCTAAAAAGTCCCTAAACTCAAAGAAAATGTCGCTAAAAAGTCGTTACAAATAAAATAGTGCATAAATACTTGAAATAATTCTTATTAATCTAATTAGCAGACTTGTTATCTATTTTATAAATGGATATCAATTAAGATAATATTTAATTATTAGTATTAAATAAGGGATAATTTTTGAAAACCTTTTATTAATAAAAATGGAATAGACATTAACATTTATAGGTCAAGCTTATAAAATATAAATACCCGCGTATAAAACGCAGGGAGATTTTCCGCCTAATATTCAATGATTTTTTTATATACCCGCGCATAGGAAGCATTTGTTCCTAGAATTTGGTATATGGAATCATTTAACGGCGAAAATGTTGCGTTACATTGTCAATATAATTACGACATGATAAATCATACTATAAAGACTTGCATACGTCCTCATTTTTATAAGGGAATAAAACTGCTGGATTTTTGGAATAACTTAAAACGTAAATGATTGAGAGGTAGCTAACGGATCAATGTACCACCTTCAAATGCTCTGATATAGACGCACAAGAAGCGCTCATCCACTTATGATAACACTCTTCATACTTTGTAACACACTGTGACTCACAATTAGTGACAATAATGTTGCTAACCCTCTGTTCTAAAATTCGAAACAAGATATAACTGAATCACGGTATAAATGGCGCCTATGTTTATAATCGTTCTTGCTGCCTAAGGAACAGCGACACAGCTCTCCGAAACACTTTTCTCGTAACAAATTAATTTATGGCCTGGACTGCTAATTGAATATGGGACTGCCGTTGTTAGACTAACATAAGACGTATGCAAACGCTATCTAAAGGGATAAATGAACAAGTTTATGACATGAGCAATATTAGAGTTACATCTTTAAGAATGATGGTATAATATTCATTCAGCTTTCGATGATTAATAAAAAATTCTATATACATACATACATATACATACATACATATACATACATATACATACATACATAGATACACATACACACATATATACTACGGAAGAGGAAAGGTAAATGAGGATATTTAGGGCAACTAGGTGTTGAAGGAAACCCAGTGAGCCGCTGGGGTGTGTGTCTCTCCAACAGCCGAGCGGCTCTCCTTCCGGTAAGTGCTCACTGGGTTTCCTTCAACACCTAGTTGCCCTAAATATAAATATATTATATATATATATATATATATATAATATTTTACTAGGTTTAGTTTAACTATAGATAGCATTGGAAAAAATGGGAAATAAAACGAAAAAGTGAAATTACGAAAGTGTTTTAAGGTAAAGGACTTACCAATTTATTCTCATATCTATGAGTGGCACAGAACAGCAGTGAAATAAAAGGACAGAAAATATGAGACGAAAGCGGGAGTGAAAGGAGAAAGAAGAGAGGATCGTAAAGGATAGTAATAAAGGGTAAAAGGCGTGGAGCCGACAGGTAAGAACTCCGAGGTGGTGTTCCAGAGGGTGAAGGGTCAAAGAAGGAGGTGGGTGGAAATGAACCAATCTGGGAGAAAAGGTAACCGGTGAGGTTCGTGGGAGGTGGGGTGAAAGAGAGGGAAATGGAGAGGTTTAAGGGGAATATATAGATGGAGAAAAGAAAGAGAGAGAGAGAGGAATAACGAGAGAGGCTGAATGGAGAGGGGAAATGGAAGAAGAAATGAGGGTAAAGAATAGAGAGAGAGAGAGGTGAGTGGATGAGAGAAGAATGGTGAACGGGTAGGCATTAAGCGAAGAGGTGGAGAGGGCGGATAGAAAGATAGGAGAAGAGGAAGTGAGAAATGAAATGGCATACGAAAAGGAGAGAGAGAGAGAGAGAGAGAGAGAGAGAGAGAGAGAGAGAGAGAGAGAGAGAGAGAGAGAGAGAGAGAGAGAGAGAGAGAGAGAGAGAGAGAGGAGAGGGAGAGGGAGAGGGGGAGGGGAGGGAGGGAGGGAGGGAGGGAGAGAGAGAGAGAGAGAGAGGGAGAGGGAGAGGGAGGGAGGGAGGGAGGGGGGGAGAGGGGGGAAGAGAGGGGGGGGGAGAGAGAGAGGGATGGGGGAGGGAGGGAGGGAGGGGGGGAGGGAGAGGGGGGAGAGGGGGAGGGGGGGGGGGAGAGGGGAGGGGGAGGGGGGAGAGGGAGGGGGAGGAGGGAGGGGGAGGGCGAATGAAAATAAAAATCTGACCTGGCCAACACCTCCACACACATACAGACATCATTCCGAAAATAATCTTAACGTGTCCTAGTTAGCTCAAAACGTGTATTTCCGTTGAAATCTCGTAGTCGATTTTTTTCGTGATCACAATACTTTCCGTATACTACGTATATGAAGAAAGTAAAAAGAATATGAAGTGGAGTAGAAAATGTTGAAAAAACGTCAGGAAAACTAGAAATAAACGAAGGAGACAAAAAGAAAGGAAACATTAAAGGAGAGAGGATGAAAAAAATACAAATACTGGACAGGAAGAAAAGAGAGAGAGAGGAAAGAGAGGAACATCTTTCCAGGTAATTAGCCAAAGCACTAATTAATGACTTTAGGGCATTCAATAAGAGAATGAATTTAAACGGAGCCAGAGAGAGAGAGTGAAAGAGAAAGGATGTTGTTTCTATGTCTTCTCGTAAATAAGGGTCTGGCCCTTAGAAGAAGAAACATAGTGTGTCTCTTGCCCTGTTCGTGAGTGTCCCTTGCGTGTTTTGTGGCCTGTCTCATTGTCAGTCGGAGAATTCAGATGTCTCATTTGCCTCAGTTTGTGCGAATTCGTTAGCCCGTTTGTTTAAACGAGAAAAGAAATTGGGAGAAATTGTTCGGAACCTCTTTAGCTGTCGAATCACCTTATTTTCGGAGGTCATTATTCTCGCATTGAAAAAGAAGCTTGGCCGAGTTTCGTAAAAAGGCATTTTGATTTGCGTTTCAGTTTGATTCTTTGGCGCGAGGGGGGAAGTGTAATTAGTTCGACACACTGTGAATGTAAGCGTAAAATTGGTAGTAGCGAGGTTAATATACCACATTGCTATGCCATTCTCTCTTCTTCTTAGGTTTCATAGCTCAATTGTTTTTAGCAATTGACGAATTCTTTGAGAAACTTGACATTAACCACTTGACATTAACCTTGGCTGATTTCATTTTACTCTTTATAGGGTTACAGGTAATTTTTACTTTCTCCATATACGTAGTATAGAGAAAGTATTGTTTTCATGAAAAAAATCGACTTAGAGATTTCAACGGAAATACCCGTTTTGAGGTCCCTAGAACAGGTTTAGACTATTTCGGAATGATGTGTGTGTGATTTTGGCGCTCTAACTCGAAAAATACAAGCCATATCGTTACCAAATTTCATATATAACACTTTGTAAAAGCGCAAAGAGCTGATTTGTTTTGGACAATAACGTTAACTGAAAATTGAGGTTATTGGAATCCGATTCGGTTTTTGCGATGTCTCCGTTAAAACATCATTATTGTATATACAATTCCATACATATTTATAGAGAATGTAATTTCCTACAACTTTCATTTGAAAGAATTTTCTATAGCAGTTTTTGTTTAGGAATTATTTATAAATAATCGGTTTTTTCGGTTTCCGTCAAATATCTCCTTAAAAAGGTCGTTATTGGTATTCTTCGTGAGGACGAAAATTGTAGAGAATAATATTTATTCCAAGTTTGTTTGAAACAAATTTCGGAGATATTTTGCTTTTTCTTAATTTCCAGTATACAGCACCACCAGCTAGCGGTGAATTCTGTAAACATATTCAACATATAATTTACCGCAATAAGGCCGACTGTATTCTTTTACGATGCGAAATAATAATTTTGCCTTATAATGCTATTCTTAATAATTTTAATATCTGTACCCCAAATATGGAGAAAGTCATGTGTTGGCCACATCAGATTTTTCTTAATTGCCTTGAAATGAAAATTCTTAATTCAGTCACGGAAATCTGGATCTTTTAAATAAAACAGCAACTTGGTGCAGCAAAACGGTCTTGGGTAAAATATCCCCATTTATGGTCGCTTTTCTTTTCGGTCGGCATATTTTTTGGACAACAAGTAAAGGAAATTCTTACGTCTTCCTTTAAGAGAAATATGCCTTTATTATAAAGTGAGTTGATCTATTTTGCCTTGTCTACTCTAATAGGGGTAGGTTTCCTCCGATATTTAGTCGTCACACAGTAGGGTCGGTTTCCTTATTTAATCCCTTTGGCGCATAAGGAGAAATTTTTCCCACGAATCTTACGTGGGATGTTGTCTACACGCTGACTAATGATAAACAATCGTACTTGCGTAAGAAAAGAAAGTCACGAAAGCGCTGTCTTGATGGTAGCATTCGTTCCGCGTAACGCAATGCCGTGAAACGAATAGCATGCGCATGTTTTGGTAACGTATTCGTATTTGTAAAAAGCATTGGAGAATATTCGAAATCATTTAAAACGCGGAGAATATCGTATAAGTATTCAGCTGTTGGATTGTCTTTTGTTATGATCATAGGTATTAGGCTGTTATTATTTTATGAGTAGCGTGTTCTCGTTTCTAATTTTCCTTTCCTCATACAATATAATATGCGAATTACGTTATTATTTGTATTTATGGAAGTGTCCTCTCGCGCGTATTTGTTTTCAATAAAAACAAAAAATCGTTTTCGTTTCGCTTACCTAGACGCTTTCATGTATCAATTTTCATATATTTTTTGGTTTTCCATTTATGACTTTTCGTCGCTTCAAATTCTCGTCCTTTTTCTCCCACCCTCAATCAAATTAATTTCCTATCCCTTTGTCTTCAATTTCACAGATTTATTTGCCTTCCTCTTCACCTCTCTCCTTCATCTTCACACACTTTCACTTTCATCTTTTCCGTTTTCCTCGAAAGGATTTTTTGCTCGATTCTTTTGAGCCATCTGTGCGTCGAACCGTCTTTTCCATTCTTCTCACTGCGTCTGAGCAATCACATTCGTCTCTCTCTCTCTCTCTCTGTCTCTCTCTCTCTCTGTCTCTTTCTCTCTCTCTCTCTCTATCTCTGTCTCTCTGTCTCTTTCTCTCTCTCTCTCTATCCGGATCGGAAGGAAATATGGTAATTGCCTCGGAAAACATTTCAAGATTTCTCCTACCTCGCATTGATTGTACTGCCAGCGTTTTGGAGGAGCTCGCTTTAACTCTTGGGTCGAAGTGTGGAAAAGGGATTGGAGGGAGGAGGTGGAAAGTGAACAAGGAGTGGGGAGGCTGTAAACGGGTGGGTAGGAAAAAAGAAATCAAAACCCTTTGGAGGAATCTCTCGTTATAAAAGTCACGCGCGCGTCGCTTCGTTAGCGAAGCTCGGATCGGAATAAAAAAAAAGGGGCGTTTGGAAATTGAAGTAATAAGTGTGACTGAATCAGTTTGAGAGAGAGAGAGAGTGGGAGAGAAAGTGCTGGGTGTTCGTGCTGGATATTGCCTTCTTTCCGGGGAAATTCAGTTTTCTAAGGAACGAAGTGGTGTTCGAGTATATACGTGTTTTGCGCGAGAGCTCCATAAGCTTCAGTATTATAATTGCAAAAAATGTTTTCGCTTATTAAAAGTAGCTATAATTTATTTCTTCATCCAGTGGAGATACAGCCTGTTATGTTTTTCGAGAATTTCGTACTGTCTTCCATTCTGAAACCTAGTACTTCGTGCCTCATAATAAGAGTTTTAAATGAATAAAATCCGTTGTTTAATCGTCATCTTATGGAATTTATCCATTTTGGAGAATAAACAAACTGAACGCTTTTACTTTTTGCACTTTTTTATTTTAATATACAGATACCACCATGGTTTCACTACCCAGTAGCATCATCATCACCTGATAATGTTACTGTGTAGTGAAACCATGGTGGTATCTGTATATTAAAATAAAAAAAGTACAAGTGTTCAATTTGTTTATTCTCCAAAAAAGTTTTAAATTAAATTAATATATTGGTGCTCAGTGTATTTGTTAAGTGATCCTCGTTCTTCATAGATAAGGATGGTTTCAGCAATTTCTCAAGAATAATAACTGAAATTTAGTTTGTTGCTCATATTGCACAATAAAAATTAATTGTCTAATTGCACAATAAAAATTAATTGTCTAATACAGATCTGATATTTTGATTGTTGCTACATTTCTTCAAAAGCATTAAATTTCTAACTTATAACTTTCTTTACTAATAGGTCGTTAAGAACATTTTTAGATTTTCAATTGTTTTTCGCGTAGGTTAAGTTTAAGTTAAGCGTTTGTTTTATTAGGCGCGTTTCGCTTACAGCGTGAGCGCCTATTATCGTCGGTCGGTCCATCCGTCCGCCTGTCCATCCGTCCGTCCGCATGTTCGTTCTCGGCTTCTACAGAACGGATTTTCATGAAATTTGATATTAAGGACTTTCAATCAAATATAATAAGAAAATCGCAAAAACGAATCACGTACGCCAATCAGGGGTACCACTTTACTGGGGACAAAATTAAATTTTCGTCATATCTCGTAAAGTATTAGTCATATCAAAATTTTTTCAAATAAAACCTGCATAACTTGTAAAGAAGAGTATTTCCTTTCCTATACATTTTTATCGTAAGAGTAGCCGTTATCGAGAAAATCAAACAAGAATGTCATATCGAGTTGAACTTTCTTGCACGGTTACTTCTTCATTGTTGCTAACATAAACAATCTCACAAACAAACGTTTAATTTCCTTACGTGTGCATGTAATATTATTACGTACAGGTATATAATTTCTTTCTAATACTCCATTGCACGAAACGCGCCCATTTGTGATACGTTGTACACTTTCCTAACTTGTAAATTTTACACGTCCGTGTCCAAGTTTCAGTATTGTTAAAATCAACGCCCACGTTCTCCTTTGTTTAAACTAAAGGATTCTTGTGATATAATCCATTAATATTATATAGTTTATATGCCTTTAATAGTTATCGTGACGGTATTATGCTGACCAGTGAGGTGAATATCATTTGTATGACATATCTTATTTAGCTAACCTTATGTAATCGGGTGAATGTGTTTGTTTTACTTTCCAATCGCGTTTCGTGATTTAGTATTCAAATATAATATTTTGTTACCAAAATGTGGAATTCCAATTCGATTAAATTCGAATTTTACGGAATTTGGCCTCTCTCGATAAAATTCGAACAAACATTAATTCTATCACTACGAATGAATTATTAACCCAATTTTATCGTTAAATTTATCGGGGTTTAAAGGGGATGACCACAGTTTTGAGCAAAAAGTATGCATAAACTAGGTTTAGATGGAATTTTTCATAGATTTCGAAACGCATTTGCGTGTGAATAATGCATTTCAATGACATAGCTTCTGTATAATTTGTTTCTGAATTAATTTTATTCGTACCCATTGCCGTATTGCGTTGTGTGAGTTTTTGACTGATAATGTTTCTGGGATGTGGTTTTACAGTTATTAATTATTCACAGATGGTTTTAATTGTACGAATTACCACAAAAAAAAATAAAATCCATATCCTTGATATTGCCAATGGAGATGGATTTCCATTTTATTTCATATATACGAATTCTGTGATTGTATAATATACAATAAGTACGAAAAAAACGTATTTGTATGCACATAGATTCGTCAATATGCTATATTTAGCATATTAAAGCGATGGATTGGGCGATTAATGAATCCGTATCTCTTGAATTTGTTACAAATTTTTGTCCAATTGAATATAAAGGACGAGTCCGATGCAGATTAAATTTATTCTTGAAACAATTTCCCTGGAGAAAAATGCAAATTTTTCTGAATTCTATTTATTTGCCGACATAATCAAACTGAAATTGACGAGATATTATAAGAATTTCGCGCGCGATTCATAAGATACGCAATTTCGACGCCATTTAATTCCAAGAATAATTGGATGTAGAGCGGCGTTTCTCAACCTTTTCTATAATACGGCCCACCTAAGCTACAGAAAATCATCCGCGGTTCACTTAAACTACAAGGAGGTTTCCGCGGCCCACCTACCACCTAAATAGATGAATACATAGGCAGGAGAAAGTTCTAAAAGTTACGGGTTGCTTAAAAAATTTAAAGCGTTTTATTAAAATGTTAATTAACCATTTATACCGTTCTATTTTTAGAGCATATCAAGTTTTCGCTAAATTTTTATCCGATCTTAAATTTTTTCAAATTTTCGCGACCCAGCTCAATTCCTTTTGCGGCCCACTAATGGGTCGCGACCCGCCGGTTGAGAAACGCTGCTGTAGAGTATGCAAGATACGTTGAATTCAATATCTAAAATTGAGCGTATTTCATCCAAATATATTTTTCCCAACAAAAATATTTCTCAATGAATTTTTCTCGGCCCTATTTTACATCAATTCGTCTTTCATATCTTCCCTTCTCTTTCTCTCATCGTCATTTATTTAACCTCTGTATACTAGCTACAGTACTCGGCGTTGCCCGGAGGAAAACACAAAAGATGTTTCAATGTGCAAACATTTTATATGAAACGGAATAATTTTTATTATGGGTTAGAAGAGTTGCGTGTAGTTTGAATATATAAAGTTCGCTTTATTTGAGGGCGCGATGCTAATATTATATTTTTATTTCAAAATGACGTATATTAACAAAATGTTAAAATTAATTTGCTTTTTGTATGTACAATTTATATAAAACATTTGGGATTAAAAAGTAGCCTACGGCCTACATATTTGTGAAGAAAGTATCTGCTGAAAGTTTGATTACTCTAGCTTTAACGGTGTGGAAATATATAGATGCACAAACAAACAAACTTTCATATGTGTGTTTGTGTGTATGTCTGTATATATATATATCATCATCATCATCATCAGCCTTTTTCAGTCCACTGACGGACGAAGGCCTCCCCCAGACTCTTCCAGTTTTCCCTGTCAACTGCCTCCCTCCTCCAAGTTTGCCCCAAGAACTTAACAAGCTCTCTGTCCCACCTGTCTTTCGGTCTTCTTTTCGGTCTCTTGATGTTTCTTGGGATCCATTCGATGACACTGGACGTCCAACGCTGGTCATTTCTTCTAGCAATGTGGGCCACTGCCCACTGCCATTTTAACACCTTCACTCTTCTAATCACGTCACAGACTCCCGTCTTCTTTCTTACCCAGTCGTTCCTCTTGAGGTCTCTTCGGGTGATCCCTAACATGCATCTCTCCATGCCCCTCTGTGTTGTTTGCAGGCGCTGTATCATTCTGGCATTCATGGTCCATGTTTCACAACCATATGTCAGAACAGGCAGAACACATTGGTCATACAGTCTCCTTTTTAGGAAGACTGGAATATTTGATTTAAAGATGTTCGCATTCTTGCCAAATGCACTCCATGCCATCTTCACTCTCCGGTTGATTTCTCCAAGAAGCGAACCATCAGTAGTGATGAGTTGACCTAAGTAAACATAGCTGGTTACTTCTCCAAGTTCTGCTCCGTTGATATGTATCTTCTCAGAATTTGTGAAGGAGTTGTGTGCGAATCTGTCACCCGATGGCACTATCCGGGCTATTCGAGTCTCGAAACGTGTGAAAAGCGAAAAAAATCCTGAAACGTTTTATTTTCCGTGCTTTGATTATAAAATGAGACTCGAGGAAGAGTAAGAGGGAGAGAAATAAGGAGTGAAAGGAAGAATTTCAAACGAGCTCGTCGATTCCCAGCCTTTATTTTTTTGCAACTTCCATCTCGAAGATGACGAGTGGCAGTCTCGATCTCATCCTTATGCCTCATCGGGTTTCATTTCGTCGTCGTTTCGGTCGCAAAGAATGAAGGGGAAGTTTCGGAGCTCTTACGTAATGACGATTTCGTATGTTTGCGGGTGGAAAACGCAAAACTCCGTTCGTTAAGGGATTCTCGAAAGGCGCTTATGAAATGGAAAGAGCGTCTTAGAGGTTCTCAGCCGGAGCTCGATTTAAGCGATCATAACGACACGCCCAATTACATTTTTTTAAAGGGTTTTAACGAAGGGTTCGCGTTGGATTTTGGGAAATGTGAATATTTCAAGATTCTAACTCCAACATCCGCGTCAATTGATTATTGATCTTACGTCGGATAAATTTGTATACATAACGGGAGTCATGGTATCGTGAAAAATAACTTGTGTGTGAAATTATCTGAAGAATGTAATGTTGTCGCGTGTATGTGACTTATGTTAGCCAAATAGTTTAGTTTTAATTAAAACTTTTCTCTTAGAAAGGCGGTCGGAATTACAATTTTGTATTGCCAAATCGCCATGGGTAAGATTTAAAGGAAAATATCGACCAATTAACATATAATTTAATTGAAATAAATTTATTTTATTATCATAAACTCGAATAATTATCAAGATTGTCTTATGGCTAAACTAACGACATTTTACCACGTAGATCGAAATTTCTAAGGCTATTGTTCAGTCTTATACTTTCAGAAGACTTTTAAAAGTCATTATTAAATGAATTTAATGCGCTTAATATTAAACTAAAATTTATGATGTCCATTAACGAAAAGAGGATGATTGAGCGTCGTGGTCTTAAATTCATTTTGACCAGGAATATTTAGCATTTCACGCATATCTTTTAGGGGTCTTAAAAAAGTTCCTTATCGCCGAATGCAAGTAAATAATTTTTATCGGAAAATTCAAGACGCAAAATGCTTTTCAAATTTTAAACGAGGAAATTTAAAGCATCGTAGGAGAAAATGGCTCCGTCATAGAACAAAAAAGAAAGGGTCCTCTGTTTTTTATTTATCAATGTGGTTCAAAGATTCATCGATTTCTACTTTTTGGGTTTTCGGAAATGGACCCCGCTCTCGTTAACAATAAGTCGAAATGAATAATGAGCAATGCGTAACAAATTGAATCGAACTTTAAAGGCGACGCACTCCATGAGCGTTGGTTTTTCAAAATGGACCATGATATCCACGACAATAAGTCGAAATGAATAATCAGCAATGCGCAACAAATTAAATCGAATTAAATTGTTTTTTTTCCGATGTCTTTACGTTCAGGAAGCTTATAAATATTGCAATAAGAAGGTGGGTCGAGTCGAATCTGTGGAGAAATTGATTGCAGGGTCGATAGATACAAGCGATCCTTCTTCCCTAAGACGACAAGGGAGCGCGATAGGAAAATTAGGTGATAGGTCGGAGATAACCTCCCCCCTGCGGTGGCTTGCAGAGTATCTATTCAGATAACCGAACTTTTGTGAGTTTTTTCGTTTCCAGAGTTAACGTTGATATTGAAAAAAATTAACTTTTTGATCGATCTTCAATACGGAAAGGAGAGTCGATTCTACATTAAATGTCGATTTCATACTTCACCGGTTTTGATTCTCGAAGTGTTACGGAGTCCTTCCCACCCCTTTACACCCCCCAATAAGATTCCACGCTTTAACGCAAGGGAGAATAACTTATTCAAGTTATTTCGAAGGGATTCTTAAGCCGCGTTACCTCCCGATTCATCTCATGAAATAAGGCCTTAATGCCGGTGTCTCATCTCTTACTGCGGGTGCGTGTGCGTGCACGTGTGAACGCCCACATCTGTATGGTAGTACCGGTTCGGAAATCCTCGCCCTTGTGCAGGCTGCGCATGTTTGTAATTGGGTGGGTTAATGAGCCCTTATGCCCTTCGTTCGGTGACTGAGAAAATTTAATTTTACTCAGGACTGAAATGAAACCTTAAAAAAAAGCTAATAATATCCTTGTCAATCATTATGAATTTATTTCCGCTGCCATTAATTTAATATTGTGACGATCGTTATTATTTTTTTTAATGAAATAATTTTATTTATTTTATAATGACATGTTGAAATATAAATCCATACAATACACACCAATATTCTTGTTTTTACACAGTATTGCGCAACAGTTATTACACAAAATATTTCCAAGTTACAGTATACTGACAGAGAAGTATACCAAGGGTACAAATAATTTGAAAATTATGTTGAAATATTATTTTAAAAATAGTAACTAAGAATAACAATGTAAATAATTCAAAAATGTATCAACTTGTCAAAATATAATATCTGTACACAATATACATTGAAAGAAACGATGAAAATTTCGTTTGTGATTTTTAAAATAAGACGTTAAGACAATCAGTAAAAAACTTGGTGTCAGTGAAATATGAAACACTCCCCTTAAAGAATAATTGATCTTGATGAGAAAAGATTATGCAATGAGGGGTTAATTTTGCAGTCATGTCCTCTATACTATGTTTCCGTCATTAAATTTAAATAACAATTTACTTTACACAGTCCTGTACGAATTAAAAGTTAGTGTACACTCTCAAGAAGTTTCAATAATTTAGCAACAAGTACTTTGAATAACATAGCTCAAGTATTGTCCTAATTGAAAATACTACGTTAATCAAAACTGTATTTCCCATAGGAATACATTAATAGCGGTAGAATACGTTCTGGACCCAAACTTTCTATACTACTTTATGGTCTAATTTGGTGATAAACGTTAAAAAGGTTTGATTGTTTTGAAAATTTCCGACGAATAGTCGAAAAATACATAAGTTTATTTCATTCCGATCCCGATTTAGATAGTTTACTAGATAATACTCTATATATTCGTCTGTTTTAGTAGTCACTTATGGAATTCCATATTGAAATTCAAAGACAAAATTTGTAAAAACAAATTTATCGAAAGGCTTTGTACAAATTCGATACAAAAATAAAAATGATTACCCAGGTTTCGACTCACGGAGTCATCATCAGGTCCCTAATTAATGAATGGACTTAGCACGCGCACACTTGTTAATTCGTGAGATATACGGTAACAAGGTGAAGAATTCCGGAGAGGATGGGTCGAGGAGAAAAAGGGTGAATCATTTAAGGGTATGAGTGTGTTTTGCGTGTGTATCAGTAAGTAAATTGGTGTCCAACACATGACTTTCTCCATACGTAAATTGTCAACTAAAATCAAATAAATACGGCGATAGGAACAGTTCAACTTACACGCTTCATCGCTAGCGATTCAATTGTTGTCACTAGCACGCGCGCGAGCTGCCCATTAACCGTCAATTTCGAAGGTAATTGAATATCTCTTGAAATACTCCTCATGTGAAAATTTAGTTCAAACAAATGTTGTAAAAAACAATATTTACAATATATATATATATATATATATATGTGTGTGTGTGTGTGTGTGTGTGTATATATATATGTCTATCTTGTGCTGACGAAGGGATCATCCCGAAAGCTCTAACCTCTACAAATGTGTCTCTCCAACACCCCAGCGGCTCTCCTTCCGGTAAGTGTTCACTGGGTTTCCTTCAACACCTAGTTGCTCTAAATATCCTTACTTACATTTCCTCTTCCGTAGTATATATATATATATATATATATATATATATATATATATATATATATATATATATATATATATATGTAAGTATGTATGTATAGGTATATGTATGTATGTATGTTAACAAAAATTCAGTTTTAAGCGAAATATTTAAGAAAGACTAAAATTTTACAGAAGTAAACCGATTTTTATCAAAATCTTTGCGTATCTTAAGAATATATATAAAATCACAAATATAGAATTTCATGCTGACCTGATGAATAGTTTGTGAGTTAGAGCGCACGCAAAATGTTGTCACAAACACATACGGACACACACGAACACACAGGCATCATCGAGAAAACGTTCAAAACGTGTTCAGGGGACCTCAAAACGTGTATTTCCCTTGAAATCTCGAAATCGAATTTTTTCATGAAAACAATACTTTCTCTATACGACGAGAGGAAGAGGAAAGGAGGGAGAGAGGGATGGGGCGGAGGGGGTGGTTAGGAAGTATTTCCTAGTGGGCAGTGACACTCGTATCCCCTTTTGGAGACCCTCCAAGAATTTGTCCGCTTTCGGGACACGGGTAGGGTTTATAGTGGATAAGAGAATAGAGAGGGGAAAATGTGGAGTTTTTCGAGCCTTTTATGTGAACCATTCTTTCCCTTCCCGTCTCTCCTCTGTTTCCCTCGCTTCCTCCATTTAGGGAAACGCCTTGGTTAACTTAAGACAGCGAAAAAAAAAAGTTAATGGATTTAAGGGCGAGGTGTCAGGTTTTGGAAATTTAGTTATATATATCTCTTATTTGGTTTTTTTTCTTACTCAAGGGATGGAACATCTTCCTCCCCCTATAATGGTTGTTTCGCGAGATGAATATCGGGCAAGGAGTTTAAACAAAATGATTTATTCGATCCTTAGGAATGACGCGAACTTCTCAAATTTGGCAAAAGAAATTCATTTGCATTTGAAGAAAATACTAAATCAGGTTCGAGCGGAAATAAAAATTTCGACCAGCCAATAACATTTTACGCGCATTTATCGGTGTGAAAATTGGCAGAGGTCGCTTATTAATTGTTTTTGCTAAGGGTGGAAATTACTGAAATTGAAAAATGTGTTAGTTAGAGACGGAGGTAAATTCTGAACTTGACCGGGAATCGAACCCGGGTCTCCTATATCCCGGGTTTAAACCAATTGAGCTATCAAGCCAGTCATTTTTTTGGTTTCTCGAATTGAGGTGTTTGTTTAGTCATATACGTATACTCACGCATAAAAGTTACATTTACATCCATCCACTAATGGTTGACAAATATCAAAGGTGAACAGTATCAATGTCCGTTTTGTAAGAATTGCTTAAAATTATTGTGTAATTTTTAATGTAAAGTGAATAGTATCACTGTCCGTTTTGTAAAAATTGCTTAAAATTATTGTGTAATTTTTAATGTTAAAAAATGTGCAATTAATGCGAATGCCGATATTTATTATAGCATGAAGAAAGTGAATATTTTAGCAAATATTTTCGAGATAATCAGCGAATTAGATGCATAATTTTACTTTAATAATGCGAAATCTACAATTAAAACTATTGTATAAGGAAGTCAGACTGGTAGTTAATGTGCCTGCCGTCTAACCCAAAGGTTCTGGGTTAGAATCTCACTTCGGACATGGTTGTTGTGATTCGTCTTGGGTTTTCCACCCTCCCTGCAGACAATCCTTTGGCTTTTTCGGGAAGACATCGTTAAAAATAAAAAAATTGGTACAACATACATTGTACAACCTTTCTCATATACTGATGCGTCGTTTAGTTATTTTTAGAAAATGAAAATCGTATCAGCCCGATTTTACAAAATCCAATTTTTGTTAAAGTTGCCCAAGAATAAACCAGCCTTATATACATTTTTTTTGAGAAATATGAAGTATTATGTAGTATTATTGCAGACGTATACTAAAGGAACGGTACGAAATTTGATCAAAATCGTTTGAGCCCTTTCATAGAAAATCAAAATTATCTATTGTTAAAGTTGCCTACAATAAACTAGCCTCATATTAATTTTTTGAGAAATATGAACTATTTCGTATTATTGAAGACGTAAACTCAAGTAACTGTACGAAATTTGATCAAAATCGTTACAGCCGTTTTCGAGAAAATCGGATTGTTGTTTAACTTTGCGTAGAATAAACTACTCTTAATTATTGATCAATGTCAACCATTTCTATGTATACTCTGCTCAGTATGATAAAATGCCTAAGTACGTGATTTCATTCATTTTCGTGCTACCGTTTAGGCTGTAGAGCCAATAACAGACAGACGGCATTGCGAAAACCACTTTTTCGGACTTAGCTACAACTGAAACGTATATTTCCGTGGAAATCTCGATGTCGTATTTTTTGCGATTGCAATACTTTCTCAATATACTTAGTATATGTGAAACGAAAAACCTGTACAACATACATTGCACAAAGTTTCTCATATACTACTGAGTCGAGTTATCTTCAGAAAATAAAAATCGTATCAGCCAGCTTTTAGAAAATCAAATTTTTGTTAAAGTTGCCCAAGAATAAACTATCCTTATATTCATTCATTGAGAAAAATAAATATGTAGTATTATTGCAGACGTATACTGAAGTAACTGTGCGAAATTTGTTCAAAATCGTAATAGCCGTTTTTGAGAAAATCAAATTGTTTTTAAAAATGCGCAGAATAAACTTCCCTTAATTATTGAGCAATATTAACCATTTCTTTATATACTCTGCTCAGTATGATAAAAAGCCTAAGTACGAGATTTCATTCATTTTCGCTCTACCGTTTAGGCATTGGGAAAACCACTTTTTCGGACTCGACGACACCTAAAACGTATATTTCCGTCAAAATCTCGAGGTCGAATTGTTTCGCGATTACAATACTTTCTCAATATACTTAGTATATGAGAAAGAAAAAAGGATAGAAGTTGATGAATGAGATATTAAGGATGGGTTTTCTACTATAGCACCGTAAACAAAACTAAAATTCACCGTTGTAACGGACCCGTATAGATGATTACATTAACGGATTAAAAAAGCGCTAAAAATAAAGATGCACGAATTAGTAAATTACAGGAGGAGAGAACAAATGTTTTATCTCAATAGGTATTTTCTTATGCAATTTATATTAGGAGAGTTCATTTCTAGATTGTGAAAGCGACGATACAAAAAGCGACGAGTAACTGAAGTAGAAACACATTCGAGACGTATGGGAAAGAATAATGGACGGCGAAATTAGAAAGGCGCAAAAAGAACAATTTGTAGAAAGATTACGAAGAGAAGAATGAGAAAGATTACGTTTTCAGATTCTGAAAGTCTAAAGATGAAAATTAATGCTCGGTTTTTACTTTCTCATGCGAAGTATCGAGAAAGTATTGTTTTCGCGAAAAAATTCTACCCCGAGATTTTTACGGAAATACGCGTTTTAGGTGTCGCTGAATCGGAAAAAGTGGTTTTCTCAATGCCGTCTGTCTATCTGCCTGTCTGTTACCGGCTTTGGAGCCTAGACGGAAGAACGTAAATGAATGAAATCTCGTACTTAGTCACTTTATCATACTGAGCAGAGTATACATAGAAATGGTTGACATTGATCAATAATTAAGAGTAGTTTATTCTACGAATTTTTAACAACAATCTGATTTTCTCGAAAACGGCTATAACGATTTTGATCAAATTTTGTACAGTTATTTGAGTTTACGTCTTCAATAATACTGTATAGTTCATATTTCTAAAAAAATGAATATAAGGCGTTTATTCAAGGCAACTTTAACAATAATTCCATTTTCTCAAAAACGGCTCTAACGATTTTGATCAAATTCCGTAGTTACTTTGGTATACATCTATAATAATACTACGTATTTCATTTTTCTCAATGAATGAATATAAGGATAGTTTATTCTTGGGCAACTTTAACAAAAATAGGATTTTCTAAAAACAGGCTAGTACGATTTTCATTTTCTAAAGATAACTAAATGACGCATTAGTACGTATATGAGAAAGTTTGTACAATGTATGTTGTACCGATTTTTTTGTTATGAAGCGGCATTTTTTTTATATCTTTGAAGAGAATATTTATAATAATATAATATAAATATTATTATTAGATAATATTTATTTATTAGATAATAATTAAACCTGCTTTGGTCAATTAAATGAATGTAGAAAAATTTGTCGTACACCGTTATATATACATGTGTGTGTGTGTGTGCGTGTGTGTATGTATATATATATATATATTTAGGGCAACTAGATGGTGACGAAGGGATCATACCGAAAGGTCTAACCTCTACAAATGTGTCTCTCCAACACCCCAGCGGCTCTACTTCCCGTAACTGTTAACTGGGTTTCCTTCAAAACCTAGTTGCCCTAAATATCCTTACTTACCTTTCCTCTTCCATAGTATATATATATATATATCGGCGTCAGCCCGAAAGCTCCATATTTGTGTTGTTTTTTGAGTTTTTCGTGTTTCTTCAGCACCGCCAGCGGCTTTCCAATCTAGGTAAGTGTCCACTGGGCTTCCTCCAACACCTTGTTGCCACCTTTATTGTTACCTTTTTCTTTAAATATATATTTTATATATATATATATATATATATATATATATATATATACACACTAGCAATATGTGCTTGCATTCTGCAAGCATTTTTCAATATTAGCAGTTTTACAATCTAGAATTATTCCCTATCGATTACGTGCAAAATGATATAACCGTATCAAATTTCAACTTTGTAGCTCATTTAGAAGTGCATTATAATTTCATTCGTCGCATGGGACAATTA
Source organism: Uropetala carovei (assembly GCA_036926305.1). Taxonomy (NCBI): domain Eukaryota; kingdom Metazoa; phylum Arthropoda; class Insecta; order Odonata; family Petaluridae; genus Uropetala; species Uropetala carovei. The sequence continues at coordinate 3,968,708 of JAXCHB010000242.1, read as the reverse complement.
TGTGGCAAAACAGTCGCTAAGATTTCGAATTTATACGATATCGGATTTCTGCTTCCTGTTTTAACTAAGAACCCATAATTCTGCCAAATTTCATGTTTGTATCTCATTAAGAATTGCCGTATAATTTTCACAATGGTAATGATTGTAAATATGGCAAAACCGCCCTTAAAATTTGGAATTTTCGGAGTGTTTTATTTTAAATTCGGTTGCAATGAAATTTTTGTAATCAGGCCAAATTTCAAGTCTCTAGGTCATATGGAGCTGCCTCATCATTTTTGTTCTCCTATGGAGCAATACTGGGGCAAAACAGCCCCAAAAATGGGGATTATATCAGTATTGCATTTCCTTCGTTAGTCGTAGTTTAACATTAATGGCATTAAAATATAAGCCTCTGATTCCCATTAAAAGCTTACCCATATGAAAGCATTAAGCCTGTTGCCTAGGAAGCCTATTGTTAGACCCAGAAAAATTACCACTTTTTTGCGATAAAAACTATAAATTTACGCTAATTCTACTCGGATTTGAATTCTGTCTTCAAAAATAAGAAACTACAATTATATCCTATCCGATAGTTTAAGTTTCGTGTTCGTATCTTGACGGGAAGTAATTTTAAAATGCAAATATAAAAACCTATACACCAATTTACGTTTTCTTATGGGCCAAAAATGGGGCAAAAAGGCGCCAAAACAGCAACTTAAAATTGGAATTTCGAAATTTTTGGATTTTTTCCTTCGGTTGTGGCCAAAAACCTATAATCCTACCAAGTTTAAAGTTTCTAGCACATGTGGAAGTGCCTCGTAATTTTGTATCCTCCTATATATATCACATGTGTAAGAAGCGTCTGTATATTATAGATATATGCAATTTTGTACATAGAATAAGAAGATTTCGTTTTTACTGGAATAATATAACGTGGCGTCATAATGAGTGTACGACAAAAGAGCAAGTCCCAGAAGAGCGAGCGACATAAGAACGAGCGACATAAGAGCGAGCGACAAAAGAGCAAGTGGACATAAGAGCAAGTCGCTCGCTCTTATGTCGCTAGCTCTTTTGGGACCTACTCTTTTGTCTGGAACCGCATCATGATACGCGATAAATGTAAACCGCGCCCTGGAGCGAAAAAAATAGTAGGCGCATAGGAAGATTTTTGCAGTTTGCCGACGCACCAAGTTGCTTGAAAATCAATATCAAGCTTTCGTTCGGTTCAGGTGGAAACAGGAATTGATGTACAAGGCCGGAAGATGTTTACGGCGGAAACATGGGAGAGGACGAGGAGGGGGAGGATGAGGAGGAGGAGGGGGAGAGGGGATTAGAGCGAGGGAGCTTTAGGAGCAAAGCAAAGAGGATTAGGGAAGGATACAGGGGAAGAAGGAAGTGAGATACAGAGAGAGAGAGAGAGAGCGAAGAGAAAAATGGGGCAGAAAATAGGTATAGAGAGAGAGAAAAATAGGAAGAGAATGTAATTGAGAACTAGATTCACAGTAAAGTTACTCCACTCCGACCTATAATAGGTCGAATATTAAATGAACCCCTGTATAATTTCCAAAACTACGACGAAATAACTTTTATCAAAATCAAATATTTTAATGAAATAGTTTATATATGTACATAAATGGGGTAGATAAATGTTGGTTTGGCTCGGTCATAACATAGGGGAGTCTGACAGTGGAAGTTGGAATTTTAAGCGTAGAACATGACTTCATTCTCATACACGAAAGTTATGGAAACTACTTCAGTTGTGCGAACCACGTTTTGGCAACTCTCGAGAAGCCATGCAAGTGATATTATAGGATGCGAGGATTTTCGTCTTACTCTTGTGGATGCTTTCAGACTTGATAAGTTGTCTGTGTAGCAACTTTGTCGTGCAGCAGGACCTGAAAGGAAAAATAATTATTTTACGGAATTTTTTGCCGTGTGAGCATATGATTTGCCAGCAGCCAGTTTGGAATCGAGCGGAAATTTTCGGAGAGTGGGATTCTTCAGTTTGATAAACGGGCTATGTTAACATCAAATGAACAGTCATGGGTGCAAGCGACTGTGGAATGTTTTCAAACTTGCGTGTGAATGTATATTCAGCATACAGAATCGTTAATGCGTTATTACTTCCTCAAAATGTTAAGTATATTTTCCTCTGTCCCCTCTGTTAGCGCGTTCCAAAAACAACGCGTTTTCAGTTTCACCTTGGCGTCCGTCCGTGCACTTGCTTAGATTGAAATTATGACATAACCGTAAACGCCAGATGACTGAAGTGTGGAGGGTAGATATCCTTACTGCTGCCATTTGTTTTTCTTTAGATTTTAGTTTCGAAAAACACACAAGATCGGATTGGGACCCGTTTAAACTTTTATATCTTTTTAATACCCCCGAAGGCTTATAAGTTTGAAAGCCGAAAGCTTAACTGAAATTTTCGAAATTTATGTCTCTTATTCTTGAAAAGTTTGAGAAAAATCCAAAAAGAAAGTCGTAATTTATTTTTGACGTATAAGGGGAGGGCCACTCATTGAAACCTCAGATTTTTATGAAAATTGGTAAATAGATAGTAGCCGAGACGGGATTTACGAATCGTCCCCCTTTTGGGCGTAGGCGGTTAATAGTTTAGCCAAAAAAGGAGTTTTTACTTTGTGGTTCCTTTAAAGCATATGGTACGAACAACCCGCATCTCACAGTAGATGTAACGTAGTGGTTATCGTTCCTGCTTGCGAAGCGCTATGCATAGGGTTCGAATTCCGAGTTCGACGTTTTCTTTTCACCTAACCGATTTTATTTTTTCTTGTCTATAACTTTACGAAAACTTCACACCGACTCGTTTTCTCTCTCTCGATATTTTGTGTTTGACCAAATTTATGATTTTATTCCTATTACCACCATCTTCGCCTTCACTTCCTAAAAATTAGTATGTATTGTATTGCTGCTCATGCGTATACATATCTATCGAAAACTTTTTAGCCATTACCGATGAAGATGGCGAAACTTTCTCTGGCGGCACATGAGCAAAAATACATAGTAATTTTTAGGAAGTGATGGCGAAGATGGTGGTAATCGGAATAAATTCGCAGATTTGTTCAAACACAAAATATGGAGAGAGAGAGAGAAAAGGAGTCGGTGTGAAGTTTTCGTAAAGTTATAGACAAAAAAATAAAATCGGTTAGGTGAAAAGGAAATGTCGAGCTCGGGATTCGAATCCTATGCATAGCGCTTCGCAAGTACGGACGATAACCACTACGCTACATCTACTGTGAGGTACGGGTTGTTCATACTATATGCTTTACAGGAACCCCAAAGTAAAAAAGTTCATTTTCTGGCTAAACTGTTAATCGTCTACGTCCAAAAGGGGGATAATTCGTAAATCTCGTCTCGACTGCTATCCATTTACCAAGTTTCATCAAAATCTGAGATTTCAATAAGTGGCCCTCCCCTTGCTAGAAAATTTCTTAGGCGAATTTATTAATTGTTTTCAACGAAATCAATAATAAAAGCAACTAAAGTAAACAATATCTATTACAAATACCTAAATAAGTTTCATTTCCTTTCGTGCAAACAAAGAACGTAGTAAATGAAAGGAAATGGTTTATCTACATACGAATAAATAAAAAATGCTGTAATGTTTTTCTACATTCATGGAATAACGATCTAATTGTTTAACTAATTTTTATTAAATCCAAATATTTGATGCTGTTGTTTCCATTCCATATAACTCACTTATTAAGTAATTGAAGGGAAGAATGTCTACAGAATAAATCGACAGAGGTAAAATGATAAGGGAAATTAACAGACAGGATGAAAGAAGGGTGATGAAAAGAGGCTGTAGGAAGGAGTAATGAAGAGACGGAGGCAGAAGAAATTGTTCAGAGAGGAAAATGGAAAAGGAAATATGGAGCGACAGAGAGTAATAGGGGCGGAGGAGATGAAAGAAGAAATTAATGAGGTAGGGATTTAAATAAAATATTAGGACAAGTGAGAGAAGAACTGCAGAGAAAATGACATTAAGCGCTTTTTTCACCGACTGCTATCTCTCCAGAGGAGTAAAACACAAGTTGTTGGAAAGTGTACAGCGTATCACAGATGGGCGCTTTTCGTGCAATGGAGTATTAGAAAGAAATGATATACATGTACGTAAGGGTAATTGCATTTTACATTTCTTTTCTTCATCATAAATAATCCATTTTATTCCTATTTAAAAATATTTCATGCACACGTAAGGAAATTAAACGTTTGTTTGTGAGATTGTTTATGTTAGCAACAATGAGGAAATAACCATGCAAGAAAATTTCCAAGTTCAACTCGATTTAAGACATTCTTGTTCGATTTTCTTGATAACGGCCACTCCTACGATAAAAATGTATAGAGAAATAAATACTCTAATTTATTAGTTAGACAATTTTTATTTGAAAAATATTTTGGTATGAGCAATACTTTACGTGATGTGACGGAAAGTTAATTTTTTGTCACCAGTAAAGTGGTACCCCTGATTAGCTTACGTGATTCATTTTTGCGATTTTCTTATTACCTTAGATAGTAAATCCTTATTATCAAATGTCATGTATATCCGTTATATAGAAGTCGAGAACGAACATGCGGACGGACGGACGGACAGACCGACGACAATAGGCGCTCACGCTGGAGGCCCAAACGCGCCTAAAAACAGCAGGTTCGATGTATTACTGGTCGCCTAATCCTGTTGCAGCATGCACTTTTTAACTATTTTTCCTAATTATTCCCCAGAATCTAATTCTAGATACACCAAATTTATACCATATTTAACTTTTATATAGGGCAATATATCCTAAAATATTAGCGCCATCATGTTGCAGGATTTCAGAATAATAGCCGGTACGGATAGATAGATAATAGGCTTTATTTTTGGGCGAGATTGAGACTAGAAAGTCTCTTCTGCCATCTAACACAAGGGTGGGGTAACTTTTCCACATGGCGGGCCATTTAAGTGCTGGCGATTCCTTTGAGAGCCGCACTGGAAGTTGGCAATGCTTTGGCGGGCCGGATCAAAGTTTAAACCGAAGTTACTGATGGATTATAAGGCATCATATAAGTGGAAATAAATTCTAAATTAGAGTATTTAGTATTAACATTTCAGTATAAAATGCTTTATTTTCATTATTTATTATTAAAAAATATGACTTTGCGTGTTAAATTTTGCGGTTCTCTTTTTCATCACCGCTTTTAGGGCCGGAGGTACCCCCACCCCTGGTATAACCGATTGTCAGTTACAAAAATATTAAAAACTTACAAAAACTTTAGATAAAAAATATAAATAAAATACACGAATGATGAAAAATCACATTAGGCAGTCTGATATATATATATATATATATATATATATGAATACACAAAATCGAGTTAAGTAGATATAGATTAGTTGTTTGTGAGGAAAACTGAGATAAGTTAACAGACGGACAGAGAAAACGGACACACACGTTTAGGTGGAAGAAGGGGCTGTGTAGCCTCAACCTCGCCGTTAAAAGTTTAAATAAATAAAAAAATATTATTTTTTAGAAAGAAAGCGCCAAAGAGAAAAAAATGAAAGGGATTATTAGGGAGATTGATGAAAGGAGATAGAAGAGTAATTTGAAATAGGTAAAAAGGAAGAGATAAAAAGGGAGGGTTACCAAAGGAACGAGGGAGAGAGAGAGAGATAAAAAGTGAGAGTTACCACGGAAACGAGAGACGTATCCTAGATTGCGAATGATCGAAACGAAGGGGAAATGAGGGGTGAGAATATAAGGCGAGAGTAGCACAGAGGATGTTATTTGAGATGAGAGGGCGCTTCAAAAGGATCTACGCGTGAGAGAGAGAGACACACACATAGATGGACAAGATGTAAGAGCGCTACACAAAGAATGAGGAAGAGGAGGTGGTATCTTCCTTCGTGTTACGTGGTCGTGAGAATCCGTATTGCTCCTAGCTATGCGGCATCCCGCACGTCAGCCACAAAGCGAGAAAAATAAGCGAGCGAAAGAAGAGAGTTTGGGAGAGCGTCTTATGTAGAGGCACCTTTGCCGGACATCTATCGTCCGTTCTATTTGCGTGAGAGAGTGAAGGATGTCAGGGAATGGTACGCCCTAATATCAATAGATGTAGGGTGTCGGAAGAGGACGACTAAGGGGTTTCTTTCCCCATTAACCTGGTTTATGAGGAGAGAAATATCTTGTGCGTGTGTGTATTCCGAAAATTTGAATTAAAATTACCGAGTCGAAAATGTTATTAATCCTTGAGTAATGACAACCTCCCTAGTAGTGGATACATGAAAAATTGAAATTGAATCTTTTTAATTTCTCATATACGCAGTATATCGAGGAAGTATTGTAATCGCGAAAAACTTCGACCTCGAGATTTCTACGGAAATATAAGTACGTTTTAGGTGTCGCCGAGTCCGAAAAAGTGGCTGTTACTGGCTCTGAAGCCTAGACAGTAGAGCGAAAATGAATGAAATCTCGTATTTAGACATTTTATCATACTGAGCAGAGTATATGAAGAAATGGTTGACATTGCTCAATAATTAAGGGAAGTTTATTCTACGAATTTTTAAAAAGAATTTGATTTTCTCAAAAACGGCTATAACCATTTTGATCAAATTTCGTACAGTTTACGTCTTCAATAATACCAAATAGCTCATATTTCTCAAAAAATTAATATAAGGCTAGTTTATTCTAGGCAACTTTAACAATAATTTGATTTTCTCGAAAACGGCTAGAACGATTTTGATCAAATTTCGTACAGTTACTTGAGTACACTTCTGCATTGAACCAGTATAAGGCTAGTTTATTCTTGGGCAACTTTAACAAAAATTGGATTTTCTAAAAACCGGCTTATACGATGTCTATTTTCTAAATATAACTAAACGACGCATTAGTATATGAAAAAGTTTGTACCAACTTTTTCTCTTGTAAATGAGAACGAAAAAAATTATCACCTAATATGGGTGAATTAAAAATGGAAGATTTTCAACCCGTAAAAATTCTCAAATAGTAGCCAGTCTTTCCTTTTGTTGAAGTATACATTTAAAGCAATAGGTATTTGCAAAAAAAAATATGGCATTACATTATGATACTTAAGTTAGGATACCAATCAAAATAAATTGATGTGTCCAACACATGACTTTCTCCATACGTAAGTTGTCAACTAAAATCAAATAAGTACGGCGATAGGAACAGTTCAACTTGCACGCTTCAGCGCTAGCGATTCAATTGTTGTCACTACCACGCGCGCGAGCTGCCCACTAACCGTCAATTTCGAAGAAAATTGAATATCTCTTGAAATGCTCCTCATGTGAAAATTTAGTTCGAACAAAAGTTGTAAAAAACATAATATTTGCAACTTATATGTATGTATGTGAACAAAAATTCAGTTTTAAGCGAAATATTTAATAAAAACTAAAATTTTACAAAAGTAAACCGATTGTTATCAAAAATCCATTCGTATCTTAAGAATATAAAATCACAAATATAGAATTTCATGCTGATCTGATGAATAGTTTTTGAGTTTGAGCGCACGCAAAAAGTTGTCACACACAGACATCATCGAGAAAACGGTCAAAACGTGTTCAGGGGATTCAAAACGTGTATTTCCGTTGAAATCTCGAATTCGAATTTTTTCATGAAAACAATACTTTCTCTATGTTACGTATATGGAGAAAGTAAAAATTGTGTCCACTTAGGAGATATAATTCAATTTATTTCAAAACCAGCAATTTCTGAAAGTGCTAAGAACTTAATTTTGATTTTGAAGAAGAAATAAATTTGGTTAAAATTTAATTTATTTAGGAAAATTAAAGCGTTTTTAAAGCAGGAACGAACATCATTTACCAGAAAAATTGGAAGGAATATTGCCTTGGTTTCGTTAATTTTCTTATGACGATTCAGCCTTATCAATAAAAAATATTATAACAATATTTTTAAGTTAAAACGAAACGTTCCTTCTAAAAAAGGACATGCGCGAGAATACGCTCCGGCACACACACACACACTAACAAAACGAATCCGTTTCGATATGCACAGTCCCACCCGCACACATACGCACGCGCACAAACCCACACGCGCGTAGGTTCATTCGCAGTAGCACACGTCATGAAAAGACCTTAAATCCTTTTACAAGTGATGCCCACCCAGTATGCAGGTGAACCGCAGGGCCGGCCATCGGCCAGTTGTACCTATTGGACCCAATCGGGCCCCGCGGGTAAGTATCCATAGTCCCATCCATACCCAAGTGATCTCATGAGAGGCCATCTGATGCTCTCAGAATGCAGGAAATGCGTTGGCGGCCTGGGATCCACCCCGGATCCCCACCCTCTGGCTCGGCCTTTTAGGTCTCGTTGCCTTTTAGATGTAGGGGCTCCGCCAAAGGTTTTCTAATTAGGCCCCGCAATTTCTAGGGCCGGTCCTGATGAACCGAGCATGTGCCCCGCGGATTAAAACAGAAAAACAGGTGTAGGTACGAGTATATATCGGCGGCATTCCGCACTCTCAGGATAGATCAATATACCTTTCCGAACGTAATGAACGAAACACTCCGATTCGAGCACTCGTCAAATGGAGTCCACGAAGAGAGTGAGGGAAAGAAATTGTGCCGTATAAGGTTAGATTAGGTCACGTCTAGGGTTGCCAACTTTTAGATTTTCATGAACCGGAGATTGTGTTGGGGTTGCCTACTTAAACCGATCACGAACCGGGAGTTGTCTTTAGGGTTGCCTACGTTAAGATCTTCAGGAACCTGAGATTGTTTGAAACCTGGAGTTAAAATCTAATGATAAATATATTTAAGACTCTTAAAGGAACCACTGATTTTCGGATATATGATTTAAAATCATCATGCATTTATTTTTTTAAATATCGCTATTTAACGAAATTGGAAGAGCATCAACAATTTAAAATAAAAAATCGCTACAACATACATTGTACAAACTTCCTCATATAATAATGTGTCGTTTAGTAATCTTTAGAAAATGAAAATCGTATCAGCCGGTTTTTAGAAAATCCAATTTTTGTTAAAGTTGCCCAAGAATAAACTAGCCTTATACTCAGTGGCGTAGGGACGATGGATCCGACGGATCGGTCGATCCAGGGCTCGGAGCTCGAAGGGGCCCGAAGGACAGTGGTCGACATACAGAGGCGTAGCGAGGGGTGTGCAGAGGGGGGCAGTTACACCCGGGCGCAGTGCTTAAGGGGCGCAAACTCACGGACCGAATTTTATCGGTGAAAGCAGATCCGATTAAAACAAAAGAGGCGCGGGTCATCAAAAATGTTTACGTTTAGATGGTCCCTGAGACTTAAGAAATGGCAATCGTAAGCGGGTCAAAGAAAAGTATTTATAAAATATAGGTGAAGTCCCGCTTTGGGTTGCCACCTCTCCGGATTTGACCAGGAGTCTACGGGTTTTGGGACTAGACTCCGGGTTAAGGTTAAAATTCTCCGGGTCAACAGCATACATGGACCAGAGTGACCACATGTTCCGTATTTTACGGGATGCCCCGTTTTTCGGCCAATTTTTCTTCAAATGTCCCACGTCCTGTTGTAAATCAATACGGGACGCACTTTGTCCCGTATTTTTTATGAAAATAGATATATTGATTTCAGATACACTTAGGGTAATTACATGTCCCGTATTTTGATGTATTTAATGCAATGCTCGGAATGAGCCGGAACGAACCCAGACCGCACATGTATCGAAAATATCGGCGATTAGTTCCGAATTGTAATATTTTCCTCCCGAGCGTCCCGTTTCGTAATATTTTCCATTTCGTGTACTTAATTAATGTGATGTAATGTACTGTATGAAGAGTTTACAGAAATGAAACCACTTTTACGAAAAGTTACAAACGAGACTCCATCTCTCCTAGATAAACGGAATGTTATATTAAAATCTTGCGAAAAAATAATTTTGTAAGCTGATGCAAATCATTAAGTCAGTACCAGGTTCTAAAGCTCTTGTGGAAAGAATATTTTCTTTATGTCATATCAAATGGAATGACAATAGGAACAGATTTTACATAATTGCAGCAAAAGCAGAGCTGCAGGTGAAAAGCAACTATCTTTCTTGTAGAGACTTTTATAATTATGTTCTTACTAACGAAGATCTTCTGAAGCGCAAAAAATCTTACGAGAAATATTGTTTATTTCTTACTATGACAAAAATTATTCTTTGTGAATATGTTCTTAGTATTGTGGGCAATTTAGTTTTATTATTCAAGTATAAATGTCGTAATTTCAAACTTAATAAAGTCCCGTAAAATTTTTAATAGTCCGTTTTTTTTTAAGGATATGTCTCTTAAAATAGTCAACCATATGTGGTCACCATAGACACTCCACAATTGAAGTCAGCAAGATTAGCTACGAAGTTTTGAAAATACGCTTCAGAAGGTCTTAAAATTGATGGTGTTTATTACAGACCATATCTATCGCTTGGGTTTTGTCCGAAGTCTAATCGCAAACCCATGCTATATCGTCACATGTACGCATAAATAAGTCAGAATGCTCTCTATGAAGCAAACAATCTCGAGGGCCTCGATATTACATTTTCTCTTCGGTCAGCACATTTAGTTTTAGTTTAGAAACACAGGAGCCTTTAGAATCTTACAATTAGAAGAAACACGTCTAATTTGTGAAGCACGCACGGAAAAAATCTTATCGCATCAGTAGCTAAAACTTTGTGGGTGACCCGCATTTAGGTGTATTTGCTACCACCATAACTACGGCAACGACAAATTCTGAATCCCAGCGAATGGCTCGTAGCTCTGATTACTAAATTTATTCGCTGATATTGGATTGGCGGCGCTGTTATAAGGTAGGTACCACTGCAATCTTTTGTTGGTGTTCGAGGGAGCCGCCTAATTGCCTGAGAGAGAGACAAAATATGGCTCATCACATTCACATTTCTATGAAAACTAATTATCTCTTGTGTATCAAACATTTAAAAACAGTTAACCTACTTAAATTTCTTCACCTATGAGAATATCCGGGATAAATTAGGAAATCTCCGGGTCAGATTATGAAATCTCCGGGTCATTGACGAATTTTAGGTGGCAACTTGCCACCTCTTCATGTCTCACCTGAAGTCTGGGTTTATTGCTCATTCTTCGGGTTACACTGTTGTTTTGCCTGTATATTTCCTTGACTGGATCTCACTTGTAAACAATGTTGTGACGACGGGCCTGGGGGTTTGCAATTGAGTTGAGGTATCTCCAGCCATCTAACCTTACTCGTACCAATTTCCCATTCAAATATGTTGTTTCATGCTGAGTTTCCTAATGGGTTAGCAAAACAGGGAATTGCCTAAAGACGCCAACACGCTAAATTGAGTACAGAAGACCCCGTAAACCCCTCTCCCTGGAACTTGGCGGCAAGAAAAATGGTCATATGGGCCAGACTGGGAATATAATCCCCCCCTTAGGGGCGCCAAAAAGATGCCTTGCCCCCGGGCGCCGAAGACCCTAGCTACGCCACTGTCGACATATACAAAATTTTACCCTTTGTGTCATTTTAAACCACAAACCAGGGCCCGGCTTCACCTTGCTACGCCACTGCTTATACTCATTCATTGAGAAAAATGAAATAGGTAGTAATATTGCAGACGTATACTCAAGTAACTGTACGACATTTGATCAAAATCCGCTTAGGTGCTAATACATTTTTAACTATAGCTTCACTTTTTGCTCTTCCACAGCTAACTTTCTTAGCAAAATTTGAATCAGAAAATAATATTGTTTAATTTGTTGCCACAGTCAGTACTATTATAGGAATGATGATGTTGAATACCATGATAAAGTCGAGTTACTTCAATTAAAGTCTCATTAGTAATCAACTTAGGAAGAAGAAACTGGCTTATCAGTTGATTTTTTGATACCAAATTAACATTTTCAAGATGGGTTTTACTAGATGTATGTTTTCTAACTGCCCTCTCTCCACCATGACGTATAGTAAATGTTATTATACACTTACTGCACTAAGCAGTATAATCATCTTTCTTCTTCAACCAGTTTTTACAACTACCTTCCAGCAACCAATTATCATCAAAGTGAGTATTATAGCTTTTAAATTGTCTTTTTTCTATATCATCACTATCATTACTTGACGTTTTTTTAACACTTCTTTTCTGACTCCATGTTAATAGTTTAGGCAAAAGGGTTTATAAAAATTTGGTACAAGTGAAAAATTTATCATTTTGGTGACCAAGAAATCTCCACCTGAAAAAATATTTTTCTCAATATACGATATATGGAAGTAAACATGGATAATATAATAGAAAATTGGAGTATTATACATCTACATCTACATGATACCCTGCAAATCACCAGACTGGTGGGTGGCAGGGGGTGCAGCACACCAAAACCTACCTAATAACGTCCTCGTGGGAATCACTCTCCTGTTATGATCCCGTATGGTCTTTGGGAAAAACGAGCTCTGATATCGCTCGGTCCTACAGTCGATCTCTCGTATTTTATTCTCGTGATCGTGCCTGCCCATGTACGTAGGTGCCTCTAATATTCCTCAGACCTCCTCTAAGAGAACTTCCTACCTAAATTTCTCCAGAAGCCTTAACCTAGCGCTAATTCTGCTATCCTCTAGCGATATCCAATTCAACTCCTTCAAGAGTGATGTGACGCTTAATTTTTGCTCATATTTTTGCTTTACGAATCTGGCTGCTCTGCGTTGGATTCTTTCTAACTCAAGTATTTGTCCCTTTTCGTACGGATCCCATATGCTGGAAGCGTATTCGACCTGAGATCTGACCAATGATAAATAACACGTTTCTCGTACTTGTTCTGTGCTACTTCTTACTATTCTGTCTACGAAGCCCAATTTCTTGTTAGCTGCGCCTATGATCCTTCGAATATGCATATTCCAAGATAGATCACGACAAATGGTGACTCCTAAATATTTAACGTACTCTGCAGATTGGATATTCAATATATCAATTCTGTACTCCGAGTTTAATTCATTGTTCTTACTCTTCCAGAAACTCAATAGGGAACATTTGCTGTGATTAACTTCGATTTTCCAATCTTGGCACCATGCTGAAAGGGCGTTTAAATCTTCCTGGAGCGATTTTTGGTCATCCTGGCTCATTATCTCCTTGTATAAAACGGTGTCATCTGCGAAAAGTCTTATTTTGCAGCGAACTACCGAGCAGATATCGTTTATATATATCAGGAATAGTAGTGGGCCTATGACACCCCTGTGGAACACCCGATGCGACCTTTACCGGGTATGAAAATTTCCCATCAATAACTACTATCTGTTTTCTGTTGGAGGAAGTCTTTTACCCAACTCACGATATTAGGGTTTATGCCGTACTTTCCTAGTTTTCCTATTAATTTATTATGGGGTACTTTGTCAAACGCTTTTTTAAAAACAATGAAAATGTCATCAACCTGAGTGTTTTTCTCTCCGCAGTGCAACAAGTCGTTTACGAACAGGGCGAGCTGCGTTTCGCATGACCTACCTTTCCAAAACCCGTGTTCGTTTTTGCTTAGCGAAGAAGGACCATCTAAATAACGCAGAACAAAGCTAACGATTATATGTTCTAGAATCTTACACGATAATGACGTCAAGGAAATCGGTCTATAATTTTCGGGGTTCTCTTTATCACCGCCTTTGTGGATGGGCGTTACGTATGCTAGTTTCCAGTCTTTTGGAACGGGACCATGTGCAACGGATTTTTCGGATATTATTTTAAAGTAAGGTGCGATTACCGCGGGTATGCCCTCCGGCCCGAGAGACTTATTTTGCTTAATCGACTCTAACTGGTGCGCGATACCTGTTTCAGAGAATATGAAATCTTCCATCGAATTTCCCTCATCATTCAAAGCTGGTTCCTCAAATTCGTTGCTCACCGAAGTAAACGCTTTCTGAAAGTGTTCATTTAACAAGTTCGCTTTTTCCGCTCTATCATGTACTACATCACCTGCCTCCGTTCTCAATGACGCTATGGTGGGGCCTCTACCATGAACCTCCCTAACGTACGACCAAAATGCTTTCGGATTTTCTTTCAAATTATTATGCAAAACTTTGTTTTTGTAATCATTAAATGCTTCTCGCATTGTTACTCTAGCTCTTGACCGCGCCTCTCTGTATTGATGCCGTATCATTGACCTCTGTTCCTCTGTGACTTTTGAAGAATTGGTATTTAAGCGAGCGTGAAGTTTTCTTTGCCGTCTAAGAGCGCATCTAACTTTCTGGTTGTACCATCTTGGTTCCGCGCCATCACGTTTAAGTTTATGTGGAATGAATTTATCCGTACCCTCTCGCATCATATCCCTGAACACGCACCATAATTCCTCTGTACTAGCGTCGATAGATGCCTCGCAGAAATTAGGGAATTGTGTCTGTAAAAAAGACCTAAATTTCGAGAAATCGCCTTTGGCGTACATATATACGCGTCTTCTAGCCTTAACCTGTTTCTCCACTTTTAGCTTAAATTCTACGTACACGGCATTATGATCGCTTATTCCTTCCTCTATGGAAAGCTTGTTCATACGCTCGGGGTAATTCGTTACGAGTAAATCTAATATATTGTTCGATCTCGTGGGACATCTTACTAGCCGACACAACGGCGCTTCGCATGATTCACGCTCTCTACCACCGGGGTCAAAGCAATTATGATTCCAGTCTATTGAAGGTAAGTTGAAGTCCCCTCCAATTATGATGGCCCTCTATTTTTCGATATTAGCGTTTCTCGAGATTATGAATAATTTCTAAACTTGCTTTGGGAGGTGTATAAAATGCGCATATATTTGCTATAGTATAATCGCTTCCTCTAACTCCACAACTAACACTTTCTATTTCGGCGTCAGTAATCGGAAGTGGAAAACTTTCGTATGCCTTGCTGACTGCTATAAATACTCCACCTCCCGTCCGGATACTACGATCTTTTCTAAAAATTCGATATACTTGAGGGAATATCTCCTGACTCGCAATCTCGTCAGTGAGCCAACTCTCTGTACAGATCACGACATCGGCTTCTAGACTGCGAATAATATGCTCAAAATCGGCAATTTTCTTACGGATGCTGTGGCAGTTCAATACGACGACATTTAATTTCTCAATATCGCTTCTCAGATAAACCTCAGCCTTACCATTCGTAATCGTTTTAGGAATACATGCGTCATATAATGTTCAAATAAGATATATACGAGTGCATTAAGTTTACAATATCCAAATTATTCATATTTGAAAACAATTATAAAACCGAACAATAAAAATAACTGAATGCTAAAACAAATTATTAAAAAGACGAAATGCTACTTCCCAACTAGTTTTTAATTATTTTATGAATTTCGCAAAACAAATAATGTATACAGGAGCTCGTTTATTATAGTTAAACGCTACATAATCCTTAATTCTATTTAAATCTCAGGCCAAAGCAGTTATCAAATATCCACATCCATGAAATAGTAAAATTAAAGAAAAGACGGTAAAAATAAAGTACACTATTCCATCATCATTCCTCTAGTGATTTTCACATATTTTGCAGTGCTTCACAGTCGTAGTTGTGTTATGTTGCCGATCCAGAAATAAAGCAGTTTGTAGTATGGACGAGCAACAAATACACAAGAAGTTCAAGTTTTTGTAGAAAGTAAATGTAGATAAAACATCGGCAGAAGACAAGAACTTGAATATAAGAGTTGCGGGAAAACCTTGACAGCAGGTTGAGCAATATAAATAAAACAAAATACAAACGAAATTAATGCGAAAAATATTTTATTTCAAATAATTTTTAAAACGCAGAAAAGTAAAAAAAAAAAAAAAGAAGGAGCTTCCAGCTGAAATCGAAAGTGAACCGGAGATTTGAGCTACTCGACCGGAGATTATGGCGATGACCCGGAGATCTCCGGCCCCAAAGCCGGAGGTTGGCCACTCTAGTCACGTCCCTTGTCCCTTTCACTTTCTATTTAAAATGAAAAATACAATATATATATATATAACAGCTTTTTTAATTAACAACTTTTAGGAAATGTATAAAGATGAAACACTAACCCAACGGTTTGATTCAATGATTTTACTGCCAATTAAAATTTTCTACCGTCTTTTCTTTGTCCCCAAACATTCGGATAAATTCTTCAAGTATCGGAATCATTTTTAAGGGTTGATAGTAGGACGTAGTTGGGTATGTGGCCGTTGCTATTTGCGGCGTCACAGCCAATAGACGCCATTTCCGTCAAGGCTAAATTTAAGAAATTCATATTTTACTCTCCCTTGCCCTTATATGATATGTAAGGTATCGATTAATAAATTTATTCGGATAGAGGACAGCATTTGCATCAATAAAGTCCGCAAGAGCATATAATTACGACTTATAGTTTAGGAGATAAAAATACGAGAATGTCCCGCCCATTTTATCCAATTGAGGAATTAAACGTCCCTGGAATCAAACTCGGGTCGCTATTATGCACGGTGATTACACATAAGAGTCTTTATGTGTGGCACTCTTTAAAATTGAAAGAACGGCCAAAATACACGCAGCCAAGGCGGTTATCTCGAAGTAATTTTCATTCTCCGGCAAATCCTCCCTTAACGCAGGGCACATCCGATGCCTCCTATGTTGCTGACCCGGCACACGTTCCGGTTCATTACGTCCGGAAACCGGCACCTTTGATCGGTGCACTCAAATACTGCGGGATCGAGTTAATGCGCACGGCTCTGAAATGCATCGCTCACGGTGGAAACGGATTTCGTCCTCCACTCTCGTAGTTGACTGGATTACCAGAAATCCACTTTTTGTGAAATTGATAGGGGAGATTAAGCGTTGCAGATCTATGGAAATGAGACTGTCGAAGCACCTGGGCGAAAATTGCAGCCATTTGGAGTTTGGAACGCGTTTTCGCTTACTGTCGTTAATTAGCCATTCTTCGTTTATTTAGGATTTTTACTTTTTCTGTGAATTCTAAACTATGGTGGCCGTCAAATCGACTGGAGACGACAGAGGAATATTTTATGAAAATCTTGTTAGTTATATGTTTTGGGAAGTGGTAATGAATATTTTTACTTTCTCATGTGCATAGCATATAGAGAAAGCGTTACAGCCGGGAAAAAATCGACTTCGGGATTTTGACGGAAATACGCTTTTAAGAAAAATTTAATGTATTTTCCTAATTATAGCAGATCTTATTTTCTTCAGTTGCTATGAAGACTTGTTGTTGACAATAATTTTTAGAAACATGCAGAAAATGTAAAGGAAAATATCTAGTATATCTACAAATTTAGTTTTAAAAGTTTTTTTATACAACCATTATTTTACGAGATATGAACTATAGTTGTTTTTTCCAGTAAAGTAGCACCCCTGATTGGGCTATGTGAATCATTTATATCATATTGTCTTAGTCCATATCAAATTCCATTAAAAATTCGTTCGGTAGAAACCGTGAAGGGACATACGCACGGACGGACTTTTGAAGCGAAACGCTTCTAAAAACTGAATGCAACTGTCGGAGTTTATCTCTGTTGACAGTGATACATGTTAATTTTAACTGTTTCAACATTCCGTTTTCTAAAACCTCAGTTGGATAAGGATGAGTTATCACAATAACCCAGAGGAAAAAATCAGAAGAAAATGTTTCTGTGATCATATTACGTAAAAACATCGAAAAACTGCAGCGGTTTCACTGCGCGGTGGCCGAATTTCTTCCATTTTATGTCAGATTAAATGACTCGCGATCCTCCTCAAATACGTAGTTTAAGGTTGCACAAAAAAGACATCCGAACTCCGAATTGAGATCGACAATTTCGGTTTCCGAGAAACGCTGCGAGAATTCCGACCGAGGATTACCCCTTCCCATCGGTTTGACGTGGGAAAAGGAATAGATAGCGATTGTTTCGGACCGTAATGGCGATCGTTCTTGTTAATCGGCAACACGCCGCTCCTTTTCGGAGGCGAGGCCTTTAAAACGCGATTTTATGTTCCCTAAAAAAAAAAGGTGTCGCTCTCTTCATCAATTAGAGCGAGCGAAAGGTAGCCATGGAGAGTGAGTGGTCGTTAGAGGTTGTTGGGATCTTAAGTTTAAAATGGTCCTTTATTTTTATATCCCCGAATTAGGCTCGGAGTGCGCGCGGGGAAAGTATCGGTTCCGACTGCGGAGTTGAAAAGGATTCGGCCATTACATTTCTCATTCCCGATTGACGTAAGTACGAATTTTACGTCCGTTTTCAGCGTAGAGAAAGAGTGGGAGGGAGGTGGTGAAAGAGAGCCGGAAAGATAAAGAGAGGGTGGATTCGGAAAACTTTTTCCATATCATTTCGTAACGTCAGGAGTTTCGACACAAATACGTGAGTCGATTTATTAGAACTAATTAATTAAAGGATTAAAAACGCTGACATGCAAATAATATCTATGGATTTAATACCGATATTTTTTCTCTACGCGTAACATTTTTCTGCGAAAACTTAATTGAAAGTTCGATAGCCCTTAAAGCATTTTCATTCAATGAAAAAATTTAACCATCTCATCATCCCTGCATTGAAACGCAATCTCCATATAAATTTCATTCATATAAAATGTGTATCCCTTGGTTTCGAATATTCAGTGTTTCTTTGATTGGTATAATGGATCATTATTTTACTTGGCATGTTGGATTCAACAGGGTTAGAAATAATTCACTATGCTCGCGTAAGTTTGATGACTATCAATGTTAATATCGAGTACAACCATGCAAGAGAGAAGTTTTCTCGACTCAGCATTATGATTAATTCAAAAAATCGTTATCCGAATTAATTGACATCGAAGTTACACCTTTTAAAAATTTTCCGCGTCATCTGATGCTACGGATCCTCTTTCTACCGATTTGCAAAGCAGTCTTTGAAAAAAAAAATGAACTTAAATAAAAGGAGATAGACATTTCATCCTCTAATGAAGGCATTCCTTCGAAACAAAACTATTTCGCTCCTTTGTTCATTAAGGACCGAATAAAAGATAATATTTCATAAGCAGAGAAGGATCTGCGACCGACGGCATATATATTTTATATAAGATGTTTCGTTTAATTAATTTCCAGGAGGCGCTGTCACTGCCACCTAGTCCTCTTTCGTCCTTTTCTCCCCACCGCGGACGACTCTGCTCCTGCTGCCTGTGTGCCCCTGGAGGTGGAAAAAGGAGGAGCGCGATGGAAGAAGAGGGCTGATTAATGAGAGAGCGAGGACTTAAAGCTTTTAATCTCCTTGGCCTCTCTGTTCTCGTCTGTGGAGTAATGAGTGAGGGCGGAGCGATACACGTTGACAGCGGAGAGGGCGGCGGGGGCCATTAGCGAAGCAGTTGCCATAGAGCAGCACTCTCTTTCGTAATCCGTTTACTGTTCGTTTGAATCTCGTCCTTTGAATCTTGTCCTTCCACTGTCATGCGGATCAACCCGTATGCTTACTCCTTACGAAACCCACATTCCTCTCCAGAGTCAACAGAAAATAGTTCGAATTTGTTTTAAGGCGACATTTCTCCTTTGTTCAGTAGCAAGCTTTAGTTTATCGGAAGCGAGTATTTTATATCTCTCTAGGTTTACCTACACAGTGTAGAAAGACATTTCGTATGGATAACGAAAAGAACGGTTTGGGTGAAAGGTTGCAGATGCCTGTGTCTGCTTTCTATATTCAAATTGAGGTGAAGTGTGATTTGGTGTTGGAGAGTGTGTTTGCGTGTGTTCATAAGTGTCTAGTGCTTAGTGTTTGAATTGGTGGAGAGCAATCAAAATCTGAGACGGTATGAGAGATTCTTAAGTGATCCTACCTCCTTCGAATAATGTCAATAGTGCACAGGTCATAGAGACATTTTTAGAAGCACTCTGCGCCATCTGGTGGTGGTTTCTCAGACTGAACTCCCAAGCGAATATGTTGCGCCGGAGATGCGAGCCCCGGGTAGCGAACGGCGTCCCCACAATTCCGACGCCGCCATCTTCCTCCTCGTGCTCCTCCTTCCCCTGCCCCTGCCGCTCCCTTCCGCCGCCAGGGCCTTATCGCCCTCCTCCACCTCCGCCCCTACTCCCCACCCTCCGCCACCCACCCCTCAGCCGTACAGAAAGACCGGAGGACAGTCCTCCGCTTCTTCTTCTTCTTCCCAGAGGGTGCCGTCCCCCAGAGTAGTGCAGACCCAGCAGGGACCCTTGAGGGGAATAGTTTTGGAGTTGATGGGTGTTGGGAAAAGGGCGACCGCAGCTTCTGGGAGGGATTCCCGTCAGCAGCAGCAACAGGGCGCGGTGCCTCCTCTGGACCCGGTGGAAGCGTTTTGGGGATCCACCAGTTGGAGAGTTGAGGTTTGCGCCTCCCAAACCTCCGGAGAAGTGGGAGGGAGTGAAGCTGGTCGACGCCTTCGCCCCTGTATGTCCTCAGGTGAGTAAGATTTGCATGGTACATAGACCAGGTCTGTTGGTTCGGAACGTTAGGTTGTAGTGTTGTAACAGTGAAACGGAGGGAAAATGAGATAATAAGTAGATATTTTACGCGTATACTCCAATACCCTGGTTCTTAACCAGTAGGGCGCGCATCATGCATCAATGAATAACGTCGAAGCTGATGAAAAAAAATTTCATCTCTAAAATCATATTATATACCCAGTTTTTCGTGGGGCGTTAGCTTTAGTGCATATTTTCATAAAAATCGTTCGTTTACCAAATATATATATCCACATATTCATATCTTAAACTCAAAGGTGTGAACTATTTACACACCTAGGGGGATTATCGTAGACGGATTTTCGTTTTAAGCTGATGTATACGAGTTTGCTCGGGATCAGACGTGGTGAAAGGACGAAACTTAACTTTATTTCTAAACTGCCTTGAATTCTGAGTTGGTGAAGACGTTTTTCCCCCCAAGTTTTACATATTTAAAATGAGCAAAAGCGTAATTCCAGTGAACGGGGAAACTGGATTTGACTCATTAAACTATCACCACTTGTAAGGAGCAATGGCTGCATAGCCGATTTCGCAAGATGAGTTAAAGTCTTCGATCGAAGTTTCGCGTGAGTTATATAAGGTGTGATTTCACGAAATCTATAAACTCGACATTTTTGCATTGTTTTAATTCTTCGCCGAGAGCGATTCTGACAGCTTTTTTCATCTCAAGGAAACTTTTACCGAGGGCCGTCCTCTCTCCTCCACATTTACCTCCATCCCAGTTTTTGAGTCTTAATTTTTTTTCCTTTTGGAATTTATTCTCTTCCTCCCTCGCTTGCTCCTCTTCATTCTCCTCCTCTCTCAGTCCCTATGTGTGTACGTTCTCTAGAATTATTCCACGATCCGCGAACCTCTCGAAAGTTTCAAAGTCCTGAAAATGCTCGAGTTTATGCGAACTGCGTCGAAAGTTTCCCTTTCGAGGGGAATCCTCGCCATTTTTCCTACTTTATTTCTCGTTCTCTCTCCTCTGCCTCAATAACTTTCTCTTAAAAACCAAAAAAGGATTCTGGCTATTGTTCGTATTCATTCTCTCGCTTCTTCGTGCTTTTTCTTTTCCGAAAAATTTCTCGATGTTTGCCACATCTAGAAAGAAATATCATTGCGCGCTCACACAGGTCGTGAAACCAGCGCACATGGCAAAACATGGCGCGCACAAAAATAAAATATTGCTAAAATTTTTTCAATAATTTCACCTTAGTTCGAAAATCAATTAAGAAATATAAAAGCGCCACCTCGGAACCGAACGACTTGCGTCTACTAAATTGTAACGGTTAAGCTTCGCTAATTAGCGTGAATCGGTGCACGGAATCCTACTATCTGACCAGCAGATGGCGCCGTAAAATTAATCATAGATGATAGATTATATATGTTGTCGCTTCTCGTATTTAGATGTAATTATAGTCTCTGTGTTCCATCAAAAACAAACTTCCAGATCTGCCTTTTGTTTACAGCGAGCCAAGCGGTTAGGTCTATAAAAGTTAGTGTAGTATAAGTAAATTTTAAACAAGAAATGTAAAGTCAATTCGTTCAAAAAATCCATCCCAATAATGTCACTGTCGAGAGGTCTGAAGCGCAAGAGAACAGCGACTTCATTTAAATCTGAACGAATTCTCACAGTGTGATGCGTGTTGATCTTCGTGAAATATTCACATATAACCAGGACAATGGGGTTGTTTGCTTGTGTTGTCGAGATGCCAAAGCTCCTGGAGAATTTTCAACTGGAAAAATGTGGTAGGATGTATAGAAGCTGGATTTCTTAAAGCGTCATCTGTCGAGTAAGTCTCATATAGACGGTGTAGAAAGACTTAGAAACAAAAACCTTTCTTTACGAGGATGATTGCTTGGCATGCTGCTTGAAGATCCAGTTGAAAAGCAGAGAAAGTAAATTAATCTTGAACGCAAGCGTTCAAACCCGGTAGAAATCAAAGTATTTATTGACAGTGTTTTGTTGGCTATTAAAATGAATAGTTCGATGTTTTTCGTTCAAGATATTAATGAGCACATAGAAGAGTATGTGCGCATACCAGATAGTTGGAGAAGCAAAAATTATGCTTTTGAATTTCTAGAAATTATCAACAGCATTGCACGAAATGATATGATGAATGAAATAGCATCGGCAACTTTTCATACTTTAGCTGTTGATGAAAGCACAGACATATTCGTCAGCAAATACTTGATACTCTACTTTAACTTTAGACCTATTAATTCTACTGTTGTGAGTATAAAACCTCGTTTGTGGAATATTAAAATTTCAAGCATGTGGTGCTGTTGCAGTAATCTCTGCAATCAAAGAGTTTCATCAGAAATATAAACTTGACCTAATGAAAATGGACACGTTCACATCTGGAGGTGCCTCCGTGACGTTGGGCAGACTCAATGGCGTGGCGGCACAGCTGAAACGTGATATTCCACACTTAGTCCAGCAACATTGTGCTGCACACCGTGAAGACGGGAATTTCTGATGCATGAAAAGAGGTCATCGAAACTTTAATGAGGGCTGTCTACACAGCGTTCTGCCGGTCTTCCACAAAGAAATGCAAACTTAAAGAAATAGTGAATGCTTCTGATTGTGAATCAGTGGTTTATTTTCATCGCAAATTTAAAAAAATATTTAAAAAGTCTGTATATTATTTGCATTATACTTGCTTGGGTGCACAAAAGAAATTTTTTGCACTCACAGCCCATAAAAAAGTTTGAGGGAACATACGTACCCGGATGTATTATTTTAACGGTAATTAATAACTACATGACTAATGGCCTAGGTTTTCGGAAAATTAAATAATGAATTTTGAAGGAGACAGTCAGTATTATTTCAAGGCATAGAGAAATATACTGGGTGTCTACAATGAAACGCCCTGATTTCGGCGACTATATAAGAGATTACTTTTGAAATTGGTAAGATTTCAGTATTCAAATTGAACTGCTTTGGCCAATACTTTTACTCGTGGAATAATCATTTAACTCGCTGCAGTCGCCGCTCGCTGAGCATCGGAGCCCTATTCATTCTACCCGTAGACCTCCACTACCTTCCCCTCCACTTGCCCTCAAGCGTGGCTAGTGAAAGGCATGCCTCTCTTTGGGTTGTGAAGGACATGACCATCCTTTACTCAATTAATATATAAGTCGATTATCATACGTTTATATAAAATTCTTCATTTTATTCTCCCTCTCATTCATCTTGATCATATCCTTTTGATACGGGAGGATCTCTTATTATCTCACCATCCTATCTCTCTCTCTCCCCTCTGAATCTCCGCAGAAGTTTCCCGTGGATTTCTACAACCGCACGGCGTCGCTGACTGTCATGCCCAAAGGTCGCTATCTCAGACTTCGGAGGACTCTGCCTCTTCTTGCCAACCAGAGCGAGGACTGCCTATTCCTCAACTTATACGTTCCCGGTGGAGGTGAGTGAGAAAAGCTGAACGCGTTGCGAATTCTGGCCCGGAAAGCGATACTTAAAAGTACGAAAGCGAAATCGTTTTGACGGAAAAGGGAGGATTTCAGTCTCGCTTAAATTCCCTATTAAAACCTAGATCAGTGTTGGGAACATGATTATGGCGAACGGTCGTCGTTTTTTTCGTATCTACCCATATACAAAGACGTAATTTCTGCGTTTTGCGGGAATTGCTTTACACAAACGCAAGATGTGAATGTCTCTTAACGTGGCTCACTTGTTCGAATATTTGGGATCTAGGAAAGTTTACCGCTTTTCCATGGCGATCAATTGTTGGCGGTAAATTTTCCTTGGCGATCAATTGCTGATGGTAAACTATCCGGATACCGAATATTTGACATAACATTTTTGCCTCGTGTAAAATAATTAATGTGTTATCAATACTTAAGAGATTATAGCGCTTGGGATTTTCATGAGTTCATGAATCGGACAGGAGACGTGGCTAGTTGTCGTAATGGGCAAAATTACAAACTTATACAATTGTCATTTACGCCACATTGCCAAAGAAGAGGACATCATAAAAGAAGAATTTTTCAGCATCATGCCAACTTTTCCTCCACGCTTTCTCCGCTTCAACTTAGTTCCCTATTTCGCGCTAAGCCTTGCTGCGTTCTCCCAATGCTTTGCACCATTTTCAACTAACTTCCAGAATGTACGAGTTTGTTTGCAGCAAAATTTTCCCCATATGTATAAGTCTCCATTACGTACACACAAAAAATAGTCCCTAGAAATTGTGGAGAGGGATAGTTTGTTTTGCTTTTACCATCCGACCCTTATCATTGCCAATATTTTGAGAGAACATAGTAAACATTGAGCTGTCATCTAGCACAAGATTTTCAAACTTTATTCTCCGCGGCCCAATAATGATAGGAAAGGTGTTTATCGGACCATCACAATTATATATTATAAATTATTTTTAAGTAATTATTCCTAAGGATGCATTTAAAGTCTAAAGGATACAATTAAATAACCTTTAAATACCATTCATCGATTTTGATTTTCTTGGCAACATTTTAGCGTAAATTTTGCGTAAAAATATCTTAGAACGACCCTTCCTTGAGACCCTTAAGCTTGATTCACACTATGGGTAAGCTCACGCTCAGCTCAAGGGAAGGTCACGCTCAAAGGATTTAGCCTATTGTTCACATTCAACGCTCAGCTCAAGAGAAGGTCACGCTCAAGAGATGGCTCACATCGCTCTTGAGACATTGTCGTGTTTGTGGTTGTTGTGATAGCTGTGTTCCTTTGTATGTACCAGTCTTGAAAATGTTCAAACATTTAAATAATGATTTGGCTTTTGGACCCGGAAGAGGGGGGAGAAAGATTGTCTAAGCAGAGAAGAATTTGGTTGCATCCGAGTTTATATTACATCGAAAACTAGAAGGAGAATTTTTCACTCTCTTCCTACAGTTAATCGATCATGTAACCAGATTTTACCAATACTTTCTTATGCCAAGGAATGAATTTGAAATTTTACTTTCGAAAGTAGAAAATGATTTACAAAAGTCAAGCACTAAATTCAACCAAAGCATAAGTGCGTGCGGAGTGAATGGGGGAGGGGGGGGGGGGGGTTGTCCGCGCTCAACGTGTTCAGACCTGCCTACTAGGCGGGATAGGGACGGTCACGCTCCGCTCAAGTATTCTCGCCGACTTTACCCGCACTCTTTTGAGCGCCCCTAGAGTGTGGAGCGTGGCCTCAAGTGTGAACACACAGGACCAAAACCATTAAACTGCATTTGTGTGGAGCGTGACCGTCCCTTGAGCTTAGCGTGAGCTTACCCATAGTTTGAATCGAGCTTTAAAATTTAACGTGTTACGGCACATACTTTGAAAAACGCTGATGTATGGTATGCGTTTATGTCGTGCGTGAAAAAATACATAACAGCGTGAAGATGCGATTACAAAGGCATGAGTTGGATATCTTTTTAGTATTATATCTGAATTTGTCACAGTAAATGATCGAGCGGTAAGAAGCGCGTGAAAATAAAAATGTAATTTAGTAGCTATTTTAAAACACATTAATGATCAAATGGTGAAATAACCAATCCGTGTTCAGAAATGGGCGAATTACGTGATGCGGCGGCATTTATAACACTTATGTTTGAGAAATTTTTGTAACTGTCGGATATTGCTCTTTCGTATTTATCTTGTTTACTCTTCCCTTGGCTTTCTTCCTCTCTTTTTTCGTCCGCCTCGCGTATTGTTTGTCTTAAAATCCTCTGGGAAAGAAGAAAAATACGCCAGAAAGAGTTTTTTTTTCTGTGTCAGTCGTCCCCAGTGATCCAGCCCCCCTTCCGCGATTTATGGCATTTCCAACTTTGTTTCTAGCCTCTCTGCCATCACTCTTATTTTACAGTTTTAACATGGAATGTACGTGCTTGTCGAACCGCACGCTATATTTACATATATCATAAAATGCGCTATCCTAATGATAGTTTTTTTTTTGAATAAATTGACCGAATCCGATAATATTTTATTTTCGACAAGATTTTTCAATTATTTTATTGTTGTTCAAAAGATGTTTTTTTATAAAAATCAAGCTTTCCCCGTAGTGAACCAAAGTGTGACGAATATAAAGTATAAATATATGTTCTTAATATTTTAAACTTATGCATATGCAACTCATGTTAATCCCTGATTAAAAATCCTCATTACAACAATGACGCCAAGTCTTCGTAGGCATTTTAACGATGAATGGTGGGTTGTATCGATTCAGCCAAAATTTTATTTGCTCTTATTACG
The DNA here is from genome assembly GCA_036926305.1 of Uropetala carovei. Classification (NCBI taxonomy): domain Eukaryota; kingdom Metazoa; phylum Arthropoda; class Insecta; order Odonata; family Petaluridae; genus Uropetala; species Uropetala carovei. The sequence continues at coordinate 3,942,132 of JAXCHB010000242.1, read as the reverse complement.
GAATCAACAATAATTGCTGAAGGATATGGACGGAATTTAAAAATAGTTCGACGTCGATGCCTTTCTGCCGAATTAACGAGTCGCAATTAAAATTCGAAGTTAAAAGATTGGGAAATGGCGTCACGTAAGTACTTTGCCTTGTGTATTTCTCGATGCGAGATTGGAACGCTATGAGATATCTATAGTAGTACGTGACGACTTAATTCCTTTGACTCGTCCTTATAAAAGGATATTCCAATAGGCGGTCGGACTAATTGCAAACCTCCGTACATCCGTCTTCGTCTTTCGTTTCCATTGGTCGATCCTGTTCCTATTTCCGCCGATCCTTGCGTGGGAAATTTCTTTCGATTTGTTGCTACGGAAACGCCAAGGGAGACAGAAAATTGAATTTGGCAAAGATTTTCCCATGTTAGCGTATGAAATTGTACGTGATTGACGCGAGTAGGAGATTGAACGTGGCAGAATACGAGGCTTATGCATGCGATCCTGGAATGGAATTAATTGGAACGGGGAGGGAAATTTTTAGGTGTCGTGGAAGTGTACCGTAGGCCGAAAAGGATTTTGGAGAATATGGAACGTCAAGTCCAAAACGACGTTTATCGATGGAACTCGTGATGTTTGAAGGATTTAATTTGAAGGTCACTGTTCAATTTCATGTTTTACTTTGTGTTTATCTTTTTAGCTATTTACTTTTAATTGACTGTAATAATTGAAGATTCCTAGGATCGCATGGTTTTCCTCAAAGTGTTAAAATAAATATTATATATATATATATTATATATATATATATATATATATATATATATATATATATATATATATTACTATATGTCTCTCCGTCGCTGAAGAAGGGCGTCAGCCCGAAAGCTCCATATTTGTGTCGTTTTTGTGTTTTTCCTGTGTCCTCAGCACTCCCAACGGCTCTTCAATCTAGGTAAGTGTCCACTGGGCTTCCTCCAACACCTTGTTGTCACCTTTATTATTACCTTTCATTTTCTTTAAGCATATATATATATATTATTCATGGTAAAACTTGGTTCTCCATATACTCCTATTTCCCGCAGTCTTCTTCATGTCTTTCCCTTTCAAGTCGTCTACCAGCTGAAACATTTCCTACGTCTTCCTCTTTTTCCATCCAGTTTTTCTTCTAGCACTTCGTTAACCATGCTCTCTCTTCTCAGGTAACGCCCAATCCACTTCGCCTTCCTCTTTTTGATAGTCTGTATAATCGTTCGCTTCTCTCCTATTCTTCGTAGTACTTCCTCGTTTTTCACCCTACCGGTTCATTTCATCTTCAGCATTCTTCTCCATGTCCACATTTCGAAGCTTTCCAAGCAGTTAATATCATTTTTCCTTAGCGTCCATGTTTCTGCCCCATACAAAGCTATACTCCATACATAGCATTTTATCAACTTCTTGTGGAAACATTCCTTTATATTCCCCGTTAATAGGAGATTCTTTCTTCTAAAAGCGGCTTTTGCTTTTGTTATTCTAGTCCTGATTTCATCGGTACATTTGCTTCTCTCGTTATGGTGCTTCCAAGGTATTTATAATCTGAAACTTGTTCTAATTGCTTTACTCCAATACTTATATTCGAATTTTCTTCTTCTATTTTTCTGTATTAATTTCCATACCGTATTTTCCACCTGTTATCACTAGTCTATTTATCATATATATACATATATATATATCTGTGTGTGTGTATATATGTATATATTTAAAAACTTACGAAAGAGGAAAGGTAAATGAGGATATTTAGGGCAACTAGGTGTTGAAGGAAACCCAGTGAGCACTTACCGGAAGGAGAGCCGCTGTGGTGTTGGAGAGACACATTCGTAGAAGTTATTGGAGCTTTTGGGATGATCCCTTCTTCAGCACAAGAGAGACATAACTAAATATGTATATATATGTATGCATATGTATTTATGTGTGTGTGTATATATACACTTAATGACTTAATTAGAGAGTTGCCACAGAAGCACAGTTTAAATCTTACAAGCATTCGAGTTCGTAGAAGGATAACAGGAGCTCTTTAATGTTACAGGCGCGCTTCATTTCTTGCGATAATAGGTCTCATTTTAATATTTCTCCCTTAATGTTCATTGGGAACCTCTGCGTTCTTCTCTTTTCCGACTCTCTTGAAACTATTTTCACCCTCTCTTTCCGTCCTTTCAATTATTAACGATGCGGACAATGGTTTTGTTTTCCCCTCGCGAAAAAGAATAACTTCAGAACAGGAAAACGTTTTTTATTTATTTTTTTTTCGTTTCGTTTTTTAAATCCCGTAGTTTCGCCTCCCGCGTTGATAAAAATGCACCATACAAAAAAAATATAGTAATAATAATATTAAACGAAGAAAATATCAAAATTATTTCGTAAAACATCTCGAATGCCACGCACGGGATGACCTGACGTGTGGTCCATTGGGAGGGGCTGCGTATGTTTGCCACCCTCTTTTCCCCCATGGCGCTCTCTTTGCACGCATTTCAATTATATCTCGTTCCCTCCTCTCTCTCTCTTTCCCTCCCTTTCCTTTCCCTTTCTCTTCCTCACTCCTTTTATTACGTTATCCTTTCTACGCAACGGTAATTATTTCGACCCGAGACAATTACCTGATGAATGTCAAAAGCAAGAGGAAATTTGACGGAGGGCAGATAAAGTTCCCGCGTTTGTCCCTGGACCGAAGCATAAAAGAGCGTAGTGTCCTTTTTGTGCATGGCAAACATTCGTCTCCTAATAAAAATTAAGAGATTTTTTTAGCTGTTTTATATTTTATAAATAAAGTTTATTTTGTGTCAGTTATTATCAAAGTTTAGATGTTTTCCAATGTAAAAATCGGTACAACATACATTGTACAAACTTTCTCATATAATAATGCGTCGTTTAGTTATATTTAGAAAATGAAAATCGTATGAGCCGGTTTTTAGAAAATCCAATTTTTCTTAAAGTTGCCCAAGAATAAACTAGCCTTATAATCATTCATTGAGAAAAATGAAATACGTAGTAATATTACAGACGTATACTCAAGTAACTGAACGAAATTTGATCAAAATCGTTGTACCCGTTTTGAGAAAATCGAATTGTTGCTAAAAAAGAAAATGGAGATGAGACACATGGAAGTTACGGTATTAAACGGAACGTGCAGGGCAGGGACGGCTAATACGTGGCACGCGTACCAGAAGTGGCATGCAGGCGATTTTACTTGGCACGCGTAAGCTTGTATTTTCTGTGTAAAACATGAAGTTTCTTAGAGAAGGAATACTAAATTAGTGGCACACGAAAAAAAAATTCTGGTGGTTCACATTAGTTTCTTGGCACGCGACTCGAAATCATTTGCCAGCCCTGATGTAGAGAAATGTTTATGAAGAATGTATGTATGTTTACGAAGAATGTATGTAGGGGAAATGTCTGAGAGAAAGGTATGGGACGATATACGGGGGAATGTAAGGGAATAAAATAGGTGAGTATGGAATGCACGGGAGAAACATGCGTAGAGCAGAAGAAAATGAAAAGAGAGGAATGTACGAGGAAGGAAAGAGGGAAGTCAAACGGGTGAACAAAATGGAAGGATTCGTAGGAGGGATCAAAAATGGGGAGTGCATTAAGGAGATTTCGAGTGAGGAATTACAAGTTTATGAATGTGAATAGGTTCATTCGAGGGCAGGGGAAATTGAAATGGGAAAATTTAATGCAAGCTGAAGTGGCAGAGAATGTCCCTTAATCAGATTCAAGGAACCCCATTCCTTTAGATTCACCGTTCCAGATAATCGTTCGGCAAAGAGATAAAATGACAGACTTTTCGTTCCATCAACCCAAAAGTTTCGCTGTCTCCCCCCCCCCCCCCCTCCACCCCCCTCTGACACAGGCCAAATCTACGTCGATTCCCCTCCCCCTAATTGCGTACCACGTGACCTCCGAAAGAAAAAGGAGGGAAACATTTTTCTCCCTTCCAGTGAGCCTGAAATGGGCTAAGATACCGAATGAGATCATTCGTCGGGAAACAGGTAGCGGTTCCTTCTAAAAAAAAAATTAACGTGGAAATCAGAGTTAGCTGCAGTCATAGAAATTCTCAACAAGCATGAGAGATTCAAATTATCGAACTCGCCCAACTGCTGGAATCAAATCAAAAGTCATAAAGAGTTTGGGTAAACTATTTTGGCTTTAAAGAGTCACCATCAGTGGTCATTCATCGAGAGTAGTTTATTGTATAGAATTTAGTAACGGTGAATCACAACCGATGATTTTTGCTTTGATTCTAAAACGCTAATCACGTTTTTCTGTAGCTGTTGGCGGGGCATAAGTGTTTAAACCATTGCCGGGGCGAAACGATGGACTTCAATGAACATTTTAGGGTACGCCGGTATAGTGACGATAGTTGCACATTTGAAAATTATTTGCGTTAACGCTTTAGGTAACTCTGTCACATCTTCCGCGGCCAGCCACATCCGCTACAACCTCAATGAAATCTGTTTTTCCCTTTTTTGAAAGAGCTTAAGAAGGCAATATTATCCATTTAAACAGAATAACTTTGCGAAGAATGTAAGAGAATTGCAAGATATTTACGCCATACTCGGTCTGTTAAAGATTTTTTTATAAGCATTGATTTTTACCGAGAGAAAATATTTGGTCCAAGCTGGAGACATTTTATGTTATTTTGTTACAAGCAGAGCTGCAAACCGAACCGAACCGCTGAACCGAACCGAACCGCAGTCATTTTGCTGAACCGCGAACCGAACCGAAACCATTGATTAATTTTTCAATGAACCGAAAACCGAACCGTAATTTTTTGCAAAAGTGGTTCGGTTTCGGTTCGATCTCAATCCACAAAGTACGGACCAACGAAAAGACCAGGAATTTCCATTGGAAAAACCAGCGGGTTTGCTTCAAAGGAAAGAGTGCCTATCTCTTTCCACTCTGCTACTATTGTTATCCACAGAAGACATTTACGGTGAGGGTTATGAGGACCCCCAACTGTGACAATATCCGGGTCAACCACTGTAGGCAGAAACCGACCAACAGAAAATAGAAAGATCTCTATCCGAACGCAGGCAAAAAGGGTCATTTTACGACCTAGAAAGGAGCCGTAATCTGCTTTTGTGCTGAGAGAAAAATCCCTGCCCTTACCTTCAGCATTGTAATTAGCAGACCTGAGAAAATATGCCCACTGTGTCTTTCTTAGAACACTATTAACTCTCCTCATATCTTTTTCTTCGGAAAAATTCAAATTGTTGCTCTCAACGGCTTGTGCTTGCAACGACATCATTCCTTTTCCAACTCTCGTGTGGTGTTCTTCTATGAGATTTCCATTACTTGGTGGTTTATCGTCCAGCAAAAACAGGAGAGGACTTCGGCGGATCCCTTGGATCGGAGGCATTCATTTCTCGCACAATTCCTTGAATTATCTAAAGTAAGTGTATTTTTAATAATATTTTAGTAAACTTTATTTAAGAGAAATAAAATTAATTAACATGTTAGTGTTATTTACAGATGGTCACTCTACATTTTATATTCGTTTGTTTTGAACCACAAGCGCCCGCGCTTCGTATGTTGAATAATCTACCCCGAACTGTCGATTAATTTTAAATTATTGTTGTAACGTAATTTTACTATCGTATTGATTTTTTGATTACTTTTCTAAGGTGGCAAAAGAAAAAAATTAACAATATGTAATATGTTTGGAATCGAGCTAAAAGTGTCTTTTTGAATTTATTATATAATAATAAGAATTAATAATCGAATTTATACGAGTTTTACATATCACAAATTCATTCGGACTAATATTTTATTCCATATTTTTTTACCAATTAACTAATTTAAAATACTTTATTTACATAAATTTATTATTGAAAGTTGGAAAAATTGAGACGTTGTGCATCATCGCCATTGGAAAGCAGGAAACTTTCTACGTCAATAATTAAATCTATCATTCAATCAAGGAAATTTTAATAAGGTATGTAAATGCCTTTTTAATTTGTTTAAATTTCTTAAAATGCCCGATAAAAATTTGTTATCGATAGAGTTGAACATATTTAACATGAAATGACGTGAATATGCAACAGCAAAGAAATAATATAATATCCTTCTACAGTAACTATAAAAATCTTGTGTAGATACTGTACATACTCTCTAGGTCTTCCATGCTCTTAAACTAAATATGGTACGTTGTTGAAATTTTGATGTTTTTGAGTGCTATTTGTGTCAGTCAGTTGTGAAAAAAATGCGACTTGAATGTGTAAGTTTTAAAAAAAACGTTTGAATTTAATGTACATATATACATACATAAGAAAATCACTGAAAAACTTGCAACATATTTTCAGTTGCATTTGAAAGTTTTCTAACCGAGTTTTCTAAAGAGTTCTAATAGTTACGTAGCTAAAAGAATTAAGATTTATTATTTATGTTTTTCCTCGAATCCGAGTTGAAATAGAGTGAAAAGTTGTATTTTATTGGAAAAATCAATTTTCCGAATATTTTAACAATACAAGAATTTCTGTACGTATGTCCTGCTTTTTTCAGTCTTAAATGACTTTTTACTTGGATTTAATATGTCCCTGTTAGAGTTGCATTCTACCTTAGATTCTCTTTTAGTGCATATACGCGTTTAAATCTGTCATTTTAATAAACATTAATAAATTAACGCTCCGCGTTAAGCGATTAAATATAGAAAAAAGAAAGAAATACGACCCGGAATGAACTGAGCATGTCTTTTGTGTTAAATGTGTTCCATTTTATTTGTTTTCTTAAGAAAATAATCTTAGATTTTGAGAATTCTGTTGATACGTATTTATTGAGTTAATGGTGCATGGCTTCAGTAGCAAACTTCAGCATATTTTAGATCCAGTCAATTTTTGAAATTAATTTGTTTCTTACTATATTTCCCCAGATTAACATGAATGCTAATGGAAAACGACATCCTGTTCATGAAAAATTCGATTTCAATGCCGATACGGACAAGAGTAAATGTAAAATTTGTGAAATGGATTTGCAAGGAAAACATTCCGAAAATTTATTGAGGCATTTGAAAAGAAAACATGCATTGGATTATGAGGATATTGTGAAAAAGAAAGCAAAAATACAGTTCGCCGCAGCCTAAAATTACTATGTATGTTGAAACTACTGCAAGAAAAACAATATGTGTTAATTTAAGTGCAGACAGTGTGAAAGATGCGTGCGTGGAATTAGTAACTGTAAATGGTAGACCATTCTCTCTGCTTGAAGATTCGGGATTTCGAAAACTATTGGATCCAATTCTACAAGGGTTAGGGAATAAAATCCAAATCAATCGTCAGAATATTCAGGATGAGGTAATAAGAAGGGCTAAGCTGTCACGGAAACAACTTGCGTCTGTTTTGAAGAATAGATTAATTTCTTTGAAAATAGACACAGCTACTCGATTTGAGAGGTCCATTTTGGGTATCAACGTACAGATCATTAACTGTGGTAAGATAATTTTGAAAACTCTCGCAATGCGAGATTTAAATGATCGACCAACAAGTGCTAATTTGTGCAAAATTATTACAAATGTCTTAAATGAATTCCAAATAGATTTAAAGCAAATTTACTCCTTGACTACCGATAACGGCAGTAATATGATAAAATCCTTTAAATTACTCGCCGAAGAGCAAATTGTCAATACTAGTGATACTGAAGAGAACGAAAAATGTGACACAATAGACTCTAATTCTATTGATATATGTGAGGAAAGCCTTCATGATATAAATGTTCAGGGTATTATGGTATCTGTTCGTTGCGCTGCACATACTCTGCAGTTGGCCGTTAAAGATGTTTTGAAACGCGATGAATTAAGATTCCCTTTGGCTAAAGCTCGAGCAATTGTAAAAAAATTAAGAACACCCTCAATTCTGATTCACATCAAAAGAGAAAAGTATAGGAAACCAATATTGGATTGTGAAACAAGATGGAGTTCGACTTTCCAAATGTTACAACGCCTGCTTGAGCTAAAGCAATTCTGTATAGACTTAGCAGTGTCCAACACAGAATTGCATTTATCGGGATGTAAGTGGGCTAAAATTGAGAATATTATGAAGGTATTGGAACCTGTGAAAGTAGTTTGTGTACTATTACAGTCGGAACAACTAACAATGTCTGATTTTTATCACACCTGGATGAAATGCAAACTGGAAGTAAGCAAGATTGAAAATGAATTTTCATCTATTTTGGAAGGCGCATTGGCATTACGTGAAAGAAACTTAATGGACAATGAAACATTACTGGCATGTATGTATCTGGACCCGCGATACCAAATTCTTCTTGATGATATAAAAAAGCAAAAGGCTAAGGAACATTTATATGCCATTTATGAAAAACTGTTTCACTTGCAGTCTTCAGAAACAAATTCTGGTCAAAAAACTGAAGCTGAAATAGTGAGTAGTTCTATTAACAATGGCCTATTGGATGAGGTTGAGTTACTACTCTTAGGGAAAGAAAAAGAAAGAAAAGCGAAGGTAGAGAACAGAAACTTAGACCTGATGTCACAATTGGAGAATTTCGATAACATTGAAAGGCTTCCAATAAAAACAAATATACTTGATTATTGGAAAGCTAAGGAATTTAGCCATCCACAACTTCATGAGTTGGCCAATGTAGTTTTTGCAGTACCTGCCACTCAAGCAAGTGTGGAAAGGTGCTTTTCAACATTAAAAATTATTTTGGCAGATAAGCGGAGCTGTTTAGGCTCTGAATTGTTGGAAGATATTTTATTTTTAAAATTAAATAATTAGTTGTAATTTTTATATATAATTGATGTTTATTTATTTTCTCTTTGTAATATTTTTTATATTTTTTCTTATGAATGTATCTTATTTGTATTAAATGAAAATGTTTATTATTGTTGAAATATATAGCAAACATTTTTTATTTTATTTCTTATAAATGAACCAAAGGAATAACGCTTTGTAACTTCCCTTGTTTTTATTTCTCTTACGACCTGGGTTTCGGCATTACAATGTTATCGTCACGTGCAGATATGGTGAGAATAGAAAGTATATACAGAGAAATGGGTAGTGAGGGGGGAGAGAGGGTAGTTTGTAAGACAGAAAGGAATGGAGGGGAGGGAAAGGAGGAACCTATCTCAGAGGATAACTGCAGGGGGTAGGTTGTAAAGGGTAAAGTGGGAGGGGAAAGAAAAGGCTGGAGGCGGGAGACCATCCCGGGAGGGTTTCGGGAAAGACGGGGGAAGGACAAAAAGAAAGGTCTTGTGGAAAACGCAGAGAGGGTGAACCCCAGAGAGAGGAGGGAGGAAATTATCAATGCCGCAATGGGTATGTGTGTGGGAATAAGAAAAATAAAAGCAAGTGCGGTGGTAGAACTAAAGAGGTTAAATATTGGGAGACGGGCGGTAAGGCCCTTGTTATAAATTTCTTTTCCTCTAAATGATGTGTATTACAGGTAAGAAAAAGGAATAAAATGCCTGAGGAACTAATTTTCCTTGATTTTTAATGATTTCTTTAAAACACTTTTGTGTTTTCGGTTTGTCCGTCCATCCAGGGATAATCTCAAAAACGGTTTAAGCTAGAGGCGCATTTTCTTTCTGATTATGTATGATTGTGTATGTTGGTAAATGAATATGAAGTGAATCCATGGAGAGAATTTTTAATTGATATGTAAACAACAATGAACATAAAAATCACGTTAGGATCAATAATACCATATTTTAAATATAAATAAATGAAGATGATGATGGGATTGTAATATGTAAAAAATATAAAATTTTCCTTTCTTTAAATAAATTCTTCTATCATTTAAAATAATAATGACTGCTGATTGATTTACTTACAGATTGATACTGAATGTGTAATGTTTATATTGGATAAATTATTTCTGAATAGTATTTCAAATGATTAATTTAGTTGAACCGAACCGCAAACCGAACCGAACCACTTGTCAAAATTCTCGTCTGAACCGAACCATGATCCGAACCACTTCCAAAAATTTAGAACCGAACCGCGAACCGAACCACTCCAAATTTTGAAGTGGTTTGCAGCTCTGGTTACAAGTATTTTCGTTTTACAATTCAAGAAACCAAACTTTCGTTGGTTAAAATAACAAAACAAAGGCAATGAAATTTTCTCTCATACTTAGCCTTAAAGAGACAGTTATATTATATCGCCTTAACCAGGGGCGTAGCCAGGATTTGTCTATGGGGGGGGTTCAGGTTCAGGGCCATGGAGAAAACACAAAAATGCCTGCCATCCAGGGGCGGGCACAAATACGCCCAAAATATAATAAAAATGGGAACAGACGTACTATTTTACTCTCCAAACTTATTCTTTATTGTCGTAACAATAACTATGTTCGGTTGCTTTCGAGTGTTTGACATTTTTAGTTTTAAACTTATGGATTCACTGAATACCACAGTATTTATGCGAACTCTAAAAGGATGGAAGAAATTACATTCAATCTAACTGTTCCAAATGGAGAGTAGATGCACATTTTCTTGGAGGTCGCTCACGCAATCCCCTATGTAATACAGGAAAATTGTTGTTGTCGCCTGCAGGAGTTGTTGACTTAGTTGACATCGAGTTATTGAAACTTCAAAGGAGTGCAATACTACACCTAGACCTAAAAATGTAAGATATAAAATAAATAGTCATCAATTTGGCTAGATATCGTATTAAATTATTTGGAATGGCCAATTTTCATATTTTTAAATAATCTTTAGTATGATGTTTTCGTTTTTTCATATTTCGAGAGAAGAACAGTTGTTTTGTCAGCAAATTGACACAGCAGAGATGCTTTCTTTGACCGATGATATGATAATAAGAACTCTGCTCGTGCTGCCTTCGAGGAGCCAACAGTTCCTAGCAAAGATTCCCTTGGAAGTTTGAAGAAGGGCAATTAAGATTGACCAAAGGAAAAGGAGATCGCTCTATTACACTGCTGCCATCTAAGATATTGAAAAATGGGAAAAATTTTAAAGAATCTCCAAGATCAGGGGGTCGGGAACCTGGTTTTAATACTTCCCATTCATCCTTCGGATGTGTAGAACGATATTTTCAAACGATAGCTTCATCCCGTTGCCAGCTCTTTACTTATTTTCAACTGTTAGCAATACAGAATTTAAATATTTTCCAAATTTTGCGAAACAATTTCCAAAATTTTGCCGTCCGAAGCAAACGCTTGTTTTGCTCTAGCTGGAAGAAAGACATTTTTACATAATTTAGTAATGTGCACATTCATGCTCCGAAAACTGAAGATATTATTTGAGAAAATAAATACATTTTATTAGCTCACCGAAATAAAAAATGTATTAAAAATAGTGCAATTCATGTAATTTGTAATTAATAAATTTAAGTTTCAAAAGCAATTTTTAATCTTTTACATCATGAGAGGCGTTGTAAAACGAGAAAAATAAAATTCACTGATGAGGCCGAAGTTTTGTGGAAATCCATAATGTAGGAAAAATTAATAAATTTGGTACTTTTTCCACAATTTTATTTTCAAACATCCAGGTTTCGACGAGTAATCGTCATCTTCAGATAAAAGATAATTGTTTTCGAAAAACTCTGTGCGCAGACATTAAAATTTAAGCGTGAAAAATAAGAATAAGAAAACTTTCACCAAAATTAACGAAGATATGGAACAAATGCAAATAATTCGGATGTTAATCATTTTTTATATATATAAAACTAAAATCCTACTTGTGATTCTCTTTCTTATTTCAGTTCTCTATCTACCTTCAGTCATTTCATCCTTCTAAGTTTATTTGTTAGCGAATTACTCAATTACGATTCATAATTTACAATTATAAAGCAAATAAATTGTATTAAAAAATTATATAATAAATTGCAATGGGCGCAAAACAGAAAATCTACTAAATAATAAATTTTACAACCAAAAAGTAAATTAATGATCTGTTAATTATTTAACCCTGGATAAAATATTATTAAACACGAAATAAACGAATCGTTTAAATCAATATCAAAAAATGTTCCCGTTAAACCAATTCAATAATTTTTTTCGCAAAAATAAATGAAAGCATTTTTCTGTCTTTGAATAAATATTCAAAATTGTTGAAAAGACTAACCTCTATTAAAAATGTTCCTTTCAGTCGAAGGTTGACCTGCTCGTTGATCCCTTCCTCCTTGGAGTATTATCTTCCTCTGCTCGGTTGATCTAAGGCTTAGGCTGTGTCCGACAGTCAATCTTCTAAGACACACCAAATACTTCTACGCGCACTTATAACACAACTGAGACACAGGCCAACGAAAAGTATTGCCGACGCTCTCTCTCTCCACACTAAGTGAGAATGGCGAAATGCAGCAGAGGGCGTGATTCGTAGTAGATTGGTATTTCCCAGGATTTTGAATATTTCAAGAAAAAGGCATGAGATCGAATGATAAGACACGGAGTGACATGGAGCCGTGTGGGCTTTTGTCGTCTGGATGAAAATATACCGACCCCAACGTTTCTTACCGTTAGTTTTGCGCTTGGATTTTCCGGGACCCTCTTTTACTAGGCAGAGTTCACACTTCCAGTTGCCCCCTGGGTTGCACGTGCATTACCGTAAAGGGTTCGAAAAAGGCAACTAAGAAAGGGCGCTACCCAGCTGCATTCTCTAAAATTGACCAGAGGGAAACTTTTGCAGGGATTCCCAAGTTTTATTGTAGGTTATTTCACTTTCTTCTTCACCGACATTTCCAAACTATCTTTACGGAAGTCTTCGTCTTGGTTCATTTGTATTGTCGGGCTCTGTTCTCATGGGGGGGGGTTTGAACCCCATAAACCCCCCCCTTGGCTACGCCTCTGGCCTTAACGTTTTTTTATTAGCTAATGAGAAGAAAAGATGAAAGGTGTGGTGGCTGAGTTTAAATATTCAGCTAGAGGCCCGGCGCACAACCCCGTGCCTGGCTCCGCGCGATCTAATCGGATTACGAATCATGCCGCAAACTTAAAAGCCGTATGATCATATCGCTCCATGAATGCAATAGTGGCACAATTCAAATATTGCGCCTTTTGAGTTAATACAACTGTTGAGCTCAGAAATGTGCCACCTATATCCTACAATAAGGGTACAATGTTAGCTAAGACTTCAGCCTCTAAGTGGCGTAAGTTGCATACTTCAGATTTGTTATGATGTGGTTCGTCAACAGTGGCATGTCTCCAATGTGCCTTTGACTGTGAAGGCGGTAGGACGTGGTCCCCACGGGCAATACTGGCACTTTTTGATTTATGCCACTGTTGACTTGTCGTTCGGTCTAGCATTCCGAATTGTGCCATCAGTTTGTCACCATGGAAAAGAAGACGGTGGTGACTAGCCGAGGAGAATTTATTCTGTCGCACATTCAAATTCGGTAAGTAAGGTCTTTTTGCAAATTCGTTCGTTTTTAGTTCAGTAATAATGCTTTAGGAATTTCGGGTTTGGCTTAAGGCCTAACCTCATCATAATTTCTGTTCAATTCCAAGTTCATAATCTATTTTTTCTCAAAAATTTTGTAAATACAAGACAAACTAGCCGTACTACCTTTCTTTTACTTCTACATCAATGGGTTTTATCATATCTGATAATGAGCATGAGAAAACAGGAGAAAAAATCTGCCATTACCGGGAATCGAACCCGGGCCTTCCACTTGCCGGGCTGACTAAATTATCCTGTTCCGAGACAACATATCTGATAATAATTATTGAATTGAGGCGCTATTCTTTGATTTATAAGAGTCTGTTTCAGCAACAGTGGCACAACTCAAAGCAGGGGTTGAATTTGGTAAATGGTACCTAACCCCCAAGCAGGGGTTGGAGAAGATGATCAAATCATGAAAATAATTAAATGTGAGAAGATATTTAACAAAATAAAACACTCTCACAATATTGCCTAATATTCTGAATCGGGTGAAGAATTAAGGTTAAAATTTCTTCTTCGATTTTCTCAAAACTTCGTTTTCTGAGTTATGCCACTATTGCATTCATGGAGCGATATAATAGACTTTCTTCTGCTAGAGTCTTTTGCTTACTTAGACTGCTAGGAAATATGTTTGTTTTTAACTATTATATGAATCGGAAAAGAAATATTTCTATTATTAATAAAAGCTAAGAGTAATATACGATACATACCTATCTTAAATGCAGCTGAAATGAAATATTATTTTAATTCTTAAGGAATATTTTTTTAAAACTAATATAATCGGACTACGCTCTCAAGTCATATGATCATATAGTTCAATTCAATTCCTTACGCTTCAGGTTTCTTCGACTAAAGGAGCTCCGCCCCTGGCCGTAGCGCGACCCAACCCCGTGAAATTGGCATCAAAAACTAAGCGCATATTTCTAGTTCTGTTTAATAGCTTGTGTGTTAAGCCTTCCTTCACTTTTCCTCATCCATCCGGCGCGAGGGAGAATAACCCATAAGTCAGTCAGAAATCTGCATTTTAAAAGTCATATTAGACAAGAAATTAATGCTACACAGTAATTGATCACGAACATTTATGTTTATAAGTTTCTTTGTTTCTTATTATTTAAATATGTGTCCTTTCTTTATTATATACCAATCAATGGAACAGTTTATTTAGATTAGCTACGAAAAGAACTATGAAACTTTCAATGTTTTTTAAATAACGTTCGTCCCTATTCTCATCTAATTTTAAATTTATGCGTGAGCCTATTTGCGTTAATAAACCTTACAGATGTATAATATAATGGCTCTACTTACAAAAAGGTAAGATTCCATCATCCAAATGATGAAATGAAGATTCAACTGCTTTGATTAAATCGTTAGAAACGCTTCCCATACGCAGTTAGCTGAATGATAATCCGTAAATATTTACGTTGCCATGTATAAAGTTTGACGTTGCTACACCAATCATTTCGATGCTTAAACAAAAGTACGAAGCGAATAACGCTATTCTTTCACCTATTTGAAGGTTTAATTGTCAGTAGTTGAATCGGAGACAACAATGAAAGACTCCTTGGCAACGCCCGGAAAGAGTACGAAAAATCCGCAAAATTTCGAAAAAGAATGCGTATTTCTGAAAAATTTGACCCTATAACATGTAAGCATTGCAATAATAAGATAGTGTACAGTTATAGACGTCGAATAAAGCAAAAATGAAAATCGGTCCAAATTTACGTATTTTGATGGATGAAGGAAGAAAACCTTGCACTCTGAAAAATTGAAAATTCAGTGTAAACTTACGTACGTACGTACGATTAGAATTTTAATATTATAAGAAGATTCCGGATGTTTTTCTTTGGAAATTCGTGTGTGTGTGAAGGGAAAATCTTAGGAGAATTCACCATCACCAGCTTTTTAATTAAGTTGTGGTGCTTGAGGTAGTCGAGTGATTCGTAACGGAGCGTTGTATGTAATAATTAAAGTCCCCCGTATTTTATGGAAAAAGTTTCAAGGTTGGGCCGAGAAAATCTTTCATATAATAGACAAAAAAATTTATTGACTCTCTTGTATTAAAGCTTTTGTCCGCGGATTTGCAATCGATGTGTTATTTTGGTCCTCCCCCATGCTTCCAATATTTTCCCAGGGATTATTTTTGCGGCTAAGTGTTTTCTCTCAGAAAAGGAAAATTTTCCTCCCTGTTAAAGATACCGGAATAGATGTTTATGAATATAGAAAAGTGTGGTCGCCCTCAACTGTCTTACTCTCGTGATCACTCTCGTTTCTTTCGAAATTATTAACTCCGTAAGTGTAAATATTTGCTATTTGTAGCACTTGTCTTTGTTTTTGGCCTTTCCATGCTCAATAACCATTTATAATAATATCAATCCTATGGATAGATAAGTATAGATAAGCATAATTTTGGAAGCATATGTAAAATTTTCACATTGTTATAAACGTTTACATCAAGTGGTTCTCAAACTCGGTAGAACAAGGCCTCCCAGGAAGAAATAAAATCAAATACTTATTGCAATTTAAGAAATAATTTCTTTTATGAAGAACTGGTAATTTTACAGCTAACGTACCTGACATATTGGAAGGATCAAGCTTTTGTACACTGCACACATTTTAGACAAACGTTGCATTAGGTTAGACCAGGGGTGTCCAACCCAAATTAATAGTGGGCCGGATTCAAGACTAAGTCTGACTTCGCGGGCCAAGGTACAAAAAAATAAAAGTTTTCCATCTTTTACCTTATATTTATCAAAGAAATTAAAGAAAATTAAATTACGAATAAAATTGTTGTGCAATATAAATATTAATGGGACACTTGACAATTTTTCCGCTTACATTAAAAGTCAATATCAGGTGAAATGTTCGATGTACCAATTCGTAATACACCAGTCAGATGTTCATCTGTTAAGCCTGATCGGTTCTTTGTTTTAACATTTTTCATTCTGGAAAAGAACTGTTCACAAGTATATGTGCTGCCAAATAAAGACACTTGTTGAAGGGCCAGCTTTGTAAGGTTGGGATAATGTTCAACTTTAACATATTTTTTATAAAACGTTAAAACATCATTTTCAACGTAGGCCGTTTTCAGGGAACTATTACATTGCAGATCAATTAGTTCTAACTGGAATTTTTCCTCAACATTTTCAACATCAATAGAAAAGGGATTACTAAACACTTTCATAAGTGGCTCATTGTTTCTAAAATCGGTAAATCTTTCTTCAAATTCATTTTTTAAATTTACTAGTGAGAGTGAATATTTTTCAATATTTATTGTTGTCTTTTCCCTCGTCGATAATGTTTTGAAATGAACACAATTCTTATTAACCAATTGATTTTGTGACAGATTCAACTTTTTAACGAATGCTTGAATATTTTCAAATCGCTGATTAACAAGCTGGTCTTTCCCTTGAAGTTTCAAATTTAGGTCAGCAAGATATTTTGTCATGTCTCTACAAAAAATGCCAAATCATTTATCCACTCGGATTCTTCTACATAACTAACATCCTTTCCCTTGCTTTTCATGAATGATTTTATTTCTCCTAGAAGTGACCAGAATCGTTCTAAAGTCGCCGCTCCGCTGAGCCAACGAACGTGACTATAATAAATTACATCATCGTGTTCTGATCCAACCTCAGAAAAAAGTTTTTGAATTGTCTGTGGCTGAGGCCTTTTGATCGTATGAAATTTACGATTTTAACAACTTTTTCCATTATATGTTTCATTCCTAATATTTTTTAACACAGTTGCCCCTGGTGAATTATACTATGATGTTTAATGATTTCGTGTGAAATTTCAATGCTCATTAAGCTCACAAAACCCTTTTGCTTTCCTGTCATCGCTGGGGCACCATAAAGAACGACAGCTGTCTAACAATATCTCTTCTTAATGAATTCACTCGATCGATTCTAATTTGACCTTTCAATTTGCTATATTCTGTAGCGTGCTTTGCTAAATAACGTCGCTTGATATTATATTCCTTGCATACTGAAATTCTTTCTTGACATATAAGACATATGACGTTTGCATTTTGTTCAATCACAAAAAAATCTTGTCCAACTGCCCTTTAACACGCGATATTCTGCGTCAATTTTACGTTTCTTTTCAGCCATCATTATTAAGGGTTAACAGCTTCAATGTATCCATTCTGTAATTATAATTATAATTAACCGGGATAAAGACAAATCAGCAACAATGGGTAGTATTATATTAATAAAACCATACCCACGCGACAACGCAACCGACGCGACGTTCACGAAACTCCGACACTGTCAAACTGGCACTGCACGTCCATTGTCCTGTCGTGCACATCACTAAGGTGCACTAAGGTCGATATATCGATATATATCGGTGATATATTTTTACTTCTTTATGAGACAAATATTAGTAGGTAGTTTGTTATTTTGAAATATATTTTTAAATCCGTTTCAACAAAAATATGAATATAAATAAGAGATTTTTTCTAGCGGCTAGTGGGCCGGATTGAACAGCTTCGCGGGCCGGATTGTGGCCCGCGGGCCGTATGTTGGACAGCCCTGGGTTAGACATTGACACTATCTACCGTTTGTCGTATATCTTCGCCCTATATTTGGTATTAATAGCAGCAACCGCAGAAAACCCAGCTTCGTGTGAACAGGTACGTAATTCAAGTCCAAAAATAAGTAATTCTATGGGCTGTTTGACGGCGCATCCGCTCTTCACCGACATTTTATGAATCTGGATTAAATAATTTGGTGACATTGACAAATTTTTCGCTCATCCCAGTTTGAGGACCGCTAATTTACACGTATGAAATCTATCGCTGTTTAAATTTATAGACAACATAACCTCGTTTTTAATGTTAGAGATAAGCTTTTAAAATTCCTCACAAAAGGTCGAAAGCAAAAAAAACACGCAGTCCTCGATGATGATGTTACGAGCTGTCAGTGTTTATCTTAATGGCTTTCCAACCACACATTTGGCTACTTGCTTAACTTTAATTACCCGATGTAATCTTCTATGCTAGACATGTACAAGAATTTACAACTTTTCTTTTATTCGTTAGTGGACTGCAATATAAGAATCGATTTAACCACGCTCTTTGAAATTTTCAGGTAGATGGCAAATAAATTGTCTCATTATTTCCACTAGCTGATTGGTTACATTGTGGCACGTCCGAGGGAAACGTCAGAAAATCCCAGAGAATATCACGATGAAAAAAATCAAACCGCAGCGACATTTCTCTCTGTGGCGGTCAGTTTCAGGAAGCTCCATCACTCTTCCGAAGCGACGCGCATCCATTTCCAGTCACGTACTGCGATGCGAATTACGCCTCGATTCGCACGGCCAAGCTTTTGAATCATCGCTTTCAATCCAAACAAACCGGAGAGGAAAGAGATTGGGAGTGAAGGGGGGGGGGGGGGGGGGGGAGAGGAACGGAAAGAGGGGAGGATGAGATACTGGAGGAGGGTTAAAAATAAAAAAAAGAGGAAGAGATGGAGAGAGAGGGAGAGATGGAGAGGGGGAGATGGAGAGGAAGAGAGGGAGATGGAGAGGAAGAGATGGAGATAGGAAGGTAGATAGAATGGCGAGAGAAGAGAGTGGGAATGATGGAGAGGGAAGGAGATATGGGAAAAGGCTGGAGATTAAGGGAACGGTAGGGAGGAATAGATTGGGAGATAGAGAGGAAGAGAGAGAGAAAGGGGGGAAGAAGGAGTTAGAAAGCAGGGGAAGGAGGGAGAGAGAGAGAGAGGGGGGGGCGAGTGGCATGAACTTGAGAACGGGAGAGGACAGGGCCGTATTTACGGATAGGCACTTTAAGCAATTACATAGTGCTGCAAATTTTGTAAGGGTGGCATTTTTAAAAGGTGCGTATAACTTAATGCTTAATGATAATACTTAATTATTATACCAAACCACGTTTAATTACAAATTAAAATGAATTACAATTCCATATGTCTGGATTCACACTTTTCCAACAAATGCTCACAAGAGTCTCGGGTGGAACACGAACATGCAATGCATTGATCCAAAAGTTCTGTGTAATCGTATTTTATTTCTTGTGGAAACACCGAATCGGCCTCTAAAAGCTTCAACAGGCAGTTGTACTTGTTACTTAGGTAAGCAAAATCAGCTGCTGTCTTCTTGTACTCATTCTTCTCGTTCACCTGCAGTCCCTCGCATTTCAACAGTAATTCCAATACCTCTGCTTCCCCTCGCCCCGCGAACTTCATCAACAACGTGTTACCCTCTACAGGATCGGATTGGTTAAGATAATTCAGCTCCTGTTCCTTAAGGACAAAATTTTCGCAAACCTTTGTAATATCTAAACCAAGTTTTCCTGCCACAATTTCCAAGTTGTCTTTCTCTGCATCTATACCCAAATCTACAAAATTACAGCTGTTATTTTTTTGTCTTGGTTTGCGTCCTGTCACCTCCATTGCTTCCTCAGGAACCAATTCTCGTACCGCCGACAGTTCCTTAGCTTTGATAGATAGCAGGCGAAAGATCTCCTGCACTTCCTTTTGGCATCCTGGTTGAAGGGAATCAGTCTCGGATATTGAGAGAGGAGTTTCTCCCTCTTCGTTCCTTTCGGTGACACTGGCGCCTTTCTCAAGAAGCGCCTTTACCATGCCCTAATTTCCGGAAGTGACGGCTATGTGAAGCAGGGTATTGTTGCTGTCGTTTCTGTCTCTAATCTTATTGACATCCTCCACTTCTTTCAAATAACATTTGAATATCTCAATAATATCTGCATTCTCTTTTTGGTGGGCGCAGCCAATCAAACATGAATTTAATTTTATCTGCTTGCGTTTATTATTTATTTTGACGGAGTCTTCCATCTTGTTTCTACCTTATTAAACACTTTTTATCTTTAAACTGTACTAAATTTAGGAATATATTGACTTAAACTATAAAATGTTATATCAGATACGCCCTTCGCGTCAGCAGGTTAGATGTAGTTCCTCTTCTACACGTAGAGGACCTCTCCGAAGACCAGGGTTGTTAGTTGTCTGTGAAGCTGAAACACTTGCTGGCCTTCTGGGCAGTGTCGTCGTCTAGGATGCGTGACCCAGGACACAATAAGATTCCAAAGATACCGCTAATCCTCTGCCCTCTCTTCAGGAAAGGGATTAACTGGTTCCTCCTAAATCAACCTAAAATATAATATGTCGATTTATTGACAATTCAGTAGGCGGGGGCATTTTAGCACGTTTAATTTTATACTCTATGCGTATTATATGGGGGAAAAGTATTTTTTATGAAAACATTTGACGTGTCCAGCACATGGCTTTCTTCATACAGAGGAATGAATGTTATTGCTCTCAATATCAGAGCCTTCAAGATTAATTTACGCAATTACAGCGAGTAATTTTATTATATTCTTTTTGAAAAATACATACTTTGAATCATTTTACATATTTAAAATCAAATAAACAGACGGAATGAATGATCCAAAGATCCTTATGCAACTGGCATAAGAGGTGACGATGAAAAATGTGGAAACAGACGAAAAAATCTTCTATGAACGTGAATCAAACCCGGGTCTTCCACTTGCCGGGCCTAGCTAAATGTTCCCGTTCCGAAAACGGGAGAATTTTGTATGCTATGGTAGAATATCCACCCGGTAAGATGAAGACCCGGGTTCGGGTAATAATTAAGCAAAAGTAGCTGTCCCCACGCAGTGATTGTTCCATTATTTTTTAATAACAATGTGAATTCAATTAATGGTGCAAATGATATGCCAAAAAGAAAAATATCCTATTTTAAAGACATATTTTATTTATATATTCTTTCATTATTGAAACATCTCCCTCCTTTTCCCCTTTACCCTCCCTCTTTATTTAAACAGCTTATAAAACACTTTCATTTCACGCTCTTAAGTGTTGCGTTCCGTTACCGTAAAAAAAGATATAGTTCTTCCTTACACTCTAGTCCAAATTTCATTTTTCGTTACGTTTAGCGTTATAGCGAAATATTTTAGTGACCATTAATGATATCGAGCTAATTGCACTTTATTAATATACACATTTGCGTTTTTTAGGCGCTTTTCGCCACCAGGTCTATCCGTCTGTCC
Organism: Uropetala carovei; assembly: GCA_036926305.1. Lineage (NCBI taxonomy): Eukaryota > Metazoa > Arthropoda > Insecta > Odonata > Petaluridae > Uropetala > Uropetala carovei. The sequence continues at coordinate 3,920,719 of JAXCHB010000242.1, read as the reverse complement.
GTATGTTCGTTCTCGGCTTCTACCGAACGGATTTTCATGAAATTTGATATTCAGGTCTTACAGTAAAAGATATTAAGTAAATCGCAAAAATGAATCACGTACGCCAATCAAAAGAATGGGAGCCTGCACGTCGAAAAAGCAGATTTTTACCTGTTAGTATATGGGAAATGTAAATGTCTTCCTTGGTGTCGAACCCGGGACTTCTTTCGAGATTTTTTTCCTTCATCACCTAAAGCATTTTTACCAAATTTAGAGTTTATATCTCGATTCAAAGCAAGTTTATACTCATAATGATTGAAACAACAATATAATATCAGGATCTAACAATGGAATTTGTAGCCAAGGCAACATCCCGTTGAAACGGCAAGATTTCCTCAAACTGTGTGACTTAAACATTTAAATTGAGCGATTGCGAAATGTAGGCTGGAAAAGATGAACATAATAAGAAACTTTGTAATGTTTTCTTCAAAATGTTTTATATCCAAAGTTCGTGGGTCAGTTGTTTCTAATTTTAATTTAAAAAAGAATGAAATCCTGCAAGTCGAAAAGCCGATTTTTATCTGTTAGTATATGGGAAATGTCTTCCTTGGATTCCAACCCAGGACTTTTTTCGAGATTTTTTTCGTCATCACCTTCCACCCTCTCCTTCCCTTCTTCCCCTCACTCTCTCCCTCTCTTCCCCTTCCACCCCCTCCTTCCGCTCTCCCCCTCCCTCCCTCTCTGCCCTCCCTATCTCGTATTAAAGCACTCAAAGCACGCTTACATCCACAAGGATTGATATAACAATAGGATTTTGAGGTCTAACAATATAAGTGGTAGCCGAGGCAGCATCCCGTTAAAATGGCAAGATTTCCACAGAATACAAGGGGCGTTCAGAAAGTAATGCCTCCGCGCAGGGGAAGTGGGGGAGAAACAAAACCTGCCCCAGCTTGTTCGTTGTTCCTTTAGCTTCGGTTTGACGTTTGGCACGTCTCTATATACACAGTGGTTCGTGTTTTATTCTGTTCGAAATGGATACTTCTTTTTTAAGTGTGTCGAAGCGTATTAAACAGCGATCAGTTATCAAGTTTTTAACGCACGAAAATGAGACACCTATCCAAATTCACCGTCGATTATTGGCTGTTTATGGTGTAGACACTGTGGACATAAGCACTGTGCGTCGTTGGGTCAGAAAATCGAGGGAGAGTGGCGGAGATTTGGACGTGAAGGACCAACTGCGGAGTGGAAGGCCTGTAACCGCAACTCAAGATCCGAACAGGCAAAAAGTCGATGAGATTATTCGAGAAAATCGACGAATTACTCAGAGAACCATAGCGGTCAATTTAAACATTAGTTTTGGAAGTGTTAGTGCCACTGTTATGGGTTTGGAATACCACAAAATGTGTGCTCTTTGGGTACCACGTCAGCTTACGCCCGAAATGAAGAAAGCGGGACTGCAAGCATGTCAACGGTTGCTCGCTCGCAACGAAAGGGAGGGTAATGACTTTCTATTCAACATCGTGACGGGTGATGAGAGTTGGGTGCATCGCTATGACCCGAAAAATGAAAAACCAGTCGCTCGAATATCGCCACCCCACTTCTCCCAGAGTGAGAAAATTCAAGACTCAAAAGTGCATGCTCACTGTTTTCTGGGATTGCAGAGGCGTCATTCACCAGGAGTATATGGTCAAAGGTACGACAATCAATTCTGAGACATACGTACAGACATTAAAAAAGTTGAAACAACGAATCAGTCGCGTTCGTGGGGACAAAAAACCGATGATTGTGCAACACACGAGTGCTTTCACTTCATCAGCGATGCAGAGCATCGGTTTTGAAGTTCTCGAACACCCTGCCTACAGCCCGGATTTGGCACCGTCGGACTTCTGGCTGTTTGCAGCTCTCAAGAGACATCTCAAGGGAATTCACTTCACCTGTGATGAAGAAGTTCACGCCGCTACGAGGAAATGCTTCCGAGAACAACATCAAGAGTTCTACAGCGACGCGTTCGAAAAGCTTGTTCAGCGCTGGTGGCGTTGTATCGAGCTTGGGTGGGAGTATGTAGAAAAAGAATATATACTATTAAAGTAGACATTCTGAGCTATCTTTTGGTTTTTGTTTCATTTCAATACCTTGTCTGGGAGCAGAGATTCAGACATGGAGGCATTACTTTCCGAACGCACATCGTACAATAATACTGCCTATTTCATTTTTCTCTATGAATGAATATAAGGCTAGTTTATTCTTGGGCAACTTTAACAAAAATTGGATTTTCTTAAAACAGGCTCATACGATTTTCATTTTCTAAAGATAACTAAACGACGCATTAGTACCTCCCTCTCTCTCTCTCTCTCCCTTTTTCTCCCTCCCTCCCTTCTTCCCCTCATTCCCCCTAATTACCTCTCTCCATCTCTCTCCCTCCCTATCTCGTATTAAAAGCATTCAAAGCGAACAAACTTACAAACATTCTCCTTTATGTATCAGATTAGAAGATAATTCAATTATAAACATAATATATTTGGTTTCCATGTAAACAAATGAAAATCGTACAGAGAAATTGACAAACGATATTACGTTAAAATTTGTCCCGTATAAGTGCATTGAACTCTCAATTTCGGCGACAATGGGAGTTCCCATGGCAGCTTATAATGGTTATTGTAATAAAACATAAAATCACGTATTTTACTGGTTATCAATGACTTTTCATGGTAATTCGATCAGGATTCGGATTCTGTCTTCAATAAAAATAAACATTGTTCTTTTCTTCATAGAACCATTCAAGTCACAAGTTCGTACCATGTTTCTAAGAAATTTTAAAATTGAAATGAAAACTAAGCTGCACTCGCCCTACTTCATTCAAATGAAAAAGGAAAATATTTTTAAAAATTAGACAGGTCAATCAAATCGATATAACAACCTTACTACACCACCGTACTCGTTATTCCGGTTGAAATGATACCTTTCTCTTGTTTCTGCCTCCTGTAGTTGCAAAGCTATAAAATTACATACAATTTTATAGATATAAAATCTGATGTGGCCAACACCTGACTTTCTCCATATTTGGGGTATAGATATATAAATTTTTATGAATAGCATTATGAGGCAAAATTATCATTTCGTATCGTCAAAGAATACAGTCGTCCTTATTGCCGTAAATTATATTTTGAATATGTTTACGGAATTCACCGCTACATGGTAGTGGCGCTGTAAACTGGAAAATGTTAAATATGTCCGAAATGCATGGATCTGCGAAAATTTGTTTCGAACAAAACTTGGAAGAAATATTATTCTCTACAACTTTGGTCCTCACGAAGATTACCAATAACGATGTTTTTAAGGAGATATTTGACGGAAACCGAAAAAACCGATAATTTTTTATAAATAACTCCTAAACAATAACTGCTATGGAAAATTGTTTCAGATGAAAACTGTAGGAAATTACATTCTCTATAACCTTTGTATAGAATTGTATATACAATAATGGTGTTTTAACGGAGAAATATCGCAAAAACCGAATTGGGTTTCGAATAAACCTCGACTTCCGGTTAACCATTATTGTCCAAAAACTAATCACTTATTTGCGCTCATGCTGAAGTGTTGTATATGAAGTTTGGTAACGATATGGCAAGTACGTTTAGAGTTAGAGCGCCCAAAATCACATACACGCACACACACACATACATCGTCCCTATTCTTCTAGGGACCTCAAAACGTGTATTTCCGTTGAAATCTCGAAGTCGGTTTTTTTCGTGAACGCAATTCTTTCCCATTACTACCTATGGAGAAAGTAAAAAAGTCTAGAATCAAGATTTGATCTTAACAATTTTTCTGGATCTGTTTAAAAAACGTACTGTATATGATGTAATATGAATGAATTCTAATTGATAATATCCGATTCATAATTAAATGTGAATTTAGTCTAAAGGGCACTATTCTTAAAGCATATACTGCGTAATCTTTTCGTAAATTATGCGATGGGAACAGACTTTGGATATTTCCGAGAATTCTGCGTTTTATTAAGATGAGATATAGGTATCAAAGGATAAGGGTAAATTGATGTTGGATCACATTTCGCAATCCATTTCCCTCTCCACTTGAAAAAGCACTCCATATTTTTCCTCATCTTAATCTCTGACTATTATTAGATATCTTTCTTCGCATTTGGCGATGCTTGGCTTATCTTTTTCTCTAATCTTGTTTGATTATATGGCTCTATTGATTTAAGAATTACGAAAGATTTTTTAGAATACACATTGGTGTTGCTCAAATTTTAAGGAAACTTGCTCTCGAAGAAAATTCTTCATAATGTATGGAAAAATCAGAATAACTGAGACCATAAATAAATTCTCTCTTTTGTCAGTTGAAAATGGAATTCATTTGTTAATCACGGTCGTGAATTAGGATCACTAAGCGAGACTTATTCTAAACTGAGCCATTGAATTTTTAATGGACTTGTATCACTATTCCTACCTAATTTATGGGCATTCCTTAAAATATATGAAGCGAAGGATAATTTTCTGAAGTAACTGATACTAACATCGAAATGTCATTTAACTAATTTAATTTAACTAGTTTTTACTTTTATATCTCGCCGCTTCTTATTGACTAGTTAACGTAGAACGTACACTCAGACATTTAATAATTATCGTTTATTCTAATAAATTTCTCTATTTTCTAAGCAATCGTAAGATCCGATGCCATCTTTTAACGCCACACAATTCTTTACTTTCCCATATACGAAGTATATTGAGAAAGTATTGTTATCGCGAAAGAATTTGACTTCGAGATTTTTACGGAAATAGACGTTTTAGGTGTCGCTGAATCCGAAAAAGTGGTTTTTGCAGCGCCATCTGTCTGTTACTGGCTCTGGAGCCTAAACGGTAAAGCGAAAATGAATGAAATCTTGTAATTAGACATTTTATCAAACTGAGCAGAGTATTTGACGAAATGGTTGACATTGATCAATAATTAAGAGTAGTTTATTCTACGCATTTTTAACAACAATCCGATTTTCTCAAAAACGGCTCTAACGATTTTGATTAAATTTCGTATAGTTACTTGAGTTTACGTCTTCAATAATACTGTATTGTTCATATTTCTCAAAAAATGAATATAAGGCTAGTTTATTCTAGGCAACTTTAGAAATAATTCGATTTTCTCAGAAACGGCTCTTACTATTTCGATAAAATTTCGCACAATTACTTGAGTATACGTCTTCAATAATACTACATATTTCATTTTTGCAATGAATAAGTCTAGTTTATTCTTAGGCAACTTAAAAATTGGATTTTCTAAAAACCGGCATATATTTTTCATTTCCTAAAGATAATTAAACGAAGCGTTATTATATGAGAAAGTTTGTACAATGTATGTTGTACCGATTTTCTTAATATAGAAATGATATTTTTTAATTTACTTGACTAAGTGAAAATTAGATTGAAGAACGAATTTCTAATTGTAGAGCCGCCAATGTGATATATAAATTAACTTTCGTTGATGCAAGAATATACCGAAGTATATGAGGAAGTTAATTAACATATTTTGTTCATTCGCATAGGGTTTAATTAAACATAGCATTTCAATCTTTGGGAATAATATGTAAATATGATTAGGATATTATTCACTCACGTTATTAGTAGTAACAAATCACCACAACTCGGCTTCCGGAAACGTGTTCCTCTGCTGATCTATAATAAAGGTATAAATTTATTAATCGACTATTCATTCAGATTCTGAGTAATTATAGAGTTAATCTTTATGCTCACGCATATATCCTAAGAGTGATGATATGATTAATAGATTATATTACTAGCACGATATCACTAAGGATAGTTTATCGATGTACGTATATAAATATATTTAGAATTTGAATATGTTATATAAATTCAAGATGTGATCTTTCAGTTAAATATTCCAAGTGTGAATCTAGATGAAGTCTGATTCTTGTTTGACATTAAGAGCGGTTTATATTAGGTGTGTTTATGTGTGTGTGTGTGTTTGGAGGGAAGGAAGGAATTTGCACTTTGAAATTGAAATGGAATAAGATGGGAAGGGGAGAAGACACGCCAAATCAAACACCTTATCTTATTGGGAATTTCCAAAATAGGCAGCGATATTTCATTGGCTAAAGATATCAGAATATGGCGATTGGATCCGTTTCCTCCTAAATTCATTAAGAATACGCACTCTTGTACCGTTTACCTTGGGACGTGTTATCAGTTCCTTTTTTACTTTATTTCAATCGTTCTTATGGAATCTCTGACTGATTAAATGTTACCTCCCACCTGGCCTCCCTACTTTAGTCGTTTTTTGTGTTTTTACTTTGATGCGAACAAATTTTGCTGATTAAAAGTTCCCCTGATTAATTTTGCCGAATTCAATTCATTTATAAGTATAAGTGAAGATTTTCAAGTGGTTAAGACCCAATAATAAGCGAGGAAATTATCACGGTTCAATTTCGAGTAAATTTTTTGTGATAAAATCAGGAGATTTCGGTACGTGTCTATTCAACTTGGGAGATTACCAAATGTTTGTCCTGTTACAAATTGAGGTCGTGAAATAACTCCGTGATTTCCTTATTGAGCCTAACTCCTAGACATTTTAAAATCATATTACTACTCTAAAACAGTTACGTATATTTAAATATTAAATTCACATTACTAAAGATTTGAATGTGGTACGTTTAGCGCCCGTATTGCTAAAAAATGGAAGAAGAAATGTTCGGTTTTCGGAGGGTTAATGTATGGCCAAAAACGTCTCTGTATCGAAATGAATTGATAAGAATTATCCGAGCTTTCCAGTTCTCCATATTGAGGAATTTTTTTAGATTCCTGCTACATCAGCGTCATCTATTTCTTAATTGGATTTTTAAATATATTAAAATGAAAATACGAACTCGCGACCTTGACGTAGGAATGCGTAAGTAATTGAAGTTTTGTTTTCTTATTGTCAGAATAAATATCAGTCTAATATGGCTTGTTAATGGACAAAAATATAGGAATTTTTGATTGATTATTAAAGTAACTGGACAGAGTATTGAATTATAATCATATGTGCGGTGAGTTTTATAATTTTCCTTCAAGCAGATATTAAATGATATGCTTATATTGATTACTATGCAACTAATTTTTTCAATCAATTCTTTATGGGATGCATCGACAGAAATACATCAGCTTGTCTCCACTCTGTATCGATGAAAAAAGTCGTATTTGATCATACCACGAAATTTCGCGCGTAGGGGTGCGCCAAAGAGATATCTTACACCCGGGCGCGAAACAACCTAAAGCCCTGTTTTCCAAGGACCACGCAAGCGCGACATCGTGCGGTGGAAATAAGAAAGTCACGCTAGCGCATGCGCGATAGAGCTCGGTGATGTTTTGCAAGGATCCGGGGTCACGCAGCGTTAGTTCACCAAGATGGAGGTACTCTTGTACAATTTTTTCGACGATGAAGAAGAAGACGAAATATTATTGGCAGGGATGATGAGAGACGACGTTAGTGACATATATAAGAAGAGAGATTGTGAAGGCAGCTTCAAAATTCTTATCCACAGACATTTATTGGATAATGAAGATAAATTTCGGCAATATTTCCGAGTGTCTCGTGAATTATTTCATCGAATACTCTCTGCAATACAGCACGACATATTGAAAAGCAGTTGCAACCGAGTAGGAAAACCAATAACTCCCGTGGAAAAACTATGTATAACTCTTCGGTAAGATGTATTTCTTGTTTTCTCTATTGATAAGTAGATAATTGAAATTAATCTTAGAAGTTATCTGTACACTTATGAATGTAAAGTATAAGTATCACTATATGTAAGATTGCAAAATTACGATGGTCTCATATGAACATATTTTTTTATCATTCATCACCATACATTACTTGAAAATATGAAATGATCACATATGACGATTTTACTGTGCTGAGGGCTTATGAACATAGATAATGAATTCTATTAGTCTCATGCTTACTTATTGCCTACAACACTATTTCTTATCAATTCAAAGAAAACCAACTGAAGTCATGTATGTCACTCCACATCCTCCATAACTCAAGAAGCAACGATTAGAATAAAAATAAAAGTCTAAGATAGAGGGATATATAGCATGGTGAAGGAAATTAAAAGCACAGAAATATATTTAACTAAACTTTATTCGCTATCACTCCCATAGCCTCTTAATGTAAACAGTGAGGACTCCCTCTCCTCAGCAGCTTGCTCCTCTAAGTCCATCACCACCTCAAACACCCGTTTTTTTGCCTCCCTGATAAGGTGAGGTGGAAATGAAATTACACTTGTGGCCATTGCATCGAAAAACTGCCTCACAGGGTGTTGCTCCCTTTCCTGATTAAACTTTGGCAGCATTTCTTTCAGAAAGGCCATCCTCTCCTCTCTGCCTCTTTTCATTTCTTCTATCACATTTACCTTCCTCCTCTTGCTTGCAAGCAAAGGAAGACTCTCCTCGGACTCTCTCTTCTCCTCACTTGTCTCATCCAATGTTATCACTGGATCTTCTGTGGATACAGTAGCTGTTGGTTCCTCAATGCTGGATATAGAACTAAACGAAATTTGTGGAAATGAGTTTTTTTACTATTAATACCCAGTAGAATACATAAAATATGAAAGAAAAGTGAAAGAATTTTAATTTTAACAAATTACTTTTATTTTTTCTTAGATAATTACTTCTAACATTATTTTAATATGAAAAACTTATAACTGCAAAATATATAAGAAATTATATATATAAATAATATACAAAATATCAAATATTAATATATACATTCTATAGAAAGAACTCTGGAAACTTTATCGTTTATACATAGCCCCACTGAAAGAGGTAAAAACTAAAACAGAAAGATAACTGATACGGTGTTATAGGTGGCAGTTTATAAAACTAAGTTTACAAGTATACCTGAATTTAAAAATTGATAAGAATATGTACCTACCAGTGATCTAATAAGGATTAACTTAAGAGATTTTCACCTTAATTAATATTATAGTCGCATAAGAACACATCATACTTACCCTCTTTCTGAAACTGACTCATCCAAGAACTGCAGCCTGGAGTCATTATATTTCGATCTACTACTAGGTGCTGCAGATCCAGAGCCCAACTTCTTCTTGTTTTTTTTGTATGAATCCCTTATTGTCCTCCACCGGGTTCTGCAAACTGAAACTGTTTTTTTTTTTGTTTTAGGTTTTTGGCAACAGGAGAGAGTTACAGATCTCTAGCATTTCAATTTCGAATATCTCACAGCTGGATAAGTAAATTTATACCAATAGTTCTGAGAGCAATATGCCAAAGATTGCTAAAGGAAGCCATGCCAAAACCTGACAGAAATCGACTGAAGCAGACAGCTGAGGAGTTTTGTGATTTGTGGAATTTTCCAAACTGCTGTGGTGCTTTAGATGGGAAACATATAAGAATTGTTAAACCTAAAAACTCAGGCTCTTTATTTTTCAATTACAAATCATATTTCTCAATAGTACTACTTGCCCTTGTTGATGCAAATTATAAATTTTTGGCTATAGATGTAGGTTCGTATGGGAAGGAAGGCGATGCTGGGATTTTTACAAAATCAAACTTGGGGAAATGCATATCTGATGGATCATTTGAATTCCCAGAACCAATGCCATTACCTGGCACAGATATCATATTGCCTCATGTAATTGTAGGAGATGAAGCTTTTAAGCTTACTGTGAATATCATGAGGCCTTACCCTAAAGAAAAGTCTACCTCTGATATCCAAAAGGCTATTTATAATTACCGGCATAGTCGTGCAAGAAGGACTAGTGAAAATGCATTCGGTATTCTTTGCCAGTATTTCCGAATATTTCATACGCCGATTGCTGTGAAACCAGAGACTGTTGATGACCTAACAATGGCTGCATGTACTATTCACAATCTATTGATTAATGAACGCATTCCAAATCTAAGTGAATCTGCAGAACATACATTCTGTCTCCCAAAGGAAAACGTGCAACCTTTGGCAAGATTAGGGAGTAATGCTACTAATGAAGCATTTAAAATACGCGACGCTTTCGCTGAGTATTTCTGCAGCAGACAGGGAGAAGTTAATTGGCAAATGAAACTAGTAACAAGGACAAATTAGGCAATATGCTATGTACCTATAAACTTAAGAGCAATAAAAATCTTGAAAGCTTGTTGAATGGTTTACTTGTATCGATTCCTTTAGTCACTCTTCAGCATATTTGTAAATTAATAATCCAAATTTCATAAACAAATTGAACTGAACATGTGCACTTACCACTTTTCCCGAGTTCTTCTCCAATTTTCTTCCACGCGTTATCCTTCAGTCTATTATCTTTATAACTGTTTAGTTTTAGATCAAATAAACAGGGATGCAAACGCACCAACTCGATGAGTTTTTCGTCAGAAGCGGGATCGAAGAGCTTGGACTCCATCTTGCCTTCTGCTGCGTGACACGCTCAAGTAGCTCTCGAGGCGACTGCGTTGCGTGGCGCTAGCGTGGTTGACAAACGCGAATCGCGCGCGCGATTCCTTGGAAAACGCTACTGAGAAAACTGTACCCAGCGATTTCTGCGCTGGCGCGCAATCACGCTTGCGTGGTCCTTGGAAAACAGGGCTTAAGCGCGGCCCTGCGGAGACATCCCAAAATGGATAGGGAAATCGCCACCTTGAATATAACTTTGCTTATAAAACTTATGTTTAGAAAATCCCTATCAGAATCATTGTTTCCCTTTTCATACAGACTCAATATTCTACCATGTGGAAAGGATATTTCGCGCGGAATGATTTTCAAGAATGTAATACTTTTATGGTCGTGTGTTCTGTCTTATAAACTGCAAAAATCGGAGACATTTAGCGAAGGGAAATCATAGCAACGATAAGACGTCACTAAACAGTTGTTATCTGCGATAAATTTTCCTCTCTATAATTCAATTTTTGGAACTACCTACTTTGCATAATGGCAGTGACCCAAAAACCCATGACAAAACTGTGAGTTCCGAAAACATTATTTGGGACAACGGAACGCTTTACAGAAAACTCTATAGCTCCAATGGATGCTGTTCTTATGCTTTACATAGAAATCTATTTTCTTTGTAAATTTCGCATAATTTAAACCTTTAATCAATAATGATTATACCTGAATATAGCATGAAAAGTTGAACAGACTTTGTGATTCTAACACGCGCCTTGCAACATAAAAAGATTTGTTTTTAATGACATCATTTTCTAATTCACCATTACATTCAATCAGAATTAGTTCGGATTAATAGATAGAAGATGGAATAGCCCATTATATCTATAATGATCCAAATTCTCTTAAGAAGTCCAGTCAAAGTTAGGAAAGTGTACAACGTATCACAAATGGGCAATTATATACCTGTATGTAAGGGAAATAGCGCACTAAAGTTCTTTTCTTCATCATAAATAATCCATTTTCTTCCTATTTAATGATTTTGGGCGTCTACCTCAAAAAGTACTTTTCATATTAATACCAAATTTCATATAATATAACACTTTAGGGTAAGCACAAAGAACTGATTAGTTTTTGGACAATACCGGTTAACCGGAAGTCGAGGGTTATTCAAAACCAGACTCTGTTTTTGCGATATTTCTCCGATAATACGTCATTATTGTAGACATTGACCATTACAAAAAATGTAGAAAATATAATTTACTACATCTTTTATTTCAAACAATTTTCCATAGCAGTTATTGTTAGGAATTATTTATAAATAATCGGTTTTTTTGGTTTCCATCGAATAATTTTGTTAAAACGCTTTTATTGACAGTCTTTATATGGACCGAAGTTATAGAAAATAACATTCCTTCCAACTTTTGTTTGAAGCAATTTTTTGTAGAACCATCCATTTCGGAGATATTTATCTTTTTCTTAATACCAGTATACAGTGCCACCACCATGTAGCGGTGATTTCTGTAAACATATTCAAAATATAATTTAAGGCAATAAGGACGACTGTATTCTTTTACGATACTAAATAATAATTTTGCCTTATAATGCTATTCATAAATTTAAATATCTATACCCCAAATACGGAGAAAGTCATGTGTTGGCCACATCAGATTTTTTCTCACTAATAGAATACTTTCTCACTACATATGGAGAAATTGAAAACGCAATGGAGTTCTTTGAATCTCTTTCTTATAATTTTAAAAGTGACGGGTACATTTTGTTGTCTTATAGACACATTACGATAAGGGTATACCTCAATATTATTTTTCTAATACCACTAAATTTAGTGAACGTACTTTTATGAAAAGAATATGAAAATCGAGACTAATAAAATCTGGGAAAATATGGAAAACCATGAAACTTAAAGTGATATAATTTCTGTAATAAAAAAATTCCAGATTTATAGTACGCGATCCGTTGAACGCCTGCATAGAAACACTTGAAGAGGAGATTCCTATCTTTAAACGACGCTGTTGAAATAAACGAATCTTTCGATGGATCCTTTCACGTGTTTGGACCGTGACTCCTATTCACTCCGACTATTTAATGAAAACACTCGAAAGGCAGAGATAAATGAACACGAGATGTATTATTTTGCCGAATCATTAGATCGAACGATTACAATATCTAAGAGAAATCCTGGGGAAACGAGAAAAAACAGTGATGACGTGAGAGCAATGAAATTAATTTTTATTTAGACTGACGCTTAAAATATTTGTACGCCACGAATCCGTAAATTATACTGCGTAGAAATAAAAATGTAATTTGCAAACATTTACAGTAATTTCATCCTGCTTTGAAGTAGCACAGTGCATATTAGTGATTGAGCAAAGTAAAAATCTTCTTCCAACTTTTTCAATCCATTTATGGACGTCCAATGGTAATCATTTCGTCTAGCAATTTTGGATCCTTTGCTATTTTCTTATCACGTCACAGATTCCCGTCTTTTTTCTTACCTTTTGCGGTCTCTTCGGGTGATCCTTAACATGCATCTCTCCTTTCTACTCATTGTGGTTTGGAAGGAGCTCTGTTATGCTGGTGTTCATGGCTCATGTTTCCCATCCATATGTCAGAACACGTTATTAATATAATCTTCCTGTTAGGAGCGTTTCGCTTCCAGCGTGAGCGCCTATTATCGTCGGTCTGTCCGTCAGCCCGTCCGTCCGTATGTTCGTTCTCGGCTTCTACCAACGGATTCTCATAAAATTTGATATTAAGGACTTAGTCAAAGATAATAATAAAATCGAAAAAAGGAATCACGTAAGCCAATCAGGGGTACCACTTTACTGGCGGCAAAAAATTTAATTTTCGTCATATCTCGTAAAATAAATCTCATATCAAAATATTTTTCAAATACAAGTTGTAGAAAAATTAAGAAGAGTGTTTCCTTTCCTATACATTTTTATCGTAGGAGTAGCCGTTATCGAGAAAATCAAGCATGAATGTCATAATTCGTTCTAATGTTGCAAAAAATGTGAACGAAAACTGCAAAAACAATTTAGCTTATCGTTCATTGAATCTTGAAAAACTCAGCCAGCTGCAAAAAAAATTGAATATACTTTCCGTATGATAAGGGTGAATGCATTAGTCAACGTTAATCAAAATGGGACATCTTACTCAAAAGTAATTACTCAAAAAGAGCTGAATCTGCGAATATAATCTCTGAAATAAGAGCGGAGAACGTTATCCGAAGCAAATATAAAGTTTAGCGAAAACGAGAGAAGAGATAACATAGGTCTCCGATTGGAAAGAGCCTCGCCCAAAAACAAGCTCCGTATTTCGAAATTTCAACGGTTAATCTATATATTCCAGAATATTATACCATCTACTTCCTTATTAAAAGACTAATATTATTACAGTGTCTTTCTTTACGTGTCTCATATGTTTAAAGTGTAAACACGCAAAGTCTTATAAAGTTTTATCCTCGTGCGTGGATAAATTAGGGTATTTCTTCCTTTTCATGTAATTATGCAGTTATGTATTCAGTCAATGGAGCATCATCCCAGCCCCTTTCCACAGTTAACCAACCTCATTGGTGTAAATTGAATTTGATTGCTCTTTTAAGCTTCAAAATTGCTAAGAAATCTTCCCTAAACGTAAAAGTTTTATAACAAAGTAAACCTCTGTAAAAATAAAGACATATTTGTTACTTTCAAGAAATAAACTGTAATGTAACGACTGTAATTCTATTTACATATGCCAAACAGGGCGAAACTTTCATATAAGAGCAAACGAACATTTTAGTTCATTTAAAGAAGTATCTTTTGTTTCTCATTTCGCCAAACATCTTTTAGTTTGCAACCATTCTTCATCTTTTATACCCGAAAATTCAATACATACGCATTAATCGTACGAAAAAATACATCCAATACTTTTCTGATGGAATTCCACGAAGTCTCAGCCTCGTCTATTAAATTTATATATTCCATTGGCTAAATATATTAAGAGTATGGCGATTGGATCGATTTCCTCCTAATTGTTTGGCGAATTCGCACTATGATAGCATTGTGACTGTTAATTTGGGATGTGTTATCACTTCCTATGTGTCTCATTTAAAATTCCGATTGTCATTCTTATGAAATCCATGTCTGATTATAAGTTACCTCTCAAATGACGTCCCTACTTTAGTCATTTATGGGTTTTTACTTTCAAATTTCGACCATCAAAAGTTTAGTTTTTCGAATTCAATGGAACATTATATTGTCAATTATAATTGTAAGTGGTTAAGACTCGATAATAAATGAGCGATCGATAATAGTTCGATTTGGAGTGTATCTGTTATTAAGGCGATAAACGAAGAGGTCTCGGTCCGTGTGTACTCGCATTGAGAGATAATCTAATGTCTGTTCTCTTACAAATTGAGGTGTCAAATTATTCCGTACGTATTCTTTGGTGAGCCTAACTAATAGCCATCTTCAACGCATTTTTAGGCGCGTTTCGCTTACAGCGTGAGCGCCTATTATCGTCGGTCTGTCCGTCCGTCCGTCCGCATGTTCGTTCTCGGCTTCTACCGAACGGATTTTCATGAAATTTGATATTAAGGACTTACAATCAAATATAATAAGAAAATCGCAAAAATTAATCTCGTACACCAATCAGGGGTACCACTTCACTGGTGATAAAAAATTAAATGTTCGTCATATCTCGTAAAGTATTGCTCATATGAAAATGTATTTCAAATAAAAGGTTTAGAACTGGTAAAGTAGGGTATTTCATTCCCCGCACATTTTTAACATAGAAGTAGCCGTTATCGAGAAAATCAAACAAAAACATCTTATATCGAGTTGAAAAGAAAATTTCTTGCATGGTTACTTCTTCATTGTGGCTAACATAAACAATCTCCCAAACAAACGTTTAATTTACTTACGCGTGCATGCAATATTTTTAAATAGGAAGAAAATGGATGATGAAGAAAAGAACTTTAAAACGCTATTTCCCTTACGTACAAGTATATAATTTCTTTCTAGTACTCTACTGCACGAAACCGCCCATTTGTGATACGTTGTACACTTTCCTAACTAGTTACTTTCTCCATACGTAGTAATGGGAAAGTATTGTGATCACGAAAAAAATCGGATTCGAGATTTCAATGGAAATGCACGTTTTGAGGTCCCTATAACACGTTTAGACTATTTTCAGAATGATGTCTGTGTGTATGGATGGATGGATGTGATTGTGGGCGCTCTAACTCAAAAAGTACTTTTCATATTAATACCAAATTTCATATATAACACTTTAGGGTGAGGACAAAGAACTGATTAGTTTTTGGACAATATCGGTTAACCGGAAGTCGAGGTTTATTCAAACCCTGACTCTGTTTTTGCGATATTTCTCCGATAATGCGTCATTATTGTAGACATTGACTATTACAAAAAATGTAGAAAATATAATTTACTACATCTTTTATTTCAAACAATTTTCCGTAGCAGTTACTGTTTAGGAATTATTTATAAATTATCGGTTTTTTCGGTTTCCATCGAATAATTTTGTTAAAACGCTTTTATTGACAGTCTTTATATGGACCGAAGTTATAGAAAATAACATTCCTTCCCACTTTTGTTTGAAGCAATTTTTCGTAGAACCATCCATTTCGGAGATATTTTGCTTTTTCTTAATACCAGTATACAGTGCCACCACCATGTAGCGGTGATTTCTGTAAACATATTCAAAATATAATTTAAGGCAATAAGGACGACTGTATTCTTTTACGATACTAAATAATAATTTTGCCTTATAATGCTATTCATAAATTTAAATATCTATACCCCAAATACGGAGAAAGTCATGTGTTGGCCACATCAGATTTTTTCTCACTAATAGAATACTTTCTCACTACATATGGAGAAATTGAAAACGCAATGGAGTTCTTTGAATCTCTTTCTTATAATTTTAAAAGTGACGGGTACATTTTGTTGTCTTATAGACACATTACGATAAGGGTATACCTCAATATTATTTTTCTAATACCACTAAATTTAGTGAACGTACTTTTATGAAAAGAATATGAAAATCGAGACTAATAAAATCTGGGAAAATATGGAAAACCATGAAACTTAAAGTGATATAATTTCTGTAATAAAAAAATTCCAGATTTATAGTACGCGATCCGTTGAACGCCTGCATAGAAACACTTGAAGAGGAGATTCCTATCTTTAAACGACGCTGTTGAAATAAACGAATCTTTCGATGGATCCTTTCACGTGTTTGGACCGTGACTCCTATTCACTCCGACTATTTAATGAAAACACTCGAAAGGCAGAGATAAATGAACACGAGATGTATTATTTTGCCGAATCATTAGATCGAACGATTACAATATCTAAGAGAAATCCTGGGGAAACGAGAAAAAACAGTGATGACGTGAGAGCAATGAAATTAATTTTTATTTAGACTGACGCTTAAAATATTTGTACGCCACGTATCCGTAAATTATACTGCGTAGAAATAAAAATGTAATTTGCTAACATTTTCCATAATTTCATCCTGCTTTGAAGTAGCGCAGTGCATATTAGTGATTGAGCAAAGTAAAAATCTTCTTCCAACTTTTTCAATCCATTTATGGACGTCCAATGGTGATCGTTTCGTCTAGCAATGTGTCCCGTCCTCTACCATTTTGGATCCTTTGCTATTTTCTTATCACGTCACAGATTCCCGTCTTTTTTCTTACCTTTTGCGGTCTCTTCGGGTGATCCTTAACGTGCATCTCTCCTTTCTACTCATTGCGGTTTGGAAGGAGCTCTGTTATACTGATGTCCAGGCACGTCTGAATATGTTTTTGAAATCAGTAGAAAAAGAGCTTTAAAATGATGTGCCACTCAAAATAGTTCAAAAAAATTTTTCGCCCTCTCTTCCCTCACCCACCAGTGTAGCCAGGCCCGTCTGAAGGGCGTGGCTGGGTAGGCGGTCGCCTCGGGCCCCGCGCCTATGGGAGGCCCCACGCCTACGAGGAACTCTATAGTGGATCCCCCATCTGAAGTCTCTTTGCCTACTTAGAGCAAGTAGCCAATCACGAACGTTTCCCCTTCCATGCGTGCGAGAAATGCGAGGACAGTCCACAGTACCTCTTCTACGTACAGACAACGGTGAAAGTGTACACGATTCTTTTACTAAGGCTAGTATGTTAAATCGGTTCTTTGAAAATTGCTTCACAATAGACAGCGGTGATTTCATTGATTTCCCTACTCGTATAGACTCAAATATGAGCGACATAGAAATATCCGAAAGCGGTATCGTCAAATTACTAAGTCAGGTCCACAAAAGAAAATCGCCAGGGCCTGAAGCCATACCTGCATTCATTATAAACTCGTTAGCAAACGAATTAGCTCCGTACCTTAAGCTTCTATTCAGAAAATCTTTAGATGAGGGTGTAGTTCCTTTGATATGGAAAACAGCCCACGTTACACCAATACATAAAACGGGAAGTAAATTAAAAGTGGAAAACTACCGCCCCATATCGTTGACGTCAATCTTCTGTAAGGTTTTTGAGCACATTATCGGTAGCTCAATAATGCGATTTCTCGAAAGCAAAGAAGCGCTTAACAGTAGCCAGCATGGTTTCCGGAGAGGCAGGTCATGCGAGACTCAGTTAGCTCTACTCACACAAGATATTGTGAAAGCAACGGATAAAGGAATAGGAGTTGATGCAGTATTTTTAGACTTTAGGAAAGCCTTCGACACCGTTTCTCACGTGAAAATAGTGCAAAAATTAAGGGCTTATTCAATTAACGAGAAAATTGTAAATTGGATCGCCTCGTTTCTTTCCGATAGAACCCAGAGAGTAGTCCTCGATGGAGTTGCATCAGACGTCGTCAAAGTGACTTCCGGCGTGCCTCAGGGAAGTGTAATCGGACCTTTGTTATTCTTGATATATATAAATGATTTAGCGGATAATATAAAGTGTAAAGTTAGACTCTTCGCGGATGACACACTTGTGTATGGAGAAATCAACACAATACACGATCAGGAGAATTTGCAAAAGGACCTTCAGGCTATCACGAAATGGTGTAAAGATTGGCAACTCGATCTGAATATAAAGAAATGCGCCGCAATGAACTTCACGCGCTCCACGAATTTCAACCGTTACCCGTACCAAAAATCCGAACTAAAGCTAAAATACGTCAATAGCTACAAATACCTAGGAGTAATTCTCAGTAGCAATTTGTCTAGTAGAGAGCATATCAAATCCGTTATAGCATCGACAAACAGAATTCAAGGGCTTTCCTCTAGAGTCCTGCGGGGATGCCCCTCGAATGTGAAGGAAATCGCATACTTTTCCCTAATACGACCCATCGTGGAATACTGTTGCGCCGTCTGGGACCCTTTCGAGGAGGGCCTAACTAGAGAGCTCGAAATGGTTCAGCGTAGAGCGGCTAGATTTGTAAAAGGAGAATATCGGTATGATGCGAGTGTATCAGAGTTATTGAGAGATCTGAAATGGCAGACGTTGAAGAGTAGAAGAATTGAATACAAGAGGAAACTATTTGAAAAATTTGAAAGTTCCGAATTCGTTGAAGACGTACGCGGCATAGTCGTCCCCATCGGTGTTAGTGAACGTAATGTTAGATCACAGTGCAGGAGAAAATATCTCGAAATTACCGCTAGAACAGAGAAATACTACCGATCCTTTTTCCCAGACGCGATAAGGCAGTCCAACAGAGGAATTAGCTAGACTTCACTTGGTGTTGTGACACCCCCTGCCAAACGCTTCTGGCGGCTTGCAGGGTATTTATGTAAATGTAAATGCATCGCCCCTCTCAACTTTCGTGCGGGAGAGCAGATATCGGTGCGCGCTGCCAGCTCTTGCTCAGCTGATATACTACGCAGTTTCTAAATAAAATACTTCCCATCCTTCTTTTTGATCCACAGCAAGGAAACGGCGGTAGAAACGGCAACGCAGTCCGATGCGATCTCTTCGAGAGCAGGAGTGAGACTGGTTTCCTTCCCAAACAAACAGTCTCCTATTGGCTGCTGCTAACTCGCGCACGCCCAGTTTTCGAGGCCATCAGACTTCCGATGATGGACCGACTATAGTAGAGATTATGCTCGATAAATTCTGCCTCGAAAATTCTCGTTAAAATTTGTTGTTTCATATTCTCGATTACCAGTAAAACCATTTTAAAAAAATAATTCGGTAATATTGCTTCTCAATGGATTCTTTGGAGAATCTCAAGAAACATCTCTTGGGAAACCACGCAAAAAGTCGATACAATAGATAGATAGAGGAGTCGGCAATGCGACCGCTTCGTCCAAGAATTAGGAGAAAGCAATGTCCCTGCCTCCAAGACAGACATGAAGGCGTAGTTTCGCAAAATTCGGCCTTTGAAAACATCTGGCAGACATCGACATAGACCCCGACAGCGCCGTTTCCCAGGCATTCTTTCGGAGATCTAGCCTGCTTTCCGATATCCTAATTTCCTTCGAGAAAGGGAAGACATGCTTCGCCACAATAATATTCTTATCCTGCCTTCAACAAGGTCAGCGCCACTTACAAAGTGAGAAGTGCCGCTCGAGTTTCGAGGCTCCCACCAGGAACCCCTGCAGACTCATTTCCCTTTCCCTAACGGGATTGTCCACCGAAAAATAGTGCAGAACGCGCATAGCGGCACTTTATCCCGGATAGTAGAATTCAGAAGGGATATGCAAAAAACCGAGGGTGAGGACACAATTTTTCAGCCACATTCGGTTCGGTTTATTGCTTGCAGCTCTGGTGGCATTTTGGAACTTAGGAAAATAGTGAAACGCATCTTCTCCGTTCTCCTAAAACAGTGGTAGAAGGAACATCAACTGTGAGGACGTTTTCTTGTGGCGTGTGAATCTTATCTGCAAACAAAAGGGCACCTGGAATTCTTAGACATTTTCATGAAGAATTTGACATTCACATAGAAGGATAGTGCATTCATTTATATTATTTAATATTTCAGTATGCGTACTCATGGGCCATTTAAATTAATTTAGAATGCTATCTCTGTTAAATAGTGAACCTTTTATTCTTTGGAAGTTTTGGACGTAGTCTGGGAATTGAGTTCAGCATTTTAGTTTTAAAGGTTAGTACCGATATCTCTTCATTATTGTAATATAAGAATACGATACTCATTTTATACGACTTTAAAAATAAAATTCGCATATTTTATATTCATTAGTAACCCATCGCGAAAAAATCGGTCCAACATACATTGTACAAACTTTCTCATATATGGGTACTAATGCGTCGTTTAGTTATCTTTAGAAAATGAAAATCGTATCAGCCTGTTTTTAGAAAATCCAATTTTTGTTAAAGTTGCCCAAGAATAAACTAGCCTTATATTCATTCGTTGGGAAAAATGAAATACGTAGTATTATTGTAAATGTATACTCAAGTAACTGTACGAAATTTGATCAAAATCGTTACAGCCGTTTTTGAGAAAATTGAATTATTGTTAAAGTTGCCTAGAATAAACTAACCTTATATTCATTTTTGAGAAATATGAACTATACAGTATTATTGAAAACGTAAGGCTTCTGGTGAAATTTAGGTCGGAAGTTCTCTTAGAGGAGGTCTCAGGAATATTACAGGCACCTACGAACATGGGAAGGCAGGATCACGAGAATAAAATACGTGAGATCGACTGTAGGACCGAGCGATATCAGGGCCCGTTTTTCCCAAGGACCATACGGGATCATAACAGGAGAGTGATTCCCACGAGGGACGTTATTAGGTAGGTTTTCGTGTGCTGCACCCCCTGCCACCCACCAGTCTGGTGATTTGCAGGGTATCATGTAGATGTAGATGAGATACTTAGAAATGGTTGACGTTGATCAATAATTAAGAGTAGTTTATTCTACGCATTTTTAACAACAATCCGTTTTTCTCAAAAACGGCTCTAGCGATTTTGATCAAATTTCGTACAGTTACTTGGGTTTACGTCTTCAATATTACTGCTTATTTAATTTTCTCAATGAATGAATATAAGGCTAGTTTATTCTTGGGCAACTTTAACAAAAATTGGATTTTCTAAAAACAGGCTCATACGATTTTCATTTTCTAAAGATAACTAAACGACGCATTAGTAAATGAGAAAGTTTGTACAATGTACGTTGTAGCGATTTTTTTCCGTGGTCCCCCGTCCGTCCCCTCTTCCCAGAAGGAACGTAATCCCTCCCCCCCTCTCACTCACCTTCGCACCTCCTCCGGAGCTACACTAGCGCTCCGTCCGGACAGCGGAAGGCTCGATAGACATTTAGTATAGGGAAGTCTTCTGCTGGGTTAGGTAGTGAGTGGCAATACTGGAAGTATTCGATCAGCCCCCGCCCCATCTGTCGTTAGTCGACGGTGGACCTCCCGATCCGCCGTAAGACACCTTAAGATGTGGTGAGTACCTTCTCTCTGCAGTTAACTTAATCGTTCCTTGTTTCGCTGATGCGGTCATGGGACCATCTCATATACTGCGCCGTTATATTTCCTGGTACCGCGATACCAAATTTTCTAACAGCGTCTCTCAGATTTGTTCGCTGTGTGGTTTCTGAACGATTTAGCCCCGATTTGACCGCTTTAGCATCTGTTCAAGTGCCGTTTCGCGGTATCTTGGTAGTTACTTTAGTTTTTTGATGAAATAGGAGTGAGATAACGCAATTTTAATTTTACCGAAACGGAAGAAGCAATGAAGTCTTGCGCCGCCCCGTATTCGTTTCCGCGCTCTTCTATACAACTCGATATCTCGAAAACTATCAAAGATATCGTTACAAAATTAAGACCAAATAAAAATGTCAACCTTTCTGAGCATTTCACTAATCGACAAGTTCTTCGTCACGTGAAACAACGTCAAGATTTGCCTGCATAGTCGTGAATTGCGGAGGTTATGTTATACAAAAAGAATTTTTGGAAAGAGTTTGAAAGCCTTTTCATGGTTTACAAGCAGACATTACCCATCTCCATTCTTGAAAGAAGCCTCAGAAAAAAAACCGACTGATTTTGATGAAATAGGAGTGAGATAACGCAATTTTTATTTCACCGAAACGAAAGAAGCGGCATTTCCCGATCGTTTTCGCTTTTTAGCAAGGTTATTTATGTTTAATAAATATAATTATTATACGTCATGATTAATTAATATATAACTTTATATTTGGAACGAAACCGTATTGTAAAAACAAGAAAATAAACAAATAAATCGCGCTTAAACAATATTTCTTCGAGCGCAGGACCCTTTGAGAGGCTATTTTTTCGCTATAGGGAAGAATACATGGGAATCGAAACTCCCGTAAGAGCCTGTACTGCACAGTGAACGTAAGACGCACAGTAGATGCTCCGCCTTCGAGGAAGGGAAATACGTTCTGAGCAAGAGTAGATATCTATACCTAGGAAATAAGTTACCGTACATTTACCTTCCGTGAATGCTTCCGACAAAGTTTCAGCCTATTCTTCCGATGGAATTCTTTTGCCTTTTTCATTTCTTCCGCAAATCTTTCCGACATTTCGACTGCGTCACTTTCTCTTGCGGGAATATTTCTTCTCAAAACTTTTCCCTCCAATTTCTAGCTTAAAATTTTCCGCGCGTCCAAACCTTGTTTGCCGTGATCATTTTCTTTCCTGCGGATTTTCTGCATTATATATAAATACAGTGAAACCTGAGTTGTACGTATTTCAAGGGACCGAACGAAATATACGTATAACTCAAGAGTTACGTATAACTCAGTGCGTGTTTAAATAAGGTCGACATATGAAGAATAAACAAGGCATTTTGTGATTGCATGAGAGGGATGTATTTATAGAGCAAAAATGTTAATACATATTAAACTTGTTGAACATAGAAATATACAAAGTAACTCACAACCGCAATCTCTAACTCACTTATCACTCACAATCAGCACGTGATTTTAAAAAATACTCTTTAAACAAATTATATTTTATTTGAAATGTAACAGTCTGTTATTGTCTTTTGTTTCCTTATGTTCGTGGAAAAATGGTACGGTGCACTTTCAAGTTGATTTGCCGCCGACATAATCTCTTGCCTCTCAAAAGAGGAAATAAAGCGCTTCACCAGGCCTGTTTCCTCTCTTTTGTAAATATCGGTTGGTCTGTATCCCGTATCAACATGCCCAACTGTTTTTCCTTCCAAAAGGCTGCAGAAACGTTGTCAACCGAACTTGACTCCGAAATCATGCGTCCAGTGATGCCATGCCTTTCTTTAAATCCTTGCAGCCACCCTTGTGAAGACTGAAATTCCTCACATTCATCTTGGCTGCAAAACTCATTGCTTATAGGGATATTTTGACCTCGCCTCTTAAAACCACATAAACAGAGATTTTTCTAGATCAGCATATCTTCCCTCCTGGACACTAGAGATTGTGATTTCTCGACTTTTTTTCATTCTCAAGATTCGAGATTTCTTTTTTCCCAATATTTTTTCTCGAGAATTCGAGAATTTATTTTCAGTCTCGAGAATTCTCGAGAAATCTCGAGTGCGAAATCAATTGCTCGTGAAATTTTTCATAAAATATTTTTTTCTTAAAAAGTGGCAAAGGAAGATAATAATTCTGAATTAAAAAATAATAATTTCAATTAATATTTCTCGTACGAATGTGAGCTACTTACTATTTTGGATAATGATTTTCTTTAGCATTGCAACAGAAATAATTTCGAAATGAATACCATATTTTTAGTCTTTAGATGATGAAACTCAATAACAAACAAAGGTAATATGATTTGGAAAGGTCAAGATTAAAATAAAATTACCAGTGCATTACTTTTTATCACATCTTAGGAAGTAATGTTTTAAAAAACACAGTCTATTGATTTGTCGGATAATCGTGCCCTTCTCTTAGAGACCAGATTTCCAGAAATAGAGAAATGCCTTTCGTTTTGGGTCGACGTTGGTTTAATTGTACTAAGGCATTTCTCACCTTTTCCAAGTTGGTTGTAATTTTCCCCGTTGTCTCGTACACGTTCATTTCTTTTGATAACGAACGGAAGTCATCGTCAATTACTTGGCTTGGCATCAAGCATTTACGGATCGATTCTTCCAATTGTTGATTCAGGCTCAGACTATCACTTTGATCCGTTTATAAGTTTTCTTCAACTGGTTCTTCAACATGATTCAGTGTAGTATTCTTTTCATTTGAATAATGGTATAATCTGTTCGTTTTGACGATTTCATTTTTTGGACTTAAGGGCAAAGAAATCGTCTTTTTTACGTAGCTGTAGGAATTTTGGGTCTTGAAGATACTTTATCACCGAAATTAAAAGCACATCTCTTCTGTTGGCAATTACTTTTTTCAATGCAACAAGGAGATTCGCACTTATTTCAGAGGTGTTCTCGCCTAATGGAAGGTTCATTCCTATGTCTTGCAGAGAATCTCGAAATCTCGAGAAATTTTTTTCGAGGCTCGAGATTCTCGAATATTAGAAAAAAAATTTCTCGAGAAATGAGAATTTGAAAAATAGGAATTTCTCGAGAATTCTCGAACACAGTCTCTACTGGACACGTCTTCTTTTATGCGCATTCGGGTCAACGTTTGCGTAGTTTTCCCTCACTTGGTCGGATTTCGCCAGAATAGTGCACAGCGTCGTATGTGAAATTTTCAGTCTGTTAGCCAGTTCATTCTTCGACATGTGTGGATTTTCTTCAGCCTCATTTATAATTTTCATTTGATTCTCCACTGTAATTCCTTTTCTTTTTACTTTCTCATACGAAGTATCGAGAAAGTATTGTTTTCGCGAAAAAATTCGACGTCGAGATTTTTACGGAAATACAGGTTTGGAGACAAGCTAATGCATTTCTGTCGATGTATCCAATAACGAAATGATTGCAGAAATTAGTTGCATAATTATAAATATAAACATTTCATTTAATATCTGCTTGAAGGAGAATTATGAAACTCGAGGCACATATGATTATAATTGAATACTCTGTCCCGTTACTTAATGATCATTCAAAAATTCCCATATTTCTGTTCATTTACAAGCCAAATTAGATTCGGTATTTATTCTGACGGTAAGAAAACAAAACTTCAATTATTTATGCATTCCTACATCAAAGTCCCAACTTCGTATTTTCATTTTAATATATTTTAAAATCCAACGAAGAAGTATATGTCAGTAATTCTCTCATTATTTGGAGAAATTGTTTCAGTATTTGAATTTGGTACTACATATTTAGAAACGAATATGAACGCGGACAGTGCCAAAATTATGTAGACTCGGGTTTGAGGCTTAATGTCTCAAACACGGCTGATGGGATTTTCGCGCAACACATATCAGCGTGCCGATAATTTTGTTCTGCGTTTAGTGGAGGTAAACAAGAATTTAAAAAAATTATTCTAAGGTATGTTTTCGGAGTGAGAATGAAAAATGGACCCCTTTTTTGAGCGTTGCGGCGGCTGGCGTCACTTTGCCGGTTTGTAATAACAAAACGGGATCTTAAAATGGCTTGAAAATTTAACAAAATCTGAGTCCTAGTCTTATAATTACGTGTGCACAATTCGAAGCGTTTAACTTTATTCGTTTACGGTATTTTATTCGATTTATGAGACCGTGTTTTCTCCGGGAGTATGCGGCTTGGAGGCACGCGACCTACGCTGTCGTCTTCCTCTCGGTATTCCTATTCCGAATCAAGTAATGTCATTAAACTGAAATGAACACAATATTTTATACAGAATTTTATATTTGTTGAAAGCGAAAGCGGGGCGAATGCGACGGAAGCCAATCCGGCTGGTATAGGAAGGTTTGTGTAGTTATTTGTATCGCGTGGCATTTTATATTTCAATTCCTTATTCGGTAAATTTTCCTTCTGTGCACGTGTTCCTTTTACGCGAACGTGATATCCCGAGAAACCAATTCTTATCTTTTTCTCACGAACCCCAGTCAGTCCATCAGCTCCTCCAAGGCGTGTTCGTCGTTACCCGACCGATAGCTTTCTGGACAATGGGATTTGAGGGGAGGGGAGGGAATCGGCGGAGGGATGACGTCTCGGTGATTCGAACAGGGCGTTGGCACTTTCGAGTTTCCCTTATTACTTTTTACATCGATAAATTGTTTTCCTTTTTTGCCCGTTCGATTATCCACGGTTAGAAGCGATGGTTTACGTCGCATCTTTACCAAATAAAGCTCAGAGTCTGCGTGTTTGCGTTTTTGTGGGTTTCCCCGTTTAATTACACGCAGAAAAATTTAAGCCGCCATACCGTGTATACCAGTGATGGGCAAACGACTGGTCGCGATCCCAGAGCGCTCTTTGCTCTGACCTTGAGAGCGAAGAGCTGCGGAGGGGGAAATTTTTACACAGTTTTGACGTAAGAATTCTAGGTACAATAGTTCATACGTGGAAAAGGCGGTGCATTTGACAGGTAGTTGTAAGGTGCGTTATCAGTCGCTAGCGCTTCCCTTGCATTCCGGCAGTAGTCGCAGCCTGCTTCAAGAGGAAATAGTATTGTGTTCCGTGCGCTTCGGAAGCAGAGAATAAGAGCTTTCCAAAGCTGACCTCTCGTGTACGCTTGCTGCAGCAGCATGATCTTGAGAAGTACGCTGCAATACTCAGCACACTTCGTAATGAATTTAACAAACGATTCCACTACTAGAATGCATTAGAAACAGAAATGAAAATCTTCGCGACACCATTTTCAATTTCCCTCGATGGAAATGTCTCAGTCGCACTGCATTGCGAGTTTCTTGATCTTCATTGTGATCGTGAAATGAAGGACAAATATGTGAGAAGAACGAGTTTAGTGCAGTTCTACGAGAACTTTCCAAG
Organism: Uropetala carovei; assembly: GCA_036926305.1. NCBI lineage: Eukaryota > Metazoa > Arthropoda > Insecta > Odonata > Petaluridae > Uropetala > Uropetala carovei. The sequence continues at coordinate 3,893,558 of JAXCHB010000242.1, read as the reverse complement.
GACACGTTTCCCGAACTGCACACGTTAGCGAGCAAAATAATATCAATGTTTGGCTCAACTTAAATTTGCGAACAGCTTTTTACTTTCTCCATACGTAATAATGGGAAAGTATTGTATTCATGAAAAAAATCGACTTCGAGATTTCAACGGAAATACGTTTTGAGGTCCCTAGAACACGTTTAGACTATTTTCGGAATGATGTCTGTGTGTGTGTGTGTGTGTGTGTGTATGTTAGTGTGGGCGCTCTAACTCAAAAAGTACATACCATATCGTTACCAAACTTCATATATAACACTTTAACATGAGAACAAAGAACTGATTAGTTTTTCGACAATAACGGATAAGCGGAAGTCGCGGTTTATTCGAAACCCGATTCGGTTTTTGCGATATTTGTTTGTTAAAACATCATTATTGTATATACAATTCTACACAAATGTTATAGAGAATGTAATTTCCTACAGTTTTTCTTTGAAACAATTTTCTATGGGAGTTATTCTTTAAGAGTTATTTATAAATAACCGGTTTTTCGGTTTCCGTTAAATATCTCCTTAACAACATCGTTATTGATAATCTTCGTAAGGACCAAAGTTGTAGAGAATAATATTTCTTCCAAGTTTTGTTTGAAACTAATTTTCGTAGAACCATCCATTTCGGATATATTTCGCTTTATCTTAATACCAGCCTACAGCGCCAACGCCATGTAGCGGTGAATTCTGTAAACATTCAAAATATACGTAATTTACGGCAACGACGTGTCTTTTACGATACGAAATAATAATTTTGCCTTATAATACTACTCATAATAATTTAAATATCTATTCCCCAAATATGGAGAAAGTCATGTGTTGGCCACAGGTTTTTTCTCTCATGAAACTAACAAAGTCCAATGTCAGGAACCGAGTCTCAGATGGAAATCTCACAGCCATGCTATGCATCAAAAGTGCACGAGATATAGTCTCGCGAATAAATGATTTGGTGTTACATAGACGTAATCAAAGTAATGCGAGCACAATGTAATTTTCATCAAAATAAAATTCCATTGTAAAATTTACTTAAGGACTACGTGTAAGTTTCTTTCCACTCTCATGCGATTTAACCCGTCAGCGTCGTCATGCGTACTGGGAACGTCGGACGGAAACTCCACATGCGGTCGTCATGCGTACTGGGAACGTCGCGGAGGTCGGTAGCTTTCTTTATTTTTTTGACACAGTAAATTTTCTTAGATATGGATAACCTTTATATATTTTAAAAGAGGAACCTTTGGCCTTCCTATTGTGCTTAATTCTGTAATTTTTACTCTCCTTCTTTTTACTTTTATTATACGTTAAGTTTTGTGATTAAATTTTCACGTAGATAGGAGAATTGGGGAATTTTGGCTTCTAAAAAAGCTCCTATTCAACGAAATCTTTGCACGAAAGCAACTGTGAGGTGTAAGAAGATGATATAGGCCCCATTTGTCTGCTATCAGACATCTCCAAGTTCGGAATCAAGACCTTCGAGCTCTGTGATTTGACTGGCTACTTATGGTCATTTCTTGTATACACGGGGAAGGATACTGTGTTTCATTCGCCCCTTGTCTCAGCTAATGTAAACAAGACCATGGCAATAGTTTTGAATAGGTAGGCCAAAGGTTCCTCTTTTAAAATTATGAAGGTTACCCATATTTAAGAAAATTTACTGTCAAAAAAATAAAGAAAGCTAGCAATCTCCGCGGCGTACCTAGTACACAGGACGGCGCTGAGGGGTAAGAATCCTTATTTGAAGGTTTTTTTTCTGAAAAACTTACGGGGAAGAAGTTGAAATCCAAGATAAAACAGTAGATGTGAAGTACTCCGTAAACTTTGAATAAAGAAAAACTGAGTAAATGGCTTCCGTGATTGAGTGAAAGAATTCATAGGCGTATTTCACGCGAATAATAATAACTAAGACGATGTGAAAAACATAGGTAAATATGCATAGTTTTACGTAAAACCTCAAAAAATTTCAGTCAAATTCCATAAATATCTAATAAGTTACGAATTTTTATATGGTTTCGCGCAAAAACTGCGAATTTCCCTAAATCTCTTCCGACCTGCGTGACATTATAGTTAAATGTCCTCCGCGCTTGAGGGGTTAAACACCCGCCAACCTTAAGGCGAAAGGTGGGTCGGCCGAAATCGTATTTCCAAGATTGCGGCAAAACGGTTGAAGTTATCAACTTGCAGTTTTCACAGTTATATTTCAATTTATAATCAAATTTTTCGTATTTTAGCATATTTTAAAAATAACAAATTAGGAAAATTTTAACAACTTTATTTTTGATATCAGCGCGTTAAACGAAAATTCCTTTCAATAGGAAATACCTAATTTTTACAAAAAAGCAAATAAAAAAGGTTTGGTGCAATTATTTTAATTATTAACTTAGTTATCATTGAAATAGAAAATCAATTTTTATGTATCGTTCAGTGGCGATCCTAGCGGAACGAGCGCTAGTTAAGTCATTCTTTCAGACCTCCCCTCCCGACCCTTCTTATGACGCTTTCGCTCGAGACCTTCCTCCCCTTGTTTGAAGTCCCTTGGCCACGAAGGGAAACGATTCCTGCCGCGGTCGGGTGAAGGAAGGCGGGCAATTCCATTCCTAATCGCCTAGTTCAGGGGTGGGCAAACTTAGCTGCACGGCGGGGCGCATCGGTGTTTGCGAATTCTACAGCGGGCTACATTGAAAGATGCCAATCCTTGGGCGGGCCAGATTAGAGTTTAAATCGAAATTTGCTTAGATTCTTAGGCATCATACATAAGTGAAAAATCTGATGTGGCCAACACATGACTTTCTCCATACTTGGGGTATAGATATTTAAATTATTGTGGATAGCATTATAAGACAAAATTATTATTTCATATTGTAAAAGAATACAGTCGTCCTTATTGCCATAAATTACGTATATTTTGAATGTTTACAGAATTCACCGCTACATGGTGCTGACGCTCTATACTGGAAATATCTCCGAAATGGATGGTTCTACGAAAATTTGTTTAAAAAAAACTTGGAAGAAATATTATTCTCTACCACTTTGGTCCTCACTAACATTACCAATAACGATGTTTTTAGGGAGAAAACCGAAAAACCGGTTATTTATAAATAACTCCTAAACAATAACTACAATAGAAAATTGTTTCAAATGAAAGTTGTAGGAAATTACATTCTCTATACCTTTTGTATAGAATTGTAAATACAATAATGATATTTTAAGGAAGAAATATCGCAAAAACCGAATCGGGTTTCGAATAAACCTCGACTTCCGGTTACCCATTATTGTCGAAAAATTCATCAGTTCTTTATGCTCATGTTAAAGTGTTATATATGAAGTTTGGTAACGATATGGCACGTACTTTTTGAGTTAGAGCGCCCACACTAACATACACACACCACACAGACATCATTCCGAAAATAGTCTAAACGTGTTCTAAGGACCTCAAAATATGTATTTCCGTTGAAATCTCGAAGTCGATTTTTTTCATGAATACAATACTTTCCGATTACTACGTATGGAGAAAGTAAAAACAGCACAAACAAGGATTGTAGGACTAAATTTTCAAAACCAAAGGTTTTATTGTCATAATTTTACAAAAAGTAATATAAAATTATTTTAGTGTCATCCTTTCAGACCCCCTCCCGTCCCTTCTTATGACCCTTTCTCTCGAGACATTCCTCCACTTGTTTGAAGTCCCTTGTCCACGGAGGGAGACGATTCCTGCCGCGGTCTCTGGGTTTTCGTTTTGCGATTTCGTTGTTTGGACTCCGAAGGAATGTTTTATTCAGAGAATTTATAAGGATGATGAATTTTGGAAAAAAAATATGGAGGAAAAACTGGTGTTGTTTTACATGAATGCTATGCTACCTGAAATTGTTGATCCCAGGGTTTGCAGATCGATGGAAATAAGGGAACCAGAGGAGACAACTAAGAATGTATTAGGATAGACGTTCATCCAAAGTATCTTAGATTTAGTGTATAAATAACTTTATTGTTTTACTTTATTTCTTTTATATGGAAATTATAGGACACTAAAATTTTAGTTATAAGAAAGCAGAATGTATTCGTATTGTATGTACGTACTCTATTAGGATTCTCCACACTGTTTTAAGTATATTTAGCTTCTAGATTTTGAAAGAGCTGATTTTGGTAGATTCTTGGTAGATTTCTGTGGGCGGTCTAATTCAAAACCTATTTGACACACCAAAACAAATGTTATATTCAATGTTTTTATTACAAAATTTGGATCTGATTAATTATCCTACAATGTAAGTCTACTGAGGAATTGCAAGAAAATTTATTTCCTACAGCTTTAGTTTGAATCTTTTCTCTATATAACGCTGCGTTTAACAAATACTAAATCATAAATTATGTCTCTAGATAGTTGCTCACTATCGGATGGTTGCTACATGAATATGGTTGTTGTATTTTTATATCTAAATAATATTGTTGAATAAATTTAGAAGAACCTCATGCATAACCAATGAAGTAGGTATCTGCATCGATTTATTTTGGAGAAATTTAAGTTTTTGATGTCAATATATATTTGTAAAATCAATATGTTCCAATGTATTTCAACTACTTTTTAAAGAATTAACTGTGAACCTGATTAATGTATATAATTGCTAATTAAATTATTGGCAGCTATAGTAGTTTCGGGTAGACATTAGTAACCTCCTATCACATGTTGAGGATATATAAAAGGATACTAATTTCAACTAAAAACTACAATAGCTAGAGATAAGAAATTTTCGGGTACTGGTACTTGTCACTAGTATCCTAAATCTTTCTCTGTAACAAGCGTCGATATGTAACAGATTTAAATTACGGCGCCGTAGTTAAAAATGTATGGTTCATTTTGAATGTTTTAGAATAGATATCAATAAATAATTACAACTATGTTCATGGTTCCGTTTTATTAGCTATTTCCAACCCCTAAACCTTTCCGGTTTATTTTCACCTTATGTATTACAATATATGGGGAAAGTATTGTTTCCTTGCAAAAAATTAGATATGGAGATTTCAGCGGAAACACACATTTTGTGGTCCTACGAAAACGATACGACTATTTCCGCGATGATATATGTGTGTGATTGATAGATTTTTGTGGGCGCTCTAACTCAAGACTCATAGAAACGTAATTTCAAAAAGAATACTTTAAATATAGTATCCATATATGATTAGTTTTCCAGCATCGTAGCTCAACCAGAAGTGGATATTTACTGAAATCACTTTTTTCGTTTCTTGCGAAATGTCTCAATTAAAATGCCACTTAGATATATGCTAAAGTACAGAAAAAATGTAGATAATTTAATTCTCCAAAACGTCTGCTTGAATCATTTTTCTCCGGGATGCTTCGTTTATGAGATCAAGCGCGTTCAAGAGACCTAAAATATGTAATATGAACTGCCGCCATCCGTTTTTCCGCAATACGGACATGAGTAGATATGTTTGAACCAGTACCTGAGCGATGGTGGTGTACTTTTTAAATCTTCATTTACCAAAGGTCTGTCTACCACAAATCGCGTGTCTTTTATTTTCGTTATAACAAGGTCATATTGATTTTCCGATAAGTGTGGTATCTCTCCCGGAATTACCTTATAAGGAGTATAGTGATTCATCGGTAGTGCGGAAGACTACAATGGAGAATCAGAAACAAGATAACCGGCGAAGTAAGAAGGGTCGTTTGTTTCCATCGAAGTACAAAAAGTAGAGGAAAATGTTAATAAGGAATCACGTAATACTGCAATGCACACAAGGCTAGGTAGAGTGTGAGAAATGGTTCGAAGAAAGGAAAAATCGAGTAACCGCCTCTAATTTCGGACCTGTATGCAAACGAAGGAAGAATTCTAAATGGGCTCCTCTTGTTAATCGATTCCTATATTCGGATTTTTTTTAAAACGCTGCAACGAAATATGGGCTCCAGAACGAAAGTGAGGCCGTTAAAGAATATACTAAATTAACTGGTAGAAAAGTTACCAGTTGCGGTCTCTTTGTTGACTTGGAGCATAGTTTTTTAGCAGCATCTCCCGATGGAATTACGGAAGATGGTGGTCTTCTTCAGCGAGTGGAGATATGGAGCAATATGCCGTAATTTTCTCAACAATGTGAGTACAGCCATGTGTTCGTTATCGTCGCTGACATTTTAAGAAAAAATCGGTACAAAATACATTGTACAAACTTTCTCATATATGGGTACTAATGCGTCGTTTAGTTATCTTTAGCAAATGAAAATCGTATTAGCCTGTTTTTAGAAAATCCAATTTTTGTTAAAGTTACCCAAGAATAAACTAGCCTTATATTCATGCATTGAGAAAAATGAAATACGTAGTATTATTGTAGATGTATACTCAAGAAACTGTACGAAATTTTATCAAAAACGTTAAGAGCCGTTTTTGAAAAAATCGAATTGTTGAAATTGCTTAGAATAAACTAGCCTTATATTCATTTTTTGAGAAGTATGAACTATACAGTATTATTGAAGACGTAAACTCAAGTAACTGCACGAAATTTGATCAAAATCGTTAAGAGCCATTTTTGAGAAAATCGGATCGTTTTTAAAAATGCGTAGAATAAACTACTCTTAATTATTGATCAATGTCAACCATTTCTATGTATACTCTGCTCAGTATGATAAAATGCCTAAGTACGAGATTTCATTCATTTTCGCTCTACTGTCTAGGCTCCAGAGCCAGTAACAGACAGACAGACAGACGGCATTGCAAAAATGTAATATGAACTGCCGCCACCCGTTTTTCCGCGATACTAGCGACTTCAACGGACATGAGTAGAAATATTTGAACCAGTATCTGAGCGATGGTGGCGCGGCACTACTGGTCGAGAATCTCACTAAACCTCACCCACCTTTCGCCTTAAGCCTGCCTTCTGCGTCACGTCCTCGCCCCTCTCCATATCCTCCCTCTCGTTCTCCCTCCATTAGCTCCCCCCCTCGCTCAACGTTGCTCCCCCTTACGGTCGTGCTCTGAGCGTGCTCTTAGAGCGCTCGCTTGCCCATCACCGGTGTATACCATATGGAATAGAGAGCCGAAATTTTTTGGAATAGTGTAAGGTATAGAGTACGCTGTAAAAAACACCGAGACTTTCCACCTCGGTGTCCCGGGTTCGACCAGAAAAATTCCTAAATTTCCGAAAATTCGCCGCGCGCGTTTGCGATTTTTTCTTAAAACGTCAACGACGATAACGAACACTTGACTGTACTCACCTTGTTGAGAAAATTACGGCATATTGATCCATATCTCCACTCGCTGAAGAACTTAACAGAATGTGAATAACTTCAGCCGTTAGTGAAATAAAAAATTATGTGTACTTACCCGACGAAAAAATTTACGTCGGTGTAATGGAAAAATGAGTGTATCGAATTTACGTTCTATTAGAGATACACTCAAAGTGTCTCCTATGAAATGTAGACGAAGTATTAAATCGACAGCACCTGAAGGATTCATTCCGATATCTTACTTCGTTCTCGAGATACGCGAATTTATATTTGGATAACGAGAAAGCGCGGCATATTTCTCGTGACCTTTTGACTTTCTTAATGCTCAATATTTAACTTCATTCTAAAGATCAGCAGATGGAATGAATTCTTGAAAACGTTAACCGTCCACATTAAACTTGTTAAAACATTAGCATTTTTAACAGAGGCGAAAGCTATTTATTCAAACTACCGCGAGCGTGAAGTGACGCCTTGGTGAATGGTCTCCCGCTGACGGGAAGAAATTTAACGTAATATCGTTTGTCAATTTCTGTGTACGATTTTCATTTGTTTACATGAAAACAAATATTTGTTCTTTTTTGAATCAAATTTGGTACGATTGTGGAGGGCTCCCAGAATTAATTCATACTTTTGTTTCTCTCTGCCCGTTTTATTCGAAACGGCGGCCGAGTGAATTCTTAAATACCGTGTATCATCTAGAATTCCGATCGGATTTGAACCAAATTTCACCGGGCAACGCCGGGTATTTCTACTAGTTTGAAATATACGTAATTGTGAACTACGTTGTAAGGAGATTTCACCGTATTTGGTGTTGTTATAAAACTGGCAAAATCACGTCTTTTTCTGATCCTAAATCGCAAATCGTACGCGGGCCAAAAACGAAAAAATTACACTTCACGAAGAATAAAAATATTTTTAAATTAAAAAAATTCTTCGGCACTGAGAATTAGAATAATATCAGTGAGAAGGCCGCTTAAAATGGACAAGCGGTCCACGTTCGGGCCGCGAGTGTGAGACCCTCGTTCTAAACGCATTTTTCCGCTAATTCGGTCAAGATTCGGTTTCTGTCTTCAATAAAAATTAGTGTTATCCGTGAGGAGGCTATTTTATATTAAAACGAAAGAAATTATGAATTCCTGCAACACCTATGAAACGCATGGTCAATATATTTCAGCGAATTTAAAAATATATAAATTTTGATTTTCTACTTCGTTTTTAACTAAATGAATGTCACATCTAAGCGATAATAAATTTACTTAGTTACTGTCCCAGATACTCTTAAATGTTGGTAATTGTTATTTAAAGAAAACTATTGAAATCAAATACTAGAGATTTTGAATTCCCGAAAGTATTTTGGGGGGGAAAACATATAAGTATGTCCCACGCAAAGCACACGTTCTGGGCCCCGGCCCAAGATGGGGCCGGATTAATTAAGAGGACCTGTAATACTTCCATAATAGTTTAATTAAGAGGACCTGTAATACTTCCATAATAGTTACAAGACTTGATTAGTTTTTGGACGGTACACAATTCGCAGACGAGGTCCCAGCCGGCCAAGTCAGGCTGTGTCCATAACTCCACAACTCTAAAGAAACCCGAAGCATCCCTATATATTCTCCTTATCCATTCCAAACTCTCCCACCCCTCCCTCTCTCTCTCTGTCCTTCCTTCGGACCCTACACTGCGTTTTACGACGCCATCAGGGTCCTGGCGGTCCTGGCCCTTACATAGCAGAGTGGGGACCGTCTGAGGAGCCAATAGGGGTACTTTGACGTCACGTCACGTGGTTCGTTGACGTTGCGGCTTTGTTGATTCAAATCAGTTGAAGCAGAGGAAGTAGTTTTACTCGTTCGAGAAGGTCTAACGTGTTAAAAAGTGTTTTGTTGAAGCAGTTTTATTTTTAAATTAGAAGTGAAAGTATGGTTGGCACGAAGTGCTGTGTCCCCAATTGCCGCGAAAGTCTGGTTACTCGAGTTAGGTAAGTTTTTTGACAAATATCAAACATTCTTTTAGCAAAATTAATACTTTTTTACGAAAAATTACGTTTTTTTTCGAATTTTTCATCTAGGAAGCCTAATATTGGAAAGAACGCCAATAATCCTGTGTTTCTGATAAATTACGTCTAAATTTAATTAATTAAACGATTTCATTTTCTCAAAAGTATTCGTATACGTTGTTTGATTGTTGTCCGACATAATCGTTACAGTATACAATGTATATTCATGTTCTGTACAATTTACAACAATGTATGAAAGTAAAACTCAAAGTATGCAATAAATATGGGAAAGAACTTCAATAATCGTGTGTTTCTGATAAATTACGTCTAAATTTCATGAATTTTAACGATTTCATTGCCACAAAAATATTCGTTTACATTGTCCATTTCGATTGTTGTCCGACATAATCTTTACAAACGAAAGTAAGTTCAACATTTTTAGATCCAATGTGATGGTAATAGTGTGGAGTAAACGAAATACTGAGTGAAATGTTTGAAATTTGCATGCCACAGTGAAGTATGGGGGTGGTTCTGTAATGGCTTGGAGTTGTATGTCAGCGAATGGATTTTAATATTTTGATGAGACAGATTCAAGTATGTAGACATTTAAAAAAAGAATTTGATAGAGAGTGCTATAAAAATGGGTATTGCTAATACGTTTAAATTTTATGAAGACAGTGACATAAAATATGTCTTTATATTTTATAAATGATTCAGGTTCCCTCATCTCACTTCCGACTCAAATCGGCGATTTGATGTTTGGGTAAAGCTGGTTGGGGATCCTAACCTACTCTCCATGGACCAATCATTCGTTGTTCTAAATGGAGGCAGCGGCTGTATACGCTAAAAGTCCGACCCTGCCTTTGAATGTATGCACTTTTACAACACCGGTAATGTTTAGCATTTATTGTTTCTGCTTATGTTGTGCTAATAGAGAAGCTCTTATGATATATCCATTCATGTTTATACTCTGTCAACCTTGACTTGTCTTATATCTGTATATACAGATCGAAAGACTAATGAATACAATTATTATTATTGTGAATGCTATAATTATAATTATTTTTTTAAATTTGCCTTAATTTATTGTCAATAAATCTGTAAAGGAATATATGTTCTTTTCCTTCAGAAGTGTTTACCAATTCCACACATCCTTATAAAGGTGCAGGAAGTTTTCAGGTAACCCAAATGGTTTCATTTTTTCATAAATTTGACGTTATAATTCCTTAATTTTCTTTTTTTTCTTTGAATAATTCCCGCTCAAACATTTGATGGGGTAAATTATTCTCAGAACAAAAAAAATGGAGGATCATGGCGTCAAATTTATGGAAAAATTAAACTACATTTGGTTTAGGAAAATTACCGGTACCTACAAAAAGCAGTCCGCATGACGGGAGGGGAAAAAAGGGGAGGGGAAGGGAGGGTTGTACGACATTTCCTCACCTTAGAGGGGGGAGCGATGTAGTGGAATGGGGAAGGGACCAAGCTGGCAACGCTGTCCGCTACCTCTCTCCCCCACCTCTCTCTCTCTTCCCCTCTCCGCCCTCAGTTCGAACGTACCCGTGGAGGTCCCCTCCCAGGGGGGGGTTTGAGTGACCGACCGCGTCTTTTGCCCTAATGTTTAAAGAATTATTGTTACACTTTTGCAATAAACGAAGAAACGCATAGATTAGGAATCATTTCCCTGATTACAATCGTTTTTTAAACGAAATCCTACGAGAAATAGTAATGTATTTACGAACTTTTTTAAACGCGACAGTTTGCACCTTCTCGCCGATTTACGTGTTTTTCGTTATGGACAATATTGGGGTAAAAATTTTATTGTATAAACTTTATGAATTTTTAACAGCGAAAATATAAAACTTTAATAAAATTTTTAATGTTATTTACCACCGGAACCTTATTTCCTAACTTTGCGATATTTCACTAAGAGCTGATTCTATGAAAATACGAATTTTATTATCCATGATTTTCAGTTCACCCAAGTTATATAAGACACTAAAATATTCACTGTGGTTTTTGAGTCGTTGAAACCTCTCCTTTATCGAAGTAATTGTTTGATCCAATAGAAGATAAAGAAAATTACTCGGAAATAATCTTGGGGATTATGAAAACTTGCATCAACCTGTGCAGATTCAAAATTGGGGTTCTTTCTGACCTACAAGCTCCGAAATATTGCTGAATCTGCTCAAGAGAATTTATTGAAGCTTTCATATACACGAATGGACTATGCAGCAATTTACTTACTCCATTTATCTTAAATAGAATGTCGTGCCAAACTGTTGAGAAAAGCAAAAACAATCTTTTATAAATTACGCGAGAAAATTAATCTCAATTTACTAGATGTCGGATGTTCGGCGCATATTTTGTATAATGCTATGTAAAATATCCACGAGATCTATAGGGAACCGTCATCACTTTTTCCGCAAGTGTCCTGGGTTCGACTCCAGACGACCCGGTATATCTCCCATAAGAAAGCATGGAAAAATCAAATTCCTTCATATAGACGAAACTAAGAGGAATAATGAGCTGATATTTCCAGGGGTTGTAGATGTCATGATAATATCTCCATATAATTTGAGAACCCCTGCGTAGGTGTCATCGGTTCGACTCCAGGCAGCATTAAATTTGAGATTTCTTCTTATAAATATTTTAGTGTATGTGTGTGTGTATGGATAGAGATTGTGTTCGAGAATTCTCGAGAAATTCCTATTTTTCAAATTCTCATTTCTCGAGAAATTTTTTTTTCTAATATTCGAGAACCTCGAGTCTCGAAAAAAATTTATCGAAATTTCGAGATTCTCTGCAAGACAGGAATGAACCGTCCATTAGGCGAGAACCTCTGAAATAAGTGCGAATCTCCTTGTTGCATTGAAAAAACAAATTGCCAACAGAAGAGATGTGCCTTTAATTTCTTTGATAAAGTATCTTCAAGACCCAAAATGCCTACAGCTATGTAAAAAAGACGATTTCTTTGCGCCAAGCCCAAAAAATGAAATCGTCAAAACAGCAAAATTAATCATGAACAGGCTATACCATTATTCAAATGAAAAGAATACTACACTGAATCATGCTGAAGAGCCAGTTGAAGAAAACTTAAAAACGGATCAAAGTGATAGTCTGAGCCTGAATCAACAATTGGAAGAATCGATCCGTAAATGCTTGATGCCAAGCCAAGTAATTGACGATGACTTCCGTTCGTTATCAAAAGAAATGAACGTGTACGAGGCAACGGGGAAAATTACAACCAACTTGGAAAAGCTGAAAAATGCCTTAAGTACAATTAAACCAACGTCGACCCAAAACGAAAGGAATTTCTCTATATCTGGAAATCTGGTCTCTAAGAGAAGGGCAAGATTATCCGACAAAGCTAGGAGAGACACTTATTTCTCGTCTTTCTTTCCTGATGCTATCAAAACGGTTAACAGTAGAGCCGCATCGAAGGGAAATTAATTACGTTAGGTTGGTGCTTGTCAACCGCTGCCACACGCCTTGGCAAACTTCAGGGTAAAATTGTAAATTTAACACCGAAATATCTACAAGTTGCTATATACCTCAATGTCTAATCAAGTTTATGGGGCACGTTGGAAACACCAGTTCCCGTCAGATCGCCGAAATTAAGAAATTTAAATAAATACTACTACGGAAGTTTGTTTTCATAAAAAAAGGGATCCGCATTAATTTAGGAACATTGTAAGGGGTCCGCGGTACCTAAAAGGTTGAGAAACACTGCACTAGAGGGTCCATTGGCTCTGCATTTGCGTTGCAAATTGAACGCGTCGGGGCCATAGTAGTTTGGCAAGAAGTAGCACTTGGCGGTGTCCATAACGTTAGAAGAGTGTGTTTTGCGCGGCGATATCTTTGTTTTTTTTCATCATTAAGTAACTTTTTAAGACTATTATCAGAGACTAGTGTAATGCCCGTTGAATTTTTCGATGCTTTCTTTATGAAACTTACTGCACCAGAAAATTTGATAACGATTGATTGAGCCTCATCTGTGCATATGTATATCGATGCAATAGTTCCAATCGGTCTCATTGTCATTGAAATAAGTATCGCACAATTTATAATTTCTTTGTGACAATTCAAATTTATTTTTCTGTGAATAAAACCTTGTTTTTTATTAAACTGTTTAATCATAAAAATACACAAAACTTCAACATAACTATATCCTATTATACTACTAAACTACCGAATTTTAATGTAAAATTTATGTATCGATGGGGCGCCATAATTGAAATCTGCTTGGGGCGCCAAAATGTCTTGAGCCGGCCCTGTCGGTGAATGCTTTGCGAATTTCCCTCTCTCTCAATGTCCCAAGCGTGAGCTCCTGTGAGAACCAATATGTGGGGAATGGAAGGATCGATTTTCGTTGCATTTAAGTTCTTCAAAGTAATGCAAAGAAAATATGCCATTATCAAAACCCAAATACACAATGAACATTGCCTCGAAAGAATACTAAATTCCGAAAAAGAATGCGTAATTTTTAAACTTTCGACCATGTAACACGTGAACAAAGAAAAATAGTATATTTTTTAGCAGTGTTAACCGTCGAGTGAATAAAACCCTAGGAGAAGTTCTCTTAGAGGAGGTCTCAGGAATATTAGAGGCACCTACGTATTCTTTTACGATAGGAAATAATAATTTTGCCTTACAATGCTATTCATAATAATTTAAATACCTATACCCCAAATATGGAGAAAGTTGTGTTGGCCACATAAGATTTAAAAAAATTAATTTTCTGCTCTTATATTATTTGGTACTTTTAGTCTTTCTATTTTTAAAAATTTGTTATGTCACTAATTCAATTTTCTGTATACTTAAGGTTGCCATGCACAAGGTTCCAGTAGGCGCAAGTGACGGAAGCAGTCAGAAATTAGAAGGGGATAATTCATCTCCAGTGTCCGGAAGAGCTGTAGTTGGACGGGGACCGCTCAGGACGACCTTTACGATCACGCTCCCAACCATGATATGTATGTGATTTACAGTTGGGAGAAGTGCCTCTGTCTTTGTCAGATGTGAGTAAATGTATCGCAAATCTCACGTAATTAATTTTTATCAGACATATAAAACCAGCCTTATTCACTATTTCCAGATAAGATCATTTGTTTGATGTTCAATTTTTGTTCCTTTTATCTAAATGTACCTAAAATTATTGCTTCGCAATATAAATAATCCTATTAAGCAGGGCGCCCACTAGCTCCGCTCCAATCGCTTCAGTTCGGACCGGGTCGGATCCATTCAGGCATATGTCCGCCCAGGGCCACCACAACCCATATGGCCGCCGGTGTGCAAAACAAAATTTGCCGCCCCCTCTCCCGCTCAACGTGGTAGTATATACTGCAGGATATTTTTTTAAATAAAAAAACTGTATAAGACACAGCAAAAATTATTTACTATAGCTCTGCAAAGGTGAATTTTCCTATTATTACGGTCTTTCTAAACATGAGAAAGAGAAAAGAACAATATAGTTTATCACCAAAAATTGCATTTACATAGTTTAAACGGTTCACAAGGATGAAAAACTTTTTATTGTTAGAAGAAATTAAAAATAATGTAAACTAATATTCTTTGTACTAAAATTGTCTAAACGGAATTAACGATTATAATATTAAATGAACACTCATTAACAAATAAATTACATGTTATTTAAGAGACTTTACTTTCCTGGCTTTATAAGTAGAAATTTTTAAAAAATGATGTCATGTACGTTCAACGTATCAGACAGTTCGTGTTCTATGGATATCATTGCTAAATTTGATACTCTCTCTTGCGACATTGTCGACCTTAAAATAGTTTAAATAATAATTTTGAGTTTTGAAAAACTTCTTTCTCCCGAAGCTACAGACAGGTAATGTCAGATAAATGCGGATGCCAATGGCAACATTTGGAAATGAAGAGATTAAATCATTTTGAAGAATATAGTCCAATACTTCACATGTATCCATTTCACGCTTTATGTAGAGCTTCAATATTTTAAGCTCTCCAAATAAATACTCCCCATCTAAATCTGATTCACTTAGACTTGCATCAGTCAGCTTATTATCCAATTCCTTACATTTAGCCAATAGCTCACCGCCCTTCCAATCATTGAGTTTTGATGTATCATGAAACATGCAGAACAACTCACAGTGATCATTTAAAGTTTAAAATCTTTCTCTCAATGAAAATATAGTCCTATCCAAAATAGTGAAGAAAAAATTCATTTTAAAATCAGTTGCCATCTGATTAGATATAATTACCTCTTGTGGCATTTAGTTGTAAATTAGTGACGATTTCATACTGAAGAAATGAGGAAATAAACATTTCAAAATAAAATATGCAGTGAAGCGTTCTTATCAATAAGCAAGCGTCAACGTTGATTTTACTTTTAATTTAAATTAGTCTGATTTTACGTTTTCATCATTATCAGTGAGCCTCGTCCAATTCTAAGCGGTGACAAAAATATTAAGACCTCGAAAGGAGGGTGATGCAACATTAAAAGGTTAAGAACCACAGCTCTAACGACTCGTAAATTTCATTCACAAACTTAGGCAAAATGCAAAATTATATTTTACGGTAAAGTCTTCGATGCTAAATTCATCGAAATGTGTTGCGTAAACGGGAAACAAATAATTCAAGCGATTTCTTTCCATAGGATAAAATCGATGATAAAAATTAAAGTTTCCTCTATTTTTCTTTAAAATGTTTCCTGTTCGTAGATCGTGTGCCAATTTCTTCTAAAAATAAGAAGCCTAAACATAGAGATATCGATATTTACGTTAAAATCACAACAATACTTATAATGATTCACGAATTGATCCTGATTTTCTGTAGCAAACAATTTATTATCTGATCACAGTCAGTGGACACAGACAGTAAGAATGTGAGTTTTGTTTCTTGAATGCATTTATTAATGCTCCAGTAGATGGAATCAATTATAATATACAATACTTCTCTTGTTTAATAAAAAAATTATTAATTCAGACATCGATTTCACACATTACAGAAAGTAGGGCAGCCGTTTTTCACTATCCTGAAGGCTTTACTCTCTAAATCGATTTTGCCCATAAAACCGGATGTAAATGCAATTGAAAACATTTTTGCACTAGAAATATGTTTTATCTAATGAATTTCTTACGATCAAACTAACTGTCACCCCCTCACATACACTGCTCCTAATTATTTTATACAGTAAAACCTGTGATAGACGGAAACCTGTAAAAGACAAAAATTTTGGAAGATTGAAGGGGTTCTATATTCCTACATTTTGATGAAAACGACTATTTTAGCCTGTTCAAGGTGGAAGATCTGTGAAAAACGGACATTTAGCGGAGTCTCATGAAATTACGCTTTTCGAGGGTTTTACTGTATTAGATCAAAGTACACAAGAATAAATGAAGCGATATTGACTTCTAATGCAATGAATAGTTTCGTTGCTCTAAACAGCGATATGAATTACCATCATCTAAGTTTTCAGGAAGAAAAGCAAAATATTTATTAATTCTTACATTTATTATACAAATACTTTCCATAGGAAAGTTGACAAAAAAATGTCTGCACGGTAAAAAACAAAGATCGTCTCGAATATAATGCACTTTATCCTGAAAATATACAAATGCGGGTCATGTTAAATTCGAAGTTCAAGTATTTAATTTCTTTAAGAATTATCAGATTTATGACGCGTAGTGAGCCTATTAATGTAACACAAGGTCAGTAACATACAATGCATGTGGTAAATTTCGTGAATATCGCCACAAGTTTCTTTAAATTCAGCTCCGAAACCTATAATAAAATGTTTTGCGATTTTCACTTTTACAGTAATTTTGGGATCGCATTATATCCGAGACAACACCACACATCTACTAGCATGGAAAAGATACATACCTCTTGTTAGACAACAAATGTGAAATCCAAAGTATCAGATGGTCTAACTCTAAAAACCAGCAATTTAAAGTAGAATTAGATCACACGGGAAAGAAACCTGCACAAAACGAATTCAAAGCACCAGTGGTGTCTCGATCTTCCTCCAACGACTAGCGATGAAATACTAACGAAAATAGCAAGGGAGAGAGAAATGAAACATCGTAGAATAATGACCTCTGGTTTGCAACCGGCATTTCTGAAACAAATATTTGTTTCAAGTGCTCCAAAAGACACCTGCCCCGGAGAAGAATGTGTTAGAGCTGTGGGAAATACCCGCGGCATAGATTCCAAAAGGCTGAGATATAGTATTGCCCTTTTTCGGTCATTGCCGACACTGTCCCCCAGATAAAGGGTTTAAGAACCCTGAGAGACCCTTCTCAGCAGGTAAGCGGTTGAAAATATTTCGGTTGCTTTGGTTTTCCCCGTTACCCCTTTCATTTTGTAGACAGGTAGGCAAAATTCGGCCTCCCTCGCACTCCATCGACTCATCGTTAGGCAGCCGCGAAAATCTCAAGTTCCGCCATACCTCTCAGGGCGTTATTCCTCTCTGGCCGACCCTTCTCTCCTGCCGCTGGTGTGCCGTGCACACCCAGTTGCGGCGGCCCTGTGTCCGCCCATTAAATCCGGTCGGAACGGAACACATCCGTCCGTTCGGACAAAAATTCGTAACTTTCCATTTTTATTGGATTTGTATGAAATTTTTTGAGGATTTTTTTAGATCAATATTTATAAACAATACCTTTTACGTTATTTTATATGAACCACACTTTACAGGAGAGAAGAAAAATACAAAATACGTACCGTATCTGCCCGAATACAGGCCGATGTTTTTTGTCAAAATCTATCATGAAAAAATCATCCCTCAGCTTAAATGCGAGTCTGGGAAAAATTTTGGTTATGGTTAAATCTCGAAGTCTCTCATTGCCTTCGCATCAAATGATAGTACTATGTTTTTCGCAAAGTAAATGTTTGACCTACGATGAATATGTATAAAAATATCTTGGCAAGATCGCTTGTGTAAATTTACGTTTACGCAAAATGCATTGACGGCTTTAAATGGTCAGCTGTTTGAATTTTGGTAAAACTTTACATGGAACGTGTATAATTATAAAAATGAAGTTTCTTAAGGCAATGTAAATGCTAATTTCATTGGAAATAGACTTGGATGAATAAATATCTTGGCAAGATCGCTGTTACTATATTTGACCTTTTGTGAAAATGAAGATGAATAAAATTATTGTCACTGAATGTGGAACATTATTCAGCAATGCAAAATTATTAATTGGAGTAATATTTCAAAATGTCAACAACTAAACCATTTCCCACACATTTCTGAATAATGTATTCTAAGATGTGCATGAATGCCCGGCAAACTTCAGCATAAAATGTACGAAATTGACGTTTTTGCCAAAAAATTGTGGAAATTTTTGGGGGGTCGGCTTAAATCCGGGGTCGGCTTCTATTTGGGCAGATATGGTATATCATCCTGCTCGCCAACCAGCTAGCGTGCGCCTCTGCTTTCAGTATTGCAAAAACTATAAATGGCATTGATATGCAGTCTTCTTCAAAACAATATTTCAGCTTTTATTAACATTTCATTCGCTTGATGTACCAATTAGGAAAAAAGTTTCTCGCAGGTCAACTTTTTCATGTCTTGACTAAAAATGTGAAATAAATTTTGTTTTGTGTATTTTTGAAAGGCATTTCATAAAGCTTATAAAGTTTGAAGTTGTACAGTAGTCATTCATAATCATTATAGAAGTTACATGGTGAAAATTGTCCTATTTCGTGTGGTAGAAACGGAGATATGATGCTGTATGTATCAGAATGTACGCGTAATAAAAAAACTAAAAAATTTGTTTTTTTTAAAAGGCATTTGCTTTATCCAAGTTACCATTAAATTAACAGGAATATATAACATCAATGAATCTATGTTGATTTTTTTTTACTAGCATTCACTTCAGACTAACTTCTTTAAACAGGACGTCCACTAGTTACCATCGGAAAGGAACAGTCGTCATGGATAGTTCAGTCGATGAGGTTATCGCTCTGAGTTTGACGTGCGATGAAGTAGAAATAAGTTTCCCGTAGATTTTGGTAGTATGAGATTTTTTCCAAAAGAAACCAGTATGTGCTATATTCGTAATTTATAGTAAGTTTTAATCTAAGTATATTTCACTTCCCTAATCATCCTTACGGAGCACATTTGCCCTGGAGGGACTCTAGTCAAATCTGGACACTAATGTGATTACCCATAAAAAATGACGCGTATGCTTAGATTATCGTCGTTTCCATCGCATAAATACAGGTGATAATTTTGAACTTTAGAAGGCCTACCACTTGGTTTGTGGCAAACCAGTTCGTGTTTACGTTTCGTCGCTAAAAAATTCCTATCCAGACTTACGTCACACTGAATGTGTGCTCAAAGGTGACGCAAACCTCGCTTTGTGATCACTCGGATATTTCCGCTTTCTCTCGGCCTTCGGAACGCTTCCGACTTCAGTCAAAATATTCTCCGTCCAGAACTCTTGCCTTGTGAGCCGAACGGAGCGGAAGGTGCTGAATCGGACCGAATGGACGTAGTGGGCCGAGCTCCATGCATTTACACGTTTTTATTTTTTTCGCCTGAACCGACCGGAACCGGCCCTAGCGGAACGGAGCTAGTGGGCGTCCTGCTTTAAACTTCATTTGGCTTTTCTGTAGTTGCATCGTTGCTGGAAGCTGATATTCATTCATCCTTTCATTACTATATCATTGAGGGATATTTATATTCCCAATAATAAGGAAATATAATTTCGATTTCTCCTTGCAATAACAATCTTTATTTTTCATTATACTTGGAGTTATGTAATATGATTGAAAATTTTGCCTCCAGCAAATTTGAATCATAAGTAATATCAGTTTTGTCAGAACTATCGAACAAAGAAAACAAATTTTCAATATTTGTTATGTAATTGACATTTCTTAGGAATATAGATAAAAAATTAATAAAGAGTAAAAGATTTAAGAAATGATTATTAATTTCATATGTTCTTAATATTGTGGCGACCCAAAGATTACCGCCACATACAGCTCCAACTAAATGCTATATCGTACACATAACAAAATAACATAAAATATCAACTACACTTAACCACTTCAGAAACTGTGGACTTATTGTTACCGTCTCTCCAACAGGAAACTTTTCACTCTTTCGTCCCCTTTCTCTGTCACTCTCCCTCTTCTCTCCTTTTTCTTTACCACTCCTGTCACAGCTCGCTCGCCGTCTCTGTCGGTGGTCTGCGTCGTTTTCTTGACTGCCCGCTCTCGCCTGACGTCGCCGCTCGAGGGAGGGGGTACGGCGGGTCGTTTAAATGCCCGTCTCCTCGACTTCGTATTGGTTAAATTCGTGATTAAGTGATATACCCCTACGAAAAGGAGGGAATGGGAAATAGGGGAAATATTCGCCCTATATAAAGCGCGTTGCTGTGGTAGCGGCCATTCGGCGGGCCATTCGGTGAGGCCATCCGTGTTCTGTTCATCGATAAGAAAGCAGCGATATTCTGCGATTTTTCTGCGTTTTCGTCGCGTTATTTCGACAAGTGCTTTCGTTAAGTGCGGAGTTGTGGGGAAAATTGCTGCATCCTCCCTCAGAAAATGAAAAAAAATAAAGTTTTCCCAAAGAAAAATAAAGTTTTGAAGGGTGGGGGGAGATTCCTTAGACCATCTCTTCCCCCAAGTGTTCACACCCTTACTCTGTAGCACTTCCTTACTCGCTCTTTATATTAGATCACACACACGAATTCTCTTTAGTATTGTTAATATAATTTATTTACTGTCTTTGGGATAATTCAAACATATTGGGAATAATTCACTGGAAATGTTATTTTGTTCAGAAAATCCGAGTCTGCGCCCCTGTTTCCGTGGAAGTTCTTAGGGGAAACAGAAAAACATTCACCACTGATCCACTCTGTTCGGGTTTAGTACACTTCTTGAAGGCAGGTTTGGAAAGTGTTCACTAAGCACTGCAGTGAGATGTCTTCTCGGCTGGATATTTAATCGGCCCACTTATGTCTTTACCATAACAGATATTAATTATCATGAAAGGTACTGGTGTATGGTTTCAGAATAGCACCAGTGAATTGAGATACAAAACTTATTGCCCACTCCTTGCCTTAGGCTTACAACAAGGGCACATTCAAAGACAATGGATATTATAAGAAAAAAGGAGTTCATGGTAGTTCCAAGTGGGAAGTACCGAAATTTAACAAAAGATTATTTTGAATTTAAAGTATCAAGTAAAGTAAACAGTATTTTATGCTGGGCACTTACCAGCAGTTATTTTCTAAGACAAGGGCTCGAGTCAGTATGACATTAACCTTTTTGAGCTTAGTAAGTGGTACAGATAATTGTTATGACATTAATTAATTTTCACAGTAGTACAGATAATTATGATTAGTGAGACAGTTTTAGATTAGTATATTTCCCCTGTTTGAGATCCACAGCCTTTTGACAATAGCATACAGTGTAATAAACATTTTAAGGTACACTATCCCAATTGGGGAGAGTGCACAAAACTATTGTGGTAATAGAGGCAGTATTACCAGTAAACATAAGAAAAGCATGGCTAGGTTACTTTAACTAATAAAAATTTAGAGCCATGGAGACAAACATAAAGGTCTAAACATCCTGTATGCTGCCTCGAACATCATCTTTGTATTCACAAAGGCATAGCTTAAGCTGAAAATGGATATATTTTTCCAGATTCTCATCTGGGTGCTGATTGCAATGATGCAGTATCATTGGGCGATGGGGTCGCTAATTCCCTACGCCGGCACATACAAGTTATAATAACAGAATTATTTATGATATAATTTTAAATGCGATATATTGGCAATTCTCTCCTTAGTGGGTGACAGTTCCAGAACAGCTGTCACAGGAGATAAGAAATTTTTAATCGAAAATGGCCCGACCCATTGTGGTGTCAGTTTGGCTGTTTGGTGGTGCGCCTTTGAACTAGAAGGAAACCTTTTATACAAAACCATATCACCAGTTTTAAAGGGATTCCCTGAATGACTTCGATTAAATGCCACTGCTTGTCTAAGTCTTGACCTTTTTAAATTTCTTAACACCTCTTGCCATAGGGACTGCCTTTCAGATTGTGTTAACGTCTCCGACAGAGCTTGTGGAGGAATTCTCCAGAAATTTGTTAGAGGGTGTGGAAGTTCTCTTCCCATAAACACCCTCGCTGGAGTATATCCTGTACTACTGTGTTTGGCAGAATTGAAGGCAAAAGTTAGGCTGGGCACATACTCATCCCACTTCCTATGGTCGTGTTGAGATAAGATAGTTAGGGCATATTTCAGGTTTCGGTGGACCCGTTCAGCTTGGTTAGGTTGCGGATAATAAGGGGCTGTGAAAATTTGTTTTATACCATATTTAAAACACATATCTGCCAGAAGCGCAGATCTGAACTGGGTTCTATTATCAGAAACCAAGAATTTAGGATAGCCAAATTTAGGAAAGATTTTCTAGAATAACGTGGAAACAACTTGGGAGGCTAACTGAGAGCGTACCGGTTCAATGAAGGTAAATTTGGTGAAACCATCAATGACTGTGAGTGCACAGGTATTTCCATTCCGACTTCTGGGTAATGGACCAACAAAGTCTATATAAACTCTCTCCCAGGGGTAGTTAGGAGTAGTAGAACTCATTTCTCCAGGGGGAAGGGTGTTCCTAGGTTTACATGTTTGGCAGTCATGACAGGTTTTTACCATCTGGGCTATTTCTGACTTCATGTTACCCCACCAAAACTCCCTACAGATTCGCTCAGAAGTCTTACTAATGCCCATATGTCCAGCAGTTGGTAAGGAATGGAAATAGGAAAATAGCATGGCCTTGAGGGCATCTGGAACCACCACTCTACCCCTTTGAAGTCTGCTTGTTCCATGATATAATAATCCATTCTTAATGAAATAATTGTGGGATGGGCTTCCCTGTCTGATTTGCTCGATCAGCTGTTTTAGCTGCGGATCTGAATTCTGGTGATCCCTAATGTTTGTGAAGGACAGAGGTATTTGATGTAACAGCATAGAACAATGAGTTGGATTCTCAATTGGTTTGTCGACCGCTCTAGATAGACAGTCTGCTACCCTATTTTTAGAAGCTGGGACATGATGGATTACAAAGCGAAAGGATGACAATTTTAAAATTATTCGTCCAATTTTTCCTAGTTGCTTGGGATGTTTAAACAACCAGGTTATCGCCCCATTGTCTGTGTATAAATGGAATAGTTTTGGCTGTAGATAAGTCCTGAATTTTTCGACCGCCCAACAACAAGCAAGACACTCCAATTCATAAGATGGCTGCTTCTGTTCAAAATTATTTAAGGTTCTACTAGCATAAGCTATAGGCTTTAGCTTCCCATCGAACATTTGGTGAAGAACCCCCCCAAGTGCCACCTGACTGGCATCCACGAACAAATGGAATTCTTCGTCAAAGTTAGGAAGTTGAAGTACAGGCGGAGACGACAGACATTGTTTCAATGTGACAAAAGAATCTTGCTGCAAACTGGTCCATTTGAAAATGACATCTTTCTTGCGGAGTGCATTCAGAGGGGATGCTATCTCCGCATAATTTGGAATAAATTTCGAATAAAAACCGCACATACCGAGAAAGCGTGACACCTCCTTAACTGACTTAGGAGCAGGGAATGCCGAAAGGGTTTGTGTTCTCTCTGGGTCAGTGGTAAGTTCGCCATGGGAGATTCGATGTCCAAGGAAGGTAATGGATTCGTGGGCCAATTTCATCTTCTCTGGATGGACCGTTAGACCAGCTGCCCTTAGCTTCTCCAATATCAGTTTGACATGACGAAGATGTTCTTGGAGGCTCTTGGAATAAATGCATAAATCATCAATGTATGGATACACACAAGAATATTTTAAATCACCTAGCACCTTGTCAATTAACCTCGAAAAGACCTGAGGAGATGTGGTTAAACCAAATGGAAGACGATTATATTGATACAGCCCAAACGGTGTGACGAAGGCGGTATACTCCTTTGAAGGCGATGTCAAAGGAATTTGATGGAAGGCAGAATTTAAATCAAGAATCGTGAAATATTTGGCAGAGCCCAAATATTGTAGGGCGTGTTCTATCGAAGGCGTAGGAAAATTATCGGCCTTGACCTGCTTATTGAGTTTACGATAGTCGACCACTAGTCTTTCGGAGCCATCTCTCTTGGGGATGAGAAAGGCAGGTGAACACCAGTTTGATAACGAAGGCTGGATAATACCGTCAGCGAGTAACTTATCGACATGAGCCCTCATCATGGCCAATTTTGGCGGTGAACAGTGATATGGAGGGGATCTGACCGGAGTTGAATCGAGCAATTCAATCTCATAACACATCAGGTTGGTTTGGCCTAATTGTGAAGAGATTACGTCGGAATAGCCATCGACGAGACATTTTATTTCGTTTGTTGGACGACTCAGATTATCTTCGCCGCCGAAGGAAACCTTTTCCCTGTTGGAATGGGTGTTGCTTGCAAGTGGAGCATTTTGGCATTGCATATTAACAATTGATGACGGGGGCGAATCGGACGACGCTAACGAAGTGTAGGAATTGAAGTGGAAAGGGAATTTCTTATCTGGACAGTTTTCAAAGGAAAACGCGTCGTGGTAAAGCACGATTCGCGTCCTTTTGATGAAATCCTGACCCAATATCATTGGGACAGGCAAATCGGACAAATAGAATGTATGTCGCCACGATAAGTTTTGAATACGGACTCTCAATGTAACATATCGTGTCAAGATAATCCGAGCTGCAATGATATTCCGACACGTAATGTCACACTGTTGGGTTCGTCCCGTGCGGGGAATTTTACGCCAAGTATTAATGTCAAGCATCGATAAGGAGGAGCCGGTATCTAATAAAGCTGGAATTTTTGCGGAATGAACATCGCAATTTACAAAAGGCATCTCAAGTTGGTCATTTATATTGGAAAACGAAATAGCTGGCCGGTTTCTCGCGGATCTCGCGGAGCGATTTTCACTAGCTCTTCGCCGACAGTCGCGGAAAGAATGTCCACGATTATTACAAAAGGAACAAATTGTTACATGGGGGAATGCAACCGACTGTGAATTGGGAGAAGGAAACGAGTTTGCTAAGTTTAACGGCGCCTCAGCCGCCGAATATTCGAGGCGGTTCATGAGTCCCTTAGCTGCATTACTCATCAACTCCTCCAGCTGACCGAACGTCTGGGGGCGAGTAGCGAAGGTCAACGTCGACTGCGACATAGGATTCAGCCCCTCCAAAACCAATTCTATGAATTCTTCCTCAGAATACTTTTTTCCGAGTGCTTTAGCGGCAACTTGGACGGAATAATAAAAGTCGCGAGGGGACTCGTGCGGCATCTGAAATCGTTTGATTTTGGTTGTCAGAAGTCGTTCGTATTCCCTTTTTGAGACGAAAGTATCCCATACTTTAGTTATTATATTATCCCATGGAAGTCTCTGGTTAACGACCGCGAGCCAGAATTGGCGACAATTAGCCGGAAGTTTAGACAGCAACAGAGTAAACAAATAATGTTCTGGGATCAAAGACAAAGACAAAACATCGCATACCGCTGATATGAATTTAAACCAATTCTCCGACGTGGGTTCATGGAAAGGGGAAATTTCAAGCAACAGCTGATTAGCGACTTTTACACAATCCGAGAAATGAGGCTTCATTTCACCCCCGTTCGACGGGGTCTCTTCTGCGGGTTCAGGAAGCATTCCAACGCCCCTTTTACCGCGTTCTTTAGACATATCTGATACGAAATAACAAGATATTAAACAAACAGGGATCTCGAAAGGAGATGGAATGACTGAGATGACAAAGCGGAATGATTCACAATATAATCAAATACCAGGAGAACTATACCACCAAAAACCAAAAATACCCTTAAACAAACTAAAACTATTCCACAAATTGCAAATTCCAAAATAACCGAACATATAGCACCCTTATAGTTAGAGTTACAGAATACTATCTCTCCGGTGCCTCCAATTATGTGGCGACCCAAAGATTACCGCCACATACAGCTCCAACTAAATGCTATATCGTACACATAACAAAATAACATAAAATATCAACTACACTTAACCACTTCAGAAACTGTGGACTTATTGTTACCGTCTCTCCAACAGGAAACTTTTCACTCTTTCGTCCCCTTTCTCTGTCACTCTCCCTCTTCTCTCCTTTTTCTTTACCACTCCTGTCACAGCTCGCTCGCCGTCTCTGTCGGTGGTCTGCGTCGTTTTCTTGACTGCCCGCTCTCGCCTGACGTCGCCGCTCGAGGGAGGGGGTACGGCGGGTCGTTTAAATGCCCGTCTCCTCGACTTCGTATTGGTTAAATTCGTGATTAAGTGATATACCCCTACGAAAAGGAGGGAATGGGAAATAGGGGAAATATTCGCCCTATATAAAGCGCGTTGCTGTGGTAGCGGCCATTCGGCGGGCCATTCGGTGAGGCCATCCGTGTTCTGTTCATCGATGAGAAAGACATCGATAAGTGCTTTCGTTAAGTGCGGAGTTGTGGGGAAAATTGCTGCAATATGTATTTAAAAATCACTGTGGTTATTATCCATGTCATCTGCATATATTTCCTGGGACTGATTTTATTCCAATTCCGTCAAAATATTTCTTTTATAAAAATTAATGCTAACGTGAAATTGAGTGACATTGGTGATAACCCTTTTCCAGTCTCAATATGGCCAAATGGCCAGTTGCCTCCACGGGTTGCAGTGGAGTGACAAGAGCCGTCACTATCGCAAATGGCATCCTCTGGTGGGAATATTAGGTGGTGGTGCTCGGCTATGGTGGTCATACATCGCTCTCTGCCATTCCGAGGAGGCACGTTGCAGGAGGGGTTCTTGTCCTAATCGGACATCGTTGTTGGGACGAGCAAGGGACTTGGTCAAACAAAAACGTCTTAAATGGAGCTGAATTTTGAAAATTTCTTTCATGGTTACTTCTTCATTGCTGCTAACATAAGCAATCTCACAAACAAATGTTTAATTTCCTTACGTGTGCATGCAATATTTTTAAATAGGAAGAAAATGGATTATTTATGATGAAGAAAAGAACTTTAAAACGGTACTTCGCTTACGCACAGGTATATAATTTATTTCTAATACTCCATTGCGCAAAATGTGCCCATTTGTGATATGTTGTACACTGTCATAAGTTGTTTAAATTATTTATCAGAAGCGAAATTTTTTCAGCAGTCAAGCTGCTCATTGAAACCAACTGTTGCATATGTAATTTGACTGCGTTTTTGATATTCTGCACCTTTTCACTTTCAAGTCCCCTAAACACATCTGCCTAACACATTCGTTACTTTTCGATCTGATTATTTTGGCACCCGTCGTCTGATGTAAGTTGAAAAGTCAGTCATTTGTCTCTCTGCTCTCCTCTTAACAATACTCGAATCACCTTCCCGCCACTTTCTTTATATCACCTGTTCCTAAATCTTAACTTCCTCCCTCTTTAGTTTCTACTTCAACTTTCCATCCTCTCACTTATTCTCCGTTTTTCTATTGTTGTAGTTCTGTAGGTTCTCACATTTTCTTTCTGATATATTATTTTACCAGCATCCTGAACTACAGATTACAAAAGTGTGCTAATCGTCATTACTATTTATATTCCATAGAGTGAGACTTAGGCAATGAATGAAGATATCCCCTATGAGATAATAAATGAGAGTAAATAAAGGTTTCCTCTATGAATGAGGAAGGGAAAGTGAAATTTTGAGGTTCGGTATAAAGGCTAGACCTGGAGATGATGAACAGAATGCAGTCCAGTAAAAACAGAAGGCTATTTTATACATTATAAATAGAAACAAAATAATTGGGTAATTTTAATGGTGGGGTTGTCATTGCTAATGCTCTGCAAATCATGTATAATGAGGGCATTAAATCCAAATATGGATTAATTCATAGCAACAGCAGTAGTAGGTAATAAATGGAATAAAATGCTTACCTAGCTAATGACCACCAAAATTCCTCTCAAATTAGAGAATGACATTGGACTCTACAAATTCATTATTCATCCAATATTGATATTTGTGTGAGGTTTTTGCAGTTACATCAAAAACTAAAATAAAAGAGCTTAACATGTTTCAAAATAAAACCATACACAATGAAAAACCAACCTAGGCTATGAAGAGTAAAAGAAATTAAAATTCCAAATGCTCCAGTACGTAATCGAAAAATCTGATGTGGCTAACGCTACTTTCTCCATATTTGGGATATAGGTATTTAAATTATTATGAATAACATATAAGGAAAATTATTATTTTGTTTCGTGAAAGAATACAGTCATCCTTATTGCCATAAATTATATTTTGAATATGTTTACAGAATTCACCGCAACATGGTGGTGGAGCTGTATACTGGAAATTACGAAAAAAGTTGAATATCTCCGAAATGGATGGTTCTACGAAAATTTGTTTCAAACAAAACCTGGAAGAAATATTAATCTCTACATCTTTGGTCCTCACAAGGATTACCAATACTCATGTTTTTAAGGAGGTATTTGATGGAAACCGGAAAAACATTATTTATAAATAGTTCTTCAACAATAACTGCTATGGAAAATTGTTTCAAATGAAAGCTGTAGGAAATTACATTCCCTATAACCTTTGTATAGAATTGTATATACAATAATGATGTTTTATCGGAAATATTTTGCCAAAACCAAATGGGGTTCCGAATAAACCTCGACGTCCGGTTAACCGTTATTGTCCAAAAAGTAATCAGCACTTTGTGCTCTTGCTAAAGTGTTAGATATGAATTTGGTGATGATATGGCAAGTAATTTGTGAGTTAGAGCGACCACAATCACATAGACACACAGACGTCATTCTGAAAATAGTCTTAACATGTTCTGGGGACCTCAAAACATGTACCTATTTCTGATGAAATCTCGAAGTCAATTTTTTTCATGAAAACGATACTTTCTTTATAAAAGCTATTTATGGAAATGGCCTTCTTTAAAAAAGTCCTCACCTTCTGACAAACAATTACCCAGGGTTAAATAATAAGTTGAAAGAGGGCCTAGCATGAAAACAATTTTTGTAATAAGGAAAATTTTAGCCTTATAAAATGAACACTTCATGTTAGCATTGCTAACTAAAAACTAACGTGAGCACTCAATAGGCTCCTCTTGCACTTGTTACTGGTCAAGAGGCCCAATAATAGTATTCTTGACTTAATTTCTGTATTAAGCATTTTCTTTGAGTCATGCTTGTGTAGTTTGTTCTATTCAGTATACTGTTTTAACATGGCAGTGGCAGAACTAGGTCGGGGCTGTGCCCTGGGACCCAGTCAGCTAAATTACACAGTACAGAGTCATCAAAATCAGTAATGCTGGTCACTTCAGGGGGCCTGCCAATCTTTCTTTCTTGCCCCAGGGCCCGTTGCTTACTTGTTCCGCCACTGTTGTGCGGGTAAAATCATTTTCCATCTTTTTATTTAACTTTAGGAATGAAACAATGCAAAAAATATCTTAATGCAGGAGTACTATTTACTTAAGTGTAACCGTGTATTTGGATATATTTTAGATATTGGAATTTAAGACATACGAACAGAAAGTATTGAAGCAAATATTCATATTCAGGCATTTTGTGTAACCAAATTATAAGCTGATATAATCAAGTTAAACTTATAATTGTATTCACTTTAATTGTAGTTATTAGTTTAAGTATTAGTGTTAGATATTTTTTTATTTATGAGTCTGTGAAGCTGTAGATACCAATCAGTTTGTTCAAAAATCATATGTAATGCCACGTCACCAAGGCTGAAAAGGGTGTTACACCATTGGCCATTTGTGGATCAGGAAACTGCTGTCATCACTACGGTTGTTTTAATTTGATGGCCAACCATCTGTGGACCATTGCTTCACATCCCATGCCAGTACGCAGGAACACCCCCAGTGCACCAAGCTCCCCGACTGTGAAAAGGCTCCACAACCAGCAGCCTATGGGAGAAAGTGAATAATGACTCTTAAATAACCTTGGTGACAATGGTAAGGCAACTGCTGTCAACATAAATATCAAATGTCAATTACCAAATACAGACTTAGAATTAAGTAATATAATTTATGTCTACATTATGGCTGATCAAAGAGACATCCCACTTTACAACCAAACTAATTGGAATGTCCCTTTTATAAACAATAGACCAATCAGGTCCCTTCCCTCCCTCCTCACCTCAACTCACTAACAACTTAACTGCAGGTTTTAGTTTTCATTACTTTAATTATTGCACTTAATGTACAAGATTGCCAAAAAACAAAAGAGGGAAATGGAAGTTCAGAAGTCCTGCAAAGTGTTTTATTATATGTAATTTATTGTATGATTTTTGTTTCCAATGGATTTTTTGAAAATGTGTTGTTATTGGTTAAAATTCAAGAACGAGCACTTAAAACTTGCTTTCCTGAGGTATCTTCATTAGCCATAACAAGGTCCTAAAATGACAATGGTTTTTTTACAATGTTGTTATGGCTAATACAGATACATGAAAGAATTATGCAAAGTGATTATTTAAGTGGTTGTTGTTGATGAAACGATTGTTTTTACACGTGTTTATGCCATGAAAGCACACAGTATTAGTGTTATTTAGGTTTAATTCTACTCAACTCCCACTGCTGTCATATGGGATATAGACTTTTGTCTCATGTTTGTTTATAATGTTTTCTATATTTTTAAGTTGTAACTTGTGGTTTGAAAAAATTATAATTGAAGGGCGGAAATGAAAAAAAAACAATCATAAAAGAATGGTAAAAAAAAACAAAAAAAATTGTATAAAGTTTTAAAAATATAAAAGAAAAATTGAAAAATACTGCAAAATATAAAAAAAAATGAAAAACGAAAAAAATGAGAAAATATCATTCTAAAGCCCTGCAAAGTTTTTTGATACGAAATAATTATGCAAAGTGATTATTTAAGTGCTTGTTGTTGATTAAACGACTGTTTTTACACGTTTATGCAATGAAAGCACAGCATTAGTATTATTTAGGTTTAAGTCTAATCAACTCCCACTGCTGTCGTATGGGATATTGACTTTTGTGTCATGTTTGTAGTGTTATCTTTTTATATTTTTAAGTTGTAACTTGTGGTTTGAAAAAATTATAATTGAAGGGCGGAAATGAAAAAAAAATAAAAAATCGTGAAAGAATGGTAAAAAAAATACATTTAAAAAGTTTTAAAAATATATAAGAAAAATTGAAAAATACTGCAAAAAACGAAAAAAAACAAAAAAAAAGAATATCATTCTAAAGCCCTGGAAAGTCTTTAGTTTATTGTATGATTTTTGTTTTCAACAAATTTTTTGAAAATGTTTTATTATTGGTCAAAATTCAAGAACGAGCACTTAAAAATTGCTTTCCTGAGGTATCTTCATTAGATATAATTGAAGGGGAGAAATGAAAAAAATACACAATTGTGAAAGAATGGTAAAAAAAACGAAAATACATATAAAGTTTTAAAAATATGAAAGAAAAATTGGAAAATACTACAAAAATAATGTTATGGCTAATACAGATATCTGAAACAATTATGCAAAGTGATTATTTAAGTACTTGTTCTTGAATTAACAACTTTTTACACTTGTTTATGCAATGCAAGTACTGAATATTAGTATTAGTTAGGTTTAAGACGTCATAGTGTTTTATATTTTTATTTATATAAGCTGTAACTTGTGGTTTGAAAAAATTATAATTGCAGGCTGAAATGGAAAAAATTGAAAAGAGAAATGATAAGCAATACAAAAAAGAATAAAAGCATTATAAACGAAAAAATAATTAAAAATAAGACCAAAAAAGATAATAAAGCTCTGCACGGTTTTATGTGAACCTTATTTTAGAATTTTAATTCAAAAATGTTATTTTCACATGTCCTTGTTTGTACAAACTGCCTTATAGGCACACTGTATTAGTTTTAGTTAGTTGTAAGTTTTATTGCTCTTCTATTTGTGTCATATAGGATAGTATATATATAGTTATAGCACTGAAATTGCTGGCAAATGGGATTACCTAATATTATTTTAAAATAAAATTAAAAGGCACAAACTTGGCAGCAATTTCTGTGAAAAGAAATTTTTCTATACCTATACTACTAACATTTATGCTTAGCATTACTGAAAAAAACTATGAGCTCTCAGTAGTGCCTTAACTTCTCTGGTTGGTCTATTTTGCATGTGTCTTAGTTTGGTCTTAAGTCTTGATTATTGCACACACGTCATACTAGATTACCCAATATTAAACAAAAGAAAATATAATAAGCCCAATGGGGTTACTCATTTGACAGTGGTATGTAAACAAAAATAAGAATTATGGTCCTCACCTATGCTTGCTCACTTAGTTATAAACTTTGTTCATTTTTACTTTCTCCATACATAGTATAGGGAGAGTATTGTGATCACGAAAAAAATCCACTTTGAGATTTCGACGGAGGTCCCTAGAACACTTTTAGACTATTTTCGGAATGGTGTGTTTGTGTGTGAGGGGGAGGATGTATGTATCTGATTGTGGGCTCTCAACTCAAAAAGTACCTGTCATATTAATATCAAATTTCATATATAACACTTTAGCATGAGCACAAAGAACTGATTAGTTTTTGGACAATACTGCTTAAGCGGAAGTCGAGGTTTATTCAAAACCCGATTCGGTTTTTGCGATATTTGTCTGATAATACGTCATTATTGTATTCATTGACCATTAAAAAATGTAGAAAATATAATTTCCTACATCTTTTATTTCAAACAATTTTCCATAGCCGTTATTGTTTAGGAATTATTTATAAATAATTGGTATTTTCGGTTTCCATCAAATATCTTAAAAACGTAATTATTGGTAACCTTTGTTAGGACTAAAGTTGTAGAGAATAATATTTCTTCCAAGTTTTGTTTGAAACAAATTTTCATAGAACCATCCATTGCAGAGATATTTAACTTATTCTTAAATTTCCAGTGTACAAC
Organism: Uropetala carovei; assembly: GCA_036926305.1. Taxonomy (NCBI): domain Eukaryota; kingdom Metazoa; phylum Arthropoda; class Insecta; order Odonata; family Petaluridae; genus Uropetala; species Uropetala carovei. The sequence goes on along the minus strand of JAXCHB010000242.1, from coordinate 3,860,412 downwards.
GCCACCACCATGTAGCGGTGAATTCTGTAAACGTATTCAAAATATAATTTACGGCAATAAGGACGACTATTCTTCTACGATATGAAATAATAATTTTACCTTATAATGCTATAATAATTTAAATTTCTATAACCCAAATATGGAGAAAGTTGTGTTGGCGTCATCAAATTTTTTTATTATTTTAATTATTGATTTCGTCATTTTAAATACACGTCATCACTTATATATTTCCATTCATTGTACATCTGCATCTTCCACAATCTTCACAGTACATTTAGATAGCATTTTCATAATATTTTTTACTATACTCTGTGTCATAAACGTGAAATGCTTAATTAAAGATTAAAATAGAGGAATACTCTTATATCTATGAAAAAGTAAACAATAATAACATTATGGATTAAACTAAGCAAAAAATATACTCTTCTTAAACAAGCATGTCTATGATTATTATACAAGCATATTATATCTTGATATTATCACATTAAACTTAAAAAAATGTTCAGAATCGAATGTCTTGTTGTGATGCTTTAATTTCTACTCCATTTCTCTGTTACTGTATATTCCGGCGTGCAATGGCTTGCAGAGATAAATCATTTCACTCATTTCTGTATTTCTTGCAACATTGCAGAGGCTCTATAACTAAAAGCCAATCTGTGTTAGTAAAAATAGTTTATCCAGTATGACTAGAAACTTTTTGGAATTACAAATAATAACTTTTTATCATCATAGAAACTTCAATTTGAGCAGTTGATGCATTTGTAACTGTTTACACACATTCCCTGCTTCATAAGTTTTCAACTGAATCTGTGTAATGTACTTTTGGCAGACACTGCAACTTTGCAGTGAAGAATTTGAGGCTACGTACCTGTTAGGTTCTGTTGGTGAGATGGCCTAGGTTTAATTTATCATAGGTAACAGTACCTTCTTTATTCAATTGGGATTTTTAATTATTAGATGCATTTTGCAGGTAATTATGTTGAAATATACATTAATAGATGAAAACATTATTAGTTAATACTACTGGGTGGTATATTATAATTGGATGTGCTATGATCAACAATGTTATCATTAGCTTTTGTTATGTTCGTTAGCAGTTTTACATTCAGCATTGTTAATTTTCATTCATGGAGAAGGTTTTTTGTCCATTCTCTTGATTGGTAGCGATTTGAATCTTTCTGCTTGACTCATCCAGTAAGGATGTTGGGATGGTTGTCTGATCTCTGGCGGGTTTCAGATACATCTGATGGACTTCTTGTTCAAGTTATTGTCTGAAAGTGTTTTGTTGGAGGTGTAGCTTTTTTTCTTGGCGAAGGTGATGTCTAGGTTATTGTATGGTGAAAAGGAGGAGGGTGCTATATTTATGGTCTTAGGGAAAGCCGTGTGTACAGTCTTTAAGGAGATGAAAAAATCCATGTCTCTTTCCCTCCCTCCCCCCGAGACCTCCTCTTCCCCTACGTCAGTGCTGGCGAACCTTCTATTGCCTGCGTGCCAATATTATCGAAATTGTCGAATATTTTCCACCCCGTGTGCCAGAAAAAAGTTGTTGATTTTTTTTGCATGCCAATGTAATTAAATTCGTGATCAAGACGTAATACACCGATATTTGTAACCATAAAACTAATGTTTACAATAGCTAAATAAATAGCACATATGTTTTTGCGGCACTAACTCTGTACGATATATGCTTTAATTGGTTTTTGCCTTTGCTTGTCGTGCCAACCAAAATCCTCTTGCGTGCCATAGGTTCGCCATCGCTGCCCTATATCCCTTTCCCCAAAATATTCACAATCTCTTAGTAGATCAGTCCCTAGCATCCCACCCTCACAATAAAACCTTCCACACCTCCATTAAAAAGCTTAAATAATCCTCTCCTCCTCTTATTTATGGACTGCTGAAACTAATATATCCATTAAATGGGTGTTTATTACTCGTATGGATGTTATGAGTTTTCCGAGTGAATTCTGGTAGGTCTATAGTGCGCTGTTCGATCCGCTGAAAGCCCCCATCGAGGAGCCAATGGCACAGTCTAAGCTCTTCGTTTGTGAATGAGAGTCGTGTGATTTTATAGGTCCCTGGCACGAAGTTCACTCTTCTGTAAACCTAATGCATTAAGAGTTGTCAGTGAAGAATGATTTCACTTAGACTTTTTCTGCATTGGCTGAAAGATTTGAGGGAGTGTAGTAGAGAGAGAGAAGAACTCTGTCTAGACCTTTTCCATGGAGTGTATGAGATTGAAGGGTAGTAGACAGAGAAAGACAAGCCTAGACCTTTTCTGCTGTAAATGTGAAATTGAAGGGCTGGAGGCAGGGAATGATGTCGCCTATAGGCTGCTATGATTGAGATATTCTAGAGTGTTAGGTTGGGTATGACTTAGCCCACACTCTTTCTAATGTGACTGAGAGATGCATGAATGAATAAGTCCTGTCAAGGAGTACCTTCCCCCTCCCCCCAAGGTATGTGCATCTGAATGCACTATCCTTTTTCAGTGGGAAGAGGAGATAATATTTTAAATGAATCCTAAAATAATGGAGCATGGAGAATCATTTCCTTAAAGACTGCCAAAAACACACGGTTTTCTCTAGGTTCATAATTATTGCATCGTCTTAACACCTGCATTTTCGTAGGCATTAGCTTCACCAAGGATAGTAGCCACATCTTGCAGCTAAACACTTTATGCCCTCAGGCAATGGCTTGGGCTGGAAGGCTATCTCTTGCGTCTAAATCACCAGTATTCTTTCTTCTGTCAAAAAGTCCTGTTGGTCCGAATCTGTCGGAAAGATTTGATTAGTTGCTCATCAAGCAGATGAACAAATAAAACTTGCGGCAGGAATGAAAATTCCGCAATCCTCTTTATAGGACTGTGAAACCATGTAGCAAAACCCACTGATAAACGTTGTGAAGAGTATTTCCAAATGAAAATTTTGCCATGCAGCTACTTAACTAACAATGTTTGCTATTAGTAGAGTATAGAATTGATGAGACTGGTTTTATGTTAGGGATATAGTTAGGTTCACTTCATTGTGATAACCTGTAGACAGATTGGTGATTATTATCCATTAAGCCAGGCTCTCTACATAATCCTATTTTCCTGAAAATTCTTTATCTGTTTATAATTTTCCTTACACAATTTCAGTGCCTATTACTAAGTATTATTTTTCAAAGCTTCCATACTTCTGTTCCAAGCGATGTGTTACTCCATACATAACATTTTTTCTACATCTTCTGTGTGTATTCTTTTTTCCCATGAGATAATATGGTATCCTAAAATGAGATATAACGTACATTAGAGAACTATTAACCAAAGTCAGATATGAATTTTGAAGAATTTTTAGAGTAATGCAGTACAAATTAGAAGTAAAGAAATCAAAGTTCATATTTTCCTAGGTCAAAACTCATGTGAGGGCTATCACCAGCTTTCCATTTCTGCTTCCTACCTATCTGATTATTTGATGGGAAATAAATAGTTGTAGTAGAATTACTGAATCCTAGGTTGCATTGAATAATAAGCATGCTGTTAAACACTGATATTTATTTACCTGCTTAATGAATTCTGCCAACGACCCTATATATTGAAAATCCCTATCTCTATCAGGATCTTTTTCCCTTGCCATACCCTCAGCTCGACGAAGAAAAATAGAGAACACTAGGTGCCTGTTTCCGTAATTGCAGCAGGTAAGATTCCACAACTTCTGTTTCCATGAATTTTTTTATGACGCTCCAGATTAAACGTAGGCAGGTCGCCTACCGTTCTTTGTCATTTATCCGGAATCATTCGTTACCATCGCTGACAGTATCTTTTTCTCCTTCCATTTAGACTGCTAGGAAAAATATTTAGTTTTAACTATTATATATATATATATATATATATATATATATATATATATATATATATATATATATATATATTTAGTTTTAACTATTATATATATATATATATATATATATATATATATATATATCGCAAAAGAAATATTGCTATTATCAATAAAATCAAATTAATAAATTTACCTTAAATACAGCAGAAATTCCTCAGGAATATTCTTTTTAGTAATTAATATTTTCGGACTATGCACCGTGTGATATTGGTGGAAAAAATAAAACATCTTTGTAATTCTGTGTAATAGCTTGTTTGTTGTCTTCCGTTGCTTTTCCACATCCATCCTGCGTGAGGGAGAATAATCAATAAGTCAGTCTGAAATCTGCATTTAAAAAGTCATATCAGAGAGAATATTAATGTTACGCTGTAATTAATCACGAACATTCATGTTTATAATTTTCTTTGTTTCTTATTATTGAAATACGTCCTTTTTTTTCTTTCTCATAGGAAGTATCAGGAGAGTACTGTTATTGTGAAAACATTCAACAGATTTTTACGGAAATATTTTAGGTGTCGCTGAATCCGAAAAAGTGGTTTTTGCAATGCCGTCTGTCTGTTACAGCCTCTGGAGCCTAAACGGTAAAGCGAAAATGAATGAAATCTCGAACTTATTTTATCATGCAGAGCAGAGTATATGTGGAAATGGTTGTCATAGCTCAGTAATTAAAGGTAGTTTATTCCACACATTTTTAACAACAATTTGATTTTCTCAAAAACAGCTCTAACAATTTTGATCAAATTTCATACGGTTACTTGAGTCTACGTCTTCAATAATACTGGATAGTTCATATTTTCTCAAAGAATGATTATAAGGCTAGTTTATTCTAGGCAACTTGAGCAATAATTTGATTTTCTCAAAAATGGCTCGAACGATTTTGATTAAATTACGTAGTTACTTGATTATACATCTGAAATTTTACTATGTATTTCATTTTTCTCAATGAATGAATATAAGGCTAGTTTATTCTTGGACAACTTTAACAAAAATTGGATTTTCTAAAAACAGGCTCATACGATTTTCATTTTCTAAAGATAACTAAACGACGCATTAGTACCCATATATGAGAAAGTTTGTACAATGTATGTTGTACCGATTTTTAGGCACAGTTCGCTTCCAGCGTGAGTGCCTATTATCATAAGTCTGTCTGTCTGTCCATCTCTGTCTGTCCATCCGTCTGTCCTCATATTCGGTCTCGGCTTCTACCAAACAGATTTTCATGAAATTTAATATTAAGGACTTATAATCAAATATGAGAAAATCACAAAAATTAATCACCTAAGCCAATCAGGGGTACCACTTTAGTGGTGATAAAAAATCAACTTTCCATCATATCTCATAAAGTATTGCTCATATCAAAATATTTTTCAAATACAACGTAAAACTAATAAATTAGAGTATTTTTTTTACTATACATTTTTATCGTAGGATTAGCCGTTATCCATAAAATCAAACAAGAAAGTCTTAAATGGAGTTGAACTTGGAAAATTTCTTGCATCGTTACTTTTTCATTGTTGCTAACATAAACAATCTCACAAACAAACGTTTAATTTACTTATGTGTGCAAGCAATATTTTGACATAGGAAGGAAATGGATTATTTATGATGAGGAAAAGAACTTTAAAACGGTATTTCCCTTACGTGCAGGTATATAATTTATTTCTAATACTCCGTTGCACAAAACGCGCCCATTTGTGATATGTTGTACACTTTCCTAACTTGTTTTATATACCAATCAAAGCAACCATTTATTTAGATTAGCTACGAAGCTACTTTCAATATGATTAAAAAGTCATTTAATCCTAAATTTACTCGTGAGCCTATTTACGTTAATAAGCATCACAGATGTATGAAATTATGGTTTTAGTTACAAAAAGGGAAGATTATAACTTTCAAACAATGAAATAAAGAGTCAATTGCTCTGATTAAATCATTAGAAACGCTTCCCATATGCAGTCAAAAGAATAATTTACCTTAACTATTAATGTTGGACGTCCAGTGTCATCGAATGGATCTCAAGAAACATCAAGACCCCGAACAGGTGACCGAAAGACAGGTGGGACAGAGCTTGATAAGTTCTTGGGGCAAACTTGGAGAAGGGAGGCAGTTGACAGGGAAAACTGGAAAAGTCTGGGGGAGGTCTTCATCCGTCAGTGGATTGAAAAAGGCTGATGTGGGCTGATGATGATTAACGTTGCTATGCATCAATAATTTCGATGCTTAAACAACAGTTTGAAGCTAGTAATGCTTTTATTTCGTCTATTTGAATGTTTAATTGGCACTAATTGAATCTGAGACGACAAGGATGGTGGCCTTGGCAACGCCCGGAAAGAGTACGAAAAATCCACAATATTTCGAAAACAATTGCGTATATCTGAACGTTTCGACCACGTAGCGTATATTCATCACAATAATAAGTTAGTATAGTGTTTTAACCATCGAGTAAAGAAAAACGAAAATCGGTCCATATTTACGTATCTTTATGAATGAAGAAAGAAAACCTTGCACTAGGAAAAATCAAAAATCCCGTGTAAGCTTACGGGAAAATATAGTTGTCTTATGAATTCGAACACAGGACACTTTATCAAATGAAAATATTTTTCCAGGGACCTCATAGCAGATAGAAACAAAACGTCGTTTACCGCGTATCTTTACGACGAACGGTTCTTGAGAAATACGCCGCTTTAATGCATACATACAATTAGAATTTTAATATTATAAGAAGTCTTACAATTAGTGTACCCTCCCGGCCTACGATGGGAATTTTTTTAATGCATGTGTAGGTTGTTTAAAATTAATAACAAAACTGCCCAAAAATTGCCTTGTGAACTTTTTTCTCCATATCAACAAAAATTCGCATACAAAAAAGTCTGCGATGAAAGCATCCAAATATGATAAGAAGTTTATCAGGAACACGGTAAAAATGCTAATAAAAACAAACATCGCTTTCTCAAAGTAAAATTTGCATTGACTTTATTTAATTTCAATTAAGATCTTATTTTGGTCGTTATTATACAAACACATCACAATTTTTATACAAATAATGATCCGATACATTTATATTTAAAATTAAATTTAAAATTGGCTTCTTAAAATTTGTTAAGCTGCAGTTGAACATGCAAAAAATTGTGTTAATGCATTCGAACAGTCGTGATCTTTTTACGAAAGAAGTGAGCTTTTTTCTAATTCTGTTGCGTTATTCTTACCAATGCCAAAAAAATACAAACATGAGGAGAATTGACTGTATCTTATGTAATTTGTCTAATTTAATGGGAAAAAAAATTCCGTACACTTACTTTATAACTGTTTTAAACTTAGATATGTATCCGCTCACGTAAATTAAACAGTTTACGTAACGAAGGTAAACATATGATTTATGATTTCTCAACAATGAATGCTTCGTCACAACATTATAAATTAATATTCAAATTTCAAAACATAACATAGCTGTTACATTTGTTTAATAAATTAATTCGATAAATTTAATTTAAAGATTTAATTTCAGTGTTTCACTGCTGTGATTTAATCGTAAAGGGAAGTGACTAGATAATTTAGCAAATATAAGGGAAACAGAAAACATCGCAAAGCGGAGGGAATCTTTCCTTTGTTGACCCCTTTGAGGGAGGCGCACCTCCCTTTTTTTGAAGAAAGCCACGCAAAAATATTGAGTTATTCATAAACTGAGAGTTGCAGCAAGAGAACAACCTTCCAAGGGCAACTATCCAAAAAGTGGGTCGTCACATGAACATCTCGGGAAACATCGTAATCGTTTCTAAATTCTTTTTTTAAAGTTCGTCGTTTAACGTGTTTTTCGACAACCAAAACGATTTGCGTAGAATTTGTCGATAATATCACATTAGATGGTATGCCCTGAGTACTTCTGGTATAATTTTGTGAATGCATGACTAAAATTCACACCTTAAGGCCTCCTCATTTAGACGGATCGCCGAAGTCTTAAAATCTTTGGGCAATTATCGCGGAAACCAACGCATTTTTTGTTTGGCGTTCAACCGTAATAAAGGAATGTTTTTCTTGTGATAGTTGATAAAATGAATTGCCACCAAATCTTAAGTGTAACGCAGGGGACCATTGCTTTGTAGTGGGGAGTGTGGAGGGAATACCTTTCACGGTATGTACGTCTTAGTTAAATATAAAAAGTGATCATATTCAGAAGGAGAGCTTGAGTAAATTTTTCTCCGCTGTAAATGTTTTCTGTTGTAACTTTGACATTAGCTATCTAGTACTTCATTGATAACTAGCAGATGTCGGTTGGCGAGTACGTAGTACAATATTTAAAATGTTTTAAAGCTCCCTTTACTGATAATTGCGTTATTTTTAATAATCTTGGGTTTCCCCAATTTTTAGCTGTATTATTCTTGTTTGAACTAATTGTCACTTGGGAAATTAATACAAATGTCGGTTATATTTAGTATTGTTTTCATGCCTGTTTTATTCTTTGTTGTTTTGTGTGTATTGTTATTTCTGCAATACATTGCTGTGTATATTGTTAAATAATATTGAATAGTAATCTGTAGATATGTTTTCCAATTCCTCAAATAAAATATTGGTCGTAACCCATAACAGAAATGTTTGTAACGTTCAGGTGTGTCACCTCCGTCATATCCGGTGCGTTGTTGTGAGATTGCGTTCGATATATATCGCAAGCGGTGTTGCCAGATTGCGGTCGATACGCACGCGCATGCACGCACACATATATATCGCAGGCGCTGTTGTCAGATTGCATTCGATGTATCGAAGGTGTTTTTCTCTCTATCTTTAGCGGCGTTGTCGGATTGCGATCGATGTGTGTATCGAAGGCGTTCTCTCTCTTCGTCGAGGCGGTGGATTTGAAGTGTTTTAAAAATTTTCTTTGGTTCGCTGGGGATCGTTAGCGAAAAGGCTCGCCATTTTGGATTGGGTGAATAAAAGAAAAAAAATCGAAGGTTTATTACATATTAATTTATTGCACCAAACAGGTTTGAACAAGTTTTAACGGGCTGTAAATTCAGTGATTTGTAATTTGAGTATATCACCAGTTTTCAGCGAGAGATTAATATCTGGAAAGGTGTTGTCTTTGATGGGGTATGCACTCGGTTTACAGCTATTAACCCTCAAGAAGCAGGTAAGTTCACCATCGGAAAAATGTTTGAGGAAATCAAATGCGGGTTCTTCTTCTTTGAAGTTAACACATTCGAAGTTCTTCCCAATAGTTTGTGATATATAACCTCTAAATTCTCCAATGCCTTTGGTAACAAATCCATGTAATATACAACCTTTAAATTGAAAGTCTAAGTCCTCCAAAACTTCGATAGTGATAGAAGAAAAACACTTGGGGAAATGATGTCTGCATCCTTTGATGTATAATTTGAAAACTAGTTCCCTCAGACCACCTAGTTCCAGGTCGGCAATTTAAAAATTTTTAGTTTCCCCTTCTCCGAAAGAGCACTCAGCCATGGTAGGGAATAAACTGAAATAAAAAAACGCTATCTTTTTCTGTATATATTAGATTTCCGTGCATGTGTAAAGGAAGAAAATGAAAGAGAGAGATCACATCTTTTTAAAAATATTTATTGAATAAAAATATCATTTTTCATGACTTGTAATGACAGGAAGAAATTTTTTTTCGGTGTTATACGTTGTAATTTCCTCCTCTGTAAACACATTCAGGAACTTCTTGGGAAGGAAAATTTTTCCTGCTTCATCATGGTTAATGGTGATGGTAACTAATAATGTTACACCAAATTTGGTAGGCATCTTTTCAAAATGGGTAATTGCATATAGCACGCCTTCGGTTAAATTTTCCTTTTTAATAAAAGGTATTGTCTTTGACACACTAATAAATCTTTGTCTGATGGCCTCCATCTGTAAGGAATGTATGTATGAATATAGATATTTAATGTTTATACAAAATAAGACAAAGTAGAAAATCACGTACAAATTAATTCACTGTCTGATGTTGAATAAATATTAGAGGGGTGTATTCATTTAAAAATGAATTAATTAAATTTTTATGTATGACGCATCGAGCTATTGTCTGTTTTATCTGTTTTGGGAGCAATGATGCATCCACATTATTGTTTATAATGGTATCAATACATATGTATTGTAATGAATTTGGATTCCATTTACCCATACCTAAAAAAAGTTTGAATCAAGTATTTACCACATTTTTTATGAAATTTTTAGAAAAAAAGCAAAAGGTAGTTACTTTGCTTAGGTGATGGTCTTCCTCCTCTGCTATTTCTTCATCTATATAGCAGAATTGACACTGCGCGGAATGGGCCCAGCAGTTGCCACACTGGCAGAATAATTTTCGATGTGCACACAGCTCGTGCATCCAACAGCTTGTTTCCATTATAATATTATGCTGCAAATGCGCATACTTATATATGGAAAGTGATATGAAAAAACAACGATATCTACTCAAAGTTGCGGTCGGGCATCCGCGATCAGCACGCTCCGGAACTGTTGCTTCCGTTGGATTATTTTATGACGTGGGGGAAAAACAGCACGTGTTCTGGCTTCCGCTGATAGTGCAGTATGCTTCCGCTAAAAAATAAGCATGTGATGTGAAAAAAACTTAACACATTTTTTAAGTGATGGGGTGTGGCTTTCACTGATTATTTTATGACGGCGCTTTAGAGTATTCGCTCTTTATATTATTCTACGTCGTGAAGCCAATTGAAGCGTTAGGAGATTTTTGTGAGCGAAGAAAAGGTTGGTTCAGCGTGGAAATCGGTTAATTGCAAGTGATGATAAGGCTAAGGCTGAGTCAGCACAGAAATCATCTAATTGTGAGCGTAGAAAAGATTGGGGCAATGTAGAAATCCGTTAATTGCGGGTGTGGATAAGGTTGGGTCAGCGTAGAAATCGGTTAAAATCTATTAGGTAAGTATATACAGACTTAATTTCCTTTTCTACGATTTTATTTTGGTAATACGTTTTTGCTCTTTATAATATCAAAGTTGGAGACTTTTGATGATTGCGATTGCATTTGGAACGCAAAATAATATAAAAATTGGGTTTCTGCTGATTATTTTCAAAGTTGGGGCCTTCGATGATTGCATTAAGAGCGCAAAATAACAGCACACTTCCGTTTTTTATCATATCAGAATTGGGATTTCCGTTGATTATTTTCAAAGTTATAACTTTCACAAAATAACAGTGCACTTTCAGTTTTTATCATATCAAAATTGTGGTTTTCGCTGATTATTTTCAAAGCAAAATAACAGCATATTGCGCATTTGGAGCGTGAAATAATATCCCATTCTTTGCTATATGTTAAAGTTGTAGCTTGTAAAAATAACAGTACGCTTCTGCTTTTTTTTCAAAGTTGAATATCTGCTCTTCAATATTCCACGTTGAAAATTTTGAAGTCAGTTGAGAGTTGGAAGTTTTTGCAGGCGGGTGATTTTATTTAAACGCTAGAAATTGCTGGGGAGTACACCATCGTGGAAATTGACTCGGCATTTCGAAATCGTTTAAAAACATTGGGTAAGTGGGTATGCAGTGCATACAGATTTAATTTCCTTTTTTGAAAATATTGTTGAATTAATTTTGTTGAAGAACAGAGAGCAGTTGGAAAACGGAGCTTTAAAAATTACTTTAGTAGTTAAAACAAAATTTGTTAAAGAAGGAATTTTAAAATGAAAAATAAAACGGTCTTTCAGACGGATGATGCCAGTATTATTCTCGATCTACTTTTTGGTAAATTAATGAAGGAAAAATCCGAACATCAGGCAAAAGGATTGGGGTGGTTTTTGAGTGAAATTCTGGGACTTGAGTTAAGAATTAATAAGTACATTCCTTTGAGGGGGTCCACTTTTATCAAATTACCAACGAAAATAAAAAATACAATCTATTGTCGATGTTGTTAATTTCGATGATTTTTGTTTTAAATATTCTATTTGGGCTAAAAACGTTAATCGAGATCCTCAACGTGTTTTGAAATATAACACTGAGGAGTTTCGTCATGGATATCGATGGGATTGTATCGATTACCCCGTGCAACTTTCTAGGATTTCAAAGTTTGAAATTGTAAATAATATTTCGATTAATGTTTTTGGGCTGGATGAAAAGAATAATGTGTACCCCCTTAAAGTGGTGGATAAAGAGTTCGATGATCATCGTGACCTTTTGTTATTGTCCGAAGGTGAAAAAAAACATTACTGCTGGATTCAAAATTTTAATAAATTAGGTCACTTACCAACCAATTTACCAGCGCAAAAAAATCATATTAATTTTTATTTTTATCTAAAGAGGTGTATTTTATAATAGTTATATAGACATCTTATTTACCTTTTCAACTTTTACTTAATCGCTTTCTATTGTTCCTCTGCAGGTCGTAAAATGAAACCACTCGTACACACACAGTTGATTATAATGTAAATTACCCATTGAAAAAAATACGGTCGAAACATTCACGCAAAACCTTCATCTAACTAGAATAAATATATAACCTACTACTATAGAAAAGAGCCTTGGATTACTCAAAAATGTATGTACCTCTCTTATTTAAACATACAGCCAAAAAAAAACAAAAAAATCGAAATATTCAAAAAATCATGGAAAAATTCTTAATAGCGTTATTTTGAAACGGCAAAGATGTGTACCAAGATAGGATGCTAAGCAATGACTGTGCTGAAAGAAAGGACAGCGGGAGATGGCGTAGAGTCTCAAACGTCCCTTGGAAAAAGAAGCGACCTTGGACGTCAATTGTCTCCCGCCGCGTTGAACGTGTTAAACAGTGTAAACTGTCTCCTATTTTGATTTCATTTTCATTATCTCCAAGCCTAAACCTCCCACCTCTACCATGGCATGCCCTACTCGACTTAAAATTAAATCGGAATATTCTCATCTTATCTGCTGACAAGGAATATGCAACAGTAATAATATACAAGATTGACTATGAGGGAAAAATTAAAAATTGCTTGATGACTTCGCATACTCAGTACTCGAAAGGGATCCAACACAAAAGATAGAGAGGCAAATTAGGAGTCTTATTCAGAATTCCGCTATATGAAAAGTAGAATAAAGTAGACTACTGAGGAGGAGGGGACAAGTCCCTAACTTTTTTTGCTCAACGGCACACCTTCATGCATGCTTAAAAACATTGCAGCGCACCAAACCATCCCTAATTAATTTCACTGCATAAATACAACTTTTTAAAAAAGAAATTAGTATAAAACAAAAGTTGCAATTATATTAGATTGTTATTATTGGTAAAGTAATATACAAATATCGTAACGATATGGCAAGTACTTTTCGAGTTAGAGCGCCCACAATCACAATCACATAGACACACACACACAGACATCATTCCAAAAATAGTCTAAACATGTTCTAGGGACCTCAAAACGTATTTCCGTTGAAATCTCGAAGTCGATATTTTTTATGAAATCAATACTTTCTCAATACTACGTATATGGAGAGAGTAAAAACGATTCACCATAGGAATAATGGAGTTCCATCGAGTCTTGTGTTTTGTGTAAAAATATCTACGAGTGAAGTGTTGGATGAGAAAGAGAAATAAGGAAATTTTTTTCACACGTGCAAAAATTTGAATTTTGTTGGGGGGCAATGTGACGTAACGACCCTATGATTCACTGCGCCACAAGATAAATACCAGATAAATTGCTTTGCTGTGACGTGCGGCCATGGTTCCGCTAATTCTTCAGCTCGTCAGTTCCCGTTGGTGCTGTCCCCTGGTGTTAACCTTGTCTCCGAACATTTGAGAAGCCGAACCGCCAGCACGTGAGGAATTGTGACGAACTTGAACTACAGTAGCTGAATTCGAACTTATTTATAAATTCTAGTTGAAGATATTGTCACGATGGGGAAGGTGTAGTATGTTCGATTGTATTGATGTCTCCTTGCTTGTGACTTTTGATTCAATGAATAATCTTAATTATAGATGGTCGGCTTGTATAATTAATGCCCTTGAAGCCCATAGTGGGGTGTAATTGTTGTATCAAACTCGCTGGACATTAACTGAGTGTATTCATGTTATTTCTTGTTTTGCTTAAACTGTCTTATTTAGTATGTACTGTGTATTGTGGATGCGTAATGATTGCCTGAAGTCGATCTGAGACGCCATCTTTATCTGTGAATCGCATGCTTTTGCCTCACCCTACGCTGAAAAATGGGAGACGAAGCGAATGCCGCGGGCGTTCCGGTCTCTTCCTCTCGGGTAACCCTTCCTTGTTTTTAAGAGAATTCAAATTTTGAGAGCTTTTATTAATGATTGCCCAATTCAGAGGCAATTTCGTTTTCCTCCGTGGAGATCAGGAATGTAGCGTTACATAAATTACATACAGTAATTTGCCATAACAGACCCAGTGTTTTGATGTTATCATTGTCGAGATGTAATGGCAGTTGTGTTTCTCTGAGCTTTTCAGGAACACATTCAAGTAGGGCTGAGTGGTTAGAACACCACTTGCGTAATAGAAATCCGCCCTCCTTCAAGAGCTGCTTAAGTACTTTCTGCACAAGTAGAGCTTATTCAATGGTCTGTGTGCCAGAAATACAATCATCCACGTAGAAGTCTTGTAATAAGACCTCCGCCGCCTTGGGGTAGGACTCTGCTTCTTTGATGGCGAGTTGTTGAAGGCATCTGGTGGCCAGAAAGGGTGCGCTAGCTGTTCCATAAGTCACAGTAGTCAGCAGGTACTCTGTGATGGGTGTGGTAGACTCCTTTCTCCACAAGATTCTCTGAAGATTGCAGTCCTGAGGATCTACCTTAATTTGTTGATACATTTTTACAGTATCAGCTGTAAAACACTCCTGATGTGTGCGAAAGCGTATAATAATAGAACACAAATCTGGTTGGATTGTAGGTCCAACCATTAGCAAGTCATTCAAAGATGTGTCCATTACTCGACCTTGCCGAGGCATCAAAAACCACTCTAACTTTTAAGACCGGATGATGTGGTATATGATAATTAACGGTGGCGGGACTGGTTAATGTGTTGACTGGTTGCATATGGCCCAGAGCTTCGTATTCGTCCATAAAGCGTACTCTTCTCGCAGTTGGGGCTGCCTATTAAGTCTCCTCTCCAGTTGATCGAATGTTGTTGTTGCCACGTGGTGTGAATCGCCAAGCTGTGTGGGATCCTCCCACATTGGAAGTCATACTACAAATCATCCTGAACTGTCTCTTGTGTTGTGTCGTTCGAAGTGTAGTTCACATTCCTTCTCCTCTTGTGTTCGAGGTGTCTGGTCGATTTCCTCAGTCTCCCAGAAGCCTTGAAGTTGTTGTTGCAAGTTGCCATCACTTTTGAGAAAGAACGACCTGGGTAGTTGTGGTTGGGATGAACTTGTAGGAGGCGCTGAAACTTGGTATCTTCCTGATACTAGCCATCCTAAAGCAGTGTCCTGAAAGACATGAAGATCCATGTTTCTAGTCTTTTGTCCTGGTGGAAGATTATGAAAAAATATCTCGGATCCAACCAACAAGTCAATTTTCCCTGGTTGGTTAAATGTGGAATCTGGTATCCGGACGTTTCTCCCAAAGCACTTCATCCACGAGACATTTCACCCAAAGAACTTCACCCATGAGATGTTTCACCCACAGATTTTTCACCCACGAGACTTTTCACCCATGCCCTTTCATCCATTGTTTTTTTGCCCACAAGTCACTTCCCCCCCATAAAGTTTCATCCAAAGAACTTTCACCCACAGGTGTCTCACCTATGATTCAGAAAACACATGAAACCTATTAAAAATTTAAATAAATATAATATGGGAGAAATGAGTATTAAATAATAACTTCTACTTTTTATTTTATGCATGAATCGAACTCTAATTTAATCCAAATATTGTTTAACCTTATTTAATTTTTAACACTTTAAACGCGATTACATCAATTCAATTTACCTCGGTGACGGGATACTTGAGAAAAACAAAATTAACGTCAGAGTATATTTTCACATATTACTTGGTATAATAATAGTTGTTATCCAATTTTTGACATTTATAAACAATAAATTAATGATGAGGTTATATAACCTCATCCGTCAGTTCGCATGTCTTATCCCAGGATGTTAGGCTAACCAGCGGCACACAATCTCCTATCTATGCAATCCGCATTATATCCTACTTGATTCGAGTTTCTTTCGTATACGTATTTTCTTTAGTAGTTAGTAGAAAAATGAAATTTTAAGTAGTAAATATAATAATAGAAAGAAGAGGAAACAAGAAAGATAATAATAACTGAGTAATAAAATGTTATACTCCTATTTTTTTATATTTTATTAAAATTTAGTATAAAAATACACAAATATACCATACATAAATTATACATATATATTTATTACATAAATTATAAATGTACATATATATATATATATATAGAATACAAAAATAAACGTATACATATAAAATTATACAAATAAATATAAACATACAAATATATACAGTGGTAGCTTTACAAGATTTGGAAGCCCTTCTCTTTATTTATATATATATATATAGAATATATATATTGAATATATATATATATAGAATATATATATTGAATATATATATATAATACAAAAATAAACGTATACATATAAAATTATACAAATAAACACACAAATAATTATATAAATATAAACAAATATATACAGCTTTACAAGATTTGGAAGCCCTTCTCCTTATGAAATGTTATAAAACATTTTTCTATACAGAGCCGAGGTTCTCCTTCACACCCAGGACAGAAACTGGAAACCCACTTCTTTGCGGTGCCATAACACTCCCTGCACCGCTTCTGCTGTCTTTTCCTCTTTTCATTTGGTGGATAAAATTTCGGGAAATGATTTGCATTGATGAATTGGGTGCTCCTTGGTGTGGTTGACAGTGGTAAGGGGCATTCACAGAGGGCATCAATAATGGACAAGCGGAAGTGGAATAAATCCAGACCCTTATCCGGTGAATGATTTTTATAAATTAGAAAAGAGTTAAGCAGCATTTGTTCTATTATATGAAAAATAATTTTTTTGTACCATTTAATTGTTTTATGTTCGTAAACGTAATAAGCCAAATATTGATCTACCCTATCAACCCCCCCCATGAATTTATTATAATGCAAAATTACTTCCGGTTTTATAAGGGTCTGGTTTCTCCGAGTGGTAGTACTAACCAAATCACCAGAAAACTCCGACGAAATGGTTAGTACTTCCCTCTTATCCTTCCACTTGGCAACATTGACGCCCTCCTGTGACCACTGCTGGACCATTTCACCTCTTCTTAATTTTTTTGTAATAACCTCTCTCGGGTTATTTTTGCGAGAGGAACGAAGAGTGCCTGTTACGTACGTTCTATCCTGAATAAGCTCAGTGGCCAAGTCCACGCTGTTATAATAATTGTCCATATAAACAGAGCGACCCACCCCTTTCAGTCCCTCTGTTAATTTATGGACAATTTTTCTGGCGTGTCCTAGGCCACTGAGTTCATCTTTTGCTCCCGCATAAACTAAGAGGCGGTGAATTAGTCCAGTTGGATCCGTCAGTAAGTACAGCTTGAAGCCATACTTATGCCTTTTTGATGGCAAATACTGACGGATCGCTATTCGACCACGCCATGGAGCAACCGATTCATCAATGCAAACCTCCTTCCCCGGTTCGTACACATTCTCCATGATGTCATGGAAGTGTGACAAAATGGGACGTATTTTATACAGGGGGTCCCGCGGAACAGGATCACCAGCTACTGGAGTTTTGGCCAGGTGAAATGCCTGCCTTATTGACTGAAATCGATCTCTGGACATGGTCCGAGAAAAGAATTTGATATTGAATTTATGGTCAGTACTCCAGTAGTCGCTGATCCTGTTCAACTTTATGACTCCCATATGGAACATCAGCCCAAAGAATTTTTTTAATTCATCTATCTGCAGATCCTTCCAGTCGACAATCCGGGCTCGTGGAGAAACCCCCCGAAGGAATAACTCCTCCGCAAAGCTATTTGTTTCCCGGATTATCAGACTAGAAATCTGGAGTAAAGAGTAAATTAAAATAATCAATGGGCTGATTACCATCTGGGAGGCTTTTCAGTAGTCTTTGCCCTGTAAAGGGGATGGAAGGAATGTTTGTGGGACGAGTAGAACTCCAAATAATATTTGGCAGAACTGGTGCAGGGGATTTTGGTGGAGAGGGTGGTGGGGGTGAGGGCGAGGGTGGTGGGGACGAGGGTGAGGGGGGTGAGATTGGTAGGGGTGAGGGTGATGGGGAAGAGGGTGAGGATGTTCGGGTTGAGGTTCCTGGGACTATGGAAGACAATGGTGGGTATGTAAAGCTGGTAGGTGGGACAGGGGTTAAGGTCGTAAAAGTAGGAGGAGAAATAGGCCGGGGTGAAAGATGCTGCGATATTCCCGAAGTGGAGGGTTGTCCAGTTTCTAATTGTACATAACATAAAGGGGCTTCGCTACCTGAGTCCTGAGTGTGAAGGGATCCCTGGGCCTCAAGAAGGGTTCCATCCTCCTCCCCTTCATCTTCTTCTTCCTCAAGCAACTTCGCAATGGTTTCGTCATCTAAGTCGCTGAGGAAGAATCTGTCCTCAAACCGAGCTTTCTTTGCCGATCTCACTGTACATGGAACAATTGAAATTAATGGAGGAAGTGTGTGCATATGTCCACATTTGTGTATAAATCTTTCAATGTTACATTTAATATTGTAAATATTGAATACTTACGGACTCTGGAGGAGGATCTCCTTGAAGGTCCACCACGATCCATAGCAAAAGGACCACAAAATAAAAACTGAAATTACCCTGAAAAATGATATAATAAAACTCAAAGTGCGAATAAAAACAAAAAATAACAAAACTGATATATTATATTCGAAGAGAAACTTACCTAATCAAATATATACAAAATTATTTGGGCCACAGTAAATTTGAAGGGCCGCGAAAAAAACAGAAATGTCGAAAAGAACGGGCCTCAGAAAAACCTTCAATTACCCTGAAAAATGTAATAATAGTTAAACTCAAACTGCGAATAAAAACAATAAATAACCAAACGAATATATTATATTCGAAAAGAAACTTACCTAATCAAATATATACAAAATTATTTGGGCCACAGTAAATTTGAAGGGCCGCGAAAAAAACAGAAATGTCGAAGAGAACGGGCCTCAGAAAAACCTTCAATGACCCTGAAAAACGAAATAATAATTAAACTCAAACTGCGAATAAAAACAATAAATAACAAAACGAATATATTATATTCGAAGAGGAACTTACCTTCACAAATATTTCTCCAAACAAAAAAGGGAGCACAACTTCCAAGATCGATCTTCACATGGACGTAGCTAGAACGATACTGAATGACTGAAAGAAAAGACAGAAGGTCTACGGCTTCCTATTCCTAAGAAAAAACATATGCACTCATAACACCCAAACTCAGAAATATCTCTACCTTCTCCACATGTGAGGGGCACCCCATCACACTTTTCCCTATTCCAAGAGGGGTTGTCCCACTGCAACGGATTTTCCCTTTCTTCTCCGACTGTCCCTTCTTCTCTCCACATTACCCTCCCTCTTTCTTTTTGTGTATATATTGCGATTTTTTCCATAACGATGTGGTTGTGCACACAAAACCGGTCGCAAATTAATGTTTTATAAGTGGAAAATTACCTAGTATTTTACCTCTGTACATCATGGATTGCTTCCACAAAGTAACTCCTTAAACAGTGAATGAAATATTAAACTCAAACTGCAAATAAAAACAAAAAATAACAAAAGGAACATATTGTACTCGAAAAAAAACCTACATTCACAAATATTTCTCTAAATAAAAAAGAGAGCATAAATTTCAAGAACGGTCTTCACAATACCTTGAATTGAAATCCTGTTGTGTTCCTTCTTTAATTTCAGTTGTTGTACACATGCCTCCGTGATAAAATGTGATTGAGAGCATGAGTCCAATAAAGCTCTATGCGTCTGTAATTTGCCATTACCATCGCGTATCTTAACTAAAGCAGTAGAAAGTAATACTTGTTCCATGACATCAGCAGGTGAGGGGAGGTACGGCGGTTAGTTGAAACGGGCATCTCCTTGATTTCGTATTGGTTAGTTCATTTTGTAGGTTACATAACCATAGGAAAGGGAGAGAAATGGGAAACAGGAGTGATATTCGCGGTATATAAGGCGAGTTGCTATTGGGCCGAGCCTTATGCTCGCTGAGAGCGATGGTATCCATGGCACTTTGGTGGTTTACTTCACATTTTTTCTTGGCTATCAATCATCATTGCAGCAATTTCTTGCTGTCTGGTTCTTCGGGATTGCGTAGCAGGGGAAGGCTAACCAAGAACCGTCTTCTCACCCCTACTGCTCTCGGTCCTACGGACCTTTCCTTCTCTAGGCTGCTGGGGTCTATCCTTCTTTTCCCTCTTTCTCTGGGTTATTGGTCACCACTTGCCCTGTAAAGAGCCCTTCCCTGGGGGTTTTGCCACTGGCCCTTCAAAGGGCTTCCCTCCTGGCCGCTCTCCTTGGAAAGTGTCCCTCTCCCTTCAATTAACTCGAGAGGAAGATTCTTTTCTGCCCATGCCACCCTCCTTGATGGGCGTTTGCCTTCCTGGTCATGTCCGGTGATCGTGGCATTCTCTCTCCAAGGCTGCTACTTGGGGACGACCACAGGCGAAGGAGCCCGTTTTGCAACGGGCTCATCGCCTATAAAACACCTTAGGGCCAAACTGTGCGAGTGACTCGTGAGCACTTCCGCACCTTACTTGGCTCATCTGCCCAGAAGGCCGGTACTCCCGTGGGTTTTCCCACTCCCTCTTCACCTATGCAGGTTGCTCCCTCTGTCGCTGGTCCTGCCCCAGCGGCAGCCTCCTCCGAGGCAACTCAACCTGCCCCTTCTGCATCCTATGTCCCTGCATCCGCAGCTTCTGCCTCTACTGCTGTGCAGGGAGCACCTCCTCTGTGCCTCCATCGGCACACTCTGGGGCTACCCAGTAGAAACCCTGAGTCTCCCCTGCCCCTGCGCCCCTGGCATCCTCGGGCCCAGCCCTTACTTCGGGTAAAAAGAGGAAGGGGAAGAAGTCTCTCCCTAAACAGAGTACTTCCTTAAGCTACGTTTACGCTAAGGCGCAACTCGTCGCCGACATGTAAAATCTTAACGTAAACGGCTGTGAAAAACATGTTTTAGAAGTCGGGATAGTTGTCGGAGTCGTGTCGAAAAACCACCACGACTCGGTCGTGTCAATTGTTTGTCTTAACGTAAACACCCGTCCCGACTTGTTGGGTGGAACTGCGCATGCGCCGTCAAACTGTGCGCACCGGCCTCAGTTGGCCCGAGTTCGTTGTGCAAAGCTATTCTTTCTGGCATATTACATTTTGTCGTTTGTAATGGAGTGGAGTAAAGAGAAAACTGTTAAATTAATAGCAGTATATGAGAAACACGCAGTTCTGTGGGATGTTTTGTCGGCCGATCACAAAAATTCAAATCCTTGACGCGTTGAATGCAATTGCCAAAGAATTGCAGTGTGAAATCTCATGCGTGGAAAAGAAAATTTCCAATATAAGGAACCAGTACGTTCGTGAAATTTCCAAAATAAAAAAAAGAAAAGTGGTTGTGCACCCGAAGACATATACAAATCGAGTTGGTATGCATTCGAGATGCTGGAATTCCTCAAATTCCACGAAAGACATTCGCATGAAATTATCGTATCCACTTTGGAGGTGAAGATTGTTCATGAGGGACTTGTATGCCCCTTCCAAATGCCGCTTAGCTAAAACACTTCGTACTGCCCACCTTTTACGTCGCCTTGGATTACGTTTTTCCTGATTCAAATGAATCAAGAAACTTCCTGTCAACACTACAGATGCCGACGTGGCCAACAAGGCGTCGTCCTCCATCTTCCAAATTCTGTACTCGAATGAAAGCTAGAATGATGGATCACGACTTGTCGTGACCCGACCAGTCTAAACGTAAACACCTGTGCATTCCTTCCGACTGGTCGGCGACAAGTCGTGTCTTAGCATAAACGTAGCATTAGTGGTGCCCGTGGTCTCCCAGGTTACTGCTCCTCGTCCTCCACTCTCTCGAGTTTTGGCTCCGCTTCAATGGAAAACCTCGCCCTGTCTCAGCCTCACCTGGAGCCTGTTGGCCAGGAGGCTTCGGCAGCGACTGAGGAGCCGTTTCGGTAGGATAAGCGTAAGCGGGCCTCCAAGAAACGCCTGGAGTCCCAACCTGGAGATGACCTCCGGGCCATCTTCCTCTTCGTGTCCTAAGCCAAAGCCCATGACTGTGTATGGGATTACAGACCGATCTGGGCTCGTTGACCTCCTCAAACAGTATTGCAGGGAGGACTTCGAGCTGAACATCCAGGACATCTCGACAAAGATTTTAGTTATCACTCCCGAGATGCATCGCAAGGCTAGCCTGTCGGCGAATATGACCACTGAAAGGATTGCTTCTGGCCTGGTCTCTCTTGGGCTGACTGTCCTCTCAGTAAGGCAGTTGGTTCACTCTACGGAGGAGGGGCAGAGGATGACTCCGACAAGGCGTTTTGTCGCAACTCGAGAAAACTCCAGGCCTTCCCCCCCCCCCCCCATATGGTTACACACCTTTCCCATTGCAGGGTCCAATTATCCTATTTCAAGGGAGGAATGGGGCTGCAGACCTGATTTTAACTGTCAGAGATTCAGACACACCTCCCTTGGATATATGATGAAGCCCCGGTGCTATAATTACACCGGGGACCATCGCTCCCAGTTTTGTATGGCTCCTTCCTCGGTCCCAAGAAAATGCTGCAATTGGGGCGGGGGCCATCCTTCCACCTACCGGCAGTGCCTGGTCTATCGGAAATCATTGGAGAACATGCTTGCGCTAACCAGCTGAATGAAGAGGCACAGAGCTCCCAAAATAAAACACGAGATGTTGCTCCCACGGCATTCTCCTCTTGACCTCTGGCCCCTGTCTGGGATTCATTATCCTTAATGACCCGTGGTATTGGGTCAACAAGTTCTCACTACCTTCCTCGTGGGCGTGTACAGCCGGACCATGTCGCACTCTTTAAATATCCGATCTTTGTGTCCGTGGGGATTGCCTAGCAGGGGTAAGGATGCACACCTTTACAAACTTGCTATGGGAAAGCAATACCGCAGCCCCAGTGTTGATTACACCAACCCAACTCAACCCACACCCCCTAATCCCGTCTATCTTCCCTTCTAACCGAAGGAGGTCCTCCCACTACACGGCAGGCTCTGGTTTGACAGCCCGTTCCCCGTTCTGGTGGCCCTTTCAGGGCATACTGCCGCTCTTGTGTCCTAGCCTGCCGCATACGAAACACCCGAATTCTCTTCGGGCCTGTTTCTGGGGGCATATGGAAGCCATGTGCCCCAGTTTGCTGCAATTATAACATACCAGGCGGCCCGTGTCAGTGCGGGACGGGTGTTCATAGGGGGGCCTCTGTCAAAAGACCCCTCCTGCTGCTTGGCGAGCAGGTGGCTGCTCGTAGCGAGACCTCGGCTGGTAATCCCTCGCCGGTGCGATACCTGCCAGGGAGTCAACTGTGACCTCTACACAGATATTGAGGAATGTAAGTGACAGCTGGCCCTGCAGGAGGTGATAGACTGCAGAAGGCTTACAATAAAGAGAAATGGTGAGGTCATCATTTCCACCTCGATGATTCTCACCTTCTCCCTCGATAAGCTGCCAGAGAAGGTCAGAGTTGGATACGAGGTCTGTCCAGTTCGACCATATATTCCGAGTCGTCTGCGATGCTTCAAGTGTCAAAAATTCTGGTACACTGCACAACGGTGCAAAGGTAAACCAACCTGCCCCCAGTGTAACCAGGAAAAACACGACGAGGAAACATGCTAGGAGGCCTTGCCATGTGTGAACTGCGAAGGCACGCACCCGGATTTCTCCCGGGACTGTGCAAAATTGAAAGAGGAGATGAAGGTTATGGAGATAAAGACGATAGAGAAACTGCCGTATTTCGAGGCCTGTAAGAAGTACAGGACACTCGTCGCTCCAGTCTCATCAAAGTCTTTCGCATTGTTGGCAGCAACCCCAGTGAGGAAGAATACTATTGCCACACACACAGATGACCCACCAATCCTTGGTGCAGAGAGAAAAAAAAACAAAAGACTACCAATAAGGAAAAAGAAAATTTTAAATTCTCTAAACCAAGTACACCAAAGAAGGAGCCCAATGGCAATGCCCCTGTTGTGACCCAGGTACAAACCGGGTCGCCAAGCAAAAAAGCTGGAGGGAGACCAGACAAGACTCCGTCACCTGGTCCTTCCTGCAAGCCTTCTCCAGGAACTGAAGAGAGGATGGAGGAGGACAGGTTTTCCGAGGGCGAGTTGGAGACCTCTCTCACTACTCTCCAGGAGAAAGGGGGGAAGGGAAAATTAAAACGATAAGCTTCCCGTGAGATGGACATTTTTAATATTTTAAGCAGATATTTTCACCAATATTTATTTATTTATTTATGGAACTTTTAACCATGTTTTTAGCTATGCAGTGGAATTGCAATGGTTTTTACACTCACAGGGAAGAGT
The DNA here is from genome assembly GCA_036926305.1 of Uropetala carovei. Classification (NCBI taxonomy): domain Eukaryota; kingdom Metazoa; phylum Arthropoda; class Insecta; order Odonata; family Petaluridae; genus Uropetala; species Uropetala carovei. The sequence goes on along the minus strand of JAXCHB010000242.1, from coordinate 3,836,044 downwards.
TGGAGATTCGTATATCTGATCTCAACCCTGCGTGCCTATTTTTTCAAGAGACTCATTTTAAAGAATACGATCAGATGAAAATAAAGCGTTTTGACGTCTTCCGAAAGAATGACTTAAGTGGCAACAGGGCTCAAGGGGAAGTGGCTGTAGCCATCAGGAAGGTCCTTTACACCTCCTAGGTGAACCTGCAGTCACCCTTCCAGGCAATAGCCCTTACCGTTGTCACTTCGGAGGAAATTACTTTCTGTAATTTATATCTCCCGGAAGGGGCACCAGTGTATCGGAGGAACCTGGAAGATCTAATCAGACAGCTAACTAGGCCATTAGTGTTGTTAGTGGACTTCAATGCCCATAACACCCTCTGGGGAGACATGATGGCTGATAATAACGGTAGAGGGTGTCTCTTGCAAAAATTTTTAGACGATTTTAACCTAATTTTACTAAACGACCGTGAAAAAACACGGTTTAATTCTTTTAATGGAGAATATACCTCCATCGACCTTTTTATTTCTGCAATAGCTCTACTGTTTTCAATGTCCGTCCGCTCAGATCTTTGTGGAAGCGATCACTTCCCCATTTTAATCAGGAAGAGAGGTCCAGTTAATAGCTTTCACTATCCTCGTAAATGGATTTTAAGGAAGGCTAACTGGAAGGGTTTTAAAAATGAAGTAAATTTTAATTTTGACGCCAGTCGCAATGCACTAAAGAGCGCAAAATGCTTTACGAATGCCATAATAACTGCTGCAGAAAGGAGCATCCCGAAATCATCGGGAAAGCCGCATCGTCCACCAGTTCCATGGTGGAACGATGAATGTGAAACGGCTATAAAAAGCAGGAAACGGGCACTGCGAATTTTTAATAAACATGCCACTGCGACAAATCTGGCAGCTTTTTGGTGACTGAGGGTGAAGGCTTGACAGGTAGTAAAGGATGCCAAAAAGGATACCTGGATGAAGTATGTGTCATCCATCAACCACCGTACACCTATATCACAGGTCTGGAATAAAATCAGGAAAATCTCGGGCACCCATAAAATATCACGCATTAGTGTGATAAATTCTGATGGGGTACTAATAAAACACATTGATGAGATTCCAGACATAATGGGAAAATATTACGCAGAAACGAGCAGTACAAACAAGTACCCTGACTCGTTTCAGGTAATAAAGAAAGAACACGAAAGGAGGTTTCTAGACTTCAACCCAGGAAGTAAAAGGGATCATTACAATGACCCCTTTTCTCTTTTCGCTATAAAGGAGTCTAAAGATACCTCGCCAGGTGTTGATGAGGTACACATCACCTTTCTAAAAAACCTTCCAGATAAGGCAAAGGGGGAGCTTCTGATGACATTTAACCAACTGGGAAAAAAGACTCTCCTGATGAGTGGCGTGAATCCATAATTATACCCATCCCAAAACAGGGAAAGGATAGGTCCTTTCCATGTAGTTACCATCCCACCTCTCTAACGAGTTGCTTATGCAAAATCTTAGAGAGAATGGTTAACCGATGGTTATATTGATGCTTGGAAAGCCGTAACCTCATATCGAACATCCAGTGCGGCTTCAGACAACTTTGTAAGGACTAAAACTTCATCCAGGAGGCCTTTCTTCTTCGCCAACATGTCATGGCAATCTTTTTCGATTTGGAAAAGCATATGACATGAAAATGCTGGAGGTGAAACGCCTAAAAAGGATCATATTTTCCTTAGTAATATTTTTGACTTTCGCCACATTAGACGCAGGGTGAATTTTGGACTTAATTTTTTTTTAAAAGAGCATCCTATATGACGGAAAATACGGTATTTAGTATAAATTTTTCAAATAAAAATAATTTCACAGGAAAAATATCAAAGAATTACAGTAAAACTCGTTTATAACGATCACGCCTAAAACGAAATCTCAGCTATAACGAAGAAATGTCTCGGTCCCTTGAACTTCTCCATAAGGGCAATGGTTAAATTTCTCGGATGTAACGAACATGCATTTTACAAATTCTCGGCTGTAACGAACAAATGTTTGGTCCCATGTCAAGAAATGCCCCATATATAACGAATTTTGGAGACCAGAGCGATAAGTAATGAATAGTTTCTGCCTGTTTACCGCGCACTTGTTCGTAGAGGTCACCTTCCTCCATCTACCCCTTCCATACAAATTTCCACGCTCCCTTTGTTATGAAATTGATATTAAAAATTGAAATGTTTATGCAAATTAATGACCATAATAATAATATTAATTGACCATTTAAAAATCATATGTAATAGCAGTCGAACATTTTACGTGCCACGAAGTAGATAAGCATCTCTTTGCATATGTAAGTACGGCATTGAAGTCAACTCACTGCAAATACAGTAAAAGCTGTGTTATCCGGCTATCTTGGGGATTGTGGAAAGCCGATTAGGAGAAATATCCGGTTAGGTGAGCGTTTTTTGATTTTGACATCGCAAATTTAGAAATAACCAAACAAAATTGGGCTTAGGTTCACTATCGTACTCCCCAAACATAACTATGCATGGGTTTTGCATTTTCCATTTTAATTCTTCCACATGTAGTCAGATATAGACACTATTTACCCATTCTTATTAAATACGTTCCTACGTTTACATGCAAAACAAAAAGACTATTGAAAAGTTTAGGGCGTCCGGGAAGTTTGGGGATTACGGCAGTGAACCTGTTCCCAAAATTGAATTTATTGGATTATATCTTTCTTATTTATCTTTATTATTTATCTTCATTTGCTCTATTAGAAAAGGACGAAATTATTTAATTCTTCTGAACATTTCCATGAAAACCAGTCATATAATATTTTATCCAGTTCCTGCATTTTTGGCTTATGAGGCATATGATGTTTATTAATTGATTTACTCGTCTCAGAAGATGACACAAATTTCATTAATTTAGCCACATGAGCCTTGATATCGTAGAGCGTGGAAGATCCGATGTTGAATTCTTTTGCTATGGCTGCTCTATTTTTTCCTTTTTCAATTCGTTTGATCAGCTCCAGCTTTTGTGTTAGCGTTAAACCAACCTTTTCTCTCCTGTTCCTTGCTTTTAGGGATTTATTTCGATGCCATATTCAATGGATGGGTAATTTTTAAAATAATAAAAAGCGATAAAACTGGAAATTGTAGAAGTACACCAAAACACCTAGACAATGCAAATGGCTTACGTAACCAAAAACGCCATGCTTACTCGGCAACCACAGAAGTATACGGAGTAAATACGTAATATATACATCTTATATTTTATGAAATTTTAAAGTGGAAGTATATATATACAATTCATAGAAAAATTCATAAAAAAAGAAAAAGAAATACAAAATGAATTGTATTTGTGTAATTGCCGGTATCTAAGGCTGGCCGGTTCTAAATAGCCGGATAGCACAGCTTTTACTGTATGTGTATACGTGTTATATGGGATGTATAGGCCAAAAACCATGTTTCTCGTATATAACGTAGTCACACATATAACGAAGCAATGAGTCGGTCCCCTCAAATACGTATTAAACGAGTTTTACTGTATATGATTTGGTTGTCTAGAAAAAAGAAGAGAGGAAAAAACATTGTTGCACAGCAGTTGCTTATTGTTCCTGCTGAAACTTCCATTGCATGACAGCTTTATCATGTGCAAACCATCTTTCAAGGATAACTCGATTGAACAATTATTGTTAATGCTCTCTACTGTCTTTTTCCAGTAGCGTCCTGTGACCCAGGTAAGCGGGGCCTCTGCCCGGGCCCTGCGCTTTGACGGTTCACCCATGTCACAAACAACAAATCCATGTATTAAATAAGAGATGCAGAAGAATGGAGTTATCTTAAGCCAGCCAATCTTCCCGGATTAGGAAGGACAGTCCCGGATTTCGATAGTTTGTCGTGCATGGTGAGGAGTCCTGGAAAATGTTTGGCATACGTACAATTCGTTCCGCTTGCTTTGCTTTACTTTACTGATTGGAATCTGTAATTTCATTATTGAAACTTTTAGAGATCTATTTTACTGTTCTATAGAGATTAATTAACGCTAACTTCCTAAGGAATTTATGGCTTCCGAGTTACTTAATAATAGAATTATTCACAAATGCAGAATATTACACAAAAAATAAATTTTAGATTGTTAAGGGGCCCCGTAAATGCTGATCGCACTGGGCCCCACACCCCCCCCCCTCTAGGGACGGCCCTGTCATTTTCACTTGATGTCCCTTATAGAATGGCTTAAAACTCTTTAATAATGTTTGCATCAGGAGGATGTAGAAATCCAGTGCAATTGGGAGGTAGCAACTCGAGTCTCACATTACTGAGGTCCAAGGCTTGTCCAGAAGCATAAGCACATTACGCTTCTTAATTTTCATCTCCTTGTAGAAATTTTGTATCTGCTCACAAAATTCAATAGTAGTCAAGAGGGCGGGGATACCCAGGAGCCTGGTGCTAGGATCGGTTTTCCTATCGCAATACCTGGGAGCAAGGCACACAGGCAACCGATGCCAAAGAGCGGTGTTTTCTCCCTTTCCCGTTTCTTTTTCTCATATCTCGATTTTCTCACCTCTACCCACTGCTTTTTATCACCCCTTAGCACCCTGAAACTTCTCACACACACTCATTTTTCTCTCCTCTCCCCCAAGCACTTGGAGTGTCATCATACGTCAGTTCTACAGAACAGAATTGTTTACTCTCTATTTTTTACTTCCTCCATAAGTATTAATGGGAAAATATTGTGGTCACGAAAAAAATCGACTTCGAGATTTCAATGGAAATACGTTTTGAGATCACTAGAACACGTTTAGACTACTTTCAGAATGGTGTCTGTATGTGTGCATGGGATTGTGGGCGCTATAACTAAAAAAGTACTTGTCATATTAATACCAAATTTCATATATAACACTTTAGCATGATCACAAAGAAGTGATTAGTTTTTGAATAATACAGGTTAACCGGAAGTCGAGGTTTATTTAAAGCCTGATTCGGTTTTTGCGATATTTCTCCATTAAAACATCATTATTGTATATACAATTCTATACAAAGGTTATAGAGAATGTAATTTCCTACAACTTTCATTTGAAACAATTTTCCATAGCAGTTATTGTTTAGGAATTAATTATAGAAAATAATCGTTTTTTTCGGTTTCTGTCAAATATCTCCTTAAAAACATCATAATTGGTCATCTTCGTAAGGACCATAGTTGTAGAGAATAATATTTCTTCCAATTTTTGTTTGAAAGAAATTTTCGTAGAACCATCCATTTCGGATATATTTTGCTTTTTCTAGTACACAGCGCCACCGCAATTTGGGATAGGAAATAATAATTATGCCTTATAATGCTATTCATAATAATTTAAATAACTATACCTCAAATATGGAGGAAGTCATGTGTTAGCCGCATTAGATTTTTTATAGATATGGTAGCTTTTCTTTCTTTATTGGTTATATTTTATAACATTGAGCTTAGAATATCGCATATAAGGCTGACACAATGATGAATTCCATCGAATTAAATGCACGAATATGAGACATTTCATGTCTGCTATTCTGTAAATTATAGTAAATGTGATAACAATATACCCGGAAATAAATGGCAATCTGAATTTTATTTGTTGAATTGTACCCTTACGAAATCTTGACCATTCAATAACAAACTTAATGCTACTATCGGTGCTGAAGGCAAAAGATGTGGTATTCTATTATGACAAGTACTGATTTTCTTTTATGCTTTGCTTTTCTGTACTAAGATACATTAGGTGTTAATTTGAAAAAAAAATTAAAAAACCATGACTATTTCGCAAAACATTTAGTGATGAAAAGTCAACACTTATCGACGGAAATTTTTGTCGAATATTTAATTTTTACATATTCTTTGTTTATCGACCTTAATCGAATCATACCAAGTCTAATTAGGATATGATACATACAGTACTGACATATATGTAATTCTGATAAAATATTTAATGGATTGCAATTTCTACTTATAATATTGCGAGTCAAGACTTTAGAGAAGAGGGGAGGGGGAGTTCGCTGCCCTGGGGCTGTCGAGGGGCCTGCTTCCCTGTTCTTTTTTAACTTAAAACAAAAAAAAGGGACCCGGCGACGATATTTGCCCAAGGGCCCACTCTGGCTCTCGGCGGCCCTGGTAGTCATCCATGCTTTATTATTGTGTTTGTAATTCACGTAAAGCAATGGATTGAAATCCTTAAAGCTTCAAAGCTTTGCAGCCCTTCCAATCACAGTAACAATCCCTTTGTCACTCCTGTCAGCATTTGTACAGAATGCAAGAGTTACTCTGACTTTTGCTTTTATACATCCATTCACAGGCCCACCTGAGATTGTTTTGTCTAATTGCATTCTATAAAAGAGAGCGGTCTCATCCATATTGTAAACATCTCTGAGATAATGTTTTTAAAATATCATAAATCCCTTTTAGACTTCTTTCAACTGCTTCTTTGCCCAACTCGGCTGTTTTTCCGTGTCTCCTATGTTGCATCAGCCGCCAATGCTGCTTATAACGATCCAACCTCCCAATGCTGTACACGAAGTCTGTGATGCCCATCTGATCTCCCGTTAATTTTGCCTGCTCCTTAATCATTTGATCAGTTATTGTACCTTATTTTGCATTCACTTGCCCTATCCAAATAACTAATGAATCCTCCACATTTTCATGTTTTGTGCCCTTAAGCCATTTCACATTTACTCCAGTAAGTCACTCAGAATGTCTCCATAGAAGGTTTTATACTTACTAGCTGAACCCGCGCAATGTTTGCGCAGTATATATTCAATTGATTTATAAAAAATTAAGAAGTATGTAAAATAAGTTGATCTCAATGATTCCCTTTTAAATCTAATAATGCATTTCTCCGGTATAGGATTTTAATGTATTGGCTCCCAATGTTAAGTTCGAGGGTTCGAATCTCACTGAGGGCATGGCTGCATGTGCGTATTGACAATTTGTTATGCAAAGTCAGTCAGAAATCTACATTTAAAAAATTCTAACCTAAGAAACTATTGCTGCTCAGAAACAGGAGGATTAGTCTGCTACAATAGTTCAGTGGTAGAATATTCGCCCGGCAAGTGGATGACCCGGGTTCGTATTCCTGGTCATAGCAGATTTTTTCTCCTGTTTCTTCATTTCCCTATGCAGTAATTGTTCGCGAACTTTTGTTTTTCTTTTTATTCAAATATTTGTCCTTTCTTTTTTATATAACAATCAATGCAACCGTTTATGTAGATTATCAATGAAGAGAAGATAACCATGTAATGTGTTAACAAAAATAACGTGTCCCTATTCTCATTGAATTTGTAATTTATGCGTGAGCCTATTTGCTGTAATAAGTATTATAGATGTATAATATAATGCTTCCACTTACAAAGAGATGATTCCAGCATTCAAACGATGAAAGGAAGATTGAACTGCTTTGATTAAATTGTTAGAAAGGCTTCCATACGCAGTTAACTGAATAATTATCCGTAAATATTTACGTTGATATGTATAAAGTTTGACGTTGCTACAGCAATAATTTCGATGCTTAAACAAAATTGCAAAGTGAATAACACTATTCTTTCAGTGATTTTAAGGATTAATTGGCATTTATTGAATCGGAGGCAACAATGATGGTCACCTTGGCAACGCCCGGAAAGAGTACGAATATCTGTAAAAATTCGAAAACAGTTGTACATTTCTGAAAATCTCGACGGTGTAACATGAGAACATCACAAGAATAAGATAGTATAGAGTTTTAGCTGTCGAATAAAGTGAAAACGAAGAAAATCGGTCCATATTTACGTTTTACTGAATGAAGGAAAAAAACCTCGCACTCTGAAAACCCAAAAATCCCGTGTAAACTTATGGGAACATATAATTGTCTCCTGGATTCAAACCTGGGACTTTATGAAAATGAAACTAATTTTCTAGGGACCTCCTAGCTCGTAGAAACAAAATGCAGTTTACCGCATATCTCCACGACGAATGGATTTTGAGATACGGGGGGATGGACAGACACTTCCAAAATTATATATAGGATATGTTTTATTTCAAATTTTGCCCAAGTAGCTATGGCATTAAAATGAACTCACTTTTGATGCAAAACCATATATTTGTGGATTCACTGATGTGGCTTATGGCGGTGAGCGAGGGTGGCGTTTTACCGAGGGTTTCTATATGTAATCATAATGCGGAAGTTCTGTTAACCTTAACGTTGGTGCTGTGTGGGGGTAGTGCTGTATAGGGAGGCATTAAATCGAGGTTTGACTCTACTAATGTATATGGCCTTGATCTTGGACCAATTTTTAAGGTTCAGTTAATATAACTCATTCAAAACTTGTTTGCTTGTTCAAACGTTTCCAAATAACTGTTACATATGTATGTAATAAGCATATTTACCCAAGATTTTGCTTCATTTTTAATTTTCATAGCCAAAAAATAAAAATTGAGTGAGGAGTTCAATTTTTTGTTTTCTATTGTTTATAATAAACTAAATATGCTAATGTAATGAAACGCTTTTGTCTCTTTCAGTCATTTGGAGTGCCAGTGATCTTTTGAGAAACTGGTGCTGAACATTTGAAACTTTTTGTGTGTTAGAAGAATTTTATGGGCAAAAATGACAAAATTCACCGTTCCAAAGAAAAAATTCTGGGGCTAACCGCTTTAGAGTATTCATTGAAATGCAAGCTCCTACCAAATGACAATTGTCCTTTATATTGCCAGTCAATGTGTGGCTTGGTCCTTTGTTTTACCGGTTTTAGAAGAAAAGATTTGGCAAGCTAGTGTTTCTATCTTTGCGAAATATCTTATAAAAATTGCTGTAAAAGATGTTTGGATTCTGTCCCATTTATTTTAAAACTCTTTCACCTTATTAACCAGGTTCTGTTATCGATTAGAATTCATTACTTGTGTGTTTATTATTAGTCTTGAAAAGCTTGCTTATGACTGCATATTGCTGTTAACTTAAAGAGGATATCCTTGATTGAATGTGTCATTGAAATGCAGTTCTTTCACATAGGTGTTAGTGTTTTTACTTTCTCCATACGTAGTAATGGGAAAGTATTGTATTCATGAAAAAAATCGACTTCGAGATTTCAACGGAAATACATGTTTTGAGGTCCCTAGAACACGTTTAGACTATTTTCGGAATGATGTCTGTGTGTGTGTGTGTGTTAGCGTGGGCGCTCTAACTCAAAAAGTACATACCATATCGTTACCAAACTTCATATATAACACTTTAGCATGAGCACAAAGAACTGATTAGTTTTTCGACAATAACGGTTAAACGAAGTCGAAGTTTATTCGAAACCCGATTCGGTTTTTGCGATATTTCTCCGTTAAAACATCATTTTTGTATGTACATTTCTATACAAATGTTATAGAGAATGTAATTTCCTACAGTTCTCATTTGAAACAATTTTCTATAGGAGTTATTGTTTAGGAGTTATTTATAAATAACCGGTTTTTCGGTTTCCGTTAAATATCTCCTTAAAAACATCGTTATTGGTAATCTTCGTAAGGACCAAAGTTGTAGAGAATAATATTTATTCCAAGTTTTGTTTGAAACTAACCGTTGCGAGTGATAGCGACGAAGAAGACGATGTGGATAACTTCGATGCTAGGTTGGATGTGCCATTGTCATCTAAGGAGGATGTTTTAAAAGCTTAAGATACTCTTCAAAGGTACGTGTCCGGGATGCCAGAATATGCCGATGAATATCTGTGAAAAAGATGATGCCATTATGCAACACATTGCGCTAGGGAGTGCCCTGAAATTGAAATGGGAAAATAACCAACTTTTAAAAATAAATTTAAATTAATATTTTATTACACTCTTTTGTTTATTTACTTTTAAGTTGAAATAAGTGAAAAACATTATTAACATTTTAGTGGTTTAATTATATGTTCATATATGTTTCAATGTTTAAATGAGTAATCCTAAATTTGACTTGTATTCATCGACATCATATTTTGAGGTATGCATGTGTAGTACATCCTTTTTTTCTCTATTTTAATGTAGTGTCATATTCTTTTGTTTTTCTGTAATTTATATTTGCATTTTTTAAATTTGGTAAATCATGCTTTTTTGTAAATTGCGAATTATAGAGGTTCTTCGTAATTCGAATTGCTTTTTCTTTGGTCCCGTGAATTTCGGATTAAGCAGGTTTTACTGTATCGTTAATACACCACATGGGTGGCAGCATTCGTCAAGACTTGGGATCTAAAGCCACCTATTTAATAGCAAATTGCTGTGGTGGACATAAATATCAGTGAACCCTGTAATGTCGGAGGCATGGGTCCATCATTGCTGGGAGAGGAGGAATGAGCCTGGCCTCTTGGCTGATCATGATGGAATGGTATGTTTCATGTATTTTTTTATTTAGTAGTTTGTGTTTTTTGCAAAGTTGCATTGAATGCAATTGGTTGGTGGTTGTAGGTTTTTTTGTTTTTCCTTTTGGTATTGTTAAAGCTGTGTTGTTTTTGTTGTACAGCTAAATTAACAGAATAATTACTTTTGGGTTGGATCAAGTTATTTTGTTTACACAAATATGATAAAGTTCTTATTTAAGCATCTTCTCATACACTTTCTAACGTATGCACCTGAAATGCAGGTATACATTTGTTAACATTCTAGGCAGATCAGTGAAAAATCCTATTAAATTTCACATTGTCATAAAAGAAGCACATTATTTAAATGTATTTTTGGCTAAAGTGCAATATGTCCTCCCTCCTCATATTAGTGCCACTAAGGGCAATGACCACATACGGAACTGCGTCCTACTATCAAGCCTTACTATACTCTGTTCACTATTTAAAGTCTCTTGACCTTAACAGCAGCCAATAGGAGACGGTTCGTTTGGGAAGGTAGTGGGGAAGCGTTCACAAAGGTCTGCGTTGCCATTTCTACCGCCGTTTCCTTGCTGTTGCTGTGGAGTTCTAAGATATTGTTACTGTTATTTTCTGTTATTATTTTTGTTATTTGTTTTGTTGTTTTTGTTACCCTGCTGAGTTTGTGATCTGCAATGACTAACAGGAGGGACGTTACGTTATTTAGAAATTGTGTAGTATATCAGCTGAATGCGAAAATCCGCAAGAGCTGGCAATGCGCACCGGTATCTGTCCTCCCGCGTGAAAGTTGTGAGGGGCGATGGAAGGGGAAACGTTTGTGATCGGCTACTTGCTCTATGAAGGTCAAGAGACTTAAGAAAGTGAACAGACTATAAGTTTAGTTGGGTTTGCATTCGTACTTCCTTTGAGGGAGTCACCTGCATATTTGCATAGACCTATCTTCGTGATGGAGAATAATTCTGTGCTGAAACTGCTAGTTTTAGGGTGTTTGCTCTGCTTTGGGCTCCCAATCTCTGCTGGCATGGAGAGGGTGATTGGCTTTCCGTCAGGGTGCCTTGGGCACCCTGCACAACTCGATCTCTATACCCATCTTACTGTGACAGCTACATTCGAAATTACCTCTTTGGTAACAGACATGTAAGTAGTACGTCCTTCTTATTATGACAATAAAAGAAAAGACCAGTTTGGGTTGAGGGTCAAAGTGTATTGCAGGTGACTCCCGAGTGTCGTTGGGGATGCGTTCCTGAAAACGTGTTCGAATCTCGAATATTCGAGTGTCAAATGCCGTTTTTCCATATACTTGCATGTTATAATCGGGGGATACGTTCCCGCATCTCAGGAAAAAGTCTCCCCTTACATTCTATAAAGATATAATAACATTACTAATATGTTAATACAACAGTATTAAATTATAAATAAATTATATAATAAATATTTTAAATGTATAACTTATTTTTTGCACTGAAAAGGAAAAAATAAATTTGTTTTTTGAACTTCAAAGATAGATGTTTGCAATATGCTTTACAGATCGCGAGAGTCGTTTGTTACAAACGACTCACGCGAGCTGGATAACATAACTGCATACATCTATCTATACATACAACTATTTATCGTAGCAAAATTAATATAAAAGTTATTAAAAATGCACAAAATACTGTAAGAATAAAGAAACAATAAAATTAAAAATATTTTCATAATTTAAATCTTTTTCCATTGCGCTTACTGGACTTGGTTTATTAATTGAGAAGTTGGAAGATTTCAGTTGGAGGAAGAGGAGCTATCGGGTGCGGAACTGTTTATTGTTGTTATCAAATTACCTGAATTTATCACGTTCTAGAATTTTCTCCTTCTGTTTCACTTAAGTGCTCATAGTTGACATTCCCAACAATCGTGCGATTTCAGTATGACTTTCAGTATGTTTCTGACACTGATCATCTACCCAAAGTTTTAAAAGTTTTTCCATTTTAGAAGTCACAACACTGCGCCTAGGACTGTTTATTGTTGTTATCAAATTATGTGAATTTATCACATCTTCTAGAATTTTCTCCTTCTGTTTCACATAAGTGCTAATAGTTGAAGGACACATTCCCAACGATCGTGCAATTTCAGTATGGCTTTCACCTTTCTCAACACGCTTTAAAATTTCTAATTTCAATTCATGACTATGAATCTTATGCCCTCTTTTACTTGATTCCCTTACATTATCACTATTACATTTCCTTTTAGATGCCATGTCAAGTGATAAATTTATAAATAAATCAATAAAATAAATAAATTTAAATGAAAGATTAACAGAAAAAAGAGTGAAATCACCACAAATTCAAACAATTAGAGATATAACTACGTCTACACCAAAACTAAACCTCGCGTTTGGTCAGAACCAATAACTACGCGAAGTTTATTCCACGTATATTATTGATCGGCGGAATCGAAATTTCGAATTAATAGAGACTCGGGAGTCGCCTGTATATACCCCCCTTCCCCCCTCAAGGTTACTATGTTTTTGTTTATTATTTCGTGTTTTCCTTTCTCCGGTTACTATGTTGTTGTTTACCATTTTATTTCATTCGTTAGTTTAACAAGCGATGATAATTTTCCATTCCAACATGATTGCAATCCTTGAGGAATTTATTTTTATGTTCGGTAATGAAGAAAAGTGTTTGCAATTCTTGATTGATCACAATATCATTGAAAGCATTCGGAGACCCAGGAATTTGAACAAACCCATGACTTATTGGATGATATATTGCATTTCCTGTATTTTTCATGGAATTATGCTCTTAGCCTTTTTAGTTGTTGTGTGCATTTATAGAAAAGAAACATGTAAAATTAAATATATTTCAGTTAAAATAAGTACATTTCTTTGCAAGATAATTACTCTTCTAAAAATATTGTGCTTTTGAGCAGCATAACAGGATAACATACTGTGTTAAATGAAGGCGTCAGTTTAATAGGCACATTGACAATTGGGTTGTTAGTAGATTTAATGATGGGTGGTGTTAAGTTATCACATGAAATTGGGCAAGTAGGACTACTTTAAATGAATATATCTGTTTGAATCTAATGGTTTCTGCTATCCTTGAAAGAGAAATAGGCAGAGCATCTGTTCTCAAATTCTAAGGTCCATATTCTTCCATTGTGTCCATGCTCTTTTCTGTTACCGTTTGTGGGATAATTGTCATAGGCAGGGCTCCAGAAATACAACTTAAATCTACTCGCCACAAAAAATATTTACTCGCTCATGGTATTGCGACCTGTTTTATATAAGCATTTTTATAGGTGATGTTTAAAAAAAACCTCGGTATTGAATGTTATGATGATGAAACAAAGACAATGTATTCTTTAATTCTTACAACACCTTAGACATTATTATACAGTAACACTCATTGCTTTAGCTGGATTTAGAATGTACACAGATAACATTTAGTTTAGTTACATGAGGGCTTCTTATGCCCTCCAGTGTGTCTTTTCTTGGCTGCATAATATGTTGTGTGAATTATGTAAAGAAATAAAGTAATACATTTAAAATGCATCTTGAAAGAAGCTAAAAATTTACTCGCTACCGGTCTCCGTTAACAGTGATTTCTCCATATACTTGTGCTTTCTTGGAAAGAGAAATTATTTTTCTAATCATTTCTTCTGCAGATGAGTCTTCGCTCGAAGCCTTCCCAGGGAGCAAGAGTTTGTTTCCTTGGTTTCTCTGACGATGAAAAAAGACACATGGAAGAGGTTCTGGCGCAGAATGGTGGATCTCCTGCTAGTGTTGAGGATTAGGCAAGGCACGAATCAATGCGAGAATTATATCTACGAAGCATTAATACCAGAGTGAGAAGCCTGCCTTTGCTTTCTTCCATCCTGAGGTGGATGTTAGACGAGAACTGAGGGAATAACGTGAGAACATTGGACGCCATGGGCCCTGGGGTGGATTGTCGGTATACAGAGGGACAGGCAGGAGTAAGGAACACAGGGTAGAGGGAGGATTCGTAGGGAAAGGGTGTTGTATGTATCTCCACCATACACAACCTGAAAGACAATGCCATATCCACCATTTTAACGCTTATAATTAAATTGCTCAGTGTATGATTTCCATCTTGATTTAATTTTGTTTTCCATGGACTTTTTATTTAACAACGAAATATTGCACGTGTCACTTTTTTCGGTAGAGGCAATATACTGTACATTTTATAATAACTTGAGAATGTGTAACGACTGAAAATGGGACCTTTCTGCATTATTAAGGAGCTAGACTCCAAAATTGGTTTTCGAGTAGTCTATGTTATATAATGACCAGAGGCGTATCCTGAGTTCAAGACATGGGCTATCTCACCCTAACCCTCAACAAGGAATATTTTTAAAAACTGAAAAAAACAAACTGAGTTGTTAAGAAAATGGTGTCTTTTCCAACAGTTCTTTAATTATATCACTCATTTTAATTCACTAAGTCTAAGCACTCATTATGCAGCACACATAATATCACTCATTTTAATTCAATAAGATGAAATTAAAATAACTCGTGCAGAATTTGTATTTACCCTTGCGGAAGTAAGCCGCCACACAAGTCTATCTCGAAGCGAAGCGAAGACTGGAACGTATGGCTCACGCCCCCCTCCAACACCTCTTTTTCCTTTGCAGTGGGAATGCGACAGTGGTGCCTCTGGTGAGGGCTTCGCCATCACTCAGCGAAGACAAGGTTGAGTGGGTTGCGTCAGCAGCTCTGGAGGAGCTCTTGTTTGCGAGACTTAATTATCTTACGGTTAGTCAAAGCGATTGAATTCACACACGTTCCTAAATACATTTATTTGTTTGAATTCTCTGGGCTTCGCAGCTAGCCTAGCTAGCCTAGAATATACACCCCTGATAATGACATTGGATATCAATTTTTAATGATTACATACGTTAAAAAGTATTAAAAGTCATTTTTGGAAGTCACTTAAATATTTGCTTTAATATTAAAAGCTTTTATCAACAAAAAAGGGAATATTAAAACAACGTAGTAAAAATTAGGAAAATACGGAGAAATAAAGCACCTCGACAGAAACGCCTGTTAAATAATGCCACTGTTACAAAAAATAAAAACTCGGATCGAGAACCGACGCATAGCACATGAAAGGCAGGCCTCGAATGTGACCGCTGCGAAGGTTGGAGAGTTATGTACCATGTTTACTTTGGCCATGTAAAGTTTTTTTTAAGCATACCTGTCAATCTGGAATCATTCCACGAGATAGTTTCATTTGTCTCAGATTATAATTTTGTTAACACCATAATCAAATTTATTTTTGTTGGATGCATGTGTTGTATGTTTTACACTGTTGCTTATGTTCATACATATCATTTTTATGAAATACTAGCTGAAAGTCTTCTGCCAGACGTCTTTGGCGAATAAAATTATGTATTATATGGTAATACAATATAACTCCCTTTGCGCACCTCAAAACGTATTTCCGTTGAAATCTCGATTTCGAATTTTTTCATGAAAACAATACTTTCTCTATACTACGTGTGTTGGAGAAAGTAAAAACTATCTCTTATACCTATGAATTGGGCCGGGAAGATCCATGGAGGTCCGGAGAGAATGTGAGCATACGTGAGAGTAATAGGTTTTCGAGTTTAACAATGTAATCGGTTGGCAAGGCAACTTCACGTTAAAAACGCTAAATTTTGTCAAAATATGACAAAACGTTAAATTCGAAAGATTTAGATTCGAAAGCGATAAAAGACGATAAGAATAAGAAACTGCATTTATTTTTCTTTAATACAGTCCAAGTCCGAAAATCATTGGTGAAATATGCGAATTTTAATAAGCAAAATAAAATAAGTTTGCAGGTCGAAATATCGATTTTTCCATGTTTTCTTATGAGGAATGGAAATCATTCTCGGGAATCGAACCCCGGTCGATTTTGGAAATTTTTTTTCGTATATGACTTCCACTTTAAGAACCGAACATTCCTACCAAATGTCAATCTTCTAGCTACTCGGAAAGTTTGTTAAAAATAGCATTAGAGAGTTCCGATTTCCTACCGATGACGACAAAGTCAATTTTATATATTAGATATCAGTATGTATTATCTGTTAAGGTGAGTTCACACTACATACATGTATGATAAATACAAATCTAATACATGTATTAGTAGGAATCTAGATGAGTATAGGCTTTGTATAAGACAAGTATTTGATTTTTTCATGTTGTAGACCAGGGGTCACCAATTAGTTTTCTCCATGGTCCGTATTAGAAAAAATGTATCTCATTGTGGTCCGGATGCATGAAATTGGAATAAAATTAATGTATCGTCAAATAAATAGTATGTAATATTTGCATTTCTTTTTTAGGCGAGTTTCGCTTACAGCATGAGCGTCTATTATCATCGGTCGGTCCTTCCGTCTGCTTGCATGTTCGTTCTCGGCTTCTATCAAAACGGATTTTCATGAAATTTGATATTAGGGACTTTCAATCAGATATTGTACGAAAGTCGCAAAAATGAATCATGTATGCCAATCAGGGGTACCACTTCACTAGGGACAAAAAATTAAATTTTTGTCATATCTCATAAAGTATTGCGCATATCAAAATATTTTTCAAATAAAAGTTGTAGAACTGGTAAAGTAGAGTATTTCCTTTCCTATACATTTTTATCGTAGGAGTAGCCGTTATTGAGAAAATCAAACAAGAAAGTCTTATATCGAGTTGAACTTGGAAAATTTCTTGCATGGCTACTTCATTGTTGCTAAGATAAACAATCTCGCAAACAAACGTTTAATTTCCTTATGTGTGCATGCAATGTTATTAAATAGGAAGAAAATGGAGTATTTATGATGAAGAAAAGAACTTTAAAACGCAATTTCCCTTACGTACAGGTATATACTAATTTCTTTCTAATACTCCACAATCTCACACACATACGCACACACACACAGTCATCATTCCGAAAATAGTCTAAACGTGTTCTAGGGACCTCAAAACGTGTATTTCCGTTGACATCTCGAAGTCGATTTTTTTCGTGATCACAATACTTTCCCATTACTTCGTATGGAGAAAGTAAAAATGTTAACAATTATAATACGTCGGTGATTATCACTCAGTCATCAACATTATTTGGCTAATAATTATTGTCAAATGACACTTACATATTTAATGCCTGGCCAATCACCTGGAATTATTTTCTCACACTTTCAGGATGCACTTCTAGTAATGTTTCGCCAAGATGGTAAGGAGCTCCAGGTTCGTTCTGCACACAGGCAAATCTTCAACTGAAAACTCCCTTCTTCTGTTCTGAACATATTCCTGTAGCCACATGTGGTAGCAAAAAGATTTTTCTAACATTCGGAGAAGTTAGGGGTTTATGGCAGGGAGGACAATCCATTCAGTAGCAAGGCCATCCTACAGATCCTTCGCACCCTTGCCCCGTCATAAACCGACCCACGCAATGACCCGACCAACATGTATCCACAAAGAACCTTCACAATATGCTGAAAAAGGTTTCAGTAATGCTTTTTCAAAGATAGAAAACGTTCCTTGAATTATTTTCTCCAGTTGAAATTCTTGAAATTTAAAAATAATATCAATGTTCCTGATATTTTGAAAATGGAATAAAGCTCATAATAATCAGTCCATCTTAAATAAATAATAAAGTTTTGAAAATATAAAAGAATTGGCAAAATACGGGATAATACCTAAATGTGACATCTTATCTGCCCTTGCTGTTCAATTGTGGTGATAATAAACAATTTTTTCAATTGTTATTTTTTCAGGTTATCTCATGCAAAATGCAGAATTTGAAAATAGAGAGAGAGAGAGAATATCATAAAACTTTCACAGGAATTATATCCTACTTAGAGTAGAAAGATGACAAGAGGTCAGTGGAAATGGACGAACATACAGCAACATTTGAAATTTTTGTTTAAAGGGTATGGAAACAAAAATGATGCGGGCTTTGTATATTTATTATAGAATAAATTGAGATTCTAAAAAAAATATAAATACATTTTTAGGTAGCTCTAATGTAAAGAAAAAAATTCTAAATTGCTTGGCAACAAATGTTGCCACTGGGCAGATATGGGTTAAAAGACCTTATACTTGCACATTCTAAATCCATATTCAATGCATTATCTTATGTAATAAAAGTGAATGTCTGTCCGCGTGTTCCTTATACATTCTCACGCCCTTTGAGCCGTCGGGACCAAACTTTGCAAATTGACTTCATATGACTCTACGAGTAACATAGGCTACCTGGGATTTCCAAAATCGACCTGGGTTCGATTCCAGGAGACAATTTTATTTTCCCATAAGTTTACATGGGATTCCTGATTTTTCAAAGTGTAAGGTTTTTTTCCTTCATTCGTTAAAACATACAAATATGGACTGATTTTCTTCGTTTTTGCTTTATTCGATGGCTAAAACTCTATACTATCTTATTCATGCGAAGTTTACATGTTAGACGATCGAATCATTCAGAAATACGCAATTGTTTTCGAAATTTTATGGATATTTCGTACTCTTTCCGGACATTGTCAAGGCGACCGTAATTGTTGCCTCCGATTCAATTAATGCCAATTAAACCTTCAAATAGGTGAAAGAATAGCGTTATTCGCTTCAAACTGTTTAATCGTCGAAATTAATTATGTATAGCAACGTACATAGTTAAGGATAATTATTCTGTTGACCGCGTATGGGAAACGTTTATAACGACAATTCATCGTGTGTATGCTGGAATCTTACCTTTTAGTAAGTAAAACCTTTATATTATACATCTGTAGTGCTTACTAACGCACATTTATAATACTCTCCATAGAAGTCACTCGACATAAGTTTGTGGTTGTGAATAAAACGTCTAATCTATACAAGTTTTTCTAGGACGCCAACATTTCCCCAGAAAGTGACAAATGCTTCTTTGGTTCGTAAATGACACACACCACACAGCAATATATGGGGCATTTGCTGTAATTAGAAGGTAAGTATGCTTTATTAAAGATTCGATCCCATTTTGAATGTTCTTACAAGTTAAAATTCTTAAGATTTATGGATTACAGTGTAAAGGCGACTTTCTCTTGGTCATTTAGTTAGGGGTCTGGCATAATCCGGGCATCGCGGGGTACTTTCAGCTAGTAACATATAAAACACAGATGACTGGGTTGCTTGTTTTTTTACAGTGAGTTGTTCAGCTGAAGAAATGGCTTCTGGAAATGAGGTATTTTGTGCAGCAATTCTGGGGCCCACTATTTGTACTAAGCATTCAAAATCACTGGGTGTCATCTGTACAAAATTTTTAAATCCTGAAAAATTCACAATTATATGTAATATATCTGTACTACTAGCATAACTGTATGAGATGAAATACTTACTTTGTCGGTCTTCGATGTTTAAATCATTCATGATTGATTTATATGCACCGTGGCTACTTTTGCACAAAAAATTCTATCCACCATCGACATTTTTCCTTTTAACATAATTTACAGCAGCACAAAAGAAGAGATAGTCCTCGTCTGAAGACATATTGTTTACTGACTTGCAAGGCTGGCCTTAGGCCAATTGTACCTATTGGACCCAATCGGGCCCTGCGGTAAGGGGGCCCCGCAATGGTATAGGGGCTCCAAACTATCTATTGGTGATAATTCTTTTTAGATTTATCCATAGTGTCCCATCCATACCCAATTGGTCTCATGAGAGGCCATCTGATGCTCTCAGAATGCAGAAAATGCATTGGCGGCCTAGGATCCATCCCGGATCCCCATCTCCTGGCTCGGCCTTTTAGGCCTCGTTGCTTCTGCCCTTTGGACCTCGCTTGCTGTGCCTCTCTCAAATCTTTTTTTTTTCAAACTACGCCTTTTAGATGTAGGGGCCCCGCCAAAAGTTTTCTAATTGGGCCCTGCAATTTCTGGGGCCGGCACTGCTGACTTGTATAATCAAATGTGAATGCTTAATAAATTTATACTTGTATTATACTTGCATTAGACTTGTATATACTGAATGGTATGTAAGTATAGAACAAGTCTCATACAAGTATTTGTATTTGTCATATACATGTATGTAGTGTGAACGTACCTTCTAAGAATTACTAAGATCATTAATACTATACAGGAATGAGGTCTGTCAAATACTTTCATTTTTCACTAACTAATCATTGTGTCCATGACATTTCAAGTCTGTGGATGTTTCCTTTTGAGCAGGTTGTGAAATATGTACCACGTCAGCCTTGACAGATTTTGTATCGAATGATTGTTAAAAATACATTTTGTATTAACAGAAATTGAAGCATATAATTTGTACAGTTAATCTTGTTGAATGTGTACTTAAATGTATGCATCGTTATTTTTGAGACATCGTTTATATACAGAGTTGTAATATCTGTAAAACATTTTTAGTAATTATATCTTTTTCTGTAAATAAGTTAGATGTGTACATTTCAATATGTTGATAGTAATTCTGTATTTTTTGTAATAATATAACGATAATCTCAGTTTATTTAGCTATTGCTATTCTCATAATACAAAAAATATATATTCACAATACAATGAATAAGTCACTCATACGATAGGACGAAATAGTAATAGATAAGTAATACAGTTTACTTCTCTTGTTCCCTGAGCCAGCTTTTCAACTTAATTTTGAACACATTTAAATTCACAGTATTTTTAATATCTATACTTAAATTATTCTATAACTGCAATCCTTTAAAAATGCTGAATTTTGTGTAGTTATCTTATTTCCACTATGGTTATACAAATTATTCTGGTTTCTACTATTACGCCCATGTATATCACTGTTACGTACTAATAAATTTTCATAGTATTTAGGCATTATTTTATGTATAAATAGAATTACTTGCGAGCAGTTTAACCAATTTAGCATATCGTCATTGTTTTTATGAAATCTCCTATGTGACAAAATGATAATTTATCAGGAGAGATAAAAAACAAAATTTATAAAGATCTATCATATTATCATGGGATCTGTTGATTTATATTATTGCATAATATAAAATTACACGATATAAAAATAAATTATTATCAATAGTACCTAATTAGCAATACGAATGTTTCCTTAGAATTTTTTCATAGGAGGTATTAAACTGCTGATTTGGGATACATAGGAGCATTTTTATTGAGTGAATAATAAGGCGCTTATGTAAAAGTATTAATTCAATATTTTTAATAACGCATTTCACTTTATGAAATAACTTCTAAACATAGAATATACATTTTATGTGAATAATTTTCAAATGAAGTTTACTGAAGTTTTACAGAATATGCATTTCTGAAACCCACTTGATAAGAATCTCTTTAGTCTTATATATTATTTTAAATATTTTTCCATCGCAAGAATTTTCTTTTTAACAAAATGCTTCTGCAGCTATACCAAAATATTTTAAATTATATTCAATGACAGGAACTTTCTTTATCACTTAAAACTTCTGCAGTCTTACAATATTAAAGTATTTCAGTCATAAGAACTTTCTTTATAACTCATACTTCTGCAATCTTACAATATTATTTTCAAATATTTTTATTAAAAGAACCTTTTAAGAAATTACAAATTCTGCAGTCTTATTATATTATTTTAAATTTTTTCAAACAAGTGAACTCTCTAGAACTAAGAACTTCTTCAGTCTCACAATATTATTTTAAATTGTTTTTCTTTAAAATCTCTTATTTTCTTTTCTTGTCTGGCTTATAAGGAAGGCTGTCATAGAAAGCATGGTTATCCTTTTCTATAACTTCTTTCATTTCCTGAAGATGTCTCTATTTGGATTCACTAATTGAAATCTGAAATAAGAGTGACTTTATTGATAGATTCTGGGACTTTTGAAATAAAATTCACTACACAAGTTGTGAACTCATTGGCAGTGACATTTCCATTGGCTTCATGCCAAACATACAGGTTGACATCGCCACTGTTCAGCTCATAAAGAGTGAAGTTGTGCACTTGTAGTTTCTGTTTGTAATACAATTTCGAGACAAGTAATTTTGGGCATAATAGAACACACTGTAAATCCATTGTAAGAACCAAATTTTCATTACCTGCAGAGGCTTTAGCAGCATTCTTAAAGTTTCTTGAAAGTTAATTCCTCAGTTGGTTCTAAGACTACATTGGTTCCTTTTCCAGATGGAATAATTCTTTTTGGATCTTCCATGGTACTCTGTGCTGTAAGGAATTCATTGCCTGATACTGGTATTACTACCTCACCTTCAGTACCCAAAGCTGAGCTAATAATTTCATACAGTTCATTGTCAGGATTCAGTATAATCTCACTTAAATCTTGCTGGGGCATATTGTCTTTCTCATTTTTCACTAAATTCTTACAAGGGGAGGGCACTACTGACCCCCAACCGATTTGGCTGAAACTTCGTAGAGATAATGTCCATGACGTCCGATTAACGAAAATATATACATATCAGGGCCAATACCCAGCCGTTTTTATTTTATTAATAAAAATAAGTTATTATTTCCCTAGTCACTGCTTAACTACCGTACACGGTAAAGGATCTCGTAGATAACGGTGTTGGCGGAGTGTCTAGCACGCTTGGCTGTAAATCTGAAGATCTGATGTTCGAGTACTTGTCCCGAAACTTTTTTTCATTTTTTCCCGCATTTTCACTTTCATCATTTAAAGTATTTATTACCTAATTTCCTAGTATTGCTTTATGTTTAAATATCCATTTATTTCTAAATAAAATTCCTAATCACAATGATAGTATATATAACTATAAGCTAACTCTATTTCCTCATACCCGTGAATTTCGTCGACTTCTTCGGGCCCCACCAGATCGTAATCTTTATGGAAGTTCATCTCGCCAAGCATATCCACAACACGTGTATAAATTTCTTGGACCATTACAATACTCCATTACAATACTACGGCCACATTCACTTTCGGGAACTTCTTTATCCGACATCAATCCATTTTTTCAAAGGAGTTTCATGCATCTTTCGCTGTTTCGTCGTCCAAAGGAGGAGACGTAAAAGATGTAACATTTTTGCTCGTTACAGGATTCCCCGCTGAAGATGTTGAAGCAGTATATTCCATTTTTGAATCAGCAAAAACTGTAGTATGTTAGAAATACACTTCGAAACACACTAGTTAAAATGCTCACAATGCTCTGATGAAAGAAGTAACACTGATCTTGTAGCACTTGAGGTCGCTCCTATCTGATCCTTTTCCAAATGCTTTCAAAGAATTTTTCGACAATGTCATGATTGTGAAACAATACGTGCAAGACAATAAGTTTCTTTTCATTGTTTAATCATGGGGAGGACAATAATAAATAGCTTTACAATGAAAAATTATTAACGAGGAAAACCAACAGCTATGTACGCTACAAATAATTCTTCAAAACTGCACATCAGTATATTAAAAATATTAACTATTAAAAAATAAAAATATATAGCGTTATTAAGAAATAAGCATTTAAAATGAAAGTGAAAATGTGGAAAAAAATGAAAAATAATTTCGGAACAAGGACTCGAACAACATACCTTGACATTTACAGCCAAGCGCATTAACGGCTACGCTAGCGCCGCCTATGAAAAGCAACGTTACCGTGTATGGTAGCTAAGCAGTGACTAGGGAAATAATAACATTTTTATTAATAAAATAAAAACGGCTGAGTATTGGCCCTGATATGTATATATTTTCGTTAATCGGACGTCATGGACATTATCTCTACGAAGTTTCAGCCAAATCGGTTGGGGGTCAGTAGTGCCTTCCCCTTGTTAGGCATTTTTCCATTTTCTTCACCTTCATTAACTGCAATAGCAACTATATCCACCATTTTCCTTGCATAAGATGCCATAATGCCTGCTAAAATGTAAAATGAAATAAGTACTGATTTAATTGAGTTGGGCCAAGATGATCTCATTCTATCATTAACATTACGTATAAAATCTATTAACTTAGCAAAGGGTGACATCAATTTTGTAGGCTAAACTATATCAGCAAATTAATCGAGTGGAGTAACAGCAAAGGTTATTTAAATAAAGCATTATAAATTTTGTTTCATTATCAGTAATACTATTATTCCTCAACGTACCTTTAAAATAAACTCATCACCATTTGATTAAAATTAACCTCACTGCAGGTATCACTATACACTTAAAATACAAGAATAGTTTAACTCCATGTGCCTAACCCACCAACAGTCCAGTCAACAACAGTGCTGTCAATACTTTCTATGTGATAAAAGCTCCCACGTCTTTCTGGGAGAAAGAATCAACCTTAATTCCTTTATACAACACCTTCTGTGTGTGCTTTGAGCACATAGGAGGTATTTAGCAGCAATTTTTTATCAAGCACATGGGATATTCCATTTCTATTACTGAAAAGTGCCCAAATTGTAATTTTGACAACATAATAGGTTTTCCTTATGATAGAGCGCGCTGAATATAATCCAGTGTTATCAAACTCTCAAAATGGCCAATTTTGTCACGTAGGAGATTTCATAAAAACAGCGACGATATGTAACATTAGATCAATCTTTGTATATTTATTACATTTGAGAATCAATCTCATTCCTTTATTCTGTAGGATTTGTAGTCTTATCTGTAACATTTGCCATATACAAAACTTGAGCAAGTGTGGTAACAATACAATCATACACCTGCTTAATACTCGTTGGTGTTAGGAATGCACTTAATCTAGAAATGTCCTAATTTTTTAGAATTTTTTTAGATACTACATAATTTATATATATCAAGCATGACACCAATTGGTATTTAATAGTATCAACAAAGTTTACTCCTTCACTACCTATCCTAACTCTCGGGTTGCAATTTTTATTATTTAAATATTGAGAATTATTCCCTGATATTATTGCCTTTGATTTATTTGTATTTAATTTAAGTGTATTGACCGAAAACCAATCGTTGAGCAACCAAGAGTCTTCATTTATGTAATTAATTACAATGTCATTCTTATGCGAAGCCTAAATAACTGTGTCATCGGCAAATAGATGATATTTGCAATATCTCATATACTTTCCTGTATCATTAATATACAAAATAAGTAACAAAGGGCCTAACAAACTACCTTGAGGAATTCCAAGCTCAGTCGAGCTATACTCTTCACACTGTTCTATCTGATACCTATCTGTTAAATAATTTTCAATCCATTTCAGCACTGTCTCACCAAAACCATATCTTTGTAATTTATGCACAAATCTCCTCCTATCTATTGTTTCAAAAGCTCTTTTCAAGTCCAAGAACACTACACAAACCATTTCCTCATGATCTATACATTCCTTCCATTCATGTAATACATATTGTAAAACAGTTTCACAGCTATGACCAGGCCAAAAACCTGATTGCTAATCACCAAAACATTATTTGTATCTATGTACTCAACAATTTGTTTATAAACTATTTTCTCCACAATTTTATTTATTGTAGATAGCATGTTAATAGGTCTAAATTCTTCAGCTCTATTGCTGCAAGGTACAACGATTGCTTTTTTCCATTTTCCAGGTATCACTCCCATTTCTAAAGATATATTAATTAGATTCAATAAATACACAATTCCTCAAAATACAACTTTAGAAAACTTGAATCCATATCATCTGGACTAGATTTATTTGTTAAACTATATACTATATCATATAAGTACTTTGTATCAACTAGCTTAAAAGTGGTCCATTGTTCACTTCTAGATTCAAACTCAAAATATTTGCCACAATTCGAGATTGAGTTATGTCACAAACACTTTCAATAAAAAAATTATTAAATTCACTTGCTATCTCAGATTTCACTTCCACATTCCTATCACTAAACCTAATGTTACTATACACTTCAGTCTTCTTGTTACCAACAAGTGATTTAAGTGTTTTCCGCATCAACTTAGGTTCCCTACTACATGAATCAATTTTTTGCTCATAGTATTTACATTTTTCTTGTCTTATTAGACTAGTCACGTTATTCCTACTCCTGTATTCTTCCCAATCTTTCACATCTTATCCTATAAGTTTTATATTTATTAAACCTATTTTTATTTCAACCGAAATATACTTATTGAACCAATTCTTACCACATCTGCGCACAATTTCAACTTCGGGCATATGAACATCCATTAATTTTAAAATACTTTCATAAAAACAATCATATTTAATATCAAGATCCCTCTCATTATATAAAAATTTCATACTATTAATATCACCCTTAAACGATATCTTTCACTTTTAGCCGACTAGAACAAAAGCTGGCTAATTCTTTTGGTATTAAAACCTTAACGATAAGGTGATCAGTAATCCTTGGTGTTTCAAAGATTTCAACAAGATTAGTAATCATCAGATCAATAAGGGTTTCACTATATAATGCCACTCGTGTACAATCCTTAATCACTTGTTTAAACGCACAATCATTCACACTTTTTAAATATATTTGTGTGTCATGTCTACATGTCTTGTAACTTAAATGAGTAGTTTTCTGAATTATGTCGTTTCTCCATTGAGTGTAGATTGTAGAGTGTACATAGTTGTGTATATAAATATATACGTTAATTGGTTGAAGCTTTCGCGGGTGCTTGTGCGTAAATTTTTTGCGGGATAACCCGAAGAAACCTAAGTTCAGCAAATATATACGTATTTACACCTTACCGCAATTAGGTAAAATGTCACTGCTGTGAAATATGTAGTCTGCAAGTCAGTTGCATGCAATGAAAATGTTTCTGCAAACTTTTCCGATGGAATTCTTTCAGTCAACGAATCCTTTTCTGGTATTTGGACATTGTTATACGCAAATTTTATGTTTTGGTGATTTGTTTTTAGTAGTACAACTTGTGATTGAAGGGCATCTAAATTACTGATGAATCGGCAAATCTACTACGGTATATTTGTGGAATGGCCTATTAAGTCTTGGAATTTTATCGTTCATACAAGAATTTGATTGTTTCATATGTATTTGTGTGTAATTTCACATTTTTATCAGTTTTCATAAATTATTTAAGATAGGTTTAACTTTTTCTTGCAGGAAATACTTCATAATAATTAAAATATTGCAAATTTGTTCAACTTTTGTTAGTTGTTTGTTTAGCCGTCAGTTGCGCTAGTGCAGCTGCAGTTTACAGTAGTTCGGCCCGCGCGACAGGAATTCGTCATGCTATGATACAAAAACAAAAAACTTTTCGACACGAAGGATTTGCACTACATTTTTCAGGTATCCTCACTTAATGTATATTCAATAATATTATAGCAGTTTTATTCAGTTTGGGTCGAAGATGGTCGCTAATCCGAACGTGTATTAGTTTATATTTCTTTTAAAAATGTTAAATTACGTGTTGTAACGCCATTAACTCGTAATTTTAACGTTTTGAGTCTAAATTGAAGTTTTATTATACATCTGTGGAACAATTTGAGCACAAGGGTGTTTTGTTTTGTGTAATGCTTGTCGCAAGAATATTGCCTCGTCGCGGTTCTTGTGAACTTAATTAGTTAAATGCAACTATCTAGAAAAGGTCATGATTTAGAGGTTTTAATAGTTTATGTAAGAAAGTGTAATATTGACTAATTCAAAGTTCCGAGGAAGTATGAGGTAAATTATTTATTCTATAAATTTGTGTATAACATTTGAAAGATAAATGCCGTTTATGGCAGTTATGTTCGTATTCCTTGGGTAATCATTCCAAGTCACTATTTTCCCTATTCAAAATTATGATAGCTTATGTTAAGTATGAAATAGTTTTTTTTGTGAAAATGAGTACAAAAAGTTAATCATAGCTACTTTATATGATTTTTGCAGGAAAGTGCACATTAAAATAACAAATAATTCGGTAATAAAGTATTTTACTTATTCATATAGGTACGTAGTATACTGAGGAAGTACTAAATACTTTAAAAACTTGAAGTGTTTCTTGATCATATGGTGTTTGTTTCATTGTTCTATCTCTTATAGTTTTTGTGTAATACATTTACGAAATTCTTCACGGACTTTTGAATAACCCTGTATTGAGTTCGCGAAAATAATCTACCACGAGATATACGTTTTAGGTGTACCAGAGTCCGAAAATTTTTCGCCAGGCCGCATGTTTGCGGCTCTCGAGTCTAAATGGTAGAACGAAATTGAATAAAATCTTCGATGTACTTAGGCATTTTATCCTACATTATAGAAACTATGAAGAAATTGCACAAGAATTAAGGCTGGGTTATTCTAGGCAACTTTAACAACTGATTTTCTTAAAAACGGCTCTAACGATTTTGATAAAATTTCGTACAGTTACTTGAGTTTACGTCTGAAATAATAATCTATCTATCTATCTATACATATCTATAAAGTAAGGTGTATGTATGTATGTTCTGCTAAGGCTCAGAAACTACAACACGCAGAAAAAAGAGGAAGGTGTCATATTAACCGTTATCATGTGTACGGTGGTGTAGTAAGGTTTTTAAACCGATTCGGTGTACTATTTAATTATAATAAAATATTTTCGTTTATATGGGATTTCCATTTAAAATTTTTTCGTAAATTTCTCGAATTTTTAACTCCTTACATATATATCGCAGACATATGCTCTCGCAGACTTTTTTGTGGTAAATTATCTCCTCTTTTGGAATAATTTTTTAAAAGAGGGGCTTACAGATCAAATAAGACGAATTGAAGGGAAAATCTTATTTTCATTATTGCTCAGCATTTGGATATACTTAGCAACCGATGTAAACAAATTACGTTTGAACTATAAACATGTCGTAAACGTAGAAATAGTTGATGAAATACTCATTTAATATCTTCTGATTTGATTGTATGTTTTTCTTTCATTATCTATGGTCTTCTATACACAGGTTAATTCTGCGAATAAACATTAGTGAACTGTTTCTTTTTCTGTAATCGTGTCATTCGCATTATAGGTATGTTTGGATATAAGTTAAATTGTTTTTATATGCCTTTTGTCTTATTTTATTTCATATTTTGTTTAAGTGAAAATTACTGAAGATATATAAAGTTAAAGTTTTTGTGTTTTGTTTTATCAGTTTATCAATAAAAACTGAATTGAGCATTTCATGCTAACATGCAAGTTTTTTCCTATGCTCATCCATTTTGCGTTTCAATGATAATTAGATATTTTTTTGTAATATATAATATCGTTTTGAATTAAAAGAGAGTTTTATCAATTGGAAATAAGGTTCACTCTTGAATAATTGTTATTTTAATACGAGAACTAAATTAGATTAACATTTTGAACACGTAACGCAGTGAATTTCGAAAGATTTTATTTGAATAATACTTTTGTTGAACTTTATTATGTCTTCTGAACTAAAATTAAGAATTCGTGTCTGCGGTTCCATGGGTAAAATGTAAACACTACCGATACACTCACGTAATTAATTACGTTAGAAAAGTAAAACATTTTACTACATTATTTAAAATCGATTCGTTCGAATATCTCAATCTATTATTCAATTAATTGCGATGAAAAACACAATTAAAATCAATAATCTTATATCTATTTAGAGTAATAATAGGTATTCTTATTTAGTTTCTCCTGTTATTATGTTGACATACAAACTCATATTCCGCGTAATCAATATTTACTCATCACTACGACACGTTATTTTGTGATTGTTGGTTGTTTATTTAGCAACTGAATAGAAAGCGTCAGTCGCCATCATCAGATACATTGAGCTTTATTTGATTATTCGTTGGTTGGTTTCGGTTAGTTTGTTGTTTTCATTTGCTTTCGTTTCGTGTCCATTTTTTGTGTTCTTTGTTTGTTTTCTTTGTTTTCGTTCTTAGTTGTTCATTTTGTAGTCTATGTTTATATTCTTTGGTGTGCTCTTGATTTTTGTTCCTTGATTACCTATTTGTCGGTTTACACCTTTTATGCCGGCTATTGGTTAGAGTTTAATTCATTTCTTTTTTCTTGGTGGTTTTTACATTGAACTTATATTCTTTGGTTGTACTCTTAATTTATGTTCCACGATTATTTATTTGTCGGTTTACATCCTTTTCTGCCGGCTATTGGTTAGCGTTTAATTCATTTCTTTTTTCTTGGTGGTTTTTGTAGTTTTCGTATTGGTTCGTTTCGTGTTCTTTCCACTTTATTTCAAGACTCCTAATGTAGTTTACAGAAAGGAGAGGAGAAATTTTAGTATGTATCATTTTCTCAGGCTGTCTTCTAAGGGGGAAAAATTATAACTATTTGCAGTCCGAAATGCACCCGGGCGAAGCCGGGTACGAAAAGCTAGTACATATCTATAAAGTAAGGTGTTCGTGTGTATGTTCTGCTAAGGCTCAGAAACTACAACACGCAGAAAAAAGAGGAAGGTGTCATATTAACCGTTATCATGTGTACGGTGGTGTAGTAAGGTTTTTAAACCGATTCGGTGTACTATTTAATTATAATAAAATATTTTCGTTTATATGGGATTTCCATTTAAAATTTTTTCGTAAATTTCTCGAATTTTTAACTCCTTACATATATATCGCAGACATATGCTCTCGCAGACTTTTTTGTGGTAAATTATCTCCTCTTTTGGAATAATTTTTTAAAAGAGGGGGTTACAGATCAAATAAGACAAATTGAAGGGAAAATCTTATTTTTCATTATTGCTCAGCATTTGGATATACTTAGCAACCGATGTAAACAAATTACGTTTGAACTATAAACATATCGTAAACGCAGAAATAGTTGATGAAATACTCATTTAATATCTTCTGATTTGATTGTATGTTTTTCTTTCATTATCTATGGTCTTCTATACACAGGTTAATTCTTCGAATAAACAGTGAACTTTCTTTTTCTGTAATCGTGTCATTCGCATTATAGGTATGTTTGGATATAAGTTAAGTTATTTTTATATGCCTTTCGTCTTATTTTATTTCATATTTTAAGTGAAAATTACTGAAGATATATGATTAAATTACTACGTTAAAGTTTTTGTGTTTTTTTTATCAGTTTATCAATAAAAACTGAATTGAGCATTTCATGCTAACATGCAAGTTTTTTCCTATGCTCATCCATTTTGCGTTTCAATAATAATTAGATACTTTTTTGTAATACTAGTTAATGTGTGCTTGCATTCTGCAAGCATTTTATCTCATCTTTATATAAAGAGTAGAATAGACAGATAATTTTAAAGTGCACAAGTTTGCACCTCTGCGCCGATTAATGTTTCACATTATAGACAAATTTGGAATAAAAACAACCCCTAAAATTTATAATTGTAAAACTTCTATAGTTTTTATCATTTGATACGAATACCTCACAATTTGCAAAATTTCATCGATGTAGCACTTCTAAATGTGTAGTTATATAAAGTTAATTGTTTAAAAATGATGAATTTTTAACAGCCACAGTAATAAACTATTATATTTTTCAATATTATTTACCGCTGGAGTAGCATTCCCTAATTTCTCAAAATATTCGTCTCTCTAGCTCTAATAAAAGTGCAGAAACATTAGTAAATTTTTTTTAACATTTATGAATGTTTTACGGATCAATAAATGAACATTTTCAAATTTCTATAATCCCGTTTTCCGAACTTGGTAAGATCAACCGTTAGAAAAAATTTCAGCATTGTTGCACAATTATAAGTAACTAAACCATGAAACGTTTGTTTATATGTTTATAATATGTGATTGCATTAAGCAAGCATTTTTAAATATTAGCATTTTTACAATTCTGAATTATTCCCAATTGATTGTGTCCAAAACCATATAACCGTGTCAAATTTCAAGTTTGTATCTCATTAAGAAGTGCCTTATGATGTTCACACTCGTATTGCGTAGAAATGGGGCTAAACCCCACGTAAAAATTTGAATTTTTGCTATTTTTTTATTTTATTTTCGGTTGCAACAACATTTCTATAATCGTGCTAAATTTCAAGTCTCTAGGTCACATGGAGCTGCCTCACCGTTTTGGTTCTCGAGTAGAGCAATACTGGGGCAAAATCCCCAAAAATGAGATTATATCAGTATCGGATTTCCGTCATTAGTCGTAATTTAACATTAATGGCATTAAAATATAAGCCTTTGATTCCCATTAAAAGCTTACCTATATGAAAGGATTAAGCCAGTTGCCCTAGGAAGCCTATTGTTAGACCCAGAAAATTACTTTTCTGCAATGAAACCTATAAATTTACGTCAATTCTACTCGAATTTGAATTCTGTCTTCAAAAATAAGAAACTACAATTTATATCCTATCCGACAGTTTAAGTCTCGCATTCGTATCTTGATTGGAAGTAATTTTAAAATGCAAATATATAAACCTCTACATCAATTTACGTTTTCTTATGGGCCAAAAAGGGGCCGAAATAGCTCCTCAAAATAGGAATTTTGCCAGTTTCGGATTTTTCCTTTGGTTGTGACTAAAAACCTATAATCCTACCAAATTTCAAGTTTCCAGCACATCTGGAAGTGCCTCATGATTTTGTATCCTCCTATATCATTCTATATCGACTCTTCTTACAGAGGATATAGGATAAGTGCTTATAGAATGATATATATATATAGGAGGATACTAATGTCTGGCCCAAACTACAATACTTGGTGAGCTGGAATTTAATACATAGGTGAACCGAGAAAAATAATTGGAGGAATAATTGGAAAATTGCGACAATGTTTATTTTCTTGGCCGGTAAAAATTATAAACTATTTTACTAACATTTAATGGTTTAGGTACTTCTAAATAAGCTATGAAGCTGAAATTTTTTCTACATGTAGAATTTGCCAAATAATGAAAATGGGAATATAGAAATTTGAAAAATTTTTTTCGTTTGGATGTAATAAATTCTCAAATGTTAAACAAATTCACTAATGTTTATGTACTTTAGTTATAGCCAGGAAGCTGAAAATTTTAACAAAGTTAGGAAATAATGTTCCGGTGGAAAATAACATTTGAAATTTCATGAAAGTTTTATATTGTGGCTGTTAAAAATTCATAAAGTTTAAACAATTAAATTCTTATTAATGCACTTCTAGAGGTGCTATATACATGAAATTTTGCATAAATGTGAGGTATTCCTAAGAAATGCTAAAAACCTGTTTTATAATTATAAATTTTAGGAGTTGTTTATATCCCAATATTTTCAAAACAGTAAAAGCGTAATTTTTACTTTAAGGTGAGAGAAAATGCTTGCAGAATGCAAGCACACGTTCACTAGTATCCTATATCATACCATTCTATATCGACTCTTCTTATAGAGGATATAGGAGATAGGATATATATATATAGGAGGATACTAATGTCTGGCCCAAACTACAATACTTGGTGAGCTGGAATTTAATACATAGGTGAACCGAAAAAAATAATCGGAGGAATAATTGGAAAATTGCGACAATGTTTATTTTCTTAACCGGTAAAATTATAAACCATGTTACTAACATTTCATGGTTTAGGTATTTCTAAATGCGCTATCAAGCTGAAATTTTTTCTACCTGTAGAATTCGCCAAATAATGAAAACGGGAATATAGAAATTTGAAAATTTTTGTTCGTTCGGACGTAATAAATTCGTAAATGACATTGAAAATTTCATAAAAGTTTTGTATTATGGCCGTTAAAAATTCATAAAGTTTAAACAATGAAATTCATATAAATGCACTTCTAGAGGTGCTACATTCATGAAATTTAGCATAAATGTGAGTTATCCATAACAAATCCTAAAAGATTATAAATATTTTATAATTATAAATTTTACGGGTTGTTTTTACCCTAATATTTTCAAAACAGAAAAACACGTAATTCGGAGCCGAGATGCTAATTTATGCATTGAAATTATTTTTTGGCTTTCTTTTTTTTTTAAGGTGAGAGAAAATGCTTGCAGAATGCATGCACACATTTACTTGTAGGGTGATTCACGAAGATATGGAATAACTTCAGGGAATGATTTCTGAGGTCATTATGAACAAAAAAGTTCATATGAACATGTGTCCGATTCCGAATAATTAAAGAGTTATGGCTGTTTGAAAAATAGAAAAAGGCAAGGCAATATCCGGAACTCTGGAGACAATTGCCGACCAGTACGTGATGCGTTCTCCGCTACATTGTTTATTTACTTGTTTATTTACTTATTTACAGTCTGTATTGTCAAATACGAATTTGCGGAGTTATGGCTGCTCGTAGATTTTCAGCACTGTGAATCTCACTCATAACTCATGCGCCTGCGCGACCATGACCTCGTCCAAACGTAGCCTGTCGAAACATGCGCACGCAAAAATCGACAATAGCATTGTTAGTTGTTACTGTGTTGGTATTACTTTCAAGATGCCTTTTACATTTACAAGTGCTGAATATACCGATATGGTGTACGTTTATGGATTTTGCGATGGAAATGTTGCTGCTGTCGCTGAATACCAGCGACGTTCTAAATCAAAAAGTTATTAGCAGTGTGTTCCAAACTTTGCGAGATACCGGCTCACTTACCAGCGTTAACACTCCATATCAGCGTGTGGTTCGACAAGACGTGGCTGAGCAAGAGAACATCCTTGAGGCGGTACAGCGTAGCCCTTGTACTAGTACGCGAAGGATATCCACACGTCTTGGTGTTTCGCAATCAAAAGTATGGAGAACATTGAATGAAGAAGGAATGTACCCGTACCACTTGCAACGTGTCCAACACCTCGAACCTGGGGATCCTGCCCGACGACTGGAATTTTGTAATTGGCTTAATGAGAATCGGCGTCTGCATCGTTACATCTTATTCACTGATGAAGCTTAATTCACCCGCAACCGTGTTAACAACACACACAATTCCCATGTTTGGTCAGAAATTAATCCCCGTGCCACTGTGGACAGTAACTTTCAACACTGATTCAGTGTCAATGTGTGGTGTGGAATGTTGTGTGATCAGGTAATTGGTCCATTCATTTTTGAGGGTCGTCTTACTGGACAGATTTATTTACAATTTTTGCAAAACGAATTGCCGCAACTGTTAGAAGATGTGCCCCTGGCTACAAGACTTTGAATGTACTTCCAACACGACGGAGCACCACCTCATTGTTTCCGTGCAGTGGTTACTTACCTCAATGAGCAGTTCCTTGGGCGATGGATCGGTCGCTATGGTCCACAAAATTGGCCAGCTAGGTCCCCAGACCTAAACCCCTTGGATTTCTGCTTGTGGTGGTGGATGAAAGATCTTATGTACCATACTAAAGTGCAAACACGGGATGCATTACTTCATCGCGTATTGAATGCTGTGGCTCGCATAAAAGACAGTCATGATGAACTTCGGCAGGCAACGAGCGCGATTCACACACGAGCGGTGAAATGCATTGAAGTCGAAGGTGGTGTTTTTGAAAACCTACTTTAATAATACACACGTTCGTATTTGACAATACAGACTGTAATAAGTAAATAAACAATGTAGCGGAGAACGCATCGCATACTGGTCGGCAATTGTCTCCCGAGTTCCGGATATTGCCTTGCCTTTTTCTAATTTTCAAACAGCCATAACTCTTTAATTATTCGGAATCGGACACATGTTCATATGAACTTTTTTGTTCATAACGACCTCAGAAATCAGCTACTGAAATTATTCCATATCTTCGTGAATCACCCTGTATATTTATATATATATATCTATACTATATAGATGCTTCTTACACATGATATATATCTATACATATCTATAAAGTAAGGTGTTTGTATGTATGTATGTATGTATGTATGTATGTATGTATGTTCTGCTAAGGCTCAGAAACTACAACACGCAGAAAAAAGAGGAAGGTGTCATATTAATATCGTTTTGAATTAAAAGAGTTTTATCAATAGGAAATAAGGTTCACTCTTGAGTAATTGTTATTTTAATACGAGAACTAAATTAGATTAACATCTTGAACACATAACGCAGTGAATTTCGAAAGATTTTATTTGAATAATACTTTTGTTGAACTTTATTATGTCTTCTGAACTAAAATTAAGAATTCGTGTCTGCGGTTCCATGGGTAAAATGTAAACACTACCGATACACTCACGTAATTAATTACGTTAGAAAAGTAAAACATTTTACTACATTATTTAAAATCGATTCGTTCGAATATCTCAATCTATTATTCAATTAATTACGATGGAAAACACAATTAAGATCAATAATTTTATATCTATTTAGAGTAATAATAGGTATTCTTATTTAGGTTCTCCTGTTATTATGTTGACATACAAACTCATATTCCGCGTAATCAATATTTACTCATCACTAAGACACGCTATTTTGTGATTGTTGGTTGTTTATTTTGCAACTGAATAGAAAGCGTCAGTCGCCATCGTCAGATACATTGAGCTTTAGGAGATTATTCGTTGGTTGGTTTTGGTTAGTTTGTTGTTTTCATTTGCTTTCGTTTCGTGTCCATTTTTTGTGTTCTTTGTTTGTTTTCTTTGTTTTCGTTCTTAGTTGTTCATTTTGTAGTCTATGTTTATATTCTTTGGTTGTGGTCTTGATTTTTGTTCCTTGATTACTTATTTGTCGGTTTACACCTTTTATGCAGGCTATTCGTTAGAGTTTAATTCATTTCTTTTTTCTTGGTGGTTTTTACATTGAACTTATATTCTTTGGTTGTACTCTTAATTTATGTTCCACGATTATTTATTTGTCGGTTTACATCCTTTTCTACCGGGTATTGGTAAGCGTTTAATTCATTCCGTTTTTCATGGTGGTTCTTGTAGTTTTCGTATTGGTTCGTTTCGTGTTCTTTCCACTTTATTTCAAGACTCCTAATGTAGTTTACAGAAAGGAGAGGAGAAGTTTTAGTATGTATCATTTTCTCAAGCTGTCTTCTAAGCGGGAAAAAGTTGCAGTCCGAAATGCAACCGGGCGAAGCCGGGTACGAAAAGCTAGTATAATATATAGATGCTTCTTACACATGATATATATATATCATTCTATAAGCACTCTTCTTACAGAGGAGGATAATAATAATAATAATAATAATAATTTATTCATCCTGGGATTTTTACATACAAATATAGGACAAGTCAAGAAAGAGAAAAAAAGAAAAGAGAAACATTTAAACATGTACATTAATGCATTACATTATTAATTGGCAAACTCAGCAATGGAGTAAAAACATTTGTCTACCAGAAAGTTCTTCAGCAATCTCTTGAATTTAGGTATGCTGGTCTCTTGTTTAACAGAGGGAGGGAGCTTATTGAAAAGTTTACAACCCATATATATAGGACTGTTACCATACATTGATAAGTTATGCGAGGTTGCAGTCAAGTCCTTTTTTCTTCTAGTATTATGACTATGAACATCCATGTTACACTTAATTTCTAATAATTTATAAGTTTCTCTAATAAACATAATACAGTAAAATATATACATACTTGGTAAAGTCAGTAATTTAAATTTTTTGAAAATCCCTCTACAGCTAGCTCGGCTTTTAGCTTTAGCAATGATTCTAACTGCCATTTTTTGGAGCTTGAAAAGTCGCAGAGCGTGATGAGAGTGGCCCCGAGCAATGCCATATTTAAGCCTACTATAAATAAGAGGAAAATAAACAGTAAGGACAGTCTCTTCATTTGTAACAGTAATAAGCCTTCTCAGCATGAAACATCCAGAAGTCACTTTTGTACAAACAGAGTTAATGTGAGGTTCCCAGTTTAGGGTATCACTTATTTCAACTCCTAAGCATTTATAGACAGTTGACCTAACCATGGAACCATCAATAAAATTTAGATTACAATAATCCAGATTTTTTTCTGAGGTGGGTGAAATTGCATGAATGTTGTTTTACACTTATTTAGGAAGACATAGTTTGAATTACACCAGTCCTCCATGCTTTGAATAGCATATTGAGCTGCAGCAGAAATATCATATTTATTTCTTAACAAGTGATTTGTATCATCTGCATACATATACAGATCACCATTAATAAATAAATGCAAGTCATTAATAGGATTAATAGGATTAATAGGATTAATAGGAGGATACTAATGTCTGGCCCAAACTATAATAGTTGGATAGCTGGAATTTAGTACCGAGGTGAATAAAAAAAAATAATAGGAGGAAAAATTGCAAAATTGCGACAATGTGCATTATTTTGGCAGCTAAAAATTATAAACAATTTTACTAACATTTCATGGTTTAGGTATTTCTAAAAGCGCTATCAAGCTGAAATTTTTTCTACCTGTAGAATTCGCCAAATAATGAAAACGGGACTATAGAAATTTGAAAATTTTTATTCGTTCGGCCGTAATAAATTCTCAAATGTTTAACAAATTGACTAATGTTTATGTACTTTAATTAGAGCCAGGAAGCTGAAAATTTTAACCAAGTTAGGAAATAATGTTCCGGTAGAAAATAACATTTGAAATTTCATGAAAGTTTTATATTGTGGCTGTTAAAAATTCATAAATTTTACACAATGAAATTCTTATAAATGCAGTTCTAGAGGTGCTATATACATGAAATTATGCATAAATGTGAGGTACTCCTAAGAAATGCTAGAAACCTATAAATGTTTTATAATTATAAATTTTAGGGGTTGTTTATACCCCAATATTTTCAAAACAGAAAAACACGTAATTCTGAGCCGAGAAGCGAACTTACGCATTGAAAATTCTTTTTCGGCTTTCATTTTTACATTAAGGTGAGTGAAAATGCTTGCAGAATGAAAGCACACATTTATTTGTATATTATACTAGTTAATGTGTGCTTGCATTCTGCAAGCATTTTTTAAGTTTAGCATATTTACAATTTCAAATTATTCCGAATCACTTTTGTACAAAATCAAATAACTGTATAAAATTTCAACTTTGCAGCTCTTTAGAAGTGCATTATAATTTTATTCGTCGCATAGGATAATTATTTGGCAAAACTGTCGCTAAGATTTCGAATTTTAACGCTATTGGAATTTGTCCTTCTGTTTTTAACTAAAGACTTATAATTCTGCCAAATTTCATGTTTGTACCTCATTAAGAATTGCCGTATCATTTTCACAATCGTATGGGTCATATATAGGGCAAAACCGCACTTAAAATTCGGAATATTCGCAGTGTTTTATTTTATGATCGGCTGCAATACAATTAAGTAATTTTAAAATGCAAATATAAAAACCTCAAGACCAGTTTACGTTTCCTTTGGGCAAAAAATGGAGAAGAAAGGATCGAAAATAGCCCCTCAAAATAGGAATTTCGACAGTTAATTGTCACACTCATGTGGGGCCGAAAAGGGGCAAAACCACACATTAATAATTGGAATTTTTGCAATTTTACAATTTTATCTTAGTTTGCTATGAAAATTCTATATTCGTGCCAAATTTCAAGTCTCTAGGTCCTATGCAGCTGCCTCGCATTTTTTGTTCTCATATGGGGCCGAAAAGGGGCAAAACAGCCTTTTAAAAATGAGAATTTTGGTAAATTTATAATTTTATCAAGGGTTGCAATGAAATTTATATAACCGTGCCAAATTTCAAGTCTCTGGGTCCTATACAGCTGCATCGCATTTTTTGTTCTCGAATGGGGCAATAATGGGGCAAAACAGCCCCAAAAATGAGGATTGTATCAATATCGGATTTCCTTCATTAGGTGTAGTTTAACATTAACAGCATTAAAATATAAGCCTCTGATTCCCATTAAAAGCTTACCCATATGAAAGGATAGAGCTTGTTACCAAGGAAGCCTATTGTTAGACCCAGAAAAATTAGCAATTTTTTGCAATAAAAACTGTAAAATTACGTTAATTCCAATCCGATTTGAATTCTGTCTTCAAAAATAAGAAACTACAATTTATATTCTAACCGACAGTTTAAGACTCGAGTTCGTATCTTGATGAGAAGTAATTTTAAAATGCAAATATAAAAACCTCTACACCAATTTACATGTTTTCTTATGGGCAAAAAATGGGGCAAGCAGGGGCCAAAATAGCCCTTCAAAATAGGAATTTTGCCAGTTTCGGATTTTTTCCTTTGGTTGTGACTAAAAACCTATAATCCTACCAAATTTCAAGTTTGTGGCACATCTGGAAGTGCCTCATAATTTTGTATCCTCATATATATATATATATATAATACTAGTTAATGTGTGCTTGCATTCTGCAAGCATTTTCAAATTTTAGCAGTTTTACAAATGCAAATTATTCCCAATCGATATTGTACATACTCATATAACCGTGTCAAATTAGGAGTTTGTAGCTCATTTAAAAGTGCCTTATAATTTTAATCCTCGTATGGGGCAATAATGGAGCAAAACAGCTCCAAACATTATGAATTTTTACACTCTCAGATTTTTTCCTTCTGTTGTAAATAAAAACCCATAATTCTGCCAATTTCAAGTTTGTATCTCATTAAGAAGTGCCTTATAATTATCGCATTCGTATGGGGCCCAAAAAGGGCAAAACCACCCGTTAAAAATTGGAATTTTTACAATTTTATCTTAGTTTGCCATGAAAATTCTATAATCGTGCCAAATTTCAAATCTCTAGGTCCTATGTAGCTGCCTCGCATTTTTTGTTCTCGCATGGGGCCGAAAAGGGGCAAAACCGCCCTTTAAAAATGAGAATTTTTGTAATTTTGTAATTTTATCTTAGGTTGCAATGTAATTTCTATAACCGTGCCAAATTTCAAGTCTCTGGGTCCTATGCAGTTGCATAGCCTTTTTTGTTCTCGAATGGGGCAAAACAGCCCCAAAAATTAGGATTATATCAATATCGGATTTCCTTCATTAGGTGTAGTTTAACATTAACAGCATTAAAATATAAGCCTCTGATTCCCATTAAAAGCTTACTCATATGTAAGGATAAAGCTTGTTACCAAGGAAACTATTGTAAGACCCAGAAAAATTACTACTTTTATGAGATAAAAACTATAAATTTACGTTAATTCTACTCGGATTTGCATTCCGTCTTCAAAAATAAGAGACTACAATTTATATCCTATCCGACAGTTTAAGTCTCGAGTTTGTATCTTGACGGGAAGTAATTTTAAAATGCAAATATAAAAACCTCTACACCAATTTACATGTTTTCTTATGGGAGAAAAAGGGGCCAAAAAATTCCCCCAAAAAGGTATTTCACCAGTTTCGGAT
Source organism: Uropetala carovei (assembly GCA_036926305.1). Taxonomy (NCBI): domain Eukaryota; kingdom Metazoa; phylum Arthropoda; class Insecta; order Odonata; family Petaluridae; genus Uropetala; species Uropetala carovei. Next base: position 3,794,807 of record JAXCHB010000242.1, on the reverse strand, counting down.
TTTTCCCTCTGGTTGTGACTAAAAACCTATAATCCTACCAAATTTCAACTTTCCAGCACATCTGGAAGTGCCTCATAATTTTGTATCCTCCTATATATATATATATATTTATATATCATGTGTAAGAAGCGTCTATATATATAGATATCATGTGTAAGAAGCGCATATATATATAGATTAGTTAATATGTGCTTGCATTCTGCAAGCATTTTCTCTAACCTTAATATGTAGAGTAAGTGCAGACAAATAATTTTTAACACAAAAGTTTGCACATCTGCACCTATTTACGTGTTTTTCTTTATGGACAATATTGGAAAAAGCAACCCCTAAAATTTATAATTGTAAAAAGTTTATAGGTTTTCATCATTTGTTGCAAATACTTCACATTTCCGCAAAATTTCATCTATGTAGCACCTCTTGAATTGCATTTATATAAATTTCATATAATTGTAACTGAAACACAATTCCTTAATTTTCAGCTTTCTAGTTCGTACGAAGGTATATAAAGATTAGTCACATTTTTTTAACACTTATGAATTTTTAACGGCCGAATAAATAAACATTTTCAAGTTTCAATAATTCCGTTATCGTTATTTGGTAAATTCTACTGTCAGAAAAAATTTCAGCATTGTAGAACATTTAGAAGTACGTAAAAGGTGAAATGTTTTTTAAAAGTTTATAATTTTTAACGGCCAATAAATTAAAATATTGTAAATTTCTATTTTTCCTGTCCATTTCTCCATGCTATGTTAATATGTGCTTGCATTTTGCAAGGTTTTCTAAATTTTACTATTTTTACAAATTGAAATTATTTACAATCGATTTTTTACGAAACCATATAACTGTCTCAAATTTCAATGAAATGGCCAATACGCATGTCAGGAAATGTGAGTTATTAGTGCAGTATTAATCAGTGTGGGTTTGCACGAAAGGTGGTATTGGAAGAATTATTATTTTATCTTCTTATGTTCAAGTGAAAACTTGCAAGATACCACCGAGTTGAGGTTGCAATATGTGTGCGTGCTGGAGTTAAATTAATATCAGCATGAGTGATGGGATGAGGTTATCCAGATTGAAAGTGCACATTATGCTTGGGAAATATTGTAAGCAGCGTAAGGAAAGTACATTCTGGAGTGGATAAGTTAAAGGGAGTCAATATGTAAATGTATAGAGGTAGTTTCTGTTGGGATACCATTTGGCTTTATTCTATGCCTACCACAAAAGAAAGCATGTGATGGGTCTGCATGTCTGCATATGATATTTAAGTATGGTCTAATTTGTTCACGTTCCTTCCTGTGCCTTATGATTGCAAATTCATAATATTTTAATTCACAATCCATTTCAGTTCCATTATTCTCCTCCAGAATTGATGAAATAGGTTTGTATTAAATTTGCTTTGAATTTGTGAGGACTAATTATTTGACAAGAATTTGTTGTTAGAGGAAGAAATGGGGCACCGTCATATATTACCTTATGAAATTGCTATAGTTAGGCACAAGTTTTGTATGACTTCTTTTTATTGTGCATTGCTTTCATTAATTTAAAGAAGTTTGTGGGCATGGCATAGGAATTCCACAGTGAATGTTTTTCAAGTTATACAATTTAAATATGATGATTTTTTGAGTCTCTGTATGACTAAATGATATTTGTCATGGGCATTGAAATAGATGCTGGGAAAAGCTGAAGGCAAATCTGAAGAAGAATGCGTCCATCCTTAGAGTAAGATCGGTAATCTTGAAAAGGCTTGGAATGCATTTGCTTGATAATACAGTAGTAAATATAAGATAAGTAATAATTGGCTAGTCATTATTTGTAAAGTTTTGTAATAATTTTATTATTTGATGTTGTTTCTAAATACTTTGTAGTTGAGGTTTAATCGAAACCCGATTCGGTTATTGCAATATTTCCTCGTTAAAATATCATTATTGTATTTACAATTCTATACAAATGGTATAGAGAATGTAGTTTCCTACAACTTCCATTTGAAACAATTTTCTATTGTAGTTATTGCTTATGTGTTATTTTAAAATAAAAGCTTTTTCGGTTTCCTCCTTAAGAACATCGTTATTGGTAGTCTTTGTGAGGGGCAAAGTTGTAGAGAATAATATTTCTTCCAAGTTTTGTTTGAAACAAATTTTCGTAGAACCATCCATTTTGGAGATATTTGGTGTTTACTTTCTGAATACGTAGTATTGTATTCATGAAAAAAATGGACTTCAAGATTTCAACGGAAATAGATGTTTTGAGGTCCCTAGAACACGTTTAGACAATTTTCGGAATGTTGTCTGTGTGTGCGTGTATGTTAGTGTGGGCGCTCTAACTCAAAAAGTACGTGCCATATCGTTACCAAACTTCAAATATAACACTTTAACATGAGCATAAAGAACTGATTAGTTTTTCGACAATAACGGGTAACCAGAATCCGAGGTTTATTCGAAACCCGATTCGGTTATTGCGATATTTCTTCGTTAAAATATCATTATTGTATTAACAATTCTATACATAAGGTATAGAAAATGTAATTTCCTACAAATTTTATTTGAAACAATTTACTTTTGTAGTTATTGTTTAGGAGTTATTTATAAATAACCGGTTATTCAGTTTTCTCCTTAAGGCAAGGAGTGGGCTATAATTTTTGTATCTTGATTCACTGGTGCTATTCTGAAACCACACACCGGAACACTTCGTGGTAGTTAATACCCGTTATGGTGAAGACATAAGTTGGGCTATTGAATTTCCATCCGAGAAGACATCTCACTCCAGTGCTTAGTGAACACTTCATAAAACTGCCTTCAAGGAGTGTACTAAACCTGAACAGTGGTGAATATTTATCCATTTCCCCTGAGAACTTCAAAAGGAACAGTGTCGCAGACTCGGATTATCAGAACAACATAACATTTCCAGTGAATTATTCCCAATATGTTTAATTACTATAATGTAACTATAAGTTGACATTTTCTGAAGTGTTTAAGTTGCGAGACTGTTGTTACGGCTCAAGAGCATTTGTTTTGTTGTTACTTTATTTCTTGTACAATATAGCATTTAGTTAGAGGATTATGTGACTTTGTTTTTTGGTCGCCACAGCTTTTTAGAAATTCTATTGTTTTTTTTATGGGGACACTGGGAAACAAAGATTTGACGTCAGTCGATACCAATATTTCGTTGTCTGAAAGAATTACGTTTTCTACTTTGTTGATGAAACCTGTAGCTTATGCTAGTAGAACCTTGAATAATTTTGAACAAAAGCAGCCATCTTAAGAATTGGAGTGTCTTGCTTGTTGTTGGGCCGTCGAAACTTTCAGGACTTATGTCCAGCTAAAAACATTCCATTTATATACAGACAATGGGGCAATAACCTGGTTGTTTAAACATCCCAAGCAACTAGGGAAAATTGGACGAATGGTTTTAAAATTGTCATCATTTCGCTTTGCAATCCATCATGTCCCAGCTTCTAAAAATAGGGTAGCAGACTGTCTATCTAGAGTGGTTGACCAACCGATTGAGGATCCAATTCATTGTTCTATGCTTTTACGTAAAATACCTCTGTCCTTCACAAACATTCGTGATCACCAGAAATTAGATCCGCACCTAAAACAGCTGATAGAGCGAATCAGGCAGGGAATAAATTGATAGAAAGGATGATCTGAAGATCCTTATGCGACAGGCATAAGCTGTTATGATGGGAGATGAGGAAACAGGTGAAAAAATCTGCCATGACTGGGAATCGAACCCGGGCCTTCCACTTGCCGGGCGGATATTCTGAAACAGAAGAATTAGTCTGCCACGGTAGTTCAGTGGTAGAATATCCACCCGGCAAGTGGAAGGCCCGGGTTCGATTCCCGGTCATGGCAGATTTTTTCACCTGTTTCCTCATCTCCCATCATAACAGCTTATGCCTGTCGCATAAGGATCTTCAGATCATCCTTTCTATCAATTTATATCATGGCATTCTCACCATTTGAGAGGGTAGGGGTTTTCTTTGATGTATCTCCTTGAGGACATCTGTTGGGGCTGATTGATACTAGCATAGCTAGCTTGGTCCCAACCTAAGAAAATATTCCCGTTCTGAAACAGAAGAATTAGTCTGCCACGGTAGTTCAGTGGTAGAATATCCGCCCGGCAAGTGGAAGGCCCGGGTTCGATTCCCGGTCATGGCAGATTTTTTCACCTGTTTCCTCATCTCCCAGGCAGGGAAGTCCATCCCCCAATTATTTCATAAAGAATGATTTATTATATCATGGAACAAGGAGACTTAAAAGGGACAAAGTAGTCGTTCCGGAGGCCCTCAAGGCCATGTTATTTTCCTACTTCCATTCCTTACCAACTGCTGGACATATGGGCGTTAGTAAGACTTCTGAGCGAATCTGTAGGGAGTTTTGGTGGAGTAACATGAAGTCAGAAATAGCCCAGATGGTTAGAACCTGTCATGACTGCCAAACCTGTAAACCTAGGAACACCCTTCCCCCTGGAAAGATGAGTTCTACTACTCCTAACTACCCCTGGGAGAGAGTTTATATAGACTTTGTTGGTCCATTACCCAGAAGTCAAAGTGGGAATACCTGAGCACTTACAGTCATTGATGGTTTCACCAAATTTACCTTCATGGAACCATTACGCTCTCAGTTAGCCTCCCAGGTTGTTTCCACTTTATTTCATAAAATGTTTCCTAAATTTGTCTATCCTTAATTCCTAGTTTCTGATAATGGAACCCAATTCAGATCCGCGCTTGTGTCAGATATGTGTTTTAAATATGGCATAAAGCAAATTTTTACAGCCCCTTATTATCCTCAACCTAACCAGGCTGAATGAGTCCACCGCAACTTGAAATATGCTTTAACCATCTTATCCCAAAATGACCATAGGAAGTGGGACGAATTTGTGCCCAGTTTAACCTTTGCCTTCAATTCCGCCAAGCACAGAAGTACAGGATATACTCATGCGAGGGTGTTTATGGGAAGAGAACTTCCTCACCCTCTAACAAATTTCTGGAGAATTCCTCCACAAGCTCTGTCGGAGACTTTGACACTATCTGAAAGGCAGTCCCTATGGCAAGACGTGTTAAGAAATCTAAAAAGGACAAGGCTTAGGCAAGCAGTGGCGTTTAATAGAAGCCATTCAGGGAATCCTTTTAAAACTGGTGATATGGTGTTGTATAAAAGGTTTCCTACTAGTTCAAAGGCGCAGCACCAAACCGCCAAACTCACATCACAATGGGTCGGTCCATTTTCAATTAAAAATTTTTTATCTCCTGTGACAGCTGTTCTGGAACTGTCACCCAGTAAGGAGAGAATTGCCAATATATCACATTTAAAATTGTTTCATCAGTAATTTTGTTATTATAGCTTGTATGTGGCGGCGTAGGGAATTAGCGACCCCATCGCCCAATGATACTGCATCATTGCAATCAGCCCCCAGATGAGAATCTGGTAAATCATATCCATTTTCGGCTTATGCTATGCCTTTGTGTATACAAAGATGATGTTCGACGCATCATAAAGGATAATTAGACCTTTATGTATGTCTCCGAGGCTCTAAATTTTTATTATTTAATGTAACCTGGCCATGCGTTTCTTATGTTTACTGGTAATACTGCCACTGTTACACACAATAGTTTTTGTGCACTCTCCCCAATTGGGATAGTGTACCTTAAAATGTTTATAACACTGTATAATATTGTAAAGACAGTCACCCATCTCAAACAGGGGAAATATACTAGATTTAAAATTGTTTCACTAATAATAATTATCTGGACTATTGTAAATATTAATCAATGTTATGATAATTATCTGCACCAGTGTGAAAATTAATTAATGTTTATTATTAATTAATTAATTATCTGTACCGCTTAGTAAGTTCAAAAGGGTTAATGTCATACTTTCACCAAAGATGTTGGACATTTGTAAGGATTGTTTAGAATGCAATTTAAGTATTTGTTAATTGAGATATTATTTGAATGAGGTTTATTATTTTAATTGTAGCAAAACCTATGCTTAGGTTGATGCAGTTTGTGTTTGTTTGTTTGCAGTTGCCTAAATGCCTTCCGCGCAACCTGGCATAATGAGAGGCCTTTCATCAGTGATGTGTTCGACGTTTGTAAGAACGTGTTTATAAATACATATTAAATATTTGTTAATAGTGATATTGTTGTAGTGAGATTTTACTACTATGTTAATTGCTTTAACCTATGTATAGGTTTATGGTATGGGTTTTTCTTTGTTGCAGTAGCGTAAATCCTTTGTTCCTCATCTGTTTCTTTTAGTCATATCTGGTATGATATGAAATTATTTTAATTTTTTTTCGCCAATTTTCAGCAGAAAATGTCACGCTTTTACTGTGTTTTTATCAATTTGGCAGCATGGTTTGATGCATTTTGGGTCTGACTTTTAATGAAATATTACAATTTTGTTCGCATAGAATAATTGACGGGTCCATACTTGTCGGTTGCCCAAGGCATGGTTCGAAGAAAAAAATATTCAACTATTGGATTGGCCGGCTAAAAGTCCGGACTTGAACCCAATAGAAAACGTCTGGGCGGTGTTGGCGAGAGGGGTGAATGAAGCCGAAAGACCAAGAAACGCCTCTCAGCTTTGGGAGGCGATAGAGGATGCCTGGGAGGGTATTACGGAGGGTTTATGCCACAAACTAATTCCCTCCATGCCGAGGAGGCTGGCATTAGTCATAGAGAACGATGGAGGGTGGATTAAATATTAAAATCAAGGCTGAAGACATTTTTTGTCGTATGCAAATCAACGAAGCGCAACACGAGTAATATCAAAGGTACTATTACACAATCATTGGCGTAAAGAGGCTTTCATTGCTTGTAATACGAGAGAGAGGGAGGGAGGGATTAATGTTTCTGATGCCAATTTGATCTCCATAAATAGCTTGAACGATGGAATCTTTACTCCCGTTGATATTTCAATGGGCATTACACTAGTAAGGTTTTAAAGGAGAAATATAAGACCCTGATTCCCATTAAAAATTTACCCATATGAAAGCATTAAGCTGGTTGCCTAGGCCGAAGTAAGGGAGATAGCACGGCAAATGAACATACCGCGTGCAACAGTAGGCCGTCTACGTAAAAGTTGGAAGACTGAATTATCTTTTGAATGTATCCATGCGCGTTGATCATCCCAATAAAAGATATGTTATCGTGGTTGTTACCGGTTTTAAAGGGATTAGCGTTTACGAAATTGCGGTAAGTGCTAATAAATGCTGTCGGGTTAATAGCGATGATGAGTCTATGCTCGATTATTAAGTATCAATTGCACTTAGGATATTTATCATTTCAACGTTCAGGTAACTTACCTCGAAAATACTGGTTCACACGTTGATTGATTGCTAGAGTAATTTTCAGTGAATATAATAATTTTCGATTCATTTTCCGTTAAAAAATTACTTGAGCGTCACGATTCCGTTTAATAACGCAATTTCCGTAGCAGCGTCAATGCACCGCCGAGCATCTTTCTATGTTGCCACAATCAGGGATCAATATGTAGGCTAAAATAATCCCTTGAAGTCATATCCATGCATGTGGATCATCCCAATAACAGACATGTTAGCGTGGTTATAACCGTTTTTAAAGAGAGAGAATAAAACTTAGTGCGTTAATAATGCGATCGTGATAATAGCGATCATGAGTCAATGCCCGATTATTAAATATCAATTACACTTAGGATATTTTACGGACACTAGCACAGTTGTTTTTATTTCACCGCATCATTTGGATCACAACGAGACTTATTGGAAGCTTGCGCGCAGGCCTTGATGCCAATATATATATATATATCTATAATATAAAGACACTTCTTACACATGATATATATCTATAATATATAGATGCTTCTTACACATGATATATATATTTATATATATATATCTATACTATATAGATGCTTCTTACACATGATATATATATATATAATATATAGATGCTTCTTACACATGATATATATATATATATAATATATAGATGCTTCTTACACATGATATATATATATATCATTCTATAAGCACTCTTCTTACAGAGGAGGATATAGGAGGATACTAATGTCTGGCCCAAACTATAATAGTTGGATAGCTGGAATTTAGTACCGAGGTGAATAAAAAAAAATAATAGGAGGAAAAATTGCAAAATTGCGACAATGTGCATTATTTTGGCAGCTAAAAATTATAAACTATTTTACTAACATTTCATGGTTTAGGTATTTCTAAAAGCGCTATCAAGCTGAAATTTTTTCTACCTGTAGAATTCGCCAAATAATGAAAACGGGACTATAGAAATTTGAAAATTTTTATTCGTTCGGCCGTAATAAATTCTCAAATGTTTAACAAATTGACTAATGTTTATGTACTTTAATTAGAGCCAGGAAGCTGAAAATTTTAACCAAGTTAGGAAATAATGTTCCGGTAGAAAATAACATTTGAAATTTCATGAAAGTTTTATATTGTGGCTGTAAAAATTCATAAATTTTAAACAATGAAATTCTTATAAATGCAGTTCTAGAGGTGCTATATACATGAAATTATGCATAAATGTGAGGTACTCCTAAGAAATGCTAGAAACCTATAAATGTTTTATAGTTATAAATTTTAGGGGTTGTTTATACCCCAATATTTTCAAAACAGAAAAACACGTAATTCTGAGCCGAGAAGCGAACTTACGCATTGAAAATTCTTTTTCGGCTTTCATTTTTACATTAAGGTGAGTGAAAATGCTTGCAGAATGAAAGCACACATTTACTTGTATATTATACTAGTTAATGTGTGCTTGCATTCTGCAAGCATTTTTTAAGTTTAGCATATTTACAATTTCAAATTATTCCGAATCACTTTTGTACAAAATCAAATAACTGTATAAAATTTCAACTTTGCAGCTCATTAGAAGTGCATTATAATTTTATTCGTCGCATAGGATAATTATTTGGCAAAACTGTCGCTAAGATTTCGAATTTTAACGCTATTGGAATTTGTCCTTCTGTTTTTAACTAAAGACTTATAATTCTGCCAAATTTCATGTTTGTACCTCATTAAGAATTGCCGTATCATTTTCACAATCGTATGGGTCATATATAGGGCAAAACCGCACTTAAAATTCGGAATATTCGCAGTGTTTTATTTTATGATCGGCTGCAATACAATTAAGTAATTTTAAAATGCAAATATAAAAACCTCAAGACCAGTTTACGTTTCCTTTGGGCAAAAAATGGAGAAGAAAGGATCGAAAATAGCCCCTCAAAATAGGAATTTCGACAGTTAATTGTCACACTCGTGTGGGGCCGAAAAGGGGCAAAACCACACATTAATAATTGGAATTTTTGCAATTTTACAATTTTATCTTAGTATGCTATTAAAATTCTATATTCGTGCCAAATTTCAAGTCTCTAGGTCCTATGCAGCTGCCTCACATTTTTTGTTCTCGTATGGGGCCGAAAAGGGGCAAAACAGCCTCTTAAAAATGAGAATTTTGGTAATTTTATAATTTTATCAAGGGTTGCAATGAAATTTATATAACCGTGCCAAATTTCAAGTCTCTGGGTCCTATACAGCTGCATCGCCTTTTTTGTTCTCGAATGGGGCAATAATGGGGCAAAACAGCCCCAAAAATGAGGATTGTATCAATATCGGATTTCCTTCATTAGGTGTAGTTTAACATTAACAGCATTAAAATATAAGCCTCTGATTCCCATTAAAAGCTTACCCATATGAAAGGATAGAGCTTGTTACTAAGGAAGCCTATTGTTAGACCCAGAAAAATTAGCAATTTTTTGCAATAAAAACTGTAAAATTACGTTAATTCCAATCCGATTTGAATTCTGTCTTCAAAAATAAGAAACTACAATTTATATTCTAACCGACAGTTTAAGACTCGAGTTCGTATCTTGATGAGAAGTAATTTTAAAATGCAAATATAAAAACCTCTACACCAATTTACGTTTTCTTATGGGCAAAAAATGGGGCAAGCAGGGGCCAAAATAGCCCTTCAAAATAGGAATTTTGCCAGTTTCGGATTTTTTCCTTTGGTTGTGACTAAAAACCTATAATCCTACCAAATTTCAAGTTTGTGGCACATCTGGAAGTGCCTCATAATTTTGTATCCTCATATATATATATATATAATACTAGTTAATGTGTGCTTGCATTCTGCAAGCATTTTCAAATTTTAGCAGTTTTACAAATGCTAATTATTCCCAATCGATATTGTACATACTCATATAACCGTGTCAAATTAGGAGTTTGTAGCTCATTTAAAAGTGCCTTATAATTTTAATCCTTGTATGGGGCAATAATGGAGCAAAACAGCTCCAAACATTATGAATTTTTACACTCTCAGATTTTTTCCATCTGTTGTAAATAAAAACCCATAATTCTGCCAAATTTCAAGTTTGTATCTCATTAAGAAGTGCCTTATAATTATCGCATTCGTATGGGGCCCAAAAAGGGCAAAACCACCCGTTAAAAATTGGAATTTTTACAATTTTATCTTAGTTTGCCACGAAAATTCTATAATCGTGCCAAATTTCAAGTTCCTAGGTACTATGCAGCTGCCTCAAATTTTTTGTTCTCGTATGGGGCCGAAAAGGGGTAAAACCGCCCCTTAAAAATTAAAATATTTGTAATTTTATAATTTTATCTTAGGTTTCAATGAAATTTCTATAACCGTGCCAAATTTCAAGTCTCTGGGTCCTATGCAGCTGCATCGTCTTTTTTGTTCTCGAATTGGGCAATAATGGGGCAAAACAGCTCTAAAAATGAGGCTTATATCAATGTCGGATTTCATTCATTAGGTGTAGTTTAACATTAACAGCATTAAAATATAAGCCTCTGATTCCCATTAAAAGCTTACCCATATGAAAGGATAGAGCTTGTTACCAAGGAAACTATTGTAAGACCCAGAAAAATTACTACTTTTATGAGATAAAAACTATAAATTTACGTTAATTCTACTCGGATTTGCATTCCGTCTTCAAAAATAAGAGACTACAATTTATATCCTATCCGACAGTTTAAGTCTCGAGTTCGTATCTTGACGGGAAGTAATTTTAAAATGCAAATATAAAAACCTCTACACCAATTTACATGTTTTCTTATGGGCAAAAAATGGGGCAAACAGGGGCGAAAATAGCCCCTCAAAATAGGAATTTTGCCTGTTTCGGATTTTTTCCTTTGGTTGTGACTAAAAACCTATCATCCTACCAAATTTTAAGTTTCTGGCACATCTGGAAGTGCCTCATAATTTTGTATCCTCATATATATATATATATATATATATATATATAATACTAGTTGTTATGTGCTTGCATTCTGCATGCATTTTCAAATTTTGGCATTTTTACAAATTCAAATTATTCCCAAGCGATGTTGTACATAATGATATAACCATGTCAAATTTGGAGTTTGTTGCTCATTTAGAAGTGCCTTATAATTTTAATCCTCGTATGGGGCAATAATGGAGCAAAACAGTCCCTAACATTATGAATTATTACAGTCTCAGATTTTTTCCATCTGTTGTAACTAAAAACCCATAATTCTGCCAAATTTCAAGTTTGTATCTCATTAAGAAGTGCCTTATAATTATCAGACTTGTATGGGGCCGAAAAAGGGCAAAACCAAACATTAAAAATAGGAGTTTTTGCAATTTTACAATTTTATCTTAGTTTGCCATGAAAATTCTATAATCGTGCCAAATTTCAAGTCTCTAGGTCCTATGCAGCTGCCTCGCATTATTTGTTCTCGCATGGGGCCGAAAAGGGGCAAAACCGCCCTTTAAAAATGAGAATTTTTGTAATTTTATCTTAGTTTGCAATGAAATTTCTATGACCATGCCAAATTTCAAGTCTCTGGGTCCTATGCAGTTGCATCGCCTTTTTTGTTCTCGAATGGGGCAAAACCCCCAAAAATGAGAATTATATCAATATCGGATTTCCTTCATTAGGTGTAGTTTAACATTAACAGCATTAAAATATAAGCCTCTGATTCCCATTAAAAGCTTACCCATATGAAAGGATAGAGCTTGTTACCAAGGAAACCTATTGTTAGACCCAGAAAAATTAGGAATTTTTTGCGATAAAAACTATAAAATTACACTAATTCTACTCGGATTTGCATTCCGTCTTCAAAAATAAGAAACTACAATTTATATCCTATCCGACCGTTTAAGTCTCGAGTTTGTATCTTGACGGGAAGTAATTTTAAAATGCAAATATAAAAACCTCTGCACCAATTTACATGTTTTCTTATGGGCAAAAAATGGGGCAAACAGGGGCCAAAATAACCCTTCAAATTAGTAATTTCGACAGTTTCGGATTTTTTCCTTCGGTTGTGAACAAAAACCTATAATCCTACCAAATTTCAAGCTTCTGGCACACCTGGAAGTGCCTCATAATTTTGTATCCTCATATATATATGATATATCGTGTGTAAGAAGCATCTATATATTATAGATATCATGTGTAAGAAGCATCTATATATTATAGATATATATCATGTGTAAGAAGCATCTATATATTATAGATATATATATATCATGTGTAAGAAACATCTATATATTATAGATATATATATATACTAGTTAATGTGTGCTTGCATTCTGCAAGCATTAGGAGAGGAAAAATAATTTTGAAACGCAAAAGGTTGGACCTCTTTATCGATTTCCTTATTGAAAAATATTGAGGTAAAAACAACCCCTAAATTTAGAATTATAAATCATTTATAGGTTTTTAGCATTTGTTACATTTATGCGAAATTTTATTGATGTAGCACCTCTAGAAGTGCATTTATATAAATTTAATTGTTTAAAATATTTGAATTTTTAACAGCCACAATAATAAACTTTAACAAAATTATAATGTTAATTTTCACCGGAACATTACTCCCTAACTTTATTAAAATTTTCAGCTTCCTTGCTCTTCAGAAAGTACATAAACATTAGTCAATTTGTTTAACATGTAAGAGATTATTACGGTCGAACGAATAAAAATTTACAAATTTCTATAATCCCGTTTCCATTATATGGCAAATTCTACCAATGGAAAAAATTTCAGCTTCATAGATCATTTAGAATTACCTAAACCATGAAAAGTTAGTAAATAGTTTATAATTTTTAATGGTCAAGAAAATACATATTGTTGCAATTTTTCCTCCTATTATTTTTTTAGATTCACCTATGTATTAAATTTCAGCTCTCCAACTATTTTGGTTTGGCCTGAACATTTGTATTCTCCTATATCCTAAATAAGACCCGTCAATATATCTACAAGATCTGTGAAAAACCAGGTAAGTACTCAAAACCAAATTTTACAGGAGAAGGAAAAGAAATTTTGAGATGAGACGTAAAATCGGGTAATTAAGATAGAAATGTGATTCTCTCAGGAAATGAACCTCATGTATGTCTATTTTGAGGGGAATTAAGTACAATTTGCCACGTCTTATGGTCTGGATAAAATACTTACCTTCCTGTTCTAGCTACGCTAAAATCGTGACTAACCTGGTTTTTGCCGATTATCATTGACACTAATGATCGAATTACACAGTTTTGAGTGAAGTGGAAAAACATATTTTGCATACATACCACAGATTTTGAACGTGACTAACAATTCTAAATGATCAAAATTTAATCAACATCATGAACATAAATTATTCTCAAGCAAGTTTTTGCATTTTTGTAATCACTTTAATGTTTAATTTAGTATCACTGAATGCTATCTGCATCTACTTCTTCCAAGTCTGGATCAATCGAGGGGATGTTGTCCACTTTTAAGCTTCTGTAAAAATCATGAAATACACTGTCAATGAATGGCAGTAAATCTAAGATGTCCTTCTTTTTCTCCTTGCTGATTGGTACAGGACTGTCATGAAGTAATGGTAGAGAAGCGGGCAATGATTTCCTACCACGTCTTAGGATGGACATTTCTCGAAACGATTCTTCTTCAGCCAGTGAATTTAAAAAAAAATGCTTCCCAATTCTTTTGTGAATTTCAGCCAGTGAGTTTCCTTCCACAGGAATTTTCGTCCTTCGGTGTCAGCTTTCTTCATTTGGAAAGGACCATTCCATTTGATCAGGGTTCTAAAGTCAAAGAAATGCTTACTTTCCATAACAAAAACATTCTTACGCCTACAGGACCTCATAAGTTGATACCAGTCATTGGGGTGGTTTATTTTCATTCCTGTTCGCTTCTTCTCCCTCTCAATGACCGAATGACCCGTATCACATTCCATGTGTGTGTGACCACTGACCAAGAACTTATGGTGAATTTCTGGAATATGTGCACTGTTTTGTAAAGCATAACAGAACATAGATGCTACAATACTATTTCTGTTCTGTCCTCCACAAGTATCTGAGTAGAATATAATGCATTGAATATGGGCTGGTAACTGGAGAATAAACTGGTAGAGACATGAAGCTATTTGATTGCCCCCTCTGCCAGATACAGTTTCATCCCACATAAAACAGGCAGCCTCGCTTGTCTTCAAGTTGTGCAAAGTAAGGTTGAAAGTTCACAGTTGCCTTTTGTAAAAAGACACAGATGTTGTCAAGTAGGGAGTTGGTAGGCACTGCTGAAGATCAAAAGCAAAAACTGCCATAGTATCATTCCCTTGAGCTAGTTCCTTATCACGTCGCTTGGCTTCGTAAACTTCCTCAGCAGGTGGTGAGCATCACGTTCCTGAATCACTGTTTCTTTAGCATCTCATTCCACAATATTTATCTTCATCAAGTCACACTTGTGGCAGGTATCCTGTTTCGGTTTCTTAAATGCCAGATCGAGTTCGTGGAAACATCTATTATAAAGGGTTAATGATACAGGATTTGTAGTAATTTCCTTGTATAAGTCATACATTTTGGAAATGGTTAGGTCAGAAGATAGGAATCGCTTAGTAGTCCTGTTTCGGCAGTAATGGCTCTTGTAGCTTGGGAAGGAGAGAATGTGATCCCTAACATCTTGTAGGGCCTCCTCTGATGTTTTGTTTGAAGGAGTAGCCTTCCCTCTACCATCAGATGAAATGACACCGGACTGTGAAATTCTCTTTTCCTGGGCCACCCTTTCTATGAAACCTGTCGTCTCACCAAACGTTCTTCGGAAGCATACCCTACATACTGTGACTACGTTCTATTAGAGATAGACACAAAGTGTCTCCTATAGATTGTATAAGAAGAACTAATACGACTTTCGGTGAAAGATTCATTCCGATATCTTGGTTTGTTCTCGAATTATGCGAAATTACATTTGACATAGGCAAAACACGCGGCAGTCTTTACGCCTACGGGTGACACACAGAACATTCGTGATTTTAACTCGTTGTAAAGTTCAGTTATGGGAATGCATTCATTACGATTTCAAAGTACATATAAAATATATTCACTAGTATACTCAAATAAATTCCGATAAATATTATTTATTGATTTTTTAATTGAGGAAGAATTTAAAGTCCACGAGAATCGCTAAATCCTACACCGCTACGAATTATTTTACGAGCTTTCTTGGATGCTTTTCATTATTTACAAGTGTCCTTGACTAAGTTTTCGTGAAATACAGGCTTAATAAATACTATGCTTGCAATTTGCAAGCACTCTCTTCTAGTAGTGCACTATGCCTCTTGGGCAATTAAGTCATTCAAAATAACTATGTATAGCATTATACTTACCATTGCGGGCTTCATCTCCTTCTCCGGTAACACAATCAGTTTTTTCCTTATTGTTATTGGTGTCAGAATCTGAGGAATCTCCACTGTATGATCGTTTCGCCAAATTTACCAAAATCCGCGCACGACTAAACATAGCTGAACGCTTGCCGTAAAAGAACAGGACTTAAATGACTCGAGAAAAAGTGCCCAGTAGTGGCGGTGCGGTAAATATGAGCACATGGGCAATAATTGATAGCCTGTAACAGTATCTTCTATCTTCTATACTATCGAAATGTTACAAATGTTACATTGTCGTAAGTCTGCCGTCCCATCTTCCGGTGCACCGCGGCGTTGGAAATCAAATAGTAAATCAAAGTATCCAGACTTGCATGGTTTTTCACTGACGCAAATAGAAAACACAAAACAGAGCAAAACGATGCAACTAGAGTTCAACGCTTTTTCCTTTGTGAGGTTTCTTTGAATGAAATGGTGTAAGTAGACTTACCAGTAATCGTACACCAAAATTGATTTACCTCATCATTTCCAACAGGCGTGGCATGGCATTAAATTGATTTACGACTTCCCCGGTTTTACACAAGATGGAACTGGTCCAGACCCATCTTTACTCTCAGTAAACTCGTTTTTCATCAAAAGTTGACTTACCCGGTTTTTCACAAATTCTGTAGATATAACGAATAAGCTTTTTTAAATGTTAGGATTTTTACAATTTCAAATTATTCCCTTATGTTTTTCAAAAAAAATCATATAAGCGTGTCAAATTTGAAGAATGTTGCTCTTTTAGAAGTGCCTTATAATTTTATTCCTCGTATGGGGCAATAATAGGTCAAAACAGCTATAACGTTACGAATTTTTACAAATCCGAATTATTCCTAATCGATTATCTCCAAAACCATATAACCGTGTGAAATTTCAAGTTTGTATCTCATTAAGAAGTGCCTTATAATGTTCACACTCGTATTGGGTAGAAATAGTGCAAAACCACACTTAAAAAATTGATTTTTGCTATTTTTTTATTATATCTTCGGTTGCAATGAAATTTCTATAATGGTGCCATATTTCAAGTCTGTAGTTCATATGGAGCTGTCTCATCATTTTTGTTCTCGTATGGAGCAATACTTGGGCAAAAGTGCTCCAAAAATGAGGATTATTAGAATATAGGTTTCTTTAATTGGCATAGTTTAACAGTAAAGGCATTAAAATATAAGCCTCTGATTCCTATTAAAAGCTTACCCATATGAAAGCATAAAGACTGTTGCCTAGGAAACCTAGTGTTAGACCCAGAAAAATTGCCACTTTTTTCCGATAAAAACTATAAATTTATGCTAATTCTACTCGGATTTTAATTCTGTCTTCAAAAATAAGAAACTACAATTTATCTCCTATCCGATAGTATACGTCACGAGTTCGTATCTTGACAGAAGTAATTTTAAATTGCAAATATAAAAACCTCTACACCAATTTACATGTTTTCTTATGGGAGAAAAATGGGGCAAAAAGGGGCCAAAAAATTCCCCCAAATAGGTATTTCACCAGTTTCGGATTTTTCCCTCTGGTTGTGACTAAAAACCTATAATCCTACCAAATTTCAACTTTCCAGCACATCTGGAAGTGCCTCATAATTTTGTATCCTCCTATATATATATATATATATATATATATATATATATATATATATATATATATATATATATATATATATATATATATATGTCAGAAAACACTACACCACTCTCCAACTTCCTCCTCGGGGAGGCACACCCGAAATAACACAACACGTCCAAGGGACTCCAACTTTATTTAAACCCGAATTACACCAGCATTCTGCTCTCCAGCAGAAGCTCTTCCACGAGCCAACACACGGCCCACACTACTACGAGTCCCGTCACACACTCTTCTCTCTCGCGTCACGTGATCTCTTAGTACTCTCCTTCTCCGTCTCGCTTCTGGTAGCACTTCTCGTGGCGGTCGTCCTCGCTTGCGTAACAGTCGGCCTTTCCTGACATCGGGGCCGTCCTCGGTCCCGGTCCGGTCTGCCTCCGGTTGAACTGCTCCTCTGGCGCTCGCGCCGTTCTCCATCCGCTTCTCGTCTTCTTTCCCTCTGCTGTCCGCGGCCTGGTCGTCATCTCCCTCGTCCTGGCTCTCGTCGGTCTGGTCGTCATCTCCTACTTCGCCTTGGGGGGGCTTACACCAGGGTTTCATTCGGTCTGCACTAAACACGGAATTGAACGCTCGCTGAGTCCTCTTTGCCCCTGGTATATCCATGAGAGAATACCTATCTCGAGCTAGCACTTCTGAGACAAGATACGGACCCTTAAATTTCGGAGCTAATTTTCGCGAACACCCTGTCGCTTGCGCTTCTCGTTCTACGATGACTAAATCTCCCTTTTGGTACACTCTCGGCACCTTATGTCTTTGATCGTAACGCTCCTTCTGTTTTTTCTGCGTCTCTGATATCTTTACTAACGCTTTTTCCCTTGCTTCACCTAAGGTCTCTCTAGTCTCATCGAGTTCGCTTTCTTGCAACGCCAATATAACACGGTTTTGCAATGAATTCCTTGGGTTATAAGCAAACAATAGCTCATAAGCGCTCTTCTCAGTAGTTTTATTTGACATAGAATTCATGGCGAATTGGATGTTTCTCAAATTCGTGTCCCAGTCGCCTCCATCCTCTTGTGCATACATAGTGGATATGGCGTTTGTAATGGATGCGTTTGATCGCTCTACTTGTCCATTTGCTCGAGGGGTAGCAGTCGCATTCTTTATATGCTTTATCTGGTTTCTTTCGCATAATTCTTCAAATTCCTTCGCTGTAAATGCCGTACCTCGATCTGTAATTAAACGCTCAGGACACCCAAATAAACTCGTAATCTCACTGATAGCTTCACACACTGGCTTGGTTTTTGTGGTTTTCACTGCCTTTAGTAGGATGAACTTTGTAAAGTTGTCTTGATACACGAGAACATACTCGTTGCCCCTTTTACTCCTTGGGAATGGCCCTAAGTGGTCCACGTGAACTGTGTGAAATGGGATGGCTACACGCTCTAAACTGTGCAACTGCCCCTCTTTTTTACCTCCCGGTCTCTTATGATAAGCACACTCAATGCAAGCTGCAATATATTTCTTTACCCTTCTTCTCATCTTCGGAAACCAAAAATATCTCTTCACGTGTTCTAGGGTTTTCTCTTCTGCGTAATGTCCCATGTCATCATGACTTCCCTTTAGAATGCGCCAAATAGAGTTCTTAGGCACAACCCAACGGACCCCACCGTCTACCTTTCTACAGACACGGTTGTCTTTCAGCACATAGTCTGTGTGGATCTGCCTATCCTCATTGGCGACCGCAGGTTGCTGTAAGGTACGATGTATTTTCTGGATAGCTACATCCTGCAGCTGCATCGTTAATAACCAATCGTCCTGATTTATTCGCAACGTGAAGATTTTCAAGTCTGCTGTATCCGGTTCCTCGGAATCTCCCACGGGATTTCGACTGAGGGCATCAACGTGACTCATGTTGCGTCCTGGTCGGTACTCGATCGTGAAATCATACTCTTGTAATCGAAGCCACCACCTCGCTATCCGCGGTAACAATTCTTTCTTGGACATGGTGGTCTTTAAAGCATTACAGTCAGTAACAACTTTGAAGGGTCTGTTCAATAAATACATTCGAAATTTGTCTACGGCTTCAACTACTGCCAACGCTTCTAGCTCATAACTGTGATAGTTCTTCTCTAGATCTGTCGTCTGTCGGCTATAATATGCCACAGGTTTTTGAGATTCTCCTTCTCGACGCTGTAAGATAATCCCCGCTAGTCCATTCTTACTGGCGTCAGTGTGAACTTCATGTTCGGCATTTACATCAAACAACGCAAGTGCCGGACGCTCGATTAATCTTTTCTTCAGCTCTTGAAATGCGTTTTCTTGTCTCTCTGTCCACTCGAATACCGTATCTCTCTTCGTCAAGAGCGTTAACGGCTTGCTTAACGTAGCGAATCCTAATACAAATCTTCTAAAGAAGCTCGTCAAACCAATAAATTGTCGCACTTCGTGAACATTCTCCGGCCTTCGAAATTCTTTAACTGCCTGAATTTTTCTCTCGCCTGGTCGGATCCCATCTTTGGTTATTTCAAAGCCCAAATAGTCTACTTTAGTTTTGAAAAATTCACATTTTGATACTTTTAGCGCTAGCCCCAATTTCTTCAGTACTTGCAACAGTCTTTCTAATCTCTCTAACCCTTCCTTCACCGTTTTGCTGGGTATCAACAGATCATCCATATAGACTAGGACCTCTCCTGGTTTTGTCATTCGCACTACCCTTTTCATCACTTGATTAAACACTGCAGGTGCGTTTACTACTCCGAAAGGCATTTTTGTGAACTCGTACAGTCCACTTGAGGTGACAAAAGCTGTCAAGGGTCTCGTCTCTGGGGCTACAGGGATTTGATAGTATCCCGACGCCAAGTCTAAAATGGTAAAATAACTGTTTCCTGCAAGCGCGTCTAATTGTTCCTCAATGGCTGGCATGGGGAATTTTATTTTTTTCGTCTTCAAATTCAATGCTCTGTAATCGACGCACAGCCGGTCTTCTCCGTTAGCTTTCTTCACTAACAATGCTGGGCTTGCGTATTCTGATGTCGACTCCTGCACGATACTCATTTTCATTAACTCATCGACTGCCTTTTGCATAGTCGCTCTTTGGGCGTACGGTAGGCGATACGGTCTTAAATTCACAGGGTGGTTATCCAACAATTCTATCTCGAAACTGGCAGACTCTACTGTACCCAGTTCACTCAAATTTTTCGCAAAACATTCTCGATACTCATTCACCATTTCGTATACCGCATCCTTCTCCTCTTCAGACAGGTCGTTATTCAAATTTATTTCTTCCATTTCTATCCCGGCCCTCTCTTTGACATTTCGAACTTTGGCTTCGAAGTTACTTTCTTCCTCCTGCCCATCAGTCTCTCTCCTAATTACAAGTTTCTGATAGCTCTTCTCAACTCGAATCCCCGATTGGTCTAGGGCGCTTCGTCCTAGAATTATGGCATCGTCTTGCGAACAGTTTGGGACCACAAGCACTTCTACCTCAATGCTTACGTCGTCCACAACAAGGATTAACTGTTTGGAGCCTATTACGTTACTTTTTCCACAGCCGAATCCAATCAGACTTTTTTGACTCGCAAAGTATTCTACACCTAGCTGTTCAGCGACATCTTGCCTCATGGTCACAACATCGCTCCCTAAATCAATGAACCCAACAACTTGTTCATCATTAACCTTTATCCATTTATAATATTCGTCTTTAATTTGATCGTTCGGCACCGAAATTCTTTGGACTCGCCTTTTCATTTCCAAATTCTGTCTATTAACTTGGGTTCCCTGAGGGCATTCCTTCATCATGTGTCCCTCTTTATTGCATCGGAAACATCGCCTGCTCTGCTGTCGTTCTGGGCAATCCTTAGCCATGTGTCCCTCTTTATTGCATCGGAAACATCGCCTGCTCTGCTGTCGTTCTGGGCAATCCTTAGCCATGTGTCCCTGGCCGTTACAATTATAACACCTCGCCTGCGTTGTCTGCTTATTTCTCCTCACCACATTACCTTCGTTTGGCGGTTCAATTGGGACACTATAACGGTTAGCTAAAAACTGTCTTTCACCTAATCTCGCTCTTTCTGTAATACTTTCATAGCGCTTTATCTTGAGCAGTAACCCTTCAACATCTTTGAACTCACACAAAGCCAGCGACCTTACTAATTCCTTGTCACCTAAGCCGTTCAAAATGTATTTAATCAAGGATTCTTTATCTATGTCACCTCGTCGCGCTATCGCTTTCATGGCATACACGTATGACTCATAGGTTTCGTCGCGCTGCTTCTTCCTCTTCGTGAGACTCATGTGGACATCGGCCTGATCAGCTGTTGATGGGAAGCTATAAAGTAACCTTTCTTTAAAAGTCTCCCAAGAATACACTTCTTCCGCGACACTATTTAACCATAATTTAGCTACTCCTTTCAGCTTATTCACCGCATGAGTAAGCAATACGGAATTGTCCCACGAATACGCGGAAGCGACCCCTTCCACTCGCCGCACCCACTGTTCGGCGGTAAATCCTAAGGTCGTCGACGCGTCAAACTCGGGCAACAATCTTTCCGCCATGTCTCGGTGAGCAACTACAGTTGTCGCCATCGTACTACAATGTCTCGCTTCCATTATTTCTCTTTCGCGGTCTAACAACGCGCGCTCTCTCTCCAGCAACTGTCTTTCTCGTCGTAGAATCTCACGTTCAATGTCGTTATCGCTCGCCCTAGGCGCTAAGTGGTTCTTTGGTCGGGTCACAGAGGGCGTCGACATCGCTCTCGGTAGCTCAGGAAAGCTCGCTGCTCGCGTCAAGAACGCCTCGCTTACTCCTGTTCCCGCCACTGGATACGTCATTTCCGGTTCCCCACTAAACGCCATGCGGTCGCTTTTTTTTCGCTAATTTCGCTTTTTTAGGTCTGTTTCGACGCTCACAACCCTAGTTATACTTGGGGTATTGTTCACTCGGGAATCACTTTTCTTTCACGTACTTACGGAGGGGTACAGTCTTCATCGGCAAACAGTCGGCTCTCTCACGACGTGCTCCTTTCCGAAAACTGGTTTTTGATCTTCTTATCCTTATCTGATCCCGATCCCGCCGCTGCTCTGTCAGAAAACACTACACCACTCTCCAACTTCCTCCTCGGGGAGGCACACCCGAAATAACACAACACGTCCAAGGGACTCCAACTTTATTTAAACCCGAATTACACCAGCATTCTGCTCTCCAGCAGAAGCTCTTCCACGAGCCAACACACGGCCCACACTACTACGAGTCCCGTCACACACTCTTCTCTCTCGCGTCACGTGATCTCTTAGTACTCTCCTTCTCCGTCTCGCTTCTGGTAGCACTTCTCGTGGCGGTCGTCCTCGCTTGCGTAACATATATATATATATATATATATATATCATGTGTAAGAAGCGTCTATATATATAGATATCATGTGTA
Source organism: Uropetala carovei (assembly GCA_036926305.1). Lineage (NCBI taxonomy): Eukaryota > Metazoa > Arthropoda > Insecta > Odonata > Petaluridae > Uropetala > Uropetala carovei. The sequence continues at coordinate 3,772,144 of JAXCHB010000242.1, read as the reverse complement.
AGAAGCGCATATATATATAGATTAGTTAATATGTGCTAGCATTCTGCAAGCATTTTCTCTAACCTTAATATGTAGAGTAAGTGCAGACAAATAATTTTTAACACAAAAGTTTGCACATCTGCGCCTATTTACGTGTTTTTCTTTATGGACAATATTGGAAAAAGGAACCCCTAAAATTTATAATTGTAAAAAGTTTATAGGTTTTCATCATTTGTTGCAAATACTTCACATTTCCGCAAAATTTCATCTATGTAGCACCTCTTGAATTGCATTTATATAAGTTTCGTTGTTTAAACTTTATGAATTTTCAACAGCCACAATAATAAACTTTTCTAAAAATCTTCAAATATAATTGTAACTGAAACACAATTCCTTAATTTTCAGCTTTCTAGTTCGTACGAAAGTATATAAAGATTAGTCACATTTTTTTAACACTTATGAATTTTTAACGGCCGAATAAATAAACATTTTCAAGTTTCAATAATCCGTTATCGTTATTTGGTAAATTCTACTGTCAGAAAAAATTTCAGCATTGTAGAACATTTAGAAGTACGTAAAAGGAGAAATGTTTTTTAAAAGTTTATAATTTTTAAAGGCCAATAAATTAAAATATTGTAAATTTCTATTTTTCCTGTCCATTTCTCCATGCTATGTTAATATGTGCTTGCATTCTGCAAGGTTTTCTAAATTTTACTATTTTTACAAATTGAAATTATTTACAATCGATTTTTTACGAAACCATATAACTGTCTCAAATTTCAAGTTAGAAGATCATTTTGAAGTGCCATACTACTTGAATACTCATATGGGCCAATAATGGGGCAAAACAGGTAATAGGATTTTGAATTTTTACAAAATCAGATGGTTTCCTTCTGTTGTAAGTAAAAACCCATAATTCTGCCAAATTTCAAGTTTGTATCTCAATGAGAAGTGCCTTATAATTTCCACACTCGTATGGGGCAAAATCGCCCCTTCAAATTGGAATTTTTTTCCGATGTTATAATTTTATCTTAAGTTGCAATGTAATTTCTATAATCATGCCAAATTTCAAGTCTCTAGGACTTATGCAGCTGCCTTGCCTTTTTTGTTCTAATATGGGGCAATAATGGGGCAAAACCTCCAAAAATGAGGATTATATCAATATCAGATTTCCTTCATTAGGTGTAGTTTAACATTAACAGCATTATAATATAAGCCTCTGATTCCCATTAAAAGCTTACCCATATGAAAGGAAAGAGCTTGTTACCAAGGAAGCCTATTGTTAGACCCAGAAAAATTAGCAATTTTTTGTGATAAAAACCATAAAATTAGGGTAATTATACTCGGATTTGAATTCTGTCCTCAAAAATACGAAACTACAATTGATATCCTAACCGACAGTTTAAGACTCGAGTTCGTATCTTGATGGGAAGTAATTTTAAAATGTAAATATAAAAACCTCTGCACAAATTTACATGCTTTCTTAAGGGCAAAAACTGGGGCTAAAAGGGGCCAAAATCGCCCCTCAAAATAGGAATCTCGAGAGTTTTGGATTTTTTCGTTTGGTTGTGACTAAAAACCTATAATCCACCCAAATTTCAAGTTTCTAGCACATCTGGAAGTGCCTCATAATTTTGTATCCTCCTATATATATATATATATATAATACTAGTTAATATGTGCTTGCATTCTGCAAGCATTAGTAGCGGAAAAATAATTTTTAAACGCAAAATTTTGGACCTCTTCACCATTTACGTTTTTCCTTATTGAAAAATTTTGGGGTAAAAACAACCCCTAAATTTATAATTATAATATATTTATAGGTTTTTAACATTTGTTACGAATACCTCATATTTATGCGAATTTTCATCGATGTAGCATCTCTGGAAGTGCATCTATATAAATTTAATTGTTTAAAATATTTGAATTTTTAACAGCCACAATAATAAACTTTAACAAAATTATAATGTTAATTTTCACCGGAACATTACTCCCTAACTTTATTAAAATTTTCAGCTTCCTTGCTCTTCAGCAAGTACATAAACATTAGTCAATTTGTTTAACATGTAAGAGATTATTAAGGTCGAACGAATAAAAATTTACAAATTTCTATAATCCCGTTTCCATTATATGGCAAATTCTACCAATGGAAAAAATTTCAGCTTCATAGATCATTTAGAATTACCTAAACCATGAAAAGTTAGTAAATAGTTTATAATTTTTAATGGCCAAGAAAATATATATTGTTGCAATTTTTCCTCTGGTTATTTTTTTCAGTACACCTATGTATTAAATTTCAGCTCTCATACTATTGGAGTTTGCGCTGGAAATTTGTATGCGCTTAGATACTGACAATAAGTAAGGCCCATCAATATATAATGAAGAAGCATTTTTAAATTTTAGAATTTTTACAATTTCGAATTATTCCTCGTATGGGGCAAAAATGGGGCAAAACAGCCATAGCGCTACGAATTGTTACAATATCGGATTTCCACATTCTGTGGTAACTAAAAACCCATAATTCTGCCAAATTTCCAGCTTGTATCTCATTAAGAAGTGCCTTATAATTTTCACACTCGTATGGGGCCAAAAAGTGGAAAAACCGCCCCTTAAAAATTGGAAATTTTGCAATTTATAATTTTATCTTATGTTGCAATGAATTTTCTATAATCGTGCCAAATTTCAAGTCTCTAGGTCCTATGCAGTTGCCTCGCCTTTTTTGTTCTCGTATGGAGCAATACTGGGGCAAAAGAGCTCCAAAAATGAGGATTATTACAATATAGGATTTCCTCCATTAGGCATAGTTTAACATTAATGGCATTAAAATATAAGCATCTGATTCTCATTATAAGCTTACCCATATGAAAGCATTAAGCCTGTAACCTAGGAAGCCTATTGTTAGACCATGAAAATTGCCACTTTTTTCTGATAAAAACTATAAATTTACGCTAATTCTATTCGGATTTGAATTCTGTCTTCAAAAATAAGAAACTACAATTTATATCCTCTCCGATAGTTGAAGCCTCGAGTTCGTATTTTGATGGGAAGTAATTTTAAAATGCAAATATAAAAACCTCTACACCAATTTACATGTTTTCTTATGGGCAAAAACTGGGGCAAAAGGTGGCCAAAATAGCCTCTCAAAATAGGAATTTTGCCAGTTTCGGATTTTTTCCTTTGGTTGTGACTAAAAACCTATAATCTTACCAAATTTCAAGTTTCCAGCACATCTGGAAGTACCTCATAATTTTGTATTCTCCTATATATATCTATATATATATATACTAGTTAATGTGTGCTTGCATTCTGCAAGCATTTTTGAGGTTTAGCCTTTTTACAATTTCAAATTATTCCCAATGAATTTTGTGCAAAATCATATATCCGTATCAAATTTCAACTTTGTAGCTCATTTAGAAGTGCATTATAATTTTACTCGTTGCATAGGACAATTATGTGGCAATACAGTTGCTAAGATTTCGAATATTCACGATATCGGATTTCTTCTTTCTGTTGTAACTAAAAATCCATAATTCTGAAAATTTCATGTTTGCATCTCATTAAGAATTGCCGTATTATTTTCACACTGGTATGGGTTATAAATATGGCAAAACCACCCTTAAAATTTGGAATTTTCGCAGTTTTATTTTATCTTCGGTTGCAATAAAGGTTTTATAACCAGGCCAAATTTCAAGTCTCTGGGTTATATGCAGCTTCCTCATCATTTCTGTTCTCATATGGAGCAATACTGGGGCAAAAGAGCTCCAAAAATGAGGATTATTACAATATCGGATTTCCGTCATTAGGTGTAGTTTAACATTAACAGCATTAAAATATAAGCCTCTGATTCGCATGAAAAGCTTACCCATATGAAAGGATCGAGCTTGTTACCAAGGAAGCCTATTGTTAGACCTAGAAAAATTAGCAATTTTTTGTGATAAAAACTATAAATTTACGCTAATTCTACTCGGATTTGAATTCTGTCTTCAAAAATAACAAACTACAATTTATATCCTATCCGATAGTTTAAGCCTCGAGTTCGTATCTTGATGGGAAGTAATTTTAAAATGCAAATATAAAAACCTCTGCACCAATTTACATGCTTTCTTATGGGCAAAAAATGGGGCAAAAAGGGGCCAAAATAGCCCCTCAAAATAGGAATTTTGCCAATTTCGGTTTTTTTCCTTTGGTTTTGACCAAAAACCTATAATCCTACCAAATTTCAAGTTTCTACCGCATCTGGAAGTGCCTCATAATTTTGTATCCTCCTATATATATGATATATCATGTGTAAGAAGCGTCTATATATTATAGATACTAGTTGTTATGTGCTTGCATTCTGCAAGCATTTTCAAATTTTAGCATTTTTACAAATTCAAATTACTCCCAAGCGATGTTGTACATAATCATATAACCATGTCAAATTTGGAGTATGTTGCTCATTTAGAAGTGCCTTATAATTTTAATCCTCGTATGGAGCAATAATATAGCAAAACAGCCCCTAACATTAAGAATTATTACAGTCTCAGATTTTTTCCATCTGTTGTAACTAAAAACTCATAATTCTGCCAAATTTCAAGTTTGTATCTCATTAAGAAGTGCCCTATAATTATCACACTCGTATGGGGCCGAAAAAGGGCAAAACCAAACATTAAAACTAGGAATTTTTGCAATTTTACAATTTTATCTTAGTTTGCCATGAAAATTCTATAATCGTGCCAAATTTCAAGTCTGTAGGTCCTATGCAGCTGCCTCGCATTTTTTGTTCTCGCATGGGGCCGAAAAGGGGCAAAACCGCCCTTTGAAAATGAGAATTTTTGTAATTTTATAATTTCATCTTAGGTTGCAATGAAATTTCTATAACCGTGCCAAATTTCATGTCTCTGGGTCCTATGCAGTTGCATCGTCTTTTTTGTTCTCGAATTGGGCAATAATGGGGCAAAACAGCCCCAAAAATGAGGATTATATCAATATTGGATTTCATTCATTAGGTGTAGTTTAACATTAACAGCAATAAAATATAAGCCTCTGATTCCCATTAAAACTTACCCATATGAAAGGATAGAGGTTGTTACCAAGGAAACCTATTGTAAGACCCAGAAAAATTACTACTTTTTTGAGATAAAAACTATAAAATTAAGCTAATTCTACTCGGATTCTTCAAAAATTAGAAACTACAATTTATATCCTATCCTACAGTTTAAGACTCGAGTTCGTATCTTGACGGGAAGTAATTTTAAAATGCAAATATAAAAACCCCTACACCAATTTACATGCTTTCTTATGGGCAAAAAATGGGGGAAAAATGTGCCAAAATAGCCCCTCAAAATAGGAATTTTGCCAGTTTCGGATTTTTTCCTTTGGTTGTGACTAAAAACCTATAATACTAGCAAATTTCAAGTTTCTGGCACACCAGGAAGTGCCTCATAATTTTGTATCCTCATATATATATACATATATATATATATATATATATAATATATGTATCACGTGTAAGAAGCATCTATATATTATAGATATACTAGTTAATGTGTGCTTGCATTGTGCAAGCATTAGTATCGGTAAAATTATTTTTAAACGCAAAAGTTTGGACCTCTTCACCACTTTACGTGTTTTCCTTATTGAAAAATTTTGGGGCAAAAACAACCCCTAAATTAATAATTATAAAATATTCATAGGTTTTTAACATTTGTAACGAATACCTCACATTTATGCCACATTCCATCCATGTAGCATCTCTAAGAGTGCATTTATATAAATTTATTTTTTTTTAATATTTGAATTTCTAACGGCCTCAATACTAAACTTTAACAAAATTTTCAATGTTAATTGTCACCGGAACATTATTCCCTAACTTTCTTAAAATTTTCAGAATGTACATAAACTTTATTCAGTTTATTTAACATTTAAGAGATTATTACGGTCGAACGAATAAAAATTTACAAATTTTTATAATCCCGTTTTCATTATATGGCAAATTCTATTAATGGAAAAAATTTCAGCGTCATAGCTCATTTAGAAATACCTAAACCATGAAATGTTAGTAAATAGTTTATAATTTTTAACGGCCAAGAAAATACATATTGTTGCAATTTTTCCTCTGATTATTTTTTTTGATTCAATTATGTATTAAATTTCAGCTCAAACTATTGTAGTTTGCTCTGGAAATTGTATGCCCTCTGTATTCTAAGTAAGGTCCATCAATATATAATGAAGAAGCATTTTTAAATTGTAGGATTTTTACAATTTCGAATTATTCCCTGTCTACTTTTAAAAAAAACATGTAAGCGTGTCAAATTTCAAGTTTTTAGATCATTTAGAAGTTCCTTATAATTTTATTTCTCGTATGGGGCATTAATGGGGCAAAACAGCCATAACGTTACGAATTTTTACAATATCGGATTTATTCCTTCTGTGGTAACTAAAAACCCATAATTCTGACAAATTTCAAGTTTGTATCTCATTACGAAGTGCCTTATAATGTTCACATTCGTATAGGGTAGAAATGGGGCAAAACCGTAACTAAAAATTTGAATTTCTGCTATTTTTTTATTTTATCCTTGGCTAGAATGAACTTTCTATAATGGTGCCATATTTGAAGTCTATAGTTTATATGGAGCTGCTTCTTCATTTTTGTTCTCGTATGGAACAATACTGGGGCAAAAGAGCTCAAAAAATGAGGATAATTGCAATATAGGATTTCCTTCATTAAGCATAGTTTAGCAATAAAGGCATTAAAATATAAGCCTCTGATTCCCATTAAAATCTTACCCATATGAAAGGATAGAGCTTGTTACCAAGGAAGCCTATTGTTAGACCCAGAAAAATTACCACTTGTTTGCGATAAAAACTAAAAATTTACGCTAATTCTACTCAGATTTGAATTCTGTCTTCAAAAATAAGAAACTACAATTTATGTCCTATTCAATAGTTGAAGTCTCGAGTACGTATCTTGAGGGGAAGTAATTTTAAAATGCAAATATAAAAACCTCTGCACCAATTTACATGCTTTCTTATGGGCAAAAAGTGGGGCAAAAAGGGACCAAATTGGCCCCTCAGAATAGGAATTTGGCCAGTTTCGGATTTTTTCCTTTGGTTGTGACTAAAAACCTATAATCCTACCAAATTTCAAGTTTCCAGCCCATCTGGAAGTGCCTCATAAGCGGACACGTGTCCCGGCTTTCTTCCCCATAGGCCCAAGGTCGAGAAAAAATGGGCAAAATAGATTTGCACGTAAACCGTATACCTGTATTTAACTCGGACATTTCATAGAGCGCCGTGGTTGCGGTCGCTAAGGCGTTAGTATTGTTAAACATAAGGTTGGTGGTTCAAATCCCACCATCTGCGAACTTCTTTTTCAATTTTATTTCCGTCTATTTTTTCAAATACCAAGCTGGGTACGTTTCTCAACTTCGTTATTTGTGATTAAATGTTTTTTATAGTATTTACGAGTTAAATAAACTAATTTTTGGTAAACTAGGAACTATTCTTCGGGTACCAAAATTAGAAGTAACGCATCGTCGAAGCTTGAAATACGAAGCCGACCTTGCTTTTGTATGAAGAAAAAGCGAAGTGCAACGCAAAAATAGCCACACCACGCCGTTAAATGAGCGTTTCTCATGGTGCCCGTGACGCCAAGCGGCGTGACGCGCATGGTAAAACGCTACATATTTCCCCGCGACAATGTTGCAATACACGTGCTATTGCGGATCGCTCTTACAATTAAAGGCCGCAGATCATCACCAATTCAGTTATTGCCGTTCGCTGCTTTTGCTACGTGCTTCTCTCGCTTTACTCCTTTGATTTGCTTTTTTGATATCGACCTCTGCTCACCCGGATCACTTACTCTACCGTTAACGACCTCTGCGCTCTTTTTGGATTACGATTTAGCTGTTTGATCGTTCAGTATTGCGATTTTTCGTTTTTTTACGATTATCGTAATATTTTACGAGTCTTGATTACCTCCCTGATTTCGACTTTTGCCTTCATGAACCATTTCACTTTATCGATGGAGATCGATCCAGTTGCCAGACCCTCCGGAAGTAGCTTTGCACCGTAAGATGAAGACGTCGTCAATGCTTCGTTTTTATCAGATAATCACGATAAACAAGATATAATGGGGGCTGTTCGTTTTTTCATAGGTAAGCAATTTACATTAATATGGCATCTTGTGGCTGTCTTCACCCGCATTCCGAGAAATGCTCCAGAAAGCATGGTCTGCATCGAAATTAGCGGACACCAGAAGTGTTTTCATGAACGTTCGGGAGGATTGTTTTCCCCAAGACCTACGCAAACGGAAGTGCATATGTTTCGCAATAAGTTTCGTAAGATGCGCGTGGTGCAAGGAATATCTGTGCTTACCTTGTTTTTACGATAAATACCATCCAAGCCTTTGCCTTAAAAATATTCAGTTGAATGGTTAATAGTGAGAGAACCACCTCTTTTTACTGCTGGCAAATAAAAAATGAAAGATTAAAATATGAAAAATTATTTTATTACTATAAAAAACATTTAATCACAAATAACGAAGTTGAGAAACGTACCCAGCTTGGTATTTGAAAAAATAGACGGAAATAAAATTGAAAAAGAAGTTCGCAGATGGTGGGATTTGAACCACCAACCTTATGTTTAACAATACTAACGCCTTAGCGACCGCAGCCACGGCGCTCTATGAAATGTCCGAATTAAATACAGGTATACGGTTTACGTGCAAATCTATTTTGCCCATTTTTTCTCGAACATGGGCATATGGGGAAGAAAGCCGGGATACGTGTCCGGTTATTTTGTCTCTAGTTTCACCTCAAGAAGTTTCAACCGGATCCTTGACATCGACTTGACAACGTCCCCTTATTAGTTTGCCATGAAAATTCTATAATCGTGCCAAATTTCAAGTCTGTAGGTCCTATGCAGCTGCCTCGCATTTTTTGTTTTCGCATGGGGCCGAAAAGGGGCAAAACCGCCCTTTAAAAATGAGAATTTTTGTAATTTTGTAATTTTATCTTAGGTTGCCATGAAATTTCTATAACCGTGCCAAATTTCAAGTCTCTGGGTCCTATGCAGTTGCATCGCCTTTTTTGTTCTCGAATGGGGCAATAATGGGGCAAAACAGCCACAAAAATGAGGATTATATCAATATCGGATTTCCTTCATTAGGTGTAGTTTAACATTAACAGCATTAAAATATAAGCCTCTGATTCCCATTAAAAGCTTACCCATATGAAAGGATAGAGCTTGTTACCAAGGAAACCTATTGTTAGACCCAGAAAAATTAGAAATTTTTGCGATAAAAACTATAAAATTACGCTAATTCTACTCGGATTTGCATTCCGTCTTCAAAAATAAGAAACTGCAATTTATATCCTATCCGACAGTTTAAGTCTCGAGTTTGTATCTTGACGGGAAGTAATTTTAAAATGCAAATATAAAAACCTCTACACCAATTTACATGTTTTCTTATGGGCAAAAAATGGGGCAAAAAGGGGCCAAAATAGCCCTTCAAAATAGTAATTTCGACAGTTTCGGATTTTTTCCTCCGGTTGTGACCAAAAACCTATAATCCTACCAAATTTCAAGTTTCTGGCACATCTGGAAGTGCCTCATAATTTTGTATCCTCATATATATATATATATATATCATTCTATAAGCACTCTTCTTACAGAGGAGGATATATATAGGATACTAGTGAATGTGTGCTTGCATTCTGCAAGCATTTCAGCCACCAATATCAAAAAAATTGACTCGTCCATTGTATTTATGTATCACATTGTCGTAACCCTTATAAATTGTCAGTTTTTATATTTGTATAAATTTTATTTTGGAGTATATACTTAGGCACCCTTGTAGTTCTAATTTTGTAATTTAATTAGTTATTTCTATTTAATTATTATTGTTAGTAAAATATCAAATGCTATTTAATTTTAATAATTTATATTTACATCATTTTACCTTTTTATATGCAGTAAATTTCAGATGGACAATTTTAAAATCTTAAATCTATTAAATTAAAAATAATTTCAAGTATATTTGAGAATATTTATAAAATTTATTTCTACCTAATTTGTACATTGTAAATTATATTTTGACAGATTATTACTTTTATTGAACTCCATTTTTTAAATCGATGCAGGTATTATAAAAGGTTGAATACATCTTTGTTATTACATTATAAACTTTAGAATATGAAATTTAATCACAATTTAAATTTCAATGATCAACTACATTGTTGTTGAATTGCAATTTTAGGTTTAATTTCCGAACAGCACAGGTAATTTTATACCAATCCTTCTTATGGCCACTCCACTGAAGTACAGAGTTCTTTGTAGCTGTATTTCTGAGTTACAGATGTACTACCAGGAGCAAAAGCTCCAGCCAGTATAGCTCTCCAGGTCTCAGGAACACACAAGCCCTCCACCAACATCAAGGTTGTAGTCCAAGGAAGAGATAACTAATTCTAGAATAATTATAAAAAATATATTAACAATATATAGAAAGATAACACTGGAAAAAGCCCTTGATGTCAGTATTTATAAGTATAGATTTTAGATTAATATAGATTTTATATAAAATTAATATAAGTCAATGGCTAAATGGATGTTTCAATGAAATGATGCAATCAATGCTATTAGTAGGTTACATTTAATATAAAACTATGCCAAGTTAAGACACAAATATCACTATCTTTATCATCTAAAAATATAGTAACAGTTAATCTTTCCTGATGTCTATAGCAGTGATTTCCACACAATGTTTACCACATAACCAATATTATCATTAGACATTCTGTGGCTGGGAATTAATAATCTGATGGCATCACGGCTTCTAACACGTCCAAGTCCTACATAAAGCTGCCCATGTGCAAATACATCATTTCTCAAATCTAATCCAACAATATCTATAGTTTGTCCCTGCGATTTGTTAATTGTCATAGCATATGCTAACTTGATTGGGAATTGCCTCCGAAGAATTGTAATACCTGTCCTACCTGCTTGAAATTTAAAGCAAATTCTGGGTATAAACACAGTTTTGGATCTATCTTGTCCTGGTATATAGGTTTCTATCAATCATTTCGAAATACTTTTTACAATCAGTTTTGTTCCATTCACTAAGCCATCATCAAAAGAAAGGTTTCTAATTAAAATACATACGGCGCCTTTTTTCACCACGATTTTATGATCAGGAATTCCTGGCTCAGAAATGGTATGCAATAAATTAGCATTAAGTAACTCAGTGTGAGGATTTTCATTTCTATCTTCGCATGTATCAGCGCTATATAAAACTGTTGATTTTCCATCTAACTTTTCAAGAACAATTAAGTTTATTTCATCAATACTACTATTTGTACCTGCTAGTATGGCTCTTCTGCAACAGATATCTGGATCAGTTAAAATATTATCGGGATAAACAAAGTTTATGAAACCCTCTAAATTGTCTGTAGTACCAATTTGAGCCATGGGAATTACTTCTGAATTTTCCAAACATATTTTATTTACTTTATCTTCCCTAACTTCTAGTATAAATCTAGAATAATCCTCATCTCCTTGTGACCTAATAGGATTTGTTAAATGGAACATTTTTACATTTCCATAAGTGAGAAAATTTTATGCTTGAATTTATTGAATCTGCTACTGATCCTTCTTTTACTGCTGGTGCAATTTGCCTAAAATCCCCAGCAAGTAAGACTAATTTTCCACCAAATGGGACTTCTAATTGACAAATGTCCCTCAACTTTCTTTCTAGTATTTCAAGATTGTGTTTAATAGCCATAGAGGCCTCATCCCATATTATTAAGCTTGACATTCTAAGTAATTCTGCTCTCTCACTATTAGCTTTTATATCGCAGTATGCCTGTGGATTTAACGTCTCAAGGGGCAACCTAAACATTGAATGAGCTGTTACCCCACCCTTGTAATTAAGTGCTGCAATACCTGTAGAGGCTGTACATAATATAATATGATTTTGTTTACCTAATGCAGCAGCTATTACTTTCAAAAGAATAGTTTTACCCGTTCCAGCTGGCCCATCAATGAATAAGAAATTTTTGTCATTTCCTTTTTCTTCGACAACCTTACAGATATAACCATAAACTATTTGCTGTTCATTGCTAAGAAGTGGCAACCACTGTTCTATGAAACATCTTAATTCATCATCTGCCCATCTCACCATTTCCCTACCAACTTCGGTGGTATCATCTGAAGCAGAAGGCAGACCAACCTCTTCTAGCATTCTACCATGGCTTCTCAACTTATTCTGTATGACGAGCAGTGCTGAATTATAGGCCCTATCTTCATTGGCTACATACCTATCTAAGAAGTCCTCTGATAGCACATTTTTAAATTCTGCCCATAAAATTCCTGCAGGAGCACCAGCCATTATTAAGCATGTAAACAGTTGTCTGAGTCCAGCTCCAGTTTTATAAATTGCTGCCTCTCTTAAAGCATCCCTATACTCATTGTCATTTTCTAAAAGTCCCTGTGCACTAGCTGCTTCCTGATAAGTGTCATACTGCTTTCCATCTACCATCCTCAATTGTTCATAACTATATGCTGGAAATTTCAATAGCAACATTCTTAAAAAGTAAACATCGCCTAATGTTGGTAATAGCCATTGTAATCTAGCTACACAGTGTCCTCGAACTCTTTTTGTTATCCAATGTCGACCTGATGGATGTTCAATAACTGGAAATTTTGCTCTTTCACGTGGCTTATTCTCAACATTATATTGTTCATAAAAATCTAAATATGTTAGATTCTCTAACTCTGCTAATTGCAGTCTTTGAAAATAAAGCATTAATTTAGAAATACTCATATTTAAAGCTTGCTGTTCTTTTCCTGGCTGAAATACTATTTGGTCTTTCTGTGGCAAGTGGACAGGCAACATTAAAACACTAGGATGAGAATGTGTTATATCAAATTCAAGTATTCTCCACATTGCCTCTGATGCACTGATATATCTTAATGATACATAATTTTCTATTTCATTTACATCTTTCTACTTCATCCTGCACTACTGCAACTCGGGCACGGTCTGGTCCTTTATGAATATACTTAAACAGATATTTAATAATTTTTACTGAACTGGCTATTTCAACATTACAGTGACATTCTAATAGCAAAAGTAAAGCTGGACAATAAGGAACAATCCATTGATCATTGACTATTCTTCCTGATTTTAATTTCACATCATTGTTACCTGAACGCTTATAATGGACATATCCTCTTTCATCTATATATGTATTATCACAACTAAGTTTAGGAAAACCTTTCATGCATGTCTTTTTATTGAGATAAGGCTTATCATATCCACATGGTCCATGAACCATATGCTGTAAGACCAATTTTCTCAGCCGGCCTTCAGCTTCATCTTCTGATGGTATAGTTGCCCTTACAAAAAGATCTATATCTGAAATATCTTTTGGCTCACCATGAACTTTAAGTGCAATATGAGTGTGGGGTAAACCACGCTTCTGAAACTCAATGACATACATTACGTATACTAAGCTACCAAACAGTTTGCCACTATGAATTAACCTCATAATGGCTGCTAACTTTAGCTGAAATACTCGGTTACATAAATCAGGTCTATCAAGTGCATGCTGGCCACTGGAAAGACTTGACTGTATTTCTACCCACTGTGGGTTACATGTTATTGTGATAAAAAAACTCGGCTTTCCTTTTCTCGATACTAATGCCATTCCATTTTGTAGCTTAATTTGCATGTAGCGTGGACTATGCGTGAAAGAACTTGGTAGGTACACCTTGCCTGCTCTAGGTCCACCTTCTGCTTCTATGGTTTCATCTAATTCTTGTCTTGAAGCTATCCTCAAAAACTTATTCTGATTAAACTTGAACCACAAAAGTCTTTCCTCTTCCACCCTAGAAAACATATCAACGAAGTATTCCTGACCTAGACGTTGCAAATCTGTAAATCTACTCTCAGATAAAAGTAGCCTTCTATAGTATTTAATTTGGCTGTATTTCTTTCCATCTCTATCTTTTAAATCAGTATGCCACCCAGAGGTTGCATGAGGGAAAAGAAGAGGATACTGCAAAGCCTCATATGTTTCACTGAATATGCTAACAAAATTTGGCTCTACACTTTCATGCTTCCATATTAATACTTGTCTAGGTTCACTCGTAGGTTCAGCTCTTACAATTGCAGCTATTTCTTCTAACTGAGGATTTTCCCCTAAAATTGGCCCATGAGATTTCCTATTGGTTTTTTGAAACATAATGCAGGCTTTCTCAGAAGTGTGTTCGCTTAGATGTCTTAGAGATGGTACTATTGGATTAATCTCATTAAGATAATCTTCTATTTCTTTAAGAATGTCTATGTCTAGCTGCCTCCCTTCTGCAAGTTTCCTACGTTCTGCACCATCATCAATATAAAGAGCTACATTATTAACACTATTACTTTCTGACCAATTTAAACTGAAAATCCTGTGGTATGTCCTGCCTTGAATTTTAACTAAGGATGGCCCTTGTTTCCTAGGAGCATCTTGAAACCCATGTGAAACCCCTAATGCGGAAAATGCAAAAATATTATTATAACTTCGCGAGTTTTTTAAAAATATATTATTTCTATAAAATGATGCATCCAAACTGGGTAGGCGACCCAAAAAACATCGTCCACTGCCACAGCACCATTCCTTTCTACCTTTTTCTTCATCAAAAAATACAGCTCCACAATAATTACATTTATTACATCTATTATCTAAGAGGGAACAAATTTTTAGGTTTAAACAAAATATTTCATTTAATTCATTTCCTGATTTCTGGGCCACACATGATGCTATTTTCGTACTTCTTAGTGTTTTTGGTATTCCGTAGTGTTCTCGCTGACGTAAAGCTTGTTGTAATGGATGTGAGTGTTGGTATCTGCTTCTTGACTCCTTAATCTTATCTGTATTTGCTGTCACATATCTTTCTCTTGATTTCTTCACTATTTCTGGGTTCGCGGCCTGGTATTTTCGGATGGAAGATTTTACGTTTTGTGGATTCGAGGTCCGGTATTTTCGGATGGCAGATTTTACAATTTCTGGGTTCGCGGCCTGGTATTTTCGGATGGAAGATTTTACGATTTGTGGATTTGTGGCCTGGTATTTTCTAACAGAAAAGTGAACTTTATCAGGATTCGCGGCCTGGTACTTGTCTCTCGATTCTTGGACCATCTCAGGATGGTTAAACCTATATTTTTTTCTTGCCTCTGACTTCTGTTTCTCCCGCATAGATTGCGATGTTTTTGGTCGGCCTACTTTTCGCTTTACAGGCCTTCCTCTTTTTACAACGTTAGTAGGCGACTTTACCGTCGGAAAACACTCGATAGCGTTATTTATATATATTTTTGTTAAATGTGATCGCATGAGATTCGTGCAAAACGTTTGCTTTGTAGGATCTTGACCGTTAGCTACAGAGACTGCAAAAGCAATTGCAAAAACACCACAGTCATACACATTCTCTTGTTGCTGCACATTCTCATAAATTATTTCAGGTTGGTGAGGTAATAATCTATTTAGAAAGTTAATTTGATCTTCAGTTAAACCTCTACCACTTAAAGCACTATCGTAAACATGAATTACATGACCATCATAATACGTACATATCCAATGTGTCACTCGATTAGTTGCTTCTGATGGAAGAATTTGAATGTGTGGCGTATTAACCGGCTTTATATCGTCAAGTAAATTCCACATAAGAAGGGCCTCCTGAGGTCTAAACTGTGTGTTATGGGCTAAAATCTCATTAAATTTACTCACATGATCACTAGAGATATACTCATTAGACGCGATTTCATTCATCACAGATTCTGACAACGGAAGAATGGGTATTGAGTCACTCATTGTTTTAGAATAATGAAAAAAATGGGCAGATCACTAATAAAATAAAAGATGAGTACTTCCCTTTAAATGCGGTGCTCATATCCCACAGTAGCTTCGCGAACAGGGATTTTCGTTTTTCTGCAACTCCTTGCTAATTTCAGGACAGCAGTTTCCGTTTTTCTGGAACTACTCGCTGATTTCCGCACGAAAACATAAAATTGGTGGCTATTATAATGAATCCGTATCAGAAGATGGTTAGATAATTATTTTTTAAGTATTGGAATATGCATTGAATACTTACAGTTTAAAATGAGATTCACAGACGGTTTGATATTCTTCGCAAGACTTCTTTCACCATTCACTCTCGATGCACGACGCAGATGAAGTTATCCAAAAGGTATCCAGGAAAGATATATTCACAGTTGAAATCCGTATTCAGTGTTATTTCACCAAATGGAACTTCAATTTAGAACGACGCTTAACTAATTACTCTCTATTTATACCCTGCGCCGCTTAATATGCTCAGTCATGCCATTTCCTTCTACTGACAATGGGGGAGGGGGAAGTGAGGATTGTTAGGTACGTCAAAGTGTGGACAAAAATAAGACATAATTGAATAATAGATTGTTGCGCAGCAGGGGGTGGGGCACCTTTGACGTCAAAGCGAGAGGGAGGGGGTGGGGGGGCAAACAAATTTAACAATAGGGAATTGACCAACAATTTGTATTATATCTAAAATATATAATAGATACAAAGTAGCTAGGTAAGCATCACATTGTATCACTAAATAATTCCGTCGAGTAATAAGGAACTAAAGAGTACAAAATAGTTTAACAGAACAAATAAAAAAAACTGATATGGCCAACAGATGACTTTCTCCATATTTGGGGTCTAGATATTTAAATTATTATGAATAGCATTATAAGGCAAAATTATTATTTCGTATCATAAATGAATACAGTCGTCCTTACTGCCGTAAATTACGTATATTATGAATATGTTTACAGAATTAACCGCTACATGGTGCTGGCGCTGTATACTGAAAATTACGAAAAAAGTTGAATATCACCGAAATGGATGACTCTACGAAAATTTGTTTCAAACAAAACTTGGAAGAAATATTATTCTCTACAACTTTGGTCCTCACGAATATTATCAATTACAATGTTTTTAAGGAGATATTTGACGGAAACTAAAAACTGGTTATTTATAAATAATTCGTAAACAATAACTGCTATGGAAAATTGTTTCAAATGAAAGTTGTAGGAAATTACATTCTCTGTAACGTTTGTATAGAATTGTATATACAATAATGATGTTTTAACGGAGAAATATCGCAAAAACTGAATCGGGTTTCGAATAAAGCTCGACTTCCAGTTAACCGTTATTGTCCAAAACCTAATCAGTTCTTTGTGCTCATGCTAAAGTGTTATATATGAAGTTTGGTAACGATAAGGCAAAGACTTTTTGAGTTAGAGCACCCACAATCACACACACACACACACACAGACATCATTACGAAAATAGTCTAAACGTGTTCTTGGGACCTCAAAACGTGTATTTCCGTTGAAATCTCGAAGTCGATTTTTTTCGTGATCACAATACTTTCACATTACTACGTATAGAGAAAGTAAAAAGATGAATAATACACAGTAAAGTAACATATTGATATTACACATATAGTGTTTGATGATGATTTTTTCATTGAGTGATTAAGAAGTACAGAAATGAATCGAAGTAGTTAGGCAGGTAACTTAATGAATTCCTCAGAATCACGCCATCTCAATTACAATTACCCCGACTGCAAGGCTTATATTTTATTTTATCTTCGGTTGCAACGAAATTTGTATAATCGTGCCAAATTTCAAAACTGTAGGTCCTATGCAGCTGCCTCACATTTTTTGTTCTCGCATGGGTCCGAAAAGGGGCAAAACCGCCCTTTAAAAATGAGAATTTTTGTAATTTTATAATTTCATCTTAGGTTGCAATGAAATTTCTATAACCGTGCCAAATTTCAAGTCTCTGGGTCCTATGCAGTTGCATCGTCTTTTTTGTTCTCGAATTGGGCAATAATGGGGCAAAACAGCCCCAAAAATGAGGATTATATCAATATTGGATTTCATTCATTAGGTGTAGTTTGACATTAACAGCATTAAAATATAAGCCTCTGATTCCCATTGAAAGCTTACCCATATGAAAGGATTGAGTTTGTTACCAAGGAAACCTATTGTTAGACCCAGAAAAATTAGCAATTTTTTGCGATAAAAACTATAAAATTACACTAATTCTACTCGGATTTGCATTCCGTCTTCAAAAATAAGAAACTACAATTAATATCCTATCCGACAGTTTAAGTCTCGAGTTTGTATCTTGACGGGAAGTAATTTTAAAATGTAAATATAAAAACCTCTGCACCAATTTACATGCTTTCTTATGGGCAAAAAATGGGGCAAACAGGGGCCAAAATAGCCCCTCTAAATAGGAATTTTGCCAGTTTCGGATTATTTCCTTTGGTTGTGACTAAAAACCTATAATCCTACCAAATTTCAAGTTTCTGGCATATCTGGAAGTGCCTCATAATTTTATATCCTCATATATATATATATAATATATCATGTGTAAGAAGCATCTATATATTATAGATATATATATAGGATATAGGAGGATACTAATGTCTGGCCCAAACTACAATAGTTGGTGAGCTGGAATTTAATACATAGGTGAACCGAAAGAAATAATCGGAGGAATAATTGCAAAATTGCAACAATGGCCATTATTTTGGCCGCTAAAAATTATAAACTAATTTACTAACATTTCATGGTTTAGGCATTTCTATATGAGTTATCAAGCTGAAATTTTTTCTACCTGTAGAATTCGCCAAATCATGAAAACGGGAATATAGAAATTTGAAAATTTTTATTCGTTCGGCCGTAATAAATTCTCAAATGTTTAACAAATTGACTAATGTTTATGTACTTTCTGTAGATCCAGGAAGCTGAAAATTTTAACAGGGTTAGGAAATAATGTCCTGGTGGTAAATAACATTGAAAATATTAGAAATATTTATTGGTGTGGCCGTTAAAAATTCATAAAATTTAAACAATGAAATTCATATAAATGCACTTCTAGAGGTGCTACATTCATTAAATTTAGCATAAATATGAGTTATCCGTAACAAATGATAAAAACCTATAAATGTAATATAATTATAAATTTTAGGGGTTGTTTTTACCCCAATATTTTCGAAACAGAAAAACACGTAATTCGGAGCCGAGATGCGAACTTATGCATTGAAAGTCATCTTTAGGCTTTTATTTTTACTTTCAGGTGAGAGAAAATGCTTGCAGAATGCAAGCACACATTCACTAGTATATATATATATATATCATGTGTAAGAAGCATCTATATATTATAGATATATATATATCATGTGTAAGAAGCATCTATATATTATAGATATATATATATACTAGTTAATGTGTATAGGTTTTTAGCATTTGTTACATTTATGTGAAATTTTATTGATGTAGCACCTCTAGAAGTGCATTTACATAAATTTAATTGTTTAAAATATTTGAATT
This sequence comes from Uropetala carovei, assembly GCA_036926305.1. Classification (NCBI taxonomy): domain Eukaryota; kingdom Metazoa; phylum Arthropoda; class Insecta; order Odonata; family Petaluridae; genus Uropetala; species Uropetala carovei. The sequence continues at coordinate 3,752,772 of JAXCHB010000242.1, read as the reverse complement.
TTTAACAGCCACAATAATAAACTTTAACAAAATTATAATGTTAATTTTCACCAGAACATTACTCCCTAACTTTATTAAAATTTTCAGCTTCCTTGCTCTTCAGAAAGTACATAAACATTAGTCAATTTGGTTAACATGTAAGAGATTATTACGGTCGAACAAATAAAAATTTACAAATTTCTATAATCCCGTTTCCATTATATGGCAAATTCTACCAATGGAAAAAATTTCAGCTTCATAGATCATTTAGAATTACCTAAACCATGAAAAGTTAGTAAATAGTTTATAATTTTTAATGGTCAAGAAAATACATATTGTTGCAATTTTTACTCCGATTATTTTTTTAGATTCACCTATGTATTAAATTTCAGCTCTCCAACTATTGTAGTTTGGCCTGAATATTTGTATTCTCCTATATCCTAATTAAGAACCGTCAATATATAATGAATAAGCTTTTTTAAATGTTAGGATTTTTACAATTTCAAGTTATTCCCTTACGTTTTTCAAAAAAAATCATATAAGCGTGTCAAATTTCAAGAATGTTACTCTTTTAGAAGTGCCTTATAATTTTATTCCTCGTATGGGGCAATAATAGGTCAAAACAGCCATAACGTTACGAATTTTTACAAATCCGAATTATTCCTGATCGATTATCTCCAAAACCATATAACCGTTTGAAATTTCAAGTTTGTATCTCATTAAGAAGTGCCTTATAATGTTCACACTCGTACTGGGTAGAAATAGTGCAAAACCACACTTAAAAAATTGATTTTTGGTATTTTTTTATTATATCTTCGGTTGCAATGAAATTTCCATAATGGTGCCATATTTCAAGTCTGTAGTTCATATGTAGCTGTCTCATCATTTTTGTTCTCGTATGGAGCAATACTTGGGCAAAAGTGCTCCAAAAATGAGGATTATTACAATATAGGTTTCCTTCATTAGGCATAGTTTAACAGTAAAGGCATTAAAATATAAGCCTCTGATTCCCATTAAAAGCTTACCCATATGAAAGCATAAAGACTGTTTCCTAGGAAACCTAGTGTTAGACCCAGAAAAATTGCCACTTTTTTCCAAAAAAAACTATAAATTTATGCTAATTCTACTCGGATTTTAATTCTGTCTTCAAAAATAAGAAACTACAATTTATCTCCTATCCGATAGTATAAGTCACGAGTTCGTATCTTGACAGAAGTAATTTTAAATTGCAAATATAAAAACCTCTACACCAATTTACATGTTTTCTTATGGGAGAAAAAAGGGGCCAAAAAATTCCCCCGAATAGTTATTTCACCAGTTTCGGATTTTTCCCTCTGGTTGTGACTAAAAACCTATAATCCTACCAAATTTCAACTTTCTAGCACATCTGGAAGTGCCTCATAATTTTGTATCCTCCTATATATATATATATATATATATATATATATATATATATATATATATATATATATCATGTGTAAGAAGCGTCTATATATATAGATATCATGTGTAAGAAGCGTATATATATATAGATTAGTTAATATGTGCTTGCATTCTGCAAGCATTTTCTCTAACCTTAATATGTAGAGTAAGTGCAGACAAATAATTTTTAACACAAAAGTTTGCACATCTGCGCCTATTTACCTGTTTTTCTTTATGGACAATATTGGAAAAAGCAACCCCTAAAATTTATAATTGTAAAAATTTTATAGGTTTTCATCATTTGTTGCAAATACTTCTCATTTCCGCAAAATTTCATCCATGTAGCACCTCTTGAATTGCATTTATATAAATTTCATTGTTTAAACTTTATGAATTTTCAACAGCCACAATAATAAACTTTTCTAAAAATTTTCAAATATAATTGTAACTGAAACACAATTCCTTAATTTTCAGCTTTCTAGTTCGTACGAAGGTATATAAAGATTAGTCACATTTTTTTAACATTTATGAATTTTTAACGGCCGAATAAATAAACATTTTCAAGTTTCAATAATTCGGTTATCGTTATTTGGTAAATTCTACTGTCAGAAAAAATTTCAGCATTGTAGAACATTTAGAAGTACGTAAAAGGAGAAATGTTTTTTAAAAGTTTATAATTTTTAACGGCCAATAAATGAAAATATAGTAAATTTCTATTTTTCCTGTCCATTTCTCCATGCTATGTTAATATGTGCTTGCATTCTGCAAGGTTTTCTAAATTTTACTATTTTTACAAATTGAAATTATTTACAATCGATTTTTTACGAAACCATATAACTGTCTCAAATTTCAAGTTAGAAGATCATTTTGAAGTGCCATACTACTTGAATACTCATATGGGCCAATAATGGGGCAAAACAGGTAATAGGATTTTGAATTTTTACAAAATCAGATGCTTTCCTTCTGTTGTAAGTAAAAACCCATAATTCTGCCAAATTTCAAGTTTGTATCTCAATGAGAAGTGCCTTATAATTTCCACACTCGTATGGGGCAAAATCGCCCCTTGAAATTGGAATTTTTTTCCGATGTTATAATTTTATCTTAAGTTGCAATGTAATTTCTATAATCATGCCAAATTTCAAGTCTCTAGGACTTATGCAGCTGCCTTGCCTTTTTTGTTCTAATATGGGGCAATAATGGGGCAAAACCTCCAAAAATGAGGATTATATCAATATCAGATTTCCTTCATTAGGTGTAGTTTAACATTAACAGCATTATAATATAAGCCTCTGATTCCCATTAAAAGCTTACCCATATGAAAGGCAAGAGCTTGTTACCAAGGAAGCCTATTGTTAGACCCAGAAAAATTAGCAATTTTTTGTGATAAAAACCATAAAATTAGGGTAATTATACTCGGATTTGAATTCTGTCCGCAAAAATACGAAACTAAAATTGATATCCTAACCGACAGTTTAAGACTCGAGTTCGTATCTTGATGGGAAGTAATTTTAAAATGTAAATATAAAAACCTCTGCACAAATTTACATGCTTTCTTAAGGGCAAAAAATGGGGCTAAAAGGGGCCAAAATCGCCCCTCAAAATAGGAATCTCGAGAGTTTTGGATTTTTTCGTTTGGTTGTGACTAAAAACCTATAATCCACCCAAATTTCAAGTTTCTAGCACATCTGGAAGTGCCTCATAATTTTGTATCCTCCTATATATATATATATATAATACTAGTTAATATGTGCTTGCATTCTGCAAGCATTAGTAGCGGAAAAATAATTTTTAAACGCAAAATTTTGGACCTCTTCACCATTTACGTTTTTCCTTATTGAAAAATTTTGGGGTTAAAACAACCCCTAAATTTATAATTATAATATATTTATAGGTTTTTAACATTTGTTACGAATACCTCATATTTATGCGAATTTTCATCGATGTAGCATCTCTGGAAGTGCATCTATATAAATTTAATTGTTTAAAATATTTGAATTTTTAACAGCCACAATAATAAACTTTAACAAAATTATAATGTTAATTTTCACCGGAACATTACTCCCTAACTTTATTAAAATTTTCAGCTTCCTTGCTCTTCAGCAAGTACATAAACATTAGTCAATTTGTTTAACATGTAAGAGATTATTAAGGTCGAACGAATAAAAATTTACAAATTTCTATAATCCCGTTTCCATTATATGGCAAATTCTACCAATGGAAAAAATTTCAGCTTCATAGATCATTTAGAATTACCTAAACCATGAAAAGTTAGTAAATAGTTTATAATTTTTAATGGCCAAGAAAATATATATTGTTGCAATTTTTCCTCTGGTTATTTTTTTCAGTACACCTATGTATTAAATTTCAGCTCTCATACTATTGGAGTTTGCGCTGGAAATTTGTATGCGCTTAGATACTGACAATAAGTAAGGCCCATCAATATATAATGAAGAAGCATTTTTAAATTTTAGAATTTTTACAATTTCGAATTATTCCTCGTATGGGGCAAAAATGGGGCAAAACAGCCATAGCGCTACGAATTGTTACAATATCGGATTTCCACATTCTGTGGTAACTAAAAACCCATAATTCTGCCAAATTTCCAGCTTGTATCTCATTAAGAAGTGCCTTATAATTTTCACACTCGTATGGGGCCAAAAAGGGGAAAAACCGCCCCTTAAAAATTGGAAATTTTGCAATTTATAATTTTATCTTATGTTGCAATGAATTTTCTATAATCGTGCCAAATTTCAAGTCTCTAGGTCCTATGCAGTTGCCTCGCCTTTTTTGTTCTCGTATGGAGCAATACTGGGGCAAAAGAGCTCCAAAAATGAGGATTATTACAATATAGGATTTCCTCCATTAGGCATAGTTTAACATTAATGGCATTAAAATATAAGCCTCTGATTCTCATTATAAGCTTACCCATATGAAAGCATTAAGCCTGTAACCTAGGAATCCTATTGTTAGACCAAGAAAATTGCCACTTTTTTCTGATGAAAACTATAAATTTACGCTAATTCTATTCGGATTTGAATTCTGTCTTCAAAAATAAGAAACTACAATTTATATCCTCTCCGATAGTTGAAGCCTCGAGTTCGTATTTTGATGGGAAGTAATTTTAAAATGCAAATATAAAAACCTCTACACCAATTTACATGTTTTCATATGGGCAAAAAATGGGGCAAAAGGGGGCCAAAATAGCCTCTCAAAATAGGAATTTTGCCAGTTTCGGATTTTTTCCTTTGGTTTGTACTAAAAACCTATAATCTTACCAAATTTCAAGTTTCCAGCACATCTGGAAGTGCCTCATAATTTTGTATCCTCCTATATATATCTATATATATATACTAGGTAATGTGTGCTTGCATTCTGCAAGCATTTTTGAGGTTTAGCCTTTTTACAATTTCAAATTATTCCCAATGAATTTTGTGCAAAATCATATATCCGTAACAAATTTCAACTTTGTAGCTCATTTAGAAGTGCATTATAATTTTACTCGTTGCATAGGACAATTATGTGGCAATACACTTGCTAAGATTTCGAATTTTCACGGTATCGAATTTCTTCTTTCTGTTGTAACTAAAAATCCATAATTCTGAAAATTTCATGTTTGCATCTCGTTAAGAATTGCCGTATTATTTTCACACTGGTATGGGTCATAAATATGGCAAAACCACCCTTAAAATTTGGAATTTTCGCAGTTTTATTTTATCTTCGGTTGCAATAAAGGTTTTATAACCAGGCCAAATTTCAAGTCTCTGGGTTATATGCAGCTGCCTCATCATATCTGTTCTCATATGGAGCAATACTGGGGCAAAAGAGCTCCAAAAATGAGGATTATTACAATATCGGATTTCCGTCATTAGGTGTAGTTTAACATTAACAGCATTAAAATATAAGCCTCTGATTCCCATGAAAAGCTTACCCATATGAAAGGATCGAGCTTGTTACCAAGGAAGCCTATTGTTAGACCTAGAAAAATTAGCAATTTTTTGTGATAAAAACTATAAATTTACGCTAATTCTACTCGGATTTGAATTCTGTCTTCAAAAATAACAAACTACAATTTATATCCTATCCGATAGTTTAAGCCTCGAGTTCGTATCTTGATGGGAAGTAATTTTAAAATGCAAATATAAAAACCTCTGCACCAATTTACATGCTTTCTTATGGGCAAAAAATGGGGCAAAAAGGGGCCAAAATAGCCCCTCAAAATAGGAATTTTGCCAATTTCGGTTTTTTTCCTTTGGTTTTGACCAAAAACCTATAATCCTACCAAATTTCAAGTTTCTACCACATCTGGAAGTGCCTCATAATTTTGTATCCTCCTATATATATGATATATCATGTGTAAGAAGCGTCTATATATTATAGATACTAGTTGTTATGTGCTTGCATTCTGCAAGCATTTTCAAATTTTAGCATTTTTAGAAATTCAAATTACTCCCAAGCGATGTTGTACATAATCATATAACCATGTCAAATTTGGAGTTTGTTGCTCATTTAGAAGTGCCTTATAATTTTAATCCTCGTATGGAGCAATAATGGAGCAAAACAGCCCCTAACATTAAGAATTATTACAGTCTCAGATTTTTTCCATCTGTTGTAACTAAAAACCCATAATTCTGCCAAATTTCAAGTTTGTATCTCATTAAGAAGTGCCCTATAATTATCACACTCGTATGGGGCCGAAAAAGGGCAAAACCAAACATTAAAACTAGGAATTTTTGCAATTTTACAATTTTATCTTAGTTTGCCATGAAAATTCTATAATCGTGCCAAATTTCAATCTGTAGGTCCTATGCAGCTGCCTCGCATTTTTTGTTCTCGCATGGGTCCGAAAAGGGGCAAAACCGCCCTTTGAAAATGAGAATTTTTGTAATTTTATAATTTCATCTTAGGTTGCAATGAAATTTCTATAACCGTGCCAAATTTCAAGTCTCTGGGTCCTATGCAGTTGCATCGCCTTTTTTGTTCTCGAATTGGGCAATAATGGGCAAAACAGCCCCAATAATGAGGATTATATCAATATTGGATTTCATTCATTAGGTGTAGTTTAACATTAACAGCAATAAAATATAAGCCTCTGATTCCCATTAAAAGCTTACCCATATGAAAGGATAGAGCTTGTTACCAAGGAAACCTATTGTAAGACCCAGAAAAATTACTACTTTTTTGAGATAAAAACTATAAATTAACGTTAATTCTACTCGGATTTGAATTCTGTCTTCAAAAATAAGAAACTACAATTTATATGCTATCCGACAGATTGTCTCGAGTTCGTATCTTGAAGGGAAGTAATTTTAAAATGCAAATATAATAACCTCTGCACCAATTTACATGCTTTCTTATGGGCAAAAAATGGGGCAAAAAGGGGCCAGAATAACCCCTTAAAATAGGAATGTCGACAGTTTCGGATTTTTTGCTTCGGTTGTGACCAAAAACCTATACTCCTACTAAATTTCAAGTTTCTACCACATCTGGAAGTGCCTCATAATTTTGTATCCTCCTATATATATATATCATCTGTCAGAAGCATCTATATATTATAGATATAGGAGGATACAAAATTATGAGTCACTTCTAGATGTGCTAGAAACTTGAAATTTGGTAGGATTATAGGTTTTTGGTCATAACCGAAGGAAAAAATCCGAAACTGGCAAATTTCCTATTCTGAGAGGCTATTTTGGCCCCTTTTTGCCCCATTTTTGGCCCATAAAAAAAACGTAAATTGGTGCAGAGGTTTTTATATTTGCATTTTGAAATTACTTCCCATGAAGATACGAACTCGAGACTTTATCTATCGGATAGGATATAAATTGTAGTATCTTATTTTTGAAGACAGAATTCAAATCCGAGGAGAATTAGCGTAAATTTATAGTTTTTATCGCAAAAAAGTGGTAATTTTTCTTGCTCTAACAATAGGTTTCCTAGGGAACAGGCGTAATGCTTTCATATGGGTAAGCTTTTAATGGGAATCAGAGGATTATATTTTAATGCTATTAATGTTAAACTGTGCCTATTGAAGGAAAACTGATATTGTAATAATCCCAATTTTTGTAGCTCATACGAGAATAAAAATGATGAGTCACCTCCATATGAACTACAGACTTGAATTATAGCACCGTTATAGAAATTTCATTGCAACCGAAGATAAAATAAAAAAATTGGAAATATTCCAATTTTTAGGGGCGAACATTTTGCGGTTTAGATATTTCTATGTGGGCTACAATGCTGAAATTTTTTCTAACGGTAGAATTTACCAAATAACGAAAATGGGAATATAGAAATTTGAAAATTTTTGTTCGTTCGGCCGTAAAAATTTCTTAAATATTAAACAATTTGACTAATGTTTATGTACTTTCTGAAGGTGCAGTAAGATGATAATTTTAACCTCGGGAGGGAATGATGCTCCAGTGGTAACAAACATTAAAATTTTCAGAATGGTTTATTATTGTGGCTGTTAAAAATTCATAAAATTTATACAATTAAATTCATATAAATGCGTTTCTAGTGGTGCTACATCGATGATATTTTGCACAAATATGAGGTATTCAAAAAGGATGATGGGAACCTATAAAATGTTTACAATGATACATTTTAGGAATTATTTTACCCCAATATTATCCAAAAAATACACGTAATTAGGTGCACACGTGCAAAACTATGTTTTTGAAAATTAATTGTCGGCTTTTATTCTTTACATTAAGGTGAGAGAAATTCTTTGCAGAATGCAAGCACACATTCACTAGTATATCATATAAATGGCAATGCGTCAGAAAAATTATTTCTTTTCAAATAAAACCTATCATAATTTTCAAACGAATTACCGTATTTCCTGCCATATAACACGCACTTTTTTTCCAGAAACAATCAGATGTGGACAACACGAGTTTCTCCATATTTGGGGTATAGATATTTAAATTATTATGAATAGCATTATGAGGCAAAAATATTATTTCGCATCGTAAAAGAATACAGTCGTCCTTATTGCCATAAATCATATTTTGAATATGTTTACAGAATTCACCACTACATGGTGGTGGCGCTGTACACTGGAAATTTAAGTATAAGTTGAATATCTCCGAAATGGATGCTTCTACGAAAATTTGTTTCCATCAAAACATGGAAGAAATATTATTCTCTAAAACTTTGGTCCTCACGAAGATTAGCATTAAAAATGTTTTTAAGGAGATATTTGACAGTAACCAAAAAAAACCTATTATTTATAAATAGTTCTTAAGCAATAACTGCTATGGAAAATTGTTTGAAATAAAAGATGTAGGAAATTATATTTTCTACATTTTTTGTAATGGTCAGTGTATACAATAATGATGTTTAAATGGAGAAATATTGCAAAAACCGACTCGGGTTTCGAATAATCCTCGACTTCCGTTTAACAATTATTGTCCAAAAACTAATCAGTTCTTTGTGCCCATCAAACGTTATTTTTAATAGAGAACAAAGATCACCCAAAGCTTTATTTAAAATTTCTAATTTTCGAACAAACAAAACAGCAACGCATCCCAAGGTTCAAAAATAACAAACAAATATCGCTAAAAACCGCTAAAACTTAAATGAACAAATTAGAAAGGAAATAGTAGAGAAAAATTAAAAAAAATTCCAAATAGAAGAAAAATAAATGACCAAAATACTTACCAATATGCTGGTAATTTTATGAGGCTGTTAAGGTACATAGTCACTGCGCCTGCGCACCAACTTTGAACTGCGCAAGGAGCAGCAGCTGTCTTTTTTCTGCCATTTCAGATAAAGAACTTCTTGGTATAGGATAGTATTTATTTTTTTTCCTGAATTATCTTTGCCAAATTATGGGTGCATGTTATATAGCGGGAAAAACGGTAGTTTGGTGTACATTATGTTGTCGACTTGAAATAAATTTAATAATAATGATGAATTTATGTGTAAGATAAGAAACTGTTCCAGAATAAATGTTAAGATAAATATGGTTTATTTGTAATGTAGTAGGTACATTATACAAATACAGAGTTGAAATAAAATAATAATCAATGTGAAAAAACTAAACCTTCATTTATTTAAATGGATACCCTGTTCCTAGAACGTGACCAGACAATAAGTGAACAAAATTGATGCCGTTTATATGGATAACAAACTATCGATGCTCAATTAAAATTGCATTTTGGCAGCGTGAGCATCGCCATCAACTATTAGAAATGTTAACATAGCAACGGAAACAATCACTTGGCGGGTATTTAACATAAATGTCGACGAAAAATCAAAATATCCCTTAAATGATAAATTTTATGACAAAATGTTACAAAAAAACCTGTAGAAAATTGAAATATATACAGCTTTGTTAATGAAAGTCGTTTACATCAATTGAGTTGTTACGCACACATTCTGTACAACTATTACAGTTCGTTTGTCGTTAACTATAGTATCATATCATACTATACTAGCGACAATGTATCCATGCTGCGGTAAAATCGAAAGGCCCATGAGGGTGGTCAGAGTCTCTCGCAGAAGCAGCGAAGCGTTTAAGTTTAATTTCATCAAATATATAAAATCATCAATTTTTAAACACTGTTATTGCCGTATTCGGTAATCTCATCTAACGACAATCCCACTAGTATTAGGGTTACCATACCTCCATCAATCGCTTTGCTACTGGGGGTGCAAAATTATTCTTTGCCCCGGGCGCCAGAAACCCTCACAACGCCACTGGGTGGGCGGTGAACTTATTTCAAAGGACAACATATGGTAAAAGTGGGCGGTGACTCAAAATAGGTTGAAGACCACTGATCTAATATATAAAAATGTGTATAATAATTTTAAAACTCGAAAACTACAGATCGCAGAAGCAAGAGAAAGGTATCATATTAACCGGAATAACGAGTACGATGGTATAGTAAAATTTTTATATCGATTAGATTGACCTGTCCAATTTAAAAAATACTAGTGGGGCAGCCCCGGATCTCCAATCCTCAGCGTGATTTAAATAAACTGAAGGTTTAGTGAAATAATTTTGATTGAATAATTAATGAAATAAATGAAATGCAAATAATCTAAACAGTTCGGCCTTAGGTTAGATCCTGTTTGTTCCCTATTCATTTGACATGTTTCCCTATTTCTTTGTCTTTCTTGTACTCTCCGCTCCTCATCTACACGGGCAATCCTATGAGCTTCTGCATCTCTTTCTCTCTCTCTTTCCTACAATACTCTTCCTTTGATCTCTGGCTCCTCTTCCTTTGATCTCTGGCAGCTGTAGTTGGACTAATAGCTCTACCTTACCTTAGTTCCAATGGTTATCGTTGCACCCTTATAGACGAACTCACAAACAATTGCTTTACTTCAAGTGTCTATCAACATCTGCTTTTAACTTCTTACGGGACCTATTATAAAGGCGACATCAATGCAACCGTTTATTTAGGTTATCAATGAAGAGAAGATAACCATATAATGTGCTTACAAAGCAACGTGCGTCCCTATTCTCATCTAATTTTTAATTGATACGTTAGCCTATTTGCGTTACTAAGGATTACAGATGTGTATATGATGGTTATACTTAGAAAAAGGTAAGATTCCAGTATTCAAACGATGAAACAAAACAAAATAAATTAATTGCATAATTTAAAATAAAACTCAATGTGCTTGGAGCTTGTTTGTTATACACATGTTATTGACACAGCTAGAAACGCTTCCCATACGCAGTCAACAAAATAATAATCCGTAAATATTTATGTTGCCATGCTTCATTAATTTCGATGCTTAAACAAAAGGGCAAAGTGAATAACGCTATTATTTCACCTATATGAAGGTATAATTGATAGTAATTGAATCGGACGCAACAATGACGGTCGCCTTGGCAATGCCCGGAAACAGTCCGAAATATCCATAAAAATTAGAAAACAATTGCGTATTTCTGAAAACTTCGACCGTGTAACATGTAATCATTGCAAGAATAAGATATTATACAGTGTTAGCTGTCCAATAAAGATAGCTATTTAAACTATTGTGAATAGCATTATAAGGCAAAATTATTATTTCGTATTGTAAAAGAATACAGTCGTCCATATTGCCGTAAATTAGGAATATTTTGAATATGTTTACAGAATTCACCGCTACATGGTAGTGGCGCTGTATACTGGAAATTAAGAAAGAGCAAAATATCTCCGAAATGTATGGTTCCACGAAAATTTGTTTCAAACAAAACTTGGAAAAAATATTATTCTCTACAACTTTTGTCCTCACAAAGATGACCAATTACGACGTTTTTAAGAAGATATTTGACGGAAACCGAAAAAACCGATTATTTATTAATAATTCCTAAACAATAACTGCTATGGAAAATTGTTTCAAATGAAAGTTGTAGGAAATTACATTCTCTATAATTTGTATAGAATTGTATATACAATAATGATTTTCTAAGGGAGAAATATCGCGAAAACCGAATCGGGTTTCGAATAAACCTTGACTTCCAGTTAACCGGTATTGTCCAAAAACTAACCAGTTCTTTGTGCTCATGCTAAAGTGTTACATGTATAAAGTTTGGTAACGATATGGCAAGTACTTTTGGAGTTAGAGCGCCCACAATCACATGCACACACAGACATCATTCCGAAAATAGTCTAAACGTGTTCTAGGGACCTCAAAACGTGTATTTCCATTGAAATCTCAAAGTCGACTTTTTTCGTGATCACAATACTTTCCCATTACATCCTGCATCCTGCAACTGACACAAACGGATTTGTGTAGACTATTTTCAATTTGCACTTTAAAATTACTTAGAAATATGGTATAAACTTGAGACTTAGATGTTTCTATACAGGAAAGAACATAGTTTATTTTTATTGAAGACAGAATCCTGAATCCTAAATCAAATTAGCATAAAAATGCATTTAGTATCAGAAAAATACGTGATTTGATCAGTTTTATAACAGTACCGAATATAAACTACCATGACAACTCCCACTGCTGCTGAAGTTAAGAGTCAAACATTAATATGGAGAAAATTTTAACATTTTTCAATTTGTGTGTGCGATTTTTGCTTTGGCAATGAAATATTTGTTGATTTTAATTGAAATGTTACTAATAAACAGTTTTTAATGATATTTTTGTGTGGAAAACTGTCTTTAAAAGTACGTAAGTAACTTAAATAATTAGAGGTAGATTTTCCACAAATTGCAATTGGATAAATTGTTTCATTGTTTCCAATGTATTGTCGATATAAACTATTTTCTCGTATTAAATAAAGTAAAAAAAACTCATATTCACCTGTAAATATCCATCTGAAGGCGAGCTGGGTTCCATAGGCTCAACTTTGATTTCCCCACACCTCACCTGAAAGACAACGGCACCAATGTTTTATTAATTTCTACTTATTTATTTATTTTTAGTCAATATACGTTCAGAAATTTAATAAAAACGTTTGCTGCTTTAGCCTACTAATTTAGATTTTGTACAAACTTTCGAAAGAGAATTATATAGTTTACTTAATGGCTAAAAATTAAGCTGTGTGGCGAAGATAGAATGTGCAAACTACAGTGATTGGAGTCACATGAAGAAAAAACTCCTAAACCGTAAAATCGACCAAAGAAGTACTCAATAAGGAAATAGGAGAGGAAACAAGTTAGGAAAGTATACGGCGTATCACAAATGGGCACATTTTGTGCAGCAGAGTATGTATTTGAAAGAAATAATACAGATACCTGTACGTAAGAGAAATAGCATTTTAAAGTTCTTTTCTTAATCAAAAATAATCCATTTCCTACATATTTTGTAAACACTGCATGCACACGTAAGGAAATGAAATGTATTATTATTGAGATTGTTTATGTCAGCAACGACGATTAAATAACCATGCAAGAAATAAGTTCAACTTTAATTAAGACATTCTTGTTTTATTTTCTCAATAGTGGCTACTCCTACAATGAAAATGTATAGGAAAAGAAATATTCTACTTTACTAGTTCTACAAGTTATATTTCAAAAATATTTTGATAAGAGCAATACTTTACGAGATAGGATGGAAAGTTCATTTTGCATCACCTGATTGACTTACGTGATTCATTTACGCGACCTTCTTATTGCCTTTGACTGTAAGTCCTTAATATCAAATTTAATGAAAATTTATTCAGTTTTAAGCCAAGAACGAACATGCAGACGGACGGAGGGATGGACCGAAGCTAATAGGTGCTCACGCTGGAACCCAGAAGTTAACATAATGAATTTACCGTGCATAAACAATGACGAACTTGCAAATAAACATCATTTTCTTGATAATAATAACAGTTGTCATGCTAAATACAGACTCCATTATTGACTGTTAATTTAAACGAACATGCAGATGGACGGACGGATGGAAAGGAGCTAATAGGCGCTTATGCTGGAAGTGAAACGCGCCTAAAAACACTAATCACCATTTGCCAACTACAGCACTGTAACTTTAGGGTTTTAAAATTATTAAACAACCTATAGTCCTTGATGCTTTATCACTTCTGACAATCCACCAGACATATTAACCTCGTATCTTTGTACAAACTGTCCTTCCATTGGCTTTTCCTTACCATCGTTAACTTCTTCCTGAATAAAAGTAAAATGCCCATCTCATAAAATTATGAAAAATTTCAATGTGTTATACATTTATAATATTTTATCGTTAATAGCTTACATTAGAGGATAAATATCTGAATAGAAAGTCAATTAGTCACACCAAAATGAACATCTAACGCTATTTTGAAGGAAAAAACAGTAATTCCTACCTGAAAATGATCCTCTGTAGCTTCATAAGGCTCAGCTTTGATCCAGACTCCTTTCTGAAAGATAACAACATGAAAATTTAATTTACAATTCAATTTTTATAGTGAATACAATACGTACTCTATACTACATACAACAAAACCTCTATTTAACGCTTATATGGGACACTAAATCGGGATAAACACTAAATCGGGATGAACACTAAATCAGGGTAAACACTAAATCAGGGTAAACACTAAATCAGGATAAACACTAAATAAAGGTAAACTAATTCAGGTAACAATAAAATAACTAGATGCCTACGAAAGCATGCTCATTGAAAAACACAAAGAAACCGTTATTTATTTTCATACGGGTATATGAACCCAATTACAAAAATTTTTCAAAGATATGGATGAATATGATACAAAATAGATCACATAAACAATATATCTAAAATTTAAATTTCCACAAATAAAAATGTACTTTTCATAACTATCAAATGAGGAACAAGTACATATAGATTTGGTGTTAAATTTATTTTTAATAATGAAAAAAATATTTTATAGGTTTATAAAAACGGAAAATGGTAAATACCAAGGCAATGAGGTCAGTGCTCTTAAATGGGAACTGATCTCGTATGCTGTACCATTTGAAATTTGTAAACCACATACATATGATAAAATTTCCTAAATAAACTTTTCAAACATAGAAATAATTTTTCATTTATATCAATCATCTTAAATTGTTGTCATGTCCATTTAAAACATAACCCCTAACAATGCCTGGTAATTTTGCTAGTTTAAATACATTTCAATTACAGTAGACCCCCGACTTACGACGGCTCGACTTGCGACCCCCTGCTTTTGCGACCTTTCTAATAGTAAATACGACCCCCACAGTAATGACCAAAACTCGTATTTACGACCGCCTAACGACTACGACCGACAACGTCGCGACCGCGAGTCGATTGGGAACACTGAGCGAACGCGTCGATCGGCAGCGCGTCAGCCGACTCAGTCTGCATCTGCGCCTAGAGCGAACACATCTCTTTTTGGAACGCTCTTCACTTTTTTGTCAATTTTCTCCAAATTTTAAAATTTTTTCCCCTTTCACTGTTCATGAGAAGGGGAAATGTGATGCACAGGATGTCAAATCAAGAAAAAAGTCAAGAAAATCCATCGCTTTGGAAATGAAGCGTGAAATTTTGAGTCAACACGAGTCGGGAATGAAAGTGATTGAGCTCGCATCCAATCACGTAATGCTTTTTGAAGCTTAATATCTCGCAAACGACTGAACCGAATTTGATGAAATATTCAGGTTAGCATTATGATATAACAACAAAGAGTTTTAATGTATCGAACTCGAGATCAAAGACCCAGGTTCGACTCCAGAAGATAATTTCCATTTCACATAAGGTAACACGTAAAATCAGTTTACAATGTGCAGGCTTTCATTCTCTTTAAAATTAAAATTAGAAAGAATTGACCTACTATCTTCAGATACAAACCATTTTAAAGAAAACATTATAAAGTTTCTTATTCTGTTCATCTTTTTCCACCTACAATTCAAAATTTCTCAATGTAAACGTTTAATTTACACAGTTTGAGGAAATGTATCCAGTTTAAGGGCATGTTATTTGCCTATCAATTCCATTGTTAGACCTCTATATTATATTGTTAATTCAATCCTTATTAAGGGTATAAACGTGCTATGAATGCTTTTATTACGAGAGATAGGGTGAGGCAGAGAGAGGTAGAGGGGAAGAGAGGAAAGTAGAGGGGGAAAGAGGGTGTGAGAGGGAGGGGGAAGGGAGGGGTAGAGGGAGGGAAAGAGAGGCAACTTTTTTAAGTTTAACTAAAGATAGCCCGTCAACAACAAAATATTCACTACAAATGTTGTATATGACAAAATATTTCATATGTAGAATTGCGACATTAATTATTTTAAAGGAAATTAATAACAATCTATCTATAATTCTTCTGTTCTCAAAAAATAAGAAAGCTTTATCAACTTCTATAAAACATTCCACTTTATATACCGTATTCACCCGAATCCAAGACGACCCTGAATCTAAGACGACCCCCCATTTTGATGATTCCAAAACAGAAAAAAGCTCAAATTGACCTTCATGACTACAAAAATTATAAATCTTGTGAAATATTTATTTTCTCTTATACTTTTCTTGAATGTCATTGTCTTTTAACATTTTAAAATCATAAGATCACATCACAAATAGAACCATTCAGGTTTTCAAACAAATTAAATGGTAGCATTCATTTTAAGATAACATTAAAAATAAAGCAAATACATTGAAAGAATATACTCATTTCAGGACAACAAAATAACATTTCAATCCAAGTGCTGCATAAAATCATTTTATTGTGTTAGTCCTCATCACTGTCTATGCAACCTTCACTATTTTCCTCATGCTCACTATCTTTATCACTCTCAATTTCATCATCAGTCTCCCACAAAACATCATCCTCACTCCCATCCATGGCATTAGATAAGCAGCATTTCTTAAATCCTTTCACTATTACTTTTGCATTTATTTGTTGCCACGATGCCTTGATCCATTGGCAAAGCATTGCAACTTCAGGTTTCTTAAGATTTCCTTTTGGTGTTAAAGTGTGAGTTCCACTCTGTAACCACTCAGAATACAAAACCTTTAAATTATTTTTAAAACACTTATTGACAGCAACATCTAAAACTTGAAGTTGCGATGTCATTCCTCCAGGTATTACAATAAGATCAATATTCATCGCACTCATTATGTTTTTAATTTCAGGAGATAAGTGTCCTTGAATGCATCCAGTGAAAGCATTGCTCTTTGTTTCAGTAAAGCTCCTGGCCGTCTATTCCACACCACATGTAACCAATCTCTCATTAGTTCTTTAGTCATCCACCCCTTTTCTTGACACCTATTACTCCACTTGGCAAATGTTTCTTAGGCATTGTTTTCCGCTTTAGAATCACATATGGTGGTAATTTAGTCCCATCTGCTAAAACCGCCAACATTACCGTGACTCGCATTTTTTCGTTGCCTGTAGTTTTAATTAGGACGGACTTCGCACCTTTTTCGTTCACAGTATAATTAGATGGCATGTAGAAGAAAACCGGAGTTTCATCGGCGTTTCCTATTTGGCTCAAAAGGTAATTATTGGTTTTTCTAAGTCCAATTACGTATTTCTGGTGAGCGAGAAGTTTTTCAACATAGTCTTCTGACACAGCGAAGTTCGTCGCCGTAAAGAAAAATTATTTCGTCGCCGTAAAGAAAAATTATTTCGTCGCATCATTCTCAAGCACCAACTTCTGCTGGCCTTGAATTCTTGCAATGATATATTAAGTCCTCTAGTAATTTCATTAGCTTTAAGTATAATACTTTCAGTCGAAACAGGCATACCGTTCTTCCTCATGGTGCGCACAAACTTGACTACTTCTTCTTTAGTGCCATGAAATCGGCCTTATTTTGGACCACTAAGCGACTTCCTTGTGGCTTTTTCTAGTTCCTGTTTTGAGAGTTTCCATCGACGCACATTTGCCTCAGATACACCGAACTTTCTACTCGCATCACAGTTATTAGTTTTTTCGGCGTAATTTATCACGATCAGCTTAAAATTTGTATCTTAGCTCCGTCTAATTCCTTTGTTAACTTTCCCTTTGCACTCGTGCCACGTACTTCAACATGATCTGTCATTTTAACTTAAGGGTTGTGCATTTAAATCAAGAATACACAACTCAAAATTACTGTCACACTTAGCGAATCGCGGTGCGTCGTTTGAAAGGGGAATCCCAATGATTTCCGCTATCATTTGTTTTGACATTGCGCTGGGCATTACGGGCAAGATGAAAGTACGTCGTCTGTGTTATGGTCGTCGACGATGATTATTAGTCTAAATAATTATTATTCCCGTCATGTTTTTCTTATTGTTATTACTATTTGTTTATTTCACTTCTTTATGTACGTACTTGAATTTGCTGTTGTGAATTGTTTACTCTAATATACCATTTGTTGTAAAAACCATTGAATAAATGCTTAAATATACTTCGTATTCGAATGTAAGACGACTCTTGATATTTACAGCTGAAAATTTGGAAAAAAAGGTCGTCTTAGATTCAGGTGAATACGGTATTTAAAAAATTACAAGTTACGTTAAAAATTACTTTAAAATTCATTTGAAGTTAACTGCAACATCTGCTTGTATAAAAAAATGAAAGAAATCCTAAAGTATATTAGATTCCAGTCTCGCACAGGAAAATATTGCTAGAAATGCATAAAATTATAAGTTAATATTAAAGTATAATAAAAATAATAAATTAATACCCAAACGCCCAATATCCATCCACTGCTTATGACAAATCCAAAGAAATCCTTATATCCATCGCTGCATCTGGAGTTGATAACACAAAAAAGTTCTCGATGTACGTCAAACGTCCGTTCCTGAAAATTGGGATTCATTGCCAAATGGCATGTAGCAAGATAAAAATCTCACATATAACAATATCACCATAATTATATAATTTTAACAGATATGATGTGACAATACTGCTTATATAATTACATTAAGCAGTAATTTTGCAGTCAATAACATTTTTATTATAAATGTAATATAAATTAATCTGTACGAGTTTTTTACAACTTACTTTCATTTCTACATATAAAATTAGTTAGAGTAATATTCACCGATGCTTTAAGTATTAATTACCGTATATACTCGTGTATATGCCGACTCCATGTATAGTACAACCCCTGATTTTTTGGTGAACAAACCTGATTTTTTCATATATCTCGTTTATAGTACAACCCCAGCTTTCCACCATGGTCGATATATTTCGTTTCGATAACTCAATGGTTACGAGCGAGATATATCGAACGACCTTGATTTTCCACACCACCATAGAATAGGCCGTAAATGTCGTAAATAGTGTTTCTTGCGGGTACACTAAAGTTCGGATAAGTTAAGTATCTTACTCCTAAAACATTTAATAAAAAGTGATATGAATCATGATTGCACAAGATGAAATAAAATCGTTTCAATTCTAGTACGTCTGGATTACGTTCCGCGTACGTAATGGTTCCACTCGCTCATCTATTTAATAGGTAGGGATAACGGATAAAAAGAAATTAATTTGTAATATTCAACAGTCTTCATTGTTTCTTCAATCACACACCGACCGGTTTCCACTACAAAATCATTTTAATGGTGTTACTAACCGACGTAACACCTTTAGAATGACTTTGTAGTGGAAACCGATAGGTGTGTGATTGAAGAAACAATAAAGACTGTTGAATATTACAAAGTAATTTCTTTTTTCCAAGATGTCCAAATTCCATAAAGTTACGCCGTCTACGATACTTTTAGTCCAACTCGTTCCAATCAATCCCTTGTAAAAAGACGCAAACAAAGATGTACATACATAAAATTCAAGAAAGGAAGTGCCCGTAAATCTTCACTTATATCAAGTATTTGTGAATTTGAAGCTGTAAATTTAATATCGGACATCATAGAAAACACTTTCCACATCAGCATTACTATGGGCCAGGGTTAATACTAATAATGCTAAATTTCCTATATTTGCAAAAATTTGACCGGAGCTGATGATTTTTAATTTAGAAGTATGCATATATTTCTGAAATTCTTCTAAAATACACTGACGTTTTGGGCTTCGCGAAAAGTAATTTGAAATATTTTGTAAAAAACCTTCAATATTGCCAGGTATTTCTTGTGAGGCAGCTGCTGCAATTAGATGCGCCGAATGACAAATGCAACCATTTACAACAATATCAGAGTTATCATTTAAAAGATAATTTTTAAAAGACTCTTTCTTTCCCATCATTGCACTGGCATTGTCTGAACAATACCCGACTATATTTTTAATATCTAGGTCAAAATCTTTCATGCATTTAACAAAAAGTGAATACAGACCTCTGGCTGTGCCCTCGTCAGAATCTATTTTAACTAAGTCTAAAAGCCGTGTTTTTAATTCTGAATTATAATTGTATCTAATTAATATACACAGTAATCTGATGTTACTTATATCAGTACTTTCATCTACAAGGATTGAAAAATTGGTATCTTTTAATTCCTCACGTAATTGTTCCTTAACGTTTTTAACAATACTTGTACATTTAGTGCGATTTTGTTTAACATTTTTAGCAATAGCGAAATCCTTAAAATTAAGCTTCGCTACTTCTATTATATGGCCAATGGAATTGAAGCTAAAATTATGTGTGGCCACTAGTAAACTGAACCTAATGTCAGCCACGACATGATCCTTTCGCTCATTTGCATATTTAAATACTTTAGTAATATCTACTGTCTTGTCCAAACTTTTAACATTTGTAAGATGCCTCTGGCTGGAAGAATGTTTTATCAAATCACTTCTTTTGCTCCCTAAAACTACATTGCATGCCCTACACTTCGCTTTAGTTGTGTCTGAGGGTACAGGCTCCAACCAATTTGAAAAAATTTCTTCTTTTAACCAACTTTTGGAAAATAGTTGTCTTCTGCATGTACTTTTTCCTTTAGAAAGCTCCCCTCGGTCTGCCATTTTCCTTTTTGGAGTAGAACCACTTTCCAGGTCCGAATTCGACTCATCTTCACTCACAATGTTTTTTATCCATTTAGGGCTGCTGTAAATACTGTATAAGTTACAATCAGTACTTACATAGAGAGGCTGTTTTAGCTATTTCAATAACACCAAATATAAATAATTTAATAAGTACCTAGTTGCTTTAACTTGCAGGGGAAAAATCGGTGAAAATTGATTTTGTCCAGGTATTGTAATTTTCTTAAGCTCTTGGCAGAATGTCCCTCTTAAGAAATCAATTTTTTAACCATCTGGATAGTAAAACAAATAAAAATAATATTATGGGTAAACTGAATACCCTATCACAATACTTATAACATTATATTCAAGAAAATTACCGAATCTTTGTTTGTCTCCTTGTCCGCTTCTTTTAATTTCTCCGTTTATACCTCAAATGCCTTATTTTTGTTGTCTCGTTTACTGTAGTCGATAGATTTTATCTTCCTTGAACAAACTCTTATACAACTCGTTAAATAGCGTTATAAATTCACGGAAACAATTCCTTACGCCAGTCATATCGAGATGAATTGTACATAATATATAGACCGGAGTGAGAAATAAACTGTGAGTAGAACCTGGCCCAACCTGGGATTCCCCGAGTTGAGGGAACCGCGTCGCCTGTAGGCCAGATAAAACAGTCATACATTGTCGCCACTACACTACAAAATAGAAAACTGCGTAATGTATATAATGTTAAATAAAAATCTGCGAAGTTGACACGAAAACTAAAACTATTTTTTAATTTCAATATAATATTTCAAAAGTAGCAATTTTTGAATCGCCGCCGCTACGACTCACATAAGCTCAAATACCGCTACGTCTCACATAAGCTCAAATACCGCAACGCGTAGCCTGAAATCAGCTACCGTTGGCAACAGTGGTAGGAAGTTGTTCACATTTAGTTCAGTATCAGTCCGCTAGAGCAGATAGGGCGATCATATTTATATAATAAATATGGTACAGTTCTCCATTGAAAAACAGGGAAAAAATATTATTCCTAATGGCGTAGGCGGTGCCTAAAATTCTGCCAATTCTTCGAGATGTGTCATTGTTAAATCCTCACCTGAGATGAGTTTGATGTTTGTATCGAGGTTGAGAATTCTAATCGCGAAAAAATAAAGATTTCGCTATAGAGGGAAATCTTTCACGCAAATAAATATCAAAATTATTTTTTAATGAATACGAACTTTCGGGTCCACGAAATTTCGTACTCGTTCCCGCGTTGAAAAATATCGATTGGATGAGTCGACGGAACGTAACATCGAATCCAGCTGTTAACAGCTGTTAAGACCGCGGGAATAGCTGTAAATGGCCGACGTTCGTATTTGACGTGTGTTTTTTGGCTAGGAAAGAGAGGTTCTTCTTTTTAAGTTTATAAAAACTAACACGAAGGAGTGTAGACACAAGTTTACTGTATGCAGGCTTTGCCTCTGCGAGAGTGTGAATTTCATTGATATTTTCCAAGTATACGAATGGTCAGGTTACGTTGCAGCCGAAGTTATAAAAGATCTTAAATTCCAGGTGAGTGTTATTTGTTGTATTTTACTGTATTAGATTCTTTTCTGCGCTTTAGTTTATAGTATTTATCTTTCATTCATCGAAGTGTTGGTTGTATGAGAACTTTCAAAGTTCATAAGTAGTATTATTTATTTACTTCCAATCGTTAAAGAAACGAAATTACAAATGCTTACGATTACAGTTTAGATATATAATTTGATGCATTATATCATTCGATAAAAGAAAATGCGAAAAAATGGAGGAATTGTACAAAACCTACTATTATTTATATTTATTTCCACTTCCAACCGTTCGTGATTTCAGTATCAAGATTTCACTACATCGGATTAATATTTATCGGTTGCCGGGGCTATGAACCGGATCAAAGGAATGAATAGCGCTATTATTACAATGCCAATCTCTACATAAATATTTTGAAGAGTGTGTTTGTTCAGTATAAAATCATACTTTGCGATTACCTACAGTTGCAAAATTTTACATAAACAATCCTGCTTCTTAATCTAGTCGAATGCACCACTTTTCACACGGGAAAATGCTGTTGAAAGGTTTAAATGACGATTTTATTATTCCGTTTGAATAACATGGGAATGCCTCGAATTCAGAGTGTAGGAGTTTTTTCATTAGCATATTAAAAGGTGTTAGAAATGAGATATCGACTCGAAGTGAATACCATATTGAATAAATTTACGTATTTGTATGGTGGAATTTCGGTTTGAGTTGTAAGTTGCCCGAAAATTGTTTATTTTCAGATTTTCAGCGTTTTTATCGACATATAATTCTCCATGCATAGTTTTCTTTCGAGTATGTCACCTGTTCTCAACGTGATTTTAAACATCGACGAATAACGCGATATTTAATTAATTCTTTTATTTCTCATGTTTTATGACCTTGAATGGCCTTTTGCATTACATTAGAAGTTATAAACTATATATTCAGGTTATCGTGTTCTGCGGAAGATCTAACGAATGAGAGATAGATTTGTTGTAGCGACGAAAGCAAACATGCAATACAAACCAAGCTCGTAACATTTTATCTTATTGATTAATGGTATTATTATGAATGCATGTAAGGTGTTTGTTTATTAATCTGTATTTATTTTTATGAATGTCTTTTAAGATTTTTATTATCTGTTTGTATTTTAATTCCTATGATTCTTTATATGTATTTTCTTTTTAAATCGTATATCAAAATTGTATTGTGAAAATGAATTTATTATTATTATTAATGTATTTTGTCGTTTGGTAAAATTTACCCCCTTTGTCAAACTAGATGTGACAAATCAAATTTCAATATAATACAAATATAATGATAATAACGATATAATTAGCATTTTTGGTGAGATTTATTAAATGTTGACAATGTGCCATTCGTATTTTCAAAACAATACCTTTTGTGTAATGACTGTCCTTCATTTATGGCTGAGCATTCTTAGCAAAACTGGATCTTACGTGAATCATACAATAGGAAATGCAATTGTTTCATGTTGCGCTGTAGTAGATTCACTAAATCCATTGTAATTCAATGGCTGCTTATGCTAGTATGAAATGTTTTTATAATAGTTACTGTCAATATGATCACTTGTTCTGTCTATAGGTTTCCGAGATGGATGTTTATCCTCATGTAATATGCTCCATTTGCTTGGGAAAGTTGACGGACTTCAAACAATTTAAGGAGCAGTGTCTGGATTCCAGGGACACCTACATTAAAGAGTTTGCATCGGACGAAAGGCACGCCGAACATTCAGTAGATGTTGTAAGCACTATTTCTTTATGTTTTTTATAGATTCTTTGAATTGAATTGGAGATTTTAATACATATAGTTGTTTTGAGGACCCATGAGTTCATTTTTACTATATTCTTTGTCTGTGGTTGTATGTGTACCTGAAAAAAACATTTTGGGCATTCTAACTATGTATAATAATAGCCGTCATCCGTTGGTTGGTTGGTTGGTCACGCTATGCAAACACTAATAACTCGAGAAATAATAATGATAGAAACTCGAAATTGGGTAGGGATGCTTGATTAACACTTTTTCAGGTGATGACGAATTTAAATCATGAAAAAATTCCTTGGTTCGTCTCCGAGGGAGGCATTTCCTTTTCCCATTACTTAACATGTAAAATGCGATATTTCGACGTGCAGGCTTTTATTCATTTTGAAATTAAAATTAGAAGAAATTAACAGACAACCTTCGGATTTGAACCATTTTGAAGAAAAAGTTATAAAGTTTCTTATTCCATACGTCTTTTTTCGCCCACATTTCGAAATATTCCATGTTAAACGTTAAA
The DNA here is from genome assembly GCA_036926305.1 of Uropetala carovei. Lineage (NCBI taxonomy): Eukaryota > Metazoa > Arthropoda > Insecta > Odonata > Petaluridae > Uropetala > Uropetala carovei. The sequence continues at coordinate 3,728,253 of JAXCHB010000242.1, read as the reverse complement.
TTTGCATATTTTGTGGAAATCTCACCATTTTAACGTGATGTTGCTATGTGGACCATTATCATTGTTAGGTTCAGTACGAGAGAGAGAGAAAGGAAGGGGAGGGATTGGCGTGTTTTGTGGAAAATAAGTATATTAACGTAAATATAAAAAATTTTAAGTATCGAGAGTGTGATTTTAGAAAAATTGGAAATAAATAGCATTCTTAAATTAAATTCTTTGTGAACCATACGTGCTTACGAATTTACATTGTTATTCCTCGAATTAATTTCGTAACAATGGCCGAAGTTTGGAAAAGAATATAAATTAAAATTCAATTAAAATTAAAAGGACATTTAAAACTGTTAACAGGCAATTTTCGAAGAAACAACAGTGGATCTTTTAATGAATTGAATTTTTTTATAAAAGGAATTTTGGTGCTTATTTATTACAGAGTAAGTTCTAAGGCTTATAATCCATTTAAATCTAATAACAGTGGCTACTATAGTTTAAAGAAAGAACTTTATTTATTCACTTTACAGAATGAATTAATTTGAGGCTAGCATTGCCTATTATAAAAGGAGTTACTTTGGTATTTACAGTATGTAAAGTGGAAGTTGTACTGAATTGACTCAAGTATTTTGGGTACTTTCCTGTTAACGGTAATACCTCAAAAAATAAACACGTATCGTTGTGATATGTTATGACGTATTTGTTTGTTAACAATGCGTAACAACGGGGGAATTACTTAAAAATCACACTTTTTTGAAACTTATTTATTAATAGAAGCAACATAATTACTAATACAATCTAAATTTATGTTACTAGGGGGCCAATATGTCTTTATGGCATTTAAAATAGCTGGAAATATGTCGATTTCTTTGTTATGTTGTCGCCACATGAATTCTTCTGCTGACAGGCTTCCGCGTTACATTTCCAAAATATTCTGTCTCAGAAGTAAAGTTTCATAATATGATCCTTCTTGCACATTCGCCCTTTAGATAGAATATCATGGTCTTGAAGGAAAGATACAGCTTCTTCTTCACTCCTCGGCAAGCTCCACAAATTCATCATTAAGGGATCAACGTAAATATCTTAACGAGATTTGTTACGCATTGTTAACAAACAAAATATCACAACAATACGTGTTTATTTTTTGAGGTATTCCCGTTAACAGGAAAGTACCAATTCAAAGCAAAAATCAATTTAAAACTATTGAAAGTTGTTGTTTCGGAAACTGAGAAGTCCAGAGTGGTGAGCGGACGCTAAACGATATTAAGGTACATTTTATTCCAAAATCTATTTAAAGTATTATCAGAGGCAATTGAAGATTGAACAAATTGTTTTGTTACCGGAATTCTGCTTATTTCATGAAATTGAAATGCTAAAGCATTAATCCATTAAAATCTTTTAAGAGTGGCTATTTTAGTTGAAAGTAATATATGTACATAGTAGTTTTATTAACTTTTCAGAATGAATGAATTCTAGGTTAACATTGCACGTTATAAAAGGATTTTCTTTGGAATAAGAAGTTTGTTATGTGGTTATTTTAATTGAACTGAATCAAGTTCTCTTCTAAGTTTGAAATCCATTTAAAACTGGTGCAAGTGGTTGTTTCGGAAAATGATATGGCAAGAGTGCTGAGCAGACTATAAATGATATTGAGGTACATTGTATTCCAAAATCTATTTAAAGTATTATCAGAGGCAATTGAAGATTGAACCAATTTTTTGGAACCGGAATTCTGCTTATTTAATGAAATTGAAATCATAATGCTATAATCAATTTAAAACTAATAACAATGGCTATTTTAGTAGGAAGAAAGGTACTATTTTATTCACAAGGAATTTCTGTGAGATTTTAGTTAATTAATTAAAACAGACTTATAAAATAGAAATATTCGATGGTTAAAACAGTGGACAATTTTATTCTTGCGATTTTTACATGTTGCATTGACAAAAATTTAGATTCATTAACCCCGTTGAAATTCAACGGGCACTTATGCTAGTTAAAATATAGATACAAGATATAAAAAGATATTTACAAGATAAACCGTTTCAGCCAAGGTTGTTTGTGGACGTCTTAGGTTAGGATTAGATAGACAGTACATAACCATAGCAGCTGATCAGTCTATAATACAAAAAAATCTGATGTGGCCAACACATGACTTTCTCCATATTTGGGGTATGGATATTTAAATTATTATGACTAGCATTACGAGGCAAAATTATTATATATTACTCTCTACAACTTTGGTCCTCACGAAGATTACCAATCACGATGTTTTTAACGAGATATTTGATGGAAACCGATTATTTATAAATAATTCCTAAACAATAACTGCTATGGAAAATTGTTTCAAATGAAAGTTGTAGTAAATTTCATTCTCTATAACCTTTCTATAGAATTGTATATACAATAATGATGTTTTAACGGAGAAATATCGCAAAAACCGAATCGGATTTCGAATAAACCTCGACTGCCAGTTAACCGTTATTGTCGAAAAACTAATCAGTTCTATGTGCTCATGCTAATGTGTTATATATGAAGTTTGGTAATTATATGGCATGTACTTTTTGAGTTAGAGCGCCCACAATAACATACACACACAGACATCATTCCGAAAATAGTCTAAACGTGTTCTAGGGACCTCAAAACGTGTATTTCCGTTGAAATCTCGATGTCGATTTTTTTCCTGATTACAATACTTTCCCAGTACTTCGTATGGCGAAAGTAAAAACAAACAAATACATTAACAAAATATACAGAAAGGACATTCAGGCATACATAAACTCAAATAGCAATTTCATTGTAAAAACGCACCCCCCAAAAAATTCTGCATTTAACAGATAATGCCACTAATAAATCCCTTTTTGTTGTACAGGGTAGGGAAAGGAGGTTAGTATATGAAGAGGTACTTTTCAGTACCCCTTCAGTATATTTGCCAATGCTCCCTTTATGGATGGCATCGGGGAAAATAATTTGGAATGCACATTCCCAGCCCTCAATTGCCAAAAAGATATAATCTTTTGGCAGCAAAAGGTTGCCAAAATCCCCACCCAATTCCTCATAGCCCTTCAAATAAGAAAAGTACTCATGTTTGCTGGTCACCATGGTAGTAGAAGGACTTAGCATTGCTTCCTTGCAAGATGAACAAGCATGCCGCTTGAAAAACATCTTACACAGAAAGACAGATACATAATATATAACATTTAACTCTTCCAATTCTAAATTAACATCAACAATATCATTAAAATTAACATCTACTTCCTGAAAATCAGATCTACAATTATTATTACTACAATTATCACTACTCTTAGAAAGGAAATCACCAATCCTAACTAAAAACTGCTCTAGATCTAACTCACAATTACTATCATTAGACAATTTGGAAAGAGAGGTGAGCAACAGATGCTTGAATCCTCTTCCAAATTGTATTACTATTGGGTTATCATTGCACCCGTGTTGCTGTCGGATCACAGAGAACATATTTTCTAAGGCATCCTGATTCAAAACTCTAGTGCAAAGTTTTGGGATACCAAAACGATCCTTTAACCCCTTAATGCCTGAATTTCTATTGCATTTAAAAAATTTTTTTTTATATTATTTTATTTATTTTAATATTGAAGATTATAAACAATTTATAAAAAAACAAAAAATGTTTATATATTGTTTATGGGTTTGATGCTTTTTTGCGACACCAGGCACATAGTCATAAAATTCAAAGAAAAAGAAGTCACATTATAAACAATTTTATTCATGAAAATCTCTGAAACAATTATTATTTTTGTTTATACAAAGATGTATGTTACATTTTGAACATTTATATACAGTTTGTCCTTTACAGTTTGGTCTTTTACATCTCTGTCTAGACTCTACTACCAAAGGCCAATGGCCAACTCCATCTCTTCGAACTTCTGGTATAGGTATACTCTGTGCAGGACCACGACGTTTTTTTGCTTGATACTCCCTTTCAATGGAAGATGATGATGGACGTCCTCTCTTTTTAATTGTAAGCTCTTTTCCCTCCTTACATAGTCCTGCAGCAATTGCAAGTCTCTTTGCTGATTTCCTGGAATACCTATTGATTCACAATCACGACGGTATAATAGCCAGCTGTTTACCACAGAAAGGTCAACAAAGTGGAAAAAAGCTTGTGGTACCAGTTTCTTGACTTAATTCTTATCCTGTAATATGCTATGAGAGCATCTAGTGCATCAACTCCTCCCATGAACTTGTATACCGAGATGGCTCTTGGACACATTACATCCACTACCATCTTTGTTTTTTGTCCCATCTTTTGACCATGCCAGTTGGAAAAGCACTAGCAAATGAGCTGGCAACTGTCACGCTTCTGTTATCAAACCACTTGAGACATCTCATTTCAACATTATCCACAACAGCTCTTTTTTCTTCAAAAGTTCCCCTTCCCTTTTTCTTCATTTCCTTATCCGAGCTAAAACTACATCCTTGAAGGCGATTCAACTTTACTGTTCCTAATGCTAGCTTCCTTTTTTTTGCCAGTGTGACAAATAATTGCAATGATGCAAACCAGCTGTCAAAGAATATCAAGTGATTGATGCCTCCTTGTACTCCTTGAGTCAATTTTACTACTATGTTTCCACTGGCACCAATGTCAGGCTCACCTGGGGCTGGTTCTATCTTGCCTGAATAAATTTCAAAATTGAGTGTCAAGCCATGTACATCACGGAGTACAAATAATTTGTATCCCCATTTATATGGCTTTTTGGGGCAATACTGTTTTATAGCAGACCTTCCTTTGAATGGCACCATTTGCTCATCAACCGATAGCATTTGCTTCTTTTCAATGGCTTGAAATTTTGGCAGAAGAATGTTTATCAAAGGTCTAATTTTGAAGAGTCTATCTTTATTTAAACCATTCCTATTTGGATGGTTGTCATTATTATTAAAATGGATGTTTCTTTTTATAAATTCCCACCGATCTCTTGACATCACATCTGCAATATGATTGATTCGGCATTCTGAAGACCAATACATACGATGTCTAGGCAAATGAAATATTGGCATATATAAAACAGTTCCTAAAAATTGTTCCAATTCCTTAACATCTAAATCTAAATGAGAATTAGGATTTCCCTGACAACAAAACAAATTACTCTCCTGAACAATGTACCTAAGGTACTGAACTGGAGATTTCAGTTCTTCAGTGGAGCACAAATTTCCGTCAAACAAGGGCAAACCTAAAGCAGAATTCTGCCCTCTTGTCTTCTCCCACACTACTTTATGTATTTTTCTTTTGTTGTTGCGACTAACTTCCTTCCTGTTGCCACAGTCATTTTCCTTTTCTGTGTCACTGGATGACAACAAACTTCTTCACTGCTGGAATCTAATTGCTGTATATCCATTCTTGAATGAGGCAATTCATATCTTGAGAGAGGCAAATCATCATCATCACTTCCACTCAGGCAGCTGTCATCACTTTTATCCTCAGGAGGCAGACGAGTTTCTACAAACCCTTTTCTTCCATAAAACCGTTTAGGGTCCATATTACTAAATAGGGTGTAATTTTATAATTTAGTCTTTATTATTTGAAAATAATAGTTTACCATAATAAGGATTTAAATAAAATAAAGGTTTATGTGTAAACATTAAATCAATTAAACTATTCATTTATAAAAATATATATATATTTTTACTTTGAAAAATGATTATCCAAATATTCTCAAATGCCAGTAAAACAAAACATTTCATACACGATGTTATTTTTTTCAAGTTATAAGCTCTAATTAATAAATTTCTAAGATTAATTAATAATAATTATATAGTGTTATAATTTCTATATACATGAAACTCACCTTTATCGTTTAAGTTATCCTGAAATATTTCGCTAAAAATGTTCCAATTCCGAAGATGACTTATGCCGATATTCTTCTATACATACGAGTATAGTGTGGAGTACACTGTTTAAGTCAAATAACTTATCATTATTAGGATAAATCTGCATCAAATAAAAACAGAAAACAAATAAAAACTTTTATTTCACTTTTTACAACACAACACTCAAAACATACACAAATGCCTAATGTAACGAAAACGCGACATACTGTGCATATACGAATTTTACTTAAGATTTTAAGGCTTTGGCATTTTGTAATACATCAAAAAGTTCAAAAATAACAAATATATAATATAATAATTTTCATTTATATGAAACTCACCGTTTTTCTGTTATATCTCCTGAATTCTTGAGCTTAAAATTCCACACTTACTAAGAAGCGACTGCCGATGTTCTTCTATTTAATACGTAGTACACAAAGTCAACACAAGGTGGCAGAGCTGAATAACCCGGGTATACAAATGTCTCGAATTCGCCTCAATCGGCATATAGGGATTTCAAACAATATTTTTATCGAAATGAGCCATTAAACGGTAGGAGGCGAATTCACATCACTCGTCCATAAGGGGTTAACTCTGAATACAACCCTAACAAAGTATTTATGCTAATGAGCCACCCATTCAAGCATGCAGGTTGTCGCTTACATCCAACAAAATAGCTGGCCTTGAACTTTGTGAGGGCCTTTCTTAAAAATTTCTCATGAGGACTTCCCTCCATCATTGCAAAGCGATACTTGAAGGGATGGTGCCTTAAATGACTACTATTAAACGTATCAAATAAATTATCCATAAACCCAAAGAAATTAGCAGTGTTTAGTGCATTGCTACCGAGTTTTTTCATCCCAACAAAAGCACAAATGGCAACCCTCACACTTTGACTGAAGACTTGGGATGCCAGTTTAACCTTCATTTTTTTAAAAGCCCTGACATCATTGTGGATCTTTTTAATCTTTGGTATCATTTTAAGCTTGAGAGGATCAGTCAACTGAAACAATGTTTTGAAATGACACCATTCAACTAAACTGCCATCAAAGTTAAAATTATATTTCACTAAATTATTCCGAATTGATTTAAGGAGATGGGGAGGATCAAACATAAAATATGTTTTCTCCCCACCAACCTCAAAATAAGGAACCTCTAAGGTCACACCCAATTTCCCACACAAGCTGAGATTGTGGGGCCCCTGGTCACAAATCAAAATCTTAACCTTAAAACCTAAGGAACTAAATTTATGAATACAATCTAAAACTATGCTTTGTAATACACCTACATTTGTGCTGTTGTGGGTTACCCAATAGCCTAAACATTGTTTCCACTTCTTATTAATTCCTCTGAGCATAGCAACTAAACATTGATTTCCAATGACGGAATTGGTTACATTATTACCATAATTACAAAAGCCTACAACACTATCTATTCTAGTGTCATAAAATAAATTTTCCTTAATTGCAACTTCATCTATAACTAAAGCTACAGCTAAATCAGTCTCTGTAAGGTTTTTGGAATAGTCCTTCAGTACAACCAAAGCATTATAAACAATGCCTGGTTGAACTATAACCTCGTTTTGCCGGTTTTGTAATGACCTCACTGACGGAAGACAAAGTGTTTTCTGTAGGACCCTATATGCTGTAGGTCCACGATAATACAAACTTGAAGCAAAATCCTTCATAAACGGTGAGCAGCGCCTACCAGACTTCTTCCTCATGCCCAACCTCACTTGGGCCATGAATAAATTCAGGCAAGACTTTGGCAAATATTTCCTACAATTTGCCATAAAATTCTCCTTTTCTGCCCTGGAGCTCTCTGTTTTTATTTTATCACTAAATCTATGCTGCCTTGATCTAAGAAAGGCCAATTTTTTGTGGTATGACACCAGCCGCTTAGCAGTCCTTGGTGTAGGTCTGATTCGATGACACCTTGGTGTTGAACTCAAGCTAGCTCTAACAAACATTTCATTGATAAGGAATCTTTCTGAAAATATTCATTGATAAGGAATCTTTCTGAAAATATTCACAAGCCTATAAATGCAAAACATTTGTTGCATAAACTTACTCTTTGCTGGGGTGTTAGGAGTACTTGGAGCATTCAAGACTTCATCTGAACTCTGCTGAATGACTGTAAGAACAGTAGTAATAGTAGGACATTATCAATCACCAAGGATACACACTTTTTAACATTTACGGAATACTTTATTCTCATTAATTTGGGTGTATCCCAAAAAAGAAATAAATTGGTGTATGTAGTTTACAAAGCAACCTCTAAGAATTTGAGCTATCTCCTATAAGAAAACGCTTGATGTCTTTGTCGGTTTCTGGCCGGACGGTCTCATCGGTTAGTTATAAATATCTCAACATCTCTCGGCCATTTCTTCAGCCAGTCCAGGCAAATTCGGTAGGATTGCTATGAATACGTTCAATAAGCGATTTCTATAAAAAAAATTTCAAATAAGTCCCGGGTTCGATGCCAGGAGATGTTTTACATTCCATATGAATCTCATATCTCGGCCCATAAGTTTACATACTAAAATTTAATTTTCGACATGCAGGGTTTTACTCTTTTGGAAATTAAAATTAGAAAGAATTGACCTACGACCTTCAAATTACGACCATTTTAAAGGAAAATAAACAGGCTGTTTAACTTTGTTCGTCTTTTCTCACTTAAAGGTAAAACTTTAGCAAATTTTACGTTTAAATTCGCCGATGTAAGAAAAATCGTTCATTTTCGTCAATGATCGCCTTGGAAACGGGCATTGTTGTTTCATGCCATATATGCTCATATAAACCTATATTCGTTTACGTAAATTGGATGGATAAATGCGGTAAATTACCTATTTTAAAACATGCTAATGTTTGAAATAATTCGACGATATTTTAACGTGCCTTCGTTGTCTTATCGAAGTCTTTCTGTATATTAAAGGCAGTTGCTTGCGCTGTGCATTCGCATTATCTGAATAGGACAGATATTATGAAAATAATTTTTTTCGTGCTGTTTATTTATAATTCGCGTCAATCCAATTATAGGGTAACCAACCATACAACGATTACATTGTTATCTAAATAAATAAGGTATATGCGCTGATTGCGTGTGTATTGAGATTGTTCTTAACTGCTGTTTAGTGGAATTATTATTATCAAATATAAGTTACAAATAGGCAATTTGCCAGGTGGTAACATAACTATCGTACATAAAATACTAAAAAAAAACCAAACCATAATATAAAAACAAATACATGACAAAATAAGTATAGCATAAACAATTATCTTAACATTACCTTACATCTACTTTTAAAAACATTTACATTCCTTGGGGAGGGCTTAAATAGTTCTGCAGGCAACTCGTTCCATAGCCTACTCCGTTTCCTCCTATTTTTTTATTTACGTATCCAGGCTACACTTAGGCTCTTGGCCTGGTGGTAACGATACATTAACACCATGTCAATTTAGTAACTCATTTCATGATTTTAGACTAAATAGGTACTTTTTGCACTTCTTCCTAAAGTCTTTCAGGTTTTTAGGAAAGGGGTCAAAGATATCTCCAGGTAATTCATTCCATTCTTGAATACCTCTGTTCAGAAAGGAGTTTTTTACAACTTCTAGTCTTTGAGGTTTGTATCTGATTTTAAATTTATGATCATTTTTACTGAAAAAAATTTGGAGTTTCTAAACTACTACTGAAATTTTTCCATCCCCCCTCGTTACTTACAATCCTGTACATTCCACTCAGCCTATTTAATTTCCTTCTTGTTTGTAATGATTCCCACCCCAATAATTCTATCATCTTTGATACACTATCTTTTCTTTTGAATTTATTAAGAACATATCTTGCTGCTTTTCTTTGGACCTTTTCTATTCTATTTACATACGTGGTTTCGCAGGGATCCCATACATTTGTAGAATACTCAAGTATTGGCCTCACTATACTTTTATAAGCCAATTCCTTGGTATTCTTGTTACTTCCTCCCAGGTTCCTCATTATCCAGTGGAGGCTTTTAAATGCCTTTTTCACCACATTTTTAATATGTTGGCCCCATCCTAGATTTGACGATATGTTCAGGCCCAGGTATTTAATGTTGTCAATTGAACAATTGATTGTGATTACTTCGTAAATATTGCTTTTCACATGGACAGCTGTATGTAGCCATAACTAGAACACGTGACAAACATAATGTGAAATTTTGGGTTAAGGATAAAGATAATCAAGGGCAATTGCTGTTAAACGAAAGAGTATTTACAAGGAACGTCGTTATAAGAGAGCTACTGAATAAATTAATATTATTGAGGTATAAGACTGTTTTCCTCTTAATTTTTTAAAACTATTCCTTTGTTTTCATTTGTAGCCCTTTCCAATCTTATTCAAATATTATAATTTTATCGTTTGTTTGTTGGTTTTATTTTTATATTGTTTGTATTCAAAGGCCGTTTTAAACGGGATCATTCCCCTAGTTTCTAATAAAACGCAAAACTTATTCATTCCTTTTTCAGTTCTCCTGTCAGGTGATTTTTCTCTTTCCACCTCATTAACGCTAGGTGTATCAATCACCTCCTCCACATTTTCGTTATCAGCTAATAGATAATGAAAAGTACATTAATACTAGTGCAAGGCATTAATACACCTAAGTTATAGGAATGCGTAATTGAATAATCAGAAATAATTTTCATATACGTACCGTGTTGAGAGCACGCTGAGGCCTCAGTCACGCTGGGGATTGATTAGCAAAAACTTTAAGCTTTTCAGTTCTTTAACTAACGAAAGTGCTTCTGTTAGGCGTTTTAGATCATTTGCAGTTTCATAAAACTCAACTAACGGGTCATAAACGTCACCCAACTGAAATTGAAACGCTCTAACACAACTAATTTTACATTCCCACTTAGTTTCATTGTAAACTTAGTAACATTATTTTTAAAAACCGGCCATCATTGTGTCCAACCAGAAAAAGTACATAAATTTCCTGCAAAATTCCAAATACAGTGAAACCTCGATTTTGCATTCTCCGATTTTACATTTTCCTCAATTCTACGCACTTTTAATCTGGTCCCGGCCAAATTCTCATAAGAACAATATAAAATTTTATCCGATTTTATGTTTCCTCCTATTTACATTTTCTCCAAATTTACACTATTTTTTCAAGTCCTGACAACAAAAATTCACCCGAATTTACGTTTAGACTTTTGTATTTTAGAAAATACAATGAAACACTATCATAGTTTCAATAGCGATCGTATTTATAAAATTATTTTACATAATTTGCAATTTTCCGATAGTATAAGGCTCTATTGAAATCTGTTATTACATTGACACACTCTCAGGTCAGCTGATATCTTCTACACTGTACTATGATAGTGATACCTCATCTTAATACCTATTAAAAATTCTACACTATTTCATGTAAATTTATTACCAACTACGAAATGAAAGTAAGAGAATCAACACATTCTAAACATTATTTTATTCTTCCATTTCGCATATACATAGACGTAAACGTCCATTTAAAATGGATAAACTTCTGCATTAAACCTTAAAGAATCTTGTAACTGAAATTACTTCATTTAACTGTAACCTTAAAATTTATTTAAGTGACTGTATTATGACTTGAGAACTTATTTATAACTTCCGAACTAGAATAAAAAGGAAATGCTATGATCATACGATCACTAATAATCGGCCGTGCTTTTTAAATAAATATAGTATCACATAAACAGTTCGTTTATTTAAATATGTCAAAAACGTACGTATGAAAGTTTGGTAACCTCATGTGACTATGTATACATTTTTCGGCCAATCTAACATACAAACTTGCAAGATCACAGGTGCGCTTTGAGAGCTGCAGTCATTTGTTTATTATGCGGTGAGCCGAGTTTTATTACCAGAAAGTTGACATCTATGCGAAGTTTAGCGTTCTTTTTAAATTTGGCAATCCATTTATTATTTAATTTTGTTGCCCTGAAATATGGATAATAAAGGAAAACGGAAAGCATTTACGATAAGTGATAAAATCATAATCTTAGCCCAATTTGATGTGCATATTGGAACAAGAGTCGAACTGGCATTGCAGCTGGGACTTTCTGTGTCAACACTGAACACGATTGTAAAAAACTGCAAAGAAATTGAAAGATGTCATGCCCAGTGTGGACCTTTCTCCAAGCAGAGGAAATCTTTAAAAACTTCACCACTGGAGGAACTGGAGTCAGCTCTAGTTACATGGTTCAAGCAAGTACGTGCTAGTAATGCAGCTGTAGATGGCACCCACTTGAGAGAGAAGGCCTTGCACATCGCTGCTCGTCTAGGATTAGACAGATTTTCTGCTTCTAATGGTTGGATCGAAAGATTTAAAAGAAGACATAATATTTCCTACAAAACTCTATCAGGTGAGAGCAGGAGTGTCGATGCAGCAACCGTCGAAGACCGGAATAATAAATTACTGCATGAAATTCAAGGTTATGACCTCTGTGACATATATAATGCTGATGAGACAGGTCTTTTTTTCAATCTACAACCGAGTAAAACTCTTGCTTATCGAGGGGATTCTTGCCATGGTGGTAAGAAATCTAAAGAATGAATTACAGTACTCCTTGCGTGCAATGCAGATGGCAGTGATAAACTTTCGCCTCTTGTAATTGGGAAATATAGAAACCCACGCTGTTTTAAGAATGCTAAAACCCTGCCTACAAAATATGAAGCCTATGCAAATTCTTGGGTGACAACAAAAATATTTGAAGATTACCTCATACAACTAGACAGGAAAATGGGTGGTAAAAACCGCAAAATTTTGCTTTTCATTGATCAGTGTGCTGCTCACCCAAAGAAAATGTTTCTCAGAAACATAAAGATTATATTTCTCCCTGCCAACTGTACTAGCCAGCTGCAACCTTTAGATTTGGGTATTATTCATGCTTTTAAGTGCTATTATAGAAAGCTGTTGGTTCGGAAGGCTGTAGCCATGATAGATGGTGGACTGCTCCAGGATGCTACAAAGATTAAGCTGAATGTTTTGCATGCAATGCACTTCATAGCAGAGGCCTGGCGGTTGGTATCACCCACTACAATTAAGAACTGTTTTGTGAAGTGTGGTTTTTGCATTGATCTCACCAGTGTCTGTGACGACAATTCTGTTAAATTAACAGAAAATGAAGAGGAGGATTGGTATAGTTTACAACCTAATGGAATGGAGTTTGAGGACTATGTACTGTGTGACTGTGATCTAAATGTTTGTGCTGTCCAAACCATTGACCAGGTGTTAGATGAACAGTTGACTATGCCAGTTGAACAGGAAGAGGAGGACGATGTTGTAGAGGACAAAACCACCTTCCTAGATGCACTGAATGGATTGGAAGTAGCAAAAAAGTATATTTGCAAGTTTGAAGCTGGAGACGATTGTATTATTCTGTGCAACAAAGTTGAAAATGAACTTTATAGATTGAGAGGTCAAGAAAAAAAGAGACAAACAACCATATTAGACTGGTTAAAGAAATAAAATAGTATATTTTTTGCAGTTGGATATAAAAGAACAGAGATATATCAGTTTTATTATTTAAACACATTTAGACACAAGAGAAACATTTTTTTGTTATTACGAGATGGGAGGTATGCCTGTTTATTTTTTTCAAGCATATATTATTGTAGATGGCTTGCCAAAGTTATGATGTAAAGCAACCACATTTTTCTTTGTATTACATCACTTTCATTTTCCAGATTTTATTATTTTCTTCAATTTTACACTTGCCTCTATTTTACACTTTCCTCGATTTTAAACTTTTTTTAGGCAGTCCCTTCAAAAGTGCAAAATAGAGGTTTCACTGTAACGATTTGGCTGCTAGAGATTACTTTGGCATGTCACCGAGTGTTAAATTTAAATTATGGCAACCACAGGCATAAAAAGCTCGCCGATTAATATGCAATATTTGAGCTTGTACATATTTGCCAGCCATATTTGCTCCATTATCGTAACTTTGACCACGGCAATTATAAATGGACATTCCCAAATCAGTAATATTTTTCATTAACGTTTCTTCACAACCTTCCACCCATCGCTTATTACGTCTGCCATCAAGAGAGACGTTTAACTATTACTAAACGATAAAATTTGCATTTTTACTTAGTCTTCTAATCGTAGCCGGGAGAAATATAAAAATATCTGCCCAAAAATTTTGCGATACAGTGCATAATGTGCAATTCGGCGACCCCGGGCGACCACACGGCTCGACCACCCATAAGACCTGCTCTGTACATGTACGTATGGGAAATAGGGTTCTGAGGTTTTTTCTTCTTCATAAATAATGCATTTTCTTCCTGTTTCAAAATACTGCATGCACACGTTAGTAAATTGAACGTTTGTTTGTGAGATTGTATGCGCTAGCAACTAGGGATGAATGCCGGTATTGGATAACCGGAATTAATACCGGTGTTGAATTAGACACATGATACCGATATCGCGATTTACAATACCGGGTTTTTGGTATTGAAAAGTGCACTTTGTGGGAGCAGTGCCAAAATGTATTTGTTGCCTGTGTGAGTAGAAATACAGTGGGGGGATTCTTCCGAGAAGTGACTCCAATGGATCGGTATGAGAGTTTTATAATATTACCTAATTCGATGAGAGAAAACGATTGGATATGGTCCTCCTGAAATGCGTTCCTGAACCCTTTGGTCCCGAAGGCGGTATTTTTTGACCTCAGGTCCACAAATTGACTCATTATTTTCATATCATACATATAATTTGGTTTGTAAATTTATTTTCTGTAGTGTAATCCTTTCTTCTTACTTTGCCGTTATTGTTTGTGGAATGTGAAGAGTTTTCTTTTCGAAAAAAAATGTTTTTAAGTCTGGGGTTGAAAAATACCCCTTATCGGGATGGGTGTCACCGTTTTGAAGAGTGCTAAAAACGCCCTGAACAGTTATCTAGTTATAACCTTATTTTGAAAGCGAGGGTGTTTTTGAAAAGTCTAGATTTATGTAGTTGTTGAAATACTCATATCTTGCTTTTGAACTCCGTTTGATATTTGTAAGAAAGAGGGTTTATCCCGTTAATAAAGGATTATTATTATTATTATTAAAATAATATACCAAATGATTATAAACTGTTCTCTGCACAAAACCGGTTTCAATACCGGTATCAGCAAAAAACTGTCCCAATACCGGTATTAAAAATTGTCGGTATTATTTCATCCCTACTAGCAACTGATGAAGAAGTAACAATGCAAGAAATGTTCAAAGTTAAACTCGAATTAAGGCATTCTTGTTTGATTTTCTCGATAACGGCTGCTCCTACGATAAAAATGCATAGGAAAAAGAAATGCTCTTCTTTACAAGTTCTGCAACTTTTATTCGAAAGATATTTCGATATGACTAATACTTACGAGATATGACGAAAATTTAATTTTTTGTCACCAGTAAAGTGGTGCCCCTGATTGGCTTACGTGATTCATTTATATGATTTTCTTATTATCTTTGATTGTAAGTCCTTAATATCAAATTTCATGAGAATCCGTTCTGTAGAAGCGGAGAACGAACATGCGGACGGACAGACAGATGGACAGACAGACCGAGACAATAGGCGCCTAAAAACGCATATATATATATTAATTCAATTTTCCGTCAAATATCTCCATAAAAACGTCATTATTGGTAATCTTCGTGAGGACCAAAGTTGTAGAGAATAATATTTCTTCCAACTTTTGTTTGAAACAAATTTTCGTAGAACCATAAGGACGACTGTATTCTTTTACGATACGAAATAATAATTTTGTCATATAATGCTATTCATAATAATTTAAATATCTATACCCCAAATATATGGAGAAAGTCATGTGTCGGCCACATCAGATTTTTTTTAGTTTCTTAAGTATTTATAAAAGAAAACGGAGTGAGAAAAAAGGGATTTTTTTATGGATTGAGAAGAGGGAGGAATAAAAATGACAGGACAAAAGAAAGTAGGGACGTTTCATTTTAAATCCGAAATAAAAATATCATTAGGTATTTGTATATACAGGGTGTAACAAAACAACACCGACAAACTTCTAGGAGTTGTAGCGGAGACCAATACGAGTGTTTTGAACATAGAAACGGATGGTCGCCGAAGCATCGGTTCGGCGCTACAGTATTGAATAGTGTCTGTACTCCAGGCACATGAACTGTGCCTGCCTCGGCTTACCCCATTTGATTGTGTATGTTTCTTCCGTTAATTCCATTCCTACCCTCAGCACTATCTCTGTGACCTTATCAGGTTAATTCACAAGAGATGATCATTTTACGTCAACACTTATTTAATTGTAGATTTTATACACTTTTTTACATTTAAGTTGGAGACAATAAAAAGAAATGCCAAATGTCAATGGGACGAAAAACGAATCACAGAAGCTGCTCGAATTGCCTGCCACCAACTTCGTTGCAAAGATTGCAGCTACGGAGCATGGACTGTCGCACTCGCTCGAAAATCCCTGGAATCCTGCGGACACTGTCAAAGGCAACGATGATTCTTGCAACGAGGTCTTCTGCTGACTCAACTGGGGTATCATAAACGAGGCTTTTAACTTCTCCCCATAGGAAAAAGTCCATGGATGTCAAGTCAGGTGACCGAGCTGGCCAGCTCACTGGGCCACCGCGACCAATCCATCGCCCTGGAAATGTTGTGTCAAGGTAGTCCCTTACATCACGGGTGTAATGAGGTGGAGCACCATCGTGCTGGTACCACATCCACCTGCGGACCAGCAGTGGTACATCTTCCAGTAATTCTGGCAGGGTGTGCTCAAGGAACTGCCGGTAGACATGTGCATTCAGCCTGGGTGGGAGGAGGTAGGGACCAATCAGAAAGTCGTTAACGATGCCTGCCCAGATATTGACTGTGAATCGTTCCTGATGGTTCCGGAGGAGCAGTTGGTGCGGATTCTCGTCATTCCACACGTGATTGTTGCGGCTGTTGAAGGAGCCATCCCTGGTGAACATGGCCTCATCCGTGTACATGATAAGGTTGGGCAATGTTGACTGCTGAATGCATTGTTCTAAGTACCACTGCACAAACGTCAGTCTTGGTGGAAAGTCATCAGGACCCAGAGCTTGAACCCTCTGAGGATGGTAAGGCCGCAGTAGCTGGTCGTGCAAAACCCTCCACACACGCATGTGGTCTACTCCCATGACGTGTCCAATTGCACGAGTGCTTGTGGACGGTTGCTCCTCAAATCTTCTAAGGACTTCCTCTTCAAATCGTGGTGTACGGGCCGCCCGCCGCCGTCCTGTTTCATGTTTTTTTGGACGCAGCTTACCCGTCTCCCGCAATCGCTGTGTAATGGCAGCGAAAGTTGTGTGATGTGGTGAGTGTCTCCCGGGATATCGCTCCTGGTACAGTCGCTGAGCACGTCTACCATTACAATCAGCTGCACCATAAGCAAGAATCATGTCGACCATATCCGACAGAGAGTACTGATTCATCCTCTCAGACTGAATGCAAAGAACCATGCGGCATTCGCCGATGGATATGCAGGGTGAATGCAAACAAAGTACCATGAGGTGGGCAGGGCAGCACGATGAGCTCACAGAGATAGTGCTGAGGGTAGGAGTGGAATTAAAGGAAGGAACATACACAATCAAATGGGGTAAGCCGAGGCAGGCACAGTTCATGTGCCTGGAGTACAGACACTATTCAATACTGTAGCGCCGAACCGACGCTTCGGCGACCATCCATTTCTATGTTCAAAACACTCGTATTGGTCTCCGCTACAACTCCTAGAAGTTTGTCGGTGTTGTTTTGTTACACCCTGTATGTATTGCGATGTATATAGCAAGTTTAAAATTTATATTGGCAATGCTGGCACGGATAACAACAATTAAGGAATGTCACCATACTAATGGAAACTATACTGTCACTATAGCAACATACTCGACTCATAAAATCACAAAAAATCAAAATAATTCTGAAACTATTGGTTTTACGGGAAAATGTTTCAAATAAAACTTGTATTAAATAGAATTTTCTGCAACTTTTATAATAACACACATTTACATAGATTGCATTTTGAAGAAGATAATTGAGAAGAACTGTCTTGAACAGAGGACCATTTCCTTTTGGGCAGTTACAACCAAAATCTTTACAAAGCTTCGTTTTGTGATGAAATTAATAAATATAAAGTTTTGTTCTGATCTGATGGTTAGTTATTGAGTTACAGTGCCCACAATATTCACATAGTATATAAAATATATGTATATATATGTGTGTATATATATATTTATATAAATACTACGGAAGAGGAAAGGTAAGTAAGGATATTTTGGGCAACTAGGTGTTGAAGGAAACCCAGTGAACACTTACCGGAAGTACAGCCGCTGGGGTGTTGGAGAGAAACATTTGTAGAGGTTAGAGCTTTCAGGATGATCCCTTCGTCAGCACAAGAGAGACACACCTAGTTGCCCAAAATATATATATATATATATATGTAATTTTCTCTTTATATCTCAAAGGTGGCATATGTCATGTTTCTTTTTAGCTGATCGCTGATCAGCGACATTTAGAAGACATTAAAATATCTCATAAACCATCGAATGTACGACGTCATGTTTCAGATAAAACTTCTTTCAAATTTTATTCTCTGCAATATTTATAATGGCAACAATTTACAAAAATTGATTTTTAAACGAGATATTTGGAAAAAACTAACGTTAATTTTGAAGAACCGTCAAAATATCTATTGAACTATTGGTGTATTTTTAAAAAACCTATCGAACTATTTATTTCAGGGTTGGAAAGGAGAACAGGACCATTGGATGTGCTCCTGGTTCACCTTCGTCCTTGGAGTAATGGCTGCGTCAGAGGAACACCCTTCAACATGAAATAATCTACCAATTCCTGATGACGGTGGTTTGGAAAACTTTAGTATCGATGCGATAAATAACAATGAAGCCACTTTGGTGAGAAAATCAGGAATACCATACACTCATACACTAAATGAAAATATCCTTCTAACAAAGGAACAGCTGATAACCGTGAACCGAATATCGGATAATAAGACTTTACTTATGAAATTCGTAGAGTCAGGAAATTTGAATGTGGTGAAATTTATCTTGCGTTTCAAGGGTTTAGACGTAAATGCTCAGAACGGAGACGGAGCTACTGACATCGCCTGGGATAATAAGAACTATCACATATTGCTGGAGCTTTTAAAGAAGGATGCTTATTGAGGTTTATGCTCATCTGTTGTCGATAGGCGCTAAATTCGTCGATTGCGAAGTTGAAAATGAATTCGAACTCACCAATAAATCAAAAACCGAGTTGACTGTGCAGATAGAGGATTCCTTCTACGTGACTGACACTTCCCACATCAGCAATTTGATGGTTATAAACTTCATTGGGACTACACGTTGGAAAGCAACAATATTGTTCAAGTAGTAAGTTATAAGTTGAATCGGTGTTGACAAGGTCTCTGTTTGAAAATTATGTTATCTTCTTCGAGAATATGTTTTTGTAAATGAAAGAAGTAGAATATTTGAGTGTTGTATTAATGAAATGAACCGGTTTGGTGGTGGATGTAGAAATTTATCGGCCGTTTTAGAAACGCCAAATGAAAATTTTCTTATTTAAAGTTTTTTAGTGGCTTTGAAACATTAATGAAATGTAATGGATATTTTAGGTTTACTGTAAATACGTATTGCTCTAATGGTACTTTGGCGTCTGTATGTTTGAATTTCATGGAAGAACTGGAGATTAATATTTGGCATAGTTGGTTATTGATTATAGCAATTCCAGAAAGTGCATTAAATAATTAGATACTGTAATACCATTGTGCTGATTATACGTCTTATTTTAATTGAAATTATAAATCGATATTTGTTAGAGAATGTGGCTATAAAATAATAATTGATATGCCTTTTTGAAAGTCTGTCAAAACTTAAGAATGAATCTCCCTGGAATTCACTCTTTTAAACTGTTTTACTGTGAAAATAATCTTACAGCAGCTACAAGGACTTATTTAATGCTTTTTTACTCTCTTCACACATGGCATTGATAAAAAATGATACTTTGCAATTGTTTCAGCAATCTATATAAATATTTTATATCTCCATAGATATTTCGCGAGTTTTTATTCTGATTATCAATCTGTCTTCTCCGGAAATGCAAATTCCTTTCTGAATATGCTAACAAATCTATATGTATTGGTTAGAAACAGTTGACAACTCTTTATACAAAAAGTATTTTATACTTGAGGTTATAAATCTATTGCCCAGGCAGAGTAATTATAAAGTACGCTGAAAGTACCTAGGTAAATAGTTGAACTAAACAATTTTATTGGTAATTAGTGAAATATTAACTGATATTTTTTGCATTATTTCCCATCGAGTCTCATCTGAAGACATCCGGTTTTTTAGCAGAATCCTGTTTTTGGAATTACTGATAAAAAGGTTGATTATCATGTTTGGAAGTTTAAGGGCTGTGTACGTACATATGTATTTGCTGCTAAAATATATCTTTTGTATGCTTCCATGATAATTTTAAAAGCAAAAGTGTGCAGTATAACTTGAATGTAAATGGTTCCTTAGATATATATTCTGAATAAAGTTCTAAGTACTTTCCTGTTAACGGGAATACCTTAAAAAATGAAGGTATTGTTAATGTTGTACGTAAGTAAGGCATGGGGATAATATGTAAGTACCAGGTCCTGCGAAGGGTCCTGGAGGTATTCCCGTTAACAGGAAAGTACCAAGTTCTATTTTGTCCTGTTCTATTTCGTGTAAAAAATTAATTTGTGTATAAGTATCCTATTTTGAATTTCTACTTTTGTTAAACTAACAGTAAGGTACTAACAATTGATTTGAGGGTAAGTTTGTGTATAGTAATTGAAACTTTTCATGAAGAAATGCAACTTCATTGAATAAAATGACAGAGAACCTTTTTTTATAATCTTATGTAGTGTAAAATTAATCTGGATTTGAATAAATGAGTAACAAAATCCTGAATAGTTTATGTACCATTTATACCATAACCTCTGTTGAGTATGTATTAACAAACCATTAATTAAGTAATTGTAATTATCGTTGATGAGTTTCGTGTAATAGATATGTAATATCATTCATTGAGAATTTGTGTTACTAACGGAGAAGAGAATTAGAGTAATTATGTTTAAAATATCAGTAGACTTTCATTATTAGGAAATTTTCAGCACCGTCTTTCTATGAAAATGTTCCTTATCATCTGAACCGTGGAGCAGCTTTTGAATGTTGTTAGATAAAATTAGTATCAGTAGTATTTTTCTGCTAATGTCAGTTGCTCATTAAAACAAATGCAGTTTTTGGTATAATTAACTTAAAAATAACCATGCTGTGGCATTATAGTTTCAGTTTAGGGTTAATATAAACAAAATTATCAACAGTTAAAATGTTAAATTGTTTCACGTATAATGTATTACTTAGATTTTATGATGTACAGAATGTGTAATTACTTATTTCACTTTTGAGCAAAAAAGATAGAAAATTGAAAGGAAAATATTTTGTAGTACAAAATAATATCATTATATATGCTCTCTTCTTACAGAGGAGGATACTGTCTGGCCCAAACTACAATAGACTGCTGAAACATGGTACATAGGTAAGTTTGGTCACAAAACTGCCAGAGTAAATAGAAAATTACACAATGTTTATATTCCTGGTCATTAAAAATGATAAACCTTTAAACCAACATTTCGTGGTTTAAGTACTTTTAAATGTGCTTCAGTGCTGACATTTTTTCTAATGGTAGAATTTACCAAATAACGAAAACAGCATTGTGGAAATTTGGAAATGGTTATTTATTCGGCCGTTAAAAATTCATACATGTTAAACTATTGACTAATGTTGATGCACTTTCAGTATAGCTAGGGAGCTGAAAATTTTGAGTAACTTAGGGAATGGCGTTCCAGCTTTAACCAAGTTTGAATATTACAATATCGTTTATTATTTTGGCTGTTAAAAATTCAATGTTTAAACGATGAAATTTATATAAATGCGCTTCTAGAGGTGCTACATAGATGAAATTTTGCAGAAATGTGAGGTATTCGTAACAAATGATGAAAAAGTATACAATTACACACATTAACTAGTATATACTAATATGTTTAAGCAGTCTTAAGCGTAAGGTAAATCAGCTGATGCATTTAGAGTGGGACAGTTTTTGAGAATTTCAAAATCAGCTGCGTGTTTCATATTTATCGATGGTTAATATAGAGTGTTTCTAATGCTATTTCTCCTCTTGTTGGACACAGGATTGGCTACTTTGCACAGAAGTAGATTTATAACTTTATATTACTCTGCCGTAAAGTGTCGTTTTGATAAAGGGGTCGTTAACTCTAAATACCAGGGTCGCAAGTTTATCCTGCAGAGGCAATGGTCGTATGTGATCATCTTTGCTAGGTAACTGTGGCTTCATTGTTTCCTTGCGAAGATTTTAAATTCAAATGACAAGATGATCAGTGGGACAAAATCACAAACATCAATTACTCCAAGTACCATTAAAACTTTAACGGAGAATAATAATAATAACTTTATTATTACAAGACCATGTGGGATACATGTACATTCTTATACATAATTAATATTAATAGGTAATCATGAAGTTTAGTCACTTTTATTATGAAGGCGGTTTTAGCACTCAGGAACACCCAAAGTCAATTTTTAAAGCATTTATTACTTTTATGTTTAATATAAATTCAAGTGAATTACAAAACATATTGCTCAATAACACAAAGTAAAAAGCTATTGAAAATATCTGAATCACAAAAAGAGTGTCGCCTAATAAATTAAATTTGGTTTCATTTGTGGCGCAACAGTCAAGATGATATAACATTTAATGCGTAGTGCCCTCCGGGCACTACTGTTCCCTTCACCTCGCCTGCAACAATAGTATCCCTCCACGTTCTCCGGAGATTAGGTTAGTAATTAAAATATAGCAAGCCGAAGGCTCGCCAATACATTCTTTCAGTGTTTTTTGAAGTATACATATCGATTTACATAATAAAAGTGAGTAAACTTTAGCTTGGAACCCCTTAATAATAAAAGTGACTAAACTTCATGATTACCTATTAATAAATGTCATCATAGTGTACATACATTATTTATAATAAGGATAAGTACAATAGTTTAGAAATATTTTCTGTAGTATTGATAAATATATTGTTTCAGATTTCAAGGAATAGGACTTCAGTTGCGTCTACTATAATAATTACGAGTGTACCTCTGTAAACTCTCGACTTTGAAGCTTAATAATATAATATCTTGCAAACGACTGAACCGAATTTGATGAACATTTCAGGAAGGCATTGTGATACAGTAAAAAAACGTATTAATGTATCGAACTCGGGATCAAAGACCCGGATTTGACTCCAGGGGACGATTTCCGTTTCCCATAAGATTACACGTAAAAATCGGCTTTCATTCTTTTTGAGATTAAAATTAGATATAATTAACCTACTATCTTCGGATACGATCCTTTTTGAAGAAAACATTACAAAGTGTCTTATTCTGATCGCCTTTTTCGGCATACGGTTTGAAATTGCTCATATTAAACGTTTAATTCACATATTTTGAGGAAATTTTGCCATTTTAACGGGATGTTGCCTTGCCTACCAATGCCATTGTTAGACCTCGAAAACATATTTTTATTTAAATCTTTATTATGAGTGTAAGCCGTTATAAAAGAGAGGGAAATTCGAGAAATATATACGACAAAATGTATACGATATATTCTTTTACTAGATTTACTTCCGACATAGAATAATGATTTTGTCATTTCTAACCCAAAACTAAAATATAAATGAAAAACATTCGCAATTAATTATATTGCTTGTTAACGTTTCGTAGTGTATTTACGTAACTGTTTATCGGTTGTTTACTTAACAACGAAGAAGAAAGTGTGTAGATACAACTTTTTGGCGTATTTACGAAAAGGTAGGAATAATTGTTGCATTTTTTAGGCGCGTTTCGCTTACAGCGTGAGCGCCTATTATCGTCGGTCGGTCTGTCCGTCCGTCCGTCCGCATGTTCGTTCTCGGCTTCTACCGAACGGATTTTTATGAAATTTGATATTAAGGACTTTCAATCAAATATAATAAGAAAATCGCCAAAATGAATCACGTAAGCCAATCAGGGGTACCACTTTACTAGAGACAAAAAATTAAATTTTCGTCATATCTCGTAAACTATTGTTCATATCAAAACATTTTTTAAATAAAAGTTGTAGAACTGGTAAAGTAGAGTATTTCCATCCCTATACATTTTTATCGTAGGAGTAGCCGTTATCAAGAAAATCAAACAAGAAAGTCTTATATCGAGTTGAACTTAGAAAATTTCTTGCATGGTTACTGCATTGTTGCTAACATAAATAATCTCCCAAACAAACGTTTAATTTCCTTACGTGTGCATGCAATACTATTAAATAGGAAGAAAATGGATTATTTATGATGAAGAAAAGGACTTAAAAACGCTATTTCCCTTAAGTACAGGTATATAATTGCTTTCTAATACTCCATTGCACGAAACGCGCCCCATTTGTGATACGTTGTACGCTTTCCTAACTTGTTAATAAACTTCAACGGAGATTTAGTTCGTTGGCATAGTTATTCACGATATCGGCATTTTTATGATTATATTGTTATCAAAAAAATACCGTCATACCTTCATATGTCAATTTAAAGTTTTATTTTCTACTTTAGCGACCTCAGTACAATTATAACCATTATTAACGAATTATCTACTGCTTAATCTTCTGAGTGAAATAAATGTTCATAATTCTTCCGTTGATATTTCAACGCGCATTACAGGAATTAAATTAATCCCGTAATTTTGACGGGTTAACGCCTAGTAAATTAATGATAAGGTTAGAGGAAAAATGTAAATACATATTGCAGTAACATAAATACATGTTATCAGAGCATTAATACATATATTCATGACATGACTACATTCCTTATATTCATGTAACCAGAGTGAGCAAGCAGACAAAATATACCTAGTTATTTTCATGAAATTTCATATTAAGGACCTTCAATCAAATCTTATATATAATAAAATTGAATGTCTGTCCTTGTGTTCCTTATACATTCCCACGCCCTTTGAGCTATCAGGACAAAACTTTCCAAATTGACTTCATATGACTCTACGAGTAAGATAGGCCACCTGGGATTTTCCAAATCGACGCGGGTTCGATTCCAGGAGACAATTTTATTTTCCCATAAGTTTACACGGGATTTTCGATTTTTCAAAGTGTAAGGTTTTTTTTCTTCATTCGTTAAAACATACAAATATGGACCGATTTTCTTCGGTTTTGCTTTATTCGATGGCTAAAACTCGACACTATCTTATTCTTGCGATGTTTACGTGTTACACGGTCGAATCATTCAGAAATACGCAATTGTTTTCGAAATTTTACGGATATTTCGTACTCTATCCGGTCGTTATCAAGGCGACCGTAATTGTTGCCTCCGATTCAATTAATGCCAATTAAACCTTCAAATAAGTGAAAGTATACCTTTATTTGCTTCGGGCTGTTTAAGAATCGAAATTAATGATGTATAGCAACGTATAGTTAAGGATAATTATTCTGTTGACTGCGTATGGGAAGCGTTTATAACGACAATTCATCGTGTGTATGCTGGAATCTTACCTTTCAGTAAGTAAAACCTTTATATTATACATCTGTAATGCTTACTAACGCACATTTATAATACTCTCCATAGAAGTCACTCGACATATGTAAGTTTGTGGTTGTGAATAAAACGTCTAATCTATACAAGTTTTTCTAGGACGCCAACATTTCCCCAGAAAGTGACAAATGCTTCTTTGGTTCGTAAATGGCACACATACCGCACAGCAATATATGGGGCATTTGCTGTAATTAGAGGGTGAGTATGCTTTATTAAAGATTCGATCCCATTTTGAATGTTCTTACAAGTTAAAATTCTTAAGATTTATGGATTACAGTATAAAGGCGACTTTCTCTTGGTCACTTGGTTACGTGTCTGGCATAACCCGGGCATCGCCGGGTACTTTCAGCTAGTATAATATGAAAATCGCAAAATTGGTCACGTATGCCTATCAGGGGTACCACGTTACTGGTGACAAAAATTAAATTTTCGTCATATCTCGTAAGGTATTGCTCATATCAAAATATTTTTCAAATAAAAGTTATAGAACTAGTAAAGAAGAGTATTTCTTTTCCTATACATTTTTATCGTAGGAGTAGCCGTTATCGAGATAATCGAACAATAATGTCTTAATTCGAGTTGAACTTGGAAAATTTCTTACATGGTTACTTCTTAACTGTTGCTAACATAAACAATCTCACAAACAAACGCTTAATTTCATTATGTGTGCATGCAGTATTTTCAAATAGGAAGGAAATGGACTATTTATGATTAAGAAAAGGAACTTGAAATGGTACAGCTTGCAAATAAACCAGCCAAAGCTAGCAACGCCTCTAGCGGTCAATTAATGTACTCCGTACTCATAGCGTCATGTATTTCATGTTGAAAATGGCGCGTAATAATTGAATCGCGTTACTAATTAATTTGTTTAGTGTAAAATATTCTCCTCATCCTCCCTCATTTCAAAATGCATAGAATCGAGGAAGTTATAGAAAAATATCAAAACAATTTAATGTTGACGGTAAAATTCATGTGAAATTTCCACCAGAATGTGGCACTATATATATTTTCATTGTCATAAAGTCCCGGTTTCGAATCCAGGAGACAATTATAATTTCCTATAAGTTTACCTAGAATTTTCGATTTTTCAGAGTGCAAGGTTTTTTCCTTCATTCCCCAAAATACTTAAATATGGACCGATTTTCTTTGTTTTGACATTATTTGATGGATAAAACTCTAATATTTTATTCTTGCAATGTTACACGGTCAACGTTTTCAGAGATATGCATTCTTTTTGGAATTTTGCAGATTTTTCGCACTCATTCCAGGTATTGCCAAGGAGAGACTCATTGTTCCCTCCGATTCATTTAATGGCAATTAAACCTTCAAATAGACGTAAGGAAAGGGTTATTCGCTTCCAGCTGTTGTTTAAGCATCGAAATTAATGAAGCATAGCAACGTAAATATGTAAGGACAATAATTCTGTTGACTGCGTATGGGAAGCGTTTCTAACGAATTAATCAAAGCAATCGAATCTTCGTTTCATCGTTTTAATGCTGGAATCTAATCTCTTTGTAAGTGGAACCATTATATTATACATCTTTAATGCTTATTAACGCAAATAGGTGAGAAATTACGGAGTACACGTGAGACGCGTGACTATTAAAACCCGGCCATGGTCAGTAATTAATTCCAAAGAACCCGGTCATGCAGGATTCTAACCGGACTACGAAGCGTGGGAGGAACTTTTATTAATTTTTATCTCATTTTTGAGACTCGAGATTCCTATTATTGCCTCAATAATCACACGTCGTAGGATAGAAAATTCCGACGTCTAGGCTTTCACTCTTTTGCAAATTAAAATTAGAAAACAATGACTTAGAATCAACGTATGTAGACTGTCTTAAAGAAGATTTTACAGAGTTTCTTATGGAAAAAATAAATGTCTTCCTTGGAGTCGAACCCGGGACTTTTTCGAGATTTATTTTCGTCACCACCTGAAAATATGTGATTCGAGCATTCCTGCCAAACTTAGAGTTACTATCTCGATACTTTCTCGATTTAATCGCAGTATTATGTGACAAATAAATAAATAAATACCAAGGGAAGTTAACAGTAAGTAAAAGTTTGTAAAAAGGAAGACTAGTGTAATTTTCATGAGCATATAATTGCTATATATCACCGGTGTAGTTGGAATTATTTAATTCGGTGCGGGGATATAGTTGGCGAATCCTCTTTTACTTGCTATACTATAAAAGCCATTCGTCCATATCTGGGAGGTGGGGGAAAAGCCTTTCCTTTGGTTCTTCACTTTAACACCGTCAAATGCAGACAGATGGGTTTTTTTGAAAGGCTTTCCTTGTGAGTAGGCCATTGCGTGCCCCTGTTGCACATTGGCGGTCTCGTGGAGGGCATTCCGAGTTCCTCGTCTACCTTTTATGGTCATAAGAAAGGTATTTCCCCCACCTCCCAGCACTTCCTTATCTTTTTTTTAACAGTCCAAAGTGACGTCGTCGTGACGTCTTCTGGTACTGCCGGGAAATTTTCTGTCGATTTGGTCAGTCTGCTTTGAGATGTGACAGTGTTCGGATGTGACGAAGGAAGTTAAAGTGATCTCCTTTCGAAGAGAAGGCCATGCAGTCTGTAAGGATATGTAAGTATTTTATGAACGTTTGGCAAATTTATTCGCCGAATTAAGGCAATATATAATCTTAAATAAATGTTCTTTTGGTAAAATTATAATATAATGTTTAAATTCTCGCGAGAATAAAAGCAATGTTAAATGTTCTTTTTGTAAAATTATAATATAATTTTTAAATTCTCGCGAGAATCAAAGCAGTTTTATGGTGTCTACGGAGAATTATTGCAATTTAAGCTACATGAATGGTGTTCCTAGCCTTAAGTCTATTTAAGACGCCTCTCCTATCGCGTTTACGTAGTACCAGTGAATTTTTTTTCTTGTCATTACAGGTGATGCGGTTTGTGATTCCCACCAATTTCCAATACCCTTTATTTCATTCGTCAACCCCATGGTGCTTCTAATTTACCCCCTGTGCACGTCCCTGTGAAGTGCAATGGTCATTCTGTGAGGAAGTGCCGTGTATATTTGAGTGTGAGGAAGTTTTCTCATCGCTGGAGGAAAGGGATTTATTTCTTCTCCTTCTCCCACCGCTGGTACGTTTACGCCACAGCAAAGGTAGGAAAGTTCGTACCTCTCCATATCTCCCTTTAATTTTAAGTCTGGTTGACTGGCGTTTCGATCGTCGCAGGCAAAGGTATCCGATTGATACAAAAATTAGTGTGCCCAGAATTTTCAATTTGGATACGAAGTAATTATAAATGGGTTGAGTGTAGAATAAAATGAATTCAGCTCACAATCAGTTTCGTTCGGCGATATTTTATTTGGGGTAAGCTGGTTGACAGACACTTTACCTCTTAACTGCGTCGACCGCTTATACTCGTCAACCTGTGTTTTCAGTGGATGCTTGTGAACTGCTTTTAAGCTTCGTAGTGTATTTCTTTTGCTCTCAGCTGATTACTCTAACCGGTTACACAGGTTGAACTTACCTATTACATATTAACACCTATTGGTGTCCGAGTTGTATTATCTGATGTATGCTTGAACATTTTCCCACAAAAATATTAGGTATTCTCCGTGATCGTGTTGATTTTGCACATAAATATCGCTTTTACGAGTATTAGGCTTTCTTCTAACAAGCGGAAATCTTTGGTTAATATTGACGTTGTTGAAATTTTAGCTGGCAAAAAATGAAACCTCTAATGAGTGCTAAGTAGGTGCGTTATCTCTTATTATGTCTAACATAAGTTCGGATATTCCATAAAAACCATTATAACTTTTACTGTTAGATTAGATTGTGTTATCGTATGCATTTGATTGTAAGACTCAGCAAACGGATTTATTTGTCGTAACATCGTATCTAATCTCTCCGTTACAATTCGTGAACAGCCTTGGCTATAATCCATACGTTTGTTTGTTGCTTCACCCGAATCAAATATATACAGCTGTTTGTTCTGTTCGATGGTGAACAGTGGAGAAACGTTATAGTAAATACGAAAACAGTAGGGTCCTATTCCTGGAGGTGCTTTGATTTCGGCACCCAATGAAGCGAAAGCTAAATTAGCGTTATATTCTCTGATATGTTCTCGATAATTTTTAGCTTCAGTTGAGTTTGTTGTTAATAATTCTTTTAGTAAACCTGGCGTTTCAGATATATCTTCGAGGGAGTCATTTCCGTCGTGACAGCATTTGGTGTATTTTTTAGACGTGTTGAGTTCATTCAGCCAGTAAAGCGCACCACAGTAATTGCAAGTCTTGAGTCATATTTCCACAGTTATGTTCTTCAATGGTAACGTCAAGTTGAGAATTGTCTGCATCAGTAGCACGTTCATTTAATCTATGTACACTCATTTCCAAAAGTCAAGCGACATGGCTCGGTCACGCCACACATAGTCCGGAGCTGAAAGTTCCGAGTATGTTGGTACCCATTGCTTGAGGGGCAGCAGGATAGGGGAATGACAGGGAGGGGAGGAAAGAGTGAGGAGGTGAGTTTCGAAGCCTGGGTTGGCGTGCTGGAAGAAACGAACGGAATCAGAGCCTATGAGACAAAGCCCATTCAACGGTGCGAGGGCATCAAATCCAACTCGGAAAAAAGGACCCTCTCAGAGGTTTCCTTCGCATGCCAAGGGTCACAAGAAAACCTCAGAGAGAAGGAGGCGTGTAAACGGTTCGAAGTCCGCAATGATGTCTTACAACGGGATAGGGAAACATAAATGAATATGCACTTTCGGAAAAGATGCAATATTTTCATCTTTGTGAGCGTTATTAATGCGAAATGCTAGGCTGCACTTCACTTCGGAAAGCGTAAAAAATCATCAATGGGTCAAGGGCAAAAATTATATAATACTCCATAAATTAGGATAACAAAAATGAGAGCTGTTGATTTAGTGGAGATCCTGAATGAGCATCTTCTGCCTATGTCAGACAGATAGTGCCAGATGGCGAAGACGTGGTAGTAATCCAAGATAATTAATTCATCGTTAGATACGACCGGTGTAACTCGACAATTTTTTTGACCAGAACTGGATTATCAATGTTCTGCCCTGGCCAGCTCGCTCGCAGAAATAAAATTTTTCTCCACTGTACTGTATCACTCAAGCGTCAAGAAATTGTCAGCACGAAAATTGCTTTTTCGGGAGAACATTAGGAAATATTTACATCCTTTATCCAATCAGTTTTACCAAAACTCTAATAAATGGCAATTTATCACATGTAGCACTTTTCTCACAGATAGTGGATACATTTTATATTGACTTTATTTAAATTTTCGAATAAAAATTTTATTCTAGCAGCATTTAATAGGCAATGAAAACGAAAGATTATTTAGTGTTTTATTTTAGTATTTAGTGAAGTCTCAGCCTGAGTCGATCACTCCTTGCATTCGACGGTTAATGAACCGTACTAAATTTTCACATATTTGTGGCCGTCGTCCGATTGAGCCCCAGAGTTCCATAACATTCTCTTCAAGAGCGGCTGCCCTCCTCAACTTTCCTTCCGTCCACTCATTCACCATTATACCCCATAAGTTCTCAATGGGATTCATATCCGGCAAGCGAGCTGGCCAGGGCAGAACATTGATAATCCAGTTCTGGTCAAAAAAATTGTCGAGTTACACCGGTCGTATCTAACGATGAATTAATTATCTTGTATTACTACCACCTCTTCCCCATCTGGCACTATCCGTCTGACATAGGCAGAAGATGCTCTTTCAGGATCTCCACTAAATCAACATCTCTCATTTTTTTAATCCTAATTTATGGAGTATTATATAATTTTTGCCCTTGACCCATTGATGATTTTTTACGCTTTCCGAAGTGAAGTGCAGCCTAGCATTTCGCATTAATAACGCTCACAAAGATGAAAATACTGCATCTTTTCCGCAAGTGCTTTCTAGACGCGGAATATTCTTCATGTTCCCCTCTCTTCGAACCGTTTACACGCCTCCTTCTCTCGGAGGTTTTCTTGTTACCCTTGGCATGCGAAGGCAACCTCTCAGACAGTCCTTTTTTCCAAGATGGATTGGATGCTCTCGCACTGTTGAATGGCGTTTGTCTCACCGGCTCTGATTCCGTTCGTTTCTCCCTGCAAGCCTACCCAGGCTTCGAAACCCACCTCCTCATTCTTCCACCCCTCCCTATCATTCCCCTCTCCTGCTCCCCTCAAGCAATGGATACCAACATACTCGGAACTTTCAGCTCCGGCCTATGTGTGGCGTGTCCGATCCGTGTCGCTTGACTTTTGGAAATGACTGTACGTTGTTTTGCTTGCCTTCTCTTGCGTAGTCGATTTTCTCTCGATTCCAAACTCAGATCAGCCCGTCTTCTTCTTTGTTTTTGATTACGTTGTTCTCGTTGTTGTTCATATTCAATGGCTCTTCGATCTCTGTCGGTTTGATTTCTTTCAGTTCTTCTTCGATTTGCTTCTTCAACAGATTGAATGGCTCGTTCCGCTCTTCTTTTCGCATTATAATTAGCGTAACATGTTGCTCTTGAAGCCATTACTTTTATTCTGAGCATACAATTTAAATATTAATAAAATTAATTAATATATAGTTGCATATAAACAGTATCTAAATGGTTTCAACTTTATATTGTATTTCAATGCGATATACAGAAGCTGTTTATCACGTTGCTAGAGACATTGAGTAAATAAACATTAGACATTCTTATTTGGTTGCGATATTAATACGGAAAAGTATTATCATATATTACTTCTAAAATGGTAAATGTTTTGTTTTTATTTAAATTGACGTATTTCTACTTAGTTGTTATGTATATATATATATATATATCGAATGATATACATTTAAAAATAAATAATTATTGTTATTAATAATTTAACACGTAAGATTTGGCTAAATGTGATACATTCTGATGTACCTCTGCCGAAATTGTAAGTATAGATAGTGTGGTCATAGTGTTTATTTAAATTGATGTAGTTGTTGATAATTTGTTTTGTAGAAGAAAAGTAATGATAGCGTTCAATTCCGCTTATTCATTGAAATGCTAATAGATAGAATTTATTTCCGTGTTATAAATCCTCGTTAAACAAAACTGTCTCTGACCAACCAAGAGAGATTCGGGTGATTAAGTAGATGAAAATGCTTAATCATTTAAATTCCGTAATTTTTTACGGGCTTATGATATACTATAGGTAATCTACCATATAAGATTTTACGCAAATTAATTTAAACAAGTTAGGAAAGTGTACAACGTATCACAAATGGGCGCGTTTCGTGCAATGGAGTATTAGAAAGCAATTATTTACCTGTACGTGAGGGAAATAGTGTTTTAAAGTTCTTTTCTTCATCATAAATAATTTATTTTCTTCCTATTTAATAATATTACATGCACACGTAAGGAAATTAAACGTTTGTTTGGGAGATTGTTTATGTTAGCAACGATGAAGAAATAACCATGCAAGAAATTTTCGAAGTTCAACTCGATATAAGACTTTCTTGTTTGATTTTCTCGATAACGGCTACTCCTACGATAAAAAAGTATGGGAAAGGAAATACTCTTCTTTTCCAGTTCTACAACTTTTATTTGAAAAATATTTTGATATGAGCAATACTTTACGAGATATGACGAAAATTTAATTTTTTGTCACCAGTAAAGTGGTACCCCTGATTGGCGTACGTGATTCATTTTTGCGATTTTCTTATTATATTTGATTGAAAGACCTCAATATGAAATTTCATGAAAATCCGTCCTTTAGAAGCCGAGAACGAACATACGGACGGACGGACCGACCCACGATAATAGACGCTCACGCTGTAAGCGAAACGCGCCTAAAAAGTAATATCTACTTAATAATAATAATCTTTAATACAGATTTTGCAATACTATACTAACGTTATTATACAAAGATCTGATATGTTTCAGTGATAGCTGTTTCAGCTGTTTATATATCCTGTTGCTTAGCAATACAATTTTATTGTGCCACGTATTGCCTTAGCGTTTTATTATATTGATGTAATATACAAAAAACGTGAGTAATTGAGTCACCTAAATTTTACGCTAGTGAATGCCAGGAGAGAAAAATACAGTGAAAGTAAACCAAAAGCAAAGAGGGCAAGACAACCATCTATAGAAACACCATTGCGACCTACCGTACGTCTAATCGGTCGCATTCATGAAAAAGGTGTGTGGTTTGCATCTCAAAAAAAAGAAATAAATAAAGAGAAAAGAAGCAAGTTATTGGTGCAAACAATGTGAGGTAACTTTATGTGTTGTTCAATGTTTCAAAAACTATAATACAAAACATTTAAAAAAATTTGAACTTCTACTGGCTAAAATTAACGTATAATAATCATCGTCTCGCGTTCCCCTTCTGATATTCTTAAATACTTCCCACTCTCTTACCCAAATATTTCTTTCGTGTTTTGAGTTATTCAAAAAAGAACGAGTTAGGAAAGTGTACAGCGTATGGAGTATTAGAAAGAAATGATATAGGTACTTGTACGTGGACAAATAGCGTTTTAAAGTTCTTTTCTTCATCATAAATAGTCCATTTTCTTCCTATTTAATAATACTGAATGCACACGTAAGGAAACCAAAGGTATTTTTGTGAGATTGTTTACTTTAGCAACAATGATGAAATAACCATGCAAGCAAATTTCTTAATTCAACTCGAATTAAGGCTTTCTTGTATGATTTTCTTAATAACGGCTACTCCTAGGATAATAATGTATAGGAAAAGAAATACTCTTCTTTACTAGTTCTGCAATTTTGATTCGAAAAATATTTTGATATGAGCAATACTTTGCGAGATATGACGGAATGTTCATTTTTGTCACCAGTAAAGTGGTACCCCTGATTGTCTTACGCCATTAATTTTTGCGATTTTCTTATCATCTTATCAGCTATATTATGGGCACATTCTAGCTAACTGAATACTTACGCTCTTGTCCCCTTCCGCGCCTCTCTCCTCTTTCCAACTAGTCTCCTTCCCCTCCTCTTTTCACCTAGAAACAGGACAAGAAAGAACACATGGGCCGTCTGCTTCATCCTCGAAACCTTGAGCGTATATATATGTAGCGAAGTTTATCAACATTCGTAGAGTTCGTTATAATTTCTTTAATTTGACGCTAATTGAGTTCCAACTTCGTTTTTTACTTTTTATATGTAGCGAAGTTTATCAACATTCGTAGAGTTCGTTATAATTTCTTTAATTTGACGCTAATTGAGATCCAACTTCGTTTTTTACTTTTTATATGTAGCGAAGTTTATCAACATTCGTAGAGTTCGTTATAATTTCTTTAATTTGACGCTAATTGA
Source organism: Uropetala carovei (assembly GCA_036926305.1). Taxonomy (NCBI): domain Eukaryota; kingdom Metazoa; phylum Arthropoda; class Insecta; order Odonata; family Petaluridae; genus Uropetala; species Uropetala carovei. Next base: position 3,693,451 of record JAXCHB010000242.1, on the reverse strand, counting down.
GTCCCAACTTCGTTTTTTAATTTTTTTATGTAGCGAAGTTTATCAACATTCGTAGAGTTCGTTATAATTTCTTTAATTTGACGCTAATTGAGTTCCAACTTCGTTTTTTACTTTTTATATGTAGCGAAGTTTATCAACATTCGTAGAGTTCGTTATAATTTTTTTAATTTGACGCTAATTGAGTTCCAACTTCGTTTTTTACTTTTTATATGTAGCGAAGTTTATCAACATTCGTAGAGTTCGTTATAATTTATTTAATTTGACGCTAATTGAGTTCCAACTTCGTTTTTTACTTTTTATATGTAGCGAAGTTTATCAACATTCGTAGAGTTCGTTATAATTTCTTTAATTTGACGCTAATTGAGTTCCAACTTCGTTTTTTTCTTTTTATATGTAGCGAAGTTTATCAACATTCGTAGAGTTCGTTATAATTTCTTTAATTTGACGCTAATTGAGTTCCAACTTCGTTTTTTACTTTTTATATGTAGCGAAGTTTATCAACATTCGTAGAGTTCGTTATAATTTCTTTAATTTGACGCTAATTGAGTTCCAACTTCGTTTTTTACTTTTTATATGTAGCGAAGTTTATCAACATTCGTAGAGTTCGTTATAATTTCTTTAATTTGACGCTAATTGAGTTCCAACTTCGTTTTTTACTTTTTATATGTAGCGAAGTTTATCAACATTCGTAGAGTTCGTTATAATTTCTTTAATTTGACGCTAATTGAGTTCCAACTTCGTTTTTTTAATTTTTATATGTAGCGAAGTTTATCAACATTCGTAGAGTTCGTTATAATTTCTTTAATTTGACGCTAATTGAGTTCCAACTTCGTTTTTTACTTTTTATATGTAGCGAAGTTTATCAACATTCGTAGAGTTCGTTATGATTTCTTTAATTTGACGCTAATTGAGTTCCAACTTCGTTTTTTACTTTTTATATGTAGCGAAGTTAATCAACATTCGTAGAGTTCGTTATGATTTCTTTAATTTGACGCTAATTGAGTTCCAACTTCGTTTTTTACTTTTTATATGTAGCGAAGTTTATCAATATTCGTAGAGTTCGTTATAATTTTTTTATTTGACGCTAATTGAGTTCCAAATTCGTTTTTTACTTTTTATATGTAGCGAAGTTTGTCGACATTCGTAGAGTTCTTTATGATTTCTTTAATTTGACGCTAATTGAGTTCCAACTTCGTTTTTTACTTTTTATATGTAGCGAAGTTTATCAACATTCGTAGAGTTCGTTATGATTTCTTTAATTTGACGCTAATTGAGTTCCAACTTCGTTTTTTACTTTTTATATGTAGCGAAGTTTATCAACATTCGTAGAGTTCGTTATAATTTCATTAATTTGACGCTAATTGAGTTCCAACTTCGTTTTTTACTTTTTATATGTAGCGAAGTTTATCAACATTCGTAGAGTTCGTTATAATTTCTTTAATTTGACGCTAATTGAGTTCCAACTTCGTTTTTTACTTTTTATATGTAGCGAAGTTTATCAACATTCGTAGAGTTCGTTATAATTTCTTTAATTTGACGCTAATTGAGTTCCAACTTCGTTTTTTACTTTTTATATGTAGCGAAGTTTATCAACATTCGTAGAGTTCGTTATAATTTCTTTAATTTGACGCTAATTGAGATCCAACTTCGTTTTTTACTTTTTATATGTAGCGAAGTTTATCAACATTCGTAGAGTTCGTTATAATTTCTTTAATTTGACGCTAATTGAGTTCCAACTTCGTTTTTTACTTTTTATATGTAGCGAAGTTTATCAACATTCGTAGAGTTCGTTATAATTTCTTTAATTTGACGCTAATTGAGTTCCAACTTCGTTTTTTACTTTTTATATGTAGCGAAGTTTATCAACATTCGTAGAGTTCGTTCTAATTTCTTTAATTTGACGCTAATTGAGTTCCAACTTCGTTTTTTACTTTTTATATGTAGCGAAGTTTATCAACATTCGTAGAGTTCGTTATAATTTCTATAATTTGACGCTAATTGAGTTCCAACTTCGTTTTTTACTTTTTATATGTAGCGAAGTTTATCAACATTCGTAGAGTTCGTTATAATTTCTTTAATTTGACGCTAATTGAGTTCCAACTTCGTTTTTTACTTTTTATATGTAGCGAAGTTTATCAACATTCGTAGAGTTCGTTATAATTTCTTTAATTTGACGCTAATTGAGTTCCAACTTCGTTTTTTACTTTTTATATGTAGCGAAGTTTATCAACATTCGTAGAGTTCGTTATAATTTCTTTAATTTGACGCTAATTGAGTTCCAACTTCGTTTTTTACTTTTTATATGTAGCGAAGTTTATCAACATTCGTAGAGTTCGTTATAATTTCTTTAATTTGACGCTAATTGAGTTCCAACTTCGTTTTTTACTTTTTATATGTAGCGAAGTTTATCAACATTCGTAGAGTTCGTTATAATTTCTTTAATTTGACGCTAATTGAGTTCCAACTTCGTTTTTTACTTTTTATATGTAGCGAAGTTTATCAACATTCGTAGAGTTCGTTATAATTTATTTAATTTGACGCTAATTGAGTTCCAACTTCGTTTTTTACTTTTTATATGTAGCGAAGTTTATCAACATTCGTAGAGTTCGTTATAATTTCTTTAATTTGACGCTAATTGAGTTCCAACTTCGTTTTTTACTTTTTATATGTAGCGTAGTTTATCAACATTCGTAGAGTTCGTTATAATTTCTTTAATTTGACGCTAATTGAGTTCCAAGTTCGTTTTTTACTTTTTATATGTAGCGAAGTTTATCAACATTCGTAGAGTTCGTTATAATTTTTTTATTTGACGCTAATTGAGTTCCAACTTCGTTTTTTACTTTTTATATGTAGCGAAGTTTATCAACATTCGTAGAGTTCGTTATGATTTCTTTAATTTGACGCTAATTGAGTTCCAACTTCGTTTTTTACTTTTTATATGTAGCGAAGTTTATCAACATTCGTAGAGTTCGTTATGATTTCTTTAATTTGACGCTAATTGAGTTCCAACTTCGTTTTTTACTTTTTATATGTAACGAAGTTTATCAACATTCGTAGAGTTCGTTATAATTTCTTTAATTTGACGCTAATTGAGTTCCACCTTCGTTTTTTACTTTTTATATGTAGCGAAGTTTATCAACATTCGTAGAGTTCGTTATAATTTCTTTAATTTGACGCTAATTGAGTTCCAACTTCGTTTTTTACTTTTTATATGTAGCGAAGTTTATCAACATTCGTAGAGTTCGTTATGATTTCTTTAATTTGACGCTAATTGAGTTCCAACTTCGTTTTTTACTTTTTATATGTAGCGAAGTTTATCAACATTCGTAGAGTTCGTTATAATTTCTTTAATTTGACGCTAATTGAGTTCCAACTTCGTTTTTTACTTTTTATATGTAGCGAAGTATATCAACATTCGTAGAGTTCGTTATGATTTCTTTAATTTGACGCTAATTGAGTCCCAACTTCGTTTTTTACTTTTTATATGTAGCGAAGTTTATCAACATTCGTAGAGTTCGTTATAATTTCTTTAATTTGACGCTAATTGAGTTCCAACTTCGTTTTTTACTTTTTATATGTAGCGAAGTTTATCAACATTCGTAGAGTTCGTTATAATTTCTTTAATTTGACGCTAATTGAGTTCCAACTTCGTTTTTTACTTTTTATATGTAGCGAAGTTTATCAACATTCGTAGAGTTCGTTATAATTTCTTTAATTTGACGCTAATTGAGTTCCAACTTCGTTTTTTTCTTTTTATATGTAGCGAAGTTTGTCAACATTCGTAGAGTTCGTTATAATTTCTTTAATTTGACGCTAATTGAGTTCCAACTTCGTTTTTTCTTTTTATATGTAGCGAAGTTTATCAACATTCGTAGAGTTCGTTATGATTTCTTTAATTTGACGCTAATTGAGTTCCAACTTCGTTTTTTACTTTTTATATGTAGCGAAGTTTATCAACATTCGTAGAGTTAGTTATAATTTCTTTAATTTGACGCTAATTGAGTTCCAACTTCGTTTTTTACTTTTTATATGTAGCTAAGTTTATCAACATTCGTAGAGTTCGTTATAATTTCTTTAATTTGACGCTAATTGAGTTCCAACTTCGTTTTTTACTTTTTATATGTAGCGAAGTTTATCAACATTCGTAGAGTTCGTTATGATTTCTTTAATTTGACGCTAATTGAGTTCCAACTTCGTTTTTTACTTTTTATATGTAGCGAAGTTTATCAACATTCGTAGAGTTCGTTATAATTTCTTTAATTTGACGCTAATTGAGTTCCAACTTCGTTTTTTACTTTTTATATGTAGCGAAGTTTATCAACATTCGTAGAGTTCGTTATAATTTCTTTAATTTGACGCTAATTGAGTTCCAACTTCGTTTTTTACTTTTTATATGTAGCGAAGTTTATCAACATTCGTAGAGTTCGTTATAATTTCTTTAATTTGACGCTAATTGAGTTCCAACTTCGTTTTTTACTTCTTATATGTAGCGAAGTTTATTAACATTCGTAGAGTTCGTTATAATTTCTTTAATTTGACGCTAATTGAGTTCCAACTTCGTTTTTTACTTTTTATATGTAACGAAGTTTATCTACATTCGTAGAGTTCGTTATAATTTCTTTAATTTGACGCTAATTGAGTTCCAACTTCGTTTTTTACTTTTTATATGTAGCGAAGTTTATCAACATTCGTAGAGTTCGTTATAATTTCTTTAATTTGACGCTAATTGAGTTCCAACTTCGTTTTTTACTTTTTATATGTAGCGATGTTTATCTACATTCGTAGAGTTCGTTATGATTTCTTTAATTTGACGCTAATTGAGTTCCAACTTCGTTTTTTACTTTTTATATGTAGCGAAGTTTATCAACATTCGTAGAGTTCGTTATAATTTCTTTAATTTGACGCTAATTGAGTTCCAACTTCGTTTTTTACTTTTTATATGTAGCGAAGTTTATCAATATTCGTAGAGTTCGTTATAATTTTTTTATTTGACGCTAATTGAGTTCCAACTTCGTTTTTTACTTTTTATATGTAGCGAAGTTTATCAACATTCGTAGAGTTCGTTATGATTTCTTTAAATTGACGCTAATTGAGTTCCAACTTCGTTTTTTACTTTTTATATGTAGCGAAGTTTGTCAACATTCGTAGAGTTCGTTATGATTTCTTTAATTTGACACTAATTGAGTTCCAACTTCGTTTTTTACTTTTTATATGTAGCGAAGTTTATCAACATTCGTAGAGTTCGTTATAATTTCTTTAATTTGACGCTAATTGAGTTCCAACTTCGTTTTTTACTTTTTATATGTAGCGAAGTTTATCAACATTCGTAGAGTTCGTTATAATTTCTTTAATTGAGTTCCAACTTCGTTTTTTACTTTTTATATGTAGCGAAGTTTATCAACATTCGTAGAGTTCGTTATAATTTCTTTAATTTGACGCTAATTGAGTTCCAACTTCGTTTTTTACTTTTTATATGTAGCTAAGTTTATCAACATTCGTAGAGTTCGTTATGATTTCTTTAATTTGACGCTAATTGAGTTCCAACTTCGTTTTTTACTTTTTATATGTAGCGAAGTTTATCAACATTCGTAGAGTTAGTTATAATTTCTTTAATTTGACGCTAATTGAGTTCCAACTTCGTTTTTTACTTTTTATATGTAGCTAAGTTTATCAACATTCGTAGAGTTCGTTATAATTTCTTTAATTTGACGCTAATTGAGTTCCAACTTCGTTTTTTACTTTTTATATGTAGCGAAGTTTATCAACATTCGTAGAGTTCGTTATGATTTCTTTAATTTGACGCTAATTGAGTTCCAACTTCGTTTTTTACTTTTTATATGTAGCGAAGTTTATCAACATTCGTAGAGTTCGTTATAATTTCTTTAATTTGACGCTAATTGAGTTCCAACTTCGTTTTTTACTTTTTATATGTAGCGAAGTTTATCAACATTCGTAGAGTTCGTTATAATTTCTTTAATTTGACGCTAATTGAGTTCCAACTTCGTTTTTTACTTTTTATATGTAGCGAAGTTTATCAACATTCGTAGAGTTCGTTATAATTTCTTTAATTTGACGCTAATTGAGTTCCAACTTCGTTTTTTACTTTTTATATGTAGCGAAGTTTATCAACATTCGTAGAGTTCGTTATAATTTCTTTAATTTGACGCTAATTGAGTTCCAACTTCGTTTTTTACTTTTTATATGTAGCGAAGTTTATCAACATTCGTAGAGTTCGTTATAATTTATTTAATTTGACGCTAATTGAGTTCCAACTTCGTTTTTTACTTTTTATATGTAGCGAAGTTTATCAACATTCGTAGAGTTCGTTATAATTTCTTTAATTTGACGCTAATTGAGTTCCAACTTCGTTTTTTTCTTTTTATATGTAGCGAAGTTTATCAACATTCGTAGAGTTCGTTATAATTTCTTTAATTTGACGCTAATTGAGTTCCAACTTCGTTTTTTACTTTTTATATGTAGCGAAGTTTATCAACATTCGTAGAGTTCGTTATAATTTCTTTAATTTGACGCTAATTGAGTTCCAACTTCGTTTTTTACTTTTTATATGTAGCGAAGTTTATCAACATTCGTAGAGTTCGTTATAATTTCTTTAATTTGACGCTAATTGAGTTCCAACTTCGTTTTTTACTTTTTATATGTAGCGAAGTTTATCAACATTCGTAGAGTTCGTTATAATTTCTTTAATTTGACGCTAATTGAGTTCCAACTTCGTTTTTTTAATTTTTATTTTTAGCGAAGTTTATCAACATTCGTAGAGTTCGTTATAATTTCTTTAATTTGACGCTAATTGAGTTCCAACTTCGTTTTTTACTTTTTATATGTAGCGAAGTTTATCAACATTCGTAGAGTTCGTTATGATTTCTTTAATTTGACGCTAATTGAGTTCCAACTTCGTTTTTTACTTTTTATATGTAGCGAAGTTAATCAACATTCGTAGAGTTCGTTATGATTTCTTTAATTTGACGCTAATTGAGTTCCAACTTCGTTTTTTACTTTTTATATGTAGCGAAGTTTATCAATATTCGAAGAGTTCGTTATAATTTTTTTATTTGACGCTAATTGAGTTCCAAATTCGTTTTTTACTTTTTATATGTAGCGAAGTTTGTCGACATTCGTAGAGTTCTTTATGATTTCTTTAATTTGACGCTAATTGAGTTCCAACTTCGTTTTTTACTTTTTATATGTAGCGAAGTTTATCAACATTCGTAGAGTTCGTTATGATTTCTTTAATTTGACGCTAATTGAGTTCCAACTTCGTTTTTTACTTTTTATATGTAGCGAAGTTTATCAACATTCGTAGAGTTCGTTATAATTTCATTAATTTGACGCTAATTGAGTTCCAACTTCGTTTTTTACTTTTTATATGTAGCGAAGTTTATCAACATTCGTAGAGTTCGTTATAATTTCTTTAATTTGACGCTAATTGAGTTCCAACTTCGTTTTTTACTTTTTATATGTAGCGAAGTTTATCAACATTCGTAGAGTTCGTTATAATTTCTTTAATTTGACGCTAATTGAGTTCCAACTTCGTTTTTTACTTTTTATATGTAGCGAAGTTTATCAACATTCGTAGAGTTCGTTATAATTTCTTTAATTTGACGCTAATTGAGATCCAACTTCGTTTTTTACTTTTTATATGTAGCGAAGTTTATCAACATTCGTAGAGTTCGTTATAATTTCTTTAATTTGACGCTAATTGAGTTCCAACTTCGTTTTTTACTTTTTATATGTAGCGAAGTTTATCAACATTCGTAGAGTTCGTTATAATTTCTTTAATTTGACGCTAATTGAGTTCCAACTTCGTTTTTTACTTTTTATATGTAGCGAAGTTTATCAACATTCGTAGAGTTCGTTCTAATTTCTTTAATTTGACGCTAATTGAGTTCCAACTTCGTTTTTTACTTTTTATATGTAGCGTAGTTTATCAACATTCGTAGAGTTCGTTATAATTTCTTTAATTTGACGCTAATTGAGTTCCAAGTTCGTTTTTTACTTTTTATATGTAGCGAAGTTTATCAACATTCGTAGAGTTCGTTATAATTTCTTTAATTTGACGCTAATTGAGTTCCAACTTCGTTTTTTACTTTTTATATGTAGCGAAGTTTATCAACATTCGTAGAGTTCGTTATAATTTATTTAATTTGACGCTAATTGAGTTCCAACTTCGTTTTTTACTTTTTATATGTAGCGAAGTTTATCAACATTCGTAGAGTTCGTTATAATTTCTTTAATTTGACGCTAATTGAGTTCCAACTTCGTTTTTTACTTTTTATATGTAGCGTAGTTTATCAACATTCGTAGAGTTCGTTATAATTTCTTTAATTTGACGCTAATTGAGTTCCAAGTTCGTTTTTTACTTTTTATATGTAGCGAAGTTTATCAACATTCGTAGAGTTCGTTATAATTTTTTTATTTGACGCTCATTGAGTTCCAACTTCGTTTTTTACTTTTTATATGTAGCGAAGTTTATCAACATTCGTAGAGTTCGTTATGATTTCTTTAATTTGACGCTAATTGAGTTCCAACTTCGTTTTTTACTTTTTATATGTAGCGAAGTTTATCAACATTCGTAGAGTTCGTTATGATTTCTTTAATTTGACGCTAATTGAGTTCCAACTTCGTTTTTTACTTTTTATATGTAACGAAGTTTATCAACATTCGTAGAGTTCGTTATAATTTCTTTAATTTGACGCTAATTGAGTTCCACCTTCGTTTTTTACTTTTTATATGTAGCGAAGTTTATCAACATTCGTAGAGTTCGTTATAATTTCTTTAATTTGACGCTAATTGAGTTCCAACTTCGTTTTTTACTTTTTATATGTAGCGAAGTTTATCAACATTCGTAGAGTTCGTTATGATTTCTTTAATTTGACGCTAATTGAGTTCCAACTTCGTTTTTTACTTTTTATATGTAGCGAAGTTTATCAACATTCGTAGAGTTCGTTATAATTTCTTTAATTTGACGCTAATTGAGTTCCAACTTCGTTTTTTACTTTTAATATGTAGCGAAGTATATCAACATTCGTAGAGTTCGTTATGATTTCTTTAATTTGACGCTAATTGAGTCCCAACTTCGTTTTTTACTTTTTATTTGTAGCGAAGTTTATCAACATTCGTAGAGTTCGTTATAATTTCTTTAATTTGACGCTAATTGAGTTCCAACTTCGTTTTTTACTTTTTATATGTAGCGAAGTTTATCAACATTCGTAGAGTTCGTTATAATTTCTTTAATTTGACGCTAATTGAGTTCCAACTTCGTTTTTTACTTTTTATATGTAGCGAAGTTTATCAACATTCGTAGAGTTCGTTATAATTTCTTTAATTTGACGCTAATTGAGTTCCAACTTCGTTTTTTTCTTTTTATATGTAGCGAAGTTTGTCAACATTCGTAGAGTTCGTTATAATTTCTTTAATTTGACGCTAATTGAGTTCCAACTTCGTTTTTTCTTTTTATATGTAGCGAAGTTTATCAACATTCGTAGAGTTCGTTATGATTTCTTTAATTTGACGCTAATTGAGTTCCAACTTCGTTTTTTACTTTTTATATGTAGCGAAGTTTATCAACATTCGTAGAGTTAGTTATAATTTCTTTAATTTGACGCTAATTGAGTTCCAACTTCGTTTTTTACTTTTTATATGTAGCTAAGTTTATCAACATTCGTAGAGTTCGTTATAATTTCTTTAATTTGACGCTAATTGAGTTCCAACTTCGTTTTTTACTTTTTATATGTAGCGAAGTTTATCAACATTCGTAGAGTTCGTTATGATTTCTTTAATTTGACGCTAATTGAGTTCCAACTTCGTTTTTTACTTTTTATATGTAGCGAAGTTTATCAACATTCGTAGAGTTCGTTATAATTTCTTTAATTTGACGCTAATTGAGTTCCAACTTCGTTTTTTACTTTTTATATGTAGCGAAGTTTATCAACATTCGTAGAGTTCGTTATAATTTCTTTAATTTGACGCTAATTGAGTTCCAACTTCGTTTTTTACTTTTTATATGTAGCGAAGTTTATCAACATTCGTAGAGTTCGTTATAATTTCTTTAATTTGACGCTAATTGAGTTCCAACTTCGTTTTTTACTTCTTATATGTAGCGAAGTTTATTAACATTCGTAGAGTTCGTTATAATTTCTTTAATTTGACGCTAATTGAGTTCCAACTTCGTTTTTTACTTTTTATATGTAACGAAGTTTATCTACATTCGTAGAGTTCGTTATAATTTCTTTAATTTGACGCTAATTGAGTTCCAACTTCGTTTTTTACTTTTTATATGTAGCGAAGCTTATCAACATTCGTAGAGTTCGTTATAATTTCTTTAATTTGACGCTAATTGAGTTCCAACTTCGTTTTTTACTTTTTATATGTAGCGATGTTTATCTACATTCGTAGAGTTCGTTATGATTTCTTTAATTTGACGCTAATTGAGTTCCAACTTCGTTTTTTACTTTTTATATGTAGCGAAGTTTATCAACATTCGTAGAGTTCGTTATAATTTCTTTAATTTGACGCTAATTGAGTTCCAACTTCGTTTTTTACTTTTTATATGTAGCGAAGTTTATCAATATTCGTAGAGTTCGTTATAATTTTTTTATTTGACGCTAATTGAGTTCCAACTTCGTTTTTTACTTTTTATATGTAGCGAAGTTTATCAACATTCGTAGAGTTCGTTATGATTTCTTTAAATTGACGCTAATTGAGTTCCAACTTCGTTTTTTACTTTTTATATGTAGCGAAGTTTGTCAACATTCGTAGAGTTCGTTATGATTTCTTTAATTTGACGCTAATTGAGTTCCAACTTCGTTTTTTACTTTTTATATGTAGCGAAGTTTATCAACATTCGTAGAGTTCGTTATAATTTCTTTAATTTGACGCTAATTGAGTTCCAACTTCGTTTTTTACTTTTTATATGTAGCGAAGTTTATCAACATTCGTAGAGTTCGTTATAATTTCTTTAATTGAGTTCCAACTTCGTTTTTTACTTTTTATATGTAGCGAAGTTTATCAACATTCGTAGAGTTCGTTATAATTTCTTTAATTTGACGCTAATTGAGTTCCAACTTCGTTTTTTACTTTTTATATGTAGCGAAGTTTATCAACATTCGTAGAGTTCGTTATAATTTCTTTAATTTGACGCTAATTGAGTTCCAACTTCGTTTTTTACTTTTTATATGTAGCGAAGTTTATCAACATTCGTAGAGTTCGTTATAATTTATTTAATTTGACGCTAATTGAGTTCCAACATCGTTTTTTACTTTTTATATGTAGCGAAGTTTATCAACATTCGTAGAGTTCGTTATAATTTCTTTAATTTGACGCTAATTGAGTTCCAACTTCGTTTTTTACTTTTTATATGTAGCGTAGTTTATCAACATTCGTAGAGTTCGTTATAATTTCTTTAATTTGACGCTAATTGAGTTCCAAGTTCGTTTTTTACTTTTTATATGTAGCGAAGTTTATCAACATTCGTAGAGTTCGTTATAATTTTTTTATTTGACGCTAATTGAGTTCCAACTTCGTTTTTTACTTTTTATATGTAGCGAAGTTTATCAACATTCGTAGAGTTCGTTATGATTTCTTTAATTTGACGCTAATTGAGTTCCAACTTCGTTTTTTACTTTTTATATGTAGCGAAGTTTATCAACATTCGTAGAGTTCGTTATGATTTCTTTAATTTGACGCTAATTGAGTTCCAACTTCGTTTTTTACTTTTTATATGTAGCGAAGTTTATCAACATTCGTAGAGTTCGTTATAATTTCTTTAATTTGACGCTAATTGAGTTCCACCTTCGTTTTTTACTTTTTATATGTAGCGAAGTTTATCAACATTCGTAGAGTTCGTTATAATTTCTTTAATTTGACGCTAATTGAGTTCCAACTTCGTTTTTTACTTTTTATATGTAGCGAAGTTTATCAACATTCGTAGAGTTCGTTATGATTTCTTTAATTTGACGCTAATTGTGTTCCAACTTCGTTTTTTACTTTTTATATGTAGCGAAGTTTATCAACATTCGTAGAGTTCGTTATAATTTCTTTAATTTGACGCTAATTGAGTTCCAACTTCGTTTTTTACTTTTTATATGTAGCGAAGTATATCAACATTCGTAGAGTTCGTTATGATTTCTTTAATTTGACGCTAATTGAGTCCCAACTTCGTTTTTTACTTTTTGTATGTAGCGAAGTTTATCAACATTCGTAGAGTTCGTTATAATTTCTTTAATTTGACGCTAATTGAGTTCCAACTTCGTTTTTTACTTTTTATATGTAGCGAAGTTTATCAACATTCGTAGAGTTCGTTATAATTTCTTTAATTTGACGCTAATTGAGTTCCAACTTCGTTTTTTTCGTTTTATATGTAGCGAAGTTTGTCAACATTCGTAGAGTTCGTTATAATTTCTTTAATTTGACGCTAATTGAGTTCCAACTTCGTTTTTTCTTTTTATATGTAGCGAAGTTTATCAACATTCGTAGAGTTCGTTATGATTTCTTTAATTTGACGCTAATTGAGTTCCAACTTCGTTTTTTACTTTTTATATGTAGCGAAGTTTATCAACATTCGTAGAGTTAGTTATAATTTCTTTAATTTGACGCTAATTGAGTTCCAACTTCGTTTTTTACTTTTTATATGTAGCTAAGTTTATCAACATTCGTAGAGTTCGTTATAATTTCTTTAATTTGACGCTAATTGAGTTCCAACTTCGTTTTTTACTTTTTATATGTAGCGAAGTTTATCAACATTCGTAGAGTTCGTTATGATTTCTTTAATTTGACGCTAATTGAGTTCCAACTTCGTTTTTTACTTTTTATATGTAGCGAAGTTTATCAACATTCGTAGAGTTCGTTATAATTTCTTTAATTTGACGCTAATTGAGTTCCAACTTCGTTTTTTACTTTTTATATGTAGCGAAGTTTATCAACATTCGTAGAGTTCGTTATAATTTCTTTAATTTGACGCTAATTGAGTTCCAACTTCGTTTTTTACTTTTTATATGTAGCGAAGTTTATCAACATTCGTAGAGTTCGTTATAATTTCTTTAATTTGACGCTAATTGAGTTACAACTTCGTTTTTTACTTCTTATATGTAGCGAAGTTTATTAACATTCGTAGAGTTCGTTATAATTTCTTTAATTTGACGCTAATTGAGTTCCAACTTCGTTTTTTACTTTTTATATGTAACGAAGTTTATCTACATTCGTAGAGTTCGTTATAATTTCTTTAATTTGACGCTAATTGAGTTCCAACTTCGTTTTTTACTTTTTATATGTAGCGAAGTTTATCAACATTCGTAGAGTTCGTTATAATTTCTTTAATTTGACGCTAATTGAGTTCCAACTTCGTTTTTTACTTTTTATATGTAGCGATGTTTATCTACATTCGTAGAGTTCGTTATGATTTCTTTAATTTGACGCTAATTGAGTTCCAACTTCGTTTTTTACTTTTTATATGTAGCGAAGTTTATCAACATTCGTAGAGTTCGTTATAATTTCTTTAATTTGACGCTAATTGAGTTCCAACTTCGTTTTTTACTTTTTATATGTAGCGAAGTTTATCAATATTCGTAGAGTTCGTTATAATTTTTTTATTTGACGCTAATTGAGTTCCAACTTCGTTTTTTACTTTTTATATGTAGCGAAGTTTATCAACATTCGTAGAGTTCGTTATGATTTCTTTAAATTGACGCTAATTGAGTTCCAACTTCGTTTTTTACTTTTTATATGTAGCGAAGTTTATCAACATTCGTAGAGTTCGTTATGATTTCTTTAATTTGACGCTAATTGAGTTCCAACTTCGTTTTTTACTTTTTATATGTAGCGAAGTTTATCAACATTCGTAGAGTTCGTTATAATTTCTTTAATTTGACGCTAATTGAGTTCCAACTTCGTTTTTTACTTTTTATATGTAGCGATGTTTATCCACATTTGTATATTTCGTTATAATTTCTTTAATTTGACGCTAATTGAGTTCCAACTTCGTTTTTTACTTTTTATATGTAGCGAAGTTTATCAACATTCGTATATTTCGTTATAATTTCTTTAATTTGACGCTTATTGAGTTCCAACTTCGTTTTTTACTTTTTATATGTAGCGATGTTTATCAACATTCGTAGAGTTCCTTATAATTTCTTTAATTTGACGCTAATTGAGTTCCAACTTCGTTTTTTACTTTTTATATGTAGCGATGTTTATCAACATTCGTAGAGTTCGTTATGATTTCTTTAATTTGACGTTAATTGAGTTCCAACTTCGTTTTTTACTTTTTATATGTAGCGAAGTTTATCAACATTCGTAGAGTTCGTTATAATTTCTTTAATTTGACGCTAATTGAGTTCCAACTTCGTTTTTTACTTTTTATATGTAGCGAAGTTTATCAACATTCGTATATTTCGTTGGAATTTCTTTAATTTGACGCTAATTGTGTTCCAACATCGTTTTTTACTTTTTATATGTGGCGAAGTTTATCAACATTCGTAGAGTTCGTTATAATTTCTTTAATTTGACGCTAATTGAGTTCCAACTACGTTTTTTACTTTTTATATGTAGCGAAGTTTATCAACATTCGTAGAGTTCGTTATAATTTCTTTAATTTGACGCTAATTGAGTTCCAACTTCGTTTTTTACTTTTTATATGTAGCGAAGTTTATCAACATTCGTAGAGTTCGTTATAATTTCTTTAATTTGACGCTAATTGAGTTCAAACTTCGTTTTTTACTTTTTTTTATGTAACGAAGTTTATCTACATTCGTAGAGTTCGTTATGATTTCTTTAATTTGACGCTAATTGAGTTCCAACTTCGTTTTTTACTTTTTATATGTAGCGAAGCTTATCAACATTCGTAGAGTTCGTTATAATTTCTTTAATTTGACGCTAATTGAGTTCCAACTTCGTTTTTTACTTTTTATATGTAGCGAAGTTTATCAACATTCGTAGAGTTCGATATAATTTTTTTAATTTACGCTAATTGAGTTCCAACTTCGTTTTTTACTTTTTATATGTAGCGAAGTTTATCAACATTCGTAGAGTTCGTTATGATTTCTTTAATTTGACGCTAATTGAGTTCCAACTTCGTTTTTTACTTTTTATATGTAGAGAAGTTTATCAACATTCGTAGAGTTCGTTATATTTTCTTTAATTTGACGCTAATTGAGTCCCAACTTCGTTTTCTACTTTTTATATGTAGCGAAGTTTATCAACATTCGTAGAGTTCGTTATAATTTCTTTAATTTGACGCTAATTGAGTTCCAACTTCGTTTTTTACTTTTTATATGTAACGAAGTTTATCTACATTCGTAGAGTTCGTTATAATTTCTTTAATTTGACGCTAATTGAGTTCCAACTTCGTTTTTTACTTTTTATATGTAGCGAAGTTTATCTACATTCGTAGAGTTCGTTATGATTTCTTTAATTTGACGCTAATTGAGTTCCAACTTCGTTTTTTACTTTTTATATGTAGCGATGTTTATCCACATTTGTATATTTCGTTATAATTTCTTTAATTTGACGCTAATTGAGTTCCAACTTCGTTTTTTACTTTATATATGTAGCGAAGTTTATCAACATTCGTATATTTCGTTATAATTTCTTTAATTTGACGCTTATTGAGTTCCAACTTCGTTTTTTACTTTTTATATGTAGCGATGTTTATCAACATTCGTAGAGTTCCTTATAATTTCTTTAATTTGACGCTAATTGAGTTCCAACTTCGTTTTTTACTTTTTATATGTAGCGAAGTTTATCAACATTCGTATATTTCGTTATAATTTCTTTAATTTGACGCTAATTGAGTTCCAACTTCGTTTTTTACTTTTTTTATGCAGCGATGTTTATCGTCATTCGTATATTTCGTTATAATTTCTTTAATTTGACGCTTATTGAGTTCCAACTTCGTTTTTTACTTTTTATATGTAGCGATGTTTATCCACATCTGTATATTTCGTTATAATTTCTTTAATTTGACGCTAATTGAGTTCCAACTTCGTTTTTTACTTTTTATATGTAGCGAAGCTTATCAACAGTCGTAGAGTTCGTTATAATTTCTTTAATTTGACGCTAATTGAGTTCCAACTTCGTTTTTTACTTTTTATATGTAGCGAAGTTTATCAACATTCGTAGAGTTCGATATAATTTTTTTAATTTACGCTAATTGAGTTCCAACTTCGTTTTTTACTTTTTATATGTAGCGAAGTTTATCAACATTCGTAGAGTTCGTTATGATTACTTTAATTTGACGCTAATTGAGTTCCAACTTCGTTTTTTACTTTTTATATGTAGCGAAGTTTATCAACATTCGTAGAGTTCGTTATATTTTCTTTAATTTGACGCTAATTGAGTCCCAACTTCGTTTTTTACTTTTTATATGTAGCGAAGTTTATCAACATTCGTAGAGTTCGTTATAATTTCTTTAATTTGACGCTAATTGAGTTCCAACCTCGTTTTTTACTTTTTATATGTAACGAAGTTTATCTACATTCGTAGAGTTCGTTATGATTTCTTTAATTTGACGCTAATTGAGTTCCAACTTCGTTTTTTACTTTTTATATGTAGCGAAGTTTATCAACATTCGTAGAGTTCGTTATAATTTCTTTAATTTGACGCTAATTGAGTTCCAACTTCGTTTTTTACTTTTTATATGTAGCGAAGTTTATCTACATTCGTAGAGTTCGTTATGATTTCTTTAATTTGACGCTAATTGAGTTCCAACTTCGTTTTTTACTTTTTATATGTAGCGATGTTTATCCACATTTGTATATTTCGTTATAATTTCTTTAATTTGACGCTAATTGAGTTCCAACTTCGTTTTTTACTTTTTATATGTAGCGAAGTTTATCAACATTCGTATATTTCGTTATAATTTCTTTAATTGGACGCTGATTGAGTTCCAACTTCGTTTTTTACTTTTTATATGTAGCGATGTTTATCCACATTTGTATATTTCGTTATAATTTCTTTAATTTGACGCTAATTGAGTTCCAACTTCGTTTTTTACTTTTTATATGTAGCGAAGTTTATCAACATTCGTATATTTCGTTATAATTTCTTTAATTTGACGCTTATTGAGTTCCAACTTCGTTTTTTACTTTTTATATGTAGCGATGTTTATCAACATTCGTAGAGTTCCTTATAATTTCTTTAATTTGACGCTAATTGAGTTCCAACTTCGTTTTTTACTTTTTATATGTAGCGAAGTTTATCAACATTCGTATATTTCGTTATAATTTCTTTAATTTGACGCTAATTGAGTTCCAACTTCGTTTTTTACTTTTTTTATGCAGCGATGTTTATCAACATTCGTAGAGTTCGTTATAATTTCTTTAATTTGACGCTAATTGAGTTCCAACTTCGTTTTTTACTTTTTATATGTAGCGATGTTTATCAACATTCGTAGAGTTCGTTATGATTTCTTTAATTTGACGTTAATTGAGTTCCAACTTCGTTTTTTACTTTTTATATGTAGCGAAGTTTATCAACATTCGTAGAGTTCGTTATAATTTCTTTAATTTGACGCTAATTGAGTTCCAACTTCGTTTTTTACTTTTTATATATAGCGAAGTTTATCAACATTCGTATATTTCGTTGTAATTTCTTTAATTTGACGCTAATTGAGTTCCAACTTCGTTTTTTACTTTTTATATGTGGCGAAGTTTATCAACATTCGTAGAGTTCATTATAATTTCTTTAATTTGACGCTAATTGAGTTCCAACTACGTTTTTTACTTTTTATATGTAGCGAAGTTTATCAACATTCGTAGAGTTCGTTATAATTTCTTTAATTTGACGCTAATTGAGTTCCAACTTCGTTTTTTACTTTTTATATGTAGCGAAGTTTATCAACATACGTAGAGTTCGTTATAATTTCTTTAATTTGACGCTAATTGAGTTCAAACTTCGTTTTTTACTTTTTATATGTAACGAAGTTTATCTACATTCGTAGAGTTCGTTATGATTTCTTTAATTTGACGCTAATTGAGTTCCAACTTCGTTTTTTACTTTTTATATGTAGCGAAGCTTATCAACATTCGTAGAGTTCGTTATAATTTCTTTAATTTGACGCTAATTGAGTTCCAACTTCGTTTTTTACTTTTTATATGTAGCGAAGTTTATCAACATTCGTAGAGTTCGTTATAATTTCTTTAATTTGACGCTAATTGAGTTCCAACTTCGTTTTTTACTTTTTATATGTAGCGAAGTTTATCTACATTCGTAGAGTTCGTTATGATTTCTTTAATTTGACGCTAATTGAGTTCCAACTTCGTTTTTTACTTTTTATATGTAGCGATGTTTATCCACATTTGTATATTTCGTTATAATTTCTTTAATTTGACGCTAATTGAGTTCCAACTTCGTTTTTTACTTTTTATATGTAGCGAAGTTTATCAACATTCGTATATTTCGTTATAATTTCTTTAATTTGACGCTGATTGAGTTCCAACTTCGTTTTTTACTTTTTATATGTTGCGATGTTTATCCACATTTGTATATTTCGTTATAATTTCTTTAATTTGACGCTAATTGAGTTCCAACTTCGTTTTTTACTTTTTATCTGTAGCGAAGTTTATCAACATTCGTATATTTCGTTATAATTTCTTTAATTTGACGCTTATTGAGTTCCAACTTCGTTTTTTACTTTTTATATGTAGCGATGTTTATCAACATTCGTAGAGTTCCTTATAATTTCTTTAATTTGACGCTAATTGAGTTCCAACTTCGTTTTTTACTTTTTATATGTAGCGATGTTTATCAACATTCGTAGAGTTCGTTATGGTTTCTTTAATTTGACGTTAATTGAGTTCCAACTTCGTTTTTTACTTTTTATATGTAGCGAAGTTTATCAACATTCGTAGAGTTCGTTATAATTTCTTTAATTTGACGCTAATTGAGTTCCAACTTCGTTTTTTACTTTTTATATGTAGCGAAGTTTATCAACATTCGTATATTTCGTTGTAATTTCTTTAATTTGACGCTAATTTTGTTCTAACATAGTTTTTTACTTTTTATATGTGGCGAAGTTTATCAACATTCGTAGAGTTCGTTATAATTTCTTTAATTTGACGCTAATTGAGTTCCAACTACGTTTTTTACTTTTTATATGTAGCGAAGTTTATCAACATTCGTAGAGTTCGTTATAATTTCTTTAATTTGACGCTAATTGAGTTCCAACTTCGTTTTTTACTTTTTATATGTAGCGAAGTTTATCAACATTCGTAGAGTTCGTTATAATTTCTTTAATTTGACGCTAATTGAGTTCAAACTTCGTTTTTTACTTTTTATATGTAACGAAGTTTATCTACATTCGTAGAGTTCGTTATGATTTCTTTAATTTGACGCTAATTGAGTTCCAACTTCGTTTTTTACTTTTTATATGTAGCGAAGCTTATCAACATTCGTAGAGTTCGTTATAATTTCTTTAATTTGACGCTAATTGAGTTCCAACTTCCTTTTTTACTTTTTATATGTAGCGAAGTCTATCAACATTCGTAGAGTTCGATATAATTTTTTTAATTTACGCTAATTGAGTTCCAACTTCGTTTTTTACTTTTTATATGTAGCGAAGTTTATCAACATTCGTAGAGTTCGTTATGATTTCTTTAATTTGACGCTAATTGAGTTCCAACTTCGTTTTTTACTTTTTATATGTAGCGAAGTTTATCAACATTCGTAGAGTTCGTTATATTTTCTTTAATTTGACGCTAATTGAGTCCCAACTTCGTTTTTTACTTTTTATATGTAGCGAAGTTTATCAACATTCGTAGAGTTCGTTATAATTTCTTTAATTTGACGCTAATTGAGTTCCAACTTCGTTTTTTACTTTTTATATGTAACGAAGTTTATCTACATTCGTAGAGTTCGTTATGATTTCTTTAATTTGACGCTAATTGAGTTCCAACTTCGTTTTTTACTTTTTATATGTAGCGAAGTTTATCAACATTCGTAGAGTTCGTTATAATTTCTTTAATTTGACGCTAATTGAGTTCCAACTTCGTTTTTTACTTTTTATATGTAGCGAAGTTTATCTACATTCGTAGAGTTCGTTATGATTTCTTTAATTTGACGCTAATTGAGTTCCAACTTCGTTTTTTACTTTTTATATGTAGCGATGTTTATCCACATTTGTATATTTCGTTATAATTTCTTTAATTTGACGCTAATTGAGTTCCAACTTCGTTTTTTACTTTTTATATGTAGCGAAGTTTATCAACATTCGCATATTTCGTTATAATTTCTTTAATTTGACGCTTATTGAGTTCCAACTTCGTTTTTTACTTTTTATATGTAGCGATGTTTATCAACATTCGTAGAGTTCCTTATAATTTCTTTAATTTGACGCTAATTGAGTTCCAACGTCGTTTTTTACTTTTTATATGTAGCGAAGTTTATCAACATTCGTATATTTCGTTATAATTTCTTTAATTTGACGCTAATTGAGTTCCAACTTCGTATTTTACTTTTTTTATGCAGCGATGTTTATCAACATTCGTATATTTCGTTATAATTTCTTTAATTTGACGCTTATTGAGTTCCAACTTCGTTTTTTACTTTGTATATGTAGCGATGTTTATCAACATTCGTAGAGTTCCTTATAATTTCTTTAATTTGACGCTAATTGAGTTCCAACTTCGTTTTTTACTTTTTATATGTAGCGAAGCTTATCAACATTCGTAGAGTTCGTTATAATTTCTTTAATTTGACGCTAATTGAGTTCCAACTTCGTTTTTTACTTTTTATATGTAGCGAAGTTTATCAACATTCGTAGAGTTCGTTATAATTTCTTTAATTTGACGCTAATTGAGTTCCAACTTCGTTTTTTACTTTTTATATGTAGCGAACTTTATCAACATTCGTAGAGTTCGTTATAATTTCTTTAATTTGACGCTAATTGAGTCCAACTTCGTTTTTTAACTTTTATATGTAGCGAAGTTTATCAACATTCGTAGAGTTCGTTATATTTTCTTTAATTTGACGCTAATTGAGTCCCAACTTCGTTTTTTACTTTTTATATGTAGCGAAGTTTATCAACATTCGTAGAGTTCGTTATAATTTCTTTAATTTGACGCTAATTGAGTTCCAACTTCGTTTTTTACTTTTTATATGTAACGAAGTTTATCTACATTCGTAGAGTTCGTTATGATTTCTTTAATTTGACGCTAATTGAGTTCCAACTTCGTTTTTTACTTTTTATATGTAGCGAAGTTTATCAACATTCGTAGAGTACGTTATAATTTCTTTAATTTGACGCTAATTGAGTTCCAACTTCGTTTTTTACTTTTTATATGTAGCGAAGTTTATCAACATTCGTAGAGTTCGTTATAATTTCTTTAATTTGACGCTAATTGAGTTCCAACTTCGTTTTTTACTTTTTATATGTAGCGAAGTTTATCAACATTCGTAGAGTTCGTTATAATTTCTTTAATTTGACGCTAATTGAGTTCCAACTTCGATTTTTACTTTTTATATGTAGCGAAGTTTATCAACATTCGTAGAGTTCGTTATAATTTCTTTAATTTGACGCTAATTGAGTTCCAACTTCGTTTTTTACTTTTTATATGTAGCGAAGTTTATCAACATTCGTAGAGTTCGTTATAATTTCTTTAATTTGACGCTAATTGAGTTCCAACTTCGTTTTTTACTTTTTATATGTAGCGAAGTTTATAAACATTCGTAGAGTTCGTTATAATTTCTTTAATTTGACGCTAATTGAGTTCCAACTTCGTTTTTTACTTTTTATATGTAGCGAAGTTTATCAACATTCGTAGAGTTCGTTATAATTTCTTTAATTTGACGCTAATTGAGTTCCAACTTCGTTTTTTACTTTTTATATGTAGCGAAGTTTATCAACATTCGTAGAGTTCGTTATAATTTCTTTAATTTGACGCTAATTGAGTTCCAACTTCTTTTTTACTTTTTATATGTAGCGAAGTTTATCAACATTCGTAGAGTTCGTTATAATTTTTTTAATTTGACGCTAATTGAGTTCCAACTTCGTTTTTTACTTTTTATATGTAGCGAAGTTTATCAACATTCGTAGAGTTCGTTATAATTTCTTTAATTTGACGCTAATTGAGTTCCAACTTCGTTTTTTACTTTTTATATGTAGCGAAGTTTATCAACATTCGTAGAGTTCGTTATAATTTCTTTAATTTGACGCTAATTGAGTTACAACTTCGTTTTTTACTTTTTATATGTAGCGAAGTTTATCAACATTCGTAGAGTTCGTTATAATTTCTTTAATTTGACGCTAATTGAGTTCCAACTTCGTTTTTTACTTTTTATATGTAGCGAACTTTATCAACATTCGTAGAGTTCGTTATAATTTCTTTAATTTGACGCTAATTGAGTCCAACTTCGTTTTTTAACTTTTATATGTAGCGAAGTTTATCAACATTCGTAGAGTTCGTTATAATTTCTTTAATTTGACGCTAATTGAGTTCCAACTTCGTTTTTTACTTTTTATATGTAACGAAGTTTATCTACATTCGTAGAGTTCGTTATGATTTCTTTAATTTGACGCTAATTGAGTTCCAACTTCGTTTTTTACTTTTTATATGTAGCGATGTTTATCAACATTCGTATATTTCGTTATACTTTCTGTAATTTGACGCTAATTGAGTTCCAACTTCGTTTTTTACTTTTTATATGTAGCGAAGTTTATCAACATTCGTAGAGTTCGTTGTAATTTCTTTAATTTGACTCTAATTGAGTTCCAACTTCGTTTTTTACTTTTTATATGTAGCGAAGTTTATCAACATTCGTAGAGTTCGTTATAATTTCTTTAATTCGACGCTAATTGAGTTCCAACTTCGTTTTTTACTTTTTATATGTAGCGAATTTTATCAACATTCGTAGAGTTCGTTATAATTTCTTTAATTTGACGCTAATTGAGTTCCAACTTCGTTTTTTACTTTTTATATGTAGCGAAGTTTATCAACATTCGTAGAGTTCGTTATAATTTCTTTAATTTGACGCTAATTGAGTTCCAACTTCGTTTTTTACTTTTTATATGTAGCGAACTTTATCAACATTCGTAGAGTTCGTTATAATTTCTTTAATTTGACGCTAATTGAGTCCAACTTCGTTTTTTAACTTTTATATGTAGCGAAGTTTATCAACATTCGTAGAGTTCGTTATAATTTCTTTAATTTGACGCTAATTGAGTTCCAACTTCGTTTTTTACTTTTTATATGTAACGAAGTTTATCTACATTCGTAGAGTTCGTTATGATTTCTTTAATTTGACGCTAATTGAGTTCCAACTTCGTTTTTTACTTTTTATATGTAGCGATGTTTATCAACATTCGTATATTTCGTTATACTTTCTGTAATTTGACGCTAATTGAGTTCCAACTTCGTTTTTTACTTTTTATATGTAGCGAAGTTTATCAACATTCGTAGAGTTCGTTGTAATTTCTTTAATTTGACTCTAATTGAGTTCCAACTTCGTTTTTTACTTTTTATATGTAGCGAAGTTTATCAACATTCGTAGAGTTCGTTATAATTTCTTTAATTCGACGCTAATTGAGTTCCAACTTCGTTTTTTACTTTTTATATGTAGCGAATTTTATCAACATTCGTAGAGTTCGTTATAATTTCTTTAATTTGACGCTAATTGAGTTCCAACTTCGTTTTTTACTTTTTATATGTAGCGAAGTTTATCAACATTCGTAGAGTTCGTTATAATTTCTTTAATTTGACGCTAATTGAGTTCCAACTTCGTTTTTTACTTTTTATATGTAGCGAAGTTTATCAACATTCGTAGAGTTCGTTATAATTTCTTTAATTTGACGCTAATTGAGTTCCAATTTCCTTTTTTACTTTTTATATGTAGCGACGTTTATCAACATTCGTAGAGTTCGTTATAATTTCTTTAATTTGACGCTAATTGAGTTCCAACTTCGTTTTTTACTTTTTATATGTAGCGATGTTTATCAGCATTCGTAGAGTTCGTTATAATTTCTTTAATTCGACGCTAATTGAGTTCCAACTTCGTTTTTTACTTTTTATATGTAGCGAAGTTTATCAACATTCGTAGCGTTCGTTATGATTTCTTTAATTTGACGCTAATTGAGTCCCAACTTCGTTTTTTACTTTTTATATGTAGCGATGTTTATCAACATTCGTATATTTCGTTATAATTTCTTTAATTTGACGCTAATTGAGTTCCAACTTCGTTTTTTACTTTTTATATGTAGCGAAGTTTATCAACATTCTTAGAGTTCGTTGTAATTTCTTTAATTTGACGCTAGTTGAGTTCCAACTTCGTTTTTTACTTTTTATATGTAGCTATGTTTATCCACATTCGTAGAGTTCGTTATAATTTCTTTAATTTGACGCTAATTGAGTTCCAACTTCGTTTTTTACTTTTTATATGTAGCGAAGTTTATCATCATTCGTATATTTCGTTGTAATTTATTTAATTTGACGCTAATTGAGTTCCAACTTCGTTTTTTACTTTTTATATGTAGCGATGTTTATCAACATTCGTAGAGTTCGTTATGATTTCTTTAATTTGACGTTAATTGAGTTCCAACTTCGTTTTTTACTTTTTATATGTAGCGAAGTTTATCAACATTCGTAGAGTTCGCTATAATTTCTTTAATTTGACGCTAATTGAGTTCCAACTTCGTTTTTTACTTTTTATATGTAGCGAAGTTTATCAACATTCGTATATTTCGTTGTAATTTCTTTAATTTGACGCTAATTGAGTTCCAACTTCGTTTTTTACTTTTTATATGTGGCGAAGTTTATCAACCTTCGTAGAGTTCGTTATAATTTCTTTAATTTGACGCTAATTGAGTTCCAACTACGTTTTTTACTTTTTATATGTAGCGAAGTTTATCAACATTCGTAGAGTTCGTTATAATTTCTTTAATTTGACGCTAATTGAGTTCCAACTTCGTTTTTTACTTTTTATATGTAGCGAAGTTTATCAACATTCGTAGAGTTCGTTATAATTTCTTTAATTTGACGCTAATTGAGTTCAAACTTCGTTTTTTTACTTTTTATATGTAACGAAGTTTATCTACATTCGTAGAGTTCGTTATGATTTCTTTAATTTGACGCTAATTGAGTTCCAACTTCGTTTTTTACTTTTTATATGTAGCGAAGCTTATCAACATTCGTAGAGTTCGTTATAATTTCTTTAATTTGACGCTAATTGAGTTCCAACTTCGTTTTTTACTTTTTATATGTAGCGAAGTTTATCAACATTCGTAGAGTTCGATATAATTTTTTTAATTTACGCTAATTGAGTTCCAACTTCGTTTTTTACTTTTTATATGTAGCGAAGTTTATCAACATTCGTAGAGTTCGTTATGATTTCTTTAATTTGACGCTAATTGAGTTCCAACTTCGTTTTTTACTTTTTATATGTAGCGAAGTTTATCAACATTCGTAGAGTTCGTTATAATTTCTTTAATTTGACGCTAATTGAGTTCCAACTTCGTTTTTTACTTTTTATTTGTAGCGATGTTTATCAACATTCGTAGAGTTCGTTATGATTTCTTTAATTTGTCGTTAATTGAGTTCCAACTTCGTTTTTTACTTTTTATATGTAGCGAAGTTTATCAACATTCGTAGAGTTCGTTATAATTTCTTTAATTTGACGCTAATTGAGTTCCAACTTCGTTTTTTACTTTTTATATGTAGCGAAGTTTATCAACATTTGTATATTTCGTTGTTATTTCTTTAATTTGACGCTAATTGTGTTCCAACATCGTTTTTTACTTTTTATATGTGGCGAAGTTTATCAACATTCGTATAGTTCGTTATAATTTCTTTAATTTGACGCTAATTGAGTTCCAACTACGTTTTTTACTTTTTATATGTAGCGAAGTTTATCAACATTCGTATATTTCGTTATAATTTCTTTAATTTGACGCTTATTGAGTTCCAACTTCGTTTTTTACTTTTTATATGTAGCGATGTTTATCAACATTCGTAGAGTTCCTTATAATTTCTTTAATTTGACGCTAATTGAGTTCCAACTTCGTTTTTTACTTTTTATATGTAGCGATGTTTATCAACATTCGTAGAGTTCGTTATGATTTCTTTAATTTGACGTTAATTGAGTTCCAACTTCGTTTTTTACTTTTTATATGTAGCGAAGTTTATCAACATTCGTAGAGTTCGTTATAATTTCTTTAATTTGACGCTAATTGAGTTCCAACTTCGTTTTTTACTTTTTATATGTAGCGAAGTTTATCAACATTCGTATATTTCGTTGGAATTTCTTTAATTTGACGCTAATTGTGTTCCAACATCGTTTTTTACTTTTTATATGTGGCGAAGTTTATCAACATTCGTAGAGTTCGTTATAATTTCTTTAATTTGACGCTAATTGAGTTCCAACTACGTTTTTTACTTTTTATATGTAGCGAAGTTTATCAACATTCGTAGAGTTCGTTATAATTTCTTTAATTTGACGCTAATTGAGTTCCAACTTCGTTTTTTACTTTTTATATGTAGCGAAGTTTATCAACATTCGTAGAGTTCGTTATAATTTCTTTAATTTGACGCTAATTGAGTTCAAACTTCGTTTTTTACTTTTTTTTATGTAACGAAGTTTATCTACATTCGTAGAGTTCGTTATGATTTCTTTAATTTGACGCTAATTGAGTTCCAACTTCGTTTTTTACTTTTTATATGTAGCGAAGCTTATCAACATTCGTAGAGTTCGTTATAATTTCTTTAATTTGACGCTAATTGAGTTCCAACTTCGTTTTTTACTTTTTATATGTAGCGAAGTTTATCAACATTCGTAGAGTTCGATATAATTTTTTTAATTTACGCTAATTGAGTTCCAACTTCGTTTTTTACTTTTTATATGTAGCGAAGTTTATCAACATTCGTAGAGTTCGTTATGATTTCTTTAATTTGACGCTAATTGAGTTCCAACTTCGTTTTTTACTTTTTATATGTAGAGAAGTTTATCAACATTCGTAGAGTTCGTTATATTTTCTTTAATTTGACGCTAATTGAGTCCCAACTTCGTTTTCTACTTTTTATATGTAGCGAAGTTTATCAACATTCGTAGAGTTCGTTATAATTTCTTTAATTTGACGCTAATTGAGTTCCAACTTCGTTTTTTACTTTTTATATGTAACGAAGTTTATCTACATTCGTAGAGTTCGTTATAATTTCTTTAATTTGACGCTAATTGAGTTCCAACTTCGTTTTTTACTTTTTATATGTAGCGAAGTTTATCTACATTCGTAGAGTTCGTTATGATTTCTTTAATTTGACGCTAATTGAGTTCCAACTTCGTTTTTTACTTTTTATATGTAGCGATGTTTATCCACATTTGTATATTTCGTTATAATTTCTTTAATTTGACGCTAATTGAGTTCCAACTTCGTTTTTTACTTTATATATGTAGCGAAGTTTATCAACATTCGTATATTTCGTTATAATTTCTTTAATTTGACGCTTATTGAGTTCCAACTTCGTTTTTTACTTTTTATATGTAGCGATGTTTATCAACATTCGTAGAGTTCCTTATAATTTCTTTAATTTGACGCTAATTGAGTTCCAACTTCGTTTTTTACTTTTTATATGTAGCGAAGTTTATCAACATTCGTATATTTCGTTATAATTTCTTTAATTTGACGCTAATTGAGTTCCAACTTCGTTTTTTACTTTTTATATGTAGCGAAGCTTATCAACATTCGTAGAGTTCGTTATAATTTCTTTAATTTGACGCTAATTGAGTTCCAACTTCGTTTTTTACTTTTTATATGTAGCGAAGTTTATCAACATTCGTAGAGTTCGATATAATTTTTTTAATTTACGCTAATTGAGTTCCAACTTCGTTTTTTACTTTTTATATGTAGCGAAGTTTATCAACATTCGTAGAGTTCGTTATGATTTCTTTAATTTGACGCTAATTGAGTTCCAACTTCGTTTTTTACTTTTTATATGTAGCGAAGTTTATCAACATTCGTAGAGTTCGTTATAATTTCTTTAATTTGACGCTAATTGAGTTCCAACTTCGTTTTTTACTTTTTATTTGTAGCGATGTTTATCAACATTCGTAGAGTTCGTTATGATTTCTTTAATTTGTCGTTAATTGAGTTCCAACTTCGTTTTTTACTTTTTATATGTAGCGAAGTTTATCAACATTCGTAGAGTTCGTTATAATTTCTTTAATTTGACGCTAATTGAGTTCCAACTTCGTTTTTTACTTTTTATATGTAGCGAAGTTTATCAACATTTGTATATTTCGTTGTTATTTCTTTAATTTGACGCTAATTGTGTTCCAACATCGTTTTTTACTTTTTATATGTGGCGAAGTTTATCAACATTCGTATAGTTCGTTATAATTTCTTTAATTTGACGCTAATTGAGTTCCAACTACGTTTTTTACTTTTTATATGTAGCGAAGTTTATCAACATTCGTATATTTCGTTATAATTTCTTTAATTTGACGCTTATTGAGTTCCAACTTCGTTTTTTACTTTTTATATGTAGCGATGTTTATCAACATTCGTAGAGTTCCTTATAATTTCTTTAATTTGACGCTAATTGAGTTCCAACTTCGTTTTTTACTTTTTATATGTAGCGATGTTTATCAACATTCGTAGAGTTCGTTATGATTTCTTTAATTTGACGTTAATTGAGTTCCAACTTCGTTTTTTACTTTTTATATGTAGCGAAGTTTATCAACATTCGTAGAGTTCGTTATAATTTCTTTAATTTGACGCTAATTGAGTTCCAACTTCGTTTTTTACTTTTTATATGTAGCGAAGTTTATCAACATTCGTATATTTCGTTGGAATTTCTTTAATTTGACGCTAATTGTGTTCCAACATCGTTTTTTACTTTTTATATGTGGCGAAGTTTATCAACATTCGTAGAGTTCGTTATAATTTCTTTAATTTGACGCTAATTGAGTTCCAACTACGTTTTTTACTTTTTATATGTAGCGAAGTTTATCAACATTCGTAGAGTTCGTTATAATTTCTTTAATTTGACGCTAATTGAGTTCCAACTTCGTTTTTTACTTTTTATATGTAGCGAAGTTTATCAACATTCGTAGAGTTCGTTATAATTTCTTTAATTTGACGCTAATTGAGTTCAAACTTCGTTTTTTACTTTTTTTTATGTAACGAAGTTTATCTACATTCGTAGAGTTCGTTATGATTTCTTTAATTTGACGCTAATTGAGTTCCAACTTCGTTTTTTACTTTTTATATGTAGCGAAGCTTATCAACATTCGTAGAGTTCGTTATAATTTCTTTAATTTGACGCTAATTGAGTTCCAACTTCGTTTTTTACTTTTTATATGTAGCGAAGTTTATCAACATTCGTAGAGTTCGATATAATTTTTTTAATTTACGCTAATTGAGTTCCAACTTCGTTTTTTACTTTTTATATGTAGCGAAGTTTATCAACATTCGTAGAGTTCGTTATGATTTCTTTAATTTGACGCTAATTGAGTTCCAACTTCGTTTTTTACTTTTTATATGTAGAGAAGTTTATCAACATTCGTAGAGTTCGTTATATTTTCTTTAATTTGACGCTAATTGAGTCCCAACTTCGTTTTCTACTTTTTATATGTAGCGAAGTTTATCAACATTCGTAGAGTTCGTTATAATTTCTTTAATTTGACGCTAATTGAGTTCCAACTTCGTTTTTTACTTTTTATATGTAACGAAGTTTATCTACATTCGTAGAGTTCGTTATAATTTCTTTAATTTGACGCTAATTGAGTTCCAACTTCGTTTTTTACTTTTTATATGTAGCGAAGTTTATCTACATTCGTAGAGTTCGTTATGATTTCTTTAATTTGACGCTAATTGAGTTCCAACTTCGTTTTTTACTTTTTATATGTAGCGATGTTTATCCACATTTGTATATTTCGTTATAATTTCTTTAATTTGACGCTAATTGAGTTCCAACTTCGTTTTTTACTTTATATATGTAGCGAAGTTTATCAACATTCGTATATTTCGTTATAATTTCTTTAATTTGACGCTTATTGAGTTCCAACTTCGTTTTTTACTTTTTATATGTAGCGATGTTTATCAACATTCGTAGAGTTCCTTATAATTTCTTTAATTTGACGCTAATTGAGTTCCAACTTCGTTTTTTACTTTTTATATGTAGCGAAGTTTATCAACATTCGTATATTTCGTTATAATTTCTTTAATTTGACGCTAATTGAGTTCCAACTTCGTTTTTTACTTTTTTTATGCAGCGATGTTTATCGTCATTCGTATATTTCGTTATAATTTCTTTAATTTGACGCTTATTGAGTTCCAACTTCGTTTTTTACTTTTTATATGTAGCGATGTTTATCCACATCTGTATATTTCGTTATAATTTCTTTAATTTGACGCTAATTGAGTTCCAACTTCGTTTTTTACTTTTTATATGTAGCGAAGCTTATCAACAGTCGTAGAGTTCGTTATAATTTCTTTAATTTGACGCTAATTGAGTTCCAACTTCGTTTTTTACTTTTTATATGTAGCGAAGTTTATCAACATTCGTAGAGTTCGATATAATTTTTTTAATTTACGCTAATTGAGTTCCAACTTCGTTTTTTACTTTTTATATGTAGCGAAGTTTATCAACATTCGTAGAGTTCGTTATGATTACTTTAATTTGACGCTAATTGAGTTCCAACTTCGTTTTTTACTTTTTATATGTAGCGAAGTTTATCAACATTCGTAGAGTTCGTTATATTTTCTTTAATTTGACGCTA
This sequence comes from Uropetala carovei, assembly GCA_036926305.1. Taxonomy (NCBI): domain Eukaryota; kingdom Metazoa; phylum Arthropoda; class Insecta; order Odonata; family Petaluridae; genus Uropetala; species Uropetala carovei. Next base: position 3,662,737 of record JAXCHB010000242.1, on the reverse strand, counting down.
ATTGAGTCCCAACTTCGTTTTTTACTTTTTATATGTAGCGAAGTTTATCAACATTCGTAGAGTTCGTTATAATTTCTTTAATTTGACGCTAATTGAGTTCCAACCTCGTTTTTTACTTTTTATATGTAACGAAGTTTATCTACATTCGTAGAGTTCGTTATGATTTCTTTAATTTGACGCTAATTGAGTTCCAACTTCGTTTTTTACTTTTTATATGTAGCGAAGTTTATCAACATTCGTAGAGTTCGTTATAATTTCTTTAATTTGACGCTAATTGAGTTCCAACTTCGTTTTTTACTTTTTATATGTAGCGAAGTTTATCTACATTCGTAGAGTTCGTTATGATTTCTTTAATTTGACGCTAATTGAGTTCCAACTTCGTTTTTTACTTTTTATATGTAGCGATGTTTATCCACATTTGTATATTTCGTTATAATTTCTTTAATTTTACGCTAATTGAGTTCCAACTTCGTTTTTTACTTTTTATATGTAGCGAAGTTTATCAACATTCGTATATTTCGTTATAATTTCTTTAATTTGACGCTGATTGAGTTCCAACTTCGTTTTTTACTTTTTATATGTAGCGATGTTTATCCACATTTGTATATTTCGTTATAATTTCTTTAATTTGACGCTAATTGAGTTCCAACTTCGTTTTTTACTTTTTATATGTAGCGAAGTTTATCAACATTCGTATATTTCGTTATAATTTCTTTAATTTGACGCTTATTGAGTTCCAACTTCGTTTTTTACTTTTTATATGTAGCGATGTTTATCAACATTCGTAGAGTTCCTTATAATTTCTTTAATTTGACGCTAATTGAGTTCCAACTTCGTTTTTTACTTTTTATATGTAGCGAAGTTTATCAACATTCGTATATTTCGTTATAATTTCTTTAATTTGACGCTAATTGAATTCCAACTTCGTTTTTTACTTTTTTTATGCAGCGATGTTTATCAACATTCGTAGAGTTCGTTATAATTTCTTTAATTTGACGCTAATTGAGTTCCAACTTCGTTTTTTACTTTTTATATGTAGCGATGTTTATCAACATTCGTAGAGTTCGTTATGATTTCTTTAATTTGACGTTAATTGAGTTCCAACTTCGTTTTTTACTTTTTATATGTAGCGAAGTTTATCAACATTCGTAGAGTTCGTTATAATTTCTTTAATTTGACGCTAATTGAGTTCCAACTTCGTTTTTTACTTTTTATATGTAGCGAAGTTTATCAACATTCGTATATTTCGTTGTAATTTCTTTAATTTGACGCTAATTGAGTTCCAACTTCGTTTTTTACTTTTTATATGTGGCGAAGTTTATCAACATTCGTAGAGTTCATTATAATTTCTTTAATTTGACGCTAATTGAGTTCCAACTACGTTTTTTACTTTTTATATGTAGCGAAGTTTATCAACATTCGTAGAGTTCGTTATAATTTCTTTAATTTGACGCTAATTGAGTTCCAACTTCGTTTTTTACTTTTTATATGTAGCGAAGTTTATCAACATTCGTAGAGTTCGTTATAATTTCTTTAATTTGACGCTAATTGAGTTCAAACTTCGTTTTTTACTTTTTATATGTAACGAAGTTTATCTACATTCGTAGAGTTCGTTATGATTTCTTTAATTTGACGCTAATTGAGTTCCAACTTCGTTTTTTACTTTTTATATGTAGCGAAGCTTATCAACATTCGTAGAGTTCGTTATAATTTCCTTAATTTGACGCTAATTGAGTTCCAACTTCGTTTTTTACTTTTTATATGTAGCGAAGTTTATCAACATTCGTAGAGTTCGTTATAATTTCTTTAATTTGACGCTAATTGAGTTCCAACTTCGTTTTTTACTTTTTATATGTAGCGAAGTTTATCTACATTCGTAGAGTTCGTTATGATTTCTTTAATTTGACGCTAATTGAGTTCCAACTTCGTTTTTTACTTTTTATATGTAGCGATGTTTATCCACATTTGTATATTTCGTTATAATTTCTTTAATTTGACGCTAATTGAGTTCCAACTTCGTTTTTTACTTTTTATATGTAGCGAAGTTTATCAACATTCGTATATTTCGTTATAATTTCTTTAATTTGACGCTGATTGAGTTCCAACTTCGTTTTTTACTTTTTATATGTTGCGATGTTTAACCACATTTGTATATTTCGTTATAATTTCTTTAATTTGACGCTAATTGAGTTCCAACTTCGTTTTTTACTTTTTATATGTAGCGAAGTTTATCAACATTCGTATATTTCGTTATAATTTCTTTAATTTGACGCTTATTGAGTTCCAACTTCGTTTTTTACTTTTTATATGTAGCGATGTTTATCAACATTCGTAGAGTTCCTTATAATTTCTTTAATTTGACGCTAATTGAGTTCCAACTTCGTTTTTTACTTTTTATATGTAGCGATGTTTATCAACATTCGTAGAGTTCGTTATGATTTCTTTAATTTGACGTTAATTGAGTTCCAACTTCGTTTTTTACTTTTTATATGTAGCGAAGTTTATCAACATTCGTAGAGTTCGTTATAATTTCTTTAATTTGACGCTAATTGAGTTCCAACTTCGTTTTTTACTTTTTATATGTAGCGAAGTTTATCAACATTCGTATATTTCGTTGTAATTTCTTTAATTTGACGCTAATTGTATTCCAACATCGTTTTTTACTTTTTATATGTGGCGAAGTTTATCAACATTCGTAGAGTTCGTTATAATTTCTTTAATTTGACGCTAATTGAGTTCCAACTACGTTTTTTACTTTTTATATGTAGCGAAGTTTATCAACATTCGTAGAGTTCGTTATAATTTCTTTAATTTGACGCTAATTGAGTTCCAACTTCGTTTTTTACTTTTTATATGTAGCGAAGTTTATCAACATTCGTAGAGTTCGTTATAATTTCTTTAATTTGACGCTAATTGAGTTCAAACTTCGTTTTTTACTTTTTATATGTAACGAAGTTTATCTACATTCGTAGAGTTCGTTATGATTTCTTTAATTTGACGCTAATTGAGTTCCAACTTCGTTTTTTACTTTTTATATGTAGCGAAGCTTATCAACATTCGTAGAGTTCGTTATAATTTCTTTAATTTGACGCTAATTGAGTTCCAACTTCGTTTTTTACTTTTTATATGTAGCGAAGTCTATCAACATTCGTAGAGTTCGATATAATTTTTTTAATTTACGCTAATTGAGTTCCAACTTCGTTTTTTACTTTTTATATGTAGCGAAGTTTATCAACATTCGTAGAGTTCGTTATGATTTCTTTAATTTGACGCTAATTGAGTTCCAACTTCGTTTTTTACTTTTTATATGTAGCGAAGTTTATCAACATTCGTAGAGTTCGTTATATTTTCTTTAATTTGACGCTAATTGAGTCCCAACTTCGTTTTTTACTTTTTATATGTAGCGAAGTTTATCAACATTCGTAGAGTTCGTTATAATTTCTTTAATTTGACGCTAATTGAGTTCCAACTTCGTTTTTTACTTTTTATATGTAACGAAGTTTATCTACATTCGTAGAGTTCGTTATGATTTCTTTAATTTGACGCTAATTGAGTTCCAACTTCGTTTTTTACTTTTTATATGTAGCGAAGTTTATCAACATTCGTAGAGTTCGTTATAATTTCTTTAATTTGACGCTAATTGAGTTCCAACTTCGTTTTTTACTTTTTATATGTAGCGAAGTTTATCTACATTCGTAGAGTTCGTTATGATTTCTTTAATTTGACGCTAATTGAGTTCCAACTTCGTTTTTTACTTTTTATATGTAGCGATGTTTATCCACATTTGTATATTTCGTTATAATTTCTTTAATTTGACGCTAATTGAGTTCCAACTTCGTTTTTTACTTTTTATATGTAGCGAAGTTTATCAACATTCGCATATTTCGTTATAATTTCTTTAATTTGACGCTTATTGAGTTCCAACTTCGTTTTTTACTTTTTATATGTAGCGATGTTTATCAACATTCGTAGAGTTCCTTATAATTTCTTTAATTTGACGCTAATTGAGTTCCAACGTCGTTTTTTACTTTTTATATGTAGCGAAGTTTATCAACATTCGTAGAGTTCGTTATAATTTCTTTAATTTGACGCTAATTGAGTTCCAACTTCGTATTTTACTTTTTTTATGCAGCGATGTTTATCAACATTCGTATATTTCGTTATAATTTCTTTAATTTGACGCTTATTGAGTTCCAACTTCGTTTTTTACTTTTTATATGTAGCGAAGTTTATCAACATTCGTAGAGTTCCTTATAATTTCTTTAATTTGACGCTAATTGAGTTCCAACTTCGTTTTTTACTTTTTATATGTAGCGAAGCTTATCAACATTCGTAGAGTTCGTTATAATTTCTTTAATTTGACGCTAATTGAGTTCCAACTTCGTTTTTTACTTTTTATATGTAGCGAAGTTTATCAACATTCGTAGAGTTCGATATAATTTTTTTAATTTACGCTAATTGAGTTCCAACTTCGTTTTTTACTTTTTATATGTAGCGAAGTTTATCAACATTCGTAGAGTTCGTTATGATTTCTTTAATTTGACGCTAATTGAGTTCCAACTTCGTTTTTTACTTTTTATATGTAGCGAAGTTTATCAACATTCGTAGAGTTCGTTATATTTTCTTTAATTTGACGCTAATTGAGTCCCAACTTCGTTTTTTACTTTTTATATGTAGCGAAGTTTATCAACATTCGTAGAGTTCGTTATAATTTCTTTAATTTGACGCTAATTGAGTTCCAACTTCGTTTTTTACTTTTTATATGTAACGAAGTTTATCTACATTCGTAGAGTTCGTTATGATTTCTTTAATTTGACGCTAATTGAGTTCCAACTTCGTTTTTTACTTTTTATATGTAGCGAAGTTTATCAACATTCGTAGAGTTCGTTATAATTTCTTTAATTTGACGCTAATTGAGTTCCAACTTCGTTTTTTACTTTTTATATGTAGCGAAGTTTATCAACATTCGTAGAGTTCGTTATAATTTCTTTAATTTGACGCTAATTGAGTTCCAACTTCGTTTTTTACTTTTTATATGTAGCGAAGTTTATCAACATTCGTAGAGTTCGTTATAATTTCTTTAATTTGACGCTAATTGAGTTCCAACTTCGATTTTTACTTTTTATATGTAGCGAAGTTTATCAACATTCGTAGAGTTCGTTATAATTTCTTTAATTTGACGCTAATTGAGTTCCAACTTCGTTTTTTACTTTTTATATGTAGCGAAGTTTATCAACATTCGTAGAGTTCGTTATAATTTCTTTAATTTGACGCTAATTGAGTTCCAACTTCGTTTTTTACTTTTTATATGTAGCGAAGTTTATAAACATTCGTAGAGTTCGTTATAATTTCTTTAATTTGACGCTAATTGAGTTCCAACTTCGTTTTTTACTTTTTATATGTAGCGAAGTTTATCAACATTCGTAGAGTTCGTTATAATTTCTTTAATTTGACGCTAATTGAGTTCCAACTTCGTTTTTTACTTTTTATATGTAGCGAAGTTTATCAACATTCGTAGAGTTCGTTATAATTTCTTTAATTTGACGCTAATTGAGTTCCAACTTCTTTTTTACTTTTTATATGTAGCGAAGTTTATCAACATTCGTAGAGTTCGTTATAATTTTTTTAATTTGACGCTAATTGAGTTCCAACTTCGTTTTTTACTTTTTATATGTAGCGAAGTTTATCAACATTCGTAGAGTTCGTTATAATTTCTTTAATTTGACGCTAATTGAGTTCCAACTTCGTTTTTTACTTTTTATATGTAGCGAAGTTTATCAACATTCGTAGAGTTCGTTATAATTTCTTTAATTTGACGCTAATTGAGTTCCAACTTCGTTTTTTACTTTTTATATGTAGCGAAGTTTATCAACATTCGTAGAGTTCGTTATAATTTCTTTAATTTGACGCTAATTGAGTTCCAACTTCGTTTTTTACTTTTTATATGTAGCGAACTTTATCAACATTCGTAGAGTTCGTTATAATTTCTTTAATTTGACGCTAATTGAGTCCAACTTCGTTTTTTAACTTTTATATGTAGCGAAGTTTATCAACATTCGTAGAGTTCGTTATAATTTCTTTAATTTGACGCTAATTGAGTTCCAACTTCGTATTTTACTTTTTATATGTAACGAAGTTTATCTACATTCGTAGAGTTCGTTATGATTTCTTTAATTTGACGCTAATTGAGTTCCAACTTCGTTTTTTACTTTTTATATGTAGCGATGTTTATCAACATTCGTATATTTCGTTATACTTTCTGTAATTTGACGCTAATTGAGTTCCAACTTCGTTTTTTACTTTTTATATGTAGCGAAGTTTATCAACATTCGTAGAGTTCGTTGTAATTTCTTTAATTTGACTCTAATTGAGTTCCAACTTCGTTTTTTACTTTTTATATGTAGCGAAGTTTATCAACATTCGTAGAGTTCGTTATAATTTCTTTAATTCGACGCTAATTGAGTTCCAACTTCGTTTTTTACTTTTTATATGTAGCGAATTTTATCAACATTCGTAGAGTTCGTTATAATTTCTTTAATTTGACGCTAATTGAGTTCCAACTTCGTTTTTTACTTTTTATATGTAGCGAAGTTTATCAACATTCGTAGAGTTCGTTATAATTTCTTTAATTTGACGCTAATTGAGTTCCAACTTCGTTTTTTACTTTTTATATGTAGCGAAGTTTATCAACATTCGTAGAGTTCGTTATAATTTCTTTAATTTGACGCTAATTGAGTTCCAATTTCCTTTTTTACTTTTTATATGTAGCGACGTTTATCAACATTCGTAGAGTTCGTTATAATTTCTTTAATTTGACGCTAATTGAGTTCCAACTTCGTTTTTTACTTTTTATATGTAGCGATGTTTATCAGCATTCGTAGAGTTCGTTATAATTTCTTTAATTCGACGCTAATTGAGTTCCAACTTCGTTTTTTACTTTTTATATGTAGCGAAGTTTATCAACATTCGTAGCGTTCGTTATGATTTCTTTAATTTGACGCTAATTGAGTCCCAACTTCGTTTTTTACTTTTTATATGTAGCGATGTTTATCAACATTCGTATATTTCGTTATAATTTCTTTAATTTGACGCTAATTGAGTTCCAACTTCGTTTTTTACTTTTTATATGTAGCGAAGTTTATCAACATTCTTAGAGTTCGTTGTAATTTCTTTAATTTGACGCTAGTTGAGTTCCAACTTCTTTTTTACTTTTTATATGTAGCGAAGTTTATCAACATTCGTAGAGTTCGTTATAATTTCTTTAATTTGACGCTAATTGAGTTCCAACTTCGTTTTTTACTTTTTATATGTAACGAAGTTTATCTACATTCGTAGAGTTCGTTATGATTTCTTTAATTTGACGCTAATTGAGTTCCAACTTCGTTTTTTACTTTTTATATGTAGCGATGTTTATCAACATTCGTATATTTCGTTATATTTTCTGTAATTTGACGCTAATTGAGTTCCAACTTCGTTTTTTACTTTTTATATGTAGCGAAGTTTATCAACATTCGTAGAGTTCGTTGTAATTTCTTTAATTTGACTCTAATTGAGTTCCAACTTCGTTTTTTACTTTTTATATGTAGCGAAGTTTATCAACATTCGTAGAGTTCGTTATAATTTCTTTAATTCGACGCTAATTGAGTTCCAACTTCGTTTTTTACTTTTTATATGTAGCGAATTTTATCAACATTCGTAGAGTTCGTTATAATTTCTTTAATTTGACGCTAATTGAGTTCCAACTTCGTTTTTTACTTTTTATATGTAGCGAAGTTTATCAACATTCGTAGAGTTCGTTATAATTTCTTTAATTTGACGCTAATTGAGTTCCAACTTCGTTTTTTACTTTTTATATGTAGCGAAGTTTATCAACATTCGTAGAGTTCGTTATAATTTCTTTAATGTGACGCTAATTGAGTTCCAATTTCCTTTTTTACTTTTTATATGTAGCGACGTTTATCAACATTCGTAGAGTTCGTTATAATTTCTTTAATTTGACGCTAATTGAGTTCCAACTTCGTTTTTTACTTTTTATATGTAGCGATGTTTATCAGCATTCGTAGAGTTCGTTATAATTTCTTTAATTCGACGCTAATTGAGTTCCAACTTCGTTTTTTACTTTTTATATGTAGCGAAGTTTATCAACATTCGTAGCGTTCGTTATGATTTCTTTAATTTGACGCTAATTGAGTCCCAACTTCGTTTTTTACTTTTTATATGTAGCGATGTTTATCAACATTCGTATATTTCGTTAAAATTTCTTTAATTTGACGCTAATTGAGTTCCAACTTCGTTTTTTACTTTTTATATGTAGCGAAGTTTATCAACATTCTTAGAGTTCGTTGTAATTTCTTTAATTTGACGCTAGTTGAGTTCCAACTTCGTTTTTTACTTTTTATATGTAGCTATGTTTATCCACATTCGTAGAGTTCGTTATAATTTCTTTAATTTGACGCTAATTGAGTTCCAACTTCGTTTTTTACTTTTTATATGTAGCGAAGTTTATCATCATTCGTATATTTCGTTGTAATTTATTTAATTTGACGCTAATTGAGTTCCAACTTCGTTTTTTACTTTTTATATGTAGCGATGTTTATCAACATTCGTAGAGTTCGTTATGATTTCTTTAATTTGACGTTAATTGAGTTCCAACTTCGTTTTTTACTTTTTATATGTAGCGAAGTTTATCAACATTCGTAGAGTTCGCTATAATTTCTTTAATTTGACGCTAATTGAGTTCCAACTTCGTTTTTTACTTTTTATATGTAGCGAAGTTTATCAACATTCGTATATTTCGTTGTAATTTCTTTAATTTGACGCTAATTGAGTTCCAACTTCGTTTTTTACTTTTTATATGTGGCGAAGTTTATCAACATTCGTAGAGTTCGTTATAATTTCTTTAATTTGACGCTAATTGAGTTCCAACTACGTTTTTTACTTTTTATATGTAGCGAAGTTTATCAACATTCGTAGAGTTCGTTATAATTTCTTTAATTTGACGCTAATTGAGTTCCAACTTCGTTTTTTACTTTTTATATGTAGCGAAGTTTATCAACATTCGTAGAGTTCGTTATAATTTCTTTAATTTGACGCTAATTGAGTTCAAACTTCGTTTTTTTACTTTTTATATGTAACGAAGTTTATCTACATTCGTAGAGTTCGTTATGATTTCTTTAATTTGACGCTAATTGAGTTCCAACTTCGTTTTTTACTTTTTATATGTAGCGAAGCTTATCAACATTCGTAGAGTTCGTTATAATTTCTTTAATTTGACGCTAATTGAGTTCCAACTTCGTTTTTTACTTTTTATATGTAGCGAAGTTTATCAACATTCGTAGAGTTCGATATAATTTTTTTAATTTACGCTAATTGAGTTCCAACTTCGTTTTTTACTTTTTATATGTAGCGAAGTTTATCAACATTCGTAGAGTTCGTTATGATTTCTTTAATTTGACGCTAATTGAGTTCCAACTTCGTTTTTTACTTTTTATATGTAGCGAAGTTTATCAACATTCGTAGAGTTCGTTATATTTTCTTTAATTTGACGCTAATTGAGTCCCAACTTCGTTTTTTACTTTTTATATGTAGCGAAGTTTATCAACATTCGTAGAGTTCGTTATAATTTCTTTAATTTGACGCTAATTGAGTTCCAACTTCGTTTTTTACTTTTTATATGTAACGAAGTTTATCTACATTCGTAGAGTTCGTTATGATTTCTTTAATTTGACGCTAATTGAGTTCCAACTTCGTTTTTTACTTTTTATATGTAGCGAAGTTTATCAACATTCGTAGAGTTCGTTATAATTTCTTTAATTTGACGCTAATTGAGTTCCAACTTCGTTTTTTACTTTTTATTTGTAGCGATGTTTATCAACATTCGTAGAGTTCGTTATGATTTCTTTAATTTGTCGTTAATTGAGTTCCAACTTCGTTTTTTACTTTTTATATGTAGCGAAGTTTATCAACATTCGTAGAGTTCGTTATAATTTCTTTAATTTGACGCTAATTGAGTTCCAACTTCGTTTTTTACTTTTTATATGTAGCGAAGTTTATCAACATTTGTATATTTCGTTGTTATTTCTTTAATTTGACGCTAATTGTGTTCCAACATCGTTTTTTACTTTTTATATGTGGCGAAGTTTATCAACATTCGTAGAGTTCGTTATAATTTCTTTAATTTGACGCTAATTGAGTTCCAACTACGTTTTTTACTTTTTATATGTAGCGAAGTTTATCAACATTCGTAGAGTTCGTTATAATTTCTTTAATTTGACGCTAATTGAGTTCCAACTTCGTTTTTTACTTTTTATATGTAGCGAAGTTTATCAACATTCGTAGAGTTCGTTATAATTTCTTTAATTTGACGCTAATTGAGTTCAAACTTCGTTTTTTACTTTTTATATGTAACGAAGTTTATCTACATTCGTAGAGTTCGTTATGATTTCTTTAATTTGACGCTAATTGAGTTCCAACTTCGTTTTTTACTTTTTATATGTAGCGAAGCTTATCAACATTCGTAGAGTTCGTTATAATTTCTTTAATTTGACGCTAATTGAGTTCCAACTTCGTTTTTTACTTTTTATATGTAGCGAAGTTTATCAACATTCGTAGAGTTCGATATAATTTTTTTAATTTACGCTAATTGAGTTCCAACTTCGTTTTTTACTTTTTATATGTAGCGAAGTTTATCAACATTCGTAGAGTTCGTTATGATTTCTTTAATTTGACGCTAATTGAGTTCCAACTTCGTTTTTTACTTTTTATATGTAGCGAAGTTTATCAACATTCGTAGAGTTCGTTATATTTTCTTTAATTTGACGCTAATTGAGTCCCAACTTCGTTTTTTACTTTTTATATGTAGCGAAGTTTATCAACATTCGTAGAGTTCGTTATAATTTCTTTAATTTGACGCTAATTGAGTTCCAACTTCGTTTTTTACTTTTTATATGTAACGAAGTTTATCTACATTCGTAGAGTTCGTTATGATTTCTTTAATTTGACGCTAATTGAGTTCCAACTTCGTTTTTTACTTTTTATATGTAGCGAAGTTTATCAACATTCGTAGAGTTCGTTATAATTTCTTTAATTTGACGCTAATTGAGTTCCAACTTCGTTTTTTACTTTTTATATGTAGCGAAGTTTATCTACATTCGTAGAGTTCGTTATGATTTCTTTAATTTGACGCTAATTGAGTTCCAACTTCGTTTTTTACTTTTTATATGTAGCGATGTTTATCCACATTTGTATATTTCGTTATAATTTCTTTAATTTGACGCTAATTGAGTTCCAACTTCGTTTTTTACTTTTTATATGTAGCGAAGTTTATCAACATTCGCATATTTCGTTATAATTTCTTTAATTTGACGCTTATTGAGTTCCAACTTCGTTTTTTACTTTTTATATGTAGCGATGTTTATCAACATTCGTAGAGTTCCTTATAATTTCTTTAATTTGACGCTAATTGAGTTCCAACTTCGTTTTTTACTTTTTATATGTAGCGAAGTTTATCAACATTCGTATATTTCGTTATAATTTCTTTAATTTGACGCTAATTGAGTTCCAACTTCGTATTTTACTTTTTTTATGCAGCGATGTTTATCAACATTCGTATATTTCGTTATAATTTCTTTAATTTGACGCTTATTGAGTTCCAACTTCGTTTTTTACTTTTTATATGTAGCGATGTTGATCAACATTCGTAGAGTTCCTTATAATTTCTTTAATTTGACGCTAATTGAGTTCCAACTTTGTTTTTTACTTTTTATATGTAGCGAAGCTTATCAACATTCGTAGAGTTCGTTATAATTTCTTTAATTTGACGCTAATTGAGTTCCAACTTCGTTTTTTACTTTTTATATGTAGCGAAGTTTATCAACATTCGTAGAGTTCGATATAATTTTTTTAATTTACGCTAATTGAGTTCCAACTTCGTTTTTTACTTTTTATATGTAGCGAAGTTTATCAACATTCGTAGAGTTCGTTATGATTTCTTTAATTTGACGCTAATTGAGTTCCATCTTCGTTTTTTACTTTTTATATGTAGCGAAGTTTATCAACATTCGTAGAGTTCGTTATATTTTCTTAAATTTGACGCTAATTGAGTCCCAACTTCGTTTTTTACTTTTTATATGTAGCGAAGTTTATCAACATTCGTAGAGTTCGTTATAATTTCTTTAATTTGACGCTAATTGAGTTCCAACTTCGTTTTTTACTTTTTATATGTAACGAAGTTTATCTACATTCGTAGAGTTCGTTATGATTTCTTTAATTTGACGCTAATTGAGTTCCAACTTCGTTTTTTACTTTTTATATGTAGCGAAGTTTATCAACATTCGTAGAGTTCGTTATAATTTCTTTAATTTGACGCTAATTGAGTTCCAACTTCGTTTTTTACTTTTTATATGTAGCGAAGTTTATCTACATTCGTAGAGTTCGTTATGATTTCTTTAATTTGACGCTAATTGAGTTCCAACTTCGTTTTTTACTTTTTATATGTAGCGATCTTTATCCACATTTGTATATTTCGTTATAATTTCTTTAATTTGACGCTAATTGAGTTCCAACTTCGTTTTTTACTTTTTATATGTAGCGAAGTTTATCAACATTCGTATATTTCGTTATAATTTCTTTAATTTGACGCTGATTGAGTTCCAACTTCTTTTTTTACTTTTTATATGTAGCGATGTTTATCCACATTTGTATATTTCGTTATAATTTCTTTAATTTGACGCTAATTGAGTTCCAACTTCGTTTTTTACTTTTTATATGTAGCGAAGTTTATCAACATTCGTATATTTCGTTATAATTTCTTTAATTTGACGCTTATTGAGTTTCAACTTCGTTTTTTACTTTTTATATGTAGCGATGTTTATCAACATTCGTAGAGTTCCTTATAATTTCTTTAATTTGACGCTTATTGAGTTCCAACTTCGTTTTTTACTTTTTATATGTAGCGAAGTTTATCAACATTCGTATATTTCGTTATAATTTCTTTAATTTGACGCTAATTGAGTTCCAACTTCGTTTTTTACTTTTTTTATGCAGCGATGTTTATCAACATTCGTATATTTCGTTATAATTTCTTTAATTTGACGCTTATTGAGTTCCAACTTCGTTTTTTACTTTTTATATGTAGCGATGTTTATCAACATTCGTAGAGTTCGTTATGATTTCTTTAATTTGACGTTAATTGAGTTCCAACTTCGTTTTTTACTTTTTATATGTAGCGAAGTTTATCAACATTCGTAGAGTTCGTTATAATTTCTTTAATTTGACGCTAATTGAGTTCCAACTTCGTTTTTTACTTTTTATATGTAGCGAAGTTTATCAACATTCGTATATTTCGTTGTAATTTCTTTAATTTGACGCTAATTGAGTTCCAACTTCGTTTTTTACTTTTTATATGTGGCGAAGTTTATCAACATTCGTAGAGTTCGTTATAATTTCTTTAATTTGACGCTAATTGAGTTCCAACTACGTTTTTTACTTTTTATATGTAGCGAAGTTTATCAACATTCGTAGAGTTCGTTATAATTTCTTTAATTTGACGCTAATTGAGTTCCAACTTCGTTTTTTACTTTTTATATGTAGCGAAGTTTATCAACATTCGTAGAGTTCGTTATAATTTCTTTAATTAGACGCTAATTGAGTTCAAACTTCGTTTTTTACTTTTTATATGTAACGAAGTTTATCTACATTCGTAGAGTTCGTTATGATTTCTTTAATTTGACGCTAATTGAGTTCCAACTTCGTTTTTTACTTTTTATATGTAGCGAAGCTTATCAACATTCGTAGAGTTCGTTATAATTTCTTTAATTTGACGCTAATTGAGTTCCAACTTCGTTTTTTACTTTTTATATGTAGCGAAGTTTATCAACATTCGTAGAGTTCGATATAATTTTTTTAATTTACGCTAATTGAGTTCCAACTTCGTTTTTTACTTTTTATATGTAGCGAAGTTTATCAACATTCGTAGAGTTCGTTATGATTTCTTTAATTTGACGCTAATTGAGTTCCAACTTCGTTTTTTACTTTTTATATGTAGCGAAGTTTATCAACATTCGTATATTTCGTTGTAATTTCTTTAATTTGACGCTAATTGAGTCCCAACTTCGTTTTTTACTTTTTATATGTAGCGAAGTTTATCAACATTCGTAGAGTTCGTTATAATTTCTTTAATTTGACGCTAATTGAGTTCCAACTTCGTTTTTTACTTTTTATATGTAACGAAGTTTATCTACATTCGTAGAGTTCGTTATGATTTCTTTAATTTGACGCTAATTGAGTTCCAACTTCGTTTTTTACTTTTTATATGTAGCGAAGTTTATCAACATTCGTAGAGTTCGTTATAATTTCTTTAATTTAACGCTAATTGACTTCCAACTTCGTTTTTTACTTTTTATATGTAGCGAAGTTTATCTACATTCGTAGAGTTCGTTATGATTTCTTTAATTTGACGCTAATTGAGTTCCAACTTCGTTTTTTACTTTTTATATGTAGCGATGTTTATCCACATTTGTATATTTCGTTATAATTTCTTTAATTTGACGCTAATTGAGTTCCAACTTCGTTTTTTACTTTTTATATGTAGCGAAGTTTATCAACATTCGTATATTTCGTTATAATTTCTTTAATTTGACGCTGATTGAGTTCCAACGTCGTTTTTTACTTTTTATATGTAGCGATGTTTATCCACATTTGTATATTTCGTTATAATTTCTTTAATTTGACGCTAATTGAGTTCCAACTTCGTTTTTTACTTTTTATATGTAGCGATGTTTATCAACATTCGTAGAGTTCCTTATAATTTCTTTAATTTGACGCTAATTGAGTTCCAACTTCGTTTTTTACTTTTAATATGTAGCGATGTTTATCAACATTCGTAGAGTTCGTTATGATTTCTTTAATTTGACGTTAATTGAGTTCCAACTTCGTTTTTTACTTTTTATATGTAGCGAAGTTTATCAACATTCGTAGAGTTCGTTATAATTTCTTTAATTTGACGCTAATTGAGTTCCAACTTCGTTTTTTACTTTTTATATGTAGCGAAGTTTATCAACATTCGTATATTTCGTTGTAATTTCTTTAATTTGACGCTAATTGTGTTCCAACTTCGTTTTTTACTTTTTATATGTGGCGAAGTTTATCAACATTCGTAGAGTTCGTTATAATTTCTTTAATTTGACGCTAATTGAGTTCCAACTACGTTTTTTACTTTTTATATGTAGCGAAGTTTATCAACATTCGTAGAGTTCGTTATAATTTCTTTAATTTGACGCTAATTGAGTTCCAACTTCGTTTTTTACTTTTTATATGTAGCGAAGTTTATCAACATTCGTAGAGTTCGTTATAATTTCTTTAATTTGACGCTAATTGAGTTCAAACTTCGTTTTTTACTTTTTATATGTAACGAAGTTTATCTACATTCGTAGAGTTCGTTATGATTTCTTTAATTTGACGCTAATTGAGTTCCAACTTCGTTTTTTACTTTTTATATGTAGCGAAGCTTATCAACATTCGTAGAGTTCGTTATAATTTCTTTAATTTGACGCTAATTGAGTTCCAACTTCGTTTTTTACTTTTTATATGTAGCGAAGTTTATCAACATTCGTAGAGTTCGATATAATTTTTTTAATTTACGCTAATTGAGTTTCAACTTCGTTTTTTACTTTTTATATGTAGCGAAGTTTATCAACATTCGTAGAGTTCGTTATGATTTCTTTAATTTGACGCTAATTGAGTTCCAACTTCGTTTTTTACTTTTTATATGTAGCGAAGTTTATCAACATTCGTAGAGTTCGTTATATTTTCTTTAATTTGACGCTAATTGAGTCCCAACTTCGTTTTTTACTTTTTATATGTAGCGAAGTTTATCAACATTCGTAGAGTTCGTTATAATTTCTTTAATTTGACGCTAATTGAGTTCCAACTTCGTTTTTTACTTTTTATATGTAACGAAGTTTATCTACATTCGTAGAGTTCGTTATGATTTCTTTAATTTGACGCTAATTGAGTTCCAACTTCGTTTTTTACTTTTTATATGTAGCGAAGTTTATCAACATTCGTAGAGTTCGTTATAATTTCTTTAATTTGACGCTAATTGATTTCCAACTTCGTTTTTTACTTTTTATATGTAGCGAAGTTTATCTACATTCGTAGAGTTCGTTTTGATTTCTTTAATTTGACGCTAATTGAGTTCCAACTTCGTTTTTTACTTTTTATATGTAGCGATGTTTATCCACATTTGTATATTTCGTTATAATTTCTTTAATTTGACGCTAATTGAGTTCCAACTTCGTTTTTTACTTTTTATATGTAGCGAAGTTTATCAACATTCGTATATTTCGTTATAATTTCTTTAATTTGACGCTGATTGAGTTCCAACTTCGTTTTTTACTTTTTTTATGCAGCGATGTTTATCAACATTCGTATATTTCGTTATAATTTCTTTAATTTGACGCTTATTGAGTTCCAACTTCGTTTTTTACTTTTTATATGTAGCGATGTTTATCCACATTTGTATATTTCGTTATTATTTCTTTAATTTGACGCTAATTGAGTTCCAACTTCGTTTTTTACTTTTTATATGTAGCGAAGCTTATCAACATTCGTAGAGTTCGTTATAATTTCTTTAATTTGACGCTAATTGAGTTCCAACTTCGTTTTTTACTTTTTATATGTAGCGAAGTTTATCAACATTCGTAGAGTTCGATATAATTTTTTTAATTTACGCTAATTGAGTTCCAACTTCGTTTTTTACTTTTTATATGTAGCGAAGTTTATCAACATTCGTAGAGCTCGTTATGATTTCTTTAATTTGACGCTAATTGAGTTCCAACTTCGTTTTTTACTTTTTATATGTAGCGAAGTTTATCAACATTCGTAGAGTTCGTTATATTTTCTTTAATTTGACGCTAATTGAGTCCCAACTTCGTTTTTTACTTTTTATATGTAGCGAAGTTTATCAACATTCGTAGAGTTCGTTATAATTTCTTTAATTTGACGCTAATTGAGTTCCAACTTCGTTTTTTACTTTTTATATGTAACGAAGTTTATCTACATTCGTAGAGTTCGGTATGATTTCTTTAATTTGACGCTAATTGAGTTCCAACTTCGTTTTTTACTTTTTATATGTAGCGAAGTTTATCAACATTCGTAGAGTTCGTTATAATTTCTTTAATTTGACGCTAATTGAGTTCCAACTTCGTTTTTTACTTTTTATATTTAGCGAAGTTTATCTACATTCGTAGAGTTCGTTATGATTTCTTTAATTTGACGCTAATTGAGTTCCAACTTCGTTTTTTACTTTTTATATGTAGCGATGTTTATCCACATTTGTATATTTCGTTATAATTTCTTTAATTTGACGCTTATTGAGTTCCAACTTCGTTTTTTACTTTTTATATGTAGCGATGTTTATCAACATTCGTAGAGTTCGTTATGATTTCTTTAATTTGACGTTAATTGAGTTCCAACTTCGTTTTTTACTTTTTATATGTAGCGAAGTTTATCAACATTCGTAGAGTTCGTTATAATTTCTTTAATTTGACGCTAATTGAGTTCCAACTTCGTTTTTTACTTTTTATATGTAGCGAAGTTTATCAACATTCGTATATTTCGTTGTAATTTCTTTAATTTGACGCTAATTGAGTTCCAACTTCGTTTTTTACTTTTTATATGTGGCGAAGTTTATCAACATTCGTAGAGTTCGTTATAATTTCTTTAATTTGACGCTAATTGAGTTCCAA
Source organism: Uropetala carovei (assembly GCA_036926305.1). Taxonomy (NCBI): domain Eukaryota; kingdom Metazoa; phylum Arthropoda; class Insecta; order Odonata; family Petaluridae; genus Uropetala; species Uropetala carovei. The sequence continues at coordinate 3,644,990 of JAXCHB010000242.1, read as the reverse complement.
CTACGTTTTTTACTTTTTATATGTAGCGAAGTTTATCAACATTCGTAGAGTTCGTTATAATTTCTTTAATTTGACGCTAATTGAGTTCCAACTTCGTTTTTTACTTTTTATATGTAGCGAAGTTTATCAACATTCGTAGAGTTCGTTATAATTTCTTTAATTTGACGCTAATTGAGTTCAAACTTCGTTTTTTACTTTTTATATGTAACGAAGTTTATCTACATTCGTAGAGTTCGTTATGATTTCTTTAATTTGACGCTAATTGAGTTCCAACTTCGTTTTTTACTTTTTATATGTAGCGAAGCTTATCAACATTCGTAGAGTTCGTTATAATTTCTTTAATTTGACGCTAATTGAGTTCCAACTTCGTTTTTTACTTTTTATATGTAGCGAAGTTTATCAACATTCGTAGAGTTCGATATAATTTTTTTAATTTACGCTAATTGAGTTCCAACTTCGTTTTTTACTTTTTATATGTAGCGAAGTTTATCAACATTCGTAGAGTTCGTTATGATTTCTTTAATTTGACGCTAATTGAGTTCCAACTTCGTTTTTTACTTTTTATATGTAGCGAAGTTTATCAACATTCGTATATTTCGTTGTAATTTCTTTAATTTGACGCTAATTGAGTCCCAACTTCGTTTTTTACTTTTTATATGTAGCGAAGTTTATCAACATTCGTAGAGTTCGTTATAATTTCTTTAATTTGACGCTAATTGAGTTCCAACTTCGTTTTTTACTTTTTATATGTAACGAAGTTTATCTACATTCGTAGAGTTCGTTATGATTTCTTTAATTTGACGCTAATTGAGTTCCAACTTCGTTTTTTACTTTTTATATGTAGCGAAGTTTATCAACATTCGTAGAGTTCGTTATAATTTCTTTAATTTAACGCTAATTGACTTCCAACTTCGTTTTTTACTTTTTATATGTAGCGAAGTTTATCTACATTCGTAGAGTTCGTTATGATTTCTTTAATTTGACGCTAATTGAGTTCCAACTTCGTTTTTTACTTTTTATATGTAGCGATGTTTATCCACATTTGTATATTTCGTTATAATTTCTTTAATTTGACGCTAATTGAGTTCCAACTTCGTTTTTTACTTTTTATATGTAGCGATGTTTATCCACATTTGTATATTTCGTTATAATTTCTTTAATTTGACGCTAATTGAGTTCCAACTTCGTTTTTTACTTTTTATATGTAGCGAAGTTTATCAACATTCGTATATTTCGTTATAATTTCTTTAATTTGACGCTGATTGAGTTCCAACTTCGTTTTTTACTTTTTATATGTAGCGATGTTTATCCACATTTGTATATTTCGTTATAATTTCTTTAATTTGACGCTAATTGAGTTCCAACTTCGTTTTTTACTTTTTATATGTAGCGAAGTTTATCAACATTCGTATATTTCGTTATAATTTCTTTAATTTGACGCTTATTGAGTTCCAACTTCGTTTTTTACTTTTTATATGTAGCGATGTTTATCAACATTCGTAGAGTTCCTTATAATTTCTTTAATTTGACGCTAATTGAGTTCCAACTTCGTTTTTTACTTTTTATATGTAGCGATGTTTATCAACATTCGTAGAGTTCGTTATGATTTCTTTAATTTGACGTTAATTGAGTTCCAACTTCGTTTTTTACTTTTTATATGTAGCGAAGTTTATCAACATTCGTAGAGTTCGTTATAATTTCTTTAATTTGACGCTAATTGAGTTCCAACTTCGTTTTTTACTTTTTATATGTAGCGAAGTTTATCAACATTCGTATATTTCGTTGTAATTTCTTTAATTTGACGCTAATTGTGTTCCAACTTCGTTTTTTACTTTTTATATGTGGCGAAGTTTATCAACATTCGTAGAGTTCGTTATAATTTCTTTAATTTGACGCTAATTGAGTTCCAACTACGTTTTTTACTTTTTATATGTAGCGAAGTTTATCAACATTCGTAGAGTTCGTTATAATTTCTTTAGTTTGACGCTAATTGAGTTCCATCTTCGTTTTTTACTTTTTATATGTAGCGAAGTTTATCAACATTCGTAGAGTTCGTTATAATTTCTTTAATTTGACGCTAATTGAGTTCAAACTTCGTTTTTTACTTTTTATATGTAACGAAGTTTATCTACATTCGTAGAGTTCGTTATGATTTCTTTAATTTGACGCTAATTGAGTTCCAACTTCGTTTTTTACTTTTTATATGTAGCGAAGCTTATCAACATTCGTAGAGTTCGTTATAATTTCTTTAATTTGACGCTAATTGAGTTCCAACTTCGTTTTTTACTTTTTATATGTAGCGAAGTTTATCAACATTCGTAGAGTTCGATATAATTTTTTTAATTTACGCTAATTGAGTTCCAACTTCGTTTTTTACTTTTTATATGTAGCGAAGTTTATCAACATTCGTAGAGTTCGTTATGATTTCTTTAATTTGACGCTAATTGAGTTCCAACTTCGTTTTTTACTTTTTATATGTAGCGAAGTTTATCAACATTCGTAGAGTTCGTTATATTTTCTTTAATTTGACGCTAATTGAGTCCCAACTTCGTTTTTTACTTTTTATATGTAGCGAAGTTTATCAACATTCGTAGAGTTCGTTATAATTTCTTTAATTTGACGCTAATTGAGTTCCAACTTCGTTTTTTACTTTTTATATGTAACGAAGTTTATCTACATTCGTAGAGTTCGTTATGATTTCTTTAATTTGACGCTAATTGAGTTCCAACTTCGTTTTTTACTTTTTATATGTAGCGAAGTTTATCAACATTCGTAGAGTTCGTTATAATTTCTTTAATTTGACGCTAATTGATTTCCAACTTCGTTTTTTACTTTTTATATGTAGCGAAGTTTATCTACATTCGTAGAGTTCGTTATGATTTCTTTAATTTGACGCTAATTGAGTTCCAACTTCGTTTTTTACTTTTTATATGTAGCGAAGTTTATCAACATTCGTAGAGTTCGTTATAATTTCTTTAATTTGACGCTAATTGAGTTCAAACTTCGTTTTTTACTTTTTATATGTAACGAAGTTTATCTACATTCGTAGAGTTCGTTATGATTTCTTTAATTTGACGCTGATTGAGTTCCAACTTCGTTTTTTACTTTTTATATGTAGCGATGTTTATCCACATTTGTATATTTCGTTATAATTTCTTTAATTTGACGGTAATTGAGTTCCAACTTCGTTTTTTACTTTTTATATGTAGCGAAGTTTATCAACATTCGTATATTTCGTTATAATTTCTTTAATTTGACGCTGATTGAGTTCCAACTTCGTTTTTTACTTTTTATATGTAGCGATGTTTATCCACATTTGTATATTTCGTTATGATTTCTTTAATTTGACGCTAATTGTGTTCCAACTTCGTTTTTTACTTTTTATATGTAGCGAAGTTTATCAACATTCGTATATTTCGTTATAATTTCTTTAATTTACGCTAATTGAGTTCCAACTTCGTTTTTTACTTTTTATATGTAGCGAAGTTTATCAACATTCGTAGAGTTCGTTATGATTTCTTTAATTTGACGCTAATTGAGTTCCAACTTCGTTTTTTACTTTTTATATGTAGCGACGTTTATCAACATTCGTAGAGTTCGTTATATTTTCTTTAATTTGACGCTAATTGAGTCCCAACTTCGTTTTTTACTTTTTATATGTAGCGAAGTTTATCAACATTCGTAGAGTTCGTTATAATTTCTTTAATTTGACGCTAATTGAGTTCCAACTTCGTTTTTTACTTTTTATATGTAACGAAGTTTATCTACATTCGTAGAGTTCGGTATGATTTCTTTAATTTGACGCTAATTGAGTTCCAACTTCGTTTTTTACTTTTTATATGTAGCGAAGTTTATCAACATTCGTACAGTTCGTTATAATTTCTTTAATTTGACGCTAATTGAGTTCCAACTTCGTTTTTTACTTTTTATATTTAGCGAAGTTTATCTACATTCGTAGAGTTCGTTATGATTTCTTTAATTTGACGCTAATTGAGTTCCAACTTCGTTTTTTACTTTTTATATGTAGCGATGTTTATCCACATTTGTATATTTCGTTATAATTTCTTTAATTTGACGCTAGTTGAGTTCCAACTTCGTTTTTTACTTTTTATATGTAGCGAAGTTTATCAACATTCGTATATTTCGTTATAATTTCTTTAATTTGACGCTGATTGAGTTCCAACTTCGTTTTTTACTTTTTATATGTAGCGATGTTTATCCACATTTGTATATTTCGTTATAATTTCTTTAATTTGACGGTAATTGAGTTCCAACTTCGTTTTTTACTTTTTATATGTAGCGAAGTTTATCAACATTCGTATATTTCGTTATAATTTCTTTAATTTGACGCTTATTGAGTTCCAACTTCGTTTTTTACTTTTTATATGTAGCGATGTTTATCAACATTCGTAGAGTTCCTTATAATTTCTTTAATTTGACGCTAATTGAGTTCCAACTTCGTTTTTTACTTTTTATATGTAGCGAAGTTTATCAACATTCGTATATTTCGTTATAATTTCTTTAATTTGACGCTAATTGAGTTCCAACTTCGTTTTTTACTTTTTTTATGCAGCGATGTTTATCAACATTCGTATATTTCGTTATAATTTCTGTAATTTGACGCTTATTGAGTTCCAACTTCGTTTTTTACTTTTTATATGTAGCGATGTTTATCAACATTCGTAGAGTTCGTTATGATTTCTTTAATTTGACGTTAATTGAGTTCCAACTTCGTTTTTTACTTTTTATATGTAGCGAAGTTTATCAACATTCGTAGAGTTCGTTATAATTTCTTTAATTTGACGCTAATTGAGTTCCAACATCGTTTTTTACTTTTTATATGTAGCGAAGTTTATCAACATTCGTATATTTCGTTGTAATTTCTTTAATTTGACGCTAATTGAGTTCCAACTTCGTTTTTTACTTTTTATATGTGGCGAAGTTTATCAACATTCGTAGAGTTCGTTATAATTTCTTTAATTTGACGCTAATTGAGTTCCAACTACGTTTTTTACTTTTTATATGTAGCGAAGTTTATCAACATTCGTAGAGTTCGTTATAATTTCTTTAATTTGACGCTAATTGAGTTCCAACTTCGTTTTTTACTTTTTATATGTAGCGAAGTTTATCAACATTCGTAGAGTTCGTTATAATTTCTTTAATTTGACGCTAATTGAGTTCAAACTTCGTTTTTTACTTTTTATATGTAACGAAGTTTATCTACATTCGTAGAGTTCGTTATGATTTCTTTAATTTGACGCTAATTGAGTTCCAACTTCGTTTTTTACTTTTTATATGTAGCGATGTTTATCCACATTTGTATATTTCGTTATAATTTCTTTAATTTGACGGTAATTGAGTTCCAACTTCGTTTTTTACTTTTTATATGTAGCGAAGTTTATCAACATTCGTATATTTCGTTATAATTTCTTTAATTTGACGCTGATTGAGTTGCAACTTCGTTTTTTACTTTTTATATGTAGCGATGTTTATCCACATTTGTATATTTCGTTATGATTTCTTTAATTTGACGCTAATTGTGTTCCAACTTCGTTTTTTACTTTTTATATGTAGCGAAGTTTATCAACATTCGTATATTTCGTTATAATTTCTTTAATTTGACGCTTATTGAGTTCCAACTTCGTTTTTTACTTTTTATATGTAGCGATGTTTATCAACATTCGTAGAGTTCCTTATAATTTCTTTAATTTGACGCTAATTGAGTTCCAACTTCGTTTTTTACTTTTTATATGTAGCGATGTTTATCAACATTCGTAGAGTTCGTTATGATTTCTTTAATTTGACGTTAATTGAGTTCCAGCTTCGTTTTTTACTTTTTATATGTAGCGAAGTTTATGAACATTCGGAGAGTTCGTTATAATTTCTTTAATTTGACGCTAATTGAGTTCCAACTTCGTTTTTTACTTTTTATATGTAGCGAAGTTTATTAACATTCGTATATTTCGTTGTAATTTCTTTAATTTGACGCTAATTGTGTTCCAACTTCGTTTTTTACTTTTTATATGTGGCGAAGTTTATCAACATTCGTAGAGTTCGTTATAATTTCTTTAATTTGACGCTAATTGAGTTCCAACTACGTTTTTTACTTTTTATATGTAGCGAAGTTTATCAACATTCGTAGAGTTCGTTATAATTTCTTTAATTTGACGCTAATTGAGTTCCAACTTCGTTTTTTACTTTTTATATGTAGCGAAGTGTATCAACATTCGTAGAGTTCGTTATAATTTCTTTAATTTGACGCTAATTGAGTTCAAACTTCGTTTTTTACTTTTTATATGTAACGAAGTTTATCTACATTCGTAGAGTTCGTTATGATTTCTTTAATTTGACGCTAATTGAGTTCCAACTTCGTTTTTTACTTTTTATATGTAGCGAAGCTTATCAACATTCGTAGAGTTCGTTATAATTTCTTTAATTTGACGCTAATTGAGTTCCAACTTCGTTTTTTACTTTTTATATGTAGCGAAGTTTATCAACATTCGTAGAGTTCGATATAATTTTTTTAATTTACGCTAATTGAGTTCCAACTTCGTTTTTTACTTTTTATATGTAGCGAAGTTTATCAACATTCGTAGAGTTCGTTATGATTTCTTTAATTTGACGCTAATTGAGTTCCAACTTCGTTTTTTACTTTTTATATGTAGCGAAGTTTATCAACATTCGTAGAGTTCGTTATATTTTCTTTAATTTGACGCTAATTGAGTCCCAACTTCGTTTTTTAATTTTTTTATGTAGCGAAGTTTATCAACATTCGTAGAGTTCGTTATAATTTCTTTAATTTGACGCTAATTGAGTTCCAACTTCGTTTTTTACTTTTTATATGTAACGAGGTTTATCTACATTCGTAGAGTTCGTTATGATTTCTTTAATTTGACGCTAATTGAGTTCCAACTTCGTTTTTTACTTTTTATATGTAGCGAAGTTTATCAACATTCGTAGAGTTCGTTATAATTTCTTTAATTTGACGCTAATTGAGTTCCAACTTCGTTTTTTACTTTTTATATGTAGCGAAGTTTATCTACATTCGTAGAGTTCGTTATGATTTCTTTAATTTGACGCTAATTGAGTTCCAACTTCGTTTTTTACTTTTTATATGTAGCGATGTTTATCCACATTTGTATATTTCGTTATAATTTCTTTCATTTGACGCTAATTGAGTTCCAACTTCGTTTTTTACTTTTTATATGTAGCGAAGTTTATCAACATTCGTATATTTCGTTATAATTTCTTTAATTTGACGCTGATTGAGTTCCAACTTCGTTTTTTACCATTTATATGTAGCGATGTTTATCCACATTTGTATATTTCGTTATAATTTCTTTAATTTGACGCTAATTGAGTTCCAACTTCGTTTTTACTTTTTATATGGAGCGAAGTTTATCAACATTCGTATATTTCGTTATAATTTCTTTAATTTGACGCTTATTGAGTTCCAACTTCGTTTTTTACTTTTTAAATTGTAGCGATGTTTATCAACATTCGTAGAGTTCCTTATAATTTCTTTAATTTGACGCTAATTGAGTTCCAACTTCGTTTTTTACTTTTTATATGTAGCGAAGTTTATCAACATTCGTATATTTCGTTATAATTTCTTTAATTTGACGCTAATTGAGTTCCAACTTCGTTTTTTACTTTTTATATGTAGCGAAGCTTATCAACATTCGTAGAGTTCGTTATAATTTCTTTAATTTGACGCTAATTGAGTTCCAACTTCGTTTTTTACTTTTTATATGTAGCGAAGTTTATCAACATTCGTAGAGTTCGATATAATTTTTTTAATTTACGCTAATTGAGTTCCAACTTCGTTTTTTACTTTTTATATGTAGCGAAGTTTATCAACATTCGTAGAGTTCGTTATGATTTCTTTAATTTGACGCTAATTGAGTTCCAACTTCGTTTTTTACTTTTTATATGTAGCGAAGTTTATCAACATTCGTAGAGTTCGTTATAATTTCTTTAATTTGACGCTAATTGAGTTCCAATTTCCTTTTTTACTTTTTATATGTAGCGACGTTTATCAACATTCGTAGAGTTCGTTATAATTTCTTTAATTTGACGCTAATTGAGTTCCAACTTCGTTTTTTACTTTTTATATGTAGCGAAGTTTATCAACATTCGTAGAGTTCGTTATATTTTCTTTAATTTGACGCTAATTGAGTCCCAACTTCGTTTTTTACTTTTTATATGTAGCGAAGTTTATCAACATTCGTAGAGTTCGTTATAATTTCTTTAATTTGACGCTAATTGAGTTCCAACTTCGTTTTTTACTTTTTATATGTAACGAAGTTTATCTACATTCGTAGAGTTCGTTATAATTTCTTTAATTTGACGCTAATTGAGTTCCAACTTCGTTTTTTACTTTTTATATGTAGCGAAGTTTATCTACATTCGTAGAGTTCGTTATGATTTCTTTAATTTGACGCTAATTGAGTTCCAACTTCGTTTTTTACTTTTTATATGTAGCGATGTTTATCCACATTTGTATATTTCGTTATAATTTCTTTAATTTGACGCTAATTGAGTTCCAACTTCGTTTTTTACTTTTTATATGTAGCGAAGTTTATCAACATTCGTATATTTCGTTATAATTTCTTTAATTTGACGCTGATTGAGTTCCAACTTCGTTTTTTACTTTTTATATGTAGCGATGTTTATCCACATTTGTATATTTCGTTATAATTTCTTTAATTTGACGCTAATTGAGTTCCAACTTCGTTTTTTACTTTTTATATGTAGCGAAGTTTATCAACATTCGTATATTTCGTTATAATTTCTGTAATTTGACGCTTATTGAGTTCCAACTTCGTTTTTTACTTTTTATATGTAGCGATGTTTATCAACATTCGTAGAGTTCCTTATAATTTCTTTAATTTGACGCTAATTGAGTTCCAACTTCGTTTTTTACTTTTTATATTTAGCGAAGTTTATCAACATTCGTAGAGTTCGTTATAATTTCTTTAATTTGACGCTAATTGAGTTCCAACTTCGTTTTTTACTTTTTATATGTAGCGAGGTTTATGAACATTCGTAGAGTTCGTTATAATTTCTTTAATTTGACGCTAATTGAGTTCCAACTTCGTTTTTTACTTTTTATATGTAGCGAAGTTTATCAACATCCGTAGAGTTCGTTATAATTTCTTTAATTTGACGCTAATTGAGTTCCAACTTCGTTTTTTACTTTTTATATGTAGCGAAGTTTATCAACATCCGTAGAGTTCGTTATAATTTCTTTAATTTGACGCTAATTGAGTTCCAACTTCGTTTTTTACTTTTTATATGTAGCGAAGTTTATCAACATTCGTAGAGTTCGTTGTAATTTCTTTAATTTGACGCTAATTGAGTTCCAACTTAGTTTTTTACTTTTTATATGTAGCGAAGTTTATCAACATTCGTAGAGTTCGTTATAATTTCTTTAATTTGACGCTAATGGAGTTCCAACTTCGTTTTTTACTTTTTATATGTAGCGAAGTTTATCAACATTCGTAGAGTTCGTTATAATTTCTTTAATTTGACGCTAATTGAGTTCCAACTTCGTTTTTTACTTTTTATATGTAGCGAAGTTTATCAACATTCGTAGAGTTCGTTATAATTTCTTTAATTTGACGCTAATTGAGTTCCAACTTCGTTTTTTACTTTTTATATGTAGCGATGTTTATCCACATTCGTATATTTCGTTATAATTTCTTTAATTTGACGCTAATTGAGTTCCAACTTCGTTTTTTACTTTTTTTATGCAGCGATGTTTATCAACATTCGTATATTTCGTTATACTTTCTTTAATTTGACGCTGATTGAGTTCCAACTTCGTTTTTTTACTTTTTATATGTAGCGAAGTTTATCAACATTCGTATATTTCGTTATAATTTCTTTAATTTGACGCTAATTGAGTTCCAACTTCGTTTTTTACTTTTTATATGAAGCGATGTTTATCAACATTCGTATATTCGTTATAATTTCTTTAATTTGACGCTAATTGAGTTCCAACTTCGTTTTTTACTTTTTTTATGCAGCGATGTTTGTCAACATTCGTATATTTCGTTATAATTTCTTTAATTTGACGCTAATTGAGTTCCAACTTCGTTTTTTACTTTTTTTATGCAGCGATGTTTATCAACATTAGTATATTTCGTTATAATTTCTTTAATTTGACGCTGATTGAGTTCCAACTTCGTTTTTTACTTTTTATATGTAGCGATGTTTATCCACATTTGTATATTTCGTTATAATTTCTTTAATTTGACGCTAATTGAGTTCCAACTTCGTTTTTTACTTTTTATATGTAGCGATGTTTATCAACATTCGTATATTTCGTTATAATTTCTTTAATTTGACGCTGATTGAGTTCCAACTTCGTTTTTTACTTTTTATATGTAGCGATGTTTATCCACATTTGTATATTTCGTTATAATTTCTTTAATTTGACGCTAATTGAGTTCCAACTTCGTTTTTTACTTTTTATATGTAGCGAAGTTTATCAACATTCGTATATTTCGTTATAATTTCTTTAATTTGACGCTGATTGAGTTCCAACTTCGTTTTTTACTTTTTATATGTAGCGATGTTTATCCACATTTGTATATTTCGTTATAATTTCTTTAATTTGACGCTAATTGAGTTCCAACTTCGTTTTTTACATTTTTTATGCAGCGATGTTTATCAACATTCGTATATTTCGTTATAATTTCTTTAATTTGACGCTGATTGAGTTCCAACTTCGTTTTTTACTTTTTATATGTAGCGATGTTTATCCACATTTGTATATTTCGTTATATTTCTTTAATTTGACGCTGATTGAGTTCCAACTTCGTTTTTTACTATTTATATGTAGCGATGTTTATCAACATTCGTATATTTCGTTATAATTTCTTTAATTTGGCGCTGATTGAGTTCCAACTTCGTTTTTTACTTTTTATATGTAGCGATGTTTATCCACATTTGTATATTTCGTTATAATTTCTTTAATTTGACGCTAATTGAGTTCCAACTTCGTTTTTTACTTTTTATATGTAGCGAAGTTTATCAACATTCGTAGAGTTCGTTATAATTTCTTTAATTTGACGCTAATTGAGTTCCAACTTCGTTTTTTACTTTTTATATGTAGCGATGTTTATCCACATTCGTATATTTCGTTATAATTTCTTTAATTTGACGCTAATTGAGTTCCAACTTCGTTTTTTACTTTTTTTATGCAGCGATGTTTATCAACATTCGTATATTTCGTTATACTTTCTTTAATTTGACGCTGATTGAGTTCCAACTTCGTTTTTTTACTTTTTATATGTAGCGAAGTTTATCAACATTCGTATATTTCGTTATAATTTCTTTAATTTGACGCTAATTGAGTTCCAACTTCGTTTTTTACTTTTTATATGTAGCGATGTTTATCAACATTCGTATATTTCGTTATAATTTCTTTAATTTGACGCTAATTGAGTTCCAACTTCGTTTTTTACTTTTTTTATGCAGCGATGTTTGTCAACATTCGTATATTTCGTTATAATTTCTTTAATTTGACGCTAATTGAGTTCCAACTTCGTTTTTTACTTTTTTTATGCAGCGATGTTTATCAACATTAGTATATTTCGTTATAATTTCTTTAATTTGACGCTGATTGAGTTCCAACTTCGTTTTTTACTTTTTATATGTAGCGATGTTTATCCACATTTGTATATTTCGTTATAATTTCTTTAATTTGACGCTAATTGAGTTCCAACTTCGTTTTTTACTTTTTATATGTAGCGATGTTTATCAACATTCGTATATTTCGTTATAATTTCTTTAATTTGACGCTGATTGAGTTCCAACTTCGTTTTTTACTTTTTATATGTAGCGATGTTTATCCACATTTGTATATTTCGTTATAATTTCTTTAATTTGACGCTAATTGAGTTCCAACTTCGTTTTTTACTTTTTATATGTAGCGAAGTTTATCAACATTCGTATATTTCGTTATAATTTCTTTAATTTGACGCTGATTGAGTTCCAACTTCGTTTTTTACTTTTTATATGTAGCGATGTTTATCCACATTTGTATATTTCGTTATAATTTCTTTAATTTGACGCTAATTGAGTTCCAACTTCGTTTTTTACTTTTTTTATGCAGCGATGTTTATCAACATTCGTATATTTCGTTATAATTTCTTTAATTTGACGCTGATTGAGTTCCAACTTCGTTTTTTACTTTTTATATGTAGCGATGTTTATCCACATTTGTATATTTCGTTATAATTTCTTTAATTTGACGCTGATTGAGTTCCAACTTCGTTTTTTACTTTTTATATGTAGCGATGTTTATCAACATTCGTATATTTCGTTATAATTTCTTTAATTTGGCGCTGATTGAGTTCCAACTTCGTTTTTTACTTTTTATATGTAGCGATGTTTATCCACATTTGTATATTTCGTTATAATTTCTTTAATTTGACGCTAATTGAGTTCCAACTTCGTTTTTTACTTTTTATATGTAGCGATGTTTATCAACATTCGTATATTTCGTTATAATTTCTTTAATTTGACGCTGATTGAGTTCCAACTTCGTTTTTTACTTTTTATATGTAGCGATGTTTATCCACATTTGTATATTTCGTTATAATTTCTTTAATTTGACGCTAATTGAGTTCCAACTTCGTTTTTTACTTTTTTTATGCAGCGATGTTTATCAACATTCGTATATTTCGTTATAATTTCTTTAATTTGACGCTGATTGAGTTCCAACTTCGTTTTTTATTTTTTATATGTAGCGAAGTTTATCAACATTCGTATATTTCGTTATAATTTCTTTAATTTGACGCTAATTGAGTTCCAACTTCGTTTTTTACTTTTTATATGTAGCGAAGTTTATCAACATTGGTAGAGTTCGTTATAATTTCTTTAATTTGACGCTAATTGAGTTCCAACTTCGTTTTTTACTTTTTATATGTAGCGATGTTTATCCACATTTCTATATTTCGTTATAATTTCTTTAATTTCACGCTAATTGAGTTCCAACTTCGTTTTTTACTTTTTTTATGCAGCGATGTTTATCAACATTCGTATATTTCGTTATAATTTCTTTAATTTGACGCTGATTGAGTTCCAACTTCGTTTTTTTACTTTTTATATGTAGCGAAGTTTATCAACATTCGTATATTTCGTTATAATTTCTTTAATTTGACGCTAATTGAGTTCCAACTTCGTTTTTTACATTTTATATGTAGCGATGTTTATCAACATTCGTATATTTCGTTATAATTTCTTTAATTTGACGCTAATTGAGTTCCAACTTCGTTTTTTACTTTTTTTATGCAGCGATGTTTATCAACATTCGTATATTTCGTTATAATTTCTTTAATTTGACGCTAATTGAGTTCCAACTTCGTTTTTTACTTTTTTTATGCAGCGATGTTTATCAACATTCGTATATTTCGTTATAATTTCTTTAATTTGACGCTGATTGAGTTCCAACTTCGTTTTTTACTTTTTATATGTAGCGATGTTTATCCACATTTGTATATTTCGTGATAATTTCTTTAATTTGACGCTGATTGAGTTCCAACTTCGTTTTTTACTTTTTATATGTAGCGATGTTTATCAACATTCGTATATTTCGTTATAATTTCTTTAATTTGGCGCTGATTGAGTTCCAACTTCGTTTTTTACTTTTTATATGTAGCGATGTTTATCCACATTTGTATATTTCGTTATAATTTCTTTAATTTGACGCTAATTGAGTTCCAACTTCGTTTTTTACTTTTTATATGTAGCGATGTTTATCAACATTCGTATATTTCGTTATAATTTCTTTAATTTGACGCTGATTGAGTTCCAACTTCGTTTTTTACTTTTTATATGTAGCGATGTTTATCCACATTTGTATATTTCGTTATAATTTATTTATTTGACGCTAATTGAGTTCCAACTTCGTTTTTTACTTTTTTTATGCAGCGATGTTTATCAACATTCGTATATTTCGTTATAATTTCTTTAATTTGACGCTGATTGAGTTCCAACTTCGTTTTTTACTTTTTATATGTAGCGAAGTTTATCAACATTCGTATATTTCGTTATAATTTCTTTAATTTGACGCTAATTGAGTTCCAACTTCGTTTTTTACTTTTTATATGTAGCGAAGTTTATCAACATTCGTAGAGTTCGTTATAATTTCTTTAATTTGACGCTAATTGAGTTCCAACTTCGTTTTTTACTTTTTATATGTAGCGAAGTTTATCAACATTCGTATATTTCGTTATAATTTCTTTAATTTGACGCTGATTGAGTTCCAACTTCGTTTTTTACTTTTTAAATGTAGATATGTTTATCCACATTTGTATATTTCGTTATAATTTCTTTAATTTGACGCTAATTGAGTTCCAACTTCGTTTTTTACTTTTTTTATGCAGCGATGTTTATCAACATTCGTATATTTCGTTATAATTTCTTTAATTTGACGCTGATGGAGTTCCAACTTCGTTTTTTACTTTTTATATGTAGCGATGTTTATCCACATTTGTATATTTCGTTATAATTTCTTTAATTTGACGCTAATTGAGTTCCAACTTCGTTTTTTACTTTTTATATGCAGCGATGTTTATCAACATTCGTATATTTCGTTATAATTTCTTTAATTTGACGCTGATTGAGTTCCAACTTCGTTTTTTACTTTTTATATGTAGCGAAGTTTATTAAACATTCGTTTATTTCGTTATAATTTCTTTAATTTGACGCTAATTGAGTTCCTACTTCGTTTTTTACTTTCTATATGTAGCGAAGTTTATCAACATTCGTAGAGTTCGTTATAATTTCTTTAATTTGACGCTAATTGAGTTCCAACTTCGTTTTTTACTTTTTTTATGCAGCGATGTTTATCAACATTCGTATATTTCGTTATAATTTCTTTAATTTGACGCTAATTGAGTTCCAACTTCGTTTTTTACTTTTTATATGTAGCGATGTTTATCCACATTTGTATATTTCGTTATAATTTCTTTAATTTGACGCTAATTGAGTTCCAACTTCGTTTTTTAATTTTTATGCAGCGATGTTTATCAACATTCGTATATTTCGTTATAATTTCTTTAATTTGACGCTGATGGAGTTCCAACTTCGTTTTTTTCTTTTTATATGTAGCGATGTTTATCCACATTTGTATATTTCGTTATAATTTCTTTAATTTGACGCTAATTGAGTTCCAACTTCGTTTTTTACTTTTTATATGTAGCGATGTTTATCCACATTTGTATATTTCGTTATAATTTCTTTAATTTGACGCTAATTGAGTTCCAACTTCGTTTTTTACTTTTTTTATGCTGCGATGTTTATCAACATTCGTATATTTCGTTATAATTTCTTTAATTTGACGCTGATGGAGTTCCAACTTCGTTTTTTACTTTTTATATGTAGCGATGTTTATCCACATTTGTATATTTCGTTATAATTTCTTTAATTTGACGCTGATTGAGTTCCAACTTCGTTTTTTACTTTTTATATGTAGCGATGTTTATCCACATTTGTATATTTTGTTATAATTTCTTTAATTTGACGCTGATTGAGTTCCAACTTCGTTTTTTACTTTTTATATGCAGCGATGTTTATCCACATTTGTATATTTCGTTATAATTTCTTTAATTTGACGCTGTTTGAGTTCCAACTTCGTTTTTTACTTTTTATATGCAGCGATGTTTATCCACATTTGTATATTTCGTTATAATTTCTTTAATTTGACGCTAATTGAGTTCCAACTTCGTTTTTTACTTTTTTTATGCAGCGATGTTTATCAACATTCGTATATTTCGTTATAATTTCTTTAATTTGCCGCTAATTGAGTTGCAACTTCGTTTTTTACTTTTTATATGTAGCGAAGTTTATCAACATTCGTATATTTCGTTATAATTTCTTTAATTTGACGCTAATTGAGTTCCAACTTCGTTTTTTACTTTTTTTATGCAGCGATGTCTTTCAACATTCGTTTATTTCGTTATAATTTCTTTAATTAGACGCTAATTGAGTTCCAACTTCGTTTTTTACTTTTTATATGTAGCGATGTCTTTCAACATTCATTTATTTCGTTATAATTTCTTTAATTAGACGCTAATTGAGTTCCAACTTCGTTTTTTACTTTTTATATGTAGCGATGTTCATCGACATTCGTATATTTCGTTATAATTTCTTGAATTTGACGCTAATTGAGTTCCAACTTCGTTTTTTACTTTTTTTATGCAGCGATGTCTTTCAACATTCGTTTATTTCGTTATAATTTCTTTAATTAGACGCTAATTGAGTTCCAACTTCGTTTTTTACTTTTTTTATGCAGCGATGTTTATCAACATTCGTATATTTCGTTATAATTTCTTTAATTTGACGCTAATTGAGTTCCAACTTCGTTTTTTACTTTTTATATGTAGCGATGTTTATCCACATTTGTATATTTCGTTATAATTTCTTTAATTTGACGCTGATTGAGTTCCAACTTCGTTTTTTACTTTTTATATGCAGCGATGTTTATCCACATTTGTATATTTCGTTATAATTTCTTTAATTTGACGCTAATTGAGTTCCAACTTCGTTTTTTACTTTTTTTATGCAGCGATGTTTATCAACATTCGTATATTTCGTTATAATTTCTTTAATTTGCCGCTAATTGAGTTGCAACTTCGTTTTTTACTTTTTATATGTAGCGAAGTTTATCAACATTCGTATATTTCGTTATAATTTCTTTAATTTGACGCTAATTGAGTTCCAACTTCGTTTTTTACTTTTTTTATGCAGCGATGTCTTTCAACATTCGTATATTTCGTTATAATTTCTTTAATTTGACGCTAATTGAGTTCCAACTTCGTTTTTTACTTTTTATATGTAGCGATGTCTTTCAACATTCGTTTATTTCGTTATAATTTCTTTAATTAGACGGTAATTGAGTTCCAACTTCGTTTTTTACTTTTTATATGTAGCGATGTTCATCGACATTCGTATATTTCGTTATAATTTCTTGAATTTGACGCTAATTGAGTTCCAACTTCGTTTTTTACTTTTTTTATGCAGCGATGTTTATCAACATTCGTATATTTCGTTATAATTTCTTGAATTTGACGCTAATTGAGTTCCAACTTCGTTTTTTACTTTTTATATGTAGCGATGTTTATCAACATTCGTATATTTCGTTATAATTTCTTTAATTTGACGCTAATTGAGTTCCAACTTCGTTTTTTACTTTTTATATGTAGCGATGTTTATCCACATTTGTATATTTCGTTATAATTTCTTTAATTTGACGCTAATTGAGTTCCAACTTCGTTTTTTACTTTTTATATGTAGCGATGTTTATCAGCATTCGTATATTTCGTTATAATTTCTTTAATTTGACGCTAATTGAGTTCCAACTTCGTTTTTTACTTTTTATATGTAGCGATGTCTTTCAACATTCGTTTATTTCGTTATAATTTCTTTAATTAGACGCTAATTGAGTTCCAACTTCGTTTTTTACTTTTTTTATGCAGCGATGTTTATCAACATTCGTATATTTCGTTATAATTTCTTTAATTTGACGCTAATTGAGTTCCAACATCGTTTTTTACTTTTTTTATGCAGCGATGTTTATCATCATTCGTATATTTCGTTATAATTTCTTTAATTTGACGCTGATTGAGTTCCAACTTCGTTTTTTACTTTTTATATGTAGCGATGTTTATCCACATTTGTATATTTCGTGATAATTTCTTTAATTTGACGCTGATTGAGTTCCAACTTCGTTTTTTACTTTTTATATGTAGCGATGTTTATCAACATTCGTATATTTCGTTATAATTTCTTTAATTTGGCGCTGATTGAGTTCCAACTTTGTTTTTTACTTTTTATATGTAGCGAAGTTTATCAACATTCGTAGAGTTCGTTATAATTTCTTTAATTTGACGCTAATTGAGTTCCAACTTCGTTTTTTACTTTTTTTATGCAGCGATGTTTATCAACATTCGTATATTTCGTTATAATTTCTTTAATTTGACGCTGATTGAGTTCCAACTTCGTTTTTTACTTTTTATATGTAGCGAAGTTTATCAACATTCGTATATTTCGTTATAATTTCTTTAATTTGACGCTAATTGAGTTCCAACTTCGTTTTTTACTTTTTATATGTAGCGAAGTTTATCAACATTCGTAGAGTTCGTTATAATTTCTTTAATTTGACGCTAACTGAGTTCCAACTTCGTTTTTTACTTTTTTTATGCAGCGATGTTTATCAACATTCGTATATTTCGTTATAATTTCTTTAATTTGACGCTAATTGAGTTCCAACTTCGTTTTTTACTTTTTATATGTAGCGATGTTTATCCACATTTGTATATTTCGTTATAATTTCTTTAATTTGACGCTAATTGAGTTCCAACTTCGTTTTTTAATTTTTATGCAGCGATGTTTATCAACATTCGTATATTTCGTTATAATTTCTTTAATTTGACGCTGATGGAGTTCCAACTTCGTTTTTTACTTTTTATATGTAGCGATGTTTATCCACATTTGTATATTTCGTTATAATTTCTTTAATTTGACGCTAATTGAGTTCCAACTTCGTTTTTTACTTTTTATATGTAGCGATGTTTATCCACATTTGTATATTTCGTTATAATTTCTTTAATTTGACGCTAATTGAGTTCCAACTTCGTTTTTTACTTTTTTTATGCAGCGATGTTTATCAACATTCGTATATTTCGTTATAATTACTTTAATTTGACGCTGATGGAGTTCCAACTTCGTTTTTTACTTTTTATATGTAGCGATGTTTATCCACATTTGTATATTTCGTTATAATTTCTTTAATTTGACGCTGATTGAGTTCCAACTTCGTTTTTTACTTTTTATATGTAGCGATGTTTATCCACATTTGTATATTTCGTTATAATTTCTTTAATTTGACGCTGATTGAGTTCCAACTTCGTTTTTTACTTTTTATATGCAGCGATGTTTATCCACATTTGTATATTTCGTTATAATTTCTTTAATTTGACGCTGTTTGAGTTCCAACTTCGTTTTTAACTTTTTATATGCAGCGATGTTTATCCACATTTGTATATTTCGTTATAATTTCTTTAATTTGACGCTAATTGAGTTCCAACTTCGTTTTTTACTTTTTTTATGCAGCGATGTTTATCAACATTCGTATATTTCGTTATAATTTCTTTAATTTGCCGCTAATTGAGTTGCAACTTCGTTTTTTACTTTTTATATGTAGCGATGTTTATCAACATTCGTAGAGTTCGTTATAATTTCTTTAATTGGACGCTAATTGAGTTCCAACTTCGTTTTTTACTTTTTTTATGCAGCGATGTTTATCAACATTCGTATATATCGTTATAATTTCTTTAATTTGCCGCTAATTGAGTTGCAACTTCGTTTTTTACTTTTTATATGTAGCGATGTTTATCCACATTTGTATATTTCGTTATAATTTCTTTAATTTGACGCTAATTGAGTTCCAACTTCGTTTTTTAATTTTTATGCAGCGATGTTTATCAACATTCGTATATTTCGTTATAATTTCTTTAATTTGACGCTGATGGAGTTCCAACTTCGTTTTTTACTTTTTATATGTAGCGATGTTTATCCACATTTGTATATTTCGTTATAATTTCTTTAATTTGACGCTAATTGAGTTCCAACTTCGTTTTTTACTTTTTATATGTAGCGATGTTTATCCACATTTGTATATTTCGTTATAATTTCTTTAATTTGACGCTAATTGAGTTCCAACTTCGTTTTTTACTTTTTTTATGCAGCGATGTTTATCAACATTCGTATATTTCGTTATAATTACTTTAATTTGACGCTGATGGAGTTCCAACTTCGTTTTTTACTTTTTATATGTTGCGATGTTTATCCACATTTGTATATTTCGTTATAATTTCTTTAATTTGACGCTGATTGAGTTCCAACTTCGTTTTTTACTTTTTATATGTAGCGATGTTTATCCACATTTGTATATTTCGTTATAATTTCTTTAATTTGACGCTGATTGAGTTCCAACTTCGTTTTTTACTTTTTATATGCAGCGATGTTTATCCACATTTGTATATTTCGTTATAATTTCTTTAATTTGACGCTGTTTGAGTTCCAACTTCGTTTTTTACTTTTTATATGCAGCGATGTTTATCCACATTTGTATATTTCGTTATAATTTCTTTAATTTGACGCTAATTGAGTTCCAACTTCGTTTTTTACTTTTTTTATGCAGCGATGTTTATCAACATTCGTATATTTCGTTATAATTTCTTTAATTTGCCGCTAATTGAGTTGCAACTTCGTTTTTTACTTTTTATATGTAGCGAAGTTTATCAACATTCGTATATTTCGTTATAATTTATTTAATTTGACGCTAATTGAGTTCCAACTTCGTTTTTTACTTTTTTTATGCAGCGATGTCTTTCAACATTCGTTTATTTCGTTATAATTTCTTTAATTAGACGCTAATTGAGTTCCAACTTCGTTTTTTACTTTTTATATGTAGCGATGTCTTTCAACATTCGTTTATTTCGTTATAATTTCTTTAATTAGACGCTAATTGAGTTCCAACTTCGTTTTTTACTTTTTATATGTAGCGATGTTCATCGACATTCGTATATTTCGTTATAATTTCTTGAATTTGACGCTAATTGAGTTCCAACTTCGTTTTTTACTTTTTTTATGCAGCGATGTTTATCAACATTCGTATATTTCGTTATAATTTCTTGAATTTGACGCTAATTGAGTTCCAACTTCGTTTTTTACTTTTTATATGTAGCGATGTCTTTCAACATTCGTTTATTTCGTTATAATTTCTTTAATTAGACGCTAATTGAGTTCCAACTTCGTTTTTTACTTTTTATATGTAGCGATGTTCATCGACATTCGTATATTTCGTTATAATTTCTTGAATTTGACGCTAATTGAGTTCCAACTTCGTTTTTTACTTTTTTTATGCAGCGATGTTTATCAACATTCGTAGAGTTCGATATAATTTCTTTAATTTGACGATAATTGAGTTCCAACTTCGTTTTTTACTTTTTATATGTAGCGAAGTTTATCAACATTCGTAGAGTTTGTTATAATTTCTTTAATTTGACGGTAATTGAGTTCCAACTTCGTTTTTTACTTTTTATATGTAGCTAAGTTTATCAACATTCGTATATTTCGTTGTAATTTCTTTAATTTGACGCTAATTGAGTTCCAACTTCGTTTTTTACTTTTTATATGTAGCGAAGTTTATCAACATTCGTAGAGTTCGTTATAATTTCTTTAATTTGACGCTAATTGAGTTCCAACTTCGTTTTTTACATTTTATATGTAGCGAAGTTTATCAACATTCGTAGAGTTCGTTATAATTTCTTTAATTTGACGCTAATTGAGTTCCAACTTAGTTTTTTACTTTTTATATGTAGCGAAGTTTATCAACATTCGTATATTTCGTTATAATTTCTTTAATTTGACGCTAATTGAGTTCCAACTTCGTTTTTTACTTTTTATATGTAGCGAAGTTTATCAACATTCGTAGAGTTCGTTATAATTTCTTTAATTTGACGCTAATTGAGTTCCAACTTCGTTTTTTACTTTTTTTATGTAGCGATGTCTTTCAACATTCGTTTATTTCGTTATAATTTCTTTAATTTGACGCTGATTGAGTTCCAACTTCGTTTTTTACTTTTTATATGTAGCGATGTCTTTCAACATTCGTTTATTTCGTTATAATTTCTTTAATTTGACGCTAATTGAGTTCCAACTTCGTTTTTTACTTTTTATATGTAGCGATGTTTATCAACATTCGTGTATTTCGTTATAATTACTTTAATTTGACGCTAATTGAGTTCCAACTTCGTTTTTTAATTTTTAAATGTAGCGATGTGTATCATCATTCGTATATTTCGTAATAATTTATTTAATTTGACGCTAATTGAGTTCCAACTTCGTTTTTTACTTTTTATATGTGGCGATGTTTATCAACATTCGTATATTTCGTTATAATTTCTTTAATTTGACGCTAATTGAGTTCCAACTTCGTTTTTTACTTTTTATATGTAGCGAAGTTTATCAACATTCGTAGAGTTCGTTATAATTTCTTTAATTTGACGCTAATTGAGTTCCAACTTAGTTTTTTACTTTTTATATGTAGCGAAGTTTATCAACATTCGTATATTTCGTTATAATTTCTTTAATTTGACGCTAATTGAGTTCCAACTTCGTTTTTTACTTTTTATATGTAGCGAAGTTTATCAACATTCGTATATTTCGTTATAATTTCTTTAATTTGACGCTAATTGAGTTCCAACTTCGTTTTTTACTTTTTTTATGTAGCGATGTCTTTCAACATTCGTTTATTTCGTTATAATTTCTTTAATTTGACGCTGATTGAGTTCCAACTTCGTTTTTTACTTTTTATATGTAGCGATGTCTTTCAACATTCGTTTATTTCGTTATAATTTCTTTAATTAGACGCTAATTGATTTCCAACTTCGTTTTTTACTTTTTATATGTAGCGATGTTCATCGACATTCGTATATTTCGTTATAATTTCTTGAATTTGACGCTAATTGAGTTCCAACTTCGTTTTTTACTTTTTATATGTAGCGATGTTTATCAACATTCGTATATTTCGTTATAATTTCTTTAATTTGACGCTAATTGAGTTCCAACTTCGTTTTTTACTTTTTATATGTAGCGATGTTTATCCACATTTGTATATTTCGTTATAATTTCTTTAATTTGACGCTAATTGAGTTCCAACTTCGTTTTTTACTTTTTATATGTAGCGATGTTTATCCACATTTGTATATTTCGTTATAATTTCTTTAATTTGACGCTAATTGAGTTCCAACTTCGTTTTTTTACTTTTTATATGTAGCGAAGTTTATCAACATTCGTATATTTCGTTATAATTTCTTTAATTTGACGCTGATTGAGTTCCAACTTCGTTTTTTACTTTTTATATGTAGCGATGTTTATCCACATTTGTATATTTCGTTATTATTTCTTTAATTTGACGCTAATTGAGTTCCAACTTCGTTTTTTACTTTTTATATGTAGCGAAGCTTATCAACATTCGTAGAGTTCGTTATAATTTCTTTAATTTGACGCTAATTGAGTTCCAACTTCGTTTTTTACTTTTTATATGTAGCGAAGTTTATCAACATTCGTAGAGTTCGATATAATTTTTTCAATTTACGCTAATTGAGTTCCAACTTCGTTTTTTACTTTTTATATGTAGCGAAGTTTATCAACATTCGTAGAGTTCGATATGATTTCTTTAATTTGACGCTAATTGAGTTCCAACTTCGTTTTTTACTTTTTATATGTAGCGAAGTTTATCAACATTCGTAGAGTTCGTTATATTTTCTTTAATTTGACGCTAATTGAGTCCCAACTTCGTTTTTTACTTTTTATATGTAACGAAGTTTATCTACATTCGTAGAGTTCGGTATGATTTCTTTAATTTGACGCTAATTGAGTTCCAACTTCGTTTTTTACTTTTTATATGTAGCGAAGTTTATCAACATTCGTAGAGTTCGTTATAATTTCTTTAATTTGACGCTAATTGAGTTCCAACTTCGTTTTTTACTTTTTATATTTAGCGAAGTTTATCTACATTCGTAGAGTTCGTTATGATTTCTTTAATTTGACGCTAATTGAGTTCCAACTTCGTTTTTTACTTTTTATATTTAGCGAAGTTTATCTACATTCGTAGAGTTCGTTATGATTTCTTTAATTTGACGCTAATTGAGTTCCAACTTCGTTTTTTACTTTTTATATTTAGCGAAGTTTATCTACATTCGTAGAGTTCGTTATGATTTCTTTAATTTGACGCTAATTGAGTTCCAACTTCGTTTTTTACTTTTTATATGTAGCGATGTTTATCCACATTTGTATATTTCGTTATAATTTCTTTAATTTGACGCTAATTGAGTTCCAACTTCGTTTTTTACTTTTTATATGTAGCGAAGTTTATCAACATTCGTATATTTCGTTATAATTTCTTTAATTTGACGCTGATTGAGTTCCAACTTCGTTTTTTACTTTTTTTATGCAGCGATGTTTATCAACATTCGTATATTTCGTTATAATTTCTTTAATTTGACGCTTATTGAGTTCCAACTTCGTTTTTTACTTTTTATATGTAGCGATGTTTATCCACATTTGTATATTTCGTTATTATTTCTTTAATTTGACGCTAATTGAGTTCCAACTTCGTTTTTTACTTTTTATATGTAGCGAAGCTTATCAACATTCGTAGAGTTCGTTATAATTTCTTTAATTTGACGCTAATTGAGTTCCAACTTCGTTTTTTACTTTTTATATGTAGCGAAGTTTATCAACATTCGTAGAGTTCGATATAATTTTTTTAATTTACGCTAATTGAGTTCCAACTTCGTTTTTTACTTTTTATATGTAGCGAAGTTTATCAACATTCGTAGAGTTCGTTATGATTTCTTTAATTTGACGCTAATTGAGTCCCAACTTCGTTTTTTACTTTTTATATGTAGCGAAGTTTATCAACATTCGTAGAGTTCGTTATATTTTCTTTAATTTGACGCTAATTGAGTCCCAACTTCGTTTTTTACTTTTTATATGTAGCGAAGTTTATCAACATTCGTAGAGTTCGTTATAATTTCTTTAATTTGACGCTAATTGAGTTCCAACTTCGTTTTTTACTTTTTATATGTAACGAAGTTTATCTACATTCGTAGAGTTCGGTATGATTTCTTTAATTTGACGCTAATTGAGTTCCAACTTCGTTTTTTACTTTTTATATGTAGCGAAGTTTATCAACATTCGTAGAGTTCGTTATAATTTCTTTAATTTGACGCTAATTGAGTTCCAACTTCGTTTTTTACTTTTTATATTTAGCGAAGTTTATCTACATTCGTAGAGTTCGTTATGATTTCTTTAATTTGACGCTAATTGAGTTCCAACTTCGTTTTTTACTTTTTATATGTAGCGATGTTTATCCACATTTGTATATTTCGTTATAATTTCTTTAATTTGACGCTTATTGAGTTCCAACTTCGTTTTTTACTTTTTATATGTAGCGATGTTTATCAACATTCGTAGAGTTCGTTATGATTTCTTTAATTTGACGTTAATTGAGTTCCAACTTCGTTTTTTACTTTTTATATGTAGCGAAGTTTATCAACATTCGTAGAGTTCGTTGTAATTTCTTTAATTTGACGCTAATTGAGTTCGAACTTCGTTTTTTACTTTTTATATGTGGCGAAGTTTATCAACATTCGTAGAGTTCGTTATAATATCTTTAATTTGACGCTAATTGAGTTCCAACTACGTTTTTTACTTTTTATATGTAGCGAAGTTTATCAACATTCGTAGAGTTCGTTATAATTTCTTTAATTTGACGCTAATTGAGTTCCAACTTCGTTTTTTACTTTTTATATGTAGCGAAGTTTATCAACATTCGTAGAGTTCGTTATAATTTCTTTAATTTGACGCTAATTGAGTTCAAACTTCGTTTTTTACTTTTTATATGTAACGAAGTTTATCTACATTCGTAGAGTTCGTTATGATTTCTTTAATTTGACGCTAATTGAGTTCCAACTTCGTTTTTTACTTTTTATATGTAGCGAAGCTTATCATCATTCGTAGAGTTCGTTATAATTTCTTTAATTTGACGCTAATTGAGTTCCAACTTCGTTTTTTACTTTTTATATGTAGCGAAGTTTATCAACATTCGTAGAGTTCGATATAATTTTTTTAATTTACGCTAATTGAGTTCCAACTTCGTTTTTTACTTTTTATATGTAGCGAAGTTTATCAACATTCGTAGAGTTCGTTATGATTTCTTTAATTTGACGCTAATTGAGTTCCAACTTCGTTTTTTACTTTTTATATGTAGCGAAGTTTATCAAAATTCGTATATTTCGTTGTAATTTCTTTAATTTGACGCTAATTGAGTCCCAACTTCGTTTTTTACTTTTTATATGTAGCGAAGTTTATCAACATTCGTAGAGTTCGTTATAATTTCTTTAATTTGACGCTAATTGAGTTCCAACTTCGTTTTTTACTTTTTATATGTAACGAAGTTTATCTACATTCGTAGAGTTCGTTATGATTTCTTTAATTTGACGCTAATTGAGTTCCAACTTCGTTTTTTACTTTTTATATGTAGCGAAGTTTATCAACATTCGTAGAGTTCGTTATAATTTCTTTAATTTAACGCTAATTGACTTCCAACTTCGTTTTTTACTTTTTATATGTAGCGAAGTTTATCTACATTCGTAGAGTTCGTTATGATTTCTTTAATTTGACGCTAATTGAGTTCCAACTTCGTTTTTTACTTTTTATATGTAGCGATGTTTATCCACATTCGTAGAGTTCGTTATGATTTCTTTAATTTGACGCTAATTGAGTTCCAACTTCGTTTTTTACTTTTTATATGTAGCGATGTTTATCCACATTTGTATATTTCGTTATAATTTCTTTAATTTGACGCTAATTGAGTTCCAACTTCGTTTTTTACTTTTTATATGTAGCGAAGTTTATCAACATTCGTAGAGTTCGTTATAATTTCTTTAATTTGACGCTGATTGAGTTCCAACTTCGTTTTTTACTTTTTATATGTAGCGATGTTTATCCACATTTGTATATTTCGTTATAATTTCTTTAATTTGACGCTAATTGAGTTCCAACTTCGTTTTTTACTTTTTATATGTAGCGAAGTTTATCAACATTCGTATATTTCGTTATAATTTCTTTAATTTGACGCTTATTGAGTTCCAACTTCGTTTTATACTTTTTATATGTAGCGATGTTTATCAACATTCGTAGAGTTCCTTATAATTTCTTTAATTTGACGCTAATTGAGTTCCAACTTCGTTTTTTACTTTTTATATGTAGCGATGTTTATCAACATTCGTAGAGTTCGTTATGATTTCTTTAATTTGACGTTAATTGAGTTCCAACTTCGTTTTTTACTTTTTATATGTAGCGAAGTTTATCAACATTCGTAGAATTCGTTATAATTTCTTTAATTTGACGCTAATTGAGTTCCAACTTCGTTTTTTACTTTTTATATGTAGCGAAGTTTATCAACATTCGTATATTTCGTTGTAATTTCTTTAATTTGACGCTAATTGTGTTCCAACTTCGTTTTTTACTTTTTATATGTGGCGAAGTTTATCAACATTCGTAGAGTTCGTTATAATTTCTTTAATTTGACGCTAATTGAGTTCCAACTACGTTTTTTACTTTTTATATGTAGCGAAGTTTATCAACATTCGTAGAGTTCGTTATAATTTCTTTAATTTGACGCTAATTGAGTTCCAACTTCGTTTTTTACTTTTTATATGTAGCGAAGTTTATCAACATTCGTAGAGTTCGTTATAATTTCTTTAATTTGACGCTAATTGAGTTCAAACTTCGTTTTTTACTTTTTATATGTAACGAAGTTTATCTACATTCGTAGAGTTCGTTATGATTTCTTTAATTTGACGCTAATTGAGTTCCAACTTCGTTTTTTACTTTTTATATGTAGCGAAGCTTATCAACATTCGTAGAGTTCGTTATAATTTCTTTAATTTGACGCTAATTGAGTTCCAACTTCGTTTTTTACTTTTTATATGTAGCGAAGTTTATCAACATTCGTAGAGTTCGATATAATTTTTTTAATTTACGCTAATTGAGTTCCAACTTCGTTTTTTACTTTTTATATGTAGCGAAGTTTATCAACATTCGTAGAGTTCGTTATGATTTCTTTAATTTGACGCTAATTGAGTTCCAACTTCGTTTTTTACTTTTTATATGTAGCGAAGTTTATCAACATTCGTAGAGTTCGTTATATTTTCTTTAATTTGACGCTAATTGAGTCCCAACTTCGTTTTTTACTTTTTATATGTAGCGAAGTTTATGAACATTCGTAGAGTTCGTTATAATTTCTTTAATTTGACGCTAATTGAGTTCCAACTTCGTTTTTTACTTTTTATATGTAACGAAGTTTATCTACATTCGTAGAGTTCGTTATGATTTCTTTAATTTGACGCTAATTGAGTTCCAACTTCGTTTTTTACTTTTTATATGTAGCGAAGTTTATCAACATTCGTAGAGTTCGTTATAATTTCTTTAATTTGACGCTAATTGATTTCCAACTTCGTTTTTTACTTTTTATATGTAGCGAAGTTTATCTACATTCGTAGAGTTCGTTATGATTTCTTTAATTTGACGCTAATTGAGTTCCAACTTCGTTTTTTACTTTTTATACGTAGCGATGTTTATCCACATTTGTATATTTCGTTATAATTTCTTTAATTTGACGCTAATTGAGTTCCAACTTCGTTTTTTACTTTTTATATGTAGCGAAGTTTATCAACATTCGTATATTTCGTTTTAATTTCTTTAATTTGACGCTGATTGAGTTCCAACTTCGTTTTTTACTTTTTTTATGCAGCGATGTTTATCAACATTCGTATATTTCGTTATAATTTCTTTAATTTGACGCTTATTGAGTTCCAACTTCGTTTTTTACTTTTTATATGTAGCGATGTTTATCCACATTTGTATATTTCGTTATTATTTCTTTAATTTGACGCTAATTGAGTTCCAACTTCGTTTTTTACTTTTTATATGTAGCGAAGCTTATCAACATTCGTAGAGTTCGTTATAATTTCTTTAATTTGACGCTAATTGAGTTCCAACTTCGTTTTTTACTTTTTATATGTAGCGAAGTTTATCAACATTCGTAGAGTTCGATATAATTTTTTTAATTTACGCTAATTGAGTTCCAACTTCGTTTTTTACTTTTTATATGTAGCGAAGTTTATCAACATTCGTAGAGTTCGTTATGATTTCTTTAATTTGACGCTAATTGAGTTCCAACTTCGTTTTTTACTTTTTATATGTAGCGAAGTTTATCAACATTCGTAGAGTTCGTTATATTTTCTTTAATTTGACGCTAATTGAGTCCCAACTTCGTTTTTTACTTTTTATATGTAGCGAAGTTTATCAACATTCGTAGAGTTCGTTATAATTTCTTTAATTTGACGCTAATTGAGTTCCAACTTCGTTTTTTACTTTTTATATGTAACGAAGTTTATCTACATTCGTAGAGTTCGGTATGATTTCTTTAATTTGACGCTAATTGAGTTCCAACTTCGTTTTTTACTTTTTATATGTAGCGAAGTTTATCAACATTCGTAGAGTTCGTTATAATTTCTTTAATTTGACGCTAATTGAGTTCCAACTTCGTTTTTTACTTTTTATATTTAGCGAAGTTTATCTACATTCGTAGAGTTCGTTATGATTTCTTTAATTTGACGCTAATTGAGTTCCAACTTCGTTTTTTACTTTTTATATGTAGCGATGTTTATCCACATTTGTATATTTCGTTATAATTTCTTTAATTTGACGCTAGTTGAGTTCCAACTTCGTTTTTTACTTTTTATATGTAGCGAAGTTTATCAACATTCGTATATTTCGTTATAATTTCTTTAATTTGACGCTGATTGAGTTCCAACTTCGTTTTTTACTTTTTATATGTAGCGATGTTTATCCACATTTGTATATTTCGTTATAATTTCTTTAATTTGACGCTTATTGAGTTCCAACTTCGTTTTTTACTTTTTATATGTAGCGATGTTTATCAACATTCGTATATTTCGTTATAATTTCTTTAATTTGACGCTTATTGAGTTCCAACTTCGTTTTTTACTTTTTATATGTAGCGATGTTTATCAACATTCGTAGAGTTCCTTATAATTTCTTTAATTTGACGCTAATTGAGTTCCAACTTCGTTTTTTACTTTTTATATGTAGCGAAGTTTATCAACATTCGTATATTTCGTTATAATTTCTTTAATTTGACGCTAATTGAGTTCCAACTTCGTTTTTTACTTTTTTTATGCAGCGATGTTTATCAACATTCGTATATTTCGTTATAATTTCTGTAATTTGACGCTTATTGAGTTCCAACTTCGTTTTTTACTTTTTATATGTAGCGATGTTTATCAACATTCGTAGAGTTCGTTATGATTTCTTTAATTTGACGTTAATTGAGTTCCAACTTCGTTTTTTACTTTTTATATGTAGCGAAGTTTATCAACATTCGTAGAGTTCGTTATAATTTCTTTAATTTGACGCTAATTGAGTTCCAACTTCGTTTTTTACTTTTTATATGTAGCGAAGTTTATCAACATTCGTATATTTCGTTGTAATTTCTTTAATTTGACGCTAATTGAGTTCCAACTTCGTTTTTTACTTTTTATATGTGGCGAAGTTTATCAACATTCGTAGAGTTCGTTATAATTTCTTTAATTTGACGCTAATTGAGTTCCAACTACGTTTTTTACTTTTTATATGTAGCGAAGTTTATCAACATTCGTAGAGTTCGTTATAATTTCTTTAATTTGACGCTAATTGAGTTCCAACTTCGTTTTTTACTTTTTATATGTAGCGAAGTTTATCAACATTCGTAGAGTTCGTTATAATTTCTTTAATTTGACGCTAATTGAGTTCAAACTTCGTTTTTTACTTTTTATATGTAACGAAGTTTATCTACATTCGTAGAGTTCGTTATGATTTCTTTAATTTGACGCTAATTGAGTTCCAACTTCGTTTTTTACTTTTTAAATTTAGCGATGTTTATCCACATTTGTATATTTCGTTATAATTTCTTTAATTTGACGCTAATTGAGTTCCAACTTCGTTTTTTACTTTTTATATGTAGCGAAGTTTATCAACATTCGTATATTTCGTTATAATTTCTTTAATTTGACGCTGATTGAGTTCCAACTTCGTTTTTTACTTTTTATATGTAGCGATGTTTATCCACATTTGTATATTTCGTTATGATTTCTTTAATTTGACGCTAATTGTGTTCCAACTTCGTTTTTTACTTTTTATATGTAGCGAAGTTTATCAACATTCGTATATTTCGTTATAATTTCTTTAATTTGACGCTTATTGAGTTCCAACTTCGTTTTTTACTTTTTATATGTAGCGATGTTTATCAACATTCGTAGAGTTCCTTATAATTTCTTTAATTTGACGCTAATTGAGTTCCAACTTCGTTTTTTACTTTTTATATGTAGCGATGTTTATCAACATTCGTAGAGTTCGTTATGATTTCTTTAATTTGACGTTAATTGAGTTCCAACTTCGTTTTTTACTTTTTATATGTAGCGAAGTTTATCAACATTCGTAGAGTTCGTTATAATTTCTTTAATTTGACGCTAATTGAGTTCCAACTTCGTTTTTTACTTTTTATATGTAGCGAAGTTTATCAACATTCGTATATTTCGTTGTAATTTCTTTAATTTGACGCTAATTGTGTTCCAACTTCGTTTTTTACTTTTTATATGTGTCGAAGTTTATCAACATTCGTAGAGTTCGTTATAATTTCTTTAATTTGACGCTAATTGAGTTCCAACTACGTTTTTTACTTTTTATATGTAGCGAAGTTTATCAACATTCGTAGAGTTCGTTATAATTTCTTTAATTTGACGCTAATTGAGTTCCAACTTCGTTTTTTACTCTTTATATGTAGCGAAGTTTATCAACATTCGTAGAGTTCGTTATAATTTCTTTAATTTGACGCTAATTGAGTTCAAACTTCGTTTTTTACTTTTTATATGTAACGAAGTTTATCTACATTCGTAGAGTTCGTTATGATTTCTTTAATTTGACGCTAATTGAGTTCCAACTTCGTTTTTTACTTTTTATATGTAGCGAAGCTTATCAACATTCGTAGAGTTCGTTATAATTTCTTTAATTTGACGCTAATTGAGTTCCAACTTCGTTTTTTACTTTTTATATGTAGCGAAGTTTATCAACATTCGTAGAGTTCGATATAATTTTTTTAATTTACGCTAATTGAGTTCCAACTTCGTTTTTTACTTTTTATATGTAGCGAAGTTTATCAACATTCGTAGAGTTCGTTATGATTTCTTTAATTTGACGCTAATTGAGTTCCAACTTCGTTTTTTACTTTTTATATGTAGCGAAGTTTATCAACATTCGTAGAGTTCGTTATATTTTCTTTAATTTGACGCTAATTGAGTCCCAACTTCGTTTTTTAATTTTTTTATGTAGCGAAGTTTATCAACATTCGTAGAGTTCGTTATAATTTCTTTAATTTGACGCTAATTGAGTTCCAACTTCGTTTTTTACTTTTTATATGTAACGAGGTTTATCTACATTCGTAGAGTTCGTTATGATTTCTTTAATTTGACGCTAATTGAGTTCCAACTTCGTTTTTTACTTTTTATATGTAGCGAAGTTTATCAACATTCGTAGAGTTCGTTATAATTTCTTTAATTTGACGCTAATTGAGTTCCAACTTCGTTTTTTACTTTTTATATGTAGCGAAGTTTATCTACATTCGTAGAGTTCGTTATGATTTCTTTAATTTGACGCTAATTGAGTTCCAACTTCGTTTTTTACTTTTTATATGTAGCGATGTTTATCCACATTTGTATATTTCGTTATAATTTCTTTAATTTGACGCTAATTGAGTTCCAACTTCGTTTTTTACTTTTTATATGTAGCGAAGTTTATCAACATTCGTATATTTCGTTATAATTTCTTTAATTTGACGCTGATTGAGTTCCAACTTCGTTTTTTACTATTTATATGTAGCGATGTTTATCCACATTTGTATATTTCGTTATAATTTCTTTAATTTGACGCTAATTGAGTTCCAACTTCGTTTTTTACTTTTTATATGTAGCGAAGTTTATCAACATTCGTATATTTCGTTATAATTTCTTTAATTTGACGCTTATTGAGTTCCAACTTCGTTTTTTACTTTTTATATGTAGCGATGTTTATCAACATTCGTAGAGTTCCTTATAATTTCTTTAATTTGACGCTAATTGAGTTCCAACTTCGTTTTTTACTTTTTATATGTAGCGAAGTTTATCAACATTCGTGTATTTCGTTATAATTTCTTTAATTTGACGCTAATTGAGTTCCAACTTCGTTTTTTACTTTTTTTATGCAGCGATGTTTATCAACATTCGTATATTTCGTTATAATTTCTTTAATTTGACGCTTATTGAGTTCCAACTTCGTTTTTTACTTTTTATATGTAGCGATGTTTATCCACATTTGTATATTTCGTTATAATTTCTTTAATTTGACGCTAATTGAGTTCCAACTTCGTTTTTTACTTTTTATATGTAGCGAAGCTTATCAACATTCGTAGAGTTCGTTATAATTTCTTTAATTTGACGCTAATTGAGTTCCAACTTCGTTTTTTACTTTTTATATGTAGCGAAGTTTATCAACATTCGTAGAGTTCGATATAATTTTTTTAATTTACGCTAATTGAGTTCCAACTTCGTTTTTTACTTTTTATATGTAGCGAAGTTTATCAACATTCGTAGAGTTCGTTATGATTTCCTTAATTTGACGCTAATTGAGTTCCAACTTCGTTTTTTACTTTTTATATGTAGCGAAGTTTATCAACATTCGTAGAGTTCGTTATATTTTCTTTAATTTGACGCTAATTGAGTCCCAACTTCGTTTTTTAATTTTTTTATGTAGCGAAGTTTATCAACATTCGTAGAGTTCGTTATAATTTCTTTAATTTGACGCTAATTGAGTTCCAACTTCGTTTTTTACTTTTTATATGTAACGAAGTTTATCTACATTCGTAGAGTTCGTTATAATTTCTTTAATTTGACGCTAATTGAGTTCCAACTTCGTTTTTTACTTTTTCTATGTAGCGAAGTTTATCTACATTCGTAGAGTTCGTTATGATTTCTTTAATTTGACGCTAATTGAGTTCCAACTTCGTTTTTTACTTTTTATATGTAGCGATGTTTATCCACATTTGTATATTTCGTTATAATTTATTTAATTTGACGCTAATTGAGTTCCAACTTCGTTTTTTACTTTTTATATGTAGCGAAGTTTATCAACATTCGTATATTTCGTTATAATTTCTTTAATTTGACGCTGATTGAGTTCCAACTTCGTTTTTTACTTTTTATATGTAGCGATGTTTATCCACATTTGTATATTTCGTTATAATTTCTTTAATTTGACGCTAATTGAGTTCCAACTTCGTTTTTTACTTTTTATATGTAGCGAAGTTTATCAACATTCGTATATTTCGTTATAATTTCTGTAATTTGACGCTTATTGAGTTCCAACTTCGTTTTTTACTTTTTATATGTAGCGATGTTTATCAACATTCGTAGAGTTCCTTATAATTTCTTTAATTTGACGCTAATTGAGTTCCAACTTCGTTTTTTACTTTTTATATGTAGCGAAGTTTATCAACATTCGTAGAGTTCGTTATAATTTCTTTAATTTGACGCTAATTGAGTTCCAACTTCGTTTTTTACTTTTTATATGTAGCGAGGTTTATCAACATTCGTAGAGTTCGTTATAATTTCTTTAATTTGACGCTAATTGAGTTCCAACTTCGTTTTTTACTTTTTATATGTAGCGAAGTTTATCAACATCCGTAGAGTTCGTTATAATTTCTTTAATTTGACGCTAATTGAGTTCCAACTTCGTTTTTTACTTTTTATATGTAGCGAAGTTTATCAACATCCGTAGAGTTCGTTATAATTTCTTTAATTTGACGCTAATTGAGTTCCAACTTCGTTTTTTACTTTTTATATGTAGCGAAGTTTATCAACATTCGTAGAGTTCGTTGTAATTTCTTTAATTTGACGCTAATTGAGTTCCAACTTAGTTTTTTACTTTTTATATGTAGCGAAGTTTATCAACATTCGTAGAGTTCGTTATAATTTCTTTAATTTGACGCTAATGGAGTTCCAACTTCGTTTTTTACTTTTTATATGTAGCGAAGTTTATCAACATTCGTAGAGTTCGTTATAATTTCTTTAATTTGACGCTAATTGAGTTCCAACTTCGTTTTTTACTTTTTATATGTAGCGAAGTTTATCAACATTCGTAGAGTTCGTTATAATTTCTTTAATTTGACGCTAATTGAGTTCCAACTTCGTTTTTTACTTTTTATATGTAGCGATGTTTATCCACATTCGTATATTTCGTTATAATTTCTTTAATTTGACGCTAATTGAGTTCCAACTTCGTTTTTTACTTTTTTTATGCAGCGATGTTTATCAACATTCGTATATTTCGTTATACTTTCTTTAATTTGACGCTGATTGAGTTCCAACTTCGTTTTTTTACTTTTTATATGTAGCGAAGTTTATCAACATTCGTATATTTCGTTATAATTTCTTTAATTTGACGCTAATTGAGTTCCAACTTCGTTTTTTACTTTTTATATGTAGCGATGTTTATCAACATTCGTATATTTCGTTATAATTTCTTTAATTTGACGCTAATTGAGTTCCAACTTCGTTTTTTACTTTTTTTATGCAGCGATGTTTGTCAACATTCGTATATTTCGTTATAATTTCTTTAATTTGACGCTAATTGAGTTCCAACTTCGTTTTTTACTTTTTTTATGCAGCGATGTTTATCAACATTAGTATATTTCGTTATAATTTCTTTAATTTGACGCTGAATGAGTTCCAACTTCGTTTTTTACTTTTTATATGTAGCGATGTTTATCCACATTTGTATATTTCGTTATAATTTCTTTAATTTGACGCTAATTGAGTTCCAACTTCGTTTTTTACTTTTTATATGTAGCGATGTTTATCAACATTCGTATATTTCGTTATAATTTCTTTAATTTGACGCTGATTGAGTTCCAACTTCGTTTTTTACTTTTTATATGTAGCGATGTTTATCCACATTTGTATATTTCGTTATAATTTCTTTAATTTGACGCTAATTGAGTTCCAACTTCGTTTTTTACTTTTTATATGTAGCGAAGTTTATCAACATTCGTATATTTCGTTATAATTTCTTTAATTTGACGCTGATTGAGTTCCAACTTCGTTTTTTACTTTTTATATGTAGCGATGTTTATCCACATTTGTATATTTCGTTATAATTTCTTTAATTTGACGCTAATTGAGTTCCAACTTCGTTTTTTACTTTTTTTATGCTGCGATGTTTATCAACATTCGTATATTTCGTTATAATTTCTTTAATTTGACGCTGATTGAGTTCCAACTTCGTTTTTTACTTTTTATATGTAGCGATGTTTATCCACATTTGTATATTTCGTTATAATTTCTTTAATTTGACGCTGATTGAGTTCCAACTTCGTTTTTTACTATTTATATGTAGCGATGTTTATCAACATTCGTATATTTCGTTATAATTTCTTTAATTTGGCGCTGATTGAGTTCCAACTTCGTTTTTTACTTTTTATATGTAGCGATGTTTATCCACATTTGTATATTTCGTTATAATTTCTTTAATTTGACGCTAATTGAGTTCCAACTTCGTTTTTTACTTTTTATATGTAGCGAAGTTTATCAACATTCGTAGAGTTCGTTATAATTTCTTTAATTTGACGCTAATTGAGTTCCAACTTCGTTTTTTACTTTTTATATGTAGCGATGTTTATCCACATTCGTATATTTCGTTATAATTTCTTTAATTTGACGCTGATTGAGTTCCAACTTCGTTTTTTACTTTTTATATGTAGCGATGTTTATCCACATTTGTATATTTCGTTATAATTTCTTTAATTTGACGCTAATTGAGTTCCAACTTCGTTTTTTACTTTTTATATGTAGCGAAGTTTATCAACATTCGTATATTTCGTTATAATTTCTTTAATTTGACGCTTATTGAGTTCCAACTTCGTTTTTTACTTTTTATATGTAGCGATGTTTATCAACATTCGTAGAGTTCCTTATAATTTCTTTAATTTGACGCTAATTGAGTTCCAACTTCGTTTTTTACTTTTTATATGTAGCGAAGTTTATCAACATTCGTATATTTCGTTATAATTTCTTTAATTTGACGCTAATTGAGTTCCAACTTCGTTTTTTACTTTTTTTATGCAGCGATGTTTATCAACATTCGTATATTTCGTTATAATTTCTGTAATTTGACGCTTATTGAGTTCCAACTTCGTTTTTTACTTTTTATATGTAGCGATGTTTATCAACATTCGTAGAGTTCGTTATGATTTCTTTAATTTGACGTTAATTGAGTTCCAACTTCGTTTTTTACTTTTTATATGTAGCGAAGTTTATCAACATTCGTAGAGTTCGTTATAATTTCTTTAATTTGACGCTAATTGAGTTCCAACTTCGTTTTTTACTTTTTATATGTAGCGAAGTTTATCAACATTCGTATATTTCGTTGTAATTTCTTTAATTTGACGCTAATTGAGTTCAAACTTCGTTTTTTACTTTTTATATGTAACGAAGTTTATCAACATTCGTAGAGTTCGTTATAATTTCTTTAATTTGACGCTAATTAGGTTCCAACTACGTTTTTTACTTTTTATATGTAGCGAAGTTTATCAACATTCGTAGAGTTCGTTATAATTTCTTTAATTTGACGCTAATTGAGTTCCAACTTCGTTTTTTACTCTTTATATGTAGCGAAGTTTATCAACATTCGTAGAGTTCGTTATAATTTCTTTAATTTGACGCTAATTGAGTTCAAACTTCGTTTTTTACTTTTTATATGTAACGAAGTTTATCTACATTCGTAGAGTTCGTTATGATTTCTTTAATTTGACGCTAATTGAGTTCCAACTTCGTTTTTTACTTTTTATATGTAGCGAAGCTTATCAACATTCGTAGAGTTCGTTATAATTTCTTTAATTTGACGCTAATTGAGTTCCAACTTCGTTTTTTACTTTTTATATGTAGCGAAGTTTATCAACATTCGTAGAGTTCGATATAATTTTTTTAATTTACGCTAATTGAGTTCCAACTTCGTTTTTTACTTTTTATATGTAGCGAAGTTTATCAACATTCGTAGAGTTCGTTATGATTTCTTTAATTTGACGCTAATTGAGTTCCAACTTCGTTTTTTACTTTTTATATGTAGCGAAGTTTATCAACATTCGTAGAGTTCGTTATATTTTCTTTAATTTGACGCTAATTGAGTCCCAACTTCGTTTTTTAATTTTTTTATGTAGCGAAGTTTATCAACATTCGTAGAGTTCGTTATAATTTCTTTAATTTGACGCTAATTGAGTTCCAACTTCGTTTTTTACTTTTTATATGTAACGAGGTTTATCTACATTCGTAGAGTTCGTTATGATTTCTTTAATTTGACGCTAATTGAGTTCCAACTTCGTTTTTTACATTTTATATGTAGCGAAGTTTATCAACATTCGTAGAGTTCGTTATAATTTCTTTAATTTGACGCTAATTGAGTTCCAACTTCGTTTTTTACTTTTTATATGTAGCGAAGTTTATCTACATTCGTAGAGTTCGTTATGATTTCTTTAATTTGACGCTAATTGAGTTCCAACTTCGTTTTTTACTTTTTATATGTAGCGATGTTTATCCACATTTGTATATTTCGTTATAATTTCTTTAATTTGACGCTAATTGAGTTCCAACTTCGTTTTTTACTTTTTATATGTAGCGAAGTTTATCAACATTCGTATATTTCGTTATAATTTCTTTAATTTGACGCTGATTGAGTTCCAACTTCGTTTTTTACTATTTATATGTAGCGATGTTTATCCACATTTGTTTATTTCGTTATAATTTCTTTAATTTGACGCTAATTGAGTTCCAACTTCGTTTTTTACTTTTTATATGTAGCGAAGTTTATCAACATTCGTATATTTCGTTATAATTTCTTTAATTTGACGCTTATTGAGTTCCAACTTCGTTTTTTACTTTTTATATGTAGCGATGTTTATCAACATTCGTAGAGTTCCTTATAATTTCTTTAATTTGACGCTAATTGAGTTCCAACTTCGTTTTTTACTTTTTATATGTAGCGAAGTTTATCAACATTCGTATATTTCGTTATAATTTCTTTAATTTGACGCTAATTGAGTTCCAACTTCGTTTTTTACTTTTTTTATGCAGCGATGTTTATCAACATTCGTATATTTCGTTATAATTTCTTTAATTTGACGCTTATTGAGTTCCAACTTCGTTTTTTACTTTTTATATGTAGCGATGTTTATCCACATTTGTATATTTCGTTATAATTTCTTTAATTTGACGCTAATTGAGTTCCAACTTCGTTTTTTACTTTTTATATGTAGCGAAGCTTATCAACATTCGTAGAGTTCGTTATAATTTCTTTAATTTGACGCTAATTGAGTTCCAACTTCGTTTTTTACTTTTTATATGTAGCGAAGTTTATCAACATTCGTAGAGTTCGATATAATTTTTTTAATTTACGCTAATTGAGTTCCAACTTCGTTTTTTACTTTTTATATGTAGCGAAGTTTATCAACATTCGTAGAGTTCGTTATGATTTCCTTAATTTGACGCTAATTGAGTTCCAACTTCGTTTTTTACTTTTTATATGTAGCGAAGTTTATCAACATTCGTAGAGTTCGTTATATTTTCTTTAATTTGACGCTAATTGAGTCCCAACTTCGTTTTTTACTTTTTATATGTAGCGAAGTTTATCAACATTCGTAGAGTTCGTTATAATTTCTTTAATTTGACGCTAATTGAGTTCCAACTTCGTTTTTTACTTTTTATATGTAACGAAGTTTATCTACATTCGTAGAGTTCGTTATAATTTCTTTAATTTGACGCTAATTGAGTTCCAACTTCGTTTTTTACTTTTTCTATGTAGCGAAGTTTATCTACATTCGTAGAGTTCGTTATGATTTCTTTAATTTGACGCTAATTGAGTTCCAACTTCGTTTTTTACTTTTTATATGTAGCGATGTTTATCCACATTTGTATATTTCGTTATAATTTATTTAATTTGACGCTAATTGAGTTCCAACTTCGTTTTTTACTTTTTATATGTAGCGAAGTTTATCAACATTCGTATATTTCGTTATAATTTCTTTAATTTGACGCTGATTGAGTTCCAACTTCGTTTTTTACTTTTTATATGTAGCGATGTTTATCCACATTTGTATATTTCGTTATAATTTCTTTAATTTGACGCTAATTGAGTTCCAACTTCGTTTTTTACTTTTTATATGTAGCGAAGTTTATCAACATTCGTATATTTCGTTATAATTTCTGTAATTTGACGCTTATTGAGTTCCAACTTCGTTTTTTACTTTTTATATGTAGCGATGTTTATCAACATTCGTAGAGTTCCTTATAATTTCTTTAATTTGACGCTAATTGAGTTCCAACTTCGTTTTTTACTTTTTATATGTAGCGAAGTTTATCAACATTCGTAGAGTTCGTTATAATTTCTTTAATTTGACGCTAATTGAGTTCCAACTTCGTTTTTTACTTTTTATATGTAGCGAGGTTTATCAACATTCGTAGAGTTCGTTATAATTTCTTTAATTTGACGCTAATTGAGTTCCAACTTCGTTTTTTACTTTTTATATGTAGCGAAGTTTATCAACATCCGTAGAGTTCGTTATAATTTCTTTAATTTGACGCTAATTGAGTTCCAACTTCGTTTTTTACTTTTTATATGTAGCGAAGTTTATCAACATCCGTAGAGTTCGTTATAATTTCTTTAATTTGACGCTAATTGAGTTCCAACTTCGTTTTTTACTTTTTTTATGTAGCGAAGTTTATCAACATTCGTAGAGTTCGTTGTAATTTCTTTAATTTGACGCTAATTGAGTTCCAACTTAGTTTTTTACTTTTTATATGTAGCGAAGTTTATCAACATTCGTAGAGTTCGTTATAATTTCTTTAATTTGACGCTAATGGAGTTCCAACTTCGTTTTTTACTTTTTATATGTAGCGAAGTTTATCAACATTCGTAGAGTTCGTTATAATTTCTTTAATTTGACGCTAATTGAGTTCCAACTTCGTTTTTTACTTTTTATATGTAGCGAAGTTTATCAACATTCGTAGAGTTCGTTATAATTTCTTTAATTTGACGCTAATTGAGTTCCAACTTCGTTTTTTACTTTTTATATGTAGCGATGTTTATCCACATTCGTATATTTCGTTATAATTTCTTTAATTTGACGCTAATTGAGTTCCAACTTCGTTTTTTACTTTTTTTATGCAGCGATGTTTATCAACATTCGTATATTTCGTTATACTTTCTTTAATTTGACGCTGATTGAGTTCCAACTTCGTTTTTTTACTTTTTATATGTAGCGAAGTTTATCAACATTCGTATATTTCGTTATAATTTCTTTAATTTGACGCTAATTGAGTTCCAACCTCGTTTTTTACTTTTTATATGTAGCGATGTTTATCAACATTCGTATATTTCGTTATAATTTCTTTAATTTGACGCTAATTGAGTTCCAACTTCGTTTTTTACTTTTTTTATGCAGCGATGTTTGTCAACATTCGTATATTTCGTTATAATTTCTTTAATTTGACGCTAATTGATTTCCAACTTCGTTTTTTACTTTTTTTATGCAGCGATGTTTATCAACATTAGTATATTTCGTTATAATTTCTTTAATTTGACGCTGATTGAGTTCCAACTTCGTTTTTTACTTTTTATATGTAGCGATGTTTATCCACATTTGTATATTTCGTTATAATTTCTTTAATTTGACGCTAATTGAGTTCCAACTTCGTTTTTTACTTTTTATATGTAGCGATGTTTATCAACATTCGTATATTTCGTTATAATTTCTTTAATTTGGCGCTGATTGAGTTCCAACTTCGTTTTTTACTTTTTATATGTAGCGATGTTTATCCACATTTGTATATTTCGTTATAATTTCTTTAATTTGACGCTAATTGAGTTCCAACTTCGTTTTTTACTTTTTATATGTAGCGAAGTTTATCAACATTCGTAG
Source organism: Uropetala carovei (assembly GCA_036926305.1). Lineage (NCBI taxonomy): Eukaryota > Metazoa > Arthropoda > Insecta > Odonata > Petaluridae > Uropetala > Uropetala carovei. Next base: position 3,603,280 of record JAXCHB010000242.1, on the reverse strand, counting down.
AGTTCGTTATAATTTCTTTAATTTGACGCTAATTGAGTTCCAACTTCGTTTTTTACTTTTTTTATGCAGCGATGTTTATCAACATTCGTATATTTCGTTATACTTTCTTTAATTTGACGCTGATTGAGTTCCAACTTCGTTTTTTTACTTTTTATATGTAGCGAAGTTTATCAACATTCGTATATTTCGTTATAATTTCTTTAATTTGACGCTAATTGAGTTCCAACTTCGTTTTTTACTTTTTATATGTAGCGATGTTTATCAACATTCGTATATTTCGTTATAATTTCTTTAATTTGACGCTAATTGAGTTCCAACTTCGTTTTTTACTTTTTTTATGCAGCGATGTTTGTCAACATTCGTATATTTCGTTATAATTTCTTTAATTTGACGCTAATTGAGTTCCAAATTCGTTTTTTACTTTTTTTATGCAGCGATGTTTATCAACATTAGTATATTTCGTTATAATTTCTTTAATTTGACGCTGATTGAGTTCCAACTTCGTTTTTTACTTTTTATATGTAGCGATGTTTATCCACATTTGTATATTTCGTTATAATTTCTTTAATTTGACGCTAATTGAGTTCCAACTTCGTTTTTTACTTTTTATATGTAGCGATGTTTATCAACATTCGTATATTTCGTTATAATTTCTTTAATTTGACGCTGATTGAGTTCCAACTTCGTTTTTTACTTTTTATATGTAGCGATGTTTATCCACATTTGTATATTTCGTTATAATTTCTTTAATTTGACGCTAATTGAGTTCCAACTTCGTTTTTTACTTTTTATATGTAGCGAAGTTTATCAACATTCGTATATTTCGTTATAATTTCTTTAATTTGACGCTGATTGAGTTCCAACTTCGTTTTTTACTTTTTATATGTAGCGATGTTTATCCACATTTGTATATTTCGTTATAATTTCTTTAATTTGACGCTAATTGAGTTCCAACTTCGTTTTTTACTTTTTTTATGCAGCGATGTTTATCAACATTCGTATATTTCGTTATAATTTCTGTAATTTGACGCTTATTGAGTTCCAACTTCGTTTTTTACTTTTTATATGTAGCGATGTTTATCAACATTCGTAGAGTTCGTTATGATTTCTTTAATTTGACGTTAATTGAGTTCCAACTTCGTTTTTTACTTTTTATATGTAGCGAAGTTTATCAACATTCGTAGAGTTCGTTATAATTTCTTTAATTTGACGCTAATTGAGTTCCAACTTCGTTTTTTACTTTTTATATGTAGCGAAGTTTATCAACATTCGTATATTTCGTTGTAATTTCTTTAATTTGACGCTAATTGAGTTCCAACTTCGTTTTTTACTTTTTATATGTGGCGAAGTTTATCAACATTCGTAGAGTTCGTTATAATTTCTTTATTTTGACGCTAATTGAGTTCCAACTACGTTTTTTACTTTTTATATGTAGCGAAGTTTATCAACATTCGTAGAGTTCGTTATAATTTCTTTAATTTGACGCTAATTGAGTTCCAACTTCGTTTTTTACTTTTTATATGTAGCGAAGTTTATCAACATTCGTAGAGTTCGTTATAATTTCTTTAATTTGACGCTAATTGAGTTCAAACTTCGTTTTTTACTTTTTATATGTAACTAAGTTTATCTACATTCGTAGAGTTCGTTATGATTTCTTTAATTTGACGCTAATTGAGTTCCAACTTCGTTTTTTACTTTTTAAATGTAGCGATGTTTATCCACATTTGTATATTTCGTTATAATTTCTTTAATTTGACGCTAATTGAGTTCCAACTTCGTTTTTTACTTTTTATATGTAGCGAAGTTTATCAACATTCGTATATTTCGTTATAATTTCTTTAATTTGACGCTGATTGAGTTCCAACTTCGTTTTTTACTTTTTATATGTAGCGATGTTTATCCACATTTGTATATTTCGTTATGATTTCTTTAATTTGACGCTAATTGTGTTCCAACTTCGTTTTTTACTTTTTCTATGTATCGAAGTTTATCAACATTCGTATATTTCGTTATAATTTCTTTAATTTGACGCTTATTGAGTTCCAACTTCGTTTTTTACTTTTTATATGTAGCGATGTTTATCAACATTCGTAGAGTTCCTTATAATTTCTTTAATTTGACGCTAATTGAGTTCCAACTTCGTTTTTTACTTTTTATATGTAGCGATGTTTATCAACATTCGTAGAGTTCGTTATGATTTCTTTAATTTGACGTTAATTGAGTACCAACTTCGTTTTTTACTTTTTATATGTAGCGAAGTTTATCAACATTCGTAGAGTTCGTTATAATTTCTTTAATTTGACGCTAATTGAGTTCCAACTTCGTTTTTTACTTTTTATATGTAGCGAAGTTTATCAACATTCGTATATTTCGTTGTAATTTCTTTAATTTGACGCTAATTGTGTTCCAACTTCGTTTTTTACTTTTTATATGTGGCGAAGTTTATCAACATTCGTAGAGTTCGTTATAATTTCTTTAATTTGACGCTAATTGAGTTCCAACTACGTTTTTTACTTTTTATATGTAGCGAAGTTTATCAACATTCGTAGAGTTCGTTATAATTTCTTTAATTTGACGCTAATTGAGTTCCAACTTCGTTTTTTACTCTTTATATGTAGCGAAGTTTATCAACATTCGTAGAGTTCGTTATAATTTCTTTAATTTGACGCTAATTGAGTTCAAACTTCGTTTTTTACTTTTTATATGTAACGAAGTTTATCTACATTCGTAGAGTTCGTTATGATTTCTTTAATTTGACGCTAATTGAGTTCCAACTTCGTTTTTTACTTTTTATATGTAGCGAAGCTTATCAACATTCGTAGAGTTCGTTATAATTTCTTTAATTTGACGCTAATTGAGTTCCAACTTCGTTTTTTACTTTTTATATGTAGCGAAGTTTATCAACATTCGTAGAGTTCGATATAATTTTTTTAATTTACGCTAATTGAGTTCCAACTTCGTTTTTTACTTTTTATATGTAGCGAAGTTTATCAACATTCGTAGAGTTCGTTATGATTTCTTTAATTTGACGCTAATTGAGTTCCAACTTCGTTTTTTACTTTTTATATGTAGCGAAGTTTATCAACATTCGTAGAGTTCGTTATATTTTCTTTAATTTGACGCTAATTGAGTCCCAACTTCGTTTTTTAATTTTTTTATGTAGCGAAGTTTATCAACATTCGTAGAGTTCGTTATAATTTCTTTAATTTGACGCTAATTGAGTTCCAACTTCGTTTTTTACTTTTTATATGTAACGAGGTTTATCTACATTCGTAGAGTTCGTTATGATTTCTTTAATTTGACGCTAATTGAGTTCCAACTTCGTTTTTTACTTTTTATATGTAGCGAAGTTTATCAACATTCGTAGAGTTCGTTATAATTTCTTTAATTTGACGCTAATTGAGTTCCAACTTCGTTTTTTACTTTTTATATGTAGCGAAGTTTATCTACATTCGTAGAGTTCGTTATGATTTCTTTAATTTGACGCTAATTGAGTTCCAACTTCGTTTTTTACTTTTTATATGTAGCGATGTTTATCCACATTTGTATATTTCGTTATAATTTCTTTAATTTGACGCTAATTGAGTTCCAGCTTCGTTTTTTACTTTTTATATGTAGCGAAGTTTATCAACATTCGTATATTTCGTTATAATTTCTTTAATTTGACGCTGATTGAGTTCCAACTTCGTTTTTTACTATTTATATGTAGCGATGTTTATCCACATTTGTATATTTCGTTATAATTTCTTTAATTTGACGCTAATTGAGTTCCAACTTCGTTTTTTACTTTTTATATGTAGCGAAGTTTATCAACATTCGTATATTTCGTTATAATTTCTTTAATTTGACGCTTATTGAGTTCCAACTTCGTTTTTTACTTTTTATATGTAGCGATGTTTATCAACATTCGTAGAGTTCCTTATAATTTCTTTAATTTGACGCTAATTGAGTTCCAACTTCGTTTTTTACTTTTTATATGTAGCGAAGTTTATCAACATTCGTATATTTCGTTATAATTTCTTTAATTTGACGCTAATTGAGTTCCAACTTCGTTTTTTACTTTTTTTATGCAGCGATGTTTATCAACATTCGTATATTTCGTTATAATTTCTTTAATTTGACGCTTATTGAGTTCCAACTTCGTTTTTTACTTTTTATATGTAGCGATGTTTATCCACATTTGTATATTTCGTTATAATTTCTTTAATTTGACGCTAATTGAGTTCCAACTTCGTTTTTTACTTTTTATATGTAGCGAAGCTTATCAACATTCGTAGAGTTCGTTATAATTTCTTTAATTTGACGCTAATTGAGTTCCAACTTCGTTTTTTACTTTTTATATGTAGCGAAGTTTATCAACATTCGTAGAGTTCGATATAATTTTTTTAATTTACGCTAATTGAGTTCCAACTTCGTTTTTTACTTTTTATATGTAGCGAAGTTTATCAACATTCGTAGAGTTCGTTATGATTTCCTTAATTTGACGCTAATTGAGTTCCAACTTCGTTTTTTACTTTTTATATGTAGCGAAGTTTATCAACATTCGTAGAGTTCGTTATATTTTCTTTAATTTGACGCTAATTGAGTCCCAACTTCGTTTTTTACTTTTTATATGTAGCGAAGTTTATCAACATTCGTAGAGTTCGTTATAATTTCTTTAATTTGACGCTAATTGAGTTCCAACTTCGTTTTTTACTTTTTATATGTAACGAAGTTTATCTACATTCGTAGAGTTCGTTATAATTTCTTTAATTTGACGCTAATTGAGTTCCAACTTCGTTTTTTACTTTTTCTATGTAGCGAAGTTTATCTACATTCGTAGAGTTCGTTATGATTTCTTTAATTTGACGCTAATTGAGTTCCAACTTCGTTTTTTACTTTTTATATGTAGCGATGTTTATCCACATTTGTATATTTCGTTATAATTTATTTAATTTGACGCTAATTGAGTTCCAACTTCGTTTTTTACTTTTTATATGTAGCGAAGTTTATCAACATTCGTATATTTCGTTATAATTTCTTTAATTTGACGCTGATTGAGTTCCAACTCCGTTTTTTACTTTTTATATGTAGCGATGTTTATCCACATTTGTATATTTCGTTATAATTTCTTTAATTTGACGCTAATTGAGTTCCAACTTCGTTTTTTACTTTTTATATGTAGCGAAGTTTATCAACATTCGTATATTTCGTTATAATTTCTGTAATTTGACGCTTATTGAGTTCCAACTTCGTTTTTTACTTTTTATATGTAGCGATGTTTATCAACATTCGTAGAGTTCCTTATAATTTCTTTAATTTGACGCTAATTGAGTTCCAACTTCGTTTTTTACTTTTTATATGTAGCGAAGTTTATCAACATTCGTAGAGTTCGTTATAATTTCTTTAATTTGACGCTAATTGAGTTCCAACTTCGTTTTTTACTTTTTATATGTAGCGAGGTTTATCAACATTCGTAGAGTTCGTTATAATTTCTTTAATTTGACGCTAATTGAGTTCCAACTTCGTTTTTTACTTTTTATATGTAGCGAAGTTTATCAACATCCGTAGAGTTCGTTATGATTTCTTTAATTTGACGCTAATTGAGTTCCAACTTCGTTTTTTACTTTTTATATGTAGCGAAGTTTATCAACATTCGTAGTGTTCGTTATAATTTCTTTAATTTGACGCTAATTGAGTTCCAACTTCGTTTTTTACTTTTTATATGTAGCGAAGTTTATCAACATTCGTAGAGTTCGTTATAATTTTTTAATTTGACGCTAATTGAGTTCCAACTTCGTTTTTTACTTTTTATATGTAGCGAAGTTTATCAACATTCGTATATTTCGTTGTAATTTCTTTAATTTGACGCTAATTGAGTTCCAACTTCGTATTTTACTTTTTATATGTAGCGAAGTTTATCAACATTCGTAGAGTTCGTAATAATTTCTTTAATTTGACGCTTATTGAGTTCCAACTTCGTTTTTTACTTTTTATATGTAGCGAAGTTTATCAACATTCGTATATTTCGTTGTAATTTCTTTAATTTGACGCTAATTGAGTTCCAACTTCGTTTTTTACTTTTTATATGTAGCGATGTTTATCAACATTAGTTTATTTCGTTATAATTTCTTTAATTTGACGCTAATTGAGTTCCAACTTCGTTTTTTACTTTTTATATGTAGCGAAGTTTATCAACATTCGGAGAGTTCGTTATGATTTCTTTAATTTGACGCTAATTGAGTTCCAACTTCGTTTTTTACTTTTTATATGTAGCGAAGTTTATCAACATTCGTAGAGTTCGTTATAATTTCTTTAATTTGACGCTAATTGAGTTCCAACTTCGTTTTTTACTTTTTATATGTAGCGAAGTTTATCAACATTCGTAGAGTTCGTTATAATTTCTTTAATTTGACGCTAATTGAGTTCCAACTTCGTTTTTTACTTTTTATATGTAGCGAAGTTTATCAACATTCGTAGAGTTCGTTATAATTTCTTTAATTTGACGCTAATTGAGTTCCAACTTCGTTTTTTTCTTTTTATATGTAGCGAAGTTTATCAACATTCGTAGAGTTCGTTATGATTTCTTTAATTTGACGCTAATTGAGTTCCAACTTCGTTTTTTACTTTTTATATGTAGCGAAGTTTATCAACATTCGTAGAGTTCGTTATAATTTCTTTAATTTGACGCTAATTGAGTTCCAACTTCGTTTTTTACTTTTTATATGTATCGAAGTTTATCAACATTCGTAGAGTTCGTTATAATTTCTTTAATTTGACGCTAGTTGAGTTCCAACTTCGTTTTTTACTTTTTATATGTAGCGAAGTTTATCAACATTCGTAGAGTTCGTTATAATTTCTTTAATTTGACGCTAATTGAGTTCCAACTTCGTTTTTTACTTTTTATATGTAGCGAAGTTTATCAACATTCGTAGAGTTCGTTATAATTTCTTTAATTTGACGCTAATTGAGTTCCAAATTCGTTTTTTACTTTTTATATGTAGCGAAGTTTATCAACATTCGTAGAGATAGTTATAATTTCTGTAATTTGACGCTAATTGAGATCCAACTTCGTTTTTTACTTTTTATATGTAGCGAAGTTTATCAACATTCGTATATTTCGTTGTAATTTCTTAAATTTGACGCTAATTGAGTTCCAACTTCGTTTTTTACTTTTTATATGTAGCGATGTTTATCAACATTCCTATATTTCGTTGTAATTTCTTTAATTTGAGGCTAATTGAGTTCCAACTTCGTTTTTTACTTTTTATATGTAGCGAAGTTTATCAACATTCGTAGAGTTCGTAATAATTTCTTTAATTTGACGCTAATTGAGTTCCAACTTCGTTCTTTACTTTTTATATGTAGCGAAGTTTATCAACATTCGTATATTTCGTTGTAATTTCTTTAATTTGACGCTAATTGAGTTCCAACTTCGTTTTTTACTTTTTATATGTAGCGAAGTTTATCAACATTCGTAAAGTTCGATATAATTTCTTTAATTTGACGATAATTGAGTTCCAACTTCGTTTTTTACTTTTTATATGTAGCGAAGTTTATCAACATTCGTGTATTTCGTTGTAATTTCTTTAATTTGAGGCTAATTGAGTTCCAACTTCGTTTTTTACTTTTTATATGTAGCGAAGTTTATCAACATTCGTATATTTCGTTATAATTTCTTTAATTTGACGCTAATTGAGTTCCAAATTCGTTTTTTACTTTTTATATGTAGCGAAGTTTATCAACATTCGTAGAGTTCGTTATAATTTCTTTAATTTGACGCTAATAGAGTTCCAACTTCGTTTTTTACTTTTTATATGTAGCGAAGTTTATCAACATTCGGATATTTCGTTGTAATTTCTTTAATTTGACGCTAATTGAGTTCCAACTTCGTTTTTTACTTTTTATATGTAGCGATGTTTATCAACATTCGTATATTTCGTTGTAATTTCTTTAATTTGAGGATAATTGAGTTCCAACTTCGTTTTTTACTTTTTATATGTAGCGAAGTTTATCAACATTCGTAGAGTTCGTTATAATTTCTTTAATTTGACGCTAGTTGAGTTCCAACTTCGTTTTTTACTTTTTATATGTAGCGAAGTTTATCAACATTCGTAGAGTTCGTTATAATTTCTGTAATTTGACGCTAATTGAGTTCCAACTTCGTTTTTTTACTTTTTATATGTAGCGAAGTTTATCAACATTCGTAGAGTTCGTTATAATTTCTTTAATTTGACGCTAATTGAGTTCCAAATTCGTTTTTTACTTTTTATATGTAGCGAAGTTTATCAACATTCGTAGGGTTCGTTATAATTTCTTTAATTAGACGCTAATTGAGTTCCAACTTCGTTTTTTACTTTTTATATGTAGCGAAGTTTATCAACATTCGTATATTTCGTTGTAATTTCTTAAATTTGACGCTAATTGAGTTCCAACTTCGTTTTTTACTTTTTATATGTAGCGATGTTTATCAACATTCGTATATTTCGTTGTAATTTCTTTAATTTGAGGCTAATTGAGTTCCAACTTCGTTTTTTACTTTTTATATGTAGCGAAGTTTATCAACATTCGTAGAGTTCGTTATAATTTCTTTAATTTGACGGTAGTTGAGTTCCAACTTCGGTTTTTACTTTTTATATGTAGCGAAGTTATCAACATTCGTATATTTCGTTGTAATTTCTTTAATTTGACGCTAATTGAGTTCCAACTTCGTTTTTTACTTTTTATATGTAGCGAAGTTTATCAACATTCGTAGAGTTCGATATAATTTCTTTAATTTGACGCTAATTGAGTTCCAACTTCGTTTTTTACTTTTTATATGTAGCGAAGTTTATCAACATTCGTAGTGTTCGTTATAATTTCTTTAATTTGACGCTAATTGAGTTCCAACTTCGTTTTTTACTTTTTATATGTTGCGAAGTTTATCAACATTCGTATGTTTCGTTGTAATTTCTTTAATTTGACGCTAATTGAGTTCCAACTTCGTTTTTTACTTTTTATATGTAGCGAAGTTTATCAACATTCGTAGAGTTCGTTATAATTTCTTTAATTTGACGATAATTGAGTTCCAACTTCGTTTTTTACTTTTTATATGTAGCGAAGTTTATCAACATTCGTAGAGTTCGTTATAATTTCTTTAATTTGACGCTAATTGAGTTCCAACTTCGTTTTTTACTTTTTATACGTAGCGATGTTTATCAACATTAGGTTATTTCGTTATAATTTCTTTAATTGGACGCTAATTGAGTTCCAACTTCGTTTTTTACTTTTTATATGTAGCGAAGTTTATCGACATTCGTAGAGTTCGTTATGATTTCTTTAATTTGACGCTAATTGAGTTCCAACTTCGTTTTTTACTTTTTATATGTAGCGAAGTTTATCAACATTCGTAGTGTTCGTTATAATTTCTTTAATTTGACGCTAATTGAGTTCCAACTTCGTTTTTTACTTTTTATATGTAGCGAAGTTTATCAACATTCGTAGAGTTCGTTATAATTTTTTAATTTGACGCTAATTGAGTTCCAACTTCGTTTTTTATTTTTTATATGTAGCGAAGTTTATCAACATTCGTATATTTCGTTGTAATTTCTTTAATTTGACGCTAATTGAGTTCCAACTTCGTTTTTTACTTTTTATATGTAGCGAAGTTTATCAACATTCGTAGAGTTCGTAATAATTTCTTTAATTTGACGCTTATTGAGTTCCAACTTCGTTTTTTACTTTTTATATGTAGCGAAGTTTATCAACATTCGTATATTTCGTTGTAATTTCTTTAATTTGACGCTAATTGAGTTCCAACTTCGTTTTTTACTTTTTATATGTAGCGATGTTTATCAACATTAGTTTATTTCGTTATAATTTCTTTAATTTGACGCTAATTGAGTTCCAACTTCGTTTTTTACTTTTTATATGTAGCGAAGTTTATCAACATTCGTAGAGTTCGTTATGATTTCTTTAATTTGACGCTAATTGAGTTCCAACTTCGTTTTTTACTTTTTATATGTAGCGAAGTTTATCAACATTCGTAGAGTTCGTTATCATTTCTTTAATTTGACGCTAATTGAGTTCCAACTTCGTTTTTTACTTTTTATATGTAGCGAAGTTTATCAACATTCGTAGAGTTCGTTATAATTTCTTTAATTTGACGGTAGTTGAGTTCCAACTTCGGTTTTTACTTTTTATATGTAGCGAAGTTATCAACATTCGTATATTTCGTTGTAATTTCTTTAATTTGACGCTAATTGAGTTCCAACTTCGTTTTTTACTTTTTATATGTAGCGAAGTTTATCAACATTCGTAGAGTTCGATATAATTTCTTTAATTTGACGCTAATTGAGTTCCAACTTCGTTTTTTACTTTTTATATGTAGCGAAGTTTATCAACATTCGTAGTGTTCGTTATAATTTCTTTAATTTGACGCTAATTGAGTTCCAACTTCGTTTTTTACTTTTTATATGTTGCGAAGTTTATCAACATTCGTATGTTTCGTTGTAATTTCTTTAATTTGACGCTAATTGAGTTCCAACTTCGTTTTTTACTTTTTATATGTAGCGAAGTTTATCAACATTCGTAGAGTTCGTTATAATTTCTTTAATTTGACGATAATTGAGTTCCAACTTCGTTTTTTACTTTTTATATGTAGCGAAGTTTATCAACATTCGTAGAGTTCGTTATAATTTCTTTAATTTGACGCTAATTGAGTTCCAACTTCGTTTTTTACTTTTTATACGTAGCGATGTTTATCAACATTAGGTTATTTCGTTATAATTTCTTTAATTGGACGCTAATTGAGTTCCAACTTCGTTTTTTACTTTTTATATGTAGCGAAGTTTATCGACATTCGTAGAGTTCGTTATGATTTCTTTAATTTGACGCTAATTGAGTTCCAACTTCGTTTTTTACTTTTTATATGTAGCGAAGTTTATCAACATTCGTAGTGTTCGTTATAATTTCTTTAATTTGACGCTAATTGAGTTCCAACTTCGTTTTTTACTTTTTATATGTAGCGAAGTTTATCAACATTCGTAGAGTTCGTTATAATTTTTTAATTTGACGCTAATTGAGTTCCAACTTCGTTTTTTATTTTTTATATGTAGCGAAGTTTATCAACATTCGTATATTTCGTTGTAATTTCTTTAATTTGACGCTAATTGAGTTCCAACTTCGTTTTTTACTTTTTATATGTAGCGAAGTTTATCAACATTCGTAGAGTTCGTTATAATTTCTTTAATTTGACGCTAATTGAGTTCCAACTTCGTTTTTTACTTTTTATACGTAGCGATGTTTATCAACATTAGTTTATTTCGTTATAATTTCTTTAATTTGACGCTAATTGAGTTCCAACTTCGTTTTTTACTTTTTATATGTAGCGAAGTTTATCGACATTCGTAGAGTTCGTTATTATTTCTTTAATTTGACGCTAATTGAGTTCCAACCTCGTTTTTTACTTTTTATATGTAGCGAAGTTTATCAACATTCGTAGTGTTCGTTATAATTTCTTTAATTTGACGCTAATTGAGTTCCAACTTCGTTTTTTACTTTTTATATGTAGCGATGTTTATCAACATTCGTATATTTCGTTGTAATTTCTTTAATTTGACGCTAATTGAGTTCCAACTTCGTTTTTTACTTTTTATATGCAGCGAAGTTTATCAACATTCGTAGAGTTCGTTATAATTTCTTTAATTTGACGATAATTGAGTTCCAACTTCGTTTTTTACTTTTTATATGTAGCGAAGTTTATCAACATTCGTAGAGTTCGTTATAATTTCTTTAATTTGACGCTAATTGAGTTCCAACTTCGTTTTTTTCTTTTTATATGTAGCGAAGTTTATCAACATTCGTATATTTCGTTGTAATTTCTTTAATTTGACGCTAATTGTGTTCCAACTTAGTTTTTTACTTTTTATATGTAGCGAAGTTTATCAACATTCGTAGAGTTCGTTATAATTTCTTTAATTTGACGCTAATTGAGTTCCGACTTCGTTTTTTACTTTTTATATGTAGCGAAGTTTATCAACATTCGTAGAGTTCGTTATAATTTCTTTAATTTGACGCTAGTTGAGTTCCAACATCGTTTTTTACTTTTTATATGTAGCGAAGTTTATCAACATTCGTAGAGTTCGTTATAATTTCTGTAATTTGACGCTAATTGAGTTCCAACTTCGTTTTTTACTTTTTATATGTAGCGAAGTTTATCAACATTCGTAGAGTTCGTTATAATTTCTTTAATTTGACGCTAATTGAGTTCCAAATTCGTTTTTTACTTTTTATATGTAGCGAAGTTTATCAACATTCGTAGAGTTCGTTATAATTTCTTTAATTTGACGCTAATTGAGTTCCAACTTCGTTTTTTACTTTTTATATGTAGCGAAGTTTATCAACATTCGTATATTTCGTTGTCATTTCTTAAATTTGACGCTAATTGAGTTCCAACTTCGTTTTGTACTTTTTATATGTAGCGATGTTTATCAACATTCGTATATTTCGTTGTAATTTCTTTAATTTGAGGCTAATTGAGTTCCAACTTCGTTTTTTACTTTTTATATGTAGCGAAGTTTATCAACATTCGTAGAGTTCGTAATAATTTCTTTAATTTGACGCTAATTGAGTTCCAACTTCGTTTTTTACTTTTTATATGTAGCGAAGTTTATCAACATTCGTATATTTCGTTGTAATTTCTTTAATTTGACGCTAATTGAGTTCCAACTTCGTTTTTTACTTTTTATATGTAGCGAAGTTTATCAACATTCGTAAAGTTCGATATAATTTCTTTAATTTGACGATAATTGAGTTCCAACTTCGTTTTTTACTTTTTATATGTAGCGAAGTTTATCAACATTCGTAGAGTTCGTTATAATTTCTTTAATTTGACGCTAATTGAGTTCCAACTTCGTTTTTTACTTTTTATATGTAGCGAAGTTTATCAACATTCGTAGAGTTCGTTCTAATTTCTTTAATTTGACGTTAATTGAGTTCCAACTTCGTTTTTTACTTTTTATATGTAGCGAAGTTTATCAACATTCGTAGAGTTCGTTATAATTTCTTTAATTTGACGCTAATTGAGTTCCAACTTGGTTTTTTACTTTGTATATGTAGCGATGTTTATCAACATTCGTATATTTCGTTGTAATTTCTTTAATTTGAGGCTAATTGAGTTCCAACTTCGTTTTTTACTTTTTATATGTAGCGAAGTTTATCAACATTCGTATATTTCGTTATAATTTCTTTAATTTGACGCTAATTGAGTTCCAAATTCGTTTTTTACTTTTTATATGTAGCGAAGTTTATCAACATTCGTAGAGTTCGTTATAATTTCTTTAATTTGACGCTAATAGAGTTCCAACTTCGTTTTTTACTTTTTATATGTAGCGAAGTTTATCAACATTCGTATATTTCGTTGTAATTTCTTTAATTTGACGCTAATTGAGTTCCAACTTCGTTTTTTACTTTTTATATGTGGCGATGTTTATCAACATTCGTATATTTCGTTGTAATTTCTTTAATTTGAGGATAATTGAGTTCCAACTTCGTTTTTTACTTTTTATATGTAGCGAAGTTTATCAACATTCGTAGAGTTCGTTATAATTTCTTTAATTTGACGCTAGTTGAGTTCCAACTTCGTTTTTTACTTTTTATATGTAGCGAAGTTTATCAACATTCGTAGAGTTCGTTATAATTTCTGTAATTTGACGCTAATTGAGTTCCAACTTCGTTTTTTTACTTTTTATATGTAGCGAAGTTTATCAACATTCGTATATTTCGTTATAATTTCTTTAATTTGACGCTAATTGAGTTCCAAATTCGTTTTTTACTTTTTATATGTAGCGAAGTTTATCAACATTCGTAGAGTTCGTTATAATTTCTTTAATTTGACGCTAATTGAGTTCCAACTTCGTTTTTTACTTTTTATATGTAGCGAAGTTTATCAACATTCGTATATTTCGTTGTAATTTCTTAAATTTGACGCTAATTGAGTTCCAACTTCGTTTTTTACTTTTTATATGTAGCGATGTTTATCAACATTCGTATATTTCGTTGTAATTTCTTTAATTTGAGGCTAATTGAGTTCCAACTTCGTTTATTACTTTTTATATGTAGCGAAGTTTATCAACATTCGTAGAGTTCGTTATAATTTCTTTAATTTGACGCTAATTGAGTTCAACTTCGTTTTTTACTTTTTATATGTAGCGAAGTTTATCAACATTCTTATATTTCGTTGTAATTTCTTTAATTTGACGCTAATTGAGTTCCAACTTCGTTTTTTACTTTTTATATGTAGCGAAGTTTATCAACATTCGTAAAGTTCGATATAATTTCTTTAATTTGACGATAATTGAGTTCCAACTTCGTTTTTTACTTTTTATATGTAGCGAAGTTTATCAACATTCGTAGAGTTCATATAATTTCTTTAATTTGACGCTAATTGAGTTCCAACTTCGTTTTTTACTTTTTATATGTAGCTAAGTTTATCAACATTCGTATATTTCGTTGTAATTTCTTTAATTTGACGCTAATTGAGTTCCAACTTCGTTTTTTACTTTTTATATGTAGCGATGTTTATCAACATTCGTATATTTCGTTGTAATTTCTTTAATTTGAGGCTAATTGAGTTCCAACTTCGTTTTTTACTTTTTATATGTAGCGAAGTTTATCAACATTCGTATATTTCGTTATAATTTCTTTAATTTGACGCTAATTGAGTTCCAAATTCGTTTTTTACTTTTTATATGTAGCGAAGTTTATCAACATTCGTAGAGTTCGTTATAATTTCTTTAATTTGACGCTAATTGAGTTCCAACTTCGTTTTTTACTTTTTATATGTAGCGAAGTTTATCAACATTCGTATATTTCGTTGTAATTTCTTAAATTTGACGCTAATTGAGTTCCAACTTCGTTTTTTACTTTTTATATGTAGCGATGTTTATCAACATTCGTATATTTCGTTGTAATTTCTTTAATTTGAGGCTAATTGAGTTCCAACTTCGTTTATTACTTTTTATATGTAGCGAAGTTTATCAACATTCGTAGAGTTCGTTATAATTTCTTTAATTTGACGCTAATTGAGTTCAACTTCGTTTTTTACTTTTTATATGTAGCGAAGTTTATCAACATTCTTATATTTCGTTGTAATTTCTTTAATTTGACGCTAATTGAGTTCCAACTTCGTTTTTTACTTTTTATATGTAGCGAAGTTTATCAACATTCGTAAAGTTCGATATAATTTCTTTAATTTGACGATAATTGAGTTCCAACTTCGTTTTTTACTTTTTATATGTAGCGAAGTTTATCAACATTCGTAGAGTTCATATAATTTCTTTAATTTGACGCTAATTGAGTTCCAACTTCGTTTTTTACTTTTTATATGTAGCTAAGTTTATCAACATTCGTATATTTCGTTGTAATTTCTTTAATTTGACGCTAATTGAGTTCCAACTTCGTTTTTTACTTTTTATATGTAGCGATGTTTATCAACATTCGTATATTTCGTTGTAATTTCTTTAATTTGAGGCTAATTGAGTTCCAACTTCGTTTTTTACTTTTTATATGTAGCGAAGTTTATCAACATTCGTATATTTCGTTATAATTTCTTTAATTTGACGCTAATTGAGTTCCAAATTCGTTTTTTACTTTTTATATGTAGCGAAGTTTATCAACATTCGTAGAGTTCGTTATAATTTCTTTAATTTGACGCTAATTGAGTTCCTACTTCGTTTTTTACTTTTTATATGTAGCGAAGTTTATCAACATTCGTATACTTCGTTGTAATTTCTTTAATTTGACGCTAATTGAGTTCCAACTTCGTTTTTTACTTTTTATATGTAGCGAAGTTTATCAACATTCGTAGAGTTCGATATAATTACTTTAATTTGACGATAATTGAGTTCCAACTTCGTTTTTTACTTTTTATATGTAGCGAAGTTTATCAACATTCGTAGAGTTTGTTATAATTTCTTTAATTTGACGGTAATTGAGTTCCAACTTCGTTTTTTACTTTTTATATGTAGCTAAGTTTATCAACATTCGTATATTTCGTTGTAATTTCTTTAATTTGACGCTAATTGAGTTCCAACTTCGTTTTTTACTTTTTATATGTAGCGAAGTTTATCAACATTCGTAGAGTTCGTTATAATTTCTTTAATTTGACGCTAATTGAGTTCCAACTTCGTTTTTTACATTTTATATGTAGCGAAGTTTATCAACATTCGTAGAGTTCGTTATAATTTCTTTAATTTGACGCTAATTGAGTTCCAACTTCGTTTTTTACTTTTTATATGTAGCGAAGTTTATCAACATTCGTAGAGTTCGTTATGATTTCTTTAATTTGACGCTAATTGAGTTCCAACTTCGTTTTTTACTTTTTGTATGTAGCGAAGTTTATCGACATTCGTAGAGTTCGTTATTATTTCTTTAATTTGACGCTAATTGTGTTCCAACCTCGTTTTTTACTTTTTATATTAGCGAAGTTTATCAACATTCGTAGAGTTCGTTATAATTTCTTTAATTTGACGCTAATTGATTTCCAACTTCGTTTTTTACTTTTTATATGTAGCGAAGTTTATCAACATTCGTAGAGTTCGTTATAATTTCTTTAATTTGACGCTAATTGAGTTCCAACTTCGTTTTTTACTTTTTATACGTAGCGATGTTTATCAACATTAGTTTATTTCGTTGTAATTTCTTTAATTTGACGCTAATTGAGTTCCAACTTCGTTTTTTACTTTTTATATGTAGCGAAGTTTATCAACATTCGTATATTTCGTTATAATTTCTTTAATTTGACGATAATTGAGTTCCAACTTCGTTTTTTACTTTTTATATGTAGCGAAGTTTATCAACATTCGTATATTTCGTTGTAATTTCTTTAATTTGACGCTAATTGAGTTCCAACTTCGTTTTTTACTTTTTATGTGTAGCGAAGTTTATCAACATTCGTAGAGTTCGTTATAATTTCTTTAATTTGACGATAATTGAGTTCCAACTTCGTTTTTTACTTTTTATATGTAGCGAAGTTTATCAACATTCGTAGAGTTCGTTATAATTTCTTTAATTTGACGCTAATTGATTTCCAACTTCGTTTTTTACTTTTTATATGTAGCGAAGTTTATCAACATTCGTAGAGTTCGTTATAATTTCTTTAATTTGACGCTAATTGAGTTCCAACTTCGTTTTTTACTTTTTATATGTAGCGAAGTTTATCGACATTCGTAGAGTTCGTTATGATTTCTTTAATTTGACGCTAATTGAGTTCAAACTTCGTTTTTTACTTTTTATATGTAGCGAAGTTTATCAACATTCGTAGTGTTCGTTATAATTTCTTTAATTTGACGCTAATTGAGTTCCAACTTCGTTTTTTACTTTTTATATGTAGCGAAGTTTATCAACATTCGTAGAGTTCGTTATAATTTCTTTAAATTTGCGCTAATTGAGTTCCAACTTCGTTTTTTACTTTTTATATGTAGCTAAGTTTATCAACATTCGTATATTTCGTTGTAATTTCTTTAATTTGACGCTAATTGAGTTCCAACTTCGTTTTTTACTTTTTATATGTAGCGATGTTTATCAACATTCGTATATTTCGTTGTAATTTCTTTAATTTGAGGCTAATTGAGTTCCAACTTCGTTTTTTACTTTTTATATGTAGCGAAGTTTATCAACATTCGTATATTTCGTTATAATTTCTTTAATTTGACGCTAATTGAGTTCCAAATTCGTTTTTTACTTTTTATATGTAGCGAAGTTTATCAACATTCGTAGAGTTCGTTATAATTTCTTTAATTTGACGCTAATTGAGTTCCTACTTCGTTTTTTACTTTTTATATGTAGCGAAGTTTATCAACATTCGTATACTTCGTTGTAATTTCTTTAATTTGACGCTAATTGAGTTCCAACTTCGTTTTTTACTTTTTATATGTAGCGAAGTTTATCAACATTCGTAGAGTTCGATATAATTTCTTTAATTTGACGATAATTGAGTTCCAACTTCGTTTTTTACTTTTTATATGTAGCGAAGTTTATCAACATTCGTAGAGTTTGTTATAATTTCTTTAATTTGACGGTAATTGAGTTCCAACTTCGTTTTTTACTTTTTATATGTAGCTAAGTTTATCAACATTCGTATATTTCGTTGTAATTTCTTTAATTTGACGCTAATTGAGTTCCAACTTCGTTTTTTACTTTTTATATGTAGCGAAGTTTATCAACATTCGTAGAGTTCGTTATAATTTCTTTAATTTGACGCTAATTGAGTTCCAACTTCGTTTTTTACATTTTATATGTAGCGAAGTTTATCAACATTCGTAGAGTTCGTTATAATTTCTTTAATTTGACGCTAATTGAGTTCCAACTTCGTTTTTTACTTTTTATATGTAGCGAAGTTTATCAACATTCGTAGAGTTCGTTATGATTTCTTTAATTTGACGCTAATTGAGTTCCAACTTCGTTTTTTACTTTTTGTA
Organism: Uropetala carovei; assembly: GCA_036926305.1. NCBI lineage: Eukaryota > Metazoa > Arthropoda > Insecta > Odonata > Petaluridae > Uropetala > Uropetala carovei. The sequence goes on along the minus strand of JAXCHB010000242.1, from coordinate 3,584,843 downwards.
TGTAGCGAAGTTTATCGACATTCGTAGAGTTCGTTATTATTTCTTTAATTTGACGCTAATTGTGTTCCAACCTCGTTTTTTACTTTTTATATTAGCGAAGTTTATCAACATTCGTAGAGTTCGTTATAATTTCTTTAATTTGACGCTAATTGATTTCCAACTTCGTTTTTTACTTTTTATATGTAGCGAAGTTTATCAACATTCGTAGAGTTCGTTATAATTTCTTTAATTTGACGCTAATTGAGTTCCAACTTCGTTTTTTACTTTTTATACGTAGCGATGTTTATCAACATTAGGTTATTTCGTTATAATTTCTTTAATTTGACGCTAATTGATTTCCAACTTCGTTTTTTACTTTTTATATGTTGCGAAGTTTATCAACATTCGTAGAGTTCGTTATAATTTCTTTAATTTGACGCTAATTGAGTTCCAACTTCGTTTTTTACTTTTTATATGTAGCGAAGTTTATCAACATTCGTATATTTCGTTGTAATTTCTTTAATTTGACGCTAATTGAGTTCCAACTTCGTTTTTTACTTTTTATATGTAGCGAAGTTTATCAACATTCGTAGAGTTCGTTATAATTTCTTTAATTTGACGCTAATTGAGTTCCAACTTCGTTTTTTACATTTTATATGTAGCGAAGTTTATCAACATTCGTAGAGTTCGTTATAATTTCTTTAATTTGACGCTAATTGAGTTCCAACTTCGTTTTTTACTTTTTATATGTAGCGAAGTTTATCAACATTCGTAGAGTTCGTTATGATTTCTTTAATTTGACGCTAATTGAGTTCCAACTTCGTTTTTTACTTTTTGTATGTAGCGAAGTTTATCGACATTCGTAGAGTTCGTTATTATTTCTTTAATTTGACGCTAATTGTGTTCCAACCTCGTTTTTTACTTTTTATATTAGCGAAGTTTATCAACATTCGTAGAGTTCGTTATAATTTCTTTAATTTGACGCTAATTGATTTCCAACTTCGTTTTTTACTTTTTATATGTAGCGAAGTTTATCAACATTCGTAGAGTTCGTTATAATTTCTTTAATTTGACGCTAATTGAGTTCCAACTTCGTTTTTTACTTTTTATACGTAGCGATGTTTATCAACATTAGTTTATTTCGTTGTAATTTCTTTAATTTGACGCTAATTGAGTTCCAACTTCGTTTTTTACTTTTTATATGTAGCGAAGTTTATCAACATTCGTATATTTCGTTATAATTTCTTTAATTTGACGATAATTGAGTTCCAACTTCGTTTTTTACTTTTTATATGTAGCGAAGTTTATCAACATTCGTATATTTCGTTGTAATTTCTTTAATTTGACGCTAATTGAGTTCCAACTTCGTTTTTTACTTTTTATGTGTAGCGAAGTTTATCAACATTCGTAGAGTTCGTTATAATTTCTTTAATTTGACGATAATTGAGTTCCAACTTCGTTTTTTACTTTTTATATGTAGCGAAGTTTATCAACATTCGTAGAGTTCGTTATAATTTCTTTAATTTGACGCTAATTGATTTCCAACTTCGTTTTTTACTTTTTATATGTAGCGAAGTTTATCAACATTCGTAGAGTTCGTTATAATTTCTTTAATTTGACGCTAATTGAGTTCCAACTTCGTTTTTTACTTTTTATATGTAGCGAAGTTTATCGACATTCGTAGAGTTCGTTATGATTTCTTTAATTTGACGCTAATTGAGTTCAAACTTCGTTTTTTACTTTTTATATGTAGCGAAGTTTATCAACATTCGTAGTGTTCGTTATAATTTCTTTAATTTGACGCTAATTGAGTTCCAACTTCGTTTTTTACTTTTTATATGTAGCGAAGTTTATCAACATTCGTAGAGTTCGTTATAATTTCTTTAAATTTGCGCTAATTGAGTTCCAACTTCGTTTTTTACTTTTTATATGTAGCTAAGTTTATCAACATTCGTATATTTCGTTGTAATTTCTTTAATTTGACGCTAATTGAGTTCCAACTTCGTTTTTTACTTTTTATATGTAGCGATGTTTATCAACATTCGTATATTTCGTTGTAATTTCTTTAATTTGAGGCTAATTGAGTTCCAACTTCGTTTTTTACTTTTTATATGTAGCGAAGTTTATCAACATTCGTATATTTCGTTATAATTTCTTTAATTTGACGCTAATTGAGTTCCAAATTCGTTTTTTACTTTTTATATGTAGCGAAGTTTATCAACATTCGTAGAGTTCGTTATAATTTCTTTAATTTGACGCTAATTGAGTTCCTACTTCGTTTTTTACTTTTTATATGTAGCGAAGTTTATCAACATTCGTATACTTCGTTGTAATTTCTTTAATTTGACGCTAATTGAGTTCCAACTTCGTTTTTTACTTTTTATATGTAGCGAAGTTTATCAACATTCGTAGAGTTCGATATAATTTCTTTAATTTGACGATAATTGAGTTCCAACTTCGTTTTTTACTTTTTATATGTAGCGAAGTTTATCAACATTCGTAGAGTTTGTTATAATTTCTTTAATTTGACGGTAATTGAGTTCCAACTTCGTTTTTTACTTTTTATATGTAGCTAAGTTTATCAACATTCGTATATTTCGTTGTAATTTCTTTAATTTGACGCTAATTGAGTTCCAACTTCGTTTTTTACTTTTTATATGTAGCGAAGTTTATCAACATTCGTAGAGTTCGTTATAATTTCTTTAATTTGACGCTAATTGAGTTCCAACTTCGTTTTTTACATTTTATATGTAGCGAAGTTTATCAACATTCGTAGAGTTCGTTATAATTTCTTTAATTTGACGCTAATTGAGTTCCAACTTCGTTTTTTACTTTTTATATGTAGCGAAGTTTATCAACATTCGTAGAGTTCGTTATGATTTCTTTAATTTGACGCTAATTGAGTTCCAACTTCGTTTTTTACTTTTTGTATGTAGCGAAGTTTATCGACATTCGTAGAGTTCGTTATTATTTCTTTAATTTGACGCTAATTGTGTTCCAACCTCGTTTTTTACTTTTTATATTAGCGAAGTTTATCAACATTCGTAGAGTTCGTTATAATTTCTTTAATTTGACGCTAATTGATTTCCAACTTCGTTTTTTACTTTTTATATGTAGCGAAGTTTATCAACATTCGTAGAGTTCGTTATAATTTCTTTAATTTGACGCTAATTGAGTTCCAACTTCGTTTTTTACTTTTTATACGTAGCGATGTTTATCAACATTAGGTTATTTCGTTATAATTTCTTTAATTTGACGCTAATTGATTTCCAACTTCGTTTTTTACTTTTTATATGTTGCGAAGTTTATCAACATTCGTAGAGTTCGTTATAATTTCTTTAATTTGACGCTAATTGAGTTCCAACTTCGTTTTTTACTTTTTATATGTAGCGAAGTTTATCAACATTCGTAGAGTTCGATATAATTTCTTTAATTTGACGATAATTGAGTTCCAACTTCGTTTTTTACTTTTTATATGTAGCGAAGTTTATCAACATTCGTAGAGTTCGTTATAATTTTTTAATTTTACGCTAATTGAGTTCCAACTTCGTTTTTTATTTTTTATATGTAGCGAAGTTTATCAACATTCGTATATTTCGTTGTAATTTCTTTAATTTGACGCTAATTGAGTTCCAACTTCGTTTTTTACTTTTTATATGTAGCGAAGTTTATCAACATTCGTAGAGTTCGTAATAATTTCTTTAATTTGACGCTTATTGAGTTCCAACTTCGTTTTTTACTTTTTATATGTAGCGAAGTTTATCAACATTCGTATATTTCGTTGTAATTTCTTTAATTTGACGCTAATTGAGTTCCAACTTCGTTTTTTACTTTTTATATGTAGCGATGTTTATCAACATTAGTTTATTTCGTTATAATTTCTTTAATTTGACGCTAATTGAGTTCCAACTTCGTTTTTTACTTTTTATATGTAGCGCAGTTTATCAACATTCGTAGAGTTCGTTATGATTTCTTTAATTTGACGCTAATTGAGTTCCAACTTCGTTTTTTACTTTTTATATGTAGCGAAGTTTATCAACATTCGTAGAGTTCGTTATCATTTCTTTAATTTGACGCTAATTGAGTTCCAACTTCGTTTTTTACTTTTTATATGTAGCGAAGTTTATCAACATTCGTAGAGTTCGTTATAATTTCTTTAATTTGACGCTAATTGAGTTCCAACTTCGTTTTTTACTTTTTATATGTAGCGAAGTTTATCAACATTCGTAGAGTTCGTTATAATTTCTTTAATTTGACGCTAATTGAGTTCCAACTTCGTTTTTTTCTTTTTATATGTAGCGAAGTTTATCAACATTCGTAGAGTTCGTTATGATTTCTTTAATTTGACGCTAATTGAGTTCCAACTTCGTTTTTTACTTTTTATATGTAGCGAAGTTTATCAACATTCGTAGAGTTCGTTATAATTTCTTTAATTTGACGCTAATTGAGTTCCAACTTCGTTTTTTACTTTTTATATGTAGCGAAGTTTATCAACATTCGTAGAGTTCGTTATAATTTCTTTAATTTGACGCTAGTTGAGTTCCAACATCGTTTTTTACTTTTTATATGTAGCGAAGTTTATCAACATTCGTAGAGTTCGTTATAATTTCTGTAATTTGACGCTAATTGAGTTCCAACTTCGTTTTTTACTTTTTATATGTAGCGAAGTTTATCAACATTCGTAGAGTTCGTTATAATTTCTTTAATTTGACGCTAATTGAGTTCCAAATTCGTTTTTTACTTTTTATATGTAGCGAAGTTTATCAACATTCGTAGAGTTCGTTATAATTTCTTTAATTTGACGCTAATTGAGTTCCAACTTCGTTTTTTACTTTTTATATGTAGCGAAGTTTATCAACATTCGTATATTTCGTTGTAATTTCTTAAATTTGACGCTAATTGAGTTCCAACTTCGTTTTGTACTTTTTATATGTAGCGATGTTTATCAACATTCGTATATTTCGTTGTAATTTCTTTAATTTGAGGCTAATTGAGTTCCAACTTCGTTTTTTACTTTTTATATGTAGCGAAGTTTATCAACATTCGTAGAGTTCGTAATAATTTCTTTAATTTGACGCTAATTGAGTTCCAACTTCGTTTTTTACTTTTTATATGTAGCGAAGTTTATCAACATTCGTATATTTCGTTGTAATTTCTTTAATTTGACGCTAATTGAGTTCCAACTTCGTTTTTTACTTTTTATATGTAGCGAAGTTTATCAACATTCGTAAAGTTCGATATAATTTCTTTAATTTGACGATAATTGAGTTCCAACTTCGTTTTTTACTTTTTATATGTAGCGAAGTTTATCAACATTCGTAGAGTTCGTTATAATTTCTTTAATTTGACGCTAATTGAGTTCCAACTTCGTTTTTTACTTTTTATATGTAGCGAAGTTTATCAACATTCGTAGAGTTCGTTCTAATTTCTTTAATTTGACGTTAATTGAGTTCCAACTTCGTTTTTTACTTTTTATATGTAGCGAAGTTTATCAACATTCGTAGAGTTCGTTATAATTTCTTTAATTTGACGCTAATTGAGTTCCAACTTGGTTTTTTACTTTGTATATGTAGCGATGTTTATCAACATTCGTATATTTCGTTGTAATTTCTTTAATTTGAGGCTAATTGAGTTCCAACTTCGTTTTTTACTTTTTATATGTAGCGAAGTTTATCAACATTCGTATATTTCGTTATAATTTCTTTAATTTGACGCTAATTGAGTTCCAAATTCGTTTTTTACTTTTTATATGTAGCGAAGTTTATCAACATTCGTAGAGTTCGTTATAATTTCTTTAATTTGACGCTAATAGAGTTCCAACTTCGTTTTTTACTTTTTATATGTAGCGAAGTTTATCAACATTCGTATATTTCGTTGTAATTTCTTTAATTTGACGCTAATTGAGTTCCAACTTCGTTTTTTACTTTTTATATGTAGCGATGTTTATCAACATTCGTATATTTCGTTGTAATTTCTTTAATTTGAGGATAATTGAGTTCCAACTTCGTTTTTTACTTTTTATATGTAGCGAAGTTTATCAACATTCGTAGAGTTCGTTATAATTTCTTTAATTTGACGCTAGTTGAGTTCCAACTTCGTTTTTTACTTTTTATATGTAGCGAAGTTTATCAACATTCGTAGAGTTCGTTATAATTTCTGTAATTTGACGCTAATTGAGTTCCAACTTCGTTTTTTTACTTTTTATATGTAGCGAAGTTTATCAACATTCGTATATTTCGTTATAATTTCTTTAATTTGACGCTAATTGAGTTCCAAATTCGTTTTTTACTTTTTATATGTAGCGAAGTTTATCAACATTCGTAGAGTTCGTTATAATTTCTTTAATTTGACACTAATTGAGTTCCAACTTCGTTTTTTACTTTTTATATGTAGCGAAGTTTATCAACATTCGTATATTTCGTTGTAATTTCTTAAATTTGACGCTAATTGAGTTCCAACTTCGCTTTTTACTTTTTATATGTAGCGATGCTTATCAACATTCGTATATTTCGTTGTAATTTCTTTAATTTGAGGCTAATTGAGTTCCAACTTCGTTTTTTACTTTTTATATGTAGCGAAGTTTATCAACATTCGTAGAGTTCGTTATAATTTCTTTAATTTGACGCTAATTGAGTTCAACTTCGTTTTTTACTTTTTATATGTAGCGAAGTTTATCAACATTCTTATATTTCGTTGTAATTTCTTTAATTTGACGCTAATTGAGTTCCAACTTCGTTTTTTACTTTTTATATGTAGCGAAGTTTATCAACATTCGTAAAGTTCGATATAATTTCTTTAATTTGACGATAATTGAGTTCCAACTTCGTTTTTTACTTTTTATATGTAGCGAAGTTTATCAACATTCGTAGAGTTTATATAATTTCTTTAATTTGACGCTAATTGAGTTCCAACTTCGTTTTTTACTTTTTATATGTAGCTAAGTTTATCAACATTCGTATATTTCGTTGTAATTTCTTTAATTTGACGCTAATTGAGTTCCAACTTCGTTTTTTACTTTTTATATGTAGCGATGTTTATCAACATTCGTATATTTCGTTGTAATTTCTTTAATTTGAGGCTAATTGAGTTCCAACTTCGTTTTTTACTTTTTATATGTAGCGAAGTTTATCAACATTCGTATATTTCGTTATAATTTCTTTAATTTGACGCTAATTGAGTTCCAAATTCGTTTTTTACTTTTTATATGTAGCGAAGTTTATCAACATTCGTAGAGTTCGTTATAATTTCTTTAATTTGACGCTAATTGAGTTCCTACTTCGTTTTTTACTTTTTATATGTAGCGAAGTTTATCAACATTCGTATACTTCGTTGTAATTTCTTTAATTTGACGCTAATTGAGTTCCAACTTCGTTTTTTACTTTTTATATGTAGCGAAGTTTATCAACATTCGTAGAGTTCGATATAATTTCTTTAATTTGACGATAATTGAGTTCCAACTTCGTTTTTTACTTTTTATATGTAGCGAAGTTTATCAACATTCGTAGAGTTTGTTATAATTTCTTTAATTTGACGGTAATTGAGTTCCAACTTCGTTTTTTACTTTTTATATGTAGCTAAGTTTATCAACATTCGTATATTTCGTTGTAATTTCTTTAATTTGACGCTAATTGAGTTCCAACTTCGTTTTTTACTTTTTATATGTAGCGAAGTTTATCAACATTCGTAGAGTTCGTTATAATTTCTTTAATTTGACGCTAATTGAGTTCCAACTTCGTTTTTTACATTTTATATGTAGCGAAGTTTATCAACATTCGTAGAGTTCGTTATAATTTCTTTAATTTGACGCTAATTGAGTTCCAACTTCGTTTTTTACTTTTTATATGTAGCGAAGTTTATCAACATTCGTAGAGTTCGTTATGATTTCTTTAATTTGACGCTAATTGAGTTCCAACTTCGTTTTTTACTTTTTGTATGTAGCGAAGTTTATCGACATTCGTAGAGTTCGTTATTATTTCTTTAATTTGACGCTAATTGTGTTCCAACCTCGTTTTTTACTTTTTATATTAGCGAAGTTTATCAACATTCGTAGAGTTCGTTATAATTTCTTTAATTTGACGCTAATTGATTTCCAACTTCGTTTTTTACTTTTTATATGTAGCGAAGTTTATCAACATTCGTAGAGTTCGTTATAATTTCTTTAATTTGACGCTAATTGAGTTCCAACTTCGTTTTTTACTTTTTATACGTAGCGATGTTTATCAACATTAGTTTATTTCGTTGTAATTTCTTTAATTTGACGCTAATTGAGTTCCAACTTCGTTTTTTACTTTTTATATGTAGCGAAGTTTATCAACATTCGTAGAGTTCGTTATAATTTCTTTAATTTGACGATAATTGAGTTCCAACTTCGTTTTTTACTTTTTATATGTAGCGAAGTTTATCAACATTCGTATATTTCGTTGTAATTTCTTTAATTTGACGCTAATTGAGTTCCAACTTCGTTTTTTACTTTTTATGTGTAGCGAAGTTTATCAACATTCGTAGAGTTCGTTATAATTTCTTTAATTTGACGATAATTGAGTTCCAACTTCGTTTTTTACTTTTTATATGTAGCGAAGTTTATCAACATTCGTAGAGTTCGTTATAATTTCTTTAATTTGACGCTAATTGATTTCCAACTTCGTTTTTTACTTTTTATATGTAGCGAAGTTTATCAACATTCGTAGAGTTCGTTATAATTTCTTTAATTTGACGCTAATTGAGTTCCAACTTCGTTTTTTACTTTTTATATGTAGCGAAGTTTATCGACATTCGTAGAGTTCGTTATGATTTCTTTAATTTGACGCTAATTGAGTTCCAACTTCGTTTTTTACTTTTTATATGTAGCGAAGTTTATCAACATTCGTAGTGTTCGTTATAATTTCTTTAATTTGACGCTAATTGAGTTCCAACTTCGTTTTTTACTTTTTATATGTAGCGAAGTTTATCAACATTCGTAGAGTTCGTTATAATTTCTTTAAATTTGCGCTAATTGAGTTCCAACTTCGTTTTTTACTTTTTATATGTAGCTAAGTTTATCAACATTCGTATATTTCGTTGTAATTTCTTTAATTTGACGCTAATTGAGTTCCAACTTCGTTTTTTACTTTTTATATGTAGCGATGTTTATCAACATTCGTATATTTCGTTGTAATTTCTTTAATTTGAGGCTAATTGAGTTCCAACTTCGTTTTTTACTTTTTATATGTAGCGAAGTTTATCAACATTCGTATATTTCGTTATAATTTCTTTAATTTGACGCTAATTGAGTTCCAAATTCGTTTTTTACTTTTTATATGTAGCGAAGTTTATCAACATTCGTAGAGTTCGTTATAATTTCTTTAATTTGACGCTAATTGAGTTCCTACTTCGTTTTTTACTTTTTATATGTAGCGAAGTTTATCAACATTCGTATACTTCGTTGTAATTTCTTTAATTTGACGCTAATTGAGTTCCAACTTCGTTTTTTACTTTTTATATGTAGCGAAGTTTATCAACATTCGTAGAGTTCGATATAATTTCTTTAATTTGACGATAATTGAGTTCCAACTTCGTTTTTTACTTTTTATATGTAGCGAAGTTTATCAACATTCGTAGAGTTTGTTATAATTTCTTTAATTTGACGGTAATTGAGTTCCAACTTCGTTTTTTACTTTTTATATGTAGCTAAGTTTATCAACATTCGTATATTTCGTTGTAATTTCTTTAATTTGACGCTAATTGAGTTCCAACTTCGTTTTTTACTTTTTATATGTAGCGAAGTTTATCAACATTCGTAAAGTTCGTTATAATTTCTTTAATTTGACGCTAATTGAGTTCCAACTTCGTTTTTTACATTTTATATGTAGCGAAGTTTATCAACATTCGTAGAGTTCGTTATAATTTCTTTAATTTGACGCTAATTGAGTTCCAACTTCGTTTTTTACTTTTTATATGTAGCGAAGTTTATCAACATTCGTAGAGTTCGTTATGATTTCTTTAATTTGACGCTAATTGAGTTCCAACTTCGTTTTTTACTTTTTGTATGTAGCGAAGTTTATCGACATTCGTAGAGTTCGTTATTATTTCTTTAATTTGACGGTAATTGTGTTCCAACCTCGTTTTTTACTTTTTATATTAGCGAAGTTTATCAACATTCGTAGAGTTCGTTATAATTTCTTTAATTTGACGCTAATTGATTTCCAACTTCGTTTTTTACTTTTTATATGTAGCGAAGTTTATCAACATTCGTAGAGTTCGTTATAATTTCTTTAATTTGACGCTAATTGAGTTCCAACTTCGTTTTTTACTTTTTATACGTAGCGATGTTTATCAACATTAGTTTATTTCGTTGTAATTTCTTTAATTTGACGCTAATTGAGTTCCAACTTCGTTTTTTACTTTTTATATGTAGCGAAGTTTATCATCATTCGTAGAGTTCGTTATAATTTCTTTAATTTGACGATAATTGAGTTCCAACTTCGTTTTTTACTTTTTATATGTAGCGAAGTTTATCAACATTCGTATATTTCGTTGTAATTTCTTTAATTTGACGCTAATTGAGTTCCAACTTCGTTTTTTACTTTTTATGTGTAGCGAAGTTTATCAACATTCGTAGAGTTCGTTATAATTTCTTTAATTTGACGATAATTGAGTTCCAACTTCGTTTTTTACTTTTTATATGTAGCGAAGTTTATCAACATTCGTAGAGTTCGTTATAATTTCTTTAATTTGACGCTAATTGATTTCCAACTTCGTTTTTTACTTTTTATATGTAGCGAAGTTTATCAACATTCGTAGAGTTCGTTATAATTTCTTTAATTTGACGCTAATTGAGTTCCAACTTCGTTTTTTACTTTTTATATGTAGCGAAGTTTATCGACATTCGTAGAGTTCGTTATGATTTCTTTAATTTGACGCTAATTGAGTTCCAACTTCGTTTTTTACTTTTTATATGTAGCGAAGTTTATCAACATTCGTAGTGTTCGTTATAATTTCTTTAATTTGACGCTAATTGAGTTCCAACTTCGTTTTTTACTTTTTATATGTAGCGAAGTTTATCAACATTCGTAGAGTTCGTTATAATTTCTTTAAATTTGCGCTAATTGAGTTCCAACTTCGTTTTTTACTTTTTATATGTAGCGAAGTTTATCAACATTCGTATATTTCGTTGTAATTTCTTTAATTTGACGCTAATTGAGTTCCAACTTCGTTTTTTACTTTTTATATATAGCGAAGTTTATCAACATTCGTAGAGTTCGTTATAATTTCTTTAATTTGACGATAATTGAGTTCCAACTTCGTTTTTTACTTTTTATATGTAGCGAAGTTTATCAACATTCGTAGAGTTCGTTATAATTTCTTTAATTTGACGCTAATTGAGTTCCTACTTCGTTTTTTTCTTTTTATATGTAGCGAAGTTTATCAACATTCGTATATTTCGTTGTAATTTCTTTAATTTGACAGTAATTGAGTTCCAACTTCGTTTTTTACTTTTTATATGTAGCGAAGTTTATCAACATTCGTAGAGTTCGTTATAATTTCTTTAATTTGACGCTAGTTGAGTTCCAACTCCGGTTTTTACTTTTTATATGTAGCGAAGTTTATCAACATTCGTATATTTCGTTGTAATTTCTTTAATTTGACGCTAATTGAGTTCCAACTTTGTTTTTTACTTTTTATATGTAGCGAAGTTTATCAACATTCGTAGAGTTCGTTATAATTTCTTTTATTTGACGATAATTGAGTTCCAACTTCGTTTTTTACTTTTTATATGTAGCGAAGTTTATCAACATTCGTAGAGTTCGTTATAATTTCTTTAATTTGACGCTAATTGAGTTCCAACTTCGTTTTTTTCTTTTTATATGTAGCGAAGTTTATCAACATTCGTATATTTCGTTGTAATTTCTTTAATTTGACGCTAATTGAGTTCCAACTTCGTTTTTTACTTTTTATATGTAGCGAAGTTTATCAACATTCGTAGAGTTCGTTATAATTTCTTTAATTTGACGCTAATTGAGTTCCAACTTCGTTTTTTACTTTTTATATGTAGCGAAGTTTATCAACATTCTTATATTTCGTTGTAATTTCTTTAATTTGACGCTAATTGAGTTCCAACTTCGTTTTTTACTTTTTATATGTAGCGAAGTTTATCAACATTCGTAAAGTTCGATATAATTTCTTTAATTTGACGATAATTGAGTTCCAACTTCGTTTTTTACTTTTTATATGTAGCGAAGTTTATCAACATTCGTAGAGTTTATATAATTTCTTTAATTTGACGCTAATTGAGTTCCAACTTCGTTTTTTACTTTTTATATGTAGCTAAGTTTATCAACATTCGTATATTTCGTTGTAATTTCTTTAATTTGACGCTAATTGAGTTCCAACTTCGTTTTTTACTTTTTATATGTAGCGATGTTTATCAACATTCGTATATTTCGTTGTAATTTCTTTAATTTGAGGCTAATTGAGTTCCAACTTCGTTTTTTACTTTTTATATGTAGCGAAGTTTATCAACATTCGTATATTTCGTTATAATTTCTTTAATTTGACGCTAATTGAGTTCCAAATTCGTTTTTTACTTTTTATATGTAGCGAAGTTTATCAACATTCGTAGAGTTCGTTATAATTTCTTTAATTTGACGCTAATTGAGTTCCTACTTCGTTTTTTACTTTTTATATGTAGCGAAGTTTATCAACATTCGTATACTTCGTTGTAATTTCTTTAATTTGACGCTAATTGAGTTCCAACTTCGTTTTTTACTTTTTATATGTAGCGAAGTTTATCAACATTCGTAGAGTTCGATATAATTTCTTTAATTTGACGATAATTGAGTTCCAACTTCGTTTTTTACTTTTTATATGTAGCGAAGTTTATCAACATTCGTAGAGTTTGTTATAATTTCTTTAATTTGACGGTAATTGAGTTCCAACTTCGTTTTTTACTTTTTATATGTAGCTAAGTTTATCAACATTCGTATATTTCGTTGTAATTTCTTTAATTTGACGCTAATTGAGTTCCAACTTCGTTTTTTACTTTTTATATGTAGCGAAGTTTATCAACATTCGTAGAGTTCGTTATAATTTCTTTAATTTGACGCTAATTGAGTTCCAACTTCGTTTTTTACATTTTATATGTAGCGAAGTTTATCAACATTCGTAGAGTTCGTTATAATTTCTTTAATTTGACGCTAATTGAGTTCCAACTTCGTTTTTTACTTTTTATATGTAGCGAAGTTTATCAACATTCGTAGAGTTCGTTATGATTTCTTTAATTTGACGCTAATTGAGTTCCAACTTCGTTTTTTACTTTTTGTATGTAGCGAAGTTTATCGACATTCGTAGAGTTCGTTATTATTTCTTTAATTTGACGCTAATTGTGTTCCAACCTCGTTTTTTACTTTTTATATTAGCGAAGTTTATCAACATTCGTAGAGTTCGTTATAATTTCTTTAATTTGACGCTAATTGATTTCCAACTTCGTTTTTTACTTTTTATATGTAGCGAAGTTTATCAACATTCGTAGAGTTCGTTATAATTTCTTTAATTTGACGCTAATTGAGTTCCAACTTCGTTTTTTACTTTTTATACGTAGCGATGTTTATCAACATTAGTTTATTTCGTTGTAATTTCTTTAATTTGACGCTAATTGAGTTCCAACTTCGTTTTTTACTTTTTATATGTAGCGAAGTTTATCAACATTCGTAGAGTTCGTTATAATTTCTTTAATTTGACGATAATTGAGTTCCAACTTCGTTTTTTACTTTTTATATGTAGCGAAGTTTATCAACATTCGTATATTTCGTTGTAATTTCTTTAATTTGACGCTAATTGAGTTCCAACTTCGTTTTTTACTTTTTATGTGTAGCGAAGTTTATCAACATTCGTAGAGTTCGTTATAATTTCTTTAATTTGACGATAATTGAGTTCCAACTTCGTTTTTTACTTTTTATATGTAGCGAAGTTTATCAACATTCGTAGAGTTCGTTATAATTTCTTTAATTTGACGCTAATTGATTTCCAACTTCGTTTTTTACTTTTTATATGTAGCGAAGTTTATCAACATTCGTAGAGTTCGTTATAATTTCTTTAATTTGACGCTAATTGAGTTCCAACTTCGTTTTTTACTTTTTATATGTAGCGAAGTTTATCGACATTCGTAGAGTTCGTTATGATTTCTTTAATTTGACGCTAATTGAGTTCCAACTTCGTTTTTTACTTTTTATATGTAGCGAAGTTTATCAACATTCGTAGTGTTCGTTATAATTTCTTTAATTTGACGCTAATTGAGTTCCAACTTCGTTTTTTACTTTTTATATGTAGCGAAGTTTATCAACATTCGTAGAGTTCGTTATAATTTCTTTAAATTTGCGCTAATTGAGTTCCAACTTCGTTTTTTACTTTTTATATGTAGCTAAGTTTATCAACATTCGTATATTTCGTTGTAATTTCTTTAATTTGACGCTAATTGAGTTCCAACTTCGTTTTTTACTTTTTATATGTAGCGATGTTTATCAACATTCGTATATTTCGTTGTAATTTCTTTAATTTGAGGCTAATTGAGTTCCAACTTCGTTTTTTACTTTTTATATGTAGCGAAGTTTATCAACATTCGTATATTTCGTTATAATTTCTTTAATTTGACGCTAATTGAGTTCCAAATTCGTTTTTTACTTTTTATATGTAGCGAAGTTTATCAACATTCGTAGAGTTCGTTATAATTTCTTTAATTTGACGCTAATTGAGTTCCTACTTCGTTTTTTACTTTTTATATGTAGCGAAGTTTATCAACATTCGTATACTTCGTTGTAATTTCTTTAATTTGACGCTAATTGAGTTCCAACTTCGTTTTTTACTTTTTATATGTAGCGAAGTTTATCAACATTCGTAGAGTTCGATATAATTTCTTTAATTTGACGATAATTGAGTTCCAACTTCGTTTTTTACTTTTTATATGTAGCGAAGTTTATCAACATTCGTAGAGTTTGTTATAATTTCTTTAATTTGACGGTAATTGAGTTCCAACTTCGTTTTTTACTTTTTATATGTAGCTAAGTTTATCAACATTCGTATATTTCGTTGTAATTTCTTTAATTTGACGCTAATTGAGTTCCAACTTCGTTTTTTACTTTTTATATGTAGCGAAGTTTATCAACATTCGTAGAGTTCGTTATAATTTCTTTAATTTGACGCTAATTGAGTTCCAACTTCGTTTTTTACATTTTATATGTAGCGAAGTTTATCAACATTCGTAGAGTTCGTTATAATTTCTTTAATTTGACGCTAATTGAGTTCCAACTTCGTTTTTTACTTTTTATATGTAGCGAAGTTTATCAACATTCGTAGAGTTCGTTATGATTTCTTTAATTTGACGCTAATTGAGTTCCAACTTCGTTTTTTACTTTTTGTATGTAGCGAAGTTTATCGACATTCGTAGAGTTCGTTATTATTTCTTTAATTTGACGGTAATTGTGTTCCAACCTCGTTTTTTACTTTTTATATTAGCGAAGTTTATCAACATTCGTAGAGTTCGTTATAATTTCTTTAATTTGACGCTAATTGATTTCCAACTTCGTTTTTTACTTTTTATATGTAGCGAAGTTTATCAACATTCGTAGAGTTCGTTATAATTTCTTTAATTTGACGCTAATTGAGTTCCAACTTCGTTTTTTACTTTTTATACGTAGCGATGTTTATCAACATTAGTTTATTTCGTTGTAATTTCTTTAATTTGACGCTAATTGAGTTCCAACTTCGTTTTTTACTTTTTATATGTAGCGAAGTTTATCATCATTCGTAGAGTTCGTTATAATTTCTTTAATTTGACGATAATTGAGTTCCAACTTCGTTTTTTACTTTTTATATGTAGCGAAGTTTATCAACATTCGTATATTTCGTTGTAATTTCTTTAATTTGACGCTAATTGAGTTCCAACTTCGTTTTTTACTTTTTATGTGTAGCGAAGTTTATCAACATTCGTAGAGTTCGTTATAATTTCTTTAATTTGACGATAATTGAGTTCCAACTTCGTTTTTTACTTTTTATATGTAGCGAAGTTTATCAACATTCGTAGAGTTCGTTATAATTTCTTTAATTTGACGCTAATTGATTTCCAACTTCGTTTTTTACTTTTTATATGTAGCGAAGTTTATCAACATTCGTAGAGTTCGTTATAATTTCTTTAATTTGACGCTAATTGAGTTCCAACTTCGTTTTTTACTTTTTATATGTAGCGAAGTTTATCGACATTCGTAGAGTTCGTTATGATTTCTTTAATTTGACGCTAATTGAGTTCCAACTTCGTTTTTTACTTTTTATATGTAGCGAAGTTTATCAACATTCGTAGTGTTCGTTATAATTTCTTTAATTTGACGCTAATTGAGTTCCAACTTCGTTTTTTACTTTTTATATGTAGCGAAGTTTATCAACATTCGTAGAGTTCGTTATAATTTCTTTAAATTTGCGCTAATTGAGTTCCAACTTCGTTTTTTACTTTTTATATGTAGCGAAGTTTATCAACATTCGTATATTTCGTTGTAATTTCTTTAATTTGACGCTAATTGAGTTCCAACTTCGTTTTTTACTTTTTATATATAGCGAAGTTTATCAACATTCGTAGAGTTCGTTATAATTTCTTTAATTTGACGATAATTGAGTTCCAACTTCGTTTTTTACTTTTTATATGTAGCGAAGTTTATCAACATTCGTAGAGTTCGTTATAATTTCTTTAATTTGACGCTAATTGAGTTCCAACTTCGTTTTTTTCTTTTTATATGTAGCGAAGTTTATCAACATTCGTATATTTCGTTGTAATTTCTTTAATTTGACAGTAATTTAGTTCCAACTTGGTTTTTTAATTTTTATATGTAGCGAAGTTTATCAACATTCGTAGAGTTCGTTATAATTTCTTTAATTTGACGCTAGTTGAGTTCCAACTCCGGTTTTTACTTTTTATATGTAGCGAAGTTTATCAACATTCGTATATTTCGTTGTAATTTCTTTAATTTGACGCTAATTGAGTTCCAACTTTGTTTTTTACTTTTTATATGTAGCGAAGTTTATCAACATTCGTAGAGTTCGTTATAATTTCTTTTATTTGACGATAATTGAGTTCCAACTTCGTTTTTTACTTTTTATATGTAGCGAAGTTTATCAACATTCGTAGAGTTCGTTATAATTTCTTTAATTTGACGCTAATTGAGTTCCAACTTCGTTTTTTTCTTTTTTTATGTAGCGAAGTTTATCAACATTCGTATATTTCGTTGTAATTTCTTTAATTTGACGCTAATTGAGTTCCAACTTCGTTTTTTACTTTTTATATGTAGCGAAGTTTATCAACATTCGTAGAGTTCGTTATAATTTCTTTAATTTGACGCTAATTGAGTTCCAACTTCGTTTTTTACTTTTTATATGTAGCGAAGTTTATCAACATTCGTAGAGTTCGGTATAATTTCTTTAATTTGACGCTAATTGATTTCCAACTTCGTTTTTTACTTTTTATATGTAGCGAAGTTTATCAACATTCGTATATTTCGTTGTAATTTCTTTAATTTGACGCTAATTGAGTTCCAACTTCGTTTTTTCCTTTTTATATGTAGCGAAGTTTATCAACATTCGTATATTTCGTTGTAATTTCTTTAATTTGACGCTAATTGAGTTCCAACTTCGTTTTTTACTTTTTATATGTAGCGAAGTTTATCAACATTCGTAGAGTTCGTTATAATTTCTTTAATTTGACGATAATTGAGTTCCAACTTCGTTTTTTACTTTTTATATGTAGCGAAGTTTATCAACATTCGTAGAGTTCGTTATAATTTCTTTAATTTGACGTTAGTTGAGTTCCAACTTCGGTTTTTACTTTTTATATGTAGCGAAGTTTATCAACATTTGTATATTTCGTTGTAATTTCTTTAATTTGACGCTAATTGAGTTCCAACTTCGTTTTTTACTTTTTATATGTAGCGAAGTTTATCAACATTCGTAGAGTTCGTTATAATTTCTTTAATTTGACGCTAATTGAGTTCCAACTTCGTTTTTTACTTTTTATATGTAGCGAAGTTTATCAACATTCGTATATTTCGTTGTAATTTCTTTAATTTGACGCTAATTGAGTTCCAACTTCGTTTTTTACTTTTTATATGTAGCGATGTTTATCAACATTAGTTTATTTCGTTATAATTTCTTTAATTTGACGCTAATTGAGTCCAACTTCGTTTTTTACTTTTTATATGTAGCGAAGTTTATCAACATTCGTAGAGTTCGTTATAATTTCTTTAATTTGACGCTGATTGAGTTCCAACTTCGTTTTTTACTTTTTATATGTAGGGAAGTTTATCAACATTCGTAGAGTTCGTTATAATTTCTTTAATTTGACGCTGATTGAGTTCCAAATTCGTTTTTTACTTTTTATATGTAGCGAAGTTTATCAACATTCGTAGAGTTCGTTATAATTTCTTTAATTTGACGCTAATTGAGTTCCAACTTCGTTTTTTACTTTTTATATGTAGCGAAATTTATCAACATTCGTAGAGTTCGTTATAATTTCTTTAATTTGACGCTAATTGAGTTCCAACTTCGTTTTTTACTTTTTATATGTAGCGAAGTTTATCAACATTCGTAGAGTTCGTTATAATTTCTTTAATTTGACGGTAATTGAGTTCCAACTTCGTTTTTTACTTTTTATATGTAGCGAAGTTTATCAACATTCGTAGAGTTCGTTATAATTTCTTTAATTTGACGCTAATTGAGTTCCAACTTCGTTTTTTTACTTTTTATATGTAGCGAAGTTTATCAACATTCGTAGAGTTCGTTATAATTTCTTTAATTTGACGCTAATTGAGTTCCAACTTCGTTTTTTACTTTTTATATGGAGCGAAGTTTATCAACATTCGTAGAGTTCGTCATAATTTCTTTAATTTGACGCTAATTGAGTTCCAACTTCGTTTTTTACTTTTTATATGTAGCGAAGTTTATCAACATTCGTAGAGTTCGTTATAATTTCTTTAATTTGACGCTAATTGAGTTCCAACTTCGTTTTTTACTTTTTATACGTAGCGATGTTTATCAACATTAGTTTATTTCGTTATAATTTCTTTAATTGGACGCTAATTGAGTTCCAACTTCGTTTTTTACTTTTTATATGTAGCGAAGTTTATCGACATTCGTAGAGTTCGTTATGATTTCTTTAATTTGACGCTAATTGAGTTCCAACTTCGTTTTTTACTTTTTATATGTAGCGAAGTTTATCAACATTCGTAGTGTTCGTTATAATTTCTTTAATTTGACGCTAATTGAGTTCCAACTTCGTTTTTTACTTTTTATATGTAGTGAAGTTTATCAACATTCGTAGAGTTCGTTATAATTTTTTAATTTGACGCTAATTGAGTTCCAACTTCGTTTTTTACTTTTTATATGTAGCGAAGTTTATCAACATTCGTAGAGTTCGTAATAATTTCTTTAATTTGACGCTTATTGAGTTCCAACTTCGTTTTTTACTTTTTATATGTAGCGAAGTTTATCAACATTCGTAGAGTTCGTTATGATTTCTTTAATTTGACGCTAATTGTGTTCCAACCTCGTTTTTTACTTTTTATATGTAGCGAAGTTTATCAACATTCGTAGAGTTCGTTATAATTTCTTTAATTTGACGCTAATTGAGTTCCAACTTCGTTTTTTACTTTTTATATGTAGCGAAGTTTATCAACATTCCTAGAGTTCGTTATAATTTCTTTAATTTGACGATAATTGAGTTCCAACTTCGTTTTTCACTTTTTATATGTAGCGAAATTTATCAACATTCGTAGAGTTCGTTATAATTTCTTTAATTTGACGCTAATTGAGTTCCAAATTCGTTTTTTAATTTTTATATGTAGCGATGTTTATCAACATTAGATTATTTCGTTATAATTTCTTTAATTTGACGCTAATTGAGTTCCAAATTCGTTTTTTACTATTTATATGTAGCGTAGTTTATCAACATTCGTAGAGTTCGTTATAATTTCTTTAATTTGACGCTAATTGAGTTCCAACTTCGTTTTTTACTTTTTATATGTAGCGAAGCTTATCAACATTCGTATATTTCGTTGTAATTTCTTTAAATTGACGCTAATTGAGTTCCAACTTCGTTTTTTACTTTTTATATGTAGCGAAGTTTATCAACATTCGTAGAGTTCGTTATAATTTCTTTAATTAGACGCTAATTGAGTTCCAACTTCGTTTTTTACTTTTTATATGTAGCGAAGTTTATCAACATTCGTATATTTCGTTGTAATTTCTTTAATTTGACGCTAATTGAGTTCCAACTTCGTTTTTTACTTTTTATATGTAGCGAAGTTTATCAACATTCGTAGAGTTCGTTATAATTTCTTTAATTTGACGCTAATTGAGTTCCAACTTCGTTTTTTACTTTTTATATGTAGCGAAGTTTATCAACATTCGTATATTTCGTTGTAATTTCTTTAATTGGACGCTAATTGAGTTCCAACTTCGTTTTTTACTTTTTATATGTAGCGAAGTTTATCGACATTCGTAGAGTTCGTTATGATTTCTTTAAATTGACGCTAATTGAGTTCCAACTTCGTTTTTTACTTTTTATATGTAGCGAAGTTTATCAACATTCGTAGTGTTCGTTATAATTTCTTTAATTTGACGCTAATTGAGTTCCAACTTCGTTTTTTACTTTTTATATGTAGCGAAGTTTATCAACATTCGTAGAGTTCGTTATAATTTTTTAATTTGACGCTAATTGAGTTCCAACTTCGTGTTTTACTTTTTATATGTAGCGAAGTTTATCAACATTCGTAGAGTTCGTAATAATTTCTTTAATTTGACGCTTATTGAGTTCCAACTTCGTTTTTTACTTTTTATATGTAGCGAAGTTTATCAACATTCGTAGAGTTCGTTATGATTTCTTTAATTTGACGCTAATTGTGTTCCAACCTCGTTTTTTACTTTTTATATGTAGCGAAGTTTATCAACATTCGTAGAGTTCGTTATAATTTCTTTAATTTGACGCTAATTGAGTTCCAACTTCGTTTTTTACTTTTTATATGTAGCGAAGTTTATCAACATTCGTAGAGTTCGTTATAATTTCTTTAATTTGACGCTAATTGAGTTCCAACTTCGTTTTTCACTTTTTATATGTAGCGAAATTTATCAACATTCGTAGAGTTCGTTATAATTTCTTTAATTTGACGCTAATTGAGTTCCAACTTCGTTTTTTACTTTTTATATGTAGCGATGTTTATCCACATTCGTATATTTCGTTGTAATTTCTTTAATTTGACGCTAATTGAGTTCCATCTTCGTTTTTTACTTTTTATATATAGCGATGTTTATCCACATTAGTTTATTTCGTTATGATTTCTTTAATTTGACGCTAATTGTGTTCCAACTTCGTTTTTTACTTTTTATATGTAGCGATGTTTATCCACATTCGTATATTTCGTTATATTTTCTTTAATTTGACGCTAATTGAGTTCCTACTTCGTTTTTTACTTTTTATATGTAGCGATGTTTATCAATATTAGTTTATTTCGTTATAAGTTCTTTAATTTGACGCTAATTGATTTCCAACTTCGTTTTTTACTTTTTATATGTAGAGATGTTTATCAACATTCGTATATTTCGTTATAATTTCTTTAATTTGACGCTAATTGGTTCCAACTTCGTTTTTTACTTTTTATATGTAGCGATGTTTATCAACATTCGTATATTTCGTTATAATTTCTTTAATTTGACCCTAATTGAGTTCCAACTTCGTTTTTTACTTTTTATACGTAGCGATGTTTGTCAACATTCGTATATTTCGTTATAATTTCTTTAATTTGACGCTAATTGAGTTCCAACTTCGTTTTTTACTTCTTATATGTAGCGATGTTTATCAACATTCGTATATTTCGTTTTAATTTCTTTAATTTGTCGCTAATTGCGTTCCAACTTCGTTTTTTACTTTTTATATGTAGCGATGTTTATCAACATTCGTATATTTCGTTATAATTTCTTTAATTTGACGCTAATTGAGTTCCAACTTCGTTTTTTACTTTTTATATGTCGCGATGTTTATCAATATTAGTTTATTTCGTTATGATTTTTAATTTGACGCTAATTGAGTTCCAAGTTCGTTTTTTACTTATTATAAGTAGCGATGTTTATCAACATTCGTATATTTCGTTATAATTTCTTTAATTTGACGCTAATTGAGTTCCAACTTCGTTTTTTACTTCTTATATGTAGCGATGTTTATCAACATTCGTATATTTCGTTTTAATTTCTTTAATTTGTCGCTAATTGCGTTCCAACTTCGTTTTTTACTTTTTATATGTAGCGATGTTTATCAACATTCGTATATTTCGTTTTAATTTCTTTAATTTGACGCTAATTGAGTTCCAACTTCGTTTTTTACTTTTTATATGTAGCGATGTTTATCAACATTCGTATATTTCGTTATAATTTCTGTAATTTGACGCTAATTGAGTTCCAACTTCGTTTTTTACTTTTTATATATAGCGATGTTTATCCACATTAGTTTATTTCGTTATGATTTCTTTAATTTGACGCTAATTGAGTTCCAACTTCGTTTTTTACTTTTTATACGTAGCGATGTTTATCAACATTCGTATATTTCGTGATAATTTCTTTAATTTGACGCTAATTGAGTTTCAACTTCGTTTTTTACCTTTTATATGTAGCGATGTATATCCAAATTCGTATATTTCGTTATAATTTCTTTAATTTGACGCTAATTGAGTTCCAACTTCGTTTTTTACTTTTTATATGTAGCGATGTTTATCAACATTCGTATATTCCGTTATAATTTCTTTAATTTGACGCTAATTGCGTTCCAACATCGTTTTTTACTTTTTATATGTAGCGATGTTTATCAACATTCGTATATTTCGTCATAATTTCTTTAATTTGACGCTAATTGAGTTCCAACTTCGTTTTTTACTTTTTATATGTAGCGATGTTTATCAACATTCGTGTATTTCGTTATAATTTCTTTAATTTGACTCTAATTGAGTTCCAACTTCGTTTTTTACTTTTTATATGTAGCGATGTTTATCCACTTTAATTTATTTCGTTATAATTTCTTTAATTTGACGCTAATTGAGTTCCAAAATCGTTTATTACTTTTTATATGTAGCGATGTTTATCAACATTAGTTTATTTCGTTATAATTTCTTTAATTTGACGCTAATTGAGTTCCAACTTCTTTTTTTACTTTTTATATGTAGTGATGTTTATCCACATTAGTTTATTTCGTTGTAATTTCTTTAATTTGAGGCTAATTGAGTTCCAACTTCGTTTTTTAATTTTTATATGTTGCGATGTTTAATCACATTCCTATATTTCGTTATTCGTTCTTTAATTTGACGCTAATTGTGTGCAACTCCTTTTTTTACTTTTTATATGTAGCGATGTTTATCAACATTAGTTTATTTCGTTATAATTTCTTTAATTTGACCCTAATTGAGTTCCAACTTCGTTTTTTACATTTTATATGTAGCGATGTTTATCCACATTCGTATATTTCGTTATAATTTCTTTAATTTGACGCTAATTGAGTTCCAACTTCGTTTTTTACTTTTTATATGTAGCGATGTTTATCAATATTAGTTTATTTCGTTATAATTTCTTTAATTTGACGCTAATTGATTTCCAACTTCGTTTTTTACTTTTTATATGTAGCGATGTTTATCCACATTAATTTATTTCGTTATAATTTCTTTAATTTGACGCTAATTGATTTCCAACTTCGTTTTTTACTTTTTATATGTAGCGATGTTTATCAACATTCGTATATTTCGTTATAATTTCTGTAATTTGACGCTAATTGAGTTCCAACTTCGTTTTTTACTTTTTATATATAGCGATGTTTATCCACATTAGTTTATTTCGTTATGATTTCTTTAATTTGACGCTAATTGATTTCCAACTTCGTTTTTTACTTTTTATACGTAGCGATGTTTATCAACATTCGTATATTTCGTTATAATTTCTTTAATTTGACGCTAATTTAGTTTCAACTTCGTTTTTTACTTTTTATATGTAGCGATGTTTATCCACATTCGTATATTTCGTTATAATTTCTTTAATTTGACGCTAATTGAGTTCCAACTTCGTTTTTTACTTTTTATATGTAGCGCTGTTTATCAATTTTAGTTTAGTTCCTTATAATTTCTTTAATTTGACCCTAATTGAATTCCAACTTCGTTTTTTACTTTTTATATGTAGCGATGTTTATCAACATTCGTATATTTCGTTATAATTTCTTTAATTTGACGCTAATTGAGTTCCAACTTCGTTTTTTACTTTTTATATGTAGCGATGTTTATCCACATTAGTTTATTTCGTTATGATTTCTATAATTTGACGCTAATCGATTTCCAACTTCTTTTTTTACTTATTATATGTAGCGATGTTTATCAACATACGTATATTTCGTTATAATTTCTTTAATTTGACGCTAATTGAGTTCCAAATTCGTTTTTACTTTTTATATGTAGCGATGCTTATCTACATTCGTATATTTCGTTACAATTTCTTTAATTTGACGCTAATTGAGTTCCAACTTCGTTTTTTACTTTTTATATGTAGAGATGTTTATCATCATTCGTATATTTCGTTATAATTTCTTTAATTTGACGCTAATTGAGTTCCAACTTCGTTTTTTACTTTTTATATGTAGCGGTGTTTATCAACATTCGTATATTTCGTTATAATTTCTTTAATTTGACGCTATTTGAGTTCCAACGTCGTTTTTTACTTTTTATATTGTGCGATGTTTATCAACATTCGTATATTTCGTTATAATTTCTTTAATTTGACGCTAATTGATTTCCAACTTTTTTTTTACTTTTTATATGTAGCGATGTTTATCAACATTAGTTTATTTCGTTATAATTTCTTTAATTTGACGCTAATTGAGTTCCAACTTCTTTTTTTACTTTTTATATGTAGCGATGTTTATCCACATTAGTTTATTTCGTTATAATTTCTTTAATTTGAGGCTAATTGAGTTCCAACTTCGTTTTTTACTTTTTATATGTAGCGATGTTTATCAACATTAGTTTATTTCGTTATAATTTCTTTAATTTGACGGTAATTGAGTTCCAACTTCGTTTTTTACTTTTTATATGTAGCGATGTTTATCCACATTCGTATATTTCGTAATAATTTCTTTAATTTGACGCTAATTGAATTCCAACTTCTTTTTTTACTTTTTATATATAGCGATGTTTATCCACATTAGTTTATTTCGTTATAATTCCTTTAATTTGACGCTAATTGTGTTCCAACTTCGTTTTTTACTTTTATATGTAGCGATGTTTATCAACATTAGTTTATTTCGTTATAATTTCTTTAATTTGACGCTAATTGAGTTCCAACTTCGTTTTTTACTTTTTATATGTAGCGATGTTTATCCACATTCGTATATTTCGTTATAATTTCTTTAATTTGACGCTAATTGAGTTCCAACTTCGTTTTTTACTTTTTATATGTAGCGATGTTTATCAACATTCGTATATTTCGTTATAATTTCTTTAATTTGACGCTAATTGAGTTCCAACTTCGTTTTTTACTTTATATATGTAGCGATGTTTATCAATATTAGTTTATTTCGTTATAATTTTGTTTAATTTGACGCTTATTGATTTCCAACTTCGTTTTTTACTTTTTATATGTAGCGATGTTTATCAACATTCGTATATTTTGTTATAATTTCTTTAATTTGACGCTAATTGAGTTCCAACTTCGTTTTTTTCTTTTTATATGTAGCGATGTTTATCAACATTCGTATATTTCGTTATAATTTCTTTAATTTGACGACAATTGAGTTCCAACTTCGTTTTTTACTTTATATATATATAGATGGTTATCCACATTAGTTTATTTCGTTATAATTTCTTTAATTTGACGCTAATTGAGTTCCAACTTCGTTTTTTACTTTTTATATATAGCGATGTTTATCCACATTCGTGTATTTCGTTATATTTTCTTTAATTTGACGCTAATTGAGTTCCTACTTCGTTTTTTACTTTTTATATGTAGCGATGTTTATCAATATTAGTTTATTTCGTTATAAGTTCTTTAATTTGACGCTAATTGATTTCCAACTTCGTTTTTTACTTTTTATATGTAGAGATGTTTTTCAACATTCGTATATTTCGTTATAATTTCTTTAATTTGACGCTAATTGGTTCCAACTTCGTTTTTTACTTTTTATATGTAGCGATGTTTATCAACATTCGTATATTTCGTTATAATTTCTTTAATTTGACCCTAATTGAGTTCCAACTTCGTTTTTTACCTTTTATACGTAGCGATGTTTATCAACATTCGTATATTTCGTTATAATTTCTTTAATTTGACGCTAATTGAGTTCCAACTTCGTTTTTTACTTTTTATATGTAGCGATGTTTATCAACATTCGTATATTTCGTTATAATTTCTTTAATTTGACGCTAATTGAGTTCCAACTTCGTTTTTTACTTTATATATGTAGCGATGTATATCCACATTAATTTATTTCGTTATAATTTCTATAATTTGACGCTAATTGAGTTCCAACATCGTTTTTTACTTTTTAAATGTAGCGATGTTTATCAACATTAGTTTATTTCGTTATAATTTCTTTAATTTGACGCTAATTGAGTTCCAACTTCTTTTATTAGTTTTATATGTAGCGATGTTTATCCACATTAGTTTATTTCGTTGTAATTTCTTTAATTTGAGGCTGATTCAGTTCCAACTTCGTTTTTTACTTTTATATGAAGCGATGTTTATCAATAGTAGTTTATTTCGTTATCATTTCTTTAATTTGACGCTAATTGAGTTCCAACTTCGTTTTTTACTTTTTATATGTTGCGATGTTTAATCACATTCGTATATTTCGTTATACGTTCTTTAATTTGACGCTAATTGAGTGCAACTTCGTTATTTACTTTTTATATGTAGCGATGTTTATCAACATATGTATATTTCGTTATAATTTCTTTAATTTGACCCTAATTGAGTTCCAACTTCGTTTTTTACCTTTTATATGTAGCGATGTTTATCCACATTCGTATATTTCGTTATAATTTCTTTAATTTGACGCTAATTTAGTTCCAACTTCGTTTTTTACTTTTTATATGTAGCGATGTTTATCAACATTCGTATATTTCGTTATAATTTCTTTAATTTGACGCTAATTGTGTTCCAACTTCGTTTTTTACTTTTTATATGTAGCGATGTTTATCAACATTCGTATATTTCGTTATAATTTCTTTAATTTGACGCTAATTGAGTTCCAACTTCGTTTTTTACTTTTTATATATAGCGATGTTTATCCACATTAGTTTATTTCGTTATGATTTCTTTAATTTGACGCTAATTGAGTTCCAAAGTCGTTTTTTAATTTTTATATGTAGCGATGTTTATCAACATTCGTATATTTCGTTATAATTTCTTTAATTTGACCCTAATTGAGTTCCAACTTCGTTTTTTACTTTTTATATGTAGCGATGTTTATCCACATTAGTTTATTTCGTTATGATTTCTTTAATTTGACACTAATTGAGTTCCAACTTCGTTTTTTACCTTTTATATGTAGCGATGTTTATCAACATTCCTATATTTCGTTATAATTTCTTTAATTTGACGCTAATTGAGTTCCAACTTCGTTTTTTACTTTTTATATGTAGCGATGTTTATCCACATTCGTATATTTCGTTAGAATTTCTTTAATTTGACGCTAATTGAGTTTCAACTTCGTTTTTTACTTTTTATATGTAGCGATGTTTTTCCACATTCGTACATTTCGTTATAATTTCTTTAATTTGACGCTAATTGAGTTCCAACTTCGTTTTTTACTTTTTATATGTAGCGAAGTTTATCAACATTCGTAGAGTTCGTTATAATTTCTTTAATTAGACGCTAATTGAGTTCCAACTTCGTTTTTTACTTTTTATATGTAGCGAAGTTTATCAACATTCGTATATTTCGTTGTAATTTCTTTAATTTGACGCTAATTGAGTTCCAACTTCGTTTTTTACTTTTTATATGTAGCGAAGTTTATCAACATTCGTAGTGTTCGTTATAATTTCTTTAATTTGACGCTAATTGAGTTCCAACTTCGTTTTTTACTTTTTATATGTAGCGAAGTTTATCAACATTCGTAGAGTTCGTTATAATTTTTTAATTTGACGCTAATTGAGTTCCAACTTCGTGTTTTACTTTTTATATGTAGCGAAGTTTATCAACATTCGTAGAGTTCGTAATAATTTCTTTAATTTGACGCTTATTGAGTTCCAACTTCGTTTTTTACTTTTTATATGTAGCGAAGTTTATCAACATTCGTAGAGTTCGTTATGATTTCTTTAATTTGACGCTAATTGTGTTCCAACCTCGTTTTTTACTTTTTATATGTAGCGAAGTTTATCAACATTCGTAGAGTTCGTTATAATTTCTTTAATTTGACGCTAATTGAGTTCCAACTTCGTTTTTTACTTTTTATATGTAGCGAAGTTTATCAACATTCGTAGAGTTCGTTATAATTTCTTTAATTTGACGCTAATTGAGTTCCAACTTCGTTTTTCACTTTTTATATGTAGCGAAATTTATCAACATTCGTAGAGTTCGTTATAATTTCTTTAATTTGACGCTAATTGAGTTCCAACTTCGTTTTTTACTTTTTATATGTAGCGATGTTTATCCACATTCGTATATTTCGTTGTAATTTCTTTAATTTGACGCTAATTGAGTTCCATCTTCGTTTTTTACTTTTTATATATAGCGATGTTTATCCACATTAGTTTATTTCGTTATGATTTCTTTAATTTGACGCTAATTGTGTTCCAACTTCGTTTTTTACTTTTTATATGTAGCGATGTTTATCCACATTCGTATATTTCGTTATATTTTCTTTAATTTGACGCTAATTGAGTTCCTACTTCGTTTTTTACTTTTTATATGTAGCGATGTTTATCAATATTAGTTTATTTCGTTATAAGTTCTTTAATTTGACGCTAATTGATTTCCAACTTCGTTTTTTACTTTTTATATGTAGAGATGTTTATCAACATTCGTATATTTCGTTATAATTTCTTTAATTTGACGCTAATTGGTTCCAACTTCGTTTTTTACTTTTTATATGTAGCGATGTTTATCAACATTCGTAGAGTTCGTTATAATTTCTTTAATTTGACGCTAATTGAGTTCCAACTTCGTTTTTTACTTTTTATATGTAGCGAAGTTTATCAACATTCGTAGAGTTCGTTATAATTTCTTTAATTTGACGCTAATTGAGTTCCAACTTCGTTTTTTACTTTTTATATGTAGCGAAGTTTATCAACATTCGTAGAGTTCGTTATAATTTCTTTAATTAGACGCTAATTGAGTTCCAACTTCGTTTTTTACTTTTTATATGTAGCGAAGTTTATCAACATTCGTATATTTCGTTGTAATTTCTTTAATTTGACGCTAATTGAGTTCCAACTTCGTTTTTTACTTTTTATATGTAGCGAAGTTTATCAACATTCGTAGAGTTCGTTATAATTTCTTTAATTTGACGCTAATTGAGTTCCAACTTCGTTTTTTACTTTTTATATGTAGCGAAGTTTATCAACATTCGTATATTTCGTTGTAATTTCTTTAATTGGACGCTAATTGAGTTCCAACTTCGTTTTTTACTTTTTATATGTAGCGAAGTTTATCGTCATTCGTAGAGTTCGTTATGATTTCTTTAAATTGACGCTAATTGAGTTCCAACTTCGTTTTTTACTTTTTATATGTAGCGAAGTTTATCAACATTCGTAGAGTTCGTTATAATTTCTTTAATTTGACGCTAATTGAGTTCCAACTTCGTTTTTTACTTTTTATACGTAGCGATGTTTATCAACATTAGGTTATTTCGTTATAATTTCTTTAATTGGACGCTAATTGAGTTCCAACTTCGTTTTTTACTTTTTATATGTAGCGAAGTTTATCGACATTCGTAGAGTTCGTTATGATTTCTTTAATTTGACGCTAATTGAGTTCCAACTTCGTTTTTTACTTTTTATATGTAGCGAAGTTTATCGACATTCGTAGAGTTCGTTATGATTTCTTTAATTTGACGCTAATTGAGTTCCAACTTCGTTTTTTACTTTTTATATGTAGCGAAGTTTATCAACATTCGTAGAGTTCGTTATGATTTCTTTAATTTGACGCTAATTGTGTTCCAACCTCGTTTTTTACTTTTTATATGTAGCGAAGTTTATCAACATTCGTAGAGTTCGTTATAATTTCTTTAATTTGACGCTAATTGAGTTCCAACTTCGTTTTTTCCTTTTTATATGTAGCGAAGTTTATCAACATTCGTATATTTCGTTGTAATTTCTTTAATTTGACGCTAATTGAGTTCCAACTTCGTTTTTCACTTTTTATATGTAGCGAAATTTATCAACATTCGTAGAGTTCGTTATAATTTCTTTAATTTGACGATAATTGAGTTCCAACTTCGTTTTTTACTTTTTATATGTAGCGATGTTTATCAACATTCGTATATTTTGTTATAATTTCTTTAATTTGACGCTAATTGAGTTCCAACTTCGTTTTTTTCTTTTTATATGTAGCGATGTTTATCAACATTCGTATATTTCGTTATAATTTCTTTAATTTGACGACAATTGAGTTCCAACTTCGTTTTTTACTTTATATATATATAGATGTTTATCCACATTAGTTTATTTCCTTATAATTTCTTTAATTTGACGCTAATTGAGTTCCAACTTCGTTTTTTACTTTTTATATGTAGCGATGTTTATCCACATTCGTGTATTTCGTTATATTTTCTTTAATTTGACGCTAATTGAGTTCCTACTTCGTTTTTTACTTTTTATATGTAGCGATGTTTATCAATATTAGTTTATTTCGTTATAAGTTCTTTAATTTGACGCTAATTGATTTCCAACTTCGTTTTTTACTTTTTATATGTAGAGATGTTTATCAACATTCGTATATTTCGTTATAATTTCTTTAATTTGACGCTAATTGGTTCCAACTTCGTTTTTTACTTTTTATATGTAGCGATGTTTATCAACATTCGTATATTTCGTTATAATTTCTTTAATTTGACCCTAATTGAGTTCCAACTTCGTTTTTTACCTTTTATACGTAGCGATGTTTATCAACATTCGTATATTTCGTTATAATTTCTTTAATTTGACGCTAATTGAGTTCCAACTTCGTTTTTTACTTTTTATATGTAGCGATGTTTATCAACATTCGTATATTTCGTTTTAATTCCTTTAATTTGACGCTAATTGAGTTCCAACTTCGTTTTTTACTTTTATATGTAGCGATGTTTATCAACATTAGTTTATTTCGTTATAATTTCTTTAATTTGACGCTAATTGAGTTCCAACTTCGTTTTTTACTTTTTATATGTAGCGATGTTTATCCACATTCGTATATTTCGTTATAATTTCTTTAATTTGACGCTAATTGAGTTCCAACTTCGTTTTTTACTTCTTATATGTAGCGATGTTTATCAACATTCGTATATTTCGTTATAATTTCTTTAATTTGACGCTAATTGAGTTCCAACTTCGTTTTTTACTTTTTATATGTAGCGATGTTTATCAATATTAGTTTATTTCGTTATGATTTTTAATTTGACGCTAATTGAGTTCCAAGTTCGTTTTTTACTTATTATAAGTAGCGATGTTTATCAACATTCGTATATTTCGTTATAATTTCTTTAATTTGACGCTAATTGAGTTCCAACTTCGTTTTTTACTTCTTATATGTAGCGATGTTTATCAACATTCGTATATTTCGTTTTAATTTCTTTAATTTGTCGCTAATTGCGTTCCAACTTCGTTTTTTACTTTTTATATGTAGCGATGTTTATCAACATTCGTATATTTCGTTTTAATTTCTTTAATTTGACGCTAATTGAGTTCCAACTTCGTTTTTTACTTTTTATATGTAGCGATGTTTATCAACATTCGTATATTTCGTTATAATTTCTGTAATTTGACGCTAATTGAGTTCCAACTTCGTTTTTTACTTTTTATATATAGCGATGTTTATCCACATTAGTTTATTTCGTTATGATTTCTTTAATTTGACGCTAATTGACTTCCAACTTCGTTTTTTACTTTTTATACGTAGCGATGTTTATCAATATTCGTATATTTCGTGATAATTTCTTTAATTTGACGCTAATTGAGTTTCAACTTCGTTTTTTACCTTTTATATGTAGCGATGTATATCCAAATTCGTATATTTCGTTATAATTTCTTTAATTTGACGCTAATTGAGTTCCAACTTCGTTTTTTACTTTTTATATGTAGCGATGTTTATCAACATTCGTATATTCCGTTATAATTTCTTTAATTTGACGCTAATTGCGTTCCAACATCGTTTTTTACTTTTTATATGTAGCGATGTTTATCAACATTCGTATATTTCGTCATAATTTCTTTAATTTGACTCTAATTGAGTTCCAACTTCGTTTTTTACTTTTTATATGTAGCGATGTTTATCCACATTAATTTATTTCGTTATAATTTCTTTAATTTGACGCTAATTGAGTTCGAAAATCGTTTATTACTTTTTATATGTAGCGATGTTTATCAACATTAGTTTATTTCGTTATAATTTCTTTAATTTGACGCTAATTGAGTTCCAACTTCTTTTTTTACTTTTTATATGTAGTGATGTTTATCCACATTAGTTTATTTCGTTGTAATTTCTTTAATTTGAGGCTAATTGAGTTCCAACTTCGTTTTTTAATTTTTATATGTTGCGATGTTTAATCACATTCCTGTATTTCGTTATTCGTTCTTTAATTTGACGCTAATTGTGTGCAACTCCTTTTTTTACTTTTTATATGTAGCGATGTTTATCAACATTAGTTTATTTCGTTATAATTTCTTTAATTTGACCCTAATTGAGTTCCAACTTCGTTTTTTACATTTTATATGTAGCGATGTTTATCCACATTCGTATATTTCGTTATAATTTCTTTAATTTGACGCTAATTGAGTTCCAACTTCGTTTTTTACTTTTTATATGTAGCGATGTTTATCAATATTAGTTTATTTCGTTATAATTTCTTTAATTTGACGCTAATTGATTTCCAACTTCGTTTTTTACTTTTTATATGTAGCGATGTTTATCAACATTCGTATATTTCGTTATAATTTCTTTAATTTGACGCTAATTGATTTCCAACTTCGTTTTTTACTTTTTATATGTAGCGATGTTTATCAACATTCGTATATTTCGTTATAATTTCTGTAATTTGACGCTAATTGAGTTCCAACTTCGTTTTTTACTTTTTATATATAGCGATGTTTATCCACATTAGTTTATTTCGTTATGATTTCTTTAATTTGACGCTAATTGATTTCCAACTTCGTTTTTTACTTTTTATACGTAGCGATGTTTATCAACATTCGTATATTTCGTTATAATTTCTTTAATTTGACGCTAATTTAGTTTCAACTTCGTTTTTTACTTTTTATATGTAGCGATGTTTATCCACATTCGTATATTTCGTTATAATTTCTTTAATTTGACGCTAATTGAGTTCCAACTTCGTTTTTTACTTTTTATATGTAGCGCTGTTTATCAATTTTAGTTTAGTTCCTTATAATTTCTTTAATTTGACCCTAATTGAATTCCAACTTCGTTTTTTACTTTTTATATGTAGCGATGTTTATCAACATTCGTATATTTCGTTATAATTTCTTTAATTTGACGCTAATTGAGTTCCAACTTCGTTTTTTACTTTTTATATGTAGCGATGTTTATCCACATTAGTTTATTTCGTTATGATTTCTATAATTTGACGCTAATCGATTTCCAACTTCTTTTTTTACTTATTATATGTAGCGATGTTTATCAACATACGTATATTTCGTTATAATTTCTTTAATTTGACGCTAATTGAGTTCCAAATTCGTTTTTACTTTTTATATGTAGCGATGCTTATCTACATTCGTATATTTCGTTACAATTTCTTTAATTTGACGCTAATTGAGTTCCAACTTCGTTTTTTACTTTTTATATGTAGAGATGTTTATCATCATTCGTATATTTCGTTATAATTTCTTTAATTTGACGCTAATTGAGTTCCAACTTCGTTTTTTACTTTTTATATGTAGCGGTGTTTATCAACATTCGTATATTTCGTTATAATTTCTTTAATTTGACGCTATTTGAGTTCCAACGTCGTTTTTTACTTTTTATATGTAGCGATGTTTATCAACATTCGTATATTTCGTTATAATTTCTTTAATTTGACGCTATTTGAGTTCCAACGTCGTTTTTTACTTTTTATATGTAGCGGTGTTTATCAACATTCGTATATTTCGTTATAATTTCTTTAATTTGACGCTATTTGAGTTCCAACGTCGTTTTTTACTTTTTATATGTAGCGATGTTTATCAACATTCGTATATTTCGTTATAATTTCTTTAATTTGACGCTAATTGATTTCCAACTTCGTTTTTTACTTTTTATATGTAGCGATGTTTATCAATATTAGTTTATTTCGTTATGATTTTTAATTTGACGCTAATTGAGTTCCAAGTTCGTTTTTTACTTATTATAAGTAGCGATGTTTATCAACATTCGTATATTTCGTTATAATTTCTTTAATTTGACGCTAATTGAGTTCCAACTTCGTTTTTTACTTCTTATATGTAGCGATGTTTATCAACATTCGTATATTTCGTTTTAATTTCTTTAATTTGTCGCTAATTGCGTTCCAACTTCGTTTTTTACTTTTTATATGTAGCGATGTTTATCAACATTCGTATATTTCGTTTTAATTTCTTTAATTTGACGCTAATTGAGTTCCAACTTCGTTTTTTACTTTTTATATGTAGCGATGTTTATCAACATTCGTATATTTCGTTATAATTTCTGTAATTTGACGCTAATTGAGTTCCAACTTCGTTTTTTACTTTTTATATATAGCGATGTTTATCCACATTAGTTTATTTCGTTATGATTTCTTTAATTTGACGCTAATTGACTTCCAACTTCGTTTTTTACTTTTTATACGTAGCGATGTTTATCAACATTCGTATATTTCGTGATAATTTCTTTAATTTGACGCTAATTGAGTTTCAACTTCGTTTTTTACCTTTTATATGTAGCGATGTATATCCAAATTCGTATATTTCGTTATAATTTCTTTAATTTGACGCTAATTGAGTTCCAACTTCGTTTTTTACTTTTTATATGTAGCGATGTTTATCAACATTCGTATATTCCGTTATAATTTCTTTAATTTGACGCTAATTGCGTTCCAACATCGTTTTTTACTTTTTATATGTAGCGATGTTTATCAACATTCGTATATTTCGTCATAATTTCTTTAATTTGACGCTAGTTGAGTTCCAACTTCGTTTTTTACTTTTTATATGTAGCGATGTTTATCAACATTCGTGTATTTCGTTATAATTTCTTTAATTTGACTCTAATTGAGTTCCAACTTCGTTTTTTACTTTTTATATGTAGCGATGTTTATCCACATTAATTTATTTCGTTATAATTTCTTTAATTTGACGCTAATTGAGTTCCAAAATCGTTTATTACTTTTTATATGTAGCGATGTTTATCAACATTAGTTTATTTCGTTATAATTTCTTTAATTTGACGCTAATTGAGTTCCAACTTCTTTTTTTACTTTTTATATGTAGTGATGTTTATCCACATTAGTTTATTTCGTTGTAATTTCTTTAATTTGAGGCTAATTGAGTTCCAACTTCGTTTTTTAATTTTTATATGTTGCGATGTTTAATCACATTCCTGTATTTCGTTATTCGTTCTTTAATTTGACGCTAATTGTGTGCAACTCCTTTTTTTACTTTTTATATGTAGCGATGTTTATCAACATTAGTTTATTTCGTTATAATTTCTTTAATTTGACCCTAATTGAGTTCCAACTTCGTTTTTTACATTTTATATGTAGCGATGTTTATCCACATTCGTATATTTCGTTATAATTTCTTTAATTTGACGCTAATTGAGTTCCAACTTCGTTTTTTACTTTTTATATGTAGCGATGTTTATCAATATTAGTTTATTTCGTTATAATTTCTTTAATTTGACGCTAATTGATTTCCAACTTCGTTTTTTACTTTTTATATGTAGCGATGTTTATCAACATTCGTATATTTCGTTATAATTTCTTTAATTTGACGCTAATTGATTTCCAACTTCGTTTTTTACTTTTTATATGTAGCGATGCTTATCAACATTCGTATATTTCGTTATAATTTCTGTAATTTGACGCTAATTGAGTTCCAACTTCGTTTTTTACTTTTTATATATAGCGATGTTTATCCACATTAGTTTATTTCGTTATGATTTCTTTAATTTGACGCTAATTGATTTCCAACTTCGTTTTTTACTTTTTATACGTAGCGATGTTTATCAACATTCGTATATTTCGTTATAATTTCTTTAATTTGACGCTAATTTAGTTTCAACTTCGTTTTTTACTTTTTATATGTAGCGATGTTTATCCACATTCGTATATTTCGTTATAATTTCTTTAATTTGACGCTAATTGAGTTCCAACTTCGTTTTTTACTTTTTATATGTAGCGCTGTTTATCAATTTTAGTTTAGTTCCTTATAATTTCTTTAATTTGACCCTAATTGAATTCCAACTTCGTTTTTTACTTTTTATATGTAGCGATGTTTATCCACATTAGTTTATTTCGTTATGATTTCTATAATTTGACGCTAATCGATTTCCAACTTCTTTTTTTACTTATTATATGTAGCGATGTTTATCAACATACGTATATTTCGTTATAATTTCTTTAATTTGACGCTAATTGAGT
Organism: Uropetala carovei; assembly: GCA_036926305.1. Lineage (NCBI taxonomy): Eukaryota > Metazoa > Arthropoda > Insecta > Odonata > Petaluridae > Uropetala > Uropetala carovei. The sequence continues at coordinate 3,548,047 of JAXCHB010000242.1, read as the reverse complement.
TCCAAATTCGTTTTTACTTTTTATATGTAGCGATGCTTATCTACATTCGTATATTTCGTTACAATTTCTTTAATTTGACGCTAATTGAGTTCCAACTTCGTTTTTTACTTTTTATATGTAGAGATGTTTATCATCATTCGTATATTTCGTTATAATTTCTTTAATTTGACGCTAATTGAGTTCCAACTTCGTTTTTTACTTTTTATATGTAGCGATGTTTATCAACATTCGTATATTTCGTTATAATTTCTTTAATTTGACGCTAATTGATTTCCAACTTTTTTTTTACTTTTTATATGTAGCGATGTTTATCAACATTAGTTTATTTCGTTATAATTTCTTTAATTTGACGCTAATTGAGTTCCAACTTCTTTTTTACTTTTTATATGTAGCGATGTTTATCCACATTAGTTTATTTTGTTATAATTTCTTTAATTTGAGGCTAATTGAGTTCCAACTTCGTTTTTTACTTTTTATATGTAGCGATGTTTATCAACATTAGTTTATTTCGTTATAATTTCTTTAATTTGACGGTAATTGAGTTCCAACTTCGTTTTTTACTTTTTATATGTAGCGATGTTTATCCACATTCGTATATTTCGTAATAATTTCTTTAATTTGACGCTAATTGAATTCCAACTTCTTTTTTTACTTTTTATATATAGCGATGTTTATCCACATTAGTTTATTTCGTTATAATTCCTTTAATTTGACGCTAATTGAGTTCCAACTTCGTTTTTTACTTTTATATGTAGCGATGTTTATCAACATTAGTTTATTTCGTTATAATTTCTTTAATTTGACGCTAATTGAGTTCCAACTTCGTTTTTTACTTTTTATATGTAGCGATGTTTATCAACATTCGTATATTTCGTTATAATTTCTTTAATTTGACGCTAATTGAGTTCCAACTTCGTTTTTTACTTTATATATGTAGCGATGTTTATCAATATTAGTTTATTTCGTTATAATTTTGTTTAATTTGACGCTTATTGATTTCCAACTTCGTTTTTTACTTTTTATATGTAGCGATGTTTATCAACATTCGTATATTTTGTTATAATTTCTTTAATTTGACGCTAATTGAGTTCCAACTTCGTTTTTTTCTTTTTATATGTAGCGATGTTTATCAACATTCGTATATTTCGTTATAATTTCTTTAATTTGACGACAATTGAGTTCCAACTTCGTTTTTTACTTTATATATATATAGATGTTTATCCACATTAGTTTATTTCCTTATAATTTCTTTAATTTGACGCTAATTGAGTTCCAACTTCGTTTTTTACTTTTTATATGTAGCGATGTTTATCCACATTAGTTTATTTCGTTATGATTTCTATAATTTGACGCTAATCGATTTCCAACTTCGTTTTTTACTTATTATATGTAGCGATGTTTATCAACATTCGTATATTTCGTTATAATTTCTTTAATTTGACGCTAATTGAGTTCCAAATTCGTTTTTACTTTTTATATGTAGCGATGCTTATCAACATTCGTATATTTCGTTATAATTTCTTTAATTTGACGCTAATTGAGTTCCAACTTCGTTTTTTACTTTTTATATGTAGAGATGTTTATCATCATTCGTATATTTCGTTATAATTTCTTTAATTTGACGCTAATTGAGTTCCAACTTCGTTTTTTACTTTTTATATGTAGCGATGTTTATCAACATTCGTATATTTCGTTATAATTTCTTTAATTTGACGCTAATTGAGTTCCAACTTCGTTTTTTACTTTTTATATGTAGCGATGTTTATCAACATTCGTATATTTCGTTATAATTTCTTTAATTGGACGCTAATTGAGTTCCAACTTCGTTTTTTACTTTTTATATGTAGCGATGTATATCCACATTAATTTATTTCGTTATAATTTCTATAATTTGACGCTAATTGAGTTCCAACATCGTTTTTTACTTTTTAAATGTAGCGATGTTTATCAACATTAGTTTATTTCGTTATAATTTCTTTAATTTGACGCTAATTGAGTTCCAACTTCTTTTATTAGTTTTATATGTAGCGATGTTTATCCACATTAGTTTATTTCGTTGTAATTTCTTTAATTTGAGGCTGATTCAGTTCCAACTTCGTTTTTTACTTTTATATGAAGCGATGTTTATCAATAGTAGTTTATTTCGTTATCATTTCTTTAATTTGACGCTAATTGAGTTCCAACTTCGTTTTTTACTTTTTATATGTTGCGATGTTTAATCACATTCGTATATTTCGTTATACGTTCTTTAATTTGACGCTAATTGAGTGCAACTTCGTTATTTACTTTTTATATGTAGCGATGTTTATCAACATATGTATATTTCGTTATAATTTCTTTAATTTGACCCTAATTGAGTTCCAACTTCGTTTCTTACCTTTTATATGTAGCGATGTTTATCCACATTCGTATATTTCGTTATAATTTCTTTAATTTGACGCTAATTTAGTTCCAACTTCGTTTTTTACTTTTTATATGTAGCGATGTTTATCAACATTCGTATATTTCGTTATAATTTCTTTAATTTTACGCTAATTGTGTTCCAACTTCGTTTTTTACTTTTTATATGTAGCGATGTTTATCAACATTCGTATATTTCGTTATAATTTCTTTAATTTGAGGCTAATTGATTTCTAACTTCGTTTTTTACTTTTTATATGTAGCGATGTTTATCAACATTCGTATATTTCGTTATAATTTCTTTAATTTGACGCTAATTGATTTCTAACTTCGTTTTTTACTTTTTATATGTAGCGATGTTTATCAACATTCGTATATTTCGTTATAATTTCTGTAATTTGACGCTAATTGAGTTCCAACTTCGTTTTTTACTTTTTATATATAGCGATGTTTATCCACATTAGTTTATTTCGTTATGATTTCTTTAATTTGACGCTAATTGATTTCCAACTTCGTTTTTTACTTTTTATACGTAGCGATGTTTATCAACATTCGTATATTTCGTTTTAATTTCTTTAATTTGACGCTAATTTAGTTTCAACTTCGTTTTTTACTTTTTATATGTAGCGATGTTTATCCACATTCGTATATTTCGTTATAATTTCTTTAATTTGACGCTAATTGAGTTCCAACTTCGTTTTTTACTTTTTATATGTAGCGATGTTTATCAATTTTAGTTTAGTTCCTTATAATTTCTTTATTTTGACCCTAATTGAATTCCAACTTCGTTTTTTACTTTTTATATGTAGCGATGTTTATCAACATTCGTATATTTCGTTATAATTTCTTTAATTTGACGCTAATTGAGTTCCAACTTCGTTTTTTACTTTTTATATGTAGCGATGTTTATCCACATTAGTTTATTTCGTTATGATTTCTATAATTTGACGCTAATCGATTTCCAACTTCGTTTTTTACTTATTATATGTAGCGATGTTTATCAACATTCGTATATTTCGTTATAATTTCTTTAATTTGACGCTAATTGAGTTCCAAATTCGTTTTTACTTTTTATATGTAGCGATGCTTATCTACATTCGTATATTTCGTTACAATTTCTTTTATTTGACGCTAATTGAGTTCCAACTTCGTTTTTTACTTTTTATATGTAGCGGTGTTTATCAACATTCGTATATTTCGATATAATTTCTTTAATTTGACGCTATTTGAGTTCCAACGTCGTTTTTTACTTTTTATATGTAGCGATGTTTATCAACATTCGTATATTTCGTTATAATTTCTTTAATTTGACGCTAATTGATTTCCAACTTTTTTTTTACTTTTTATATGTAGCGATGTTTATCAACATTAGTTTATTTCGTTATAATTTCTTTAATTTGACGCTAATTGAGTTCCAACTTCTTTTTTTACTTTTTATATGTAGCGATGTTTATCCACATTAGTTTATTTCGTTATAATTTCTTTAATTTGAGGCTAATTGAGTTCCAACTTCGTTTTTTACTTTTTATATGTAGCGATGTTTATCAACATTAGTTTATTTCGTTATAATTTCTTTAATTTGACGGTAATTGAGTTCCAACTTCGTTTTTTACTTTTTATATGTAGCGATGTTTATCCACATTCGTATATTTCGTAATAATTTCTTTAATTTGATTCTAATTGAATTCCAACTTCTTTTTTTACTTTTTATATAAAGCGATGTTTATCCACATTAATTTATTTCGTTATAATTCCTTTAATTTGACGCTAATTGAGTTCCAACTTCGTTTTTTACTTTTATATGTAGCGATGTTTATCAACATTAGTTTATTTCGTTATAATTTCTTTAATTTGACGCTAATTGAGTTCCAACTTCGTTTTTTACTTTTTATATGTAGCGATGTTTATCCACATTCGTATATTTCGTTATAATTTCTTTAATTTGACGCTAATTGAGTTCCAACTTCGTTTTTTACTTTTTATATGTAGCGATGTTTATCAACATTCGTATATTTCGTTATAATTTCTTTAATTTGACGCTAATTGAGTTCCAACTTCGTTTTTTACTTTATATATGTAGCGATGTTTATCAATATTAGTTTATTTCGTTATAATTTCTTTAATTTGACGCTTATTGATTTCCAACTTCGTTTTTTACTTTTTATATGTAGCGATGTTTATCAACATTCGTATATTTTGTTATAATTTCTTTAATTTGACGCTAATTGAGTTCCAACTTCGTTTTTTTCTTTTTATATGTAGCGATGTTTATCAACATTCGTATATTTCGTTATAATTTCTTTAATTTGACGACAATTGAGTTCCAACTTCGTTTTTTACTTTTTATATATATAGATGTTTATCCACATTAGTTTATTTCGTTATAATTTCTTTAATTTGACGCTAATTGAGTTCCAACTTCGTTTTTTACTTTTTATATATAGCGATGTTTATCCACATTCGTGTATTTCGTTATATTTTCTTTAATTTGACGCTAATTGAGTTCCTACTTCGTTTTTTACTTTTTATATGTAGCGATGTTTATCAATATTAGTTTATTTCGTTATAAGTTCTTTAATTTGACGCTAATTGATTTCCAACTTCGTTTTTTACTTTTTATATGTAGAGATGTTTATCAACATTCGTATATTTCGTTATAATTTCTTTAATTTGACGCTAATTGGTTCCAACTTCGTTTTTTACTTTTTATATGTAGCGATGTTTATCAACATTCGTATATTTCGTTATAATTTCTTTAATTTGACCCTAATTGAGTTCCAACTTCGTTTTTTACCTTTTATACGTAGCGATGTTTATCAACATTCGTATATTTCGTTATAATTTCTTTAATTTGACGCTAATTGAGTTCCACCTTCGTTTTTTACTTTTTATATGTAGCGATGTTTATCAACATTCGTATATTTCGTTATAATTTCTTTAATTTGACGCTAATTGAGTTCCAACTTCGTTTTTTACTTTTTATATGTAGCGATGTATATCCACATTAATTTATTTCGTTATAATTTCTATAATTTGACGCTAATTGAGTTCCAACATCGTTTTTTACTTTTTAAATGTAGCGATGTTTATCAACATTAGTTTATTTCGTTGTAATTTCTTTAATTTGAGGCTGATTCAGTTCCAACTTCGTTTTTTACTTTTATATGAAGCGATGTTTATCAATAGTAGTTTATTTCGTTATCATTTCTTTAATTTGACGCTAATTGAGTTCCATCTTCGTTTTTTACTTTTTATATGTTGCGATGTTTAATCACATTCGTATATTTCGTTATACGTTCTTTAATTTGACGCTAATTGAGTGCAACTTCGTTATTTACTTTTTATATGTAGCGATGTTTATCAACATATGTATATTTCGTTATAATTTCTTTAATTTGACCCTAATTGTGTTCCAACTTCGTTTTTTACCTTTTATATGTAGCGATGTTTATCCACATTCGTATATTTCGTTATAATTTCTTTAATTTGACGCTAATTTAGTTCCAACTTCGTTTTTTACTTTTTATATGTAGCGATGTTTATCAACATTCGTATATTTCGTTATAATTTCTTTAATTTGACGCTAATTGTGTTCCAACTTCGTTTTTTACTTTTTATATGTAGCGATGTTTATCAACATTCGTATATTTCGTTATAATTTCTTTAATTTGACGCTAATTGAGTTCCAACTTCGTTTTTTACTTTTTATATATAGCGATGTTTATCCACATTAGTTTATTTCGTTATGATTTCTTTAATTTGACGCTAATTGAGTTCCAAAGTCGTTTTTTAATTTTTATATGTAGCGATGTTTATCAACATTCGTATATTTCGTTATAATTTCTTTAATTTGACTCTAATTGAGTTCCAACTTCGTTTTATACTTTTTATATGTAGCGATGTTTTTCCACATTAGTTTATTTCGTTATGATTTCTTTAATTTGACGCTAATTGAGTTCCAACTTCGTTTTTTACCTTTTATATGTAGCGATGTTTATCAACATTCCTATATTTCGTTATAATTTCTTTAATTTGACGCTAATTGAGTTCCAACTTCGTTTTTTACTTTTTATATGTAGCGATGTTTATCCACATTCGTATATTTCGTTAAAATTTCTTTAATTTGACGCTAATTGAGTTTCAACTTCGTTTTTTACTTTTTATATGTAGCGATGTTTTTCCACATTCGTACATTTCGTTATAATTTCTTTAATTTGACGCTAATTGAGTTCCAACTTCGTTTTTTACTTTTTATATGTAGCGATGTTTATCAATATTAATTTATTTCGTTATGATTTCTTTACTTTGACGCTAATTGAGTTCCAAATTCGTTTTTACTTTTTATATGTGGCGATGTTTATCAATATTAGTTTATTTCGTTATGATTTCTTTAATTTGACGGTGTTTGAGTTTCAACTGCGTGTTTTACTTTTTATATGTAGCGATGTTTATCCACATTCGTATATTTCGTTATAATTTCTTTAATTTGACGCTAATTGAGTTCCAACTTCGTTTTTTACTTTTTATATGTAGCGATATTTATCCACATTCGTATATTACGTTATAATTTCTTTAATTTGACGCTAATTGAGTTCCAACTTCGTTTTTTACTTTTTATATGTAGCGATGTTTATCCACATTCGTATATTTCGTTATAATTTCTTTAATTTGACGCTAATTGAGTTCCAACATCGTTTTTTACTTTTTATATGTAGCGATGTTTATCCACATTAGTTTATTTCGTAATGATTTCTTTAATTTGATGCTAATTGTGTTCCAACTTCGTTTTTTACTTTTTATATGTAGCGATGTTTATCCACATTCGTATATTTCGTTATAATTTCTTTAATTTGACGCTAATTGAGTTCCAACTTCGTTTTTTACTTTTTATATGTAGCGGTGTTTATCAACATTCGTATATTTCGTTATAATTTCTTTAATTTGACGCTATTTGAGTTCCAACGTCGTTTTTTACTTTTTATATGTAGCGATGTTTATCAACATTCGTATATTTCGTTATAATTTCTTTAATTTGACGCTAATTGATTTCCAACTTTTTTTTTACTTTTTATATGTAGCGATGTTTATCAACATTAGTTTATTTCGTTATAATTTCTTTAATTTGACGCTAATTGAGTTCCAACTTCTTTTTTACTTTTTATATGTAGCGATGTTTATCCACATTAGTTTATTTCGTTATAATTTCTTTAATTTGAGGCTAATTGAGTTCCAACTTCGTTTTTTACTTTTTATATGTAGCGATGTTTATCAACATTAGTTTATTTCGTTATAATTTCTTTAATTTGACGGTAATTGAGTTCCAACTTCGTTTTTTACTTTTTATATGTAGCGATGTTTATCCACATTCGTATATTTCGTAATAATTTCTTTAATTTGACGCTAATTGAATTCCAACTTCGTTTTTACTTTTTATATATAGCGATGTTTATCCACATTAGTTTATTTCGTTATAATTCCTTTAATTTGACGCTAATTGAGTTCCAACTTCGTTTTTTACTTTTATATGTAGCGATGTTTATCAACATTAGTTTATTTCGTTATAATTTCTTTAATTTGACGCTAATTGAGTTCCAACTTCGTTTTTTACTTTTTATATGTAGCGATGTTTATCCACATTCGTATATTTCGTTATAATTTCTTTAATTTGACGCTAATTGAGTTCCAACTTCGTTTTTTACTTTTTATATGTAGCGATGTTTATCAACATTCGTATATTTCGTTATAATTTCTTTAATTTGACGCTAATTGAGTTCCAACTTCGTTTTTTACTTTATATATGTAGCGATGTTTATCAATATTAGTTTATTTCGTTATAATTTTGTTTAATTTGACGCTTATTGATTTCCAACTTCGTTTTTTACTTTTTATATGTAGCGATGTTTATCAACATTCGTATATTTTGTTATAATTTCTTTAATTTGACGCTAATTGAGTTCCAACTTCGTTTTTTTCTTTTTATATGTAGCGATGTTTATCAACATTCGTATATTTCGTTATAATTTCTTTAATTTGACGACAATTGAGTTCCAACTTCGTTTTTTACTTTATATATATAGATGTTTATCCACATTAGTTTATTTCCTTATAATTTCTTTAATTTGACGCTAATTGAGTTCCAACTTCGTTTTTTACTTTTTATATATAGCGATGTTTATCCACATTCGTATATTTCGTTATAATTTCTTTAATTTGACCCTAATTGAGTTCCAACTTCGTTTTTTACCTTTTATACGTAGCGATGTTTATCAACATTCGTATATTTCGTTATAATTTCTTTAATTTGACGCTAATTGGTTCCAACTTCGTTTTTTACTTTTTATATGTAGCGATGTTTATCAACATTCGTATATTTCGTTATAATTTCTTTAATTTGACCCTAATTGAGTTCCAACTTCGTTTTTTACCTTTTATACGTAGCGATGTTTATCAACATTCGTATATTTCGTTATAATTTCTTTAATTTGACGCTAATTGAGTTCCAACTTCGTTTTTTACTTTTTATATGTAGCGATGTTTATCAACATTCGTATATTTCGTTATAATTTCTTTAATTTGACGCTAATTGAGTTCCAACTTCGTTTTTTACTTTTTATATGTAGCGATGTATATCCACATTAATTTATTTCGTTATAATTTCTATAATTTGACGCTAATTGAGTTCCAACATCGTTTTTTACTTTTTAAATGTAGCGATGTTTATCAACATTAGTTTATTTCGTTATAATTTCTTTAATTTGACGCTAATTGAGTTCCAACTTCTTTTATTAGTTTTATATGTAGCGATGTTTATCCACATTAGTTTATTTCGTTGTAATTTCTTTAATTTGAGGCTGATTCAGTTCCAACTTCGTTTTTTACTTTTATATGAAGCGATGTTTATCAATAGTAGTTTATTTCGTTATCATTTCTTTAATTTGACGCTAATTGAGTTCCAACTTCGTTTTTTACTTTTTATATGTTGCGATGTTTAATCACATTCGTATATTTCGTTATACGTTCTTTAATTTGACGCTAATTGAGTGCAACTTCGTTATTTACTTTTTATATGTAGCGATGTTTATCAACATATGTATATTTCGTTATAATTTCTTTAATTTGACCCTAATTGTGTTCCAACTTCGTTTTTTACCTTTTATATGTAGCGATGTTTATCCACATTCGTATATTTCGTTATAATTTCTTTAATTTGACGCTAATTTAGTTCCAACTTCGTTTTTTACTTTTTATATGTAGCGATGTTTATCAACATTCGTATATTTCGTTATAATTTCTTTAATTTGACGCTAATTGTGTTCCAACTTCGTTTTTTACTTTTTATATGTAGCGATGTTTATCAACATTCGTATATTTCGTTATAATTTCTTTAATTTGACGCTAATTGAGTTCCAACTTCGTTTTTTACTTTTTATATATAGCGATGTTTATCCACATTAGTTTATTTCGTTATGATTTCTTTAATTTGACGCTAATTGAGTTCCAAAGTCGTTTTTTAATTTTTATATGTAGCGATGTTTATCAACATTCGTATATTTCGTTATAATTTCTTTAATTTGACTCTAATTGAGTTCCAACTTCGTTTTATACTTTTTATATGTAGCGATGTTTATCCACATTAGTTTATTTCGTTATGATTTCTTTAATTTGACGCTAATTGAGTTCCAACTTCGTTTTTTACCTTTTATATGTAGCGATGTTTATCAACATTCCTATATTTCGTTATAATTTCTTTAATTTGACGCTAATTGAGTTCCAACTTCGTTTTTTACTTTTTATATGTAGCGATGTTTATCCACATTCGTATATTTCGTTAAAATTTCTTTAATTTGACGCTAATTGAGTTTCAACTTCGTTTTTTACTTTTTATATGTAGCGATGTTTTTCCACATTCGTACATTTCGTTATAATTTCTTTAATTTGACGCTAATTGAGTTCCAACTTCGTTTTTTACTTTTTATATGTAGCGATGTTTATCAATATTAATTTATTTCGTTATGATTTCTTTACTTTGACGCTAATTGAGTTCCAAATTCGTTTTTACTTTTTATATGTGGCGATGTTTATCAATATTAGTTTATTTCGTTATGATTTCTTTAATTTGACGATGTTTGAGTTTCAACTGCGTGTTTTACTTTTTATATGTAGCGATGTTTATCCACATTCGTATATTTCGTTATAATTTCTTTAATTTGACGCTAATTGAGTTCCAACTTCGTTTTTTACTTTTTATATGTAGCGATATTTATCCACATTCGTATATTACGTTATAATTTCTTTAATTTGACGCTAATTGAGTTCCAACTTCGTTTTTTACTTTTTATATGTAGCGATGTTTATCCACATTCGTATATTTCGTTATAATTTCTTTAATTTGACGCTAATTGAGTTCCAACATCGTTTTTTACTTTTTATATGTAGCGATGTTTATCCACATTAGTTTATTTCGTAATGATTTCTTTAATTTGATGCTAATTGTGTTCCAACTTCGTTTTTTACTTTTTATATGTAGCGATGTTTATCCACATTCGTATATTTCGTTATAATTTCTTTAATTTGACGCTAATTGAGTTCCAACTTCGTTTTTTACTTTTTATATGTAGCGGTGTTTATCAACATTCGTATATTTCGTTATAATTTCTTTAATTTGACGCTATTTGAGTTCCAACGTCGTTTTTTACTTTTTATATGTAGCGATGTTTATCAACATTCGTATATTTCGTTATAATTTCTTTAATTTGACGCTAATTGATTTCCAACTTTTTTTTTACTTTTTATATGTAGCGATGTTTATCAACATTAGTTTATTTCGTTATAATTTCTTTAATTTGACGCTAATTGAGTTCCAACTTCTGTTTTACTTTTTATATGTAGCGATGTTTATCCACATTAGTTTATTTCGTTATAATTTCTTTAATTTGAGGCTAATTGAGTTCCAACTTCGTTTTTTACTTTTTATATGTAGCGATGTTTATCAACATTAGTTTATTTCGTTATAATTTCTTTAATTTGACGGTAATTGAGTTCCAACTTCGTTTTTTACTTTTTATATGTAGCGATGTTTATCAACATTCGTATATTTCGTTATAATTTCTTTAATTTGACCCTAATTGAGTTCCAACTTCGTTTTTTACCTTTTATACGTAGCGATGTTTATCAACATTCGTATATTTCGTTATAATTTCTTTAATTTGACGCTAATTGAGTTCCAACTTCGTTTTTTACTTTTTATATGTAGCGATGTTTATCAACATTCGTATATTTCGTTATAATTTCTTTAATTGGACGCTAATTGAGTTCCAACTTCGTTTTTTACTTTTTATATGTAGCGATGTATATCCACATTAATTTATTTCGTTATAATTTCTATAATTTGACGCTAATTGAGTTCCAACATCGTTTTTTACTTTTTAAATGTAGCGATGTTTATCAACATTAGTTTATTTCGTTATAATTTCTTTAATTTGACGCTAATTGAGTTCCAACTTCCTTTTTTACTTTTTATATGTAGCGATGTTTATCCACATTCGTATATTTCGTTATAATTTCTTTAATTTGACGCTAATTGAGTTCCAACTTCGTTTTTTACTTTTTATATGTAGCGATGTTTATCAACATTCGTATATTTCGTTATAATTTCTTTAATTTGACGCTAATTGAGTTCCAACTTCGTTTTTTACTTTTTATATGTAGCGATATTTATCCACATTCGTATATTACGTTATAATTTCTTTAATTTGACGCTAATTGAGTTCCAACTTCGTTTTTTACTTTTTATATGTAGCGATGTTTATCCACATTCGTATATTTCGTTATAATTTCTTTAATTTGACGCTAATTGAGTTCCAACATCGTTTTTTACTTTTTATATGTAGCGATGTTTATCCACATTAGTTTATTTCGTAATGATTTCTTTAATTTGATGCTAATTGTGTTCCAACTTCGTTTTTTACTTTTTATATGTAGCGATGTTTATCCACATTCGTATATTTCGTTATAATTTCTTTAATTTGACGCTAATTGAGTTCCAACTTCGTTTTTTACTTTTTATATGTAGCGATGTTTTTCCACATTCGTACATTTCGTTATAATTTCTTTAATTTGACGCTAATTGAGTTCCAACTTCGTTTTTTACTTTTTATATGTAGCGATGTTTATCAATATTAATTTATTTCGTTATGATTTCTTTACTTTGACGCTAATTGAGTTCCAAATTCGTTTTTACTTTTTATATGTGGCGATGTTTATCAATATTAGTTTATTTCGTTATGATTTCTTTAATTTGACGGTGTTTGAGTTTAAACTGCGTGTTTAATTTTTATATGTAGCGATGTTTATCCACATTCGTATATTTCGTTATAATTTCTTTAATTTGACGCTAATTGAGTTCCAACTTCGTTTTTTACTTTTTATATGTAGCGATATTTATCCACATTCGTATATTACGTTATAATTTCTTTAATTTGACGCTAATTGAGTTCCAACTTCGTTTTTTACTTTTTATATGTAGCGATGTTTATCCACATTCGTATATTTCGTTATAATTTCTTTAATTTGACGCTAATTGAGTTCCAACATCGTTTTTTACTTTTTATATGTAGCGATGTTTATCCACATTAGTTTATTTCGTAATGATTTCTTTAATTTGATGCTAATTGTGTTCCAACTTCGTTTTTTACTTTTTATATGTAGCGATGTTTATCCACATTCGTATATTTCGTTATAATTTCTTTAATTTGACGCTAATTGAGTTCCAACTTCGTTTTTTACTTTTTATATGTAGCGGTGTTTATCAACATTCGTATATTTCGTTATAATTTCTTTAATTTGACGCTATTTGAGTTCCAACGTCGTTTTTTACTTTTTATATGTAGCGATGTTTATCAACATTCGTATATTTCGTTATAATTTCTTTAATTTGACGCTAATTGATTTCCAACTTTTTTTTTACTTTTTATATGTAGCGATGTTTATCAACATTAGTTTATTTCGTTATAATTTCTTTAATTTGACGCTAATTGAGTTCCAACTTCTTTTTTACTTTTTATATGTAGCGATGTTTATCCACATTAGTTTATTTCGTTATAATTTCTTTAATTTGAGGCTAATTGAGTTCCAACTTCGTTTTTTACTTTTTATATGTAGCGATGTTTATCAACATTAGTTTATTTCGTTATAATTTCTTTAATTTGACGCTAATTGAGTTCCAACTTCGTTTTTTACTTTTTATATGTAGCGATGTTTATCCACATTCGTATATTTCGTTATAATTTCTTTAATTTGACGCTAATTGAGTTCCAACTTCGTTTTTTACTTTTTATATGTAGCGATGTTTATCAACATTCGTATATTTCGTTATAATTTCTTTAATTTGACGCTAATTGAGTTCCAACTTCGTTTTTTACTTTATATATATATAGATGTTTATCCACATTAGTTTATTTCCTTATAATTTCTTTAATTTGACGCTAATTGAGTTCCAACTTCGTTTTTTACTTTTTATATATAGCGATGTTTATCCACATTCGTGTATTTCGTTATATTTTCTTTAATTTGACGCTAATTGAGTTCCTACTTCGTTTTTTACTTTTTATATGTAGCGATGTTTATCAATATTAGTTTATTTCGTTATAAGTTCTTTAATTTGACGCTAATTGATTTCCAACTTCGTTTTTTACTTTTTATATGTAGAGATGTTTATCAACATTCGTATATTTCGTTATAATTTCTTTAATTTGACGCTAATTGGTTCCAACTTCGTTTTTTACTTTTTATATGTAGCGATGTTTATCAACATTCGTATATTTCGTTATAATTTCTTTAATTTGACCCTAATTGAGTTCCAACTTCGTTTTTTACCTTTTATACGTAGCGATGTTTATCAACATTCGTATATTTCGTTATAATTTCTTTAATTTGACGCTAATTGAGTTCCAACTTCGTTTTTTACTTTTTATATGTAGCGATGTTTATCAACATTCGTATATTTCGTTATAATTTCTTTAATTTGACGCTAATTGAGTTCCAACTTCGTTTTTTACTTTTTATATGTAGCGATGTATATCCACATTAATTTATTTCGTTATAATTTCTATAATTTGACGCTAATTGAGTTCCAACATCGTTTTTTACTTTTTAAATGTAGCGATGTTTATCAACATTAGTTTATTTCGTTATAATTTCTTTAATTTGACGCTAATTGAGTTCCAACTTCTTTTATTAGTTTTATATGTAGCGATGTTTATCCACATTAGTTTATTTCGTTGTAATTTCTTTAATTTGAGGCTGATTCAGTTCCAACTTCGTTTTTTACTTTTATATGAAGCGATGTTTATCAATAGTAGTTTATTTCGTTATCATTTCTTTAATTTGACGCTAATTGAGTTCCAACTTCGTTTTTTACTTTTTATATGTTGCGATGTTTAATCACATTCGTATATTTCGTTATACGTTCTTTAATTTGACGCTAATTGAGTGCAACTTCGTTATTTACTTTTTATATGTAGCGATGTTTATCAACATATGTATATTTCGTTATAATTTCTTTAATTTGACCCTAATTGTGTTCCAACTTCGTTTTTTACCTTTTATATGTAGCGATGTTTATCCACATTCGTATATTTCGTTATAATTTCTTTAATTTGACGCTAATTTAGTTCCAACTTCGTTTTTTACTTTTTATATGTAGCGATGTTTATCAACATTCGTATATTTCGTTATAATTTCTTTAATTTGACGCTAATTGTGTTCCAACTTCGTTTTTTACTTTTTATATGTAGCGATGTTTATCAACATTCGTATATTTCGTTATAATTTCTTTAATTTGACGCTAATTGAGTTCCAACTTCGTTTTTTACTTTTTATATATAGCGATGTTTATCCACATTAGTTTATTTCGTTATGATTTCTTTAATTTGACGCTAATTGAGTTCCAAAGTCGTTTTTTAATTTTTATATGTAGCGATGTTTATCAACATTCGTATATTTCGTTATAATTTCTTTAATTTGACTCTAATTGAGTTCCAACTTCGTTTTATACTTTTTATATGTAGCGATGTTTATCCACATTAGTTTATTTCGTTATGATTTCTTTAATTTGACGCTAATTGAGTTCCAACTTCGTTTTTTACCTTTTATATGTAGCGATGTTTATCAACATTCCTATATTTCGTTATAATTTCTTTAATTTGACGCTAATTGAGTTCCAACTTCGTTTTTTACTTTTTATATGTAGCGATGTTTATCCACATTCGTATATTTCGTTAAAATTTCTTTAATTTGACGCTAATTGAGTTTCAACTTCGTTTTTTACTTTTTATATGTAGCGATGTTTTTCCACATTCGTACATTTCGTTATAATTTCTTTAATTTGACGCTAATTGAGTTCCAACTTCGTTTTTTACTTTTTATATGTAGCGATGTTTATCAATATTAATTTATTTCGTTATGATTTCTTTACTTTGACGCTAATTGAGTTCCAAATTCGTTTTTACTTTTTATATGTGGCGATGTTTATCAATATTAGTTTATTTCGTTATGATTTCTTTAATTTGACGGTGTTTGAGTTTCAACTGCGTGTTTTACTTTTTATATGTAGCGATGTTTATCCACATTCGTATATTTCGTTATAATTTCTTTAATTTGACGCTAATTGAGTTCCAACTTCGTTTTTTACTTTTTATATGTAGCGATATTTATCCACATTCGTATATTACGTTATAATTTCTTTAATTTGACGCTAATTGAGTTCCAACTTCGTTTTTTACTTTTTATATGTAGCGATGTTTATCCACATTCGTATATTTCGTTATAATTTCTTTAAATTGACGCTAATTGAGTTCCAACATCGTTTTTTACTTTTTATATGTAGCGATGTTTATCCACATTAGTTTATTTCGTAATGATTTCTTTAATTTGATGCTAATTGTGTTCCAACTTCGTTTTTTACTTTTTATATGTAGCGATGTTTATCCACATTCGTATATTTCGTTATAATTTCTTTAATTTGACGCTAATTGAGTTCCAACTTCGTTTTTTACTTTTTATATGTAGCGGTGTTTATCAACATTCGTATATTTCGTTATAATTTCTTTAATTTGACGCTATTTGAGTTCCAACGTCGTTTTTTACTTTTTATATGTAGCGATGTTTATCAACATTCGTATATTTCGTTATAATTTCTTTAATTTGACGCTAATTGATTTCCAACTTTTTTTTTACTTTTTATATGTAGCGATGTTTATCAACATTAGTTTATTTCGTTATAATTTCTTTAATTTGACGCTAATTGAGTTCCAACTTCTTTTTTACTTTTTATATGTAGCGATGTTTATCCACATTAGTTTATTTCGTTATAATTTCTTTAATTTGAGGCTAATTGAGTTCCAACTTCGTTTTTTACTTTTTATATGTAGCGATGTTTATCAACATTAGTTTATTTCGTTATAATTTCTTTAATTTGACGGTAATTGAGTTCCAACTTCGTTTTTTACTTTTTATATGTAGCGATGTTTATCAACATTCGTATATTTCGTTATAATTTCTTTAATTTGACCCTAATTGAGTTCCAACTTCGTTTTTTACCTTTTATACGTAGCGATGTTTATCAACATTCGTATATTTCGTTATAATTTCTTTAATTTGACGCTAATTGAGTTCCAACTTCGTTTTTTACTTTTTATATATAGCGATGTTTATCAACATTCGTATATTTCGTTATAATTTCTTTAATTGGACGCTAATTGAGTTCCAACTTCGTTTTTTACTTTTTATATGTAGCGATGTATATCCACATTAATTTATTTCGTTATAATTTCTATAATTTGACGCTAATTGAGTTCCAACATCGTTTTTTACTTTTTAAATGTAGCGATGTTTATCAACATTAGTTTATTTCGTTATAATTTCTTTAATTTGACGCTAATTGAGTTCCAACTTCGTTTTTTACTTTTTATATGTAGCGATGTTTATCCACATTCGTATATTTCGTTATAATTTCTTTAATTTGACGCTAATTGAGTTCCAACTTCGTTTTTTACTTTTTATATGTAGCGATGTTTATCAACATTCGTATATTTCGTTATAATTTCTTTAATTTGACGCTAATTGAGTTCCAACATCGTTTTTTACTTTTTATATGTTGCGATGTTTAATCACATTCGTATATTTCGTTATACGTTCTTTAATTTGACGCTAATTGAGTTCCAACTTCGTTTTTTACTTTTTATATGTAGCGATATTTATCCACATTCGTATATTACGTTATAATTTCTTTAATTTGACGCTAATTGAGTTCCAACTTCGTTTTTTACTTTTTATATGTAGCGATGTTTATCCACATTCGTATATTTCGTTATAATTTCTTTAATTTGACGCTAATTGAGTTCCAACATCGTTTTTTACTTTTTATATGTAGCGATGTTTATCCACATTAGTTTATTTCGTAATGATTTCTTTAATTTGATGCTAATTGTGTTCCAACTTCGTTTTTTACTTTTTATATGTAGCGATGTTTATCCACATTCGTATATTTCGTTATAATTTCTTTAATTTGACGCTAATTGAGTTCCAACTTCGTTTTTTACTTTTTATATGTAGCGGTGTTTATCAACATTCGTATATTTCGTTATAATTTCTTTAATTTGACGCTATTTGAGTTCCAACGTCGTTTTTTACTTTTTATATGTAGCGATGTTTATCAACATTCGTATATTTCGTTATAATTTCTTTAATTTGACGCTAATTGATTTCCAACTTTTTTTTTACTTTTTATATGTAGCGATGTTTATCAACATAAGTTTATTTCGTTATAATTTCTTTAATTTGACGCTAATTGAGTTCCAACTTCTTTTTTACTTTTTATATGTAGCGATGTTTATCCACATTAGTTTATTTCGTTATAATTTCTTTAATTTGAGGCTAATTGAGTTCCAACTTCGTTTTTTACTTTTTATATGTAGCGATGTTTATCAACATTAGTTTATTTCGTTATAATTTCTTTAATTTGACGGTAATTGAGTTCCAACTTCGTTTTTTACTTTTTATATGTAGCGATGTTTATCCACATTCGTATATTTCGTAATAATTTCTTTAATTTGACGCTAATTGAATTCCAACTTCTTTTTTTACTTTTTATATATGCCGATGTTTATCCACATTAGTTTATTTCGTTATAATTCCTTTAATTTGACGCTAATTGAGTTCCAACTTCGTTTTTTACTTTTATATGTAGCGATGTTTATCAACATTAGTTTATTTCGTTATAATTTCTTTAATTTGACGCTAATTGAGTTCCAACTTCGTTTTTTACTTTTTATATGTAGCGATGTTTATCCACATTCGTATATTTCGTTATAATTTCTTTAATTTGACGCTAATTGAGTTCCAACTTCGTTTTTTACTTTTTATATGTAGCGATGTTTATCAACATTCGTATATTTCGTTATAATTTCTTTAATTTGACGCTAATTGAGTTCCAACTTCGTTTTTTACTTTATATATGTAGCGATGTTTATCAATATTAGTTTATTTCGTTATAATTTTGTTTAATTTGACGCTTATTGATTTCCAACTTCGTTTTTTACTTTTTATATGTAGCGATGTTTATCAACATTCGTATATTTTGTTATAATTTCTTTAATTTGACGCTAATTGAGTTCCAACTTCGTTTTTTTCTTTTTATATGTAGCGATGTTTATCAACATTCGTATATTTCGTTATAATTTCTTTAATTTGACGACAATTGAGTTCCAACTTCGTTTTTTACTTTATATATATATAGATGTTTATCCACATTAGTTTATTTCCTTATAATTTCTTTAATTTGACGCTAATTGAGTTCCAACTTCGTTTTTTACTTTTTATATATAGCGATGTTTATCCACATTCGTGTATTTCGTTATATTTTCTTTAATTTGACGCTAATTGAGTTCCTACTTCGTTTTTTACTTTTTATATGTAGCGATGTTTATCAATATTAGTTTATTTCGTTATAAGTTCTTTAATTTGACGCTAATTGATTTCCAACTTCGTTTTTTACTTTTTATATGTAGAGATGTTTTTCAACATTCGTATATTTCGTTATAATTTCTTTAATTTGACGCTAATTGGTTCCAACTTCGTTTTTTACTTTTTATATGTAGCGATGTTTATCAACATTCGTATATTTCGTTATAATTTCTTTAATTTGACCCTAATTGAGTTCCAACTTCGTTTTTTACCTTTTATACGTAGCGATGTTTATCAACATTCGTATATTTCGTTATAATTTCTTTAATTTGACGCTAATTGAGTTCCAACTTCGTTTTTTACTTTTTATATGTAGCGATGTTTATCAACATTCGTATATTTCGTTATAATTTCTTTAATTGGACGCTAATTGAGTTCCAACTTCGTTTTTTACTTTTTATATGTAGCGATGTATATCCACATTAATTTATTTCGTTATAATTTCTATAATTTGACGCTAATTGAGTTCCAACATCGTTTTTTACTTTTTAAATGTAGCGATGTTTATCAACATTAGTTTATTTCGTTATAATTTCTTTAATTTGACGCTAATTGAGTTCCAACTTCTTTTATTAGTTTTATATGTAGCGATGTTTATCCACATTAGTTTATTTCGTTGTAATTTCTTTAATTTGAGGTTGATTCAGTTCCAACTTCGTTTTTTACTTTTATATGAAGCGATGTTTATCAATAGTAGTTTATTTCGTTATCATTTCTTTAATTTGACGCTAATTGAGTTCCAACTTCGTTTTTTACTTTTTATATGTTGCGATGTTTAATCACATTCGTATATTTCGTTATACGTTCTTTAATTTGACGCTAATTGAGTGCAACTTCGTTATTTACTTTTTATATGTAGCGATGTTTATCAACATATGTATATTTCGTTATAATTTCTTTAATTTGACCCTAATTGAGTTCCAACTTCGTTTTTTACCTTTTATATGTAGCGATGTTTATCCACATTCGTATATTTCGTTATAATTTCTTTAATTTGACGCTAATTTAGTTCCAACTTCGTTTTTTACTTTTTATATGTAGCGATGTTTATCAACATTCGTATATTTCGTTATAATTTCTTTAATTTGACGCTAATTGTGTTCCAACTTCGTTTTTTACTTTTTATATGTAGCGATGTTTATCAACATTCGTATATTTCGTTATAATTTCTTTAATTTGACGCTAATTGAGTTCCAACTTCGTTTTTTACTTTTTATATATAGCGATGTTTATCCACATTAGTTTATTTCGTTATGATTTCTTTAATTTGACGCTAATTGAGTTCCAAAGTCGTTTTTTAATTTTTATATGTAGCGATGTTTATCAACATTCGTATATTTCGTTATAATTTCTTTAATTTGACCCTAATTGAGTTCCAACTTCGTTTTTTATTTTTTATATGTAGCGATGTTTATCCACATTAGTTTATTTCGTTATGATTTCTTTAATTTAACGCTAATTGAGTTCCAACTTCGTTTTTTACCTTTTATATGTAGCGATGTTTATCAACATTCCTATATTTCGTTATAATTTCTTTAATTTGACGCTAATTGAGTTCCAACTTCGTTTTTTACTTTTTATATGTAGCGATGTTTATCCACATTCGTATATTTCGTTAGAATTTCTTTAATTTGACGCTAATTGAGTTTCAACTTCGTTTTTTACTTTTTATATGTAGCGATGTTTTTCCACATTCGTACATTTCGTTATAATTTCTTTAATTTGACGCTAATTGAGTTCCAACTTCGTTTTTTACTTTTTATATGTAGCGATGTTTATCAATATTAATTTATTTCGTTATGATTTCTTTACTTTGACGCTAATTGAGTTCCAAATTCGTTTTTACTTTTTATATGTGGCGATGTTTATCAATATTAGTTTATTTCGTTATGATTTCTTTAATTTGACGGTGTTTGAGTTCCAACTGCGTGTTTTACTTTTTATATGTAGCGATGTTTATCCACATTCGTATATTTCGTTATAATTTCTTTAATTTGACGCTAATTGAGTTCCAACTTCGGTTTTTACTTTTTATATGTAGCGATATTTATCCACATTCGTATATTACGTTATAATTTCTTTAATTTGACGCTAATTGAGTTCCAACATCGTTTTTTAATTTTTATATGTAGCGATGTTTATCCACATTCGTATATTTCGTTATAATTTCTTTAATTTGACGCTAATTGAGTTCCAACATCGTTTTTTACTTTTTATATGTAGCGATGTTTATCAATATTAGTTTATTTCGTTATAATTTCTTTAATTTGACGCTAATTGATTTCCAACTTCGTTTTTTACTTTTTATATGTAGCGATGTTTATCAACATTCGTATATTTCGTTATAATTTCTTTAATTTGACGCTAATTGATTTCTAACTTCGTTTTTTACTTTTTATATGTAGCGATGTTTATCAACATTCGTATATTTCGTTATAATTTCTGTAATTTGACGCTAATTGAGTTCCAACTTCGTTTTTTACTTTTTATATATAGCGATGTTTATCCACATTAGTTTATTTCGTTATGATTTCTTTAATTTGACGCTAATTGATTTCCAACTTCGTTTTTTACTTTTTATACGTAGCGATGTTTATCAACATTCGTATATTTCGTTTTAATTTCTTTAATTTGACGCTAATTTAGTTTCAACTTCGTTTTTTACTTTTTATATGTAGCGATGTTTATCCACATTCGTATATTTCGTTATAATTTCTTTAATTTGACGCTAATTGAGTTCCAACTTCGTTTTTTACTTTTTATATGTAGCGATGTTTATCAATTTTAGTTTAGTTCCTTATAATTTCTTTATTTTGACCCTAATTGAATTCCAACTTCGTTTTTTACTTTTTATATGTAGCGATGTTTATCAACATTCGTATATTTCGTTATAATTTCTTTAATTTGACGCTAATTGAGTTCCAACTTCGTTTTTTACTTTTTATATGTAGCGATGTTTATCCACATTAGTTTATTTCGTTATGATTTCTATAATTTGACGCTAATCGATTTCCAACTTCGTTTTTTACTTATTATATGTAGCGATGTTTATCAGCATTCGTATATTTCGTTATAATTTCTTTAATTTGACGCTAATTGAGTTCCAAATTCGTTTTTACTTTTTATATGTAGCGATGCTTATCTACATTCGTATATTTCGTTACAATTTCTTTTATTTGACGCTAATTGAGTTCCAACTTCGTTTTTTACTTTTTATATGTAGCGGTGTTTATCAACATTCGTATATTTCGATATAATTTCTTTAATTTGACGCTATTTGAGTTCCAACGTCGTTTTTTACTTTTTATATGTAGCGATGTTTATCAACATTCGTATATTTCGTTATAATTTCTTTAATTTGACGCTAATTGATTTCCAACTTTTTTTTTACTTTTTATATGTAGCGATGTTTATCAACATTAGTTTATTTCGTTATAATTTCTTTAATTTGACGCTAATTGAGTTCCAACTTCTTTTTTTACTTTTTATATGTAGCGATGTTTATCCACATTAGTTTATTTCGTTATAATTTCTTTAATTTGAGGCTAATTGAGTTCCAACTTCGTTTTTTACTTTTTATATGTAGCGATGTTTATCAACATTAGTTTATTTCGTTATAATTTCTTTAATTTGACGGTAATTGAGTTCCAACTTCGTTTTTTACTTTTTATATGTAGCGATGTTTATCCACATTCGTATATTTCGTAATAATTTCTTTAATTTGATTCTAATTGAATTCCAACTTCTTTTTTTACTTTTTATATATAGCGATGTTTATCCACATTAATTTATTTCGTTATAATTCCTTTAATTTGACGCTAATTGAGTTCCAACTTCGTTTTTTACTTTTATATGTAGCGATGTTTATCAACATTAGTTTATTTCGTTATAATTTCTTTAATTTGACGCTAATTGAGTTCCAACTTCGTTTTTTACTTTTTATATGTAGCGATGTTTATCCACATTCGTATATTTCGTTATAATTTCTTTAATTTGACGCTAATTGAGTTCCAACTTCGTTTTTTACTTTTTATATGTAGCGATGTTTATCAACATTCGTATATTTCGTTATAATTTCTTTAATTTGACGCTAATTGAGTTCCAACTTCGTTTTTTACTTTATATATGTAGCGATGTTTATCAATATTAGTTTATTTCGTTATAATTTCTTTAATTTGACGCTTATTGATTTCCAACTTCGTTTTTTACTTTTTATATGTAGCGATGTTTATCAACATTCGTATATTTTGTTATAATTTCTTTAATTTGACGCTAATTGAGTTCCAACTTCGTTTTTTTCTTTTTATATGTAGCGATGTTTATCAACATTCGTATATTTCGTTATAATTTCTTTAATTTGACGACAATTGAGTTCCAACTTCGTTTTTTACTTTTTATATATATAGATGTTTATCCACATTAGTTTATTTCGTTATAATTTCTTTAATTTGACGCTAATTGAGTTCCAACTTCGTTTTTTACTTTTTATATATAGCGATGTTTATCCACATTCGTGTATTTCGTTATATTTTCTTTAATTTGACGCTAATTGACTTCCTACTTCGTTTTTTACTTTTTATATGTAGCGATGTTTATCAATATTAGTTTATTTCGTTATAAGTTCTTTAATTTGACGCTAATTGATTTCCAACTTCGTTTTTTACTTTTTATATGTAGAGATGTTTATCAACATTCGTATATTTCGTTATAATTTCTTTAATTTGACGCTAATTGGTTCCAACTTCGTTTTTTACTTTTTATATGTAGCGATGTTTATCAACATTCGTATATTTCGTTATAATTTCTTTAATTTGACCCTAATTGAGTTCCAACTTCGTTTTTTACCTTTTATACGTAGCGATGTTTATCAACATTCGTATATTTCGTTATAATTTCTTTAATTTGACGCTAATTGAGTTCCAACTTCGTTTTTTACTTTTTATATGTAGCGATGTTTATCAACATTCGTATATTTCGTTATAATTTCTTTAATTTGACGCTAATTGAGTTCCAACTTCGTTTTTTACTTTTTATATGTAGCGATGTATATCCACATTAATTTATTTCGTTATAATTTCTATAATTTGACGCTAATTGAGTTCCAACATCGTTTTTTACTTTTTAAATGTAGCGATGTTTATCAACATTAGTTTATTTCGTTATAATTTCTTTAATTTGACGCTAATTGAGTTCCAACTTCTTTTATTAGTTTTATATGTAGCGATGTTTATCCACATTAGTTTATTTCGTTGTAATTTCTTTAATTTGAGGCTGATTCAGTTCCAACTTCGTTTTTTACTTTTATATGAAGCGATGTTTATCAATAGTAGTTTATTTCGTTATCATTTCTTTAATTTGACGCTAATTGAGTTCCAACTTCGTTTTTTACTTTTTATATGTTGCGATGTTTAATCACATTCGTATATTTCGTTATACGTTCTTTAATTTGACGCTAATTGAGTGCAACTTCGTTATTTACTTTTTATATATAGCGATGTTTATCAACATATGTATATTTCGTTATAATTTCTTTAATTTGACCCTAATTGTGTTCCAACTTCGTTTTTTACCTTTTATATGTAGCGATGTTTATCCACATTCGTATATTTCGTTATAATTTCTTTAATTTGACGCTAATTTAGTTCCAACTTCGTTTTTTACTTTTTATATGTAGCGATGTTTATCAACATTCGTATATTTCGTTATAATTTCTTTAATTTGACGCTAATTGTGTTCCAACTTCGTTTTTTACTTTTTATATGTAGCGATGTTTATCAACATTCGTATATTTCGTTATAATTTCTTTAATTTGACGCTAATTGAGTTCCAACTTCGTTTTTTACTTTTTATATATAGCGATGTTTATCCACATTAGTTTATTTCGTTATGATTTCTTTAATTTGACGCTAATTGAGTTCCAAAGTCGTTTTTTAATTTTTATATGTAGCGATGTTTATCAACATTCGTATATTTCGTTATAATTTCTTTAATTTGACTCTAATTGAGTTCCAACTTCGTTTTATACTTTTTATATGTAGCGATGTTTATCCACATTAGTTTATTTCGTTATGATTTCTTTAATTTGACGCTAATTGAGTTCCAACTTCGTTTTTTACCTTTTATATGTAGCGATGTTTATCAACATTCCTATATTTCGTTATAATTTCTTTAATTTGACGCTAATTGAGTTCCAACTTCGTTTTTTACTTTTTATATGTAGCGATGTTTATCCACATTCGTATATTTCGTTAAAATTTCTTTAATTTGACGCTAATTGAGTTTCAACTTCGTTTTTTACTTTTTATATGTAGCGATGTTTTTCCACATTCGTACATTTCGTTATAATTTCTTTAATTTGACGCTAATTGAGTTCCAACTTCGTTTTTTACTTTTTATATGTAGCGATGTTTATCAATATTAATTTATTTCGTTATGATTTCTTTACTTTGACGCTAATTGAGTTCCAAATTCGTTTTTACTTTTTATATGTGGCGATGTTTATCAATATTAGTTTATTTCGTTATGATTTCTTTAATTTGACGGTGTTTGAGTTCCAACTGCGTGTTTTACTTTTTATATGTAGCGATGTTTATCCACATTCGTATATTTCGTTATAATTTCTTTAATTTGACGCTAATTGAGTTCCAACTTCGTTTTTTACTTTTTATATGTAGCGATATTTATCCACATTCGTATATTACGTTATAATTTCTTTAATTTGACGCTAATTGAGTTCCAACTTCGTTTTTTACTTTTTATATGTAGCGATGTTTATCCACATTCGTATATTTCGTTATAATTTCTTTAATTTGACGCTAATTGAGTTCCAACATCGTTTTTTACTTTTTATATGTAGCGATGTTTATCCACATTAGTTTATTTCGTAATGATTTCTTTAATTTGATGCTAATTGTGTTCCAACTTCGTTTTTTACTTTTTATATGTAGCGATGTTTATCCACATTCGTATATTTCGTTATAATTTCTTTAATTTGACGCTAATTGAGTTCCAACTTCGTTTTTTACTTTTTATATATAGCGATGTTTATCCACATTAGTTTATTTCGTTATGATTTCTTTAATTTGACGCTAATTGAGTTCCAACTTCGTTTTTTACCTTTTATATGTGTCGATGTTTATCCACATTCGTATATTTCGTTATAATTTCTTTAATTTGACGCTAATTGAGTTCCAACTTCGTTTTTTACTTTTTATATGTAGCGATGTTTATCCACATTCGTATATTACGTTATAATTTCTTTAATTTGGCGCTAATTGAGTGCCAACTTCGTTTTTTACTTTTTATATGTAGCGATGTTTATCCACATTCGTATATTTCGTTATAATTTCTTTAATTTGACGCTAATTGAGTTCCAACATCGTTTTTTACTTTTTATATGTAGCGATGTTTATCCACATTAGTTTATTTCGTAATGATTTCTTTAATTTGACGCTAATTGTGTTCCAACTTCGTTTTTTACTTTTTATATGTAGCGATGTTTATCCACATTCGTATATTTCGTTATAATTTCTTTAATTTGACGCTAATTGAGTTCCAACTTCGTTTTTTACTTTTTATATATAGCGATGTTTATCCACATTAGTTTATTTCGTTATGATTTCTTTAATTTGACGCTAATTGTGTTCCAACTTCGTTTTTTACTTTTTATATGTAGCGATGTTTATCCACATTCGTATATTTCGTTATAATTTTTTAATTTGACGCTAATTGAGTTCCAACATCGTTTTTTACTTTTTATATGTGTCGATGTTTATCCACATTAGTTTATTTCGTTATAATTTCTTTAATTTGACGCTAATTGAGTTCCAACTTCGTTTTTTACTTTTTATATATAGCGATGTTTATCCACATTCGTGTATTTCGTTATATTTTCTTTAATTTAACGCTAATTGAGTTCCTACTTCGTTTTTTACTTTTTATATGTAGCGATGTTTATCAATATTAGTTTATTTCGTTATAAGTTCTTTAATTTGACGCTAATTGATTTCCAACTTCGTTTTTTACTTTTTATATGTAGAGATGTTTATCAACATTCGTATATTTCGTTATAATTTCTTTAATTTGACGCTAATTGGTTCCAACTTCGTTTTTTACTTTTTATATCTAGCGATGTTTATCAACATTCGTATATTTCGTTATAATTTCTTTAATTTGACCCTAATTGAGTTCCAACTTCGTTTTTTACCTTTTATACGTAGCGATGTTTATCAACATTCGTATATTTCGTTATAATTTCTTTAATTTGACGCTAATTGAGTTCCAACTTCGTTTTTTACTTTTTATATGTAGCGATGTTTATCCACATTCGTATATTTCGTTAAAATTTCTTTAATTTGACGCTAATTGAGTTTCAACTTCGTTTTTTACTTTTTATATGTAGCGATGTTTTTCCACATTCGTACATTTCGTTATAATTTCTTTAATTTGACGCTAATTGAGTTCCAACTTCGTTTTTTACTTTTTATATGTAGCGATGTTTATCAATATTAATTTATTTCGTTATGATTTCTTTACTTTGACGCTAATTGAGTTCCAAATTCGTTTTTACTTTTTATATGTGGCGATGTTTATCAATATTAGTTTATTTCGTTATGATTTCTTTAATTTGACGGTGTTTGAGTTCCAACTGCGTGTTTTGCTTTTTATATGTAGCGATGTTTATCCACATTCGTAAATTTCGTTATAATTTCTTTAATTTGACGCTAATTGAGTTCCAACTTCGTTTTTTACTTTTTATATGTAGCGATATTTATCCACATTCGTATATTACGTTATAATTTCTTTATTTGACGCTAATTGAGTTCCAACTTCGTTTTTTACTTTTTATATGTAGCGATGTTTATCCACATTCGTATATTTCGTTATAATTTCTTTAATTTGACGCTAATTGAGTTCCAACATCGTTTTTTACTTTTTATATGTAGCGATGTTTATCCACATTAGTTTATTTCGTAATGATTTCTTTAATTTGATGCTAATTGTGTTCCAACTTCGTTTTTTACTTTTTATATGTAGCGATGTTTATCCACATTCGTATATTTCGTTATAATTTCTTTAATTTGACGCTAATTGAGTTCCAACTTCGTTTTTTACTTTTTATATATAGCGATGTTTATCCACATTAGTTTATTTCGTTATGATTTCTTTAATTTGACGCTAATTGAGTTCCAACTTCGTTTTTTACCTTTTATATGTGTCGATGTTTATCCACATTCGTATATTTCGTTATAATTTCTTTAATTTGACGCTAATTGAGTTCCAACTTCGTTTTTTACTTTTTATATGTAGCGATGTTTATCCACATTCGTATATTACGTTATAATTTCTTTAATTTGACGCTAATTGAGTTCCAACTTCGTTTTTTACTTTTTATATGTAGCGATGTTTATCCACATTCGTATATTTCGTTATAATTTCTTTAATTTGACGCTAATTGAGTTCCAACATCGTTTTTTACTTTTTATATGTAGCGATGTTTATCCACATTAGTTTATTTCGTAATGATTTCTTTAATTTGACGCTAATTGTGTTCCAACTTCGTTTTTTACTTTTTATATGTAGCGATGTTTATCCACATTCGTATATTTCGTTATAATTTCTTTAATTTGACGCTAATTGAGTTCCAACTTCGTTTTTTACTTTTTATATATAGCGATGTTTATCCACATTAGTTTATTTCGTTATGATTTCTTTAATTTGACGCTAATTGTGTTCCAACTTCGTTTTTTACTTTTTATATGTAGCGATGTTTATCCACATTCGTATATTTCGTTATAATTTTTTAATTTGACGCTAATTGAGTTCCAACTTCGTTTTTTACTTTTTATATGTGTCGATGTGTATCCACATTAGTTTATTTCGTTATAATTTCTTTAATTTGACGCTAATTGAGTTCCAACTTCGTTTTTTACTTTTTATATATAGCGATGTTTATCCACATTCGTGTATTTCGTTATATTTTCTTTAATTTGACGCTAATTGAGTTCCTACTTCGTTTTTTACTTTTTATATGTAGCGATGTTTATCAATATTAGTTTATTTCGTTATAAGTTCTTTAATTTGACGCTAATTGATTTCCAACTTCGTTTTTTACTTTTTATATGTAGAGATGTTTATCAACATTCGTATATTTCGTTATAATTTCTTTAATTTGACGCTAATTGGTTCCAACTTCGTTTTTTACTTTTTATATGTAGCGATGTTTATCAACATTCGTATATTTCGTTATAATTTCTTTAATTTGACCCTAATTGAGTTCCAACTTCGTTTTTTACCTTTTATACGTAGCGATGTTTATCAACATTCGTATATTTCGTTATAATTTCTTTAATTTGACGCTAATTGAGTTCCAACTTCGTTTTTTACTTATTATAAGTAGCGATGTTTATCAACATTCGTATATTTCGTTATAATTTCTTTAATTTGACGCTAATTGAGTTCCAACTTCGTTTTTTACTTTTTATATGTAGCGATGTTTATCCAAATTCGTATATTTCGTTATAATTTCTTTAATTTGACGCTAATTGAGTTCCAACGTCGTTTTTTACTTCTTATATGTAGCGATGTTTATCAACATTCGTATATTTCGTTATAATTTCTTTAATTTGTCGCTAATTGCGTTCCAACTTCGTTTTTTACTTTTTATATGTAGCGATGTTTATCAACATTCGTATATTTCGTTATAATTTCTTTAATTTGACGCTAATTGAGTTCCAACTTCGTTTTTTACTTTTTATATGTAGCGATGTTTATCAACATTCGTATATTTCGTTATAATTTCTTTAATTTGACTCTAATTGAGTTCCAACTTCGTTTCTTACTTTTTATATGTAGCGATGTTTATCAACATTCGTATATTTCGTTATAATTTCTTTAATTTGACGCTAATTGTGTTCCAACTTCGTTTTTTACTTTTTATATGTAGCGATGTTTATCAACATTCGTATATTTCGTTATAATTTCTTTAATTTGACGCTAATTGAGTTCCAACTTCGTTTTTTACTTTTTATATATAGCGATGTTTATCCACATTAGTTTATTTCGTTATCATTTCTTTAATTTGACGCTAATTGAGTTCCAAAGTCGTTTTTTAATTTTTATATGTAGCGATGTTTATCAACATTCGTATATTTCGTTATAATTTCTTTAATTTGACCCTAATTGAGTTCCAACTTCGTTTTTTACTTTTTATATGTAGCGATGTTTATCCACATTAGTTTATTTCGTTATGATTTCTTTAATTTGACGCTAATTGAGTTCCAACTTCGTTTTTTACCTTTTATATGTAGCGATGTTTATCCACATTCGTATATTTCGTTATAATTTCTTTAATTTGACGCTAATTTAGTTCCAACTTCGTTTTTTACTTTTTATATGAAGCGATGTTTATCCACATTCGTATATTTCGTTATAATTTCTTTAATTTGACGCTAATTTAGTTCCAACTTCGTTTTTTACTTTTTATATGTAGCGATGTTTATCAACATTCGTATATTTCGTTATAATTTCTTTAATTTGACGCTAATTGTGTTCCAACTTCGTTTTTTACTTTTTATATGTTGCGATGTTTAATCACATTCGTATATTTCGTTATACGTTCTTTAATTTGACGCTAATTGAGTGCAACTTCGTTATTTACTTTTTATATGTAGCGATGTTTATCAACATATGTATATTTCGTTATAATTTCTTTAATTTGACCCTAATTGAGTTCCAACTTCGTTTTTTACCTTTTATATGTAGCGATGTTTATCAACATTCGTATATTTCGTTATAATTTCTTTAATTTGACGCTAATTGAGTTCCAACTTCGTTTTTTACTTTTTATATATAGCGATGTTTATCCACATTAGTTTATTTCGTTATGATTTCTTTAATTTGACGCTAATTGAGTTCCAAAGTCGTTTTTTAATTTTTATATGTAGCGATGTTTATCAACATTCGTATATTTCGTTATAATTTCTTTAATTTGACCCTAATTGAGTTCCAACTTCGTTTTTTACTTTTTATATGTAGCGATGTTTATCCACATTAATTTATTTCGTTATAATTTCTTTAATTTGACGCTAATTGAGTTCCAAAATCGTTTATTACTTTTTATATGTAGCGATGTTTATCAACATTAGTTTATTTCGTTATAATTTCTTTAATTTGACGCTAATTGAGTTCCAACTTCTTTTTTTACTTTTTATATGTAGTGATGTTTATCCACATTAGTTTATTTCGTTGTAATTTCTTTAATTTGAGGCTAATTGAGTTCCAACTTCGTTTTTTAATTTTTATATGTTGCGATGTTTAATCACATTCCTATATTTCGTTATTCGTTCTTTAATTTGACGCTAATTGTGTGCAACTCCTTTTTTTACTTTTTATATGTAGCGATGTTTATCAACATTAGTTTATTTCGTTATAATTTCTTTAATTTGACCCTAATTGAGTTCCAACTTCGTTTTTTACATTTTATATGTAGCGACGTTTATCCACATTCGTATATTTCGTTATAATTTCTTTAATTTGACGCTAATTGAGTTCCAACTTCGTTTTTTACTTTTTATATGTAGCGATGTTTATCCAAATTCGTATATTTCGTTATAATTTCTTTAATTTGACGCTAATTGAGTTCCAACGTCGTTTTTTACTTCTTATATGTAGCGATGTTTATCAACATTCGTATATTTCGTTATAATTTCTTTAATTTGTCGCTAATTGCGTTCCAACTTCGTTTTTTACTTTTTATATGTAGCGATGTTTATCAACATTCGTATATTTCGTTATAATTTCTTTAATTTGACGCTAATTGAGTTCCAACTTCGTTTTTTACTTTTTATATGTAGCGATGTTTATCAACATTCGTATATTTCGTTATAATTTCTTTAATTTGACTCTAATTGAGTTCCAACTTCGTTTCTTACTTTTTATATGTAGCGATGTTTATCAACATTCGTATATTTCGTTATAATTTCTTTAATTTGACGCTAATTGTGTTCCAACTTCGTTTTTTACTTTTTATATGTAGCGATGTTTATCAACATTCGTATATTTCGTTATAATTTCTTTAATTTGACGCTAATTGAGTTCCAACTTCGTTTTTTACTTTTTATATGTAGCGATGTTTATCAACATTCGTATATTTCGTTATAATTTCTTTAATTTGACTCTAATTGAGTTCCAACTTCGTTTCTTACTTTTTATATGTAGCGATGTTTATCAACATTCGTATATTTCGTTATAATTTCTTTAATTTGACGCTAATTGTGTTCCAACTTCGTTTTTTACTTTTTATATGTAGCGATGTTTATCAACATTCGTATATTTCGTTATAATTTCTTTAATTTGACGCTAATTGAGTTCCAACTTCGTTTTTTACTTTTTATATATAGCGATGTTTATCCACATTAGTTTATTTCGTTATCATTTCTTTAATTTGACGCTAATTGAGTTCCAAAGTCGTTTTTTAATTTTTATATGTAGCGATGTTTATCAACATTCGTATATTTCGTTATAATTTCTTTAATTTGACCCTAATTGAGTTCCAACTTCGTTTTTTACTTTTTATATGTAGCGATGTTTATCCACATTAGTTTATTTCGTTATGATTTCTTTAATTTGACGCTAATTGAGTTCCAACTTCGTTTTTTACCTTTTATATGTAGCGATGTTTATCCACATTCGTATATTTCGTTATAATTTCTTTAATTTGACGCTAATTTAGTTCCAACTTCGTTTTTTACTTTTTATATGAAGCGATGTTTATCCACATTCGTATATTTCGTTATAATTTCTTTAATTTGACGCTAATTTAGTTCCAACTTCGTTTTTTACTTTTTATATGTAGCGATGTTTATCAACATTCGTATATTTCGTTATAATTTCTTTAATTTGACGCTAATTGTGTTCCAACTTCGTTTTTTACTTTTTATATGTTGCGATGTTTAATCACATTCGTATATTTCGTTATACGTTCTTTAATTTGACGCTAATTGAGTGCAACTTCGTTATTTACTTTTTATATGTAGCGATGTTTATCAACATATGTATATTTCGTTATAATTTCTATAATTTGACCCTAATTGAGTTCCAACTTCGTTTTTTACCTTTTATATGTAGCGATGTTTATCAACATTCGTATATTTCGTTATAATTTCTTTAATTTGACGCTAATTGAGTTCCAACTTCGTTTTTTACTTTTTATATATAGCGATGTTTATCCACATTAGTTTATTTCGTTATGATTTCTTTAATTTGACGCTAATTGAGTTCCAAAGTCGTTTTTTAATTTTTATATGTAGCGATGTTTATCAACATTCGTATATTTCGTTATAATTTCTTTAATTTGACCCTAATTGAGTTCCAACTTCGTTTTTTACTTTTTATATGTAGCGATGTTTATCCACATTAATTTATTTCGTTATAATTTCTTTAATTTGACGCTAATTGAGTTCCAAAATCGTTTATTACTTTTTATATGTAGCGATGTTTATCAACATTAGTTTATTTCGTTATAATTTCTTTAATTTGACGCTAATTGAGTTCCAACTTCTTTTTTTACTTTTTATATGTAGTGATGTTTATCCACATTAGTTTATTTCGTTGTAATTTCTTTAATTTGAGGCTAATTGAGTTCCAACTTCGTTTTTTAATTTTTATATGTTGCGATGTTTAATCACATTCCTATATTTCGTTATTCGTTCTTTAATTTGACGCTAATTGTGTGCAACTCCTTTTTTTACTTTTTATATGTAGCGATGTTTATCAACATTAGTTTATTTCGTTATAATTTCTTTAATTTGACCCTAATTGAGTTCCAACTTCGTTTTTTACATTTTATATGTAGCGACGTTTATCCACATTCGTATATTTCGTTATAATTTCTTTAATTTGACGCTAATTGAGTTCCAACTTCGTTTTTTACTTTTTATATGTAGCGATGTTTATCAATATTAGTTTATTTCGTTATAATTTCTTTAATTTGACGCTAATTGATTTCCAACTTTGTTTTTTACTTTTTATATGTAGCGATGTTTATCAACATTCGTATATTTCGTTATAATTTCTTTAATTTGACGCTAATTGATTTCCAACTTCGTTTTTTACTTTTTATATGTAGCGATGTTTATCAACATTCGTATATTTCGTTATAATTTCTGTAATTTGACGCTAATTGAGTTCCAACTTCGTTTTTTACTTTTTATATATAGCGATGTTTATCCACATTAGTTTATTTCGTTATGATTTCTTTAATTTGACGCTAATTGATTTCCAACTTCGTTTTTTACTTTTTATACGTAGCGATGTTTATCAACATTCGTATATTTCGTTATAATTTCTTTAATTTGACGCTAATTTAGTTTCAACTTCGTTTTTTACTTTTTATATGTAGCGATGTTTATCCACATTCGTATATTTCGTTATAATTTCTTTAATTTGACGCTAATTGAGTTCCAACTTCGTTTTTTACTTTTTATATGTAGCGATGTTTATCAATTTTAGTTTAGTTCCTTATAATTTCTTTAATTTGACCCTAATTGAATTCCAACTTCGTTTTTTACTTTTTATATGTAGCGATGTTTATCAACATTCGTATATTTCGTTATAATTTCTTTAATTTGACGCTAATTGAGTTCCAACTTCGTTTTTTACTTTTTATATGTAGCGATGTTTATCCACATTAGTTTATTTCGTTATGATTTCTATAATTTGACGCTAATCGATTTCCAACTTCGTTTTTTACTTATTATATGTAGCGATGTTTATCAACATTCGTATATTTCGTTATAATTTCTTTAATTTGACGCTAATTGAGTTCCAAATTCGTTTTTACTTTTTATATGTAGCGATGCTTATCAACATTCGTATATTTCGTTATAATTTCTTTAATTTGACGCTAATTGAGTTCCAACTTCGTTTTTTACTTTTTATATGTAGAGATGTTTATCATCATTCGTATATTTCGTTATAATTTCTTTAATTTGACGCTAATTGAGTTCCAACTTCGTTTTTTACTTTTTATATGTAGCGGTGTTTAACAACATTCGTATATTTCGTTATAATTTCTTTAATTTGACGCTATTTGAGTTCCAACGTCGTTTTTTACTTTTTATATGTAGCGATGTTTATCAACATTCGTATATTTCGTTATAATTTCTTTAATTTGACGCTAATTGATTTCCAACTTTTTTTTTACTTTTTATATGTAGCGATGTTTATCAACATTAGTTTATTTCGTTATAATTTCTTTAATTTGACGCTAATTGAGTTCCAACTTCTTTTTTTACTTTTTATATGTAGCGATGTTTATCCACATTAGTTTATTTCGTTATAATTTCTGTAATTTGAGGCTAATTGAGTTCCAACTTCGTTTTTTACTTTTTATATGTAGCGATGTTTATCAACATTAGTTTATTTCGTTATAATTTCTTTAATTTGACGGTAATTGAGTTCCAACTTCGTTTTTTACTTTTTATATGTAGCGATGTTTATCCACATTCGTATATTTCGTAATAATTTCTTTAATTTGACGCTAATTGAATTCCAACTTCTTTTTTTACTTTTTATATATAGCGATGTTTATTTCGTTATAATTCCTTTAATTTGACGCTAATTGAGTTCCAACTTCGTTTTTTACTTTTATATGTAGCGATGTTTATCAACATTAGTTTATTTCGTTATAATTTCTTTAATTTGACGACAATTGAGTTCCAACTTCGTTTTTTACTTTTTATATATATAGATGTTTATCAACATTCGTATATTTCGTTATAATTTCTTTAATTTGACGCTAATTGTGTTCCAACTTCGTTTTTTACTTTTATATGTAGCGATGTTTATCAACATTCGTATATTTCGTTATAATTTCTTTAATTTGACGCTAATTGAGTTCCAGCTTCGTTTTTTACTTTTTATATGTAGCGATGTTTACCGACATTAATTAATTTCGTTATAATTTCTTTAATTTGACGCTAATTGAGTTCATACATCGTTTTTTACTTTTTATATGTAGCGATGTTTATCAACATTAGTTTATTTCGTTATAATTTCTTTAATTTGACGGTAATTGAGTTCCAACATAGTTTTTTACATTTTATATGTAGCGATGTTTGTCAACATTCGTATATTTCGTTATAATTTCTTTAATTTGACGCTAATTGAGTTCCATCTTCGTTTTTTACTTTTTATATGTAGCGATGTTTATCAACATTCGTATATTTCGTTATAATTTCTTTAATTTGACGCTAATTGAGTTCCAACTTCGTTTTTTACTTTTTATATGTAGCGATGTTTATCAACATTCGTATATTTCGTTATAATTTCTTTAATTTGACGCTAATTGAGTTCCAACTTCGTTTTTTACTTTTTATATGTAGCGATGTATATCCACATTAATTTATTTCGTTATAATTTCTATAATTTGACGCTAATTGAGTTCCAACATCGTTTTTTACTTTTTAAATGTAGCGATGTTTATCAACATTAGTTTATTTCGTTATAATTTCTTTAATTTGACGCTAATTGAGTTCCAACTTCTTTTATTAGTTTTATATGTAGCGATGTTTATCCACATTAGTTTATTTCGTTGTAATTTCTTTAATTTGAGGCTGATTCAGTTCCAACTTCGTTTTTTACTTTTATATGAAGCGATGTTTATCAATAGTAGTTTATTTCGTTATCATTTCTTTAATTTGACGCTAATTGAGTTCCAACTTCGTTTTTTACTTTTTATATGTTGCGATGTTTAATCACATTCGTATATTTCGTTATACGTTCTTTAATTTGACGTTAATTGAGTGCAACTTCGTTATTTACTTTTTATATGTAGCGATGTTTATCAACATATGTATATTTCGTTATAATTTCTTTAATTTGACCCTAATTGAGTTCCAACTTCGTTTTTTACCTTTTATATGTAGCGATGTTTATCCACATTCGTATATTTCGTTATAATTTCTTTAATTTGACGCTAATTTAGTTCCAACTTCGTTTTTTACTTTTTATATGTAGCGATGTTTATCAACATTCGTATATTTCGTTATAATTTCTTTAATTTGACGCTAATTGTGTTCCAACTTCGTTTTTTACTTTTTATATGTAGCGATGTTTATCAACATTCGTATATTTCGTTATAATTTCTTTAATTTGACGCTAATTGAGTTCCAACTTCGTTTTTTACTTTTTATATATAGCGATGTTTATCCACATTAGTTTATTTCGTTATGATTTCTTTAATTTGACGCTAATTGAGTTCCAAAGTCGTTTTTTAATTTTTATATGTAGCGATGTTTATCAACATTCGTATATTTCGTTATAATTTCTTTAATTTGACCCTAATTGAGTTCCAACTTCGTTTTTTACTTTTTATATGTAGCGATGTTTATCCACATTCGTATATTACGTTATGATTTCTTTAATTTGACGCTAATTGAGTTCCAACTTCGTTTTTTACCTTTTATATGTAGCGATGTTTATCAACATTCCTATATTTAGTTATAATTTCTTTAATTTGACGCTAATTGAGTTCCAACTTCGTTTTTTACTTTTTATATGTAGCGATGTTTATCCACATTCGTATATTTCGTTAAAATTTCTTTAATTTGACGCTAATTGAGTTTCAACTTCGTTTTTTACTTTTTATATGTAGCGATGTTTTTCCACATTCGTACATTTCGTTATAATTTCTTTAATTTGACGCTAATTGAGTTCCAACTTCGTTTTTTACTTTTTATATGTAGCGATGTTTATCAATATTAATTTATTTCGTTATGATTTCTTTACTTTGACGCTAATTGAGTTCCAAATTCGTTTTTACTTTTTATATGTGGCGATGTTTATCAATATTAGTTTATTTCGTTATGATTTCTTTAATTTGACGGTGTTTGAGTTCCAACTGCGTGTTTTACTTTTTATATGTAGCGATGTTTATCCACATTCGTATATTTCGTTATAATTTCTTTAATTTGACGCTAATTGAGTTCCAACTTCGGTTTTTACTTTTTATATGTAGCGATATTTATCCACATTCGTATATTACGTTATAATTTCTTTAATTTGACGCTAATTGAGTTCCAACATCGTTTTTTACTTTTTATATGTAGCGATGTTTATCCACATTCGTATATTTCGTTATAATTTCTTTAATTTG
Organism: Uropetala carovei; assembly: GCA_036926305.1. Classification (NCBI taxonomy): domain Eukaryota; kingdom Metazoa; phylum Arthropoda; class Insecta; order Odonata; family Petaluridae; genus Uropetala; species Uropetala carovei. The sequence continues at coordinate 3,509,469 of JAXCHB010000242.1, read as the reverse complement.
ACGCTAATTGAGTTCCAACATCGTTTTTTACTTTTTATATGTAGCGATGTTTATCAATATTAGTTTATTTCGTTATAATTTCTTTAATTTGACGCTAATTGATTTCCAACTTCGTTTTTTACTTTTTATATGTAGCGATGTTTATCAACATTCGTATATTTCGTTATAATTTCTTTAATTTGACGCTAATTGATTTCTAACTTCGTTTTTTACTTTTTATATGTAGCGATGTTTATCAACATTCGTATATTTCGTTATAATTTCTGTAATTTGACGCTAATTGAGTTCCAACTTCGTTTTTTACTTTTTATATATAGCGATGTTTATCCACATTAGTTTATTTCGTTATGATTTCTTTAATTTGACGCTAATTGATTTCCAACTTCGTTTTTTACTTTTTATACGTAGCGATGTTTATCAACATTCGTATATTTCGTTTTAATTTCTTTAATTTGACGCTAATTTAGTTTCAACTTCGTTTTTTACTTTTTATATGTAGCGATGTTTATCCACATTCGTATATTTCGTTATAATTTCTTTAATTTGACGCTAATTGAGTTCCAACTTCGTTTTTTACTTTTTATATGTAGCGATGTTTATCAATTTTAGTTTAGTTCCTTATAATTTCTTTAATTTGACCCTAATTGAATTCCAACTTCGTTTTTTACTTTTTATATGTAGCGATGTTTATCAACATTCGTATATTTCGTTATAATTTCTTTAATTTGACGCTAATTGAGTTCCAACTTCGTTTTTTACTTTTTATATGTAGCGATGTTTATCCACATTAGTTTATTTCGTTATGATTTCTATAATTTGACGCTAATCGATTTCCAACTTCGTTTTTTACTTATTATATGTAGCGATGTTTATCAACATTCGTATATTTCGTTATAATTTCTTTAATTTGACGCTAATTGAGTTCCAAATTCGTTTTTACTTTTTATATGTAGCGATGCTTATCAACATTCGTATATTTCGTTATAATTTCTTTAATTTGACGCTAATTGAGTTCCAACTTCGTTTTTTACTTTTTATATGTAGAGATGTTTATCATCATTCGTATATTTCGTTATAATTTCTTTAATTTGACGCTAATTGAGTTCCAACTTCGTTTTTTACTTTTTATATGTAGCGGTGTTTAACAACATTCGTATATTTCGTTATAATTTCTTTAATTTGACGCTATTTGAGTTCCAACGTCGTTTTTTACTTTTTATATGTAGCGATGTTTATCAACATTCGTATATTTCGTTATAATTTCTTTAATTTGACGCTAATTGATTTCCAACTTTTTTTTTACTTTTTATATGTAGCGATGTTTATCAACATTAGTTTATTTCGTTATAATTTCTTTAATTTGACGCTAATTGAGTTCCAACTTCTTTTTTTACTTTTTATATGTAGCGATGTTTATCCACATTAGTTTATTTCGTTATAATTTCTGTAATTTGAGGCTAATTGAGTTCCAACTTCGTTTTTTACTTTTTATATGTAGCGATGTTTATCAACATTAGTTTATTTCGTTATAATTTCTTTAATTTGACGGTAATTGAGTTCCAACTTCGTTTTTTACTTTTTATATGTAGCGATGTTTATCCACATTCGTATATTTCGTAATAATTTCTTTAATTTGACGCTAATTGAATTCCAACTTCTTTTTTTACTTTTTATATATAGCGATGTTTATTTCGTTATAATTCCTTTAATTTGACGCTAATTGAGTTCCAACTTCGTTTTTTACTTTTATATGTAGCGATGTTTATCAACATTAGTTTATTTCGTTATAATTTCTTTAATTTGACGACAATTGAGTTCCAACTTCGTTTTTTACTTTTTATATATATAGATGTTTATCAACATTCGTATATTTCGTTATAATTTCTTTAATTTGACGCTAATTGTGTTCCAACTTCGTTTTTTACTTTTATATGTAGCGATGTTTATCAACATTCGTATATTTCGTTATAATTTCTTTAATTTGACGCTAATTGAGTTCCAGCTTCGTTTTTTACTTTTTATATGTAGCGATGTTTACCGACATTAATTAATTTCGTTATAATTTCTTTAATTTGACGCTAATTGAGTTCATACATCGTTTTTTACTTTTTATATGTAGCGATGTTTATCAACATTAGTTTATTTCGTTATAATTTCTTTAATTTGACGGTAATTGAGTTCCAACATAGTTTTTTACATTTTATATGTAGCGATGTTTGTCAACATTCGTATATTTCGTTATAATTTCTTTAATTTGACGCTAATTGAGTTCCATCTTCGTTTTTTACTTTTTATATGTAGCGATGTTTATCAACATTCGTATATTTCGTTATAATTTCTTTAATTTGACGCTAATTGAGTTCCAACTTCGTTTTTTACTTTTTATATGTAGCGATGTTTATCAACATTCGTATATTTCGTTATAATTTCTTTAATTTGACGCTAATTGAGTTCCAACTTCGTTTTTTACTTTTTATATGTAGCGATGTATATCCACATTAATTTATTTCGTTATAATTTCTATAATTTGACGCTAATTGAGTTCCAACATCGTTTTTTACTTTTTAAATGTAGCGATGTTTATCAACATTAGTTTATTTCGTTATAATTTCTTTAATTTGACGCTAATTGAGTTCCAACTTCTTTTATTAGTTTTATATGTAGCGATGTTTATCCACATTAGTTTATTTCGTTGTAATTTCTTTAATTTGAGGCTGATTCAGTTCCAACTTCGTTTTTTACTTTTATATGAAGCGATGTTTATCAATAGTAGTTTATTTCGTTATCATTTCTTTAATTTGACGCTAATTGAGTTCCAACTTCGTTTTTTACTTTTTATATGTTGCGATGTTTAATCACATTCGTATATTTCGTTATACGTTCTTTAATTTGACGTTAATTGAGTGCAACTTCGTTATTTACTTTTTATATGTAGCGATGTTTATCAACATATGTATATTTCGTTATAATTTCTTTAATTTGACCCTAATTGAGTTCCAACTTCGTTTTTTACCTTTTATATGTAGCGATGTTTATCCACATTCGTATATTTCGTTATAATTTCTTTAATTTGACGCTAATTTAGTTCCAACTTCGTTTTTTACTTTTTATATGTAGCGATGTTTATCAACATTCGTATATTTCGTTATAATTTCTTTAATTTGACGCTAATTGTGTTCCAACTTCGTTTTTTACTTTTTATATGTAGCGATGTTTATCAACATTCGTATATTTCGTTATAATTTCTTTAATTTGACGCTAATTGAGTTCCAACTTCGTTTTTTACTTTTTATATATAGCGATGTTTATCCACATTAGTTTATTTCGTTATGATTTCTTTAATTTGACGCTAATTGAGTTCCAAAGTCGTTTTTTAATTTTTATATGTAGCGATGTTTATCAACATTCGTATATTTCGTTATAATTTCTTTAATTTGACCCTAATTGAGTTCCAACTTCGTTTTTTACTTTTTATATGTAGCGATGTTTATCCACATTCGTATATTACGTTATGATTTCTTTAATTTGACGCTAATTGAGTTCCAACTTCGTTTTTTACCTTTTATATGTAGCGATGTTTATCAACATTCCTATATTTCGTTATAATTTCTTTAATTTGACGCTAATTGAGTTCCAACTTCGTTTTTTACTTTTTATATGTAGCGATGTTTATCCACATTCGTATATTTCGTTAAAATTTCTTTAATTTGACGCTAATTGAGTTTCAACTTCGTTTTTTACTTTTTATATGTAGCGATGTTTTTCCACATTCGTACATTTCGTTATAATTTCTTTAATTTGACGCTAATTGAGTTCCAACTTCGTTTTTTACTTTTTATATGTAGCGATGTTTATCAATATTAATTTATTTCGTTATGATTTCTTTACTTTGACGCTAATTGAGTTCCAAATTCGTTTTTACTTTTTATATGTGGCGATGTTTATCAATATTAGTTTATTTCGTTATGATTTCTTTAATTTGACGGTGTTTGAGTTCCAACTGCGTGTTTTACTTTTTATATGTAGCGATGTTTATCCACATTCGTATATTTCGTTATAATTTCTTTAATTTGACGCTAATTGAGTTCCAACTTCGGTTTTTACTTTTTATATGTAGCGATATTTATCCACATTCGTATATTACGTTATAATTTCTTTAATTTGACGCTAATTGAGTTCCAACATCGTTTTTTACTTTTTATATGTAGCGATGTTTATCCACATTCGTATATTTCGTTATAATTTCTTTAATTTGACGCTAATTGAGTTCCAACATCGTTTTTTACTTTTTATATGTAGCGATGTTTATCAATATTAGTTTATTTCGTTATAATTTCTTTAATTTGACGCTAATTGATTTCCAACTTCGTTTTTTACTTTTTATATGTAGCGATGTTTATCAACATTCGTATATTTCGTTATAATTTCTTTAATTTGACGCTAATTGATTTCTAACTTCGTTTTTTACTTTTTATATGTAGCGATGTTTATCAACATTCGTATATTTCGTTATAATTTCTGTAATTTGACGCTAATTGAGTTCCAACTTCGTTTTTTACTTTTTATATATAGCGATGTTTATCCACATTAGTTTATTTCGTTATGATTTCTTTAATTTGACGCTAATTGATTTCCAACTTCGTTTTTTACTTTTTATACGTAGCGATGTTTATCAACATTCGTATATTTCGTTTTAATTTCTTTAATTTGACGCTAATTTAGTTTCAACTTCGTTTTTTACTTTTTATATGTAGCGATGTTTATCCACATTCGTATATTTCGTTATAATTTCTTTAATTTGACGCTAATTGAGTTCCAACTTCGTTTTTTACTTTTTATATGTAGCGATGTTTATCAATTTTAGTTTAGTTCCTTATAATTTCTTTATTTTGACCCTAATTGAATTCCAACTTCGTTTTTTACTTTTTATATGTAGCGATGTTTATCAACATTCGTATATTTCGTTATAATTTCTTTAATTTGACGCTAATTGAGTTCCAACTTCGTTTTTTACTTTTTATATGTAGCGATGTTTATCCACATTAGTTTATTTCGTTATGATTTCTATAATTTGACGCTAATCGATTTCCAACTTCGTTTTTTACTTATTATATGTAGCGATGTTTATCAGCATTCGTATATTTCGTTATAATTTCTTTAATTTGACGCTAATTGAGTTCCAAATTCGTTTTTACTTTTTATATGTAGCGATGCTTATCTACATTCGTATATTTCGTTACAATTTCTTTTATTTGACGCTAATTGAGTTCCAACTTCGTTTTTTACTTTTTATATGTAGCGGTGTTTATCAACATTCGTATATTTCGATATAATTTCTTTAATTTGACGCTATTTGAGTTCCAACGTCGTTTTTTACTTTTTATATGTAGCGATGTTTATCAACATTCGTATATTTCGTTATAATTTCTTTAATTTGACGCTAATTGATTTCCAACTTTTTTTTTACTTTTTATATGTAGCGATGTTTATCAACATTAGTTTATTTCGTTATAATTTCTTTAATTTGACGCTAATTGAGTTCCAACTTCTTTTTTTACTTTTTATATGTAGCGATGTTTATCCACATTAGTTTATTTCGTTATAATTTCTTTAATTTGAGGCTAATTGAGTTCCAACTTCGTTTTTTACTTTTTATATGTAGCGATGTTTATCAACATTAGTTTATTTCGTTATAATTTCTTTAATTTGACGGTAATTGAGTTCCAACTTCGTTTTTTACTTTTTATATGTAGCGATGTTTATCCACATTCGTATATTTCGTAATAATTTCTTTAATTTGATTCTAATTGAATTCCAACTTCTTTTTTTACTTTTTATATATAGCGATGTTTATCCACATTAATTTATTTCGTTATAATTCCTTTAATTTGACGCTAATTGAGTTCCAACTTCGTTTTTTACTTTTATATGTAGCGATGTTTATCAACATTAGTTTATTTCGTTATAATTTCTTTAATTTGACGCTAATTGAGTTCCAACTTCGTTTTTTACTTTTTATATGTAGCGATGTTTATCCACATTCGTATATTTCGTTATAATTTCTTTAATTTGACGCTAATTGAGTTCCAACTTCGTTTTTTACTTTTTATATGTAGCGATGTTTATCAACATTCGTATATTTCGTTATAATTTCTTTAATTTGACGCTAATTGAGTTCCAACTTCGTTTTTTACTTTATATATGTAGCGATGTTTATCAATATTAGTTTATTTCGTTATAATTTCTTTAATTTGACGCTTATTGATTTCCAACTTCGTTTTTTACTTTTTATATGTAGCGATGTTTATCAACATTCGTATATTTTGTTATAATTTCTTTAATTTGACGCTAATTGAGTTCCAACTTCGTTTTTTTCTTTTTATATGTAGCGATGTTTATCAACATTCGTATATTTCGTTATAATTTCTTTAATTTGACGACAATTGAGTTCCAACTTCGTTTTTTACTTTTTATATATATAGATGTTTATCCACATTAGTTTATTTCGTTATAATTTCTTTAATTTGACGCTAATTGAGTTCCAACTTCGTTTTTTACTTTTTATATATAGCGATGTTTATCCACATTCGTGTATTTCGTTATATTTTCTTTAATTTGACGCTAATTGAGTTCCTACTTCGTTTTTTACTTTTTATATGTAGCGATGTTTATCAATATTAGTTTATTTCGTTATAAGTTCTTTAATTTGACGCTAATTGATTTCCAACTTCGTTTTTTACTTTTTATATGTAGAGATGTTTATCAACATTCGTATATTTCGTTATAATTTCTTTAATTTGACGCTAATTGGTTCCAACTTCGTTTTTTACTTTTTATATGTAGCGATGTTTATCAACATTCGTATATTTCGTTATAATTTCTTTAATTTGACCCTAATTGAGTTCCAACTTCGTTTTTTACCTTTTATACGTAGCGATGTTTATCAACATTCGTATATTTCGTTATAATTTCTTTAATTTGACGCTAATTGAGTTCCAACTTCGTTTTTTACTTTTTATATGTAGCGATGTTTATCAACATTCGTATATTTCGTTATAATTTCTTTAATTTGACGCTAATTGAGTTCCAACTTCGTTTTTTACTTTTTATATGTAGCGATGTATATCCACATTAATTTATTTCGTTATAATTTCTATAATTTGACGCTAATTGAGTTCCAACATCGTTTTTTACTTTTTAAATGTAGCGATGTTTATCAACATTAGTTTATTTCGTTATAATTTCTTTAATTTGACGCTAATTGAGTTCCAACTTCTTTTATTAGTTTTATATGTAGCGATGTTTATCCACATTAGTTTATTTCGTTGTAATTTCTTTAATTTGAGGCTGATTCAGTTCCAACTTCGTTTTTTACTTTTATATGAAGCGATGTTTATCAATAGTAGTTTATTTCGTTATCATTTCTTTAATTTGACGCTAATTGAGTTCCAACTTCGTTTTTTACTTTTTATATGTTGCGATGTTTAATCACATTCGTATATTTCGTTATACGTTCTTTAATTTGACGCTAATTGAGTGCAACTTCGTTATTTACTTTTTATATATAGCGATGTTTATCAACATATGTATATTTCGTTATAATTTCTTTAATTTGACCCTAATTGTGTTCCAACTTCGTTTTTTACCTTTTATATGTAGCGATGTTTATCCACATTCGTATATTTCGTTATAATTTCTTTAATTTGACGCTAATTTAGTTCCAACTTCGTTTTTTACTTTTTATATGTAGCGATGTTTATCAACATTCGTATATTTCGTTATAATTTCTTTAATTTGACGCTAATTGTGTTCCAACTTCGTTTTTTACTTTTTATATGTAGCGATGTTTATCAACATTCGTATATTTCGTTATAATTTCTTTAATTTGACGCTAATTGAGTTCCAACTTCGTTTTTTACTTTTTATATATAGCGATGTTTATCCACATTAGTTTATTTCGTTATGATTTCTTTAATTTGACGCTAATTGAGTTCCAAAGTCGTTTTTTAATTTTTATATGTAGCGATGTTTATCAACATTCGTATATTTCGTTATAATTTCTTTAATTTGACTCTAATTGAGTTCCAACTTCGTTTTATACTTTTTATATGTAGCGATGTTTATCCACATTAGTTTATTTCGTTATGATTTCTTTAATTTGACGCTAATTGAGTTCCAACTTCGTTTTTTACCTTTTATATGTAGCGATGTTTATCAACATTCCTATATTTCGTTATAATTTCTTTAATTTGACGCTAATTGAGTTCCAACTTCGTTTTTTACTTTTTATATGTAGCGATGTTTATCCACATTCGTATATTTCGTTAAAATTTCTTTAATTTGACGCTAATTGAGTTTCAACTTCGTTTTTTACTTTTTATATGTAGCGATGTTTTTCCACATTCGTACATTTCGTTATAATTTCTTTAATTTGACGCTAATTGAGTTCCAACTTCGTTTTTTACTTTTTATATGTAGCGATGTTTATCAATATTAATTTATTTCGTTATGATTTCTTTACTTTGACGCTAATTGAGTTCCAAATTCGTTTTTACTTTTTATATGTGGCGATGTTTATCAATATTAGTTTATTTCGTTATGATTTCTTTAATTTGACGGTGTTTGAGTTCCAACTGCGTGTTTTACTTTTTATATGTAGCGATGTTTATCCACATTCGTATATTTCGTTATAATTTCTTTAATTTGACGCTAATTGAGTTCCAACTTCGTTTTTTACTTTTTATATGTAGCGATATTTATCCACATTCGTATATTACGTTATAATTTCTTTAATTTGACGCTAATTGAGTTCCAACTTCGTTTTTTACTTTTTATATGTAGCGATGTTTATCCACATTCGTATATTTCGTTATAATTTCTTTAATTTGACGCTAATTGAGTTCCAACATCGTTTTTTACTTTTTATATGTAGCGATGTTTATCCACATTAGTTTATTTCGTAATGATTTCTTTAATTTGATGCTAATTGTGTTCCAACTTCGTTTTTTACTTTTTATATGTAGCGATGTTTATCCACATTCGTATATTTCGTTATAATTTCTTTAATTTGACGCTAATTGAGTTCCAACTTCGTTTTTTACTTTTTATATATAGCGATGTTTATCCACATTAGTTTATTTCGTTATGATTTCTTTAATTTGACGCTAATTGAGTTCCAACTTCGTTTTTTACCTTTTATATGTGTCGATGTTTATCCACATTCGTATATTTCGTTATAATTTCTTTAATTTGACGCTAATTGAGTTCCAACTTCGTTTTTTACTTTTTATATGTAGCGATGTTTATCCACATTCGTATATTACGTTATAATTTCTTTAATTTGGCGCTAATTGAGTGCCAACTTCGTTTTTTACTTTTTATATGTAGCGATGTTTATCCACATTCGTATATTTCGTTATAATTTCTTTAATTTGACGCTAATTGAGTTCCAACATCGTTTTTTACTTTTTATATGTAGCGATGTTTATCCACATTAGTTTATTTCGTAATGATTTCTTTAATTTGACGCTAATTGTGTTCCAACTTCGTTTTTTACTTTTTATATGTAGCGATGTTTATCCACATTCGTATATTTCGTTATAATTTCTTTAATTTGACGCTAATTGAGTTCCAACTTCGTTTTTTACTTTTTATATATAGCGATGTTTATCCACATTAGTTTATTTCGTTATGATTTCTTTAATTTGACGCTAATTGTGTTCCAACTTCGTTTTTTACTTTTTATATGTAGCGATGTTTATCCACATTCGTATATTTCGTTATAATTTTTTAATTTGACGCTAATTGAGTTCCAACTTCGTTTTTTACTTTTTATATGTGTCGATGTTTATCCACATTAGTTTATTTCGTTATAATTTCTTTAATTTGACGCTAATTGAGTTCCAACTTCGTTTTTTACTTTTTATATATAGCGATGTTTATCCACATTCGTGTATTTCGTTATATTTTCTTTAATTTAACGCTAATTGAGTTCCTACTTCGTTTTTTACTTTTTATATGTAGCGATGTTTATCAATATTAGTTTATTTCGTTATAAGTTCTTTAATTTGACGCTAATTGATTTCCAACTTCGTTTTTTACTTTTTATATGTAGAGATGTTTATCAACATTCGTATATTTCGTTATAATTTCTTTAATTTGACGCTAATTGGTTCCAACTTCGTTTTTTACTTTTTATATCTAGCGATGTTTATCAACATTCGTATATTTCGTTATAATTTCTTTAATTTGACCCTAATTGAGTTCCAACTTCGTTTTTTACCTTTTATACGTAGCGATGTTTATCAACATTCGTATATTTCGTTATAATTTCTTTAATTTGACGCTAATTGAGTTCCAACTTCGTTTTTTACTTTTTATATGTAGCGATGTTTATCCACATTCGTATATTTCGTTAAAATTTCTTTAATTTGACGCTAATTGAGTTTCAACTTCGTTTTTTACTTTTTATATGTAGCGATGTTTTTCCACATTCGTACATTTCGTTATAATTTCTTTAATTTGACGCTAATTGAGTTCCAACTTCGTTTTTTACTTTTTATATGTAGCGATGTTTATCAATATTAATTTATTTCGTTATGATTTCTTTACTTTGACGCTAATTGAGTTCCAAATTCGTTTTTACTTTTTATATGTGGCGATGTTTATCAATATTAGTTTATTTCGTTATGATTTCTTTAATTTGACGGTGTTTGAGTTCCAACTGCGTGTTTTGCTTTTTATATGTAGCGATGTTTATCCACATTCGTAAATTTCGTTATAATTTCTTTAATTTGACGCTAATTGAGTTCCAACTTCGTTTTTTACTTTTTATATGTAGCGATATTTATCCACATTCGTATATTACGTTATAATTTCTTTATTTGACGCTAATTGAGTTCCAACTTCGTTTTTTACTTTTTATATGTAGCGATGTTTATCCACATTCGTATATTTCGTTATAATTTCTTTAATTTGACGCTAATTGAGTTCCAACATCGTTTTTTACTTTTTATATGTAGCGATGTTTATCCACATTAGTTTATTTCGTAATGATTTCTTTAATTTGATGCTAATTGTGTTCCAACTTCGTTTTTTACTTTTTATATGTAGCGATGTTTATCCACATTCGTATATTTCGTTATAATTTCTTTAATTTGACGCTAATTGAGTTCCAACTTCGTTTTTTACTTTTTATATATAGCGATGTTTATCCACATTAGTTTATTTCGTTATGATTTCTTTAATTTGACGCTAATTGAGTTCCAACTTCGTTTTTTACCTTTTATATGTGTCGATGTTTATCCACATTCGTATATTTCGTTATAATTTCTTTAATTTGACGCTAATTGAGTTCCAACTTCGTTTTTTACTTTTTATATGTAGCGATGTTTATCCACATTCGTATATTACGTTATAATTTCTTTAATTTGACGCTAATTGAGTTCCAACTTCGTTTTTTACTTTTTATATGTAGCGATGTTTATCCACATTCGTATATTTCGTTATAATTTCTTTAATTTGACGCTAATTGAGTTCCAACATCGTTTTTTACTTTTTATATGTAGCGATGTTTATCCACATTAGTTTATTTCGTAATGATTTCTTTAATTTGACGCTAATTGTGTTCCAACTTCGTTTTTTACTTTTTATATGTAGCGATGTTTATCCACATTCGTATATTTCGTTATAATTTCTTTAATTTGACGCTAATTGAGTTCCAACTTCGTTTTTTACTTTTTATATATAGCGATGTTTATCCACATTAGTTTATTTCGTTATGATTTCTTTAATTTGACGCTAATTGTGTTCCAACTTCGTTTTTTACTTTTTATATGTAGCGATGTTTATCCACATTCGTATATTTCGTTATAATTTTTTAATTTGACGCTAATTGAGTTCCAACTTCGTTTTTTACTTTTTATATGTGTCGATGTGTATCCACATTAGTTTATTTCGTTATAATTTCTTTAATTTGACGCTAATTGAGTTCCAACTTCGTTTTTTACTTTTTATATATAGCGATGTTTATCCACATTCGTGTATTTCGTTATATTTTCTTTAATTTGACGCTAATTGAGTTCCTACTTCGTTTTTTACTTTTTATATGTAGCGATGTTTATCAATATTAGTTTATTTCGTTATAAGTTCTTTAATTTGACGCTAATTGATTTCCAACTTCGTTTTTTACTTTTTATATGTAGAGATGTTTATCAACATTCGTATATTTCGTTATAATTTCTTTAATTTGACGCTAATTGGTTCCAACTTCGTTTTTTACTTTTTATATGTAGCGATGTTTATCAACATTCGTATATTTCGTTATAATTTCTTTAATTTGACCCTAATTGAGTTCCAACTTCGTTTTTTACCTTTTATACGTAGCGATGTTTATCAACATTCGTATATTTCGTTATAATTTCTTTAATTTGACGCTAATTGAGTTCCAACTTCGTTTTTTACTTATTATAAGTAGCGATGTTTATCAACATTCGTATATTTCGTTATAATTTCTTTAATTTGACGCTAATTGAGTTCCAACTTCGTTTTTTACTTTTTATATGTAGCGATGTTTATCCAAATTCGTATATTTCGTTATAATTTCTTTAATTTGACGCTAATTGAGTTCCAACGTCGTTTTTTACTTCTTATATGTAGCGATGTTTATCAACATTCGTATATTTCGTTATAATTTCTTTAATTTGTCGCTAATTGCGTTCCAACTTCGTTTTTTACTTTTTATATGTAGCGATGTTTATCAACATTCGTATATTTCGTTATAATTTCTTTAATTTGACGCTAATTGAGTTCCAACTTCGTTTTTTACTTTTTATATGTAGCGATGTTTATCAACATTCGTATATTTCGTTATAATTTCTTTAATTTGACTCTAATTGAGTTCCAACTTCGTTTCTTACTTTTTATATGTAGCGATGTTTATCAACATTCGTATATTTCGTTATAATTTCTTTAATTTGAAGCTAATTGTGTTCCAACTTCGTTTTTTACTTTTTATATGTAGCGATGTTTATCAACATTCGTATATTTCGTTATAATTTCTTTAATTTGACGCTAATTGAGTTCCAACTTCGTTTTTTACTTTTTATATATAGCGATGTTTATCCACATTAGTTTATTTCGTTATCATTTCTTTAATTTGACGCTAATTGAGTTCCAAAGTCGTTTTTTAATTTTTATATGTAGCGATGTTTATCAACATTCGTATATTTCGTTATAATTTCTTTAATTTGACCCTAATTGAGTTCCAACTTCGTTTTTTACTTTTTATATGTAGCGATGTTTATCCACATTAGTTTATTTCGTTATGATTTCTTTAATTTGACGCTAATTGAGTTCCAACTTCGTTTTTTACCTTTTATATGTAGCGATGTTTATCCACATTCGTATATTTCGTTATAATTTCTTTAATTTGACGCTAATTTAGTTCCAACTTCGTTTTTTACTTTTTATATGAAGCGATGTTTATCCACATTCGTATATTTCGTTATAATTTCTTTAATTTGACGCTAATTTAGTTCCAACTTCGTTTTTTACTTTTTATATGTAGCGATGTTTATCAACATTCGTATATTTCGTTATAATTTCTTTAATTTGACGCTAATTGTGTTCCAACTTCGTTTTTTACTTTTTATATGTTGCGATGTTTAATCACATTCGTATATTTCGTTATACGTTCTTTAATTTGACGCTAATTGAGTGCAACTTCGTTATTTACTTTTTATATGTAGCGATGTTTATCAACATATGTATATTTCGTTATAATTTCTTTAATTTGACCCTAATTGAGTTCCAACTTCGTTTTTTACCTTTTATATGTAGCGATGTTTATCAACATTCGTATATTTCGTTATAATTTCTTTAATTTGACGCTAATTGAGTTCCAACTTCGTTTTTTACTTTTTATATATAGCGATGTTTATCCACATTAGTTTATTTCGTTATGATTTCTTTAATTTGACGCTAATTGAGTTCCAAAGTCGTTTTTTAATTTTTATATGTAGCGATGTTTATCAACATTCGTATATTTCGTTATAATTTCTTTAATTTGACCCTAATTGAGTTCCAACTTCGTTTTTTACTTTTTATATGTAGCGATGTTTATCCACATTAATTTATTTCGTTATAATTTCTTTAATTTGACGCTAATTGAGTTCCAAAATCGTTTATTACTTTTTATATGTAGCGATGTTTATCAACATTAGTTTATTTCGTTATAATTTCTTTAATTTGACGCTAATTGAGTTCCAACTTCTTTTTTTACTTTTTATATGTAGTGATGTTTATCCACATTAGTTTATTTCGTTGTAATTTCTTTAATTTGAGGCTAATTGAGTTCCAACTTCGTTTTTTAATTTTTATATGTTGCGATGTTTAATCACATTCCTATATTTCGTTATTCGTTCTTTAATTTGACGCTAATTGTGTGCAACTCCTTTTTTTACTTTTTATATGTAGCGATGTTTATCAACATTAGTTTATTTCGTTATAATTTCTTTAATTTGACCCTAATTGAGTTCCAACTTCGTTTTTTACATTTTATATGTAGCGACGTTTATCCACATTCGTATATTTCGTTATAATTTCTTTAATTTGACGCTAATTGAGTTCCAACTTCGTTTTTTACTTTTTATATGTAGCGATGTTTATCCAAATTCGTATATTTCGTTATAATTTCTTTAATTTGACGCTAATTGAGTTCCAACGTCGTTTTTTACTTCTTATATGTAGCGATGTTTATCAACATTCGTATATTTCGTTATAATTTCTTTAATTTGTCGCTAATTGCGTTCCAACTTCGTTTTTTACTTTTTATATGTAGCGATGTTTATCAACATTCGTATATTTCGTTATAATTTCTTTAATTTGACGCTAATTGAGTTCCAACTTCGTTTTTTACTTTTTATATGTAGCGATGTTTATCAACATTCGTATATTTCGTTATAATTTCTTTAATTTGACTCTAATTGAGTTCCAACTTCGTTTCTTACTTTTTATATGTAGCGATGTTTATCAACATTCGTATATTTCGTTATAATTTCTTTAATTTGACGCTAATTGTGTTCCAACTTCGTTTTTTACTTTTTATATGTAGCGATGTTTATCAACATTCGTATATTTCGTTATAATTTCTTTAATTTGACGCTAATTGAGTTCCAACTTCGTTTTTTACTTTTTATATGTAGCGATGTTTATCAACATTCGTATATTTCGTTATAATTTCTTTAATTTGACTCTAATTGAGTTCCAACTTCGTTTCTTACTTTTTATATGTAGCGATGTTTATCAACATTCGTATATTTCGTTATAATTTCTTTAATTTGACGCTAATTGTGTTCCAACTTCGTTTTTTACTTTTTATATGTAGCGATGTTTATCAACATTCGTATATTTCGTTATAATTTCTTTAATTTGACGCTAATTGAGTTCCAACTTCGTTTTTTACTTTTTATATATAGCGATGTTTATCCACATTAGTTTATTTCGTTATCATTTCTTTAATTTGACGCTAATTGAGTTCCAAAGTCGTTTTTTAATTTTTATATGTAGCGATGTTTATCAACATTCGTATATTTCGTTATAATTTCTTTAATTTGACCCTAATTGAGTTCCAACTTCGTTTTTTACTTTTTATATGTAGCGATGTTTATCCACATTAGTTTATTTCGTTATGATTTCTTTAATTTGACGCTAATTGAGTTCCAACTTCGTTTTTTACCTTTTATATGTAGCGATGTTTATCCACATTCGTATATTTCGTTATAATTTCTTTAATTTGACGCTAATTTAGTTCCAACTTCGTTTTTTACTTTTTATATGAAGCGATGTTTATCCACATTCGTATATTTCGTTATAATTTCTTTAATTTGACGCTAATTTAGTTCCAACTTCGTTTTTTACTTTTTATATGTAGCGATGTTTATCAACATTCGTATATTTCGTTATAATTTCTTTAATTTGACGCTAATTGTGTTCCAACTTCGTTTTTTACTTTTTATATGTTGCGATGTTTAATCACATTCGTATATTTCGTTATACGTTCTTTAATTTGACGCTAATTGAGTGCAACTTCGTTATTTACTTTTTATATGTAGCGATGTTTATCAACATATGTATATTTCGTTATAATTTCTTTAATTTGACCCTAATTGAGTTCCAACTTCGTTTTTTACCTTTTATATGTAGCGATGTTTATCAACATTCGTATATTTCGTTATAATTTCTTTAATTTGACGCTAATTGAGTTCCAACTTCGTTTTTTACTTTTTATATATAGCGATGTTTATCCACATTAGTTTATTTCGTTATGATTTCTTTAATTTGACGCTAATTGAGTTCCAAAGTCGTTTTTTAATTTTTATATGTAGCGATGTTTATCAACATTCGTATATTTCGTTATAATTTCTTTAATTTGACCCTAATTGAGTTCCAACTTCGTTTTTTACTTTTTATATGTAGCGATGTTTATCCACATTAATTTATTTCGTTATAATTTCTTTAATTTGACGCTAATTGAGTTCCAAAATCGTTTATTACTTTTTATATGTAGCGATGTTTATCAACATTAGTTTATTTCGTTATAATTTCTTTAATTTGACGCTAATTGAGTTCCAACTTCTTTTTTTACTTTTTATATGTAGTGATGTTTATCCACATTAGTTTATTTCGTTGTAATTTCTTTAATTTGAGGCTAATTGAGTTCCAACTTCGTTTTTTAATTTTTATATGTTGCGATGTTTAATCACATTCCTATATTTCGTTATTCGTTCTTTAATTTGACGCTAATTGTGTGCAACTCCTTTTTTTACTTTTTATATGTAGCGATGTTTATCAACATTAGTTTATTTCGTTATAATTTCTTTAATTTGACCCTAATTGAGTTCCAACTTCGTTTTTTACATTTTATATGTAGCGACGTTTATCCACATTCGTATATTTCGTTATAATTTCTTTAATTTGACGCTAATTGAGTTCCAACTTCGTTTTTTACTTTTTATATGTAGCGATGTTTATCAATATTAGTTTATTTCGTTATAATTTCTTTAATTTGACGCTAATTGATTTCCAACTTTGTTTTTTACTTTTTATATGTAGCGATGTTTATCAACATTCGTATATTTCGTTATAATTTCTTTAATTTGACGCTAATTGATTTCCAACTTCGTTTTTTACTTTTTATATGTAGCGATGTTTATCAACATTCGTATATTTCGTTATAATTTCTGTAATTTGACGCTAATTGAGTTCCAACTTCGTTTTTTACTTTTTATATATAGCGATGTTTATCCACATTAGTTTATTTCGTTATGATTTCTTTAATTTGACGCTAATTGATTTCCAACTTCGTTTTTTACTTTTTATACGTAGCGATGTTTATCAACATTCGTATATTTCGTTATAATTTCTTTAATTTGACGCTAATTTAGTTTCAACTTCGTTTTTTACTTTTTATATGTAGCGATGTTTATCCACATTCGTATATTTCGTTATAATTTCTTTAATTTGACGCTAATTGAGTTCCAACTTCGTTTTTTACTTTTTATATGTAGCGATGTTTATCAATTTTAGTTTAGTTCCTTATAATTTCTTTAATTTGACCCTAATTGAATTCCAACTTCGTTTTTTACTTTTTATATGTAGCGATGTTTATCAACATTCGTATATTTCGTTATAATTTCTTTAATTTGACGCTAATTGAGTTCCAACTTCGTTTTTTACTTTTTATATGTAGCGATGTTTATCCACATTAGTTTATTTCGTTATGATTTCTATAATTTGACGCTAATCGATTTCCAACTTCGTTTTTTACTTATTATATGTAGCGATGTTTATCAACATTCGTATATTTCGTTATAATTTCTTTAATTTGACGCTAATTGAGTTCCAAATTCGTTTTTACTTTTTATATGTAGCGATGCTTATCAACATTCGTATATTTCGTTATAATTTCTTTAATTTGACGCTAATTGAGTTCCAACTTCGTTTTTTACTTTTTATATGTAGAGATGTTTATCATCATTCGTATATTTCGTTATAATTTCTTTAATTTGACGCTAATTGAGTTCCAACTTCGTTTTTTACTTTTTATATGTAGCGGTGTTTAACAACATTCGTATATTTCGTTATAATTTCTTTAATTTGACGCTATTTGACTTCCAACGTCGTTTTTTACTTTTTATATGTAGCGATGTTTATCAACATTCGTATATTTCGTTATAATTTCTTTAATTTGACGCTAATTGATTTCCAACTTTTTTTTTACTTTTTATATGTAGCGATGTTTATCAACATTAGTTTATTTCGTTATAATTTCTTTAATTTGACGCTAATTGAGTTCCAACTTCTTTTTTTACTTTTTATATGTAGCGATGTTTATCCACATTAGTTTATTTCGTTATAATTTCTGTAATTTGAGGCTAATTGAGTTCCAACTTCGTTTTTTACTTTTTATATGTAGCGATGTTTATCAACATTAGTTTATTTCGTTATAATTTCTTTAATTTGACGGTAATTGAGTTCCAACTTCGTTTTTTACTTTTTATATGTAGCGATGTTTATCCACATTCGTATATTTCGTAATAATTTCTTTAATTTGACGCTAATTGAATTCCAACTTCTTTTTTTACTTTTTATATATAGCGATGTTTATTTCGTTATAATTCCTTTAATTTGACGCTAATTGAGTTCCAACTTCGTTTTTTACTTTTATATGTAGCGATGTTTATCAACATTAGTTTATTTCGTTATAATTTCTTTAATTTGACGACAATTGAGTTCCAACTTCGTTTTTTACTTTTTATATATATAGATGTTTATCAACATTCGTATATTTCGTTATAATTTCTTTAATTTGACGCTAATTGTGTTCCAACTTCGTTTTTTACTTTTATATGTAGCGATGTTTATCAACATTCGTATATTTCGTTATAATTTCTTTAATTTGACGCTAATTGAGTTCCAGCTTCGTTTTTTACTTTTTATATGTAGCGATGTTTACCGACATTAATTAATTTCGTTATAATTTCTTTAATTTGACGCTAATTGAGTTCATACATCGTTTTTTACTTTTTATATGTAGCGATGTTTATCAACATTAGTTTATTTCGTTATAATTTCTTTAATTTGACGGTAATTGAGTTCCAACATAGTTTTTTACATTTTATATGTAGCGATGTTTGTCAACATTCGTATATTTCGTTATAATTTCTTTAATTTGACGCTAATTGAGTTCCATCTTCGTTTTTTACTTTTTATATGTAGCGATGTTTATCAACATTCGTATATTTCGTTATAATTTCTTTAATTTGACGCTAATTGAGTTCCAACTTCGTTTTTTACTTTTTATATGTAGCGATGTTTATCAACATTCGTATATTTCGTTATAATTTCTTTAATTTGACGCTAATTGAGTTCCAACTTCGTTTTTTACTTTTTATATGTAGCGATGTATATCCACATTAATTTATTTCGTTATAATTTCTATAATTTGACGCTAATTGAGTTCCAACATCGTTTTTTACTTTTTAAATGTAGCGATGTTTATCAACATTAGTTTATTTCGTTATAATTTCTTTAATTTGACGCTAATTGAGTTCCAACTTCTTTTATTAGTTTTATATGTAGCGATGTTTATCCACATTAGTTTATTTCGTTGTAATTTCTTTAATTTGAGGCTGATTCAGTTCCAACTTCGTTTTTTACTTTTATATGAAGCGATGTTTATCAATAGTAGTTTATTTCGTTATCATTTCTTTAATTTGACGCTAATTGAGTTCCAACTTCGTTTTTTACTTTTTATATGTTGCGATGTTTAATCACATTCGTATATTTCGTTATACGTTCTTTAATTTGACGTTAATTGAGTGCAACTTCGTTATTTACTTTTTATATGTAGCGATGTTTATCAACATATGTATATTTCGTTATAATTTCTTTAATTTGACCCTAATTGAGTTCCAACTTCGTTTTTTACCTTTTATATGTAGCGATGTTTATCCACATTCGTATATTTCGTTATAATTTCTTTAATTTGACGCTAATTTAGTTCCAACTTCGTTTTTTACTTTTTATATGTAGCGATGTTTATCAACATTCGTATATTTCGTTATAATTTCTTTAATTTGACGCTAATTGTGTTCCAACTTCGTTTTTTACTTTTTATATGTAGCGATGTTTATCAACATTCGTATATTTCGTTATAATTTCTTTAATTTGACGCTAATTGAGTTCCAACTTCGTTTTTTACTTTTTATATATAGCGATGTTTATCCACATTAGTTTATTTCGTTATGATTTCTTTAATTTGACGCTAATTGAGTTCCAAAGTCGTTTTTTAATTTTTATATGTAGCGATGTTTATCAACATTCGTATATTTCGTTATAATTTCTTTAATTTGACCCTAATTGAGTTCCAACTTCGTTTTTTACTTTTTATATGTAGCGATGTTTATCCACATTCGTATATTACGTTATGATTTCTTTAATTTGACGCTAATTGAGTTCCAACTTCGTTTTTTACCTTTTATATGTAGCGATGTTTATCAACATTCCTATATTTCGTTATAATTTCTTTAATTTGACGCTAATTGAGTTCCAACTTCGTTTTTTACTTTTTATATGTAGCGATGTTTATCCACATTCGTATATTTCGTTAAAATTTCTTTAATTTGACGCTAATTGAGTTTCAACTTCGTTTTTTACTTTTTATATGTAGCGATGTTTTTCCACATTCGTACATTTCGTTATAATTTCTTTAATTTGACGCTAATTAAGTTCCAACTTCGTTTTTTACTTTTTATATGTAGCGATGTTTATCAATATTAATTTATTTCGTTATGATTTCTTTACTTTGACGCTAATTGAGTTCCAAATTCGTTTTTACTTTTTATATGTGGCGATGTTTATCAATATTAGTTTATTTCGTTATGATTTCTTTAATTTGACGGTGTTTGAGTTCCAACTGCGTGTTTTACTTTTTATATGTAGCGATGTTTATCCACATTCGTATATTTCGTTATAATTTCTTTAATTTGAGGCTAATTGAGTTCCAACTTCGTTTTTTACTTTTTATATGTAGCGATATTTATCCACATTCGTATATTACGTTATAATTTCTTTAATTTGACGCTAATTGAGTTCCAACTTCGTTTTTTACTTTTTATATGTAGCGATGTTTATCCACATTCGTATATTTCGTTATAATTTCTTTAATTTGACGCTAATTGAGTTCCAACATCGTTTTTTACTTTTTATATGTAGCGATGTTTATCCACATTAGTTTATTTCGTAATGATTTCTTTAATTTGATGCTAATTGTGTTCCAACTTCGTTTTTTACATTTTATATGTAGCGATGTTTATCCACATTCGTATATTTCGTTATAATTTCTTTAATTTGACGCTAATTGAGTTCCAACTTCGTTTTTTACTTTTTATATATAGCGATGTTTATCCACATTAGTTTATTTCGTTATGATTTCTTTAATTTGACGCTAATTGAGTTCCAACTTCGTTTTTTACCTTTTATATGTGTCGATGTTTATCCACATTCGTATATTTCGTTATAATTTCTTTAATTTGTCGCTAATTGAGTTCCAACTTCGTTTTTTACTTTTTATATGTAGCGATGTTTATCCACATTCGTATATTACGTTATAATTTCTTTAATTTGACGCTAATTGAGTTCCAACTTCGTTTTTTACTTTTTATATGTAGCGATGTTTATCCACATTCGTATATTTCGTTATAATTTCTTTAATTTGACGCTAATTGAGTTCCAACATCGTTTTTTACTTTTTATATGTAGCGATGTTTATCCACATTAGTTTATTTCGTAATGATTTCTTTAATTTGACGCTAATTGTGTTCCAACTTCGTTTTTTACTTTTTATATGTAGCGATGTTTATCCACATTCGTATATTTCGTTATAATTTCTTTAATTTGACGCTAATTGAGTTCCAACTTCGTTTTTTACTTTTTATATGTAGCGATGTTTATCAACATTCGTATATTTCGTTATAATTTCTTTAATTTGACGCTAATTGAGTTCCAACTTCGTTTTTTACTTTTTATATGTAGCGATGTATATCCACATTAATTTATTTCGTTATAATTTCTATAATTTGACGCTAATTGAGTTCCAACATCGTTTTTTACTTTTTAAATGTAGCGATGTTTATCAACATTAGTTTATTTCGTTATAATTTCTTTAATTTGACGCTAATTGAGTTCCAACTTCTTTTATTAGTTTTATATGTAGCGATGTTTATCCACATTAGTTTATTTCGTTGTAATTTCTTTAATTTGAGGCTGATTCAGTTCCAACTTCGTTTTTTACTTTTATATGAAGCGATGTTTATCAATAGTAGTTTATTTCGTTATCATTTCTTTAATTTGACGCTAATTGAGTTCCAACTTCGTTTTTTACTTTTTATATGTTGCGATGTTTAATCACATTCGTATATTTCGTTATACGTTCTTTAATTTGACGCTAATTGAGTGCAACTTCGTTATTTACTTTTTATATGTAGCGATGTTTATCAACATATGTATATTTCGTTATAATTTCTTTAATTTGACCCTAATTGAGTTCCAACTTCGTTTTTTACCTTTTATATGTAGCGATGTTTATCCACATTCGTATATTTCGTTATAATTTCTTTAATTTGACGCTAATTTAGTTCCAACTTCGTTTTTTACTTTTTATATGTAGCGATGTTTATCAACATTCGTATATTTCGTTATAATTTCTTTAATTTGACGCTAATTGTGTTCCAACTTCGTTTTTTACTTTTTATATGTAGCGATGTTTATCAACATTCGTATATTTCGTTATAATTTCTTTAATTTGACGCTAATTGAGTTCCAACTTCGTTTTTTACTTTTTATATATAGCGATGTTTATCCACATTAGTTTATTTCGTTATGATTTCTTTAATTTGACGCTAATTGAGTTCCAAAGTCGTTTTTTAATTTTTATATGTAGCGATGTTTATCAACATTCGTATAATTCGTTATAATTTCTTTAATTTGACCCTAATTGAGTTCCAACTTCGTTTTTTACTTTTTATATGTAGCGATGTTTATCCACATTCGTATATTACGTTATGATTTCTTTAATTTGACGCTAATTGAGTTCCAACTTCGTTTTTTACCTTTTATATGTAGCGATGTTTATCAACATTCCTATATTTCGTTATAATTTCTTTAATTTGACGCTAATTGAGTTCCAACTTCGTTTTTTACTTTTTATATGTAGCGATGTTTATCCACATTCGTATATTTCGTTAAAATTTCTTTAATTTGACGCTAATTGAGTTTCAACTTCGTTTTTTACTTTTTATATGTAGCGATGTTTTTCCACATTCGTACATTTCGTTATAATTTCTTTAATTTGACGCTAATTAAGTTCCAACTTCGTTTTTTACTTTTTATATGTAGCGATGTTTATCAATATTAATTTATTTCGTTATGATTTCTTTACTTTGACGCTAATTGAGTTCCAAATTCGTTTTTACTTTTTATATGTGGCGATGTTTATCAATATTAGTTTATTTCGTTATGATTTCTTTAATTTGACGGTGTTTGAGTTCCAACTGCGTGTTTTACTTTTTATATGTAGCGATGTTTATCCACATTCGTATATTTCGTTATAATTTCTTTAATTTGAGGCTAATTGAGTTCCAACTTCGTTTTTTACTTTTTATATGTAGCGATATTTATCCACATTCGTATATTACGTTATAATTTCTTTAATTTGACGCTAATTGAGTTCCAACTTCGTTTTTTACTTTTTATATGTAGCGATGTTTATCCACATTCGTATATTTCGTTATAATTTCTTTAATTTGACGCTAATTGAGTTCCAACATCGTTTTTTACTTTTTATATGTAGCGATGTTTATCCACATTAGTTTATTTCGTAATGATTTCTTTAATTTGATGCTAATTGTGTTCCAACTTCGTTTTTTACATTTTATATGTAGCGATGTTTATCCACATTCGTATATTTCGTTATAATTTCTTTAATTTGACGCTAATTGAGTTCCAACTTCGTTTTTTACTTTTTATATATAGCGATGTTTATCCACATTAGTTTATTTCGTTATGATTTCTTTAATTTGACGCTAATTGAGTTCCAACTTCGTTTTTTACCTTTTATATGTGTCGATGTTTATCCACATTCGTATATTTCGTTATAATTTCTTTAATTTGTCGCTAATTGAGTTCCAACTTCGTTTTTTACTTTTTATATGTAGCGATGTTTATCCACATTCGTATATTACGTTATAATTTCTTTAATTTGACGCTAATTGAGTTCCAACTTCGTTTTTTACTTTTTATATGTAGCGATGTTTATCCACATTCGTATATTTCGTTATAATTTCTTTAATTTGACGCTAATTGAGTTCCAACATCGTTTTTTACTTTTTATATGTAGCGATGTTTATCCACATTAGTTTATTTCGTAATGATTTCTTTAATTTGACGCTAATTGTGTTCCAACTTCGTTTTTTACTTTTTATATGTAGCGATGTTTATCCACATTCGTATATTTCGTTATAATTTCTTTAATTTGACGCTAATTGAGTTCCAACTTCGTTTTTTACTTTTTATATATAGCGATGTTTATCCACATTAGTTTATTTCGTTATGATTTCTTTAATTTGACGCTAATTGTGTTCCAACTTCGTTTTTTACTTTTTATATGTAGCGATGTTTATCCACTTTCGTATATTTCGTTATAATTTTTTAATTTGACGCTAATTGAGTTCCAACTTCGTTTTTTACTTTTTTTATGTGTCGATGTTTATCCACATTAGTTTATTTCGTTATAATTTCTTTAATTTGACGCTAATTGAGTTCCAACTTCGTTTTTTACTTTTTATATATAGCGATGTTTATCCACATTCGTGTATTTCGTTATATTTTCTTTAATTTGACCCTAATTGAGTTCCAACTTCGTTTTTTACCTTTTATACGTAGCGATGTTTATCAACATTCGTATATTTCGTTATAATTTCTTTAATTTGACGCTAATTGAGTTCCAACTTCGTTTTTTACTTATTATAAGTAGCGATGTTTATCAACATTCGTATATTTCGTTATAATTTCTTTAATTTGACGCTAATTGAGTTCCAACTTCGTTTTTTACTTTTTATATGTAGCGATGTTTATCCAAATTCGTATATTTCGTTATAATTTCTTTAATTTGACGCTAATTGAGTTCCAACTTCGTTTTTTACTTCTTATATGTAGCGATGTTTATCAACATTCGTATATTTCGTTATAATTTCTTTAATTTGTCGCTAATTGCGTTCCAACTTCGTTTTTTACTTTTTATATGTAGCGATGTTTATCAACATTCGTATATTTCGTTATAATTTCTTTAATTTGACGCTAATTGAGTTCCAACTTCGTTTTTTACTTTTTATATATAGCGATGTTTATCCACATTAGTTTATTTCGTTATGATTTCTTTAATTTGACGCTAATTGAGTTCCAAAGTCGTTTTTTAATTTTTATATGTAGCGATGTTTATCAACATTCGTATATTTCGTTATAATTTCTTTAATTTGACCCTAATTGAGTTCCAACTTCGTTTTTTACTTTTTATATGTAGCGATGTTTATCCACATTCGTATATTACGTTATGATTTCTTTAATTTGACGCTAATTGAGTTCCAACTTCGTTTTTTACCTTTTATATGTAGCGATGTTTATCAACATTCCTATATTTCGTTATAATTTCTTTAATTTGTCGCTAATTGAGTTCCAACTTCGTTTTTTACTTTTTATATGTAGCGATGTTTATCCACATTCGTATATTACGTTATAATTTCTTTAATTTGACGCTAATTGAGTTCCAACTTCGTTTTTTACTTTTTATATGTAGCGATGTTTATCCACATTCGTATATTTCGTTATAATTTCTTTAATTTGACGCTAATTGAGTTCCAACATCGTTTTTTACTTTTTATATGTAGCGATGTTTATCCACATTAGTTTATTTCGTAATGATTTCTTTAATTTGACGCTAATTGTGTTCCAACTTCGTTTTTTACTTTTTATATGTAGCGATGTTTATCCACATTCGTATATTTCGTTATAATTTCTTTAATTTGACGCTAATTGAGTTCCAACTTCGTTTTTTACTTTTTATATATAGCGATGTTTATCCACATTAGTTTATTTCGTTATGATTTCTTTAATTTGACGCTAATTGTGTTCCAACTTCGTTTTTTACTTTTTATATGTAGCGATGTTTATCCACATTCGTATATTTCGTTATAATTTTTTAATTTGACGCTATTGAGTTCCAACTTCGTTTTTTACTTTTTATATGTGTCGATGTTTATCCACATTAGTTTATTTCGTTATAATTTATTTAATTTGACGCTAATTGATTTCCAACTTCGTTTTTTACATTTTATATATAGCGATGTTTATCCACATTCGTGTATTTCGTTATATTTTCTTTAATTTGACCCTAATTGAGTTCCAACTTCGTTTTTTACCTTTTATACGTAGCGATGTTTATCAACATTCGTATATTTCGTTATAATTTCTTTAATTTGACGCTAATTGAGTTCCAACTTCGTTTTTTACTTATTATAAGTAGCGATGTTTATCAACATTCGTATATTTCGTTATAATTTCTTTAATTTGACGCTAATTGAGTTCCAACTTCGTTTTTTACTTTTTATATGTAGCGATGTTTATCCAAATTCGTATATTTCGTTATAATTTCTTTAATTTGACGCTAATTGAGTTCCAACTTCGTTTTTTACTTCTTATATGTAGCGATGTTTATCAACATTCGTATATTTCGTTATAATTTCTTTAATTTGTCGCTAATTGCGTTCCAACTTCGTTTTTTACTTTTTATATGTAGCGATGTTTATCAATATTCGTATATTTCGTTATAATTTCTTTAATTTGACGCTAATTGAGTTCCAACTTCGTTTTTTACTTTTTATATGTAGCGATGTTTATCAACATTCGTATATTTCGTTATAATTTCTTTAATTTGACTCTAATTGAGTTCCAACTTCGTTTTTTACTTTTTATATGTAGCGATGTTTATCAACATTCGTATATTTCGTTATAATTTCTTTAATTTGACGCTAATTGTGTTCCAACTTCGTTTTTTACTTTTTATATGTAGCGATGTTTATCAACATTCGTATATTTCGTTATAATTTCTTTAATTTGACGCTAATTGAGTTCCAACTTCGTTTTTTACTTTTTATATATAGCGATGTTTATCCACATTAGTTTATTTCGTTATGATTTCTTTAATTTGACGCTAATTGAGTTCCAAAGTCGTTTTTTAATTTTTATATGTAGCGATGTTTATCAACATTCGTATATTTCGTTATAATTTCTTTAATTTGACCCTAATTGAGTTCCAACTTCGTTTTTTACTTTTTATATGTAGCGATGTTTATCCACATTAGTTTATTTCGTTATGATTTCTTTAATTTGACGCTAATTGAGTTCCAACTTCGTTTTTTACCTTTTATATGTAGCGATGTTTATCCACAATCGTATATTTCGTTATAATTTCTTTAATTTGACGCTAATTGAGTTCCAACTTCGTTTTTTACCTTTTATATGTGTCGATGTTTATCCACATTCGTATATTTCGTTATAATTTCTTTAATTTGACGCTAATTGAGTTCCAACTTCGTTTTTTACTTTTTATATGTAGCGATGTTTATCCACATTCGTATATTACGTTATAATTTCTTTAATTTGACGCTAATTGAGTTCCAACTTCGTTTTTTACTTATTATAAGTAGCGATGTTTATCAACATTCGTATATTTCGTTATAATTTCTTTAATTTGACGCTAATTGAGTTCCAACTTCGTTTTTTACTTTTTATATGTAGCGATGTTTATCCAAATTCGTATATTTCGTTATAATTTCTTTAATTTGACGCTAATTGAGTTCCAACGTCGTTTTTTACTTCTTATATGTAGCGATGTTTATCAACATTCGTATATTTCGTTATAATTTCTTTAATTTGTCGCTAATTGCGTTCCAACTTCGTTTTTTACTTTTTATATGTAGCGATGTTTATCAACATTCGTATATTTCGTTATAATTTCTTTAATTTGACGCTAATTGAGTTCCAACTTCGTTTTTTACTTTTTATATGTAGCGATGTTTATCCACATTAGTTTATTTCGTTATCATTTCTTTAATTTGACGCTAATTGAGTTCCAAAGTCGTTTTTTAATTTTTATATGTAGCGATGTTTATCAACATTCGTATATTTCGTTATAATTTCTTTAATTTGACCCTAATTGAGTTCCAACTTCGTTTTTTACTTTTTATATGTAGCGATGTTTATCCACATTAGTTTATTTCGTTATGATTTCTTTAATTTGACGCTAATTGAGTTCCAACTTCGTTTTTTACCTTTTATATGTAGCGATGTTTATCCACATTCGTATATTTCGTTATAATTTCTTTAATTTGACGCTAATTTAGTTCCAACTTCGTTTTTTACTTTTTATATGTAGCGATGTTTATCCACATTCGTATATTTCGTTATAATTTCTTTAATTTGACGCTAATTTAGTTCCAACTTCGTTTTTTACTTTTTATATGTAGCGATGTTTATCAACATTCGTATATTTCGTTATAATTTCTTTAATTTGACGCTAATTGTGTTCCAACTTCGTTTTTTACTTTTTATATGTTGCGATGTTTAATCACATTCGTATATTTCGTTATACGTTCTTTAATTTGACGCTAATTGAGTGCAACTTCGTTATTTACTTTTTATATGTAGCGATGTTTATCAACATATGTATATTTCGTTATAATTTCTTTAATTTGACCCTAATTGAGTTCCAACTTCGTTTTTTACCTTTTATATGTAGCGATATTTATCAACATTCGTATATTTTGTTATAATTTCTTTAATTTGACGCTAATTGAGTTCCAACTTCGTTTTTTACTTTTTATATATAGCGATGTTTATCCACATTAGTTTATTTCGTTATGATTTCTTTAATTTGACGCTAATTGAGTTCCAAAGTCGTTTTTTAATTTTTATATGTAGCGATGTTTATCAACATTCGTATATTTCGTTATAATTTCTTTAATTTGACCCTAATTGAGTTCCAACTTCGTTTTTTACTTTTTATATGTAGCGATGTTTATCCACATTAATTTATTTCGTTATAATTTCTTTAATTTGACGCTAATTGAGTTCCAAAATCGTTTATTACTTTTTATATGTAGCGATGTTTATCAACATTAGTTTATTTCGTTATAATTTCTTTAATTTGACGCTAATTGAGTTCCAACTTCTTTTTTTACTTTTTATATGTAGTGATGTTTATCCACATTAGTTTATTTCGTTGTAATTTCTTTAATTTGAGGCTAATTGAGTTCCAACTTCGTTTTTTAATTTTTATATGTTGCGATGTTTAATCACATTCCTATATTTCGTTATTCGTTCTTTAATTTGACGCTAATTGAGTTCCAACTTCGTTTTTTACATTTTATATATAGCGATGTTTATCCACATTCGTGTATTTCGTTATATTTTCTTTAATTTGACCCTAATTGAGTTCCAACTTCGTTTTTTACCTTTTATACGTAGCGATGTTTATCAACATTAGTTTATTTCGTTATAATTTCTTTAATTTGACCCTAATTGAGTTCCAACTTCTTTTTTTACATTTTATATGTAGCGACGTTTATCCACATTCGTATATTTCGTTATAATTTCTTTAATTTGACGCTAATTGAGTTCCAACTTCGTTTTTTACTTTTTATATGTATTGATGTTTATCAATATTAGTTTATTTCGTTATAATTTCTTTAATTTGACGCTAATTGATTTCCAACTTCGTTTTTTACTTTTTATATGTAGCGATGTTTATCAACATTCGTATATTTCGTTATAATTTCTTTAATTTGTCGCTAATTGCGTTCCAACTTCGTTTTTTACTTTTTATATGTAGCGATGTTTATCAATATTCGTATATTTCGTTATAATTTCTTTAATTTGACGCTAATTGAGTTCCAACTTCGTTTTTTACTTTTTATATGTAGCGATGTTTATCAACATTCGTATATTTCGTTATAATTTCTTTAATTTGACTCTAATTGAGTTCCAACTTCGTTTTTTACTTTTTATATGTAGCGATGTTTATCAACATTCGTATATTTCGTTATAATTTCTTTAATTTGACGCTAATTGTGTTCCAACTTCGTTTTTTACTTTTTATATGTAGCGATGTTTATCAACATTCGTATATTTCGTTATAATTTCTTTAATTTGACGCTAATTGAGTTCCAACTTCGTTTTTTACTTTTTATATATAGCGATGTTTATCCACATTAGTTTATTTCGTTATGATTTCTTTAATTTGACGCTAATTGAGTTCCAAAGTCGTTTTTTAATTTTTATATGTAGCGATGTTTATCAACATTCGTATATTTCGTTATAATTTCTTTAATTTGACCCTAATTGAGTTCCAACTTCGTTTTTTACTTTTTATATGTAGCGATGTTTATCCACATTAGTTTATTTCGTTATGATTTCTTTAATTTGACGCTAATTGAGTTCCAACTTCGTTTTTTACCTTTTATATGTAGCGATGTTTATCCACATTCGTATATTTCGTTATAATTTCTTTAATTTGACGCTAATTGAGTTCCAACTTCGTTTTTTACCTTTTATATGTGTCGATGTTTATCCACATTCGTATATTTCGTTATAATTTCTTTAATTTGACGCTAATTGAGTTCCAACTTCGTTTTTTACTTTTTATATGTAGCGATGTTTATCCACATTCGTATATTACGTTATAATTTCTTTAATTTGACGCTAATTGAGTTCCAACTTCGTTTTTTACTTTTTATATGTAGCGATGTTTATCCACATTCGTATATTTCGTTATAATTTCTTTAATTTGACGCTAATTGAGTTCCAACATCGTTTTTTACTTTTTATATGTAGCGATGTTTATCCACATTAGTTTATTTCGTAATGATTTCTTTAATTTGACGCTAATTTTGTTCCAACTTCGTTTTTTACTTTTTATATGTAGCGATGTTTATCCACATTCGTATATTTCGTTATAATTTCTTTAATTTGACGCTAATTGAGTTCCTACTTCGTTTTTTACTTTTTATATGTAGCGATGTTTATCAATATTAGTTTATTTCGTTATAAGTTCTTTAATTTGACGCTAATTGATTTCCAACTTCGTTTTTTACTTTTTATATGTAGAGATGTTTATCAACATTCGTATATTTCGTTATAATTTCTTTAATTTGACGCTAATTGGTTCCAACTTCGTTTTTTACTTTTTATATGTAGCGATGTTTATCAACATTCGTATATTTCGTTATAATTTCTTTAATTTGACCCTAATTGAGTTCCAACTTCGTTTTTTACCTTTTATACGTAGCGATGTTTATCAACATTCGTATATTTCGTTATAATTTCTTTAATTTGACGCTAATTGAGTTCCAACTTCGTTTTTTACTTATTATAAGTAGCGATGTTTATCAACATTCGTATATTTCGTTATAATTTCTTTAATTTGACGCTAATTGAGTTCCAACTTCGTTTTTTACTTTTTATATGTAGCGATGTTTATCCAAATTCGTATATTTCGTTATAATTTCTTTAATTTGACGCTAATTGAGTTCCAACGTCGTTTTTTACTTCTTATATGTAGCGATGTTTATCAACATTCGTATATTTCGTTATAATTTCTTTAATTTGTCGCTAATTGCGTTCCAACTTCGTTTTTTACTTTTTATATGTAGCGATGTTTATCAACATTCGTATATTTCGTTATAATTTCTTTAATTTGACGCTAATTGAGTTCCAACTTCGTTTTTTACTTTTTATATGTAGCGATGTTTATCAACATTCGTATATTTCGTTATAATTTCTTTAATTTGACGCTAATTGAGTTCCAACTTCGTTTTTTACTTTTTATATATAGCGATGTTTATCCACATTAGTTTATTTCGTTATCATTTCTTTAATTTGACGCTAATTGAGTTCCAAAGTCGTTTGTTAATTTTTATATGTAGCGATGTTTATCAACATTCGTATATTTCGTTATAATTTCTTTAATTTGACCCTAATTGAGTTCCAACTTCGTTTTTTACTTTTTATATGTAGCGATGTTTATCCACATTAGTTTATTTCGTTATGATTTCTTTAATTTGACGCTAATTGAGTTCCAACTTCGTTTTTTACCTTTTATATGTAGCGATGTTTATCCACATTCGTATATTTCGTTATAATTTCTTTAATTTGACGCTAATTTAGTTCCAACTTCGTTTTTTACTTTTTATATGTAGCGATGTTTATCCACATTCGTATATTTCGTTATAATTTCTTTAATTTGACGCTAATTTAGTTCCAACTTCGTTTTTTACTTTTTATATGTAGCGATGTTTATCAACATTCGTATATTTCGTTATAATTTCTTTAATTTGACGCTAATTGTGTTCCAACTTCGTTTTTTACTTTTTATATGTTGCGATGTTTAATCACATTCGTATATTTCGTTATACGTTCTTTAATTTGACGCTAATTGAGTGCAACTTCGTTATTTACTTTTTATATGTAGCGATGTTTATCAACATATGTATATTTCGTTATAATTTCTTTAATTTGACCCTAATTGAGTTCCAACTTCGTTTTTTACCTTTTATATGTAGCGATGTTTATCAACATTCGTATATTTCGTTATAATTTCTTTAATTTGACGCTAATTGAGTTCCAACTTCGTTTTTTACTTTTTATATATAGCGATGTTTATCCACATTAGTTTATTTCGTTATGATTTCTTTAATTTGACGCTAATTGAGTTCCAAAGTCGTTTTTTAATTTTTATATGTAGCGATGTTTATCAACATTCGTATATTTCGTTATAATTTCTTTAATTTGACCCTAATTGAGTTCCAACTTCGTTTTTTACTTTTTATATGTAGCGATGTTTATCCACATTAATTTATTTCGTTATAATTTCTTTAATTTGACGCTAATTGAGTTCCAAAATCGTTTATTACTTTTTATATGTAGCGATGTTTATCAACATTAGTTTATTTCGTTATAATTTCTTTAATTTGACGCTAATTGAGTTCCAACTTCTTTTTTTACTTTTTATATGTAGTGATGTTTATCCACATTAGTTTATTTCGTTGTAATTTCTTTAATTTGAGGCTAATTGAGTTCCAACTTCGTTTTTTAATTTTTATATGTTGCGATGTTTAATCACATTCCTATATTTCGTTATTCGTTCTTTAATTTGACGCTAATTGTGTGCAACTCCTTTTTTTACTTTTTATATGTAGCGATGTTTATCAACATTAGTTTATTTCGTTATAATTTCTTTAATTTGACCCTAATTGAGTTCCAACTTCTTTTTTTACATTTTATATGTAGCGACGTTTATCCACATTCGTATATTTCGTTATAATTTCTTTAATTTGACGCTAATTGAGTTCCAACTTCGTTTTTTACTTTTTATATGTATTGATGTTTATCAATATTAGTTTATTTCGTTATAATTTCTTTAATTTGACGCTAATTGATTTCCAACTTCGTTTTTTACTTTTTATATGTAGCGATGTTTATCAACATTCGTATATTTCGTTATAATTTCTTTAATTTGACGCTAATTGATTTCCAACTTCGTTTTTTACTTTTT
This sequence comes from Uropetala carovei, assembly GCA_036926305.1. Taxonomy (NCBI): domain Eukaryota; kingdom Metazoa; phylum Arthropoda; class Insecta; order Odonata; family Petaluridae; genus Uropetala; species Uropetala carovei. The sequence goes on along the minus strand of JAXCHB010000242.1, from coordinate 3,475,745 downwards.
ATATGTAGCGATGTTTATCAACATTCGTATATTTCGTTATAATTTCTGTAATTTGACGCTAATTGAGTTCCAACTTCGTTTTTTACTTTTTATATATAGCGATGTTTATCCACATTAGTTTATTTCGTTATGATTTCTTTAATTTGACGCTAATTGATTTCCAACTTCGTTTTTTACTTTTTATACGTAGCGATGTTTATCAACATTCGTATATTTCGTTATAATTTCTTTAATTTGACGCTAATTTAGTTTCAACTTCGTTTTTTACTTTTTATATGTAGCGATGTTTATCCACATTCGTATATTTCGTTATAATTTCTTTAATTTGACGCTAATTGAGTTCCAACTTCGTTTTTTACTTTTTATATGTAGCGATGTTTATCAATTTTAGTTTAGTTCCTTATAATTTCTTTAATTTGACCCTAATTGAATTCCAACTTCGTTTTTTACTTTTTATATGTAGCGATGTTTATCAACATTCGTATATTTCGTTATAATTTCTTTAATTTGACGCTAATTGAGTTCCAACTTCGTTTTTTACTTTTTATATGTAGCGATGTTTATCCACATTAGTTTATTTCGTTATGATTTCTATAATTTGACGCTAATCGATTTCCAACTTCGTTTTTTACTTATTATATGTAGCGATGTTTATCAACATTCGTATATTTCGTTATAATTTCTTTAATTTGACGCTAATTGAGTTCCAAATTCGTTTTTACTTTTTATATGTAGCGATGCTTATCAACATTCGTATATTTCGTTATAATTTCTTTAATTTGACGCTAATTGAGTTCCAACTTCGTTTTTTACTTTTTATATGTAGAGATGTTTATCATCATTCGTATATTTCGTTATAATTTCTTTAATTTGACGCTAATTGAGTTCCAACTTCGTTTTTTACTTTTTATATGTAGCGGTGTTTATCAACATTCGTATATTTCGTTATAATTTCTTTAATTTGACGCTATTTGAGTTCCAACGTCGTTTTTTACTTTTTATATGTAGCGATGTTTATCAACATTCGTATATTTCGTTATAATTTCTTTAATTTGACGCTAATTGATTTCCAACTTTTTTTTTACTTTTTATATGTAGCGATGTTTATCAACATTAGTTTATTTCGTTATAATTTCTTTAATTTGACGCTAATTGAGTTCCAACTTCTTTTTTTACTTTTTATATGTAGCGATGTTTATCCACATTAGTTTATTTCGTTATAATTTCTTTAATTTGAGGCTAATTGAGTTCCAACTTCGTTTTTTACTTTTTATATGTAGCGATGTTTATCAACATTAGTTTATTTCGTTATAATTTCTTTAATTTGACGGTAATTGAGTTCCAACTTCGTTTTTTACTTTTTATATGTAGCGATGTTTATTTCGTTATAATTCCTTTAATTTGACGCTAATTGAGTTCCAACTTCGTTTTTTACTTTTATATGTAGCGATGTTTATCAACATTAGTTTATTTCGTTATAATTTCTTTAATTTGACGACAATTGAGTTCCAACTTCGTTTTTTACTTTTTATATATATAGATGTTTATCAACATTCGTATATTTCGTTATAATTTCTTTAATTTGACGCTAATTGTGTTCCAACTTCGTTTTTTACTTTTATATGTAGCGATGTTTATCAACATTCGTATATTTCGTTATAATTTCTTTAATTTGACGCTAATTGAGTTCCAGCTTCGTTTTTTACTTTTTATATGTAGCGATGTTTACCGACATTAATTAATTTCGTTATAATTTCTTTAATTTGACGCTAATTGAGTTCATACATCGTTTTTTACTTTTTATATGTAGCGATGTTTATCAACATTAGTTTATTTCGTTATAATTTCTTTAATTTGACGGTAATTGAGTTCCAACATCGTTTTTTACATTTTATATGTAGCGATGTTTGTCAACATTCGTATATTTCGTTATAATTTCTTTAATTTGACGCTAATTGAGTTCCATCTTCGTTTTTTACTTTTTATATGTAGCGATGTTTATCAACATTCGTATATTTCGTTATAATTTCTTTAATTTGACGCTAATTGAGTTCCAACTTCGTTTTTTACTTTTTATATGTAGCGATGTTTTTCCACATTCGTACATTTCGTTATAATTTCTTTAATTTGACGCTAATTGAGTTCCAACTTCGTTTTTTACTTTTTATATGTAGCGATGTTTATCAATATTAATTTATTTCGTTATGATTTCTTTACTTTGACGCTAATTGAGTTCCAAATTCGTTTTTACTTTTTATATGTGGCGATGTTTATCAATATTAGTTTATTTCGTTATGATTTCTTTAATTTGACGGTGTTAGAGTTCCAACTGCGTGTTTTACTTTTTATATGTAGCGATGTTTATCCACATTCGTATATTTCGTTATAATTTCTTTAATTTGAGGCTAATTGAGTTCCAACTTCGTTTTTTACTTTTTATATGTAGCGATATTTATCCACATTCGTATATTACGTTATAATTTCTTTAATTTGACGCTAATTGAGTTCCAACTTCGTTTTTTACTTTTTATATGTAGCGATGTTTATCCACATTCGTATATTTCGTTATAATTTCTTTAATTTGACGCTAATTGAGTTCCAACATCGTTTTTTACTTTTTATATGTAGCGATGTTTATCCACATTAGTTTATTTCGTAATGATTTCTTTAATTTGATGCTAATTGTGTTCCAACTTCGTTTTTTACATTTTATATGTAGCGATGTTTATCCACATTCGTATATTTCGTTATAATTTCTTTAATTTGACGCTAATTGAGTTCCAACTTCGTTTTTTACTTTTTATATATAGCGATGTTTATCCACATTAGTTTATTTCGTTATGATTTCTTTAATTTGACGCTAATTGAGTTCCAACTTCGTTTTTTACCTTTTATATGTGTCGATGTTTATCCACATTCGTATATTTCGTTATAATTTCTTTAATTTGTCGCTAATTGAGTTCCAACTTCGTTTTTTACTTTTTATATGTTGCGATGTTTATCCACATTCGTATATTACGTTATAATTTCTTTAATTTGACGCTAATTGAGTTCCAACTTCGTTTTTTACTTTTTATATGTAGCGATGTTTATCCACATTCGTATATTTCGTTATAATTTCTTTAATTTGACGCTAATTGAGTTCCAACATCGTTTTTTACTTTTTATATGTAGCGATGTTTATCCACATTAGTTTATTTCGTAATGATTTCTTTTATTTGACGCTAATTGTGTTCCAACTTCGTTTTTTACTTTTTATATGTAGCGATGTTTATCCACATTCGTATATTTCGTTATAATTTCTTTAATTTGACGCTAATTGAGTTCCAACTTCGTTTTTTACTTTTTATATATAGCGATGTTTATCCACATTAGTTTATTTCGTTATGATTTCTTTAATTTGACGCTAATTGTGTTCCAACTTCGTTTTTTACTTTTTATATGTAGCGATGTTTATCCACATTCGTATATTTCGTTATAATTTTTTAATTTGACGCTAATTGAGTTCCAACTTCGTTTTTTACTTTTTATATGTGTCGATGTTTATCCACATTAGTTTATTTCGTTATAATTTCTTTAATTTGACGCTAATTGAGTTCCAACTTCGTTTTTTACTTTTTATATATAGCGATGTTTATCCACATTCGTGTATTTCGTTATATTTTCTTTAATTTGACCCTAATTGAGTTCCAACTTCGTTTTTTACCTTTTATACGTAGCGATGTTTATCAACATTCGTATATTTCGTTATAATTTCTTTAATTTGACGCTAATTGAGTTCCAACTTCGTTTTTTACTTATTATAAGTAGCGATGTTTATCAACATTCGTATATTTCGTTATAATTTCTTTAATTTGACGCTAATTGAGTTCCAACTTCGTTTTTTACTTTTTATATGTAGCGATGTTTATCCAAATTCGTATATTTCGTTATAATTTCTTTAATTTGACGCTAATTGAGTTCCAACTTCGTTTTTTACTTCTTATATGTAGCGATGTTTATCAACATTCGTATATTTCGTTATAATTTCTTTAATTTGTCGCTAATTGCGTTCCAACTTCGTTTTTTACTTTTTATATGTAGCGATGTTTATCAATATTCGTATATTTCGTTATAATTTCTTTAATTTGACGCTAATTGAGTTCCAACTTCGTTTTTTACTTTTTATATGTAGCGATGTTTATCAACATTCGTATATTTCGTTATAATTTCTTTAATTTGACTCTAATTGAGTTCCAACTTCGTTTTTTACTTTTTATATGTAGCGATGTTTATCAACATTCGTATATTTCGTTATAATTTCTTTAATTTGACGCTAATTGTGTTCCAACTTCGTTTTTTACTTTTTATATGTAGCGATGTTTATCAACATTCGTATATTTCGTTATAATTTCTTTAATTTGACGCTAATTGAGTTCCAACTTCGTTTTTTACTTTTTATATATAGCGATGTTTATCCACATTAGTTTATTTCGTTATGATTTCTTTAATTTGACGCTAATTGAGTTCCAAAGTCGTTTTTTAATTTTTATATGTAGCGATGTTTATCAACATTCGTATATTTCGTTATAATTTCTTTAATTTGACCCTAATTGAGTTCCAACTTCGTTTTTTACTTTTTATATGTAGCGATGTTTATCCACATTAGTTTATTTCGTTATGATTTCTTTAATTTGACGCTAATTGAGTTCCAACTTCGTTTTTTACCTTTTATATGTAGCGATGTTTATCCACATTCGTATATTTCGTTATAATTTCTTTAATTTGACGCTAATTGAGTTCCAACTTCGTTTTTTACCTTTTATATGTGTCGATGTTTATCCACATTCGTATATTTCGTTATAATTTCTTTAATTTGACGCTAATTGAGTTCCAACTTCGTTTTTTACTTTTTATATGTAGCGATGTTTATCCACATTCGTATATTACGTTATAATTTCTTTAATTTGACGCTAATTGAGTTCCAACTTCGTTTTTTACTTTTTATATGTAGCGATGTTTATCCACATTCGTATATTTCGTTATAATTTCTTTAATTTGACGCTAATTGAGTTCCAACATCGTTTTTTACTTTTTATATGTAGCGATGTTTATCCACATTAGTTTATTTCGTAATGATTTCTTTAATTTGACGCTAATTGTGTTCCAACTTCGTTTTTTACTTTTTATATGTAGCGATGTTTATCAATATTAGTTTATTTCGTTATAATTTCTTTAATTTGACGCTAATTGATTTCCAACTTCGTTTTTTACTTTTTATATGTAGCGATGTTTATCAACATTCGTATATTTCGTTATAATTTCTTTAATTTGACGCTAATTGATTTCCAACTTCGTTTTTTACTTTTTATATGTAGCGATGTTTATCAACATTCGTATATTTCGTTATAATTTCTGTAATTTGACGCTAATTGAGTTCCAACTTCGTTTTTTACTTTTTATATATAGCGATGTTTATCCACATTAGTTTATTTCGTTATAATTTCTTTAATTTGACGCTAATTGATTTCCAACTTCGTTTTTTACTTTTTATACGTAGCGATGTTTATCAACATTCGTATATTTCGTTATAATTTCTTTAATTTGACGCTAATTTAGTTTCAACTTCGTTTTTTACTTTTTATATGTAGCGATGTTTATCCACATTCGTATATTTCATTATAATTTCTTTAATTTGACGCTAATTGAGTTCCAACTTCGTTTTTTACTTTTTATATGTAGCGATGTTTATCAATTTTAGTTTAGTTCCTTATAATTTCTTTAATTTGACCCTAATTGAATTCCAACTTCGTTTTTTACTTTTTATATGTAGCGATGTTTATCAACATTCGTATATTTCGTTATAATTTCTTTAATTTGACGCTAATTGAGTTCCAACTTCGTTTTTTACTTTTTATATGTAGCGATGTTTATCCACATTAGTTTATTTCGTTATGATTTCTATAATTTGACGCTAATCGATTTCCAACTTCGTTTTTTACTTATTATATGTAGCGATGTTTATCAACATTCGTATATTTCGTTATAATTTCTTTAATTTGACGCTAATTGAGTTCCAAATTCGTTTTTACTTTTTATATGTAGCGATGCTTATCAACATTCGTATATTTCGTTATAATTTCTTTAATTTGACGCTAATTGAGTTCCAACTTCGTTTTTTACTTTTTATATGTAGAGATGTTTATCATCATTCGTATATTTCGTTATAATTTCTTTAATTTGACGCTAATTGAGTTCCAACTTCGTTTTTTACTTTTTATATGTAGCGGTGTTTATCAACATTCGTATATTTCGTTATAATTTCTTTAATTTGACGCTATTTGAGTTCCAACGTCGTTTTTTACTTTTTATATGTAGCGATGTTTATCAACATTCGTATATTTCGTTATAATTTCTTTAATTTGACGCTAATTGATTTCCAACTTTTTTTTTACTTTTTATATGTAGCGATGTTTATCAACATTAGTTTATTTCGTTATAATTTCTTTAATTTGACGCTAATTGAGTTCCAACTTCTTTTTTTACTTTTTATATGTAGCGATGTTTATCCACATTAGTTTATTTCGTTATAATTTCTTTAATTTGAGGCTAATTGAGTTCCAACTTCGTTTTTTACTTTTTATATGTAGCGATGTTTATCAACATTAGTTTATTTCGTTATAATTTCTTTAATTTGACGGTAATTGAGTTCCAACTTCGTTTTTTACTTTTTATATGTAGCGATGTTTATCCACATTCGTATATTTCGTAATAATTTCTTTAATTTGACGCTAATTGAATTCCAACTTCTTTTTTTACTTTTTATATATAGCGATGTTTATTTCGTTATAATTCCTTTAATTTGACGCTAATTGAGTTCCAACTTCGTTTTTTACTTTTATATGTAGCGATGTTTATCAACATTAGTTTATTTCGTTATAATTTCTTTAATTTGACGACAATTGAGTTCCAACTTCGTTTTTTTACTTTTTATATATATAGATGTTTATCAACATTCGTATATTTCGTTATAATTTCTTTAATTTGACGCTAATTGTGTTCCAACTTCGTTTTTTACTTTTATATGTAGCGATGTTTATCAACATTCGTATATTTCGTTATAATTTCTTTAATTTGACGCTAATTGAGTTCCAGCTTCGTTTTTTACTTTTTATATGTAGCGATGTTTACCGACATTAATTAATTTCGTTATAATTTCTTTAATTTGACGCTAATTGAGTTCATACATCGTTTTTTACTTTTTATATGTAGCGATGTTTATCAACATTAGTTTATTTCGTTATAATTTCTTTAATTTGACGGTAATTGAGTTCCAACATCGTTTTTTACATTTTATATGTAGCGATGTTTGTCAACATTCGTATATTTCGTTATAATTTCTTTAATTTGACGCTAATTGAGTTCCATCTTCGTTTTTTACTTTTTATATGTAGCGATGTTTATCAACATTCGTATATTTCGTTATAATTTCTTTAATTTGACGCTAATTGAGTTCCAACTTCGTTTTTTACTTTTTATATGTAGCGATGTTTATCAACATTCGTATATTTCGTTAAAATTTCTTTAATTTGACGCTAATTGAGTTTCAACTTCGTTTTTTACTTTTTATATGTAGCGATGTTTTTCCACATTCGTACATTTCGTTATAATTTCTTTAATTTGACGCTAATTGAGTTCCAACTTCGTTTTTTACTTTTTATATGTAGCGATGTTTATCAATATTAATTTATTTCGTTATGATTTCTTTACTTTGACGCTAATTGAGTTCCAAATTCGTTTTTACTTTTTATATGTGGCGATGTTTATCAATATTAGTTTATTTCGTTATGATTTCTTTAATTTGACGGTGTTAGAGTTCCAACTGCGTGTTTTACTTTTTATATGTAGCGATGTTTATCCACATTCGTATATTTCGTTATAATTTCTTTAATTTGAGGCTAATTGAGTTCCAACTTCGTTTTTTACTTTTTATATGTAGCGATATTTATCCACATTCGTATATTACGTTATAATTTCTTTAATTTGACGCTAATTGAGTTCCAACTTCGTTTTTTACTTTTTATATGTAGCGATGTTTATCCACATTCGTATATTTCGTTATAATTTCTTTAATTTGACGCTAATTGAGTTCCAACATCGTTTTTTACTTTTTATATGTAGCGATGTTTATCCACATTAGTTTATTTCGTAATGATTTCTTTAATTTGATGCTAATTGTGTTCCAACTTCGTTTTTTACATTTTATATGTAGCGATGTTTATCCACATTCGTATATTTCGTTATAATTTCTTTAATTTGACGCTAATTGAGTTCCAACTTCGTTTTTTACTTTTTATATATAGCGATGTTTATCCACATTAGTTTATTTCGTTATGATTTCTTTAATTTGACGCTAATTGAGTTCCAACTTCGTTTTTTACCTTTTATATGTGTCGATGTTTATCCACATTCGTATATTTCGTTATAATTTCTTTAATTTGTCGCTAATTGAGTTCCAACTTCGTTTTTTACTTTTTATATGTAGCGATGTTTATCCACATTCGTATATTACGTTATAATTTCTTTAATTTGACGCTAATTGAGTTCCAACTTCGTTTTTTACTTTTTATATGTAGCGATGTTTATCCACATTCGTATATTTCGTTATAATTTCTTTAATTTGACGCTAATTGAGTTCCAACATCGTTTTTTACTTTTTATATGTAGCGATGTTTATCCACATTAGTTTATTTCGTAATGATTTTTTTAATTTGACGCTAATTGTGTTCCAACTTCGTTTTTTACTTTTTATATGTAGCGATGTTTATCCACATTCGTATATTTCGTTATAATTTCTTTAATTTGACGCTAATTGAGTTCCAACTTCGTTTTTTACTTTTTATATATAGCGATGTTTATCCACATTAGTTTATTTCGTTATGATTTCTTTAATTTGACGCTAATTGTGTTCCAACTTCGTTTTTTACTTTTTATATGTAGCGTTGTTTATCCACATTCGTATATTTCGTTATAATTTTTTAATTTGACGCTAATTGAGTTCCAACTTCGTTTTTTACTTTTTATATGTGTCGATGTTTATCCACATTAGTTTATTTCGTTATAATTTCTTTAATTTGACGCTAATTGAGTTCCAACTTCGTTTTTTACTTTTTATATATAGCGATGTTTATCCACATTCGTGTATTTCGTTATATTTTCTTTAATTTGACCCTAATTGAGTTCCAACTTCGTTTTTTACCTTTTATACGTAGCGATGTTTATCAACATTCGTATATTTCGTTATAATTTCTTTAATTTGACGCTAATTGAGTTCCAACTTCGTTTTTTACTTATTATAAGTAGCGATGTTTATCAACATTCGTATATTTCGTTATAATTTCTTTAATTTGACGCTAATTGAGTTCCAACTTCGTTTTTTACTTTTTATATGTAGCGATGTTTATCCAAATTCGTATATTTCGTTATAATTTCTTTAATTTGACGCTAATTGAGTTCCAACTTCGTTTTTTACTTCTTATATGTAGCGATGTTTATCAACATTCGTATATTTCGTTATAATTTCTTTAATTTGTCGCTAATTGCGTTCCAACTTCGTTTTTTACTTTTTATATGTAGCGATGTTTATCAATATTCGTATATATCGTTATAATTTCTTTAATTTGACGCTAATTGAGTTCCAACTTCGTTTTTTACTTTTTATATGTAGCGATGTTTATCAACATTCGTATATTTCGTTATAATTTCTTTAATTTGACTCTAATTGAGTTCCAACTTCGTTTTTTACTTTTTATATGTAGCGATGTTTATCAACATTCGTATATTTCGTTATAATTTCTTTAATTTGACGCTAATTGTGTTCCAACTTCGTTTTTTACTTTTTATATGTAGCGATGTTTATCAACATTCGTATATTTCGTTATAATTTCTTTAATTTGACGCTAATTGAGTTCCAACTTCGTTTTTTACTTTTTATATATAGCGATGTTTATCCACATTAGTTTATTTCGTTATGATTTCTTTAATTTGACGCTAATTGAGTTCCAAAGTCGTTTTTTAATTTTTATATGTAGCGATGTTTATCAACATTCGTATATTTCGTTATAATTTCTTTAATTTGACCCTAATTGAGTTCCAACTTCGTTTTTTACTTTTTATATGTAGCGATGTTTATCCACATTAGTTTATTTCGTTATGATTTCTTTAATTTGACGCTAATTGAGTTCCAACTTCGTTTTTTACCTTTTATATGTAGCGATGTTTATCCACATTCGTATATTTCGTTATAATTTGTTTAATTTGACGCTAATTGAGTTCCAACTTCGTTTTTTACCTTTTATATGTGTCGATGTTTATCCACATTCGTATATTTCGTTATAATTTCTTTAATTTGACGCTAATTGAGTTCCAACTTCGTTTTTTACTTTTTATATGTAGCGATGTTTATCCACATTCGTATATTACGTTATAATTTCTTTAATTTGACGCTAATTGAGTTCCAACTTCGTTTTTTACTTTTTATATGTAGCGATGTTTATCCACATTCGTATATTTCGTTATAATTTCTTTAATTTGACGCTAATTGAGTTCCAACATCGTTTTTTACTTTTTATATGTAGCGATGTTTATCCACATTAGTTTATTTCGTAATGATTTCTTTAATTTGACGCTAATTGTGTTCCAACTTCGTTTTTTACTTTTTATATGTAGCGATGTTTATCCACATTCGTATATTTCGTTATAATTTCTTTAATTTGACGCTAATTGAGTTCCAACTTCGTTTTTTACTTTTTATATATAGCGATGTTTATCCACATTAGTTTATTTCGTTATGATTTCTTTAATTTGACGCTAATTGTGTTCCAACTTCGTTTTTTACTTTTTATATGTAGCGATGTTTATCCACATTCGTATATTTCGTTATAATTTTTTAATTTGACGCTAATTGAGTTCCAACTTCGTTTTTTACTTTTTATATGTGTCGATGTTTATCCACATTAGTTTATTTCGTTATAATTTCTTTAATTTGACGCTAATTGAGTTCCAACTTCGTTTTTTACTTTTTATATATAGCGATGCTTATGCACATTCGTGTATTTAGTTATATTTTCTTTAATTTGACGCTAATTGAGTTCATACATCGTTTTTTACTTTTTATATGTAGCGATGTTTATCAACATTAGTTTATTTCGTTATAAGTTCTTTAATTTGACGCTAATTGATTTCCAACTTCGTTTTTTACTTTTTATATGTAGAGATGTTTATCAACATTCGTATATTTCGTTATAATTTCTTTAATTTGACGCTAATTGGTTCCAACTTCGTTTTTTACTTTTTATATGTAGCGATGTTTATCAACATTCGTATATTTCGTTATAATTTCTTTAATTTGACCCTAATTGAGTTCCAACTTCGTTTTTTACCTTTTATACGTAGCGATGTTTATCAACATTCGTATATTTCGTTATAATTTCTTTAATTTGACGCTAATTGAGTTCCAACTTCGTTTTTTACTTATTATAAGTAGCGATGTTTATCAACATTCGTATATTTCGTTATAATTTCTTTAATTTGACGCTAATTGAGTTCCAACTTCGTTTTTTACTTTTTATATGTAGCGATGTTTATCCAAATTCGTATATTTCGTTATAATTTCTTTAATTTGACGCTAATTGAGTTCCAACGTCGTTTTTTACTTCTTATATGTAGCGATGTTTATCAACATTCGTATATTTCGTTATAATTTCTTTAATTTGTCGCTAATTGCGTTCCAACTTCGTTTTTTACTTTTTATATGTAGCGATGTTTATCAACATTCGTATATTTCGTTATAATTTCTTTAATTTGACGCTAATTGAGTTCCAACTTCGTTTTTTACTTTTTATTTGTAGCGATGTTTATCAACATTCGTATATTTCGTTATAATTTTTTTAATTTGACTCTAATTGAGTTCCAACTTCGTTTCTTACTTTTTATATGTAGCGATGTTTATCAACAGTCGTATATTTCGTTATAATTTCTTTAATTTGACGCTAATTGTGTTCCAACTTCGTTTTTTACTTTTTATATGTAGCGATGTTTATCAACATTCGTATATTTCGTTATAATTTCTTTAATTTGACGCTAATTGAGTTCCAACTTCGTTTTTTACTTTTTATATATAGCGATGTTTATCCACATTAGTTTATTTCGTTATCATTTCTTTAATTTGACGCTAATTGAGTTCCAAAGTCGTTTTTTAATTTTTATATGTAGCGATGTTTATCAACATTCGTATATTTCGTTATAATTTCTTTAATTTGACCCTAATTGAGTTCCAACTTCGTTTTTTACTTTTTATATGTAGCGATGTTTATCCACATTAGTTTATTTCGTTATGATTTCTTTAATTTGACGCTAATTGAGTTCCAACTTCGTTTTTTACCTTTTATATGTAGCGATGTTTATCCACATTCGTATATTTCGTTATAATTTATTTAATTTGACGCTAATTTAGTTCCAACTTCGTTTTTTACTTTTTATATGTAGCGATGTTTATCCACATTCGTATATTTCGTTATAATTTCTTTAATTTGACGCTAATTTAGTTCCAACTTCGTTTTTTACTTTTTATATGTAGCGATGTTTATCAACATTCGTATATTTCGTTATAATTTCTTTAATTTGACGCTAATTGTGTTCCAACTTCGTTTTTTACTTTTTATATGTTGCGATGTTTAATCACATTCGTATATTTCGTTATACGTTCTTTAATTTGACGCTAATTGAGTGCAACTTCGTTATTTACTTTTTATATGTAGCGATGTTTATCAACATATGTATATTTCGTTATAATTTCTTTAATTTGACCCTAATTGAGTTCCAACTTCGTTTTTTACCTTTTATATGTAGCGATGTTTATCAACATTCGTATATTTCGTTATAATTTCTTTAATTTGACGCTAATTGAGTTCCAACTTCGTTTTTTACTTTTTGTATATAGCGATGTTTATCCACATTAGTTTATTTCGTTATGATTTCTTTAATTTGACGCTAATTGAGTTCCAAAGTCGTTTTTTAATTTTTATATGTAGCGATGTTTATCAACATTCGTATATTTCGTTATAATTTCTTTAATTTGACCCTAATTGAGTTCCAACTTCGTTTTTTACTTTTTATATGTAGCGATGTTTATCCACATTAATTTATTTCGTTATAATTTCTTTAATTTGACGCTAATTGAGTTCGAAAATCGTTTATTACTTTTTATATGTAGCGATGTTTATCAACATTAGTTTATTTCGTTATAATTTCTTTAATTTGACGCTAATTGAGTTCCAACTTCTTTTTTTACTTTTTATATGTAGTGATGTTTATCCACATTAGTTTATTTCGTTGTAATTTCTTTAATTTGAGGCTAATTGAGTTCCAACTTCGTTTTTTAATTTTTATATGTTGCGATGTTTAATCACATTCCTATATTTCGTTATTCGTTCTTTAATTTGACGCTAATTGTGTGCAACTCCTTTTTTTACTTTTTATATGTAGCGATGTTTATCAACATTAGTTTATTTCGTTATAATTTCTTTAATTTGACCCTAATTGAGTTCCAACTTCGTTTTTTACATTTTATATGTAGCGACGTTTATCCACATTCGTATATTTCGTTATAATTTCTTTAATTTGACGCTAATTGAGTTCCAACTTCGTTTTTTACTTTTTATATGTAGCGATGTTTATCAATATTAGTTTATTTCGTTATAATTTCTTTAATTTGACGCTAATTGATTTCCAACTTCGTTTTTTACTTTTTATATGTAGCGATGTTTATCAACATTCGTATATTTCGTTATAATTTCTGTAATTTGACGCTAATTGAGTTCCAACTTCGTTTTTTACTTTTTATATATAGCGATGTTTATCCACATTAGTTTATTTCGTTATGATTTCTTTAATTTGACGCTAATTGATTTCCAACTTCGTTTTTTACTTTTTATACGTAGCGATGTTTATCAACATTCGTATATTTCGTTATAATTTCTTTAATTTGACGCTAATTTAGTTTCAACTTCGTTTTTTACTTTTTATACGTAGCGATGTTTATCCACATTCGTATATTTCGTTATAATTTCTTTAATTTGACGCTAATTGAGTTCCAACTTCGTTTTTTACTTTTTATATGTAGCGATGTTTATCAATTTTAGTTTAGTTCCTTATAATTTCTTTAATTTGACCCTAATTGAATTCCAACTTGGTTTTTTTCTTTTTATATGTAGCGATGTTTATCAACATTCGTATATTTCGTTATAATTTCTTTAATTTGACGCTAATTGAGTTCCAACTTCGTTTTTTACTTTTTATATGTAGCGATGTTTATCCACATTAGTTTATTTCGTTATGATTTCTATAATTTGACGCTAATCGATTTCCAACTTCGTTTTTTACTTATTATATGTAGCGATGTTTATCAACATTCGTATATTTCGTTATAATTTCTTTAATTTGACGCTAATTGAGTTCCAAATTCGTTTTTACTTTTTATATGTAGCGATGCTTATCAACATTCGTATATTTCGTTATAATTTCTTTAATTTGACGCTAATTGAGTTCCAACTTCGTTTTTTACTTTTTATATGAAGAGATGTTTATCAACATTCGTATATTTCGTTATAATTTCTTTAATTTGACGCTATTTGAGTTCCAACGTCGTTTTTTACTTTTTATATGTAGCGATGTTTATCAACATTCGTATATTTCGTTATAATTTCTTTAATTTGACGCTAATTGATTTCCAACTTTTTTTTTACTTTTTATATGTAGCGATGTTTATCAACATTAGTTTATTTCGTTATAATTTCTTTAATTTGACGCTAATTGAGTTCCAACTTCTTTTTTTACTTTTTATATGAAGCGATGTTTATCCACATTAGTTTATTTCGTTATAATTTCTTTAATTTGAGGCTAATTGAGTTCCAACTTCGTTTTTTACTTTTTATATGTAGCGATGTTTATCAACATTAGTTTATTTCGTTATAATTTCTTTAATTTGACGGTAATTGAGTTCCAACTTCGTTTTTTACTTTTTATATGTAGCGATGTTTATCCACATTCGTATATTTCGTAATAATTTCTTTAATTTGACGCTAATTGAATTCCAACTTCTTTTTTTACTTTTTATATATAGCGATGTTTATTTCGTTATAATTCCTTTAATTTGACGCTAATTGAGTTCCAACTTCGTTTTTTACTTTTATATGTAGCGATGTTTATCAACATTAGTTTATTTCGTTATAATTTCTTTAATTTGACGACAATTGAGTTCCAACTTCGTTTTTTACTTTTTATATATATAGATGTTTATCAACATTCGTATATTTCGTTATAATTTCTTTAATTTGACGCTAATTGTGTTCCAACTTCGTTTTTTACTTTTATATGTAGCGATGTTTATCAACATTCGTATATTTCGTTATAATTTCTTTAATTTGACGCTAATTGAGTTCCAACTTCGTTTTTTACTTTTTATATGTAGCGATGTTTACCGACATTAATTAATTTCGTTATAATTTCTTTAATTTGACGCTAATTGAGTTCATACATCGTTTTTTACTTTTTATATGTAGCGATGTTTATCAACATTAGTTTATTTCGTTATAATTTCTTTAATTTGACGGTAATTGAGTTCCAACATCGTTTTTTACATTTTATATGTAGCGATGTTTGTCAACATTCGTATATTTCGTTATAATTTCTTTAATTTGACGCTAATTGAGTTCCATCTTCGTTTTTTACTTTTTATATGTAGCGATGTTTATCAACATTCGTATATTTCGTTATAATTTCTTTAATTTGACGCTAATTGAGTTCCAACTTCGTTTTTTACTTTTTATATGTAGCGATGTTTATCAACATTCGTATATTTCGTTATAATTTCTTTAATTTGACGCTAATTGAGTTCCAACTTCGTTTTTTACTTTTTATATATAGCGATGTTTATCCACATTAGTTTATTTCGTTATGATTTCTTTAATTTGACGCTAATTGAGTTCCAAAGTCGTTTTTTAATTTTTATATGTAGCGATGTTTATCAACATTCGTATATTTCGTTATAATTTCTTTAATTGGCCCTAATTGAGTTCCAACTTCGTTTTTTACTTTTTATATGTAGCGATGTTTATCCACATTAGTTTATTTCGTTATGATTTCTTTAATTTGACGCTAATTGAGTTCCAACTTCGTTTTTTACCTTTTATATGTAGCGATGTTTATCAACATTCCTATATTTCGTTATAATTTCTTTAATTTGACGCTAATTGAGTTCCAACTTCGTTTTTTACTTTTTATATGTAGCGATGTTTATCCACATTCGTATATTTCGTTAAAATTTCTTTAATTTGACGCTAATTGAGTTTCAACTTCGTTTTTTACTTTTTATATGTAGCGATGTTTTTCCACATTCGTACATTTCGTTATAATTTCTTTAATTTGACGCTAATTGAGTTCCAACTTCGTTTTTTACTTTTTATATGTAGCGATGTTTATCAATATTAATTTATTTCGTTATGATTTCTTTACTTTGACGCTAATTGAGTTCCAAATTCGTTTTTACTTTTTATATGTGGCGATGTTTATCAATATTAGTTTATTTCGTTATGATTTCTTTAATTTGACGGTGTTTGAGTTCCAACTGCGTGTTTTACTTTTTATATGTAGCGATGTTTATCCACATTCGTATATTTCGTTATAATTTCTTTAATTTGAGGCTAATTGAGTTCCAACTTCGTTTTTTACTTTTTATATGTAGCGATATTTATCCACATTCGTATATTACGTTATAATTACTTTAATTTGACGCTAATTGAGTTCCAACTTCGTTTTTTACTTTTTATATGTAGCGATGTTTATCCACATTCGTATATTTCGTTATAATTTCTTTAATTTGACGCTAATTGAGTTCCAACATCGTTTTTTACTTTTTATATGTAGCGATGTTTATCCACATTAGTTTATTTCGTAATGATTTCTTTAATTTGATGCTAATTGTGTTCCAACTTCGTTTTTTACATTTTATATGTAGCGATGTTTATCCACATAAGTATATTTCGTTATAATTTCTTTAATTTGACGCTAATTGAGTTCCAACTTCGTTTTTTACTTTTTATATATAGCGATGTTTATCCACATTAGTTTATTTCGTTATGATTTCTTTAATTTGACGCTAATTGAGTTCCAACTTCGTTTTTTACCTTTTATATGTGTCGATGTTTATCCACATTCGTATATTTCGTTATAATTTCTTTAATTTGACGCTAATTGAGTTCCAACTTCGTTTTTTACTTTTTATATGTTGCGATGTTTAATCACATTCGTATATTTCGTTATACGTTCTTTAATTTGACGCTAATTGAGTGCAACTTCGTTATTTACTTTTTATATGTAGCGATGTTTATCAACATATGTATATTTCGTTATAATTTCTTTAATTTGACCCTAATTGAGTTCCAACTTCGTTTTTTACCTTTTATATGTAGCGATGTTTATCCACATTCGTATATTTCGTTATAATTTCTTTAATTTGACGCTAATTTAGTTCCAACTTCGTTTTTTACTTTTTATATGTAGCGATGTTTATCAACATTCGTATATTTCGTTATAATTTCTTTAATTTGACGCTAATTGTGTTCCAACTTCGTTTTTTACTTTTTATATGTAGCGATGTTTATCCACATTCGTGTATTTCGTTATATTTTCTTTAATTTGACGCTAATTGAGTTCCTACTTCGTTTTTTACTTTTTATATGTAGCGATGTTTATCAATATTAGTTTATTTCGTAGTAAGTTCTTTAATTTGACGCTAATTGATTTCCAACTTCGTTTTTTACTTTTTATATGTAGAGATGTTTATCAACATTCGTATATTTCGTTATAATTTCTTTAATTTGACGCTAATTGGTTCCAACTTCGTTTTTTACTTTTTATATGTAGTGATGTTTATCAACATTCGTATATTTCGTTATAATTTCTTTAATTTGACCCTAATTGAGTTCCAACTTCGTTTTTTACTTATTATAAGTATCGATGTTTATCAACATTCGTATATTTCGTTATAATTTCTTTAATTTGACGCTAATTGAGTTCCAACTTCGTTTTTTACTTTTTATATGTAGCGATGTTTATCCAAATTCGTATATTTCGTTATAATTTCTTTAATTTGACGCTAATTGAGTTCCAACTTCGTTTTTTACTTCTTATATGTAGCGATGTTTATCAACATTCGTATATTTCGTTATAATTTCTTTAATTTGTCGCTAATTGCGTTCCAACTTCGTTTTTTACTTTTTATATGTAGCGATGTTTATCAACATTCGTATATTTCGTTATAATTTCTTTAATTTGACGCTAATTGAGTTCCAACTTCGTTTTTTACTTTTTATATGTAGCGATGTTTATCAACATTCGTATATTTCGTTATAATTTCTTTAATTTGACTCTAATTGAGTTCCAACTTCGTTTTTTACTTTTTATATGTAGCGATGTTTATCAACATTCGTATATTTCGTTATAATTTCTTTAATTTGACGCTAATTGTGTTCCAACTTCGTTTTTTACTTTTTATATGTAGCGATGTTTATCAACATTCGTATATTTCGTTATAATTTCTTTAATTTGACGCTAATTGAGTTCCAACTTCGTTTTTTACCTTTTATATGTAGCGATGTTTATCAACATTCCTATATTTCGTTATAATTTCTTTAATTTGACGCTAATTGAGTTCCAACTTCGTTTTTTACTTTTTATATGTAGCGATGTTTATCCACATTCGTATATTTCGTTATAATTTCTTTAATTTGACGCTTATTGAGTTCCAACTTCGTTTTTTACTTTTTATATGTAGCGATGTTTTTCCACATTCGTACATTTCGTTATAATTTCTTTAATTTGACGCTAATTGAGTTCCAACTTCGTTTTTTACTTTTTATATGTAGCGATGTTTATCAATATTAATTTATGTCGTTATAATTTCTTTACTTTGACTCTAATTGAGTTCCAACTTCGTTTTTTACTTTTTATATGTAGCGATGTTTATCAATATTAGTTTATTCCGTTATGATTTCTTTAATTTGACGGTGTTTGAGTTCCAACTGCGTGTTTTACTTTTTATATGTAGCGATGTTTATCCACATTCGTATATTTCGTTATAATTTCTTTAATTTGAGGCTAATTGAGTTCCAACTTCGTTTTTAACTTTTTATATGTAGCGATGTTTATCAACATTCGTATATTTCGTTATTCGTTCTTTAATTTGACGCTAATTGAGTTCCAACTTCGTTTTTTACTTTTTATATGTAGCGATGTTTATCAACATTCGTATATTTCGTTATAATTTCTTTAATTTGACGCTAATTGAGTTCCAACTTCGTTTTTTACTTTTTATATGTAGCGATGTTTATCCACATTAGTTTATTTCGTTATGATTTCTTTAATTTGACGCTAATTGAGTTCCAACTTCGTTTTTTAGTTTTTATACGTAGCGATGTTTATCAACATTCGTATATTTCGTGATAATTTCTTTAATTTGACGCTAATTGAGTTTCAACTTCGTTTTTTACCTTTTATATGTAGCGATGTATATCCAAATTCGTATATTTCGTTATAATTTCTTTAATTTGACGCTAATTGAGTTCCAACTTCGTTTTTTACTTTTTATATGTAGCGATGTTTATCAACATTCGTATATTTCGTTATAATTTCTTTAATTTGACGCTAATTGAGTTCCAACTTCGTTTTTTACTTTTTATATGTAGCGATGTTTATCAACATTCGTATATTTCGTTATAATTTCTTTAATTTGACTCTAATTGAGTTCCAACTTCGTTTTTTACTTTTTATATGTAGCGATGTTTATCCACATTAATTTATTTCGTTGTAATTTCTTTAATTTGAGGCTAATTGAGTTCCAACTTCGTTTTTTAATTTTTATATGTTGCGATGTTTAATCACATTCGTATATTTCGTTATTCGTTCTTTAATTTGACGCTAATTGAGTGCAACTTCGTTTTTTACTTTTTATATGTAGCGATGTTTATCAACATTAGTTTATTTCGTTATAATTTCTTTAATTTGACCCTAATTGAGTTCCAGCTTCGTTTTTTACCTTTTATATGTAGCGATGTTTGTCCACATTCGTATATTTCGTTATGATTTCTTTAATTTGACGCTAATTGAGTTCCAACTTCGTTTTTTACTTTTTATATGTAGCGATGTTTATCAACATTCGTATATTTCGTTATAATTTCTTTAATTTGACGCTAATTGAGTTCCAACTTCGTTTTTTACTTTTTATATGTGTCGATGTTTATCCACATTAGTTTATTTCGTTATAATTTCTTTAATTTGACGCTAATTGAGTTCCAACTTCGTTTTTTACTTTTTATATATAGCGATGTTTATCCACATTCGTGTATTTCGTTATTTTTTCTTTAATTTGACGCTAATTGATTTCCAACTTCGTTTTTTACTTTTTATATGTAGCGATGTTTATCAACATTCGTATATTTCGTTATAATTTCTTTAATTTGACCCTAATTGAGTTCCAACTTCGTTTTTTACTTTTTATATGTAGCGATGTTTATCAACATTCGTATATTTCGTTATAATTTCTTTAATTTGACGCTAATTGGTTCCAACTTCGTTTTTTACTTTTTATATGTAGCGATGTTTATCAATATTTGTTTATTTCGTTACGATTCTTTAATTTGACGCTAATTGAGTTCCAACTTCGTTTTTTACTTTTTATATGTAGCGATGTTTATCAATATTAGTTTATTTCGTTATGATTTCTTTAATTTGACGCTAATTGAGTTCCAACATCGTTTTTTACTTTTTATATGTAGCGATGTTTATCCACATTCGTATATTTCGTTATAATTTCTTTAATTTGACGCTAATTGAGTTCCAACTTCGTTTTTTACTTTTTATATGTAGCGATGTTTATCCACATTCGTATATTTCGTTATAATTTCTTTAATTTGACGCTAATTGAGTTCCAACTTCGTTTTTTACTTTTTATATGTAGCGGTGTTTATCCACATTCGTATATTTCGTTATAATTTCTTTAATTTGACTCTAATTGAGTTCCAACTTCGTTTTTTACTTTTTATATGTAGCGATGTTTATCCACATTAATTTATTCCGTTATAATTTCTTTAATTTGACGCTAATTGAGTTCCAACATCGTTTTTTACTTTTTATATGTAGCGATGTTTATCAACATTAGTTTATTTCGTTGTAATTTCTTTAATTTGAGGCTAATTGAGTTCCAACTTCGTTTTTAACTTTTTATATGTAGCGATGTTTATCAACATTCGTATATTTCGTTATTCGTTCTTTAATTTGACGCTAATTGAGTTCCAACTTCGTTTTTTACTTTTTATATGTAGCGATGTTTATCAACATTCGTATATTTCGTTATAATTTCTGTAATTTGACGCTAATTGAGTTCCAACTTCGTTTTTTACTTTTTATATATAGCGATGTTTATCCACATTAGTTTATTTCGTTATGATTTCTTTAATTTGACGCTAATTGAGTTCCAACTTCGTTTTTTACTTTTTATACGTAGCGATGTTTATCAACATTCGTATATTTCGTGATAATTTCTTTAATTTGACGCTAATTGAGTTTCAACTTCGTTTTTTACCTTTTATATGTAGCGATGTATATCCAAATTCGTATATTTCGTTATAATTTCTTTAATTTGACGCTAATTGAGTTCCAACTTCGTTTTTTACTTTTTATATGTAGCGATGTTTATCAACATTAGTATATTTCGTTATAATTTCTTTAATTTGACGCTAATTGAGTTCCAACTTCGTTTTTTACTTTTTATATGTAGCGATGTTTATCAACATTCGTATATTTCGTTATAATTTCTTTAATTTGACTCTAATTGAGTTCCAACTTCGTTTTGTACTTTTTATATGTAGCGATGTTTATCCACATTAATTTATTTCGTTGTAATTTCTTTAATTTGAGGCTAATTGAGTTCCAACTTCGTTTTTTAATTTTTATATGTTGCGATGTTTAATCACATTCGTATATTTCGTTATTCGTTCTTTAATTTGACGCTAATTGAGTGCAACTTCGTTTTTTACTTTTTATATGTAGCGATGTTTATCAACATTAGTTTATTTCGTTATAATTTCTTTAATTTGACCCTAATTGAGTTCCAGCTTCGTTTTTTACCTTTTATATGTAGCGATGTTTGTCCACATTCGTATATTTCGTTATAATTTCTTTAATTTGACGCTAATTGAGTTCCAACTTCGTTTTTTACATTTTATATGTAGCGATGTTTATCAACATTCGTATATTTCGTTATAATTTCTTTAATTTGACGCTAATTGAGTTCCAACTTCGTTTTTTACTTTTTATATGTAGCGATGTTTATCAACATTAGTTTATTTCGTTATAATTTCTTTAATTTGACCCTAATTGAGTTCCAGCTTCGTTTTTTACCTTTTATATGTAGCGATGTTTGTCCACATTCGTATATTTCGTTATGATTTCTTTAATTTGACGCTAATTGAGTTCCAACTTCGTTTTTTACTTTTTATATGTAGCGATGTTTATCCACATTCGTATATTTCGTTATAATTTCTTTAATTTGACGCTAATTGAGTTCCAATTTCGTTTTTTACTTTTTATATGTAGCGATGTTTATCCACATTCGTATATTTCGTTATAATTTCTTTAATTTGACGCTAATTGAGTTCCAACTTCGTTTTTTACTTTTTATATGTAGCGATGTTTATCAACATTCGTATATTTCGTTATAATTTCTTTAATTTGACTCTAATTGAGTTCCAACTTCGTTTTTTACTTTTTATATGTAGCGATGTTTATCCACATTAATTTATTCCGTTATAATTTCTTTAATTTGACGCTAATTGAGTTCCAACATCGTTTTTTACTTTTTATATGTAGCGATGTTTATCAACATTAGTTTATTTCGTTGTAATTTCTTTAATTTGAGGCTAATTGAGTTCCAACTTCGTTTTTAACTTTTTATATGTAGCGATGTTTATCAACATTCGTATATTTCGTTATAATTTCTGTAATTTGACGCTAATTGAGTTCCAACTTCGTTTTTTACTTTTTATATATAGCGATGTTTATCCACATTAGTTTATTTCGTTATGATTTCTTTAATTTGACGCTAATTGAGTTCCAACTTCGTTTTTTACTTTTTATACGTAGCGATGTTTATCAACATTCGTATATTTCGTGATAATTTCTTTAATTTGACGCTAATTGAGTTTCAACTTCGTTTTTTACCTTTTATATGTAGCGATGTATATCCAAATTCGTATATTTCGTTATAATTTCTTTAATTTGACGCTAATTGAGTTCCAACTTCGTTTTTTACTTTTTATATGTAGCGATGTTTATCAACATTAGTATATTTCGTTATAATTTCTTTAATTTGACGCTAATTGAGTTCCAACTTCGTTTTTTACTTTTTATATGTAGCGATGTTTATCAACATTCGTATATTTCGTTATAATTTCTTTAATTTGACTCTAATTGAGTTCCAACTTCGTTTTTTACTTTTTATATGTAGCGATGTTTATCCACATTAATTTATTTCGTTGTAATTTCTTTAATTTGAGGCTAATTGAGTTCCAACTTCGTTTTTTAATTTTTATATGTTGCGATGTTTAATCACATTCGTATATTTCGTTATTCGTTCTTTAATTTGACGCTAATTGAGTGCAACTTCGTTTTTTACTTTTTATATGTAGCGATGTTTATCAACATTAGTTTATTTCGTTATAATTTCTTTAATTTGACCCTAATTGAGTTCCAGCTTCGTTTTTTACCTTTTATATGTAGCGATGTTTGTCCACATTCGTATATTTCGTTATAATTTCTTTAATTTGACGCTAATTGAGTTCCAACTTCGTTTTTTACATTTTATATGTAGCGATGTTTATCAACATTCGTATATTTCGTTATAATTTCTTTAATTTGACGCTAATTGAGTTCCAACTTCGTTTTTTACTTTTTATATGTAGCGATGTTTATCAACATTAGTTTATTTCGTTATAATTTCTTTAATTTGACCCTAATTGAGTTCCAGCTTCGTTTTTTACCTTTTATATGTAGCGATGTTTGTCCACATTCGTATATTTCGTTATGATTTCTTTAATTTGACGCTAATTGAGTTCCAACTTCGTTTTTTACTTTTTATATGTAGCGATGTTTATCAACATTCGTATATTTCGTTATAATTTCTTTAATTTGACGCTAATTGAGTTCCAACTTCGTTTTTTACTTTTTATATGTGTCGATGTTTATCCACATTAGTTTATTTCGTTATAATTTCTTTAATTTGACGCTAATTGAGTTCCAACTTCGTTTTTTACTTTTTATATATAGCGATGTTTATCCACATTCGTGTATTTCGTTATATTTTCTTTAATTTGACGCTAATTGATTTCCAACTTCGTTTTTTACTTTTTATATGTAGCGATGTTTATCAACATTCGTATATTTCGTTATAATTTCTTTAATTTGACCCTAATTGAGTTCCAACTTCGTTTTTTACTTTTTATATGTAGCGATGTTTATCAACATTCGTATATTTCGTTATAATTTCTTTAATTTGACGCTAATTGGTTCCAACTTCGTTTTTTACTTTTTATATGTAGCGATGTTTATCAATATTTGTTTATTTCGTTACGATTCTTTAATTTGACGCTAATTGAGTTCCAACTTCGTTTTTTACTTTTTATATGTAGCGATGTTTATCAATATTAGTTTATTTCGTTATGATTTCTTTAATTTGACGCTAATTGAGTTCCAACATCGTTTTTTACTTTTTATATGTAGCGATGTTTATCCACATTCGTATATTTCGTTATAATTTCTTTAATTTGACGCTAATTGAGTTCCAACTTCGTTTTTTACTTTTTATATGTAGCGATGTTTATCCACATTCGTATATTTCGTTATAATTTCTTTAATTTGACGCTAATTGAGTTCCAACTTCGTTTTTTACTTTTTATATGTAGCGGTGTTTATCCACATTCGTATATTTCGTTATAATTTCTTTAATTTGACGCTAATTGAGTTCCAACTTCGTTTTTTACTTTTTATATGTAGCGATGTTTATCCACATTCGTATATTTCGTTATAATTTCTTTAATTTGTCGCTAATTGAGTTCCAACTTCGTTTTTTACTTTTTATATGTAGCGATGTTTATCCACATTCGTATATTTCGTTATAATTTCTTTAATATGACGCTAATTGAGTTCCAACTTCGTTTTTTACTTTTTATATGTAGCGATGTTTATCAACATTCGTATATTTCGTTATAATTTCTTTAATTTGACTCTAATTGAGTTCCAACTTCGTTTTTTACTTTTTATATGTAGCGATGTTTATCCACATTAATTTATTCCGTTATAATTTCTTTAATTTGACGCTAATTGAGTTCCAACATCGTTTTTTACTTTTTATATGTAGCGATGTTTATCAACATTAGTTTATTTCGTTGTAATTTCTTTAATTTGAGGCTAATTGAGTTCCAACTTCGTTTTTAACTTTTTATATGTAGCGATGTTTATCAACATTCGTATATTTCGTTATTCGTTCTTTAATTTGACGCTAATTGAGTTCCAACTTCGTTTTTTACTTTTTATATGTAGCGATGTTTATCAACATTCGTATATTTCGTTATAATTTCTGTAATTTGACGCTAATTGAGTTCCAACTTCGTTTTTTACTTTTTATATATAGCGATGTTTATCCACATTAGTTTATTTCATTATGATTTCTTTAATTTGACGCTAATTGAGTTCCAACTTCGTTTTTTACTTTTTATACGTAGCGATGTTTATCAACATTCGTATATTTCGTGATAATTTCTTTAATTTGACGCTAATTGAGTTTCAACTTCGTTTTTTACCTTTTATATGTAGCGATGTATATCCAAATTCGTATATTTCGTTATAATTTCTTTAATTTGACGCTAATTGAGTTCCAACTTCGTTTTTTACTTTTTATATGTAGCGATGTTTATCAACATTCGTATATTTCGTTATAATTTCCTTAATTTGACGCTAATTGAGTTCCAACTTCGTTTTTTACTTTTTATATGTAGCGATGTTTATCAACATTCGTATATTTCGTTATAATTTCTTTAATTTGACTCTAATTGAGTTCCATCTTCGTTTTTTACTTTTTATATGTAGCGATGTTTATCCACATTAATTTATTTCGTTGTAATTTCTTTAATTTGAGGCTAATTGAGTTCCAACTTCGTTTTTTAATTTTTATATGTTGCGATGTTTAATCACATTCGTATATTTCGTTATTCGTTCTTTAATTTGACGCTAATTGAGTGCAACTTCGTTTTTTACTTTTTATATGTAGCGATGTTTATCAACATTAGTTTATTTCGTTATAATTTCTTTAATTTGACCCTAATTGAGTTCCAGCTTCGTTTTTTACCTTTTATATGTAGCGATGTTTGTCCACATTCGTATATTTCGTTATAATTTCTTTAATTTGACGCTAATTGAGTTCCAACTTCGTTTTTTACATTTTATATGTAGCGATGTTTATCAACATTCGTATATTTCGTTATAATTTCTTTAATTTGACGCTAATTGAGTTCCAACTTCGTTTTTTACTTTTTATATGTAGCGATGTTTATCAACATTAGTTTATTTCGTTATGATTTCTTTAATTTGACGCTAATTGAATTCCAACTTTGTTTTTTACTTATTATAAGTAGCGATGGTTAACCACATTCGTATATTTCGTTATAATTTTTTTAATTTGAGGCTAATTGAGTTCCAACTTCGTTTTTTACTTATTATAAGTAACGATGTTTATCCACTTTCGTATATTTCGTCATAATTTCTTTAATTTGGCGCTAATTGAGTTACAACTTTGTTTTTTACTTATTATAAGTAGCGATGTTTATCCACATTCGTATATTTCGTTATAATTTCTTTAATTTGACGCTAATTGAGATACAACTTTGTTTTTTACTTATTATAAGTTGCGATGTTTATCCACATTCGTATATTTCGTTATTAGTTCTTTAATTTGACGCTAATTGAGTTTCAACTTTGTTTTTTACTTATTTTAAGTAGCGATGTTTGTCCACATTCGTATATTTCGTTATAAGTTCTTTAATTTGACGCTAATTGAGTTTCAACTTTGTTTTTTACTTATTATATGTAGCGATATTTATCCACATTCGTATATTTCATTATAATTTCTTTAATTTGGCGCTAATTGAGTTCCAACTTCGTTTTTTACTTATTATAAGTACCGATGTTTATCAACATTCGTATATTTCGTTGTAATTTCTTTAATTTGACGCTAATTGAGTTCCAACTTCGTTTTTTACTTATTATAAGTAGCGATGTTTATCCACATTCGTATATTTCGTTATAATTTCTTTAATTTGAGGCTAATTCTTTTTCAACTTTATTTTTTACTTATTATAAGTAGCGATGTTTATCCACATTCGTATACTTCGTTATAATTTCTTTAATTTCACGCTAATTGAGTTCCAACTTCGTTTTTTACTTATTATAAGTAGCGATGTTTATCCACGTTCGTATATTTCGTTATAATTTCTTTAATTTCACGCTGAGTTCCAACTTCGTTTTTTACTTTTTATATGTAGCGATGTTTATCAACATAAGTTTATTTCGTTATAATTTTTTTTTTGGAAATTTTTTCAAAAATTTTTTTTCAAAATTTCTTTCGAAAATTTATTTTCAAAATTTTTTTTTAAAAATTTTTTCGAAATTTTTTTTGCAAAATTTTTTTCGAAAATTTTCTTTCAAAATGTTTTTCGAAAGTTTTTTTCAAAATTTTTTTCGAGATTTTTTTTCAAAATTTTTGTCGAAAAAGTTCTTTTGAAAAATTTTTTTTTGAAAATTTTTTTAAAAATTATTTTTCGAATTTTTTTAGAATATTTTTTTCGAAATTTTTTTCGAAAATTTTTTTTTTAAATTTTTTCGAAATTTTTTTTGGAAATTTTTTTCGAAATTTTTTTTCAAAATTTTTTTCGAAATTTTTTTTCAAATTTTTTTTTCAAAATTTCTTTCGAAAATTTTTTTCAAAATTTTTTTCGAAAATTTTTTTTCGAATTGTTTTTCGAATTTTTTTTAGAATATTTTTTTCAAATTTTTTTCGAAATTTTTTTCGAAAAATTTTTTTCCAAAATTTCTTCGAAAATTTTTTTGAAAATTTTTTCTAAATTTTTTACGAAATTTTTTTTCAAATTTTTTTTTCCAAAATTTTTTCAAAATTTTTTTCGAAAATTGTTTTCGAATGTCTTTCGAAAATTTCTTCCAAAATTTTTTCGAAAATTTTTTTGAAAATTTTTTCGTAATTTTTTTTTCAGAATTTTTTTCGAAAATTTTTTTTTGAAATTTTTTTATCGAAATTTTTTTTTGAAATTTTTTTCCAAAATTTTTTCGAATATTTTTTTCGAAATTTTTCTTAAAATTTTTTTCGAAAATTTTTTTTCGAAATTTTTTTTCAAAATTTTTTTCGAAAATTTTGTTCAAAATTTTTTTCAAAATTTTTTTCGAAAATTTTTTTCAAAACTTTTTACGAAAAAGTTTTTCGAAATTTTTTTCGAAATTTTTTTTCAAAATTTTTTTCGAAAATTTTTTTTCGAAATTTTTTTCGAATTTCTTTTTCTAAATTTTTTTTCAAAATTTTTTTCGAAATTTTTTTTCAAAATTTTTTTCGAAATTTTTTTTTCGAATTTTTTTTAGAATATTTTTTTCAAATTTTTTTCGAAATTTTTTTCGAAATTTTTTTTCGAAAAATTTTTTTCCAAAATTTCTTCGAAAATTTTTTTGAAAATTTTTTCTAAATTTTTTACGAATTTTTTTTTCAAACTTTTTTTTCCAAAATTTTTATAAATTTTTTTTCGAAATTTTTTCGAAAATTATTTTCGAATTTCTTTCGAAAATTTTTTCCAAAATTTTTTTCGAAATTGTTTTAAAAAATTTTTTTCTAAATTTTTTTAGAAAATTTTTTTTCGAAATTTATTTTGAAAATTTTTTTCAAAATTTTTTTTGAAAATTTTTTTCGAAATCTATTTTCAAAATTTTTTTCGATAATTTTTTTTCGAAATTTTTTTGAAAATTTTTTTCGAAAAAATTTTTTGCAAAATTTTCTCTAAAATTTTTTTCGAAATTTTTTTTCGAAATTCCTTTCGAAAATTTTTTTTCGAAATTTTTTTCGAAACTTTTTTTAAAAATTTTTTTCGAAATTTTTTTTCAAAATTTTTTTTGAAATTTTCTTTCGAAATTTTTTTCGAAAATTTTTTTTGAAATTTTTTTCGAAAATTTTTTTCGAAAATTTTTTTAAAAATTTTTTTCGAAAATTTTTTTTCCAAAATTTTTTCGAAGATTATTTTGAAAATTTTTTTCGAAAAATTTTTTTCCCAAATTTTTCTGAAAATTTTTTTCGAAATTTTTTTCGAAAATATTATTTGAGAAATTTTTTTCCCAAATTTTTTCGAAAATTTTTCTTAAATTTTTTTAAAAATTTTTTTTCGAAATTTTTTTCGAAAATATTTTTCAAAATTTTTTTCGAAAATTTTTTTCCAAAATTTTTTCGAAAATTTTTTTGAAAATTTTTTTCGAAATTTTTTTTCAAAATTTTTTTCGATAATTTTTTTTCGAAATTTTTTTCGAAAATTTTTTTGAAAATTTTTTTCGAAATTTTTTTTCAATATTTTTTTGAAAATTTTTTTTCGAAATTTGTTTTCAATATTTTGTTCGAAAATTTTTTTTCGAAATTTTTTTCGAAAATTTTTTTCATAATTTTTTTCGAAAAATCTTTTTCCAAACTTTTTTCGAAAATTTTTTTGAAAATTTTTTTTGAAATTTTTTTTCAAATTTTTTTTCGAAAATTTTTTTCATAATTTTTTTTCAAATTTTTTTTCGAAAATTTTTTTCATAATTTTTTTCGAAATTTTTTTTTCGAAATTTTTTTCGAAAATCTTTTTTCGAAATTTTTTTCGAAAATTTTTTTCAAAGCTTATTTTCCAATTTTTTTTCCAAAATTTTTTTCGAAAGATTTTTTTCGAAAATTTTTTTCAAATTTTTTTTCTTTTTTTCGAAAATTTTTTATCGAAATTTTTTTCAAAAATTTCTTTCAAATTTTTTTTCGAAATTTTTTTCGAAAATTTTTTATCGAAATTTTTTTCAAAAATTTTTTTCAAAATTTTTTTCGAAATTTGTTTTTGTTTTTTCGAAAATTTTTTTTTGAAATTTTTTTTAAAAATTTTTTTCGAAATCTTTTATCAAATTTTTTTTTGAAAATTTTTTTCTAAACTTTTTTCGAAAATTTTTTTCAGTTTTTTTCGAAATTTTTTTTTTAAATTTTTTTCGAAATTTTTTTTCAAAATTTTTTTCGAAATTTTTTTTTCGAAATTATTTTCTTGGAAATTTTTTTTCAAAATTTTTTTCCAAAATTTTTTCGAAAATTTTTTTGAAAATTGTTTTCGAAAATTTTTTTAAAAATTTTTTTCGAAATTTTTTTTCAAAATTTTTTTCCAATATGTTTTCGAAAATTTTTTTCAAAATTTTTTCAAAAAATTTTTTTTTGAAAATTTTTTTCGAAAAATTTTTTTGCAAAATTTTTTCTAAAATTTTTTCGAAAATTTTTTTTCAAAATTTTTTCGAAATTTTTTTTTCGAAAATTTTTTTAAAATTTTTTTTCGAAAAATTTTTTTGCAAAATTTTTTCTAAAATTTTTTTGAAAATTTTTTTCGAAATTTTTTTTCAAAATTTTTTTCGAAAATTTTTTTTCGAAATTTTTTTGGAAAATATTTTTTTAAAAATTTTTTTCCAAAATTTTTTCGAAAATTTTTTTGAAAATTTTTTTCGAAAATTTTTTTCAAAATTTTTTTCGAAAATTTATTTTTGAAATTTTTTTCGAAAATTTTTTTGAAAATTTTTTTCGAAAAATTTTTTTGAAAATTTTTCTCGAAAATTTTTTTGAAAATTTTTTTCGAAATTTTTTTTCAAAATTTTTTTCGAAAATTTTTTTTCGAAATTTTTTTCGAAAATTTTTTTTCGAAATTTTTTTCGAAAATTTTTTTTCGAAATTGTTTTCGAAAATTTTTTTCAAAATTTTTTTTCCAAATTTTTTTTCATAATTTTTTTCGAAAATTTTTTTTCGAAAATTTTTTAAAAAATTTTTTTCGAAAATTTTTTTTCGAAATTTTTTTCGAAAATTTTTTTCGAAAAATTTTTTTGCAAATTTTTTTCTAAATTTTTTTTCGAAAATTTTATTAAAAATTTTTTTCGAAATTTTTTTCGAAAAATTTTTTTAAAAATTTTTTTCAAAATTTTTTTCGAAATTTTTTTCAAAAATCTTTTTCGAATTTTTTTTTCAAATTTTTTTTCGATTTTTTTTTTCTATTTTCGAAAAATTTTTTTCCAAAATTTTTTCGAATTTTTTTTTTCGAAATTTTTTTTCAAAAATTTTTTTAAAAATTTTTTTCGAAATTTTTTTTCAAACTTTTTTTCGAAAATTGTTATTTTTTTCAAAATTTTTTCGAAAATTTTTTTTCGAAAATTTTTTTTCGATATTTTTTTCGAAAATTATTTTTCGAAATTTTTTTCGAAAATTATTTTTCGAAACTTTTTTCGAAAATATTTTTTGAGAAATTTTTTTCCCAAATTTTTTCGAAAATTTTTCTGAAAATTTTTTCCGAAATTTTTTTTCAAAATTTTTTGCAAAATTTTTTTCGAAATTTTTTTTCAAAATTTTTTTCGAAAATTTTTTTTCGAAATTTTTTTCGAAAATATTTTTTGAGAAATTTTTTTCCAAAATTTTTTCGAAAATTTTTTTGAAAATTTTTTTCGAAAATTTTTTTTCGAAATTTTTTTTCAAAATTTTTTTCGAAAATTTTTTTTCGAAATTCTTTTCGAAATTTTTTTCCAAAATATTTTCGAAAATTTATTTCAAAATTTTTTCGAAAATTTTTTTTCGAAATTCTTTTCGAAAATTTTTTTGAAAATTTTTTTCGAAAAATTTTTTTGCAAAATTTTTTCTAAAATTTTTTTGAAAACTTTTTTCGAAATTTTTTCTCAAAATTTTTCCAAAATTTTTTCGAAAATTTTTTTCAAAATTTTTTTTGAAAATTTTTTCGAAAATTTTTTTAAAATTTTTTTTCGAATTTTTTTTTTCAAAATTTTTTTTGAAAATTTTTTTCCAAAATTTTTTTTGAAAATTTTTTTCCAAAATTTTTTCGAAAATTTTTTTCAAAATTTTTTTCGAAATTTTTTTTCAAAATTATTTTCGAAAATTTTTTTTCGAAATTTTTTTCGAAAATTTTTTTCAATATTTTTTTCGAAATTTTTTTCGAAAATTTTTTTCAAAATTTTTTTCGAAAATTTTTTTTCGAAATTTTTTTCGAATTTCTTTTTCTAAATTTTTTTTCAAAATTTTTTTCGAAATTTTTTTTTCGAATTTTTTTTAGAATATTTTTTTCAAATTTTTTTCGAAATTTTTTTCGAAATTTTTTTTCGAAAAATTTATTTCCAAAATTTCTTCGAAAATTTTTTTGAAAATTTTTTCTAAATTTTTTACGAATTTTTTTTTCAAACTTTTTTTTCCAAAATTTTTATAAATTTTTTTTCGAAATTTTTTCGAAAATTATTTTCGAATTTCTTTCGAAAATTTTTTCCAAAATTTTTTTCGAAAATTTTTTTTCGAAATTGTTTTAAAAAATTTTTTTCTAAATTTTTTTAGAAAATTTTTTTTCGAAATTTATTTTGAAAATTTTTTTCAAAATTTTTTTTGAAAATTTTTTTCGAAATCTTTTTTCAAAATTTTTTTCGATAATTTTTTTTCGAAATTTTTTTGAAAATTTTTTTCGAAAAAATTTTTTGCAAAATTTTCTCTAAAATTTTTTTCGAAATTTTTTTTCGAAATTCCTTTCGAAAATTTTTTTTCGAAATTTTTTTCGAAACTTTTTTTAAAAATTTTTTTCGAAATTTTTTTTCAAAATTTTTTTTGAAATTTTCTTTCGAAATTTTTTTCGAAAATTTTTTTTGAAATTTTTTTCGAAAATTTTTTTAAAAATTTTTTTCGAAAATTTTTTTTCCAAAATTTTTTCGAAGATTATTTTGAAAATTTTCTTCGAAAAATTTTTTTCCCAAATTTTTCTGAAAATTTTTTTCGAAATTTTTTTCGAAAATATTATTTGAGAAATTTTTTTCACAAATTTTTTCGAAAATTTTTCTTAAATTTTTTTAAAAATTTTTTTTCGAAATTTTTTTCGAAAATATTTTTCAAAATTTTTTTCGAAAATTTTTTTCCAAAATTTTTTCGAAAATTTTTTTGAAAATTTTTTTCGAAATTTTTTTTCAAAATTTTTTTCGATAATTTTTTTTCGAAATTTTTTTCGAAAATTTTTTTGAAAATTTTTTTCGAAATTTTTTTTCAATATTTTTTTGAAAATTTTTTTTCGAAATTTGTTTTCAATATTTTGTTCGAAAATGTTTTTTCGAAATTTTTTTCGAAAATTTTTTTCATAATTTTTTTCGAAAAATCTTTTTCCAAACTTTTTTCGAAAATTTTTTTGAAAATTTTTTTTGAAATTTTTTTTCAAATTTTTTTTCGAAAATTTTTTTCATAATTTTTTTTCAAATTTTTTTTCGAAAATTTTTTTCATAATTTTTTTCGAAATTTTTTTTTCGAAATTTTTTTCGAAATTTTTTTTTCGAAATTTTTTTCGAAAATCTTTTTTCGAAATTTTTTTCGAAAATTTTTTTCAAAATTTATTTTCCAATTTTTTTTCCAAAATTTTTTTCGAAAGTTTTTTTTCGAAAATTTTTTTCAAATTTTTTTTCTTTTTTTCGAAAATTTTTTATCGAAATTTTTTTCAAAAATTTCTTTCAAATTTTTTTTCGAAATTTTTTTCGAAAATTTTTTATCGAAATTTTTTTCAAAAATTTTTTTCAAAATTTTTTTCGAAATTTGTTTTTGTTTTTTCGAAAATTTTTTTTTGAAATTTTTTTTAAAAATTTTTTTCGAAATCTTTTATCAAATTTTTTTTTGAAAATTTTTTTCTAAACTTTTTTCGAAAATTTTTTTCAGTTTTTTTCGAAATTTTTTTTTTAAATTTTTTTCGAAATTTTTTTTCAAAATTTTTTTCGAAATTTTTTTTTCGAAATTATTTTCTTGGAAATTTTTTTTCAAAATTTTTTTCCAAAATTTTTTTGAAAATTTTTTTGAAAATTGTTTTCGAAAATTTTTTTAAAAATTTTTTTCGAAATTTTTTTTCAAAATTTTTTTCCAATATGTTTTCGAAAATTTTTTTCAAAATTTTTTCAAAAAATTTTTTTTTGAAAATTTTTTTCGAAAAATTTTTTTGCAAAATTTTTTCTAAAATTTTTTCGAAAATTTTTTTTCAAAATTTTTTCGAAATTTTTTTTTCGAAAATTTTTTTAAAAATTTTTTTCGAAAAATTTTTTTGCAAAATTTTTTCTAAAATTTTTTTGAAAATTTTTTTCGAAATTTTTTTTCAAAATTTTTTTCGAAAATTTTTTTTCGAAATTTTTTTGGAAAATATTTTTTTAAAAATTTTTTTCCAAAATTTTTTCGAAAATTTTTTTGAAAATTTTTTTCGAAAATTTTTTTCAAAATTTTTTTCGAAAATTTATTTTTGAAATTTTTTTCGAAAATTTTTTTGAAAATTTTTTTCGAAAAATTTTTTTGAAAATTTTTCTCGAAAATTTTTTTGAAAATTTTTTTCGAAATTTTTTTTCAAAATTTTTTTCGAAAATTTTTTTTCGAAATTTTTTTCGAAAATTTTTTTTCGAAATTTTTTTCGAAAATTTTTTTTCGAAATTGTTTTCGAAAATTTTTTTCAAAATTTTTTTTCCAAATTTTTTTTCAAAATTTTTTTCGAAAATTTTTTTTCGAAAATTTTTTAAAAAATTTTTTTCGAAAATTTTT
Source organism: Uropetala carovei (assembly GCA_036926305.1). Classification (NCBI taxonomy): domain Eukaryota; kingdom Metazoa; phylum Arthropoda; class Insecta; order Odonata; family Petaluridae; genus Uropetala; species Uropetala carovei. Next base: position 3,440,743 of record JAXCHB010000242.1, on the reverse strand, counting down.
TTTCGAAATTTTTTTCGAAAATTTTTTTGAAAATTTTTTTCGAAAAATTTTTTTGCAAATTTTTTTCTAAAATTTTTTTCGAAAATTTTATTAAAAATTTTTTTCGAAATTTTTTTCGAAAAATTTTTTTAAAAATTTTTTTCAAAATTTTTTTCGAAATTTTTTTCAAAAATCTTTTTCGAATTTTTTTTTCAAATTTTTTTTCGATTTTTTTTTTCTATTTTCGAAAAATTTTTTTCCAAAATTTTTTCGAATTTTTTTTTTCGAAATTTTTTTTCAAAAATTTTTTTAAAAATTTTTTTCGAAATTTTTTTCCCAAATTTTTTTTCAAAATTTTTTTAGAAAATTTTTTTTAAATTTTTTGCGAAATTTTTTTTCAAAATTTTTTTCAAAATTTTTTTCGAAAATTGTTATTTTTTTCAAAATTTTTTCGAAAATTTTTTTTCGAAAATTTTTTTTCGATATTTTTTTCGAAAATTATTTTTCGAAATTTTTTTCGAAAATTATTTTTCGAAACTTTTTTCGAAAATATTTTTTGAGAAATTTTTTTCCCAAATTTTTTCGAAAATTTTTCTGAAAATTTTTTCCGAAATTTTTTTTCAAAATTTTTTGCAAAATTTTTTTCGAAATTTTTTTTCAAAATTTTTTTCGAAAATTTTTTTTCGAAATTTTTTTCGAAAATATTTTTTGAGAAATTTTTTTCCAAAATTTTTTCGAAAATTTTTTTGAAAATTTTTTTCGAAAATTTTTTTTCGAAATTTTTTTTCAAAATTTTTTTCGAAAATTTTTTTTCGAAATTCTTTTCGAAATTTTTTTCCAAAATATTTTCGAAAATTTATTTCAAAATTTTTTCGAAAATTTTTTTTCGAAATTCTTTTCGAAAATTTTTTTGAAAATTTTTTTCGAAAAATTTTTTTGCAAAATTTTTTCTAAAATTTTTTTGAAAACTTTTTTCGAAATTTTTTCTCAAAATTTTTCCAAAATTTTTTCGAAAATTTTTTTCAAAATTTTTTTTGAAAATTTTTTCGAAAATTTTTTTAAAATTTTTTTTCGAATTTTTTTTTTCAAAATTTTTTTTGAAAATTTTTTTCCAAAATTTTTTCGAAAATTTTTTTCAAAATTTTTTTCGAAATTTTTTTTCAAAATTTTTTTCGAAAATTTTTTTTCGAAATTTTTTTCGAAAATGTTTTTCAATATTTTTTTCGAAATTTTTTTTCAAAATTTTTTTCGAAAATTTTTTTTCGAAAATTTTTTTCAAAATTTTTTTTCCAAATTTTTTTTCAAAATTTTTTTCGAAAATTTTTTTCGAACATTTTTTTAAAAATTTTTTTCGAAAATTTTTTTTCGAAAATTTTTTTGAAAATTTTGTACGAAAAACTTTTTTCCAAATTTTTTCTAAAATTTTTTTGAAAATTTTTTTCGAAATTTTTTTTCAAATTTTTTTTCGAAAATTTTTTTCATAATTTTTTTCGAAATTTTTTTTTCGAAATTTTTTTTTCGAAATTTTTTTCTAAAATTTTTCTAAAATTGTATCGAAAATTTTTTGCGAAAATTTTTTTTCGAAATTTTTTTCCAAAATTTTTTTAAATATTTTTTCGAATTTTTTTTTCAAAATTTTTTTTGAAAATTTTTTTTCCAAATCTTTTTCGAAAAATTTTTTTCCAAAATTTTTTCGAAACTTTTTTTGAAAATTTTTTTTCGACAATTTTTTTCTAAATTATTTTCGAAAATTTTTTTTTGGAAATTTTTTTCGAAAATTTTTTTTTGGAAATTTTTTTCGAAAATTTTTTTTTGGAAATTTTTTCCAAAATTTTTTTGAAAATTTTTTTTCGAATTTTTCGAAAATTTTTTATGAAAATTTTTTTCCAAAAAATTTTTCCAAATTTAATCGAAAATTTTTTTTGAAAATTTTTTTTGAAAATTTTTTTTGAAAATTTTTTTTTCAAAATTTTTTTCGAAACTTTTTCCGAAAATTTTTTTTTGAAATTTATTTCGAAAATTTTTTATCGAAATTTTTTAACGAAATTTTTTTCGAAAATTTTTTTCCAAATTTTTTTCGAATTTTTTTTCGAAACTTTTTTTTCGAAAATTTTTTTTCGAAATTTTTTTCGAAAATTTTTTTCAAATTTTTTTTCGAAATTTTTTTCGGACATTTTTTGGAAAACTTTTTTCGAAGTTTTTTTTTAAAAATTTTGAAAAAAAAATTCGAAAAAAATTCCGAAAAAAAATTTTCGAAAAAAATTTAAAAAAAAAAATTTCGAAAAAAATTTTCAAAAAAATTTTCGAAAAAATTTTGGAAAAAAATTTTTCGAAAAAAATTTTCTAAAAAATTTTCGAAAAAAATTTCGAAAAAAATTTTCGAAAAAAATTTTGATAAAATTTTCGAAAAAAAAATTTCGAAGAAAATTTCGAAAAAAAATTTTCGAAAAAAAAATGAAAAAGATTTTCGAAAATAATTTAGAAAAAAATTTTTGAAAAAAAATTTTCGAAAAAAATTTTGAAAAAAAATTTCGAAAAAAATTTTCAAAGCAATTTTCAAAAAAATTTTGAAAAAAATTTTTTTCGAAATTTTTTTTCAAAATTTTTTTCGAAAATTTTTTATCGAAATTTTTTTCGAAAATTTTTTTTTGGAAATTTTTTTCTAAATTTTTTTTCCAAATTTTTTTTTTCAAAATTTTTTTCGAAAATTTTTTCAAAATTTTTTTCAAAAATTTATTTTCAAAATTTCTTTTGAAAATTTTTTTTCAAAATTTTTTTTCAAAATTTTTTTCGAAAATTTTTTTCGAAATTTTTTTCGAAATTTTTTTTGAAAATTTTTTTTCGAAATTTTTTTCGAAAATTTTTTTCCGAAAATTTTTTAAAATATCTTTTTCGAAAATTTTTTTCGAAAATTTTTCTTCGAAAATTTTTTTCAAAATTTCTTTCGAAAATTTTTTTCGAAAATTTTTTTTTGGAAAATTTTTTTTAAAATTTTTTTCGAAAATTTTTTGAAAATTTTTTTCGAAAATTTTTTGAAAATTTTTTTCGAAAATTTTTTGAAAATTTTTTTCGAAAAATTTTCCAAAATTTTTTCGAAAATTTTTTTAAAAATTTTTTTCGAAAATTTTTTGAAACTTTTTTTCGAAAATTTTTTGAAAATTTTTTTCGAAAATTTTTTGAAAATTTTTTTTGAAAATGTTTTGAAAATTTTTTTCGAAAAATTTTTTTCCAAAATTTTTTCGAAAATTTTTTTGAAAATTCTTTTCGAAAAATTTTTCCAAAATTTTTTTCGACAATTTTTTTCGAAAATTTTTTAAAAAATTTTTTTCGAAATTTTTTTCGAAACTTTTTTTAAAACTTTTTCGAAAAATTTTTTTCCAATATTTTCTTCGAAAATTTTTTAAAAAATTTATTTCGAAATTTTTTTTTTTTAATTTTTTTATGAAATTTTTTTTTCGAAATTTTTTTCGAAAAATGTTTTTGCAAAATTTTTTTGAATATTTTTTATCGAAATTTTTTTCGAAAATTTTTTTCAAAATTTTTTTCGAAATTTTTTTCAAAAATTTTTTTCGAAATTTTTTTTCGAAATTTTTTTTGAAAATTTTTTTTCGAAATTTTTATCGAAATATTTCCAAAATTTTTTCGAAAATTTTTTTCCTAAATTTTTTATCGAAATTTTTATCGAAAATATTTTTCAAATTTTTTTTCGAAATTTTTTTCGAAAATTTTTTTTTGGAAAATTTTTTTAAAAATTTTTTTCGAAAATTTTTTGAAAATTTTTTTCGAAAATTTTTTGAAAATTTTTTTCGAAAAATTATTTTCGAAAATTTTTTTTCAAAATTTTTTTCGGAAATTTTTATCGAAAATTTTTTTTCAAAATTTTTTATCGAAAATCTTTATCAAAATTTTTTTCGAAAATTTTTTTTCGAAATTTTTTTCGAAATTTTTTTTTCGAAAATTTTTTCAGTTTTTTTCGAAAATTTTTTTCGAAATTTTTTTCGAAAATTTCTTAGAAAATTTATTTCGAAAAAATTTTTTCGAAAATTTTTTTGAAAATTTTTTTGAAATTTCTTTTCAAAATTTTTTTCCGAAATTTTTTTCGAACATTTTTTTCAAAATTTTTTCGAAATTTTTTTCCAAAATTTTTTTCGAAAAATCTTTTCCAAATTTTTTTCAAAATTTTTTTTCAAAAATTTTTTTCAAAATTTTTTTCGAAAATTTTTTTTTCGAAATTTTTTTTCGAAAATTTTTAATTCCAAAATTTTTTCAAAATTTTTTTCAAAATTTTTTTTTCGAAATTTCTTTCAAAAATTTTTTTTTTGGAAATTTTTTTTTAAAATTTTTTTTGGTAAATTTTTTTCGAAAATTTTTTAAAAAATTTATTTCGAAATTTTTTTTTTTAAATTTTTTTATGAAAATTTTTTTTTGGAAATTTTTTTCGAATAATGTTTTTCCATAATTTTTTCGAATATTTTTTATCGAAATTTTTTTCGAAAATTTTTTTCAAAATTTTTTTCGATATTTTTTTCGAAAATGTTTTTTCTAAATTTTTTTCGAAATTTTTTTTCGAAAATTTTTTTAAAAATGTTTTTCGAAATTTTTTTTCTAAATTTTTATCGAAACGTTTTTTTCCAAATTTTTTTCGAAAATTTTTTTCGTAAATTTTTTATCGAAATTTTTATCGAAAATTGTTTTCAAAAAATTTTGAAAAAAAATTTTGAAAAAATTTTTCAAAAGAAATTTTGAAAATAAATTTTCGAAAAAAATTTTGAAAAAATTTTCGAAAAAAAATTTTCGAAAAAAATTTTGAAAAAAAAATTTGGAAAAAAAATTTAGAAAAAAATTTCCAAAAAAAAATTTTCGAAAAAAATTTTGAAAATAAATTTTCGAAAAAAATTTTGAAAAAATTTTCGAAAAAAAATTTTCGAAAAAAATTTTGGAAAAAAAAATTTTGGAAAAAATATTCAAAAAAAAGTTTCGAAAAAAATTTCGAAAAAAAAATTTCGAAAAAAATTATGAAAAAAATTTCGAAAAAAAATTTGAAAAAAAAATTTCGTAAAAAAATTTTCAAAAAAATTTTCGAAAAAATTTTGAAAAAAAATTTTTAGAAAAAAATTTTGAAAAAAATATTGGAAAAAAATTACGAAAAAATTTTGAAAAAAATTTTCGAAGAATTTCGGAAAAAAATTTTCGAAAAATATTTTGAAAAAAAATTTCGAAAAAATTTTCAAAAAAAATTTTGAAAAAAAATTTCGAAAAAATTTTTTAAAATAATTTTTGAAAAAAATTTCGACAAAAAATTTACGAAAAAAATTTAGAAAAAAAATTTCGAAAAAAATTTTAAATAAATTTTCCAAAAAATTTTGGAAAAAAATTTTCGAAAAAAATTTTGAAAAAAAATTTTCGAAAAAAATTTCGAAAAAAAATTTAGAAAAAAATTTTTGAAAAACAATTTTCGAAAAAAAGTTTGAAAAAAAATTTTGAAAAAAAATTTCGAAAAAACTTTTGAAAAAAAATTTCGAAAAAAATTTCGAAGAAAAATTTTCGAAAAAAATTTCGATAAAAAGTTTTCGAAAAAAATTTTGAAAAAAAATTTCGAAAAAAATTTTCAAAAAAATTGTCAAAAAATTTAGAAAAAAATTTTTCAAAAAAAATTTTCAAAAAAATTTTCAAAAAAATTTTCGAAATAAATTTCGAAAAAAAATTTTCGAAATAAATTTCGAAAAAAAATTTTCGAAAAAAATTTTGAAAAAAATTTTCGAAAAAAAAATTTCGAAAAAAATTTCGAAAAAAAATTTCCAAAAAAAATTTTGAAAAAGATTTTCGATAAAAAATTTCCAAAAAAAATTTTCGATAAAAATTTCCGAAAAAAATTTTGAAAAAAAATTTTCGAAAATAATTTAGAAAAAAATTTTTGAAAAAAAATTTTCGAAAAAAATTTTGAAAAAAAATTTTGAAAAAAAATTTCGAAAAAAATTTTGAAAAAAAAATTTGAAAAAAATTTCGAAGAAAAATTTTCGAAAAAAATTTCGATCAAAAATTTTCGAAAAAATTTTTAAAAAAAATTTCGAAAAAAATTTTCAAAAAAATTGTCGAAAAAATTTTGGAAAAAAATTTTTCGAAAAACATTTTCAAAAAAATTTTCAAAAAAATTTTGAAAAAAATTTTCGAAAAAAATTTTGAAAAAAATTCTCGAAAAAAAATTTTGAAAAAAATTTTCGAAAAAATTTTGAAAAAAAATTTTCGAAAAAATTTTCGAAAAAAATTTTGAAAAAAATTTTCGAAAAAAATTTTGAAAAAAAATTTTGAAAAAAAATTTTCAAAAAAATTTTCGAAAAAAGTTTCGAAAAAAAAATTTCGAAAAAAATTATGAAAAAAATTCTAAAATAAAATTTGAAAAAAAAATTTCGTAAAAAAATTTTTAAAAAAATTTTCGAAAAACTTTTGGAAAAAAATTTTTCGAAAAAAATTTTGAAAAAAATTTTGGAAAACAATTTCGAAAAAATTTTCAAAAAAATTTTTGAAAAAATTTTGGAAAAAAATTTTGAAAAAAAATTTTCAAAAAAATTTTCAAAAAAATTTTCGAAAAAATTTTGAAAAAAAATTTTGGAAAAAAATTTTCAAAAACAATTTTCAAAAAAAATTTTGAAAAAAATTTTCAAAAAAATTTCAAAAAAAATTTTTCGAAAAAAAATTGGAAAAAAATTTTTGAAAAAAAATTTCGAAAAAAAATTTTCAAAAAAAATTTTGAAAAAAAAACTTCGAAAAAAATTTAGAAAAAAAATTTTCAAAAAAAAATTTTAAAAAAAATTTCGAAAAAAATTTTTAAAAAAATTTTCGAAAAAAATCTCGAAAAAAAATTTTGGAAAAAAATTTTGAAAAAAAATTTCGAAAAAAATTTTCAAAAAAATTTCGAAAAAAAATTTTCGAAAATAATTTTGAAAAAAATATTCGAAAGAAATTTCGAAAAAAAATTTTCGAAAAAAATTTTGAAAAGAGAGTTCGAAAAAAAATTTTCGAAAAAAATTTTGAAAAAAAATTTCGAAAAAAATTTTCAAAAAAATTTTCAAAAAAAATTTGAAAAAAAATTTCCAAAAAAAATTTTGAAAAATATTTTCGAAAAAAATTTTGAAAAAAAGTTTCGAAAAAAAATTTCAAAAATATTTTTGAAAAAATTTTGGAAAAAAATTTTTTGAAAAAAATTTTCGAAAAAAATTTTGAAAAAAAACTGAAATAAATTTTCAAAAAAAAATTTTCTAAAAAATTTTGGAAAAAAAATTTTCGAAAAAAGTTTTGGAAAAAAATTAAAAAAAAAAAATTTCGAAAAAAATTTTCGAAAAAAATTTCGAAAAAAAAATTTCGAAAAAAATTATTTAAAAAAATTTCGAAAAAAAATTTGAAAAAAAATTTTGAAATAAATTTGAAAAAAAATTTTTGAAAAAATTTTGGAAAAAAATTTTTCGAAAAAAATTTTGAAAAAAAATTTCGAAAAAAAATTTTTAAAAAAATTTTGAAAAAAAATTTTGAAAAAAATTTTCGAAAAAAATTTCAAAAACAAATTATCGAAAAAAAATTTGAAGAAAAATTTTCGAAAAAAATTTTGAAAAAAAATTTGAAAAAAAATTTCGAAAAAAATTTTCAAAAAAATTTTCAAAAAAATTTTCAAAAAAATTTTCAAAAAAATTTTGGAAAAAAATTTAGAAAAAATATTTCGAAAAAAATTTTCAAAAAAATTTTCGAAAAAATTTTGGAAAAAAATTTTTCGAAAAAAATTTTCTAAAAAATTTTCGAAAAAAATTTCGAAAAAAAATTTTCGAAAAAAATATTGAAAAAAATTTTCGAAAAAAATTTTCAAAAAAATTGTCAAAAAATTTAGAAAAAAATTTTTCAAAAAAAATTTTCAAAAAAATTTTCGAAATAAATTTTGAAAAAAAATTTTCGAAAAAAATTTTGAAAAAAATTTTCGAAAAAAAATTTTGGAAAAAAATTTTGGAAAAAAATTTCGAAAAAAAATTTTCGAAAAAAATTTTTAAAATAATTTTCGAAAAAAATTTCGACAAAAAATTTTCGAAAAAAATTTAGAAAAAAAATTTCGAAAAAAATTTTCAAAAAAATTTTCGAAAAAATTTTGGAAAAAAATTTTTCGAAAAAAAGTTTCTAAAAAATTTTCGAAAAAAATTTCGAAAAAAATTTCCGAAAAAAATTTTGAAAAAAATTTTCGAAAAAAAAATTTCGAAAAAAATTTCGAAAAAAAATTTTCGAAAAAAATTTTCGAAAAAAATTTTGAAAAAGATTTTCGATAAAAAATTTCCGAAAAAAATTTTGAAAAAAAATTTTCGATAAAAATTTCCGAAAAAAATTTTGAAAAAAAATTTTCGAAAATAATTTAGAAAAAAATTTTTGAAAAAAAATTTTCGAAAAAAATTTTTAAAAAAAATTTCGAAAAAAATTTTGAAAAAAAATTTTGAAAAAAATTTCGAAGAAAAATTTTCGAAAAAAATTTCGATAAAAAATTTTCGAAAAAAATTTTGAAAAAAAATTTCGAAAAAAATTTCGAAAAAAATTTTCAAAAAAATTGTCGAAAAAATTTTGGAAAAAAATTTTTCGAAAAAAATTTTCAAAAAAATTTTGAAAAAAATTCTCGAAAAAAAATTTTGAAAAAAATTTTCGAAAAAATTTTGGAAAAAAATTTTGAAAAAAAAATTTGAAAAAAATTATCGAAAAAATTTTGAAAAAAAATTTTGAAAAAAAATTTTCAAAAAAATTTTCGAAAAAAATTTCGAAAAAAAAATTTCGAAAAAAATTATGAAAAAAATACTAAAAAAAAATTTGAAAAAAAAATTTCGTAAAAAAATTTTCGAAAAAATTATGGAAAAAAATTTTCGAAAAAAAATTTTCCAAAAAAATTTTGAAAAAAAATTTGGAAAAAAAATTTTGAAAAAAATTTTGAAAAAAATTCTGAAAAAAAATTTCGAAAAATATTTTCAAAAAAATTTTCGAAAAAAATTTTCAAAAACATTTTTCGAAAAAAATTTTCAAAAAAATTTTCGAAAAAAATTTCGAAAAAAATTTTCGAAAAAAATTTTGAAAAAAAAATTTTCGAAAAAAAATTTTCGATAAAAATGTTCAAAAAAATTTTCGAAAAAATTTTGGAAAAAAATTTTTCGAAAAAAAATTTTAAAAAAATTTTCGAACAAAATTTCGAAAAAAATTTTGAAAAAAATTTTCGAAAAAAATTTCGAAAAAATTTTGCAAAAATATTTTTCGAAAAAAAATTTCAAAAAAATTTTCGAAAAAATTTTCGAAAAAAAATTTTCGAAAAAAATTTTCGAAAGAAATTACGAAAAAAAATTTTCGAAAAAAAATTTTAAAAAATTTTCGAAAAAAAATTTTCGAAAAAAATTTTGAAAAAAAATTCAGAAAAAAAATTTTGAAAAATATTTTCAAAAAAAATTTCGAAAAAAATTTCGAAAAAAAATTTTTGAAAAAAATTTTGAAAAAAAATTTTGAAAAAAATTTTCAAGAAAATTTTCGAAAAAACTTTCGAAAAAAAATTTTCGAAAAAAATTTTTGAAAGAAATTTCGAAAAAAAATTTTCGAAAAAAATTTTGAAAAAAATTTTCGAAAAAAATTTTTGCAAAAAATTTTGAAAAAAAATTTTCGAAAAAAATTTCGAAAAAAATTTTTAAAAAAATTTTTAAAAAAATTTTCGAATAAAATTTGGAAAAAAAATTTGGAAAAAAAATTTTTGAAAAAAATTTTGAAAAAAAATTTCGAAAAACATTTTCGAAAAAAATTTTGAAAAAAATTTTCGAAAAAAATTTCGAAAAAAATTTTCGAAATAAATTTTGAAAAAAAATTTTCGAAAATAATTTCAAAAAAAATTTTTGGAAAAATTTTCGAAAAAAATTTGGAAAAAAAATTATTGAAAAAAATTTTGAAAAACATTTCGAAAAAAATTTTCAAAAAAAATTTAGAAAAAATTTTGCAAAAAACATTTTCGAAAAAAAATTTCAAAAAAATTTTCGAAAAAATTTTCGAAAAAAAATTTTCGAAAAACATTTTCGGAAGAAAATACGAAAAAAAATTTTCGAAAAAAATTTTTAAAAAATTTTCGAAAAAAATTTTGAAAAAAAATTCAGAAAAAAAATTTTGAAAAAAATTTTCGAAAAAAATTTCGAAAAAAAATTTCGAAAAAAAATTTTCGAAAAAAATTTTGAAAAAAAATTTCGAAAAAAATTTTCAAAAAAATTTTCGAAAAAAATTTTCAAAAAAATTTTCGAAAAAAAATTTTGGAAAAAAATTTTGGAAAAAAATTTCGAAAAAAATTTCCGAAAAAAATTTTGAAAAAAATTTTCGAAAAAAAAATTTCGAAAAAAATTTCGAAAAAAAATTTTCGAAAAAAATTTTCGAAAAAAATTTTGAAAAAGATTTTCGATAAAAAATTTCCGAAAAAAATTTTGAAAAAAAATTTTCGATAAAAATTTCCGAAAAAAATTTTGAAAAAAAATTTTCGAAAATAATTTAGAAAAAAATTTTTGAAAAAAAATTTTCGAAAAAAATTTTTAAAAAAAATTTCGAAAAAAATTTTGAAAAAAAATTTTGAAAAAAATTTCGAAGAAAAATTTTCGAAAAAAATTTCGATAAAAAATTTTCGAAAAAAATTTTGAAAAAAAATTTCGAAAAAAATTTCGAAAAAAATTTTCAAAAAAATTGTCGAAAAAATTTTGGAAAAAAATTTTTCGAAAAAAATTTTCAAAAAAATTTTGAAAAAAATTCTCGAAAAAAAATTTTGAAAAAAATTTTCGAAAAAATTTTGGAAAAAAATTTTGAAAAAAAAATTTGAAAAAAATTATCGAAAAAATTTTGAAAAAAAATTTTGAAAAAAAATTTTCAAAAAAATTTTCGAAAAAAATTTCGAAAAAAAAATTTCGAAAAAAATTATGAAAAAAATACTAAAAAAAAATTTGAAAAAAAAATTTCGTAAAAAAATTTTCGAAAAAATTATGGAAAAAAATTTTCGAAAAAAAATTTTCCAAAAAAATTTTGAAAAAAAATTTGGAAAAAAAATTTTGAAAAAAATTTTGAAAAAAATTCTGAAAAAAAATTTCGAAAAATATTTTCAAAAAAATTTTCGAAAAAAATTTTCAAAAACATTTTTCGAAAAAAATTTCGAAAAAATTTTGCAAAAATATTTTTCGAAAAAAAATTTCAAAAAAATTTTCGAAAAAATTTTCGAAAAAAAATTTTCGAAAAAAATTTTCGAAAGAAATTACGAAAAAAAATTTTCGAAAAAAAATTTTAAAAAATTTTCGAAAAAAAATTTTCGAAAAAAATTTTGAAAAAAAATTCAGAAAAAAAATTTTGAAAAATATTTTCAAAAAAAATTTCGAAAAAAATTTCGAAAAAAAATTTTTGAAAAAAATTTTGAAAAAAAATTTTGAAAAAAATTTTCAAGAAAATTTTCGAAAAAACTTTCGAAAAAAAATTTTCGAAAAAAATTTTTGAAAGAAATTTCGAAAAAAAATTTTCGAAAAAAATTTTGAAAAAAATTTTCGAAAAAAATTTTTGCAAAAAATTTTGAAAAAAAATTTTCGAAAAAAATTTCGAAAAAAATTTTTAAAAAAATTTTTAAAAAAATTTTCGAATAAAATTTGGAAAAAAAATTTGGAAAAAAAATTTTTGAAAAAAATTTTGAAAAAAAATTTCGAAAAACATTTTCGAAAAAAATTTTGAAAAAAATTTTCGAAAAAAATTTCGAAAAAAATTTTCGAAATAAATTTTGAAAAAAAATTTTCGAAAATAATTTCAAAAAAAATTTTTGGAAAAATTTTCGAAAAAAATTTGGAAAAAAAATTATTGAAAAAAATTTTGAAAAACATTTCGAAAAAATTTTCAATAAAAATTTAGAAAAAATTTTGCAAAAAACATTTTCGAAAAAAAATTTCAAAAAAATTTTCGAAAAAATTTTCGAAAAAAAATTTTCGAAAAACATTTTCGGAAGAAAATACGAAAAAAAATTTTCGAAAAAAATTTTTAAAAAATTTTCGAAAAAAATTTTGAAAAAAAATTCAGAAAAAAAATTTTGAAAAAAATTTTCGAAAAAAATTTCGAAAAAAAATTTCGAAAAAAAATTTTCGAAAAAAATTTTGAAAAAAAATTTCGAAAAAAATTTTCAAAAAAATTTTCGAAAAAAATTTTCAAAAAAATTTTTCGAAAAAAATTTTCAAAAAAATTTTCGAAAAAAATTTCAAAAAAAAATTTTCGAAAAAAATTTTGAAAAAAATTTTCAAAAAAATTTTGGAAAAAAATTTTTCGAAAAAAATTTTGAAAAAAATTTACGAAAAAAATTTCGAAAAAAAATTTTAAAAAAATTTTCCAAAAAAAATTTTGAAAAAAAATTTCGAAAAAATTTTCGAAAGAAATTTCGAAAAAAAATTCGAAAAAAATTTTTAAAAAAAATTTTCGAAAAAAAATTTTCGAAAAAAATTTGAAAAAAAATTTGGAAAAAAAATTTTGAAAAAAATTTTGAAAAAAATTTTGAAAAAAATTTTGAAAAAAAATTTCGAAAAATATTTTCAAAAAAATTTTCGAAAAAAATTTTCAAAAACATTTTTCGAAAAAAATTTTCAAAAAAATTTTCGAAAAAAATTTCGAAAAAAAATTTTCGAAAAAAATTTTGAAAAAAAAATTTTCGAAAAAAAATTTTCGAAAAAAATGTTCAAAAAAATTTTCGAAAAAATTTTGGAAAAAAATTTTTCGAAAAAAATTAAAAAAAAATTTTCGAACAAAATTTCGAAAAAAATTTTGAAAAAAATTTTCGAAAAAAATTTAAAAAAAATTTTCGAAAAAATTTTCGAAAAAAAATTTTCGAAAAAAATTTTCGAAAGAAATTACGAAAAAAAATTTTCGAAAAAAAATTTTAAAAAATTTTCGAAAAAAAATTTTAAAAAATTTTCGAAAAAAAATTTTCGAAAAAAATTTACAAAAAAATTTTCGAAAAAATTTTGGAAAAAAATTTTTCGAAAAAAATTTTGAAAAAAATTTTCGAAAAAAATTTCAAAAAAAAATTTTAAAAAATTTTCGAAAAAAATTTCGAAAGAAATTTTCAAAAAAATTTTCAAAAAAACTCGAAAAAAATTTTCGAAAGAAATTTCGAAAAAAAATTTTCGAAAAACATTTTCGCAGAAAATTTTGAAAAAAAATTTGCGAAAAAATTTCGAAAAAAAATTTTCGAAAAAAATTTTGAAAAAAAAATTTTCGAAAAAAAATTTTCGAAAAAAATATTCAAAAAAATTTTCGAAAAAATTTTGGAAAAAAATTTTTCGAAAAAAATTTTTAAAAAAATTTTCGAACAAAATTTCGAAAAAAATTTTGAAAAAAATTTTCGAAAAAAATTTCGAAAAAATTTTGCAAAAATATTTTTCGAAAAAAAATTTCAAAAAATTTTCGAAAAAATTTTCGAAAAAAAATTTTCGAAAAAAATTTCAAAAAATTTTCGAAAAAATTTTCGAAAAAAAATTTTCGAAAAAAATTTTCGAAAGAAATTACGAAAAAAAATTTTCGAAAAAAAATTTTAAAAAATTTTCGAAAAAAAATTTTCGAAAAAAATTTTGAAAAAAAATTCAGAAAAAAAATTTTGAAAAAAATTTTCGAAAAAAATTTCGAAAAAAATTTCGAAAAAAAATTTTTGAAAAAAATTTTGAAAAAATATTTCGAAAAAAATTTTCAAGAAAATTTTCGAAAAAACTTTCGAAAAAAAATTTTCGAAAAAAATTTTCGAAAGAAATTTCGAAAAAAAATTTTCGAAAAAAATTTTGAAAAAAATTTTCGAAAAAAATTTTCGCAAAAAATTTTGAAAAAAAATTTTCGAAAAAAATTTCGAAAAAAATTTTTAAAAAAATTTTCGAATAAAATTTGGAAAAAAATTTGGAAAAAAAATTTTTGAAATAAATTTTGAAAAAAAATTTCCAAAAAAATTTTCGAAAAAATTTTGAAAAAAAATTTGGAAAAAAAATTTGGAAAAAAAATTTTGAAAAAAATTTCGAAAAAAAATTTTGAAAAAATTTTGGAAAAAAAAATTTCGAAAAAAATTTTGAAAAAAAATTTGGAAAAAAATTTCGAAAAAAATTTTCGAAAAAAATTTCGAAAAAAATTTTGAAAAAAATTTTCGAAAAAAATTTCGAAAAAAAATTTTCGAAAAAAATTTCGAAAAAAATTTTCGAAAAAAATTTTGAAAAACATTTTCGAAAAAAATTTCGAAAAAAATTTTCGAAAAAAATTTTGAAAAAAAATTTTCGAAAAAAATTTTTAAAAAAATTTTCGAAAAAAATTATTGAAAAAAATTTTGAAAAAAATTTCGAAAAAAATTTTCAAAAAAAATTTAGAAAAAATTTTGCAAAAAACATTTTCGAAAAAAAATTTTCGAAAAAATTTTCGAAAAAAAATTTTCGAAAAAAATTTTCGGAAGAAATTACGAAAAAAAATTTTCGAAAAAAATTTTTAAAAAATTTCGAAAAAAATTTTTAAAAAAAATTCAGAAAAAAAATTTTGAAAAAAATTTTCGAAAAAAATTTCGAAAAAAAAAATCGAAAAAAAATTTTCGAAAAAAATTTTGAAAAAAAATTTCGAAAAAAATTTTCAAAAAAATTTTCGAAAAAAATTTTCAAAAAAATTTTTCGAAAAAAATTTTCAAAAAAATTTTCGAAAAAAATTTCAAAGAAAAATTTTCGAAAAAAATTTTGAAAAAAATTTTCGAAAAAAAATTTTCGAAAACATTTTTCGAAAAAAATTTTGAAAAAAATTTTCGAAAAAAATTTCGAAAAGAAATTTTTGAAAAAAATTTTCGAAAGAAATTTCGAAAAAAAACTTTCGAAAAAAATTTCGAAAAAAATTTTCGAAAAAAATTTTGAAAAAAATTTTCGAAAAAAATTTTCGAAAAAAATTTTGAAAAAAAATTTTCAAAAAAAATTTTTAAAAAAATTTTCGAAAAAAATTATTGAAAAAAATTTTCGGAAGAAATTACGAAAAAAAATTTTCGAAAAAAATATTGAAAAAAATTTTCGAAAAAAATTTCGAAAAGAAATTTTCGAAAAAAATTTCGAAAAAAAATTTTCGAAAAAAATTTTGAAAAAAATTTTCGCAAAAAATTTCGAAAAAAATTTTTAAAAAAATTTTCGAATAAAATTTGGAAAAAAAATTTGGAAAAAAAATTTTTGAAATAAATTTTGAAAAAAAATTTCGAATAAAATTTGGAAAAAAAATTTGGAAAAAAAATTTTTGAAATAAATTTTGAAAAAAAATTTCCAAAAAAATTTTCGAAAAAAATTTTGAAAAAAAATTTGGAAAAAAAATTTGGAAAAAAAATTTTGAAAAAAATTTCGAAAAAAAATTTTGAAAAAATTTTGGAAAAAAAAATTTCGAAAAAAATTTTGAAAAAAAATTTGGAAAAAAATTTCGAAAAAAATTTTCGAAAAAAATTTCGAAAAAAATTTTGAAAAAAATTTTCGAAAAAAATTTCGAAAAAAAATTTTCGAAAAAAATTTCGAAAAAAATTTTCGAAAAAAATTTTGAAAAAAATTTTCGAAAAAAATTTTCGAAAAAAATTTTGAAAAAAAATTTTCAAAAAAAATTTTTAAAAAAATTTTCGAAAAAAATTATTGAAAAAAATTTTCGGAAGAAATTACGAAAAAAAATTTTCGAAAAAAATATTGAAAAAAATTTTCGAAAAAAATTTCGAAAAAAAATTTTCGAAAAAAATTTTGAAAAAAAATTTTGGAAAAAAAATTTTCGAGGAAAATTTTTGTAAAAAATTTCGAAAAAAAATTTTCGAAAAAATTTGAAAAAAAAATTTCTCAAAAAATATTTTCAAAAAAAATTCGAAAAAAAATTTTCGAAAAAAATTTTGAAAAAAAAAAATCGAAAAAAATTTTCAAAAAAATTTTCGAGAAAATTTTGGAAAAAAATTTTTCGAAAAAAATATTGAAAAAAATTTTCGAAAAAAATTTCGAAAAAAAATTTTGAAAAAATTTTGGAAAAAAAATTTTCGAAAACAATTTTGAAAAAAAATTTTGAAAAAAAAATTTCGAAAAAAATTTTCGAAAAAAATTTCGAAAAAAATTTTGAAAAAAATTTTCGAAAAACATTTCGAAAAAAAATTTTCGAAAAAAATTTTGAAAAAAAATTTCGAAAAAATTTTGAAAAAAATTTCGAAAAAAATTTTGAAAAAAAATTTTCGAAAAAAATTTCGAAAAAAATTTTTTAAAAAATTTTCGAAAAAATTTTGGAAGAAAATTTTTCGAAATAAATTTTCTAAAAAATTTTCGAAAAAAATTTCGAAAAACATTTTCGAAAAAAATTTTGAAAAAAATTTTCGAAAAAAAAATTTCGTAAAAAATTTCGAAAAAAAATTTACGAAAAAAATTTTGAAAAAAGTTCTGAAAAAAATTTTCGAAAGAAATTTCGAAAAAAAATTTCGAAAAAAATTTTGAAAAAAAATTTCGAAAAAAAATTTTGAAAAAAATTTCAAAAAAAAAAATTCGAAAAAAATTTTGAAAAAAGTTTTGAAAAGAATTTTCGAAAAAAATTTCGAAAAAAATTTCGAAAAAAAATTTTCGAAAAAAATTTCGAAAAAAAATTTGAAAAAAATTTTCGATAAAAATTTCGATAAAAAATTTACGAAAAAAATTTTCGAAAAAATTTTGGAAAAAAATGTTTCGATAAAAATTTAAAAAAAAAATTTTCAAAAAAATTTTGAAAAAAATTTTCGAAAAAAAATTTTCGAAAAAAATTTTCGAAAAAAATCTTTGAAAAAAAATTTCGAAAAAAAATTTCGAAAAAAAATTTTCGAAAAAATCTTTGAAGAAAAATTTTGAAAAAATTTTTAAAAAAACTTCCGAAAAAATTTTGGAAAAAAAAATTTTGGACAAAATTTTCAAAAAAAAGTTTCGAAAAAAATTTCGAAAAAAAAATTGCGAAAAAAATTATGAAAAAAATTTCGAAAAAAAATTTGAAAAAAAAATTTCGTAAAAAAATTTTCAAAAAAATTTTCGAAAAAATTTTGAAAAAAAATTTTTAGAAAAAAATTTTGAAAAAAAATTTGGAAAAAAATTTCGAAAAAATTTTGAAAAAAATTTTCGAAAAGAATTTCGGAAAAAAAATTTCGAAAAATATTTTGAAAAAAAATTTCGAAAAAAATTTCGAAAAAATTTTCAAAAAAAATTTTGAAAAAAAATTTCGAAAATAATTTTTAAAATAATTTTCGAAAAAAATTTCGACAAAAAATTTTCGAAAAAAATTTAGGAAAAAAATTTCGAAAAAAATTTTCAAAAAAATTTTCGAAAAAATTTTGGTAAAACATTTTTCGAAAAAAATTTTCTAAAAAATTTTCGAAAAAAATTTCGAAAAAAAAATTTCGAAAAAAATTTTGAAAAAAATTTTCGAAAAAAAATTTTGGAAAAAAATTTTCGAACAAAATTTAGAAAAAAAATTTTGAAAAAAAATTTCGAAAAAAATTTCGAAGAAAAATTTTCGAAAAAAATTTCGATAAAAAATTTTCGAAAAAAATTTCGATAAAAAATTTTCGAAAAAAATTTTGAAAAAAAATTTCGAAAAAAATTTTCAAAAAAATTGTCAAAAAATTTAGAAAAAAATTTTTCAAAAAAAATTTTCAAAAAAATTTTCGAAATAAAGATCGAAAAAAAAATTTTCGAAAAAAATTTTGAAAAAAATTTTCGAAAAAAAATTTTGGAAAAAAATTTTGAAAAAAAATTTCGAAAAAAAATTTTCGAAAAAAATTTTTAAAATAATTTTCGAAAAAGTTTCGACAAAAAATTTTCAAAAAAAATTTACAAAAAAATTTTCGAAAAAAAAATTTCGAAAAAAATTTCGAAAAAAAATTTTCGAAAAAAATTTTGAAAAAGATTTTCGATAAAAAATTTCGAAAAAAAATTTCCGAAAAAAATTTTGAAAAAAAATTTTCGAAAATAATTTAGAAAAAAATTTTTGAAAAACAATTTTTGAAAAAAATTTTGAAAAAAAATTTTGAAAAAAAATTTTGAAAAAAAATTTTGAAAAAAATTTCGAAGAAAAATTTTCGAAAAAAATTTCGATAAAAAATTTTCGAAAAAATTTTGAAAAAAAATTTCGAAAAAAATTTTCAAAAAAATTGTCGAAAAAATTTTGGAAAAAAATTTTTCGAAAAACTTTTCAAAAAAATTTTGAAAAAAATTTTCGAAAAAAATTTTCGAAAAAAATTTTGAAAAAAATTCTCGAAAAAAAATTTTGAAAAAAATTTTCGAAAAAATTTTGAAAAAAAATTTTCGAAAAAAATTTTGAAAAAAAATTTTCGAAAAAAATTTTGAAAAAAAATTTTGAAAAAAATTTTCGAAAAAAATTTTGGAAAAAAAATTTTGAAAAAAAATTTTCAAAAAAATTTTCGAAAAAAATTTCGAAAAAAAAATTTCGAAAAAAATTATGAAAAAAATTCTAAAAAAAAATTTGAAAAAAAAATTTCGAAAAACTTTTGGAAAAAAATTTTTCGAAAAAAATTTTGAAAAAAATTATGGAAAAAAATTTTCGAAAAAAAATTTTCCAAAAAAATTTTTGAAAAAAAATTTGGAAAAAAAATTTTGAAAAAAATTTTGAAAAAAATTTTGAAAAAAAATTTTCGAAAAAATTTTGAAAAAAAATTTTGGAAGAAAATTTTCAAAAACAATTTTCAAAAAAAATTTTCAAAAAAATTTTCAAAAAAATTTCGAAAAAAATTTTCGAAAAAAATTTTGAAAAAAAAATTTTCGAAAAAAAATTTTCGAAAAAAATGTTCAAAAAAATTTTCGAAAAAATTTTGGAAAAAAATTTTTCGAAAAAAATTTTTAAAAAAATTTTCGAACAAAATTTCGAAAAAAATTTTGAAAAAAATTTTCGAAAAAAATTTCGAAAAAATTTTGCAAAAATATTTTTCGAAAAAAAATTTCAAAAAAATTTTCGAAAAAATTTTCGAAAAAAAATTTTAAAAAATTTTCGAAAAAAAATTTTCGAAAAAAATTTGAAAAAAAATTCAGAAAAAAAATTTTGAAAAAAATTTTCAAAAAAAATTTCGAAAAAAATTTCGAAAAAAATTTCGAAAAAAAATTTTTGAAAAAAATTTTGAAAAAAAATTTTGAAAAAAATTTTCAAGAAAATTTTCGAAAAAACTTTCGAAAAAAAATTTTCGAAAAAAATTTTCGAAAGAAATTTCGAAAAAAAATTTTCGAAAAAAATTTTGAAAAAAATTTTCGAAAAAAATTTTCGCAAAAAATTTTGAAAAAAAATTTTCGAAAAAAATTTCGAAAAAAATTTTTAAAAAAATTTTCGAATAAAATTTGGAAAAAAAATTTGGAAAAAAAATTTTTGAAAAAAATTTTGAAAAAAAATTTCGAAAAACATTTTCGAAAAAAATTTTGAAAAAAATTTTCAAAAAAAATCCCGAAAAAAATTTTCGAAATAAATTTTGAAAAAAAATTTTCGAAAATAATTTCGAAAAAAATTTTTGGAAAAATTTTCGAAAAAAATTTGGAAAAAAAATTATTGAAAAAAATTTTGAAAAACATTTCGAAAAAAATTTTCAAAAAAAATTTAGAAAAAATTTTGCAAAAAACATTTTCGAAAAAAAATTTCAAAAAAATTTTCGAAAAAATTTTCGAAAAAAAATTTTCGAAAAACATTTTCGGAAGAAATTACGAAAAAAAATTTTCGAAAAAAATTTTTAAAAAATTTTCGAAAAAAATTTTGAAAAAAAATTCAGAAAAAAAATTTTGAAAAAAATTTTCGAAAAAAATTTCGAAAAAAAATTTCGAAAAAAAATTTTCGAAAAAAATTTTGAAAAAAAATTTCGAAAAAAATTTTCAAAAAAATTTTCGAAAAAAATTTCAAAAAAAAATTTTCGAAAAAAATTTTGAAAAAAATTTTCAAAAAAATTTTTGAAAAAAATTTCGAAAAAAATTTTTAAAAAAATTTTCCAAAAAAAATTTTTAAAAAAATTTTCCAAAAAAAATTTTGAAAAAAAATTTCGAAAAAATTTTCGAAAGAAATTTCGAAAAAAAATTCGAAAAAAATTTTTAAAAAAAATTTTCGAAAAAAAATTTTCGAAAAAAATTTTGAAAAAAAATTTGGAAAAAAAATTTTGAAAAAAATTTTGAAAAAAATTTTGAAAAAAAATTTCGAAAAATATTTTCAAAAAAATTTTCGAAAAAAATTTTCAAAAACATTTTTCGAAAAAAATTTTCAAAAAAATTTTCGAAAAAAATTTCGAAAAAAAATTTTCGAAAAAAATTTTGAAAAAAAAATTTTCGAAAAAAAATTTTCGAAAAAAATGTTCAAAAAAATTTTCGAAAAAATTTTGGAAAAAAATTTTTCGAAAAAAATTTTTAAAAAAATTTTCGAACAAAATTTCGAAAAAAATTTTGAAAAAAATTTTCGAAAAAAATTTCAAAAAAATTTTCGAAAAAATTTTCGAAAAAAAATTTTCGAAAAAAATTTTCGAAAGAAATTACGAAAAAAAATTTTCGAAAAAAAATTTTAAAAAATTTTCGAAAAAAAATTTTCGAAAAAAATTTACAAAAAAATTTTCGAAAAAATTTTGGAAAAAAATTTTTCGAAAAAAATTTTAAAAAAAATTTTCGAAAAAAATTTCAAAAAAAAATTTGAAAAATTTTCGAAAAAAATTTCGAAAAAAAATTTTTGAAAAAAATTTTGAAAAAAAATTTCGAAAAAAATTTTCAAAAAAATTTTCGAAAAAACTTTCGAAAAAAATTTTCGAAAGAAATTTCGAAAAAAAATTTTCGAAAAACATTTTCGAAAAAAATTTTGAAAAAAAATTTGCGAAAAAAATTTCGAAAAAAAATTTGAAAAAAATTTTCGATAAAAATTTCGATAAAAAATTTACGAAAAAAATTTTCGAAAAAATTTTGGAAAAAAATGTTTCGATAAAAATTTAAAAAAAAAATTTTCAAAAAAATTTTGAAAAAAATTTTCAAAAAAAAATTTTCGAAAAAAATTTTCGAAAAAAATCTTTGAAAAAAAATTTCGAAAAAAAATTTCGAAAAAAAATTTTCGAAAAAATTTTTGAAGAAAAATTTTGAAAAAATTTTTAAAAAAACTTCCGAAAAAATTTTGGAAAAAAAAATTTTGGAAAAAATTTTCAAAAAAAAGTTTCGAAAAAAATTTCGAAAAAAAAATTGCGAAAAAAATTATGAAAAAAATTTCGAAAAAAAATTTGAAAAAAAAATTTCGTAAAAAAATTTTCAAAAAAATTTTCGAAAAAATTTTGAAAAAAAATTTTTAGAAAAAAATTTTGAAAAAAAATTTGGAAAAAAATTTCGAAAAAATTTTGAAAAAAATTTTCGAAAAGAATTTCGGAAAAAAATTTTCGAAAAATATTTTGAAAAAAAATTTCGAAAAAAATTTCGAAAAAATTTTCAAAAAAAATTTTGAAAAAAAATTTCGAAAATAATTTTTAAAATAATTTTCGAAAAAAATTTCGACAAAAAATTTTCGAAAAAAATTTAGGAAAAAAATTTCGAAAAAAATTTTCAAAAAAATTTTCGAAAAAATTTTGGAAAAACATTTTTCGAAAAAAATTTTCTAAAAAATTTTCGAAAAAAATTTCGAAAAAAAATTTTCGAAAAAAATTTTGAAAAAAATTTTCGAAAAAAAATTTTGGAAAAAAATTTTCGAACAAAATTTAGAAAAAAAATTTTCGAAAAAAATTTCGAAAAAAAATTTAAAAAAAAATTTTTGAAAAACAATTTTCGAAAAAAATTTTGAAAAAAAATTTCGAAAAAACTTTTGAAAAAAAATTTCGAAAAAAATTTCGAAGAAAAATTTTCGAAAAAAATTTCGATAAAAAATTTTCGAAAAAAATTTCGATAAAAAATTTTCGAAAAAAATTTTGAAAAAAAATTTCGAAAAAAATTTTCAAAAAAATTGTCAAAAAATTTAGAAAAAAATTTTTCAAAAAAAATTTTCGAAATAAAGATCGAAAAAAAATTTTCGAAAAAAATTTTGAAAAAAATTTTCGAAAAAAAATTTTGGAAAAAAATTTTGAAAAAAAATTTCGAAAAAAAATTTTCGAAAAAAATTTTTAAAATAATTTTCGAAAAAGTTTCGACAAAAAATTTTCAAAAAAAATTTACAAAAAAATTTTCGAAAAAAAAATTTCGAAAAAAATTTCGAAAAAAAATTTTCGAAAAAAATTTTGAAAAAGATTTTCGATAAAAAATTTCCAAAAAAAATTTCCGAAAAAAATTTTGAAAAAAAATTTTCGAAAATAATTTAGAAAAAAATTTTTGAAAAACAATTTTTGAAAAAAATTTTGAAAAAAAATTTTGAAAAAAAATTTTGAAAAAAAATTTTGAAAAAAAATTTTGAAAAAAAATTTTGAAAAAAATTTCGAAGAAAAATTTTCGAAAAAAATTTCGATAAAAAATTTTCGAAAAAATTTTGAAAAAAAATTTCGAAAAAAATTTTCAAAAAAATTGTCGAAAAAATTTTGGAAAAAAATTTTTCGAAAAACTTTTCAAAAAAATTTTGAAAAAAATTTTCGAAAAAAATTTTCGAAAAAAATTTTGAAAAAAATTCTCGAAAAAAAATTTTGAAAAAAATTTTCGAAAAAATTTTGAAAAAAAATTTTCGAAAAAAATTTTGAAAAAAAATTTTCGAAAAAAATTTTGAAAAAAAATTTTGAAAAAAATTTTCGAAAAAAATTTTGGAAAAAAAATTTTGGAAGAAAATTTTCAAAAACAATTTTCAAAAAAAATTTTCAAAAAAATTTTCAAAAAAATTTCGAAAAAAATTTTCGAAAAAAATTTTGAAAAAAAAATTTTCGAAAAAAAATTTTCGAAAAAAATGTTCAAAAAAATTTTCGAAAAAATTTTGGAAAAAAATTTTTCGAAAAAAATTTTTAAAAAAATTTTCGAACAAAATTTCGAAAAAAATTTTGAAAAAAATTTTCGAAAAAAATTTCGAAAAAATTTTGCAAAAATATTTTTCGAAAAAAAATTTCAAAAAAATTTTCGAAAAAATTTTCGAAAAAAAATTTTAAAAAATTTTCGAAAAAAAATTTTCGAAAAAAATTTGAAAAAAAATTCAGAAAAAAAATTTTGAAAAAAATTTTCAAAAAAAATTTCGAAAAAAATTTCGAAAAAAATTTCGAAAAAAAATTTTTGAAAAAAATTTTGAAAAAAAATTTTGAAAAAAATTTTCAAGAAAATTTTCGAAAAAACTTTCGAAAAAAAATTTTCGAAAAAAATTTTCGAAAGAAATTTCGAAAAAAAATTTTCGAAAAAAATTTTGAAAAAAATTTTCGAAAAAAATTTTCGCAAAAAATTTTGAAAAAAAATTTTCGAAAAAAATTTCGAAAAAAATTTTTAAAAAAATTTTCGAATAAAATTTGGAAAAAAAATTTGGAAAAAAAATTTTTGAAAAAAATTTTGAAAAAAAATTTCGAAAAACATTTTCGAAAAAAATTTTGAAAAAAATTTTCAAAAAAAATCCCGAAAAAAATTTTCGAAATAAATTTTGAAAAAAAATTTTCGAAAATAATTTCGAAAAAAATTTTTGGAAAAATTTTCGAAAAAAATTTGGAAAAAAAATTATTGAAAAAAATTTTGAAAAACATTTCGAAAAAAATTTTCAAAAAAAATTCAGAAAAAATTTTGCAAAAAACATTTTCGAAAAAAAATTTCAAAAAAATTTTCGAAAAAATTTTCGAAAAAAAATTTTCGAAAAACATTTTCGGAAGAAATTACGAAAAAAAATTTTCGAAAAAAATTTTTAAAAAATTTTCGAAAAAAATTTTGAAAAAAAATTCAGAAAAAAAATTTTGAAAAAAATTTTCGAAAAAAATTTCGAAAAAAAATTTCGAAAAAAAATTTTCGAAAAAAATTTTGAAAAAAAATTTCGAAAAAAATTTTCAAAAAAATTTTCGAAAAAAATTTCAAAAAAAAATTTTCGAAAAAAATTTTGAAAAAAATTTTCAAAAAAATTTTTGAAAAAAATTTCGAAAAAAATTTTTAAAAAAATTTTCCAAAAAAAATTTTTAAAAAAATTTTCCAAAAAAAATTTTGAAAAAAAATTTCGAAAAAATTTTTGAAAGAAATTTCGAAAAAAAATTCGAAAAAAATTTTTAAAAAAAATTTTCGAAAAAAAATTTTCGAAAAAAATTTTGAAAAAAAATTTGGAAAAAAAATTTTGAAAAAAATTTTGAAAAAAATTTTGAAAAAAATTTTGAAAAAAAATTTCGAATAATATTTTCAAAAAAATTTTCGAAAAAAATTTTCAAAAACATTTTTCGAAAAAAATTTTCAAAAAAATTTTCGAAAAAAATTTCGAAAAAAAATTTTCGAAAAAAATTTTGAAAAAAAATTTTGAAAAAAATTTTCGAAAAAAATTTTGGAAAAAAAATTTTGAAAAAAAATTTTCAAAAAAATTTTCGAAAAAAATTTCGAAAAAAAAATTTCGAAAAAAATTATGAAAAAAATTCTAAAAAAAAATTTGAAAAAAAAATTTCGAAAAACTTTTGGAAAAAAATTTTTCGAAAAAAATTTTGAAAAAAATTATGGAAAAAAATTTTCGAAAAAAAATTTTCCAAAAAAATTTTTGAAAAAAAATTTGGAAAAAAAATTTTGAAAAAAATTTTGAAAAAAATTTTGAAAAAAAATTTTCGAAAAAATTTTGAAAAAAAATTTTGGAAGAAAATTTTCAAAAACAATTTTCAAAAAAAATTTTCAAAAAAATTTTCAAAAAAATTTCGAAAAAAATTTTCGAAAAAAAATTTGAAAAAAAAATTTTCGAAAAAAAATTTTCGAAAAAAATGTTCAAAAAAATTTTCGAAAAAATTTTGGAAAAAAATTTTTCGAAAAAAAATTTTAAAAAAATTTTCGAACAAAATTTCGAAAAAAATTTTGAAAAAAATTTTCGAAAAAAATTTCGAAAAAATTTTGCAAAAATATTTTTCGAAAAAAAATTTCAAAAAAATTTTCGAAAAAATTTTCGAAAAAAATTTTGAAAAAAAATTTTGAAAAAAATTTTCGAAAAAAATTTTGGAAAAAAAATTTTGAAAAAAAATTTTCAAAAAAATTTTCGAAAAAAATTTCGAAAAAAAAATTTCGAAAAAAATTATGAAAAAAATTCTAAAAAAAAATTTGAAAAAAAAATTTCGAAAAACTTTTGGAAAAAAATTTTTCGAAAAAAATTTTGAAAAAAATTATGGAAAAAAATTTTCGAAAAAAAATTTTCCAAAAAAATTTTTGAAAAAAAATTTGGAAAAAAAATTTTGAAAAAAATTTTGAAAAAAATTTTGAAAAAAAATTTTCGAAAAAATTTTGAAAAAAAATTTTGGAAGAAAATTTTCAAAAACAATTTTCAAAAAAAATTTTCAAAAAAATTTTCAAAAAAATTTCGAAAAAAATTTTCGAAAAAAATTTTGAAAAAAAAATTTTCGAAAAAAAATTTTCGAAAAAAATGTTCAAAAAAATTTTCGAAAAAATTTTGGAAAAAAATTTTTCGAAAAAAATTTTTAAAAAAATTTTCGAACAAAATTTCGAAAAAAATTTTGAAAAAAATTTTCGAAAAAAATTTCGAAAAAATTTTGCAAAAATATTTTTCGAAAAAAAATTTCAAAAAAATTTTCGAAAAAATTTTCGAAAAAAAATTTTAAAAAATTTTCGAAAAAAATTTGAAAAAAAATTCAGAAAAAAAATTTTGAAAAAAATTTTCAAAAAAAATTTCGAAAAAAATTTCGAAAAAAATTTCGAAAAAAAATTTTTGAAAAAAATTTTGAAAAAAAATTTTGAAAAAAATTTTCAAGAAAATTTTCGAAAAAACTTTCGAAAAAAAATTTTCGAAAAAAATTTTCGAAAGAAATTTCGAAAAAAAATTTTCGAAAAAAATTTTGAAAAAAATTTTCGAAAAAAATTTTCGCAAAAAATTTTGAAAAAAAATTTTCGAAAAAAATTTCGAAAAAAATTTTTAAAAAAATTTTCGAATAAAATTTGGAAAAAAAATTTGGAAAAAAAATTTTTGAAAAAAATTTTGAAAAAAAATTTCGAAAAACATTTTCGAAAAAAATTTTGAAAAAAATTTTCAAAAAAAATCCCGAAAAAAATTTTCGAAATAAATTTTGAAAAAAAATTTTCGAAAATAATTTCGAAAAAAATTTTTGGAAAAATTTTCGAAAAAAATTTGGAAAAAAAATTATTGAAAAAAATTTTTAAAAACATTTCGAAAAAAATTTTCAAAAAAAATTTAGAAAAAATTTTGCAAAAAACATTTTCGAAAAAAAATTTCAAAAAAATTTTCGAAAAAATTTTCGAAAAAAAATTTTCGAAAAACATTTTCGGAAGAAATTACGAAAAAAAATTTTCGAAAAAAATTTTTAAAAAATTTTCGAAAAAAATTTTGAAAAAAAATTCAGAAAAAAAATTTTGAAAAAAATTTTCGAAAAAAATTTCGAAAAAAAA
Source organism: Uropetala carovei (assembly GCA_036926305.1). Classification (NCBI taxonomy): domain Eukaryota; kingdom Metazoa; phylum Arthropoda; class Insecta; order Odonata; family Petaluridae; genus Uropetala; species Uropetala carovei. Next base: position 3,414,266 of record JAXCHB010000242.1, on the reverse strand, counting down.
TTTCGAAAAAAAATTTTCGAAAAAAATTTTGAAAAAAAATTTCGAAAAAAATTTTCAAAAAAATTTTCGAAAAAAATTTCAAAAAAAAATTTTCGAAAAAAATTTTGAAAAAAATTTTCAAAAAAATTTTTGAAAAAAATTTCGAAAAAAATTTTTAAAAAAATTTTCCAAAAAAAATTTTTAAAAAAATTTTCCAAAAAAAATTTTGAAAAAAAATTTCGAAAAAATTTTCGAAAGAAATTTCGAAAAAAAATTCGAAAAAAATTTTTAAAAAAAATTTTCGAAAAAAAATTTTCGAAAAAAATTTTGAAAAAAAATTTGGAAAAAAAATTTTGAAAAAAATTTTGAAAAAAATTTTGAAAAAAAATTTCGAAAAATATTTTCAAAAAAATTTTCGAAAAAAATTTTCAAAAACATTTTTCGAAAAAAATTTTCAAAAAAATTTTCGAAAAAAATTTCGAAAAAAAATTTTCGAAAAAAATTTTGAAAAAAAAATTTTCGAAAAAAAATTTTCGAAAAAAATGTTCAAAAAAATTTTCGAAAAAATTTTGGAAAAAAATTTTTCGAAAAAAATTTTTAAAAAAATTTTCGAACAAAATTTCGAAAAAAATTTTGAAAAAAATTTTCGAAAAAAATTTCAAAAAAATTTTCGAAAAAATTTTCGAAAAAAAATTTTCGAAAAAAATTTTCGAAAGAAATTACGAAAAAAAATTTTCGAAAAAAAATTTTAAAAAATTTTCGAAAAAAAATTTTCGAAAAAAATTTACAAAAAAATTTTCGAAAAAATTTTGGAAAAAAATTTTTCGAAAAAAATTTTAAAAAAAATTTTCGAAAAAAATTTCAAAAAAAAATTTGAAAAATTTTCGAAAAAAATTTCGAAAAAAAATTTTTGAAAAAAATTTTGAAAAAAAATTTCGAAAAAAATTTTCAAAAAAATTTTCGAAAAAACTTTCGAAAAAAATTTTCGAAAGAAATTTCGAAAAAAAATTTTCGAAAAACATTTTCGAAAAAAATTTTGAAAAAAAATTTGCGAAAAAAATTTCGAAAAAAAATTTGAAAAAAATTTTCGATAAAAATTTCGATAAAAAATTTACGAAAAAAATTTTCGAAAAAATTTTGGAAAAAAATGTTTCGATAAAAATTTAAAAAAAAAATTTTCAAAAAAATTTTGAAAAAAATTTTCAAAAAAAAATTTTCGAAAAAAATTTTCGAAAAAAATCTTTGAAAAAAAATTTCGAAAAAAAATTTCGAAAAAAAATTTTCGAAAAAATTTTTGAAGAAAAATTTTGAAAAAATTTTTAAAAAAACTTCCGAAAAAATTTTGGAAAAAAAAATTTTGGAAAAAATTTTCAAAAAAAAGTTTCGAAAAAAATTTCGAAAAAAAAATTGCGAAAAAAATTATGAAAAAAATTTCGAAAAAAAATTTGAAAAAAAAATTTCGTAAAAAAATTTTCAAAAAAATTTTCGAAAAAATTTTGAAAAAAAATTTTTAGAAAAAAATTTTGAAAAAAAATTTGGAAAAAAATTTCGAAAAAATTTTGAAAAAAATTTTCGAAAAGAATTTCGGAAAAAAATTTTCGAAAAATATTTTGAAAAAAAATTTCGAAAAAAATTTCGAAAAAATTTTCAAAAAAAATTTTGAAAAAAAATTTCGAAAATAATTTTTAAAATAATTTTCGAAAAAAATTTCGACAAAAAATTTTCGAAAAAAATTTAGGAAAAAAATTTCGAAAAAAATTTTCAAAAAAATTTTCGAAAAAAATTTGGAAAAACATTTTTCGAAAAAAATTTTCTAAAAAATTTTCGAAAAAAATTTCGAAAAAAAATTTTCGAAAAAAATTTTGAAAAAAATTTTCGAAAAAAAATTTTGGAAAAAAATTTTCGAACAAAATTTAGAAAAAAAATTTTCGAAAAAAATTTCGAAAAAAAATTTAAAAAAAAATTTTTGAAAAACAATTTTCGAAAAAAATTTTGAAAAAAAATTTCGAAAAAACTTTTGAAAAAAAATTTCGAAAAAAATTTCGAAGAAAAATTTTCGAAAAAAATTTCGATAAAAAATTTTCGAAAAAAATTTCGATAAAAAATTTTCGAAAAAAATTTTGAAAAAAAATTTCGAAAAAAATTTTCAAAAAAATTGTCAAAAAATTTAGAAAAAAATTTTTCAAAAAAAATTTTCAAAAAAATTTTCGAAATAAAGATCGAAAAAAAATTTTCGAAAAAAATTTTGAAAAAAATTTTCGAAAAAAAATTTTGGAAAAAAATTTTGAAAAAAAATTTCGAAAAAAAATTTTCGAAAAAAATTTTTAAAATAATTTTCGAAAAAGTTTCGACAAAAAATTTTCAAAAAAAATTTACAAAAAAATTTTCGAAAAAAAAATTTCGAAAAAAATTTCGAAAAAAAATTTTCGAAAAAAATTTTGAAAAAGATTTTCGATAAAAAATTTCCAAAAAAAATTTCCGAAAAAAATTTTGAAAAAAAATTTTCGAAAATAATTTAGAAAAAAATTTTTGAAAAACAATTTTTGAAAAAAATTTTGAAAAAAAATTTTGAAAAAAAATTTTGAAAAAAAATTTTGAAAAAAATTTCGAAGAAAAATTTTCGAAAAAAATTTCGATAAAAAATTTTCGAAAAAATTTTGAAAAAAAATTTCGAAAAAAATTTTCAAAAAAATTGTCGAAAAAATTTTGGAAAAAAATTTTTCGAAAAACTTTTCAAAAAAATTTTGAAAAAAATTTTCGAAAAAAATTTTCGAAAAAAATTTTGAAAAAAATTCTCGAAAAAAAATTTTGAAAAAAATTTTCGAAAAAATTTTGAAAAAAAATTTTCGAAAAAAATTTTGAAAAAAAATTTTCGAAAAAAATTTTGAAAAAAAATTTTGAAAAAAATTTTCGAAAAAAATTTTGGAAAAAAAATTTTGAAAAAAAATTTTCAAAAAAATTTTCGAAAAAAATTTCGAAAAAAAAATTTCGAAAAAAATTATGAAAAAAATTCTAAAAAAAAATTTTTCGAAAAAAATTTTGAAAAAAATTATGGAAAAAAATTTTCGAAAAAAAATTTTCCAAAAAAATTTTTGAAAAAAAATTTGGAAAAAAAATTTTGAAAAAAATTTTGAAAAAAATTTTGAAAAAAAATTTTCGAAAAAATTTTGAAAAAAAATTTTGGAAGAAAATTTTCAAAAACAATTTTCAAAAAAAATTTTCAAAAAAATTTTCAAAAAAATTTCGAAAAAAATTTTCGAAAAAAATTTTGAAAAAAAAATTTTCGAAAAAAAATTTTCGAAAAAAATGTTCAAAAAAATTTTCGAAAAAATTTTGGAAAAAAATTTTTCGAAAAAAATTTTTAAAAAAATTTTCGAACAAAATTTCGAAAAAAATTTTGAAAAAAATTTTCGAAAAAAATTTCGAAAAAATTTTGCAAAAATATTTTTCGAAAAAAAATTTCAAAAAAATTTTCGAAAAAATTTTCGAAAAAAAATTTTAAAAAATTTTCGAAAAAAAATTTTCGAAAAAAATTTGAAAAAAAATTCAGAAAAAAAATTTTGAAAAAAATTTTCAAAAAAAATTTCGAAAAAAATTTCGAAAAAAATTTCGAAAAAAAATTTTTGAAAAAAATTTTGAAAAAAAATTTTGAAAAAAATTTTCAAGAAAATTTTCGAAAAAACTTTCGAAAAAAAATTTTCGAAAAAAATTTTCGAAAGAAATTTCGAAAAAAAATTTTCGAAAAAAATTTTGAAAAAAATTTTCGAAAAAAATTTTCGCAAAAAATTTTGAAAAAAAATTTTCGAAAAAAATTTCGAAAAAAATTTTTAAAAAAATTTTCGAATAAAATTTGGAAAAAAAATTTGGAAAAAAAATTTTTGAAAAAAATTTTGAAAAAAAATTTCGAAAAACATTTTCGAAAAAAATTTTGAAAAAAATTTTCAAAAAAAATCCCGAAAAAAATTTTCGAAATAAATTTTGAAAAAAAATTTTCGAAAATAATTTCGAAAAAAATTTTTGGAAAAATTTTCGAAAAAAATTTGGAAAAAAAATTATTGAAAAAAATTTTGAAAAACATTTCGAAAAAAATTTTCAAAAAAAATTCAGAAAAAATTTTGCAAAAAACATTTTCGAAAAAAAATTTCAAAAAAATTTTCGAAAAAATTTTCGAAAAAAAATTTTCGAAAAACATTTTCGGAAGAAATTACGAAAAAAAATTTTCGAAAAAAATTTTTAAAAAATTTTCGAAAAAAATTTTGAAAAAAAATTCAGAAAAAAAATTTTGAAAAAAATTTTCGAAAAAAATTTCGAAAAAAAATTTCGAAAAAAAATTTTCGAAAAAAATTTTGAAAAAAAATTTCGAAAAAAATTTTCAAAAAAATTTTCGAAAAAAATTTCAAAAAAAAATTTTCGAAAAAAATTTTGAAAAAAATTTTCAAAAAAATTTTTGAAAAAAATTTCGAAAAAAATTTTTAAAAAAATTTTCCAAAAAAAATGTTTAAAAAAATTTTCCAAAAAAAATTTTGAAAAAAAATTTCGAAAAAATTTTTGAAAGAAATTTCGAAAAAAAATTCGAAAAAAATTTTTAAAAAAAATTTTCGAAAAAAAATTTTCGAAAAAAATTTTGAAAAAAAATTTGGAAAAAAAATTTTGAAAAAAATTTTGAAAAAAATTTTGAAAAAAATTTTGAAAAAAAATTTCGAAAAATATTTTCAAAAAAATTTTTGAAAAAAATTTTCAAAAACATTTTTCGAAAAAAATTTTCAAAAAAATTTTCGAAAAAAATTTCGAAAAAAAATTTTCGAAAAAAATTTTGAAAAAAAATTTTGAAAAAAATTTTCGAAAAAAATTTTGGAAAAAAAATTTTGAAAAAAAATTTTCAAAAAAATTTTCGAAAAAAATTTCGAAAAAAAAATTTCGAAAAAAATTATGAAAAAAATTCTAAAAAAAAATTTGAAAAAAAAATTTCGAAAAACTTTTGGAAAAAAATTTTTCGAAAAAAATTTTGAAAAAAATTATGGAAAAAAATTTTCGAAAAAAAATTTTCCAAAAAAATTTTTGAAAAAAAATTTGGAAAAAAAATTTTGAAAAAAATTTTGAAAAAAATTTTGAAAAAAAATTTTCGAAAAAATTTTGAAAAAAAATTTTGGAAGAAAATTTTCAAAAACAATTTTCAAAAAAAATTTTCAAAAAAATTTTCAAAAAAATTTCGAAAAAAATTTTCGAAAAAAATTTTGAAAAAAAAATTTTCGAAAAAAAATTTTCGAAAAAAATGTTCAAAAAAATTTTCGAAAAAATTTTGGAAAAAAATTTTTCGAAAAAAATTTTTAAAAAAATTTTCGAACAAAATTTCGAAAAAAATTTTGAAAAAAATTTTCGAAAAAAATTTCGAAAAAATTTTGCAAAAATATTTTTCGAAAAAAAATTTCAAAAAAATTTTCGAAAAAATTTTCGAAAAAAAATTTTAAAAAATTTTCGAAAAAAAATTTTCGAAAAAAATTTGAAAAAAAATTCAGAAAAAAAATTTTGAAAAAAATTTTCAAAAAAAATTTCGAAAAAAATTTCGAAAAAAATTTCGAAAAAAAATTTTCGAAAAAAATTTTGAAAAAAATTTTCGAAAAAAATTTTCGCAAAAAATTTTGAAAAAAAACTCGAAAAAAATTTCGAAAAAAATTTTTAAAAAAATTTTCGAATAAAATTTGGAAAAAAAATTTGGAAAAAAAATTTTTGAAAAAAATTTTGAAAAAAAATTTCGAAAAACATTTTCGAAAAAAATTTTGAAAAAAATTTTCAAAAAAAATCCCGAAAAAAATTTTCGAAATAAATTTTGAAAAAAAATTTTCGAAAATAATTTCGAAAAAAATTTTTGGAAAAATTTTCGAAAAAAATTTGGAAAAAAAATTATTGAAAAAAATTTTGAAAAACATTTCGAAAAAAATTTTCAAAAAAAATTTAGAAAAAATTTTGCAAAAAACATTTTCGAAAAAAAATTTCAAAAAAATTTTCGAAAAAATTTTCGAAAAAAAATTTTCGAAAAACATTTTCGGAAGAAATTACGAAAAAAAATTTTCGAAAAAAATTTTTAAAAAATTTTCGAAAAAAATTTTGAAAAAAAATTTCGAAAAAAATTTTCAAAAAAATTTTCGAAAAAAATTTCAAAAAAAAATTTTCGAAAAAAATTTTGAAAAAAATTTTCAAAAAAATTTTTGAAAAAAATTTCGAAAAAAATTTTTAAAAAAATTTTCCAAAAAAAATTTTTAAAAAAATTTTCCAAAAAAAATTTTGAAAAAAAATTTCGAAAAAATTTTTGAAAGAAATTTCGAAAAAAAATTCGAAAAAAATTTTTAAAAAAAATTTTCGAAAAAAAATTTTCGAAAAAAATTTTGAAAAAAAATTTGGAAAAAAAATTTTGAAAAAAATTTTGAAAAAAATTTTGAAAAAAATTTTGAAAAAAAATTTCGAAAAATATTTTCAAAAAAATTTTCGAAAAAAATTTTCAAAAACATTTTTCGAAAAAAATTTTCAAAAAAATTTTCGAAAAAAATTTCGAAAAAAAATTTTCGAAAAAAATTTTGAAAAAAAAATTTTCGAAAAAAAATTTTCGAAAAAAATTTTGAAAAAAAATTTGGAAAAAAAATTTTGAAAAAAATTTTGAAAAAAATTTTGAAAAAAATTTTGAAAAAAAATTTCGAAAAATATTTTCAAAAAAATTTTCGAAAAAAATTTTGAAAAAAATTTTCGAAAAAAATTTCAAAAAAATTTTCGAAAAAATTTTCGAAAAAAAATTTTCAAAAAAAATTTTCGAAAGAAATTACGAAAAAAAATTTTCGAAAAAAAATTTTAAAAAATTTTCGAAAAAAAATTTTCGAAAAAAATTTACAAAAAAATTTTCGAAAAAATTTTGGAAAAAAATTTTTCGAAAAAAATTTTGAAAAAAATTTTCGAAAAAAATTTCAAAAAAAAATTTGAAAAAATTTTCGAAAAAAATTTCAAAAAAAAATTTTTGAAAAAAATTTTGAAAAAAAATTTCGAAAGAAATTTTCAAAAAAATTTTCGAAAAAACTTTCGAAAAAAATTTTCGAAAGAAATTTCGAAAAAAAATTTTCGAAAAACATTTTCGAAAAAAATTTTGAAAAAAAATTTGCGAAAAAAATTTCGAAAAAAAATTTTCGAAAAAAATTTTGAAAAAAAAATTTTCGAAAAAAAATTTTCGAAAAAAATGTTCAAAAAAATTTTCGAAAAAATTTTGGAAAAAAATTTTTCGAAAAAAATTTTTAAAAAAATTTTCGAACAAAATTTCAAAAAAAAATTTTGAAAAAAATTTTCGAAAAAAATTTCGAAAAAATTTTGCAAAAATATTTTTCGAAAAAAAATTTCAAAAAATTTTCGAAAAAAGTTTCGAAAAAAATTTCGAAAAAAATTTCGAAAAAAAATTTTTGAAAAAAATTTTGAAAAAATATTTCGAAAAAAATTTTCAAGAAAATTTTCGAAAAAACTTTCGAAAAAAATTTTCGAAAAAAATTTTCGAAAGAAATTTCGAAAAAAAATTTTCGAAAAAAATTTTGAAAAAAATTTTCGAAAAAAATTTTCGCAAAAAATTTTGAAAAAAAATTTTCGAAAAAAATTTCGAAAAAAATTTTTAAAAAAATTTTCGAATAAAATTTGGAAAAAAAATTTGAAAAAAAAATTTTTGAAATAAATTTTGAAAAAAAATTTCGAAAAAAATTTTCGAAAAAAATTTTGAAAAAAAATTTTGAAAAAAAATTTGGAAAAAAAATTTTGAAAAAAATTTCGAAAAAAAATTTTGAAAAAATTTTGGAAAAAAAAATTTCGAAAAAAATTTTGAAAAAAAATTTGGAAAAAAATTTCGAAAAAAATTTTCGAAAAAAATTTCGAAAAAAATTTTGAAAAAAATTTTCGAAAAAAATTTCGAAAAAAAATTTTCGAAAAAAATTTCGAAAAAAATTTTCGAAAAAAATTTTGAAAAAAATTTTCGAAAAATTTTTCGAAAAAAATTTTCGAAAAAAATTTTGAAAAAAATTTTGAAAAAAATTTCGAAAAAAATTTTCAAAAAAAATTTAGAAAAAATTTTGCAAAAAACATTTTCGAAAAAAAATTTCAAAAAAATTTTCGAAAAAATTTTCGAAAAAAAATTTTCGAAAAAAATTTTCGGAAGAAATTACGAAAAAAAATTTTCCAAAAAAAATTTTTAAAAAATTTCGAAAAAAATTTTGAAAAAAAATTTTCGAAAAAAATTTTGAAAAAAATTTTCAAAAAAATTTTGGAAAAAAATTTTGAAAAAAATTTTGAAAAAAAATTTTCGAAAAAAATTTCGAAAAAAAATTTGAAAAAAATTTTCGAAAAAAATTTCGAAAAAAAAATTTCGAAAAAAATATTGAAAAAAATTTTCGAAAAAAATTTCGAAAAAAATTTTGAAAAAAATTTTCGAAAAAAATTTCGAAAAAATTTTGCAAAAATATTTTTCGAAAAAAAATTTCAAAAAAATTTTCGAAAAAATTTTCGAAAAAAAATTTTAAAAAATTTTCGAAAAAAAATTTTCGAAAAAAATTTGAAAAAAAATTCAGAAAAAAAATTTTGAAAAAAATTTTCAAAAAAAATTTCGAAAAAAATTTCGAAAAAAATTTCGAAAAAAAATTTTTGAAAAAAATTTTGAAAAAAAATTTTGAAAAAAATTTTCAAGAAAATTTTCGAAAAAACTTTCGAAAAAAAATTTTCGAAAAAACTTTCGAAAAAAAATTTTCGAAAAAAATTTTCGAAAGAAATTTCGAAAAAAAATTTTCGAAAAAAATTTTGAAAAAAATTTTCGAAAAAAATTTTCTCAAAAAATTTTGAAAAAAAATTTTCGAAAAAAATTTCGAAAAAAATTTTTAAAAAAATTTTCGAATAAAATTTGGAAAAAAAATTTGGAAAAAAAATTTTTGAAAAAAATTTTGAAAAAAAATTTCGAAAAACATTTTCGAAAAAAATTTTGAAAAAAATTTTCAAAAAAAATCCCGAAAAAAATTTTCGAAATAAATTTTGAAAAAAAATTTTCGAAAATAATTTCGAAAAAAATTTTTGGAAAAATTTTCGAAAAAAATTTGGAAAAAAAATTATTGAAAAAAATTTTGAAAAACATTTCGAAAAAAATTTTCAAAAAAAATTTAGAAAAAATTTTGCAAAAAACATTTTCGAAAAAAAATTTCAAAAAAATTTTCGAAAAAATTTTCGAAAAAAAATTTTCGAAAAACATTTTCGGAAGAAATTACGAAAAAAAATTTTCGAAAAAAATTTTTAAAAAATTTTCGAAAAAAATTTTGAAAAAAAATTCAGAAAAAAAATTTTGAAAAAAATTTTCGAAAAAAATTTCGAAAAAAAATTTCGAAAAAAAATTTTCGAAAAAAATTTTGAAAAAAAATTTCGAAAAAAATTTTCAAAAAAATTTTCGAAAAAAATTTCAAAAAAAAATTTTCGAAAAAAATTTTGAAAAAAATTTTCAAAAAAATTTTTGAAAAAAATTTCGAAAAAAATTTTTAAAAAAATTTTCCAAAAAAAATTTTTAAAAAAATTTTCCAAAAAAAATTTTGAAAAAAAATTTCGAAAAAATTTTTGAAAGAAATTTCGAAAAAAAATTCGAAAAAAATTTTTAAAAAAAATTTTCGAAAAAAAATTTTCGAAAAAAATTTTGAAAAAAAATTTGGAAAAAAAATTTTGAAAAAAATTTTGAAAAAAATTTTGAAAAAAATTTTGAAAAAAAATTTCGAAAAATATTTTCAAAAAAATTTTCGAAAAAAATTTTCAAAAACATTTTTCGAAAAAAATTTTCAAAAAAATTTTCGAAAAAAATTTCGAAAAAAAATTTTCGAAAAAAAATTTTCGAAAAAAATGTTCAAAAAAATTTTCGAAAAAATTTTGGAAAAAAATTTTTCGAAAAAAATTTTTAAAAAAATTTTCGAACAAAATTTCGAAAAAAATTTTGAAAAAAATTTTCGAAAAAAATTTCAAAAAAATTTTCGAAAAAATTTTCGAAAAAACATTTTCGAAAAAAATTTTCGAAAGAAATTACGAAAAAAAATTTTCGAAAAAAAATTTTAAAAAATTTTCGAAAAAAAATTTTCGAAAAAAATTTACAAAAAAATTTTCGAAAAAATTTTGGAAAAAAATTTTTCGAAAAAAATTTTGAAAAAAATTTTCGAAAAAAATTTCAAAAAAAAATTTGAAAAAATTTTCGAAAAAAATTTCGAAAAAAAATTTTTGAAAAAAATTTTGAAAAAAAATTTCGAAAGAAATTTTCAAAAAAATTTTCGAAAAAACTTTCGAAAAAAATTTTCGAAAGAAATTTCGAAAAAAAATTTTCGAAAAACATTTTCGAAAAAAATTTTGAAAAAAAATTTGCGAAAAAAATTTCGAAAAAAAATTTTCGAAAAAAATTTTGAAAAAAAAATTTTCGAAAAAAAATTTTCGAAAAAAATGTTCAAAAAAATTTTCGAAAAAATTTTGGAAAAAAATTTTTCGAAAAAAATTTTTAAAAAAATTTTCGAACAAAATTTCAAAAAAAATTTTGAAAAAAATTTTCGAAAAAAATTTCGAAAAAATTTTGCAAAAATATTTTTCGAAAAAAAATTTCAAAAAATTTTCGAAAAAAGTTTCGAAAAAAATTTCGAAAAAAATTTCGAAAAAAAATTTTTGAAAAAAATTTTGAAAAAATATTTCGAAAAAAATTTTCAATAAAATTTTCGAAAAAACTTTCGAAAAAAAATTTTCGAAAAAAATTTTCGAAAGAAATTTCGAAAAAAAATTTTCGAAAAAAATTTTGAAAAAAATTTTCGAAAAAAATTTTCGCAAAAAATTTTGAAAAAAAATTTTCGAAAAAAATTTCGAAAAAAATTTTTAAAAAAATTTTCGAATAAAATTTGGAAAAAAAATTTGGAAAAAAAATTTTTGAAATAAATTTTGAAAAAAAATTTCGAAAAAAATTTTCGAAAAAAATTTTGAAAAAAAATTTTGAAAAAAAATTTGGAAAAAAAATTTTGAAAAAAATTTCGAAAAAAAATTTTGAAAAAATTTTGGAAAAAAAAATTTCGAAAAAAATTTTGAAAAAAAATTTGGAAAAAAATTTCGAAAAAAATTTTCGAAAAAAATTTCGAAAAAAATTTTGAAAAAAATTTTCGAAAAAAATTTCGAAAAAAAATTTTCGAAAAAAATTTCGAAAAAAATTTTCGAAAAAAATTTTGAAAAAAATTTTCGAAAAATTTTTCGAAAAAAATTTTCGAAAAAAATTTTGAAAAAAATTTTGAAAAAAATTTCGAAAAAAATTTTCAAAAAAAATTTAGAAAACATTTTCGAAAAAAAATTTCAAAAAAATTTTCGAAAAAATTTTCGAAAAAAAATTTTCGAAAAAAATTTTCGGAAGAAATTACGAAAAAAAATTTTCGAAAAAAATTTTTAAAAAATTTCGAAAAAAATTTTGAAAAAAAATTTTCGAAAAAAATTTTGAAAAAAATTTTCAAAAAAATTTTGGAAAAAAATTTTGAAAAAAATTTTGAAAAAAAATTTTCGAAAAAAATTTCGAAAAAAAATTTGAAAAAAATTTTCGAAAAAAATTTCGAAAAAAAAATTTCGAAAAAAATATTGAAAAAAATTTTCGAAAAAAATTTCAAAAAAAAATTTTCGAAAAAAATTTTGAAAGAAAATTTTGGAAAAAAAATTTTCGAGGAAAATTTTCGTAAAAAACTTCGAAAAAAAATTTTCGAAAAAATTTGAAAAAAAAATTTCTCAAAAAATATTTTCAAAAAAAATTCGAAAAAAAATTTTCGAAAAAAATTTTGAAAAAAAAAATCGAAAAAAATTTTCAAAAAAATTTTCGAGAAAATTTTGGAAAAAAATTTTTCGAAAAAAATATTGAAAAAAATTTTCGAAAAAAATTTCCAAAAAAAAATTTTGAAAAAATTTTGAAAAAAAAATTTTCGAAAACAATTTTAAAAAAAATTTTGAAAAAAAAATTTCGAAAAAAATTTTCGAAAAAAATTTCGAAAAAAATTTTGAAAAAAATTTTCGAAAAACATTTCGAAAAAAAATTTTCGAAAAAAATTTTGAAAAAAAATTTCGAAAAAATTTTTGAAAAAAATTTTGAAAAAAAATTTCGAAAGAAATTTTCAAAAAAATTTTCGAAAAAACTTTCGAAAAAAATTTTCGAAAGAAATTTCGAAAAAAAATTTTCGAAAAACATTTTCGAAAAAAATTTTGAAAAAAAATTTGCGAAAAAAATTTCGAAAAAAAATTTGAAAAAAATTTTCGATAAAAATTTCGATAAAACATTTACGAAAAAAATTTTCGAAAAAATTTTGGAAAAAAATGTTTCGATAAAAATTTAAAAAAAAAATTTTCAAAAAAATTTTGAAAAAAATTTTCGAAAAAAAATTTTCGAAAAAAATTTTCGAAAAAAATCTGAAAAAAAATTTCGAAAAAAAATTTCGAAAAAAAATTTTCGAAAAAATTTTTGAAGAAAAATTTTGAAAAAATTTTTAAAAAAACTTCCGAAAAAATTTTGGAAAAAAAAATTTTGGAAAAAATTTTCAAAAAAAAGTTTCGAAAAAAATTTCGAAAAAAAAATTGCGAAAAAAATTATGAAAAAAATTTCGAAAAAAAATTTGAAAAAAAAATTTCGTAAAAAAATTTTCAAAAAAATTTTCGAAAAAATTTTGAAAAAAAATTTTTAGAAAAAAATTTTGAAAAAAAATTTGGAAAAAAATTTCGAAAAAATTTTGAAAAAAATTTTCGAAAAGAATTTCGGAAAAAAATTTTCGAAAAATATTTTGAAAAAAAATTTCGAAAAAGATTTCGAAAAAATTTTCAAAAAAAATTTTGAAAAAAAATTTCGAAAATAATTTTTAAAATAATTTTCGAAAAAAATTTCGACAAAAAATTTTCGAAAAAAATTTAGGAAAAAAATTTCGAAAAAAATTTTCAAAAAAATTTTCGAAAAAATTTTGGAAAAACATTTTTCGAAAAAAATTTTCTAAAAAATTTTCGAAAAAAATTTCGAAAAAAAATTTTCGAAAAAAATTTTGAAAAAAATTTTCGAAAAAAAATTTTGGAAAAAAATTTTCGAACAAAATTTAGAAAAAAAATTTTCGAAAAAAATTTCGAAAAAAAATTTAAAAAAAAATTTTTGAAAAACAATTTTCGAAAAAAATTTTGAAAAAAAATTTCGAAAAAACTTTTGAAAAAAAATTTCGAAAAAAATTTCGAAGAAAAATTTTCGAAAAAAATTTCGATAAAAAATTTTCGAAAAAAATTTCGATAAAAAATTTTCGAAAAAAATTTTGAAAAAAAATTTCGAAAAAAATTTTCAAAAAAATTGTCAAAAAATTTAGAAAAAAATTTTTCAAAAAAAATTTTCAAAAAAATTTTCGAAATAAAGATCGAAAAAAAATTTTCGAAAAAAATTTTGAAAAAAATTTTCGAAAAAAAATTTTGGAAAAAAATTTTGAAAAAAAATTTCGAAAAAAAATTTTCGAAAAAAATTTTTAAAATAATTTTCGAAAAAGTTTCGACAAAAAATTTTCAAAAAAAATTTACAAAAAAATTTTCGAAAAAAAAATTTCGAAAAAAATTTCGAAAAAAAATTTTCGAAAAAAATTTTGAAAAAGATTTTCGATAAAAAATTTCCAAAAAAAATTTCCGAAAAAAATTTTGAAAAAAAATTTTCGAAAATAATTTAGAAAAAAATTTTTGAAAAACAATTTTTGAAAAAAATTTTGAAAAAAAATTTTGAAAAAAAATTTTGAAAAAAAATTTTGAAAAAAAATTTTGAAAAAAAATTTTGAAAAAAATTTCGAAGAAAAATTTTCGAAAAAAATTTCGATAAAAAATTTTCGAAAAAATTTTGAAAAAAAATTTCGAAAAAAATTTTCAAAAAAATTGTCGAAAAAATTTTGGAAAAAAATTTTTCGAAAAACTTTTCAAAAAAATTTTGAAAAAAATTTTCGAAAAAAATTTTCGAAAAAAATTTTGAAAAAAATTCTCGAAAAAAAATTTTGAAAAAAATTTTCGAAAAAATTTTGAAAAAAAATTTTCGAAAAAAATTTTGAAAAAAAATTTTCGAAAAAAATTTTGAAAAAAAATTTTGAAAAAAATTTTCGAAAAAAATTTTGGAAAAAAAATTTTGAAAAAAAATTTTCAAAAAAATTTTCGAAAAAAATTTCGAAAAAAAAATTTCGAAAAAAATTATGAAAAAAATTCTAAAAAAAAATTTGAAAAAAAAATTTCGAAAAACTTTTGGAAAAAAATTTTTCGAAAAAAATTTTGAAAAAAATTATGGAAAAAAATTTTCGAAAAAAAATTTTCCAAAAAAATTTTTGAAAAAAAATTTGGAAAAAAAATTTTGAAAAAAATTTTGAAAAAAATTTTGAAAAAAAATTTTCGAAAAAATTTTGAAAAAAAATTTTGGAAGAAAATTTTTAAAAACAATTTTCAAAAAAAATTTTCAAAAAAATTTTCAAAAAAATTTCGAAAAAAATTTTCGAAAAAAATTTTGAAAAAAAAATTTTCGAAAGAAAATTTTCGAAAAAAATGTTCAAAAAAATTTTCGAAAAAATTTTGGAAAAAAATTTTTCGAAAAAAATTTTTAAAAAAATTTTCGAACAAAATTTCGAAAAAAATTTTGAAAAACATTTTCGAAAAAAATTTCGAAAAAATTTTGCAAAAATATTTTTCGAAAAAAAATTTCAAAAAAATTTTCGAAAAAATTTTCGAAAAAAAATTTTAAAAAATTTTCGAAAAAAAATTTTCGAAAAAAATTTGAAAAAAAATTCAGAAAAAAAATTTTCAAAAAAATTTTCAAAAAAAATTTCGAAAAAAATTTCGAAAAAAATTTCGAAAAAAAATTTTTGAAAAAAATTTTGAAAAAAAATTTTGAAAAAAATTTTCAAGAAAATTTTCGAAAAAACTTTCGAAAAAAAATTTTCGAAAAAAATTTTCGAAAGAAATTTCGAAAAAAAATTTTCGAAAAAAATTTTGAAAAAAATTTTCGAAAAAAATTTTCCCAAAAAATTTTGAAAAAAAATTTTCGAAAAAAATTTCGAAAAAAATTTTTAAAAAAATTTTCGAATAAAATGTGGAAAAAAAATTTGGAAAAAAAATTTTTGAAAAAAATTTTGAAAAAAAATTCCGAAAAACATTTTCGAAAAAAATTTTGAAAAAAATTTTCAAAAAAAATCCCGAAAAAAATTTTCGAAATAAATTTTGAAAAAAAATTTTCGAAAATAATTTCGAAAAAAATTTTTGGAAAAATTTTCGAAAAAAATTTGGAAAAAAAATTATTGAAAAAAATTTTGAAAAACATTTCGAAAAAAATTTTCAAAAAAAATTTAGAAAAAATTTTGCAAAAAACATTTTCGAAAAAAAATTTCAAAAAAATTTTCGAAAAAATTTTCGAAAAAAAATTTTCGAAAAACATTTTCGGAAGAAATTACGAAAAAAAATTTTCGAAAAAAATTTTTAAAAAATTTTCGAAAAAAATTTTGAAAAAAAATTCAGAAAAAAAATTTTGAAAAAAATTTTCGAAAAAAATTTCGAAAAAAAATTTCGAAAAAAAATTTTCGAAAAAAATTTTGAAAAAAAATTTCGAAAAAAATTTTCAAAAAAATTTTCGAAAAAAATTTCAAAAAAAAATTTTCGAAAAAAATTTTGAAAAAAATTTTCAAAAAAATTTTTGAAAAAAATTTCGAAAAAAATTTTTAAAAAAATTTTCCAAAAAAAATTTTTAAAAAAATTTTCCAAAAAAAATTTTGAAAAAAAATTTCGAAAAAATTTTTGAAAGAAATTTCGAAAATAAATTCGAAAAAAATTTTTAAAAAAAATTTTCGAAAAAAAATTTTCGAAAAAAATTTTGAAAAAAAATTTGGAAAAAAAATTTTGAAAAAAATTTTGAAAAAAATTTTGAAAAAAATTTTGAAAAAAAATTTCGAAAAATATTTTCAAAAAAATTTTCGAAAAAAATTTTCAAAAACATTTTTCGAAAAAAATTTTCAAAAAAATTTTCGAAAAAAATTTCGAAAAAAAATTTTCGAAAAAAATTTTGAAAAAAAATTTTGAAAAAAATTTTCGAAAAAAATTTTGGAAAAAAAATTTTGAAAAAAAATTTTCAAAAAAATTTTCGAAAAAAATTTCGAAAAAAAAATTTCGAAAAAAATTATGAAAAAAATTCTAAAAAAAAATTTGAAAAAAAAATTTCGAAAAACTTTTGGAAAAAAATTTTTCGAAAAAAATTTTGAAAAAAATTATGGAAAAAAATTTTCGAAAAAAAATTTTCCAAAAAAATTTTTGAAAAAAAATTTGGAAAAAAAATTTTGAAAAAAATTTTGAAAAAAATTTTGAAAAAAAATTTTCGAAAAAATTTTGAAAAAAAATTTTGGAAGAAAATTTTCAAAAACAATTTTCAAAAAAAATTTTCAAAAAAATTTTCAAAAAAATTTCGAAAAAAATTTTCGAAAAAAATTTTGAAAAAAAAATTTTCGAAAAAAAATTTTCGAAAAAAATGTTCAAAAAAATTTTCGAAAAAATTTTGGAAAAAAATTTTTCGAAAAAAATTTTTAAAAAAATTTTCGAACAAAATTTCGAAAAAAATTTTGAAAAAAATTTTCGAAAAAAATTTCGAAAAAATTTTGCAAAAATATTTTTCGAAAAAAAATTTCAAAAAAATTTTCGAAAAAATTTTCGAAAAAAAATTTTAAAAAATTTTCGAAAAAAAATTTTCGAAAAAAATTTGAAAAAAAATTCAGAAAAAAAATTTTGAAAAAAATTTTCAAAAAAAATTTCGAAAAAAATTTCGAAAAAAATTTCGAAAAAAAATTTTTGAAAAAAATTTTGAAAAAAAATTTTGAAAAAAATTTTCAAGAAAATTTTCGAAAAAACTTTCGAAAAAAAATTTTCGAAAAAAATTTTCGAAAGAAATTTCGAAAAAAAATTTTCGAAAAAAATTTTGAAAAAAATTTTCGAAAAAAATTTTCGCAAAAAATTTTGAAAAAAAACTCGAAAAAAATTTCGAAAAAAATTTTTAAAAAAATTTTCGAATAAAATTTGGAAAAAAAATTTGGAAAAAAAATTTTTGAAAAAAATTTTGAAAAAAAATTTCGAAAAACATTTTCGAAAAAAATTTTGAAAAAAATTTTCAAAAAAAATCCCGAAAAAAATTTTCGAAATAAATTTTGAAAAAAAATTTTCGAAAATAATTTCGAAAAAAATTTTTGGAAAAATTTTCGAAAAAAATTTGGAAAAAAAATTATTGAAAAAAATTTTGAAAAACATTTCGAAAAAAATTTTCAAAAAAAATTTAGAAAAAATTTTGCAAAAAACATTTTCGAAAAAAAATTTCAAAAAAATTTTCGAAAAAATTTTCGAAAAAAAATTTTCGAAAAACATTTTCGGAAGAAATTACGAAAAAAAATTTTCGAAAAAAATTTTTAAAAAATTTTCGAAAAACATTTTGAAAAAAAATTTCGAAAAAAATTTTCAAAAAAATTTTCGAAAAAAATTTCAAAAAAAAATTTTCGAAAAAAATTTTGAAAAAAATTTTCAAAAAAATTTTTGAAAAAAATTTCGAAAAAAATTTTTAAAAAAATTTTCCAAAAAAAATTTTTAAAAAAATTTTCCAAAAAAAATTTTGAAAAAAAATTTCGAAAAAAAATTTGGAAAAAAAATTTTGAAAAAAATTTTGAAAAAAATTTTGAAAAAAATTTTGAAAAAAAATTTCGAAAAATATTTTCAAAAAAATTTTCGAAAAAAATTTCGAAAAAAAATTTTCGAAAAAAATTTTGAAAAAAAAATTTTCGAAAAAAAATTTTCGAAAAAAATGTTCAAAAAAATTTTCGAAAAAATTTTGGAAAAAAATTTTTCGAAAAAAATTTTTAAAAAAATTTTCGAACAAAATTTCGAAAAAAATTTTGAAAAAAATTTTCGAAAAAAATTTCAAAAAAATTTTCGAAAAAATTTTCGAAAAAAAATTTTCAAAAAAAATTTTCGAAAGAAATTACGAAAAAAAATTTTCGAAAAAAAATTTTAAAAAATTTTCGAAAAAAAATTTTCGAAAAAAAATTACAAAAAAATTTTCGAAAAAATTTTGGAAAAAAATTTTTCGAAAAAAATTTTGAAAAAAATTTTCGAAAAAAATTTCAAAAAAAAATTTGAAAAAATTTTCGAAAAAAATTTCGAAAAAAAATTTTTGAAAAAAATTTTGAAAAAAAATTTCGAAAGAAATTTTCAAAAAAATTTTCGAAAAAACTTTCGAAAAAAATTTTCGAAAGAAATTTCGAAAAAAAATTTTCGAAAAACATTTTCGAAAAAAATTTTGAAAAAAAATTTGCGAAAAAAATTTCGAAAAAAAATTTTCGAAAAAAATTTTGAAAAAAAAATTTTCGAAAAAAAATTTTCGAAAAAAATGTTCAAAAAAATTTTCGAAAAAATTTTGGAAAAAAATTTTTCGAAAAAAATTTTTAAAAAAATTTTCGAACAAAATTTCAAAAAAAAATTTTGAAAAAAATTTTCGAAAAAAATTTCGAAAAAATTTTGCAAAAATATTTTTCGAAAAAAAATTTCAAAAAATTTTCGAAAAAAGTTTCGAAAAAAATTTCGAAAAAAATTTCGAAAAAAAATTTTTGAAAAAAATTTTGAAAAAATATTTCGAAAAAAATTTTCAAGAAAATTTTCGAAAAAACTTTCGAAAAAAATTTTCGAAAGAAATTTCGAAAAAAAATTTTCGAAAAAAATTTTGAAAAAAATTTTCGAAAAAAATTTTCGCAAAAAATTTTGAAAAAAAATTTTCGAAAAAAATTTCGAAAAAAATTTTTAAAAAAATTTTCGAATAAAATTTGGAAAAAAAATTTGGAAAAAAAATTTTTGAAATAAATTTTGAAAAAAAATTTCGAAAAAAATTTTCGAAAAAAATTTTGAAAAAAAATTTTGAAAAAAAATTTGGAAAAAAAATTTTGAAAAAAATTTCGAAAAAAAATTTTGAAAAAATTTTGGAAAAAAAAATTTCGAAAAAAATTTTGAAAAAAAATTTGGAAAAAAATTTCGAAAAAAATTTTCGAAAAAAATTTCGAAAAAAATTTTGAAAAAAATTTTCGAAAAAAATTTCGAAAAAAAATTTTCGAAAAAAATTTCGAAAAAAATTTTCGAAAAAAATTTTGAAAAAAATTTTCGAAAAATTTTTCGAAAAAAATTTTCGAAAAAAATTTTGAAAAAAATTTTGAAAAAAATTTCGAAAAAAATTTTCAAAAAAAATTTAGAAAAAATTTTGCAAAAAACATTTTTGAAAAAAAATTTCAAAAAAATTTTCGAAAAAATTTTCGAAAAAAAATTTTCGAAAAAAATTTTCGGAAGAAATTACGAAAAAAAATTTTCCAAAAAAAATTTTTAAAAAATTTCGAAAAAAATTTTGAAAAAAAATTTTCGAAAAAAATTTTGAAAAAAATTTTCAAAAAAATTTTGGAAAAAAATTTTGAAAAAAATTTTGAAAAAAAATTTTCGAAAAAAATTTCGAAAAAAAATTTGAAAAAAATTTTCGAAAAAAATTTCGAAAAAAAAATTTCGAAAAAAATATTGAAAAAAATTTTCGAAAAAAATTTCGAAAAAAATTTTGAAAAAAATTTTCGAAAAAAATTTCGAAAAAATTTTGCAAAAATATTTTTCGAAAAAAAATTTCAAAAAAATTTTCGAAAAAATTTTCGAAAAAAAATTTTAAAAAATTTTCGAAAAAAAATTTTCGAAAAAAATTTGAAAAAAAATTCAGAAAAAAAATTTTGAAAAAAATTTTCAAAAAAAATTTCGAAAAAAATTTCGAAAAAAATTTCGAAAAAAAATTTTTGAAAAAAATTTTGAAAAAAAATTTTGAAAAAAATTTTCAAGAAAATTTTCGAAAAAACTTTCGAAAAAAAATTTTCGAAAAAAAATTTCGAAAGAAATTTCGAAAAAAAATTTTCGAAAAAAATTTTGAAAAAAATTTTCGAAAAAAATTTTCTCAAAAAATTTTGAAAAAAAATTTTCGAAAAAAATTTCGAAAAAAATTTTTAAAAAAATTTTCGAATAAAATTTGGAAAAAAAATTTGGAAAAAAAATTTTTGAAAAAAATTTTGAAAAAAAATTTCGAAAAACATTTTCGAAAAAAATTTTGAAAAAAATTTTCAAAAAAAATCCCGAAAAAAATTTTCGAAATAAATTTTGAAAAAAAATTTTCGAAAATAATTTCGAAAAAAATTTTTGGAAAAATTTTCGAAAAAAATTTGGAAAAAAAATTATTGAAAAAAATTTTGAAAAACATTTCGAAAAAAATTTTCAAAAAAAATTTAGAAAAAATTTTGCAAAAAACATTTTCGAAAAAAAATTTCAAAAAAATTTTCGAAAAAATTTTCGAAAAAAAATTTTCGAAAAACATTTTCGGAAGAAATTACGAAAAAAAATTTTCGAAAAAAATTTTTAAAAAATTTTCGAAAAAAATTTTGAAAAAAAATTCAGAAAAAAAATTTTGAAAAAAATTTTCGAAAAAAATTTCGAAAAAAAATTTCGAAAAAAAATTTTCGAAAAAAATTTTGAAAAAAAATTTCGAAAAAAATTTTCAAAAAAATTTTCGAAAAAAATTTCAAAAAAAAATTTTCGAAAAAAATTTTGAAAAAAATTTTCAAAAAAATTTTTGAAAAAAATTTCGAAAAAAATTTTTAAAAAAATTTTCCAAAAAAAATTTTTAAAAAAATTTTCCAAAAAAAATTTTGAAAAAAAATTTCGAAAAAATTTTTGAAAGAAATTTCGAAAAAAAATTCGAAAAAAATTTTTAAAAAAAATTTTCGAAAAAAAATTTTCGAAAAAAATTTTGAAAAAAAATTTGGAAAAAAAATTTTGAAAAAAATTTTGAAAAAAATTTTGAAAAAAATTTTGAAAAAAAATTTCGAAAAATATTTTCAAAAAAATTTTCGAAAAAAATTTTCAAAAACATTTTTCGAAAAAAATTTTCAAAAAAATTTTCGAAAAAAATTTCGAAAAAAAATTTTCGAAAAAAATTTTGAAAAAAAAATTTTCGAAAAAAAATTTTCGAAAAAAATGTTCAAAAAAATTTTCGAAAAAATTTTGGAAAAAAATTTTTCGAAAAAAATTTTTAAAAAAATTTTCGAACAAAATTTCGAAAAAAATTTTGAAAAAAATTTTCGAAAAAAATTTCAAAAAAATTTTCGAAAAAATTTTCGAAAAAACATTTTCGAAAAAAATTTTCGAAAGAAATTACGAAAAAAAATTTTCGAAAAAAAATTTTAAAAAATTTTCGAAAAAAAATTTTCGAAAAAAATTTACAAAAAAATTTTCGAAAAAATTTTGGAAAAAAATTTTTCGAAAAAAATTTTGAAAAAAATTTTCGAAAAAAATTTCAAAAAAAAATTTGAAAAAATTTTCGAAAAAAATTTCGAAAAAAAATTTTTGAAAAAAATTTTGAAAAAAAATTTCGAAAGAAATTTTCAAAAAAATTTTCGAAAAAACTTTCGAAAAAAATTTTCGAAAGAAATTTCGAAAAAAAATTTTCGAAAAACATTTTCGAAAAAAATTTTGAAAAAAAATTTGCGAAAAAAATTTCGAAAAAAAATTTTCGAAAAAAATTTAAAAAAAAAAATTTTCGAAAAAAAATTTTCGAAAAAAATGTTCAAAAAAATTTTCGAAAAAATTTTGGAAAAAAATTTTTCGAAAAAAATTTTTAAAAAAATTTTCGAACAAAATTTCAAAAAAAATTTTGAAAAAAATTTTCGAAAAAAATTTCGAAAAAATTTTGCAAAAATATTTTTCGAAAAAAAATTTCAAAAAATTTTCGAAAAAAGTTTCGAAAAAAATTTCGAAAAAAATTTCGAAAAAAAATTTTTGAAAAAAATTTTGAAAAAATATTTCGAAAAAAATTTTCAATAAAATTTTCGAAAAAACTTTCGAAAAAAAATTTTCGAAAAAAATTTTCGAAAGAAATTTCGAAAAAAAATTTTCGAAAAAAATTTTGAAAAAAATTTTCGAAAAAAATTTTCGCAAAAAATTTTGAAAAAAAATTTTCGAAAAAAATTTCGAAAAAAATTTTTAAAAAAATTTTCGAATAAAATTTGGAAAAAAAATTTGGTAAAAAAAATTTTTGAAATAAATTTTGAAAAAAAATTTCGAAAAAAATTTTCGAAAAAAATTTTGAAAAAAAATTTTGAAAAAAAATTTGGAAAAAAAATTTTTAAAAAAAATTCGAAAAAAAATTTTGAAAAAATTTTGGAAAAAAAAATTTCGAAAAAAATTTTGAAAAAAAATTTGGAAAAAAATTTCGAAAAAAATTTTCGAAAAAAATTTCGAAAAAAATTTTGAAAAAAATTTTCGAAAAAAATTTCGAAAAAAAATTTTCGAAAAAAATTTCGAAAAAAATTTTCGAAAAAAATTTTGAAAAAAATTTTCGAAAAATTTTTCGAAAAAAATTTTCGAAAAAAATTTTGAAAAAAATTTTGAAAAAAATTTCGAAAAAAATTTTCAAAAAAAATTTAGAAAAAATTTTGCAAAAAACATTTTCGAAAAAAAATTTCAAAAAAATTTTCGAAAAAATTTTCGAAAAAAAATTTTCGAAAAAAATTTTCGGAAGAAATTACGAAAAAAAATTTTCGAAAAAAATTTTTAAAAAATTTCGAAAAAAATTTTGAAAAAAAATTTTCGAAAAAAATTTTGAAAAAAATTTTCAAAAAAATTTTGGAAAAAAATTTTGAAAAAAATTTTGAAAAAAAATTTTCGAAAAAAATTTCGAAAAAAAATTTGAAAAAAATTTTGAAAAAAATTTTCGAAAAAAATTTTCGCAAAAAAGTTTGAAAAAAAACTCGAAAAAAATTTCGAAAAAAATTTTTAAAAAAATTTTCGAATAAAATTTGGAAAAAAAATTTGGAAAAAAAATTTTTGAAAAAAATTTTGAAAAAAAATTTCGAAAAACATTTTCGAAAAAAATTTTGAAAAAAATTTTCAAAAAAAATCCCGAAAAAAATTTTCGAAATAAATTTTGAAAAAAAATTTTCGAAAATAATTTCGAAAAAAATTTTTGGAAAAATTTTCGAAAAAAATTTGGAAAAAAAATTATTGAAAAAAATTTTGAAAAACATTTCGAAAAAAATTTTCAAAAAAAATTTAGAAAAAATTTTGCAAAAAACATTTTCGAAAAAAAATTTCAAAAAAATTTTCGAAAAAATTTTCGAAAAAAAATTTTCGAAAAACATTTTCGGAAGAAATTACGAAAAAAAATTTTCGAAAAAAATTTTTAAAAAATTTTCGAAAAAAATTTTGAAAAAAAATTTCGAAAAAAATTTTCAAAAAAATTTTCGAAAAAAATTTCAAAAAAAAATTTTCGAAAAAAATTTTGAAAAAAATTTTCAAAAAAATTTTTGAAAAAAATTTCGAAAAAAATTTTTAAAAAAATTTTCCAAAAAAAATTTTTAAAAAAATTTTCCAAAAAAAATTTTGAAAAAAAATTTCGAAAAAATTTTTGAAAGAAATTTCGAAAAAAAATTCGAAAAAAATTTTTAAAAAAAATTTTCGAAAAAAAATTTTCGAAAAAAATTTTGAAAAAAAATTTGGAAAAAAAATTTTGAAAAAAATTTTGAAAAAAATTTTGAAAAAAATTTTGAAAAAAAATTTCGAAAAATATTTTCAAAAAAATTTTCGAAAAAAATTTTCAAAAACATTTTTCGAAAAAAATTTTCAAAAAAATTTTCGAAAAAAATTTCGAAAAAAAATTTTCGAAAAAAATTTTGAAAAAAAAATTTTCGAAAAAAAATTTTCGAAAAAAATGTTCAAAAAAATTTTCGAAAAAATTTTGGAAAAAAATTTTTCGAAAAAAATTTTTAAAAAAATTTTCGAAAAAAATTTCGAAAAAAATTTTGAAAAAAATTTTCGAAAAAAATTTCAAAAAAATTTTCGAAAAAATTTTCGAAAAAAAATTTTCAAAAAAAATTTTCGAAAGAAATTACGAAAAAAAATTTTCGAAAAAAAATTTTAAAAAATTTTCGAAAAAAAATTTTCGAAAAAAATTTACAAAAAAATTTTCGAAAAAATTTTGGAAAAAAATTTTTCGAAAAAAATTTTGAAAAAAATTTTCGAAAAAAATTTCAAAAAAAAATTTGAAAAAATTTTCGAAAAAAATTTCGAAAAAAAATTTTTGAAAAAAATTTTGAAAAAAAATTTCGAAAGAAATTTTCAAAAAAATTTTCGAAAAAACTTTCGAAAAAAATTTTCGAAAGAAATTTCGAAAAAAAATTTTCGAAAAACATTTTCGAAAAAAATTTTGAAAAAAAATTTGCGAAAAAAATTTCGAAAAAAAATTTTCGAAAAAAATTTTGAAAAAAAAATTTTCGAAAAAAAATTTTCGAAAAAAATGTTCAAAAAAATTTTCGAAAAAATTTTGGAAAAAAATTTTTCGAAAAAAATTTTTAAAAAAATTTTCGAACAAAATTTCAAAAAAAAATTTTGAAAAAAATTTTCGAAAAAAATTTCGAAAAAATTTTGCAAAAATATTTTTCGAAAAAAAATTTCAAAAAATTTTCGAAGAAAGTTTCGAAAAAAATTTCGAAAAAAATTTCGAAAAAAAATTTTTGAAAAAAATTTTGAAAAAATATTTCGAAAAAAATTTTCAAGAAAATTTTCGAAAAAACTTTCGAAAAAAATTTTCGAAAAAAATTTTCGAAAGAAATTTCGAAAAAAAATTTTCGAAAAAAATTTTGAAAAAAATTTTCGAAAAAAATTTTCGCAAAAAATTTTGAAAAAAAATTTTCGAAAAAAATTTCGAAAAAAATTTTTAAAAAAATTTTCGAATAAAATTTGGAAAAAAAATTTGGAAAAAAAATTTTTGAAATAAATTTTGAAAAAAAATTTCGAAAAAAATTTTCGAAAAAAATTTTGAAAAAAAATTTTGAAAAAAAATTTGGAAAAAAAATTTTGAAAAAAATTTCGAAAAAAAATTTTGAAAAAATTTTGGAAAAAAAAATTTCGAAAAAAATTTTGAAAAAAAATTTGGAAAAAAATTTCGAAAAAAATTTTCGAAAAAAATTTCGAAAAAAATTTTGAAAAAAATTTTCGAAAAAAATTTCGAAAAAAAATTTTCGAAAAAAATTTCGAAAAAAATTTTCGAAAAAAATTTTGAAAAAAATTTTCGAAAATTTTTTCGAAAAAAATTTTCGAAAAAAATTTTGAAAAAAATTTTGAAAAAAATTTCGAAAAAAATTTTCAAAAAAAATTTAGAAAAAATTTTGCAAAAAACATTTTTGAAAAAAAATTTCAAAAAAATTTTCGAAAAAATTTTCGAAAAAAAATTTTCGAAAAAAATTTTCGGAAGAAATTACGAAAAAAAATTTTCCAAAAAAAATTTTTAAAAAATTTCGAAAAAAATTTTGAAAAAAAATTTTCGAAAAAAATTTTGAAAAAAATTTTCAAAAAAATTTTGGAAAAAAATTTTGAAAAAAATTTTGAAAAAAATTTTCGAAAAAAATTTCGAAAAAAAATTTGAAAAAAATTTTCGAAAAAAATTTCGAAAAAAAAATTTCGAAAAAAATATTGAAAAAAATTTTCGAAAAAAATTTCGAAAAAAATTTTGAAAAAAATTTTCGAAAAAAATTTCGAAAAAATTTTGCAAAAATATTTTTCGAAAAAAAATTTCAAAAAAATTTTCGAAAAAATTTTCGAAAAAAAATTTTAAAAAATTTTCGAAAAAAAATTTTCGAAAAAAATTTGAAAAAAAATTCAGAAAAAAAATTTTGAAAAAAATTTTCAAAAAAAATTTCGAAAAAAATTTCGAAAAAAATTTCGAAAAAAAATTTTTGAAAAAAATTTTGAAAAAAAATTTTGAAAAAAATTTTCAAGAAAATTTTCGAAAAAACTTTCGAAAAAAAATTTTCGAAAAAAATTTTCGAAAGAAATTTCGAAAAAAAATTTTCGAAAAAAATTTTGAAAAAAATTTTCGAAAAAAATTTTCTCAAAAAATTTTGAAAAAAAATTTTCGAAAAAAATTTCGAAAAAAATTTTTAAAAAAATTTTCGAATAAAATTTGGAAAAAAAATTTGGAAAAAAAATTTTTGAAAAAAATTTTGAAAAAAAATTTCGAAAAACATTTTCGAAAAAAATTTTGAAAAAAATTTTCAAAAAAAATCCCGAAAAAAATTTTCGAAATAAATTTTGAAAAAAAATTTTCGAAAATAATTTCGAAAAAAATTTTTGGAAAAATTTTCGAAAAAAATTTGGAAAAAAAATTATTGAAAAAAATTTTGAAAAACATTTCGAAAAAATTTTTCAAAAAAAATTTAGAAAAAATTTTGCAAAAAACATTTTTGAAAAAAAATTTCAAAAAAATTTTCGAAAAAATTTTCGAAAAAAAATTTTCGAAAAACATTTTCGGAAGAAATTACGAAAAAAAATTTTCGAAAAAAATTTTTAAAAAATTTTCGAAAAAAATTTTGAAAAAAAATTCAGAAAAAAAATTTTGAAAAAAATTTTCGAAAAAAATTTCGAAAAAAAATTTCGAAAAAAAATTTTCGAAAAAAATTTTGAAAAAAAATTTCGAAAAAAATTTTCAAAAAAATTTTCGAAAAAAATTTCAAAAAAAAATTTTCGAAAAAAATTTTGAAAAAAATTTTCAAAAAAATTTTTGAAAAAAATTTCGAAAAAAATTTTTAAAAAAATTTTCCAAAAAAAATTTTTAAAAAAATTTTCCAAAAAAAATTTTGAAAAAAAATTTCGAAAAAATTTTTGAAAGAAATTTCGAAAAAAAATTCGAAAAAAATTTTTAAAAAAAATTTTCGAAAAAAAATTTTCGAAAAATATTTTGAAAAAAAATTTGGAAAAAAAATTTTGAAAAAAATTTTGAAAAAAATTTTGAAAAAAATTTTGAAAAAAAATTTCGAAAAATATTTTCAAAAAAATTTTCGAAAAAAATTTTCAAAAACATTTTTCGAAAAAAATTTTCAAAAAAATTTTCGAAAAAAATTTCGAAAAAAAATTTTCGAAAAAAATTTTGAAAAAAAAATTTTCGAAAAAAAATTTTCGAAAAAAATGTTCAAAAAAATTTTCGAAAAAATTTTGGAAAAAAATTTTTCGAAAAAAATTTTTAAAAAAATTTTCGAACAAAATTTCGAAAAAAATTTTGAAAAAAATTTTCGAAAAAAATTTCAAAAAAATTTTCGAAAAAATTTTCGAAAAAACATTTTCGAAAAAAATTTTCGAAAGAAATTACGAAAAAAAATTTTCGAAAAAAAATTTTAAAAAATTTTCGAAAAAAAATTTTCGAAAAAAATTTACAAAAAAATTTTCGAAAAAATTTTGGAAAAAAATTTTTCGAAAAAAATTTTGAACAAAATTTTCGAAAAAAATTTCAAAAAAAAATTTGAAAAAATTTTCGAAAAAAATTTCGAAAAAAAATTTTTGAAAAAAATTTTGAAAAAAAATTTCGAAAGAAATTTTCAAAAAAATTTTCGAAAAAACTTTCGAAAAAAATTTTCGAAAGAAATTTCGAAAAAAAATTTTCGAAAAACATTTTCGAAAAAAATTTTGAAAAAAAATTTGCGAAAAAAATTTCGAAAAAAAATTTTCGAAAAAAATTTTAAAAAAAAAATTTTCGAAAAAAAATTTTCGAAAAAAATGTTCAAAAAAATTTTCGAAAAAATTTTGGAAAAAAATTTTTCGAAAAAAATTTTTAAAAAAATTTTCGAACAAAATTTCAAAAAAAATTTTGAAAAAAATTTTCGAAAAAAATTTCGAAAAAATTTTGCAAAAATATTTTTCGAAAAAAAATTTCAAAAAATTTTCGAAAAAAGTTTCGAAAAAAATTTCGAAAAAAATTTCGAAAAAAAATTTTTGAAAAAAATTTTGAAAAAATATTTCGAAAAAAATTTTCAATAAAATTTTCGAAAAAACTTTCGAAAAAAAATTTTCGAAAAAAATTTTCGAAAGAAATTTCGAAAAAAAATTTTCGAAAAAAATTTTGAAAAAAATTTTCGAAAAAAATTTTCGCAAAAAATTTTGAAAAAAAATTTTCGAAAAAAATTTCGAAAAAAATTTTTAAAAAAATTTTCGAATAAAATTTGGAAAAAAAATTTGGAAAAAAAATTTTTGAAATAAATTTTGAAAAAAAATTTCGAAAAAAATTTTCGAAAAAAATTTTGAAAAAAAATTTTGAAAAAAAATTTGGAAAAAAAATTTTTAAAAAAAATTCGAAAAAAAATTTTGAAAAAATTTTGGAAAAAAAAATTTCGAAAAAAATTTTGAAAAAAAATTTGGAAAAAAATTTCGAAAAAAATTTTCGAAAAAAATTTCGAAAAAAATTTTGAAAAAAATTTTCGAAAAAAATTTCGAAAAAAAATTTTCGAAAAAAAATTCGAAAAAAATTTTCGAAAAAAATTTTGAAAAAAATTTTCGAAAAATTTTTCGAAAAAAATTTTCGAAAAAAATTTTGAAAAAAATTTTGAAAAAAATTTCGAAAAAAATTTTCAAAAAAAATTTAGAAAAAATTTTGCAAAAAACATTTTCGAAAAAAAATTTCAAAAAAATTTTCGAAAAAATTTTCGAAAAAAAATTTTCGAAAAAAATTTTCGGAAGAAATTACGAAAAAAAATTTTCGAAAAAAATTTTTAAAAAATTTCGAAAAAAATTTTGAAAAAAAATTTTCGAAAAAAATTTTGAAAAAAATTTTCAAAAAAATTTTGGAAAAAAATTTTGAAAAAAATTTTGAAAAAAAATTTTCGAAAAAAATTTCGAAAAAAAATTTGAAAAAAATTTTCGAAAAAAATTTCGAAAAAAAAATTTCGAAAAAAATATTGAAAAAAATTTTCGAAAAAAATTTCGAAAAAAAATTTTCGAAAAAAATTTTGAAAGAAAATTTTGGAAAAAAAATTTTCGAGGAAAATTTTCGTAAAAAACTTCGAAAAAAAATTTTCGAAAAAATTTGAAAAAAAAATTTCTCAAAAAATATTTTCAAAAAAAATTCGAAAAAAAATTTTCGAAAAAAATTTTGAAAAAAAAAAATCGAAAAAAATTTTCAAAAAAATTTTCGAGAAAATTTTGGAAAAAAATTTTTCGAAAAAAATATTGAAAAAAATTTTCGAAAAAAATTTCCAAAAAAAAATTTTGAAAAAATTTTGGAAAAAAAATTTTCGAAAACAATTTTTAAAAAAATTTTGAAAAAAAAATTTCGAAAAAAATTTTCGAAAAAAATTTCGAAAAAAATTTTGAAAAAAATTTTCGAAAAACATTTCGAAAAAAAATTTTCGAAAAAAATTTTGAAAAAAAATTTCGAAAAAATTTTTGAAAAAAATTTTGAAAAAAAATTTCGAAAGAAATTTTCAAAAAAATTTTCGAAAAAACTTTCGAAAAAAATTTTCGAAAGAAATTTCGAAAAAAAATTTTCGAAAAACATTTTCGAAAAAAATTTTGAAAAAAAATTTGCGAAAAAAATTTCGAAAAAAAATTTGAAAAAAATTTTCGATAAAAATTTCGATAAAAAATTTACGAAAAAAATTTTCGAAAAAATTTTGGAAAAAAATGTTTCGATAAAAATTTAAAAAAAAAATTTTCAAAAAAATTTTGAAAAAAATTTTCGAAAAAAAATTTTCGAAAAAAATTTTCGAAAAAAATCTGAAAAAAAATTTCGAAAAAAAATTTCGAAAAAAAATTTTCGAAAAAATTTTTGAAGAAAAATTTTGAAAAAATTTTTAAAAAAACTTCCGAAAAAATTTTGGAAAAAAAAATTTTGGAAAAAATTTTCAAAAAAAAGTTTCGAAAAAAATTTCGAAAAAAAAATTGCGAAAAAAATTATGAAAAAAATTTCGAAAAAAAATTTGAAAAAAAAATTTCGTAAAAAAATTTTCAAAAAAATTTTCGAAAAAATTTTGAAAAAAAATTTTTAGAAAAAAATTTTGAAAAAAAATTTGGAAAAAAATTTCGAAAAAATTTTGAAAAAAATTTTCGAAAAGAATTTCGGAAAAAAATTTTCGAAAAATATTTTGAAAAAAAATTTCGAAAAAGATTTCGAAAAAATTTTCAAAAAAAATTTTGAAAAAAAATTTCGAAAATAATTTTTAAAATAATTTTCGAAAAAAATTTCGACAAAAAATTTTCGAAAAAAATTTAGGAAAAAAATTTCGAAAAAAATTTTCAAAAAAATTTTCGAAAAAATTTTGGAAAAACATTTTTCGAAAAAAATTTTCTAAAAAATTTTCGAAAAAAATTTCGAAAAAAAATTTTCGAAAAAAATTTTGAAAAAAATTTTCGAAAAAAAATTTTGGAAAAAAATTTTCGAACAAAATTTAGAAAAAAAATTTTCGAAAAAAATTTCGAAAAAAAATTTAAAAAAAAAATTTTGAAAAACAATTTTCGAAAAAAATTTTGAAAAAAAATTTCGAAAAAACTTTTGAAAAAAAATTTCGAAAAAAATTTCGAAGAAAAATTTTCGAAAAAAATTTCGATAAAAAATTTTCGAAAAAAATTTCGATAAAAAATTTTCGAAAAAAATTTTGAAAAAAAATTTCGAAAAAAATTTTCAAAAAAATTGTCAAAAAATTTAGAAAAAAATTTTTCAAAAAAAATTTTCAAAAAAATTTTCGAAATAAAGATCGAAAAAAAATTTTCGAAAAAAATTTTGAAAAAAATTTTCGAAAAAAAATTTTGGAAAAAAATTTTGAAAAAAAATTTCGAAAAAAAATTTTCGAAAAAAATTTTTAAAATAATTTTCGAAAAAGTTTCGACAAAAAATTTTCAAAAAAAATTTACAAAAAAATTTTCGAAAAAAAATTTCGAAAAAAATTTCGAAAAAAAATTTTCGAAAAAAATTTTGAAAAAGATTTTCGATAAAAAATTTCCAAAAAAAATTTCCGAAAAAAATTTTGAAAAAAAATTTTCGAAAATAATTTAGAAAAAAATTTTTGAAAAACAATTTTTGAAAAAAATTTTGAAAAAAAATTTTGAAAAAAAATTTTGAAAAAAAATTTTGAAAAAAAATTTTGAAAAAAATTTCGAAGAAAAATTTTCGAAAAAAATTTCGATAAAAAATTTTCGAAAAAATTTTGAAAAAAAATTTCGAAAAAAATTTTCAAAAAAATTGTCGAAAAAATTTTGGAAAAAAATTTTTCGAAAAACTTTTCAAAAAAATTTTGAAAAAAATTTTCGAAAAAAATTTTCGAAAAAAATTTTGAAAAAAATTCTCGAAAAAAAATTTTGAAAAAAATTTTCGAAAAAATTTTGAAAAAAAATTTTCGAAAAAAATTTTGAAAAAAAATTTTCGAAAAAAATTTTGAAAAAAAATTTTGAAAAAAATTTTCGAAAAAAATTTTGGAAAAAAAATTTTGAAAAAAAATTTTCAAAAAAATTTTCGAAAAAAATTTCGAAAAAAAAATTTCGAAAAAAATTATGAAAAAAATTCTAAAAAAAAATTTGAAAAAAAAATTTCGAAAAACTTTTGGAAAAAAATTTTTCGAAAAAAATTTTGAAAAAAATTATGGAAAAAAATTTTCGAAAAAAAATTTTCCAAAAAAATTTTTGAAAAAAAATTTGGAAAAAAATTTTCAAAAAAAATTTAGAAAAAATTTTGCAAAAAACATTTTCGAAAAAAAATTTCAAAAAAATTTTCGAAAAAATTTTCGAAAAAAAATTTTCGAAAAAAATTTTCGGAAGAAATTACGAAAAAAAATTTTCGAAAAAAATTTTTAAAAAATTTCGAAAAAAATTTTGAAAAAAAATTTTCGAAAAAAATTTTGAAAAAAATTTTCAAAAAAATTTTGGAAAAAAATTTTGAAAAAAATTTTGAAAAAAAATTTTCGAAAAAAATTTCGAAAAAAAATTTGAAAAAAATTTTCGAAAAAAATTTCGAAAAAAAAATTTCGAAAAAAATATTGAAAAAAATTTTCGAAAAAAATTTCGAAAAAAAATTTTCGAAAAAAATTTTGAAAGAAAATTTTGGAAAAAAAATTTTCGAGGAAAATTTTCGTAAAAAACTTCGAAAAAAAATTTTCGAAAAAATTTGAAAAAAAAATTTCTCAAAAAATATTTTCAAAAAAAATTCGAAAAAAAATTTTCGAAAAAAATTTTGAAAAAAAAAAATCGAAAAAAATTTTCAAAAAAATTTTCGAGAAAATTTTGGAAAAAAATTTTTCGAAAAAAATATTGAAAAAAATTTTCGAAAAAAATTTCCAAAAAAAAATTTTGAAAAAATTTTGGAAAAAAAATTTTCGAAAACAATTTTAAAAAAAATTTTGAAAAAAAAATTTCGAAAAAAATTTTCGAAAAAAATTTCGAAAAAAATTTTGAAAAAAATTTTCGAAAAACATTTCGAAAAAAAATTTTCGAAAAAAATTTTGAAAAAAAATTTCGAAAAAATTTTTGAAAAAAATTTTGAAAAAAAATTTCGAAAGAAATTTTCAAAAAAATTTTCGAAAAAACTTTCGAAAAAAATTTTCGAAAGAAATTTCGAAAAAAAATTTTCGAAAAACATTTTCGAAAAAAATTTTGAAAAAAAATTTGCGAAAAAAATTTCGAAAAAAAATTTGAAAAAAATTTTCGATAAAAATTTCGATAAAAAATTTACGAAAAAAATTTTCGAAAAAATTTTGGAAAAAAATGTTTCGATAAAAATTTAAAAAAAAAATTTTCAAAAAAATTTTGAAAAAAATTTTCGAAAAAAAATTTTCGAAAAAAATTTTCGAAAAAAATCTGAAAAAAAATTTCGAAAAAAAATTTCGAAAAAAAATTTTCGAAAAAATTTTTGAAGAAAAATTTTGAAAAAATTTTTAAAAAAACTTCCGAAAAAATTTTGGAAAAAAAAATTTTGGAAAAAATTTTCAAAAAAAAGTTTCGAAAAAAATTTCGAAAAAAAAATTGCGAAAAAAATTATGAAAAAAATTTCGAAAAAAAATTTGAAAAAAAAATTTCGTAAAAAAATTTTCAAAAAAATTTTCGAAAAAATTTTGAAAAAAAATTTTTAGAAAAAAATTTTGAAAAAAAATTTGGAAAAAAATTTCGAAAAAATTTTGAAAAAAATTTTCGAAAAGAATTTCGGAAAAAAATTTTCGAAAAATATTTTGAAAAAAAATTTCGAAAAAGATTTCGAAAAAAATTTTCAAAAAAAATTTAGAAAAAATTTTGCAAAAAACATTTTTGAAAAAAAATTTCAAAAAAATTTTCGAAAAAATTTTCGAAAAAAAATTTTCGAAAAAAATTTTCGGAAGAAATTACGAAAAAAAATTTTCCAAAAAAAATTTTTAAAAAATTTCGAAAAAAATTTTGAAAAAAAATTTTCGAAAAAAATTTTGAAAAAAATTTTCAAAAAAATTTTGGAAAAAAATTTTGAAAAAAATTTTGAAAAAAAATTTTCGAAAAAAATTTCGAAAAAAAATTTGAAAAAAATTTTCGAAAAAAATTTCGAAAAAAAAATTTCGAAAAAAATATTGAAAAAAATTTTCGAAAAAAATTTCGAAAAAAATTTTGAAAAAAATTTTCGAAAAAAATTTCGAAAAAATTTTGCAAAAATATTTTTCGAAAAAAAATTTCAAAAAAATTTTCGAAAAAATTTTCGAAAAAAAATTTTAAAAAATTTTCGAAAAAAAATTTTCGAAAAAAATTTGAAAAAAAATTCAGAAAAAAAATTTTGAAAAAAATTTTCAAAAAAAATTTCGAAAAAAATTTCGAAAAAAATTTCGAAAAAAAATTTTTGAAAAAAATTTTGAAAAAAAATTTTGAAAAAAATTTTCAAGAAAATTTTCGAAAAAACTTTCGAAAAAAAATTTTCGAAAAAAAATTTCGAAAGAAATTTCGAAAAAAAATTTTCGAAAAAAATTTTGAAAAAAATTTTCGAAAAAAATTTTCTCAAAAAATTTTGAAAAAAAATTTTCGAAAAAAATTTCGAAAAAAATTTTTAAAAAAATTTTCGAATAAAATTTGGAAAAAAAATTTGGAAAAAAAATTTTTGAAAAAAATTTTGAAAAAAAATTTCGAAAAACATTTTCGAAAAAAATTTTGAAAAAAATTTTCAAAAAAAATCCCGAAAAAAATTTTCGAAATAAATTTTGAAAAAAAATTTTCGAAAATAATTTCGAAAAAAATTTTTGGAAAAATTTTCGAAAAAAATTTGGAAAAAAAATTATTGAAAAAAATTTTGAAAAACATTTCGAAAAAAATTTTCAAAAAAAATTTAGAAAAAATTTTGCAAAAAACATTTTCGAAAAAAAATTTCAAAAAAATTTTCGAAAAAATTTTCGAAAAAAAATTTTCGAAAAACATTTTCGGAAGAAATTACGAAAAAAAATTTTCGAAAAAAATTTTTAAAAAATTTTCGAAAAAAATTTTGAAAAAAAATTCAGAAAAAAAATTTTGAAAAAAATTTTCGAAAAAAATTTCGAAAAAAAATTTCGAAAAAAAATTTTCGAAAAAAATTTTGAAAAAAAATTTCGAAAAAAATTTTCAAAAAAATTTTCGAAAAAAATTTCAAAAAAAAATTTTCGAAAAAAATTTTGAAAAAAATTTTCAAAAAAATTTTTGAAAAAAATTTCGAAAAAAATTTTTAAAAAAATTTTCCAAAAAAAATTTTTAAAAAAATTTTCCAAAAAAAATTTTGAAAAAAAATTTCGAAAAAATTTTTGAAAGAAATTTCGAAAAAAAATTCGAAAAAAATTTTTAAAAAAAATTTTCGAAAAAAAATTTTCGAAAAAAATTTTGAAAAAAAATTTGGAAAAAAAATTTTGAAAAAAATTTTGAAAAAAATTTTGAAAAAAATTTTGAAAAAAAATTTCGAAAAATATTTTCAAAAAAATTTTCGAAAAAAATTTTCAAAAACATTTTTCGAAAAAAATTTTCAAAAAAATTTTCGAAAAAAATTTCGAAAAAAAATTTTCGAAAAAAATTTTGAAAAAAAAATTTTCGAAAAAAAATTTTCGAAAAAAATGTTCAAAAAAATTTTCGAAAAAATTTTGGAAAAAAATTTTTCGAAAAAAATTTTTAAAAAAATTTTCGAACAAAATTTCGAAAAAAATTTTGAAAAAAATTTTCGAAAAAAATTTCAAAAAAATTTTCGAAAAAATTTTCGAAAAAACATTTTCGAAAAAAATTTTCGAAAGAAATTACGAAAAAAAATTTTCGAAAAAAAATTTTAAAAAATTTTCGAAAAAAAATTTTCGAAAAAAATTTACGAAAAAATTTTCGAAAAAATTTTGGAAAAAAATTTTTCGAAAAAAATTTTGAAAAAAATTTTCGAAAAAAATTTCAAAAAAAAATTTGAAAAAATTTTCGAAAAAAATTTCGAAAAAAAATTTTTGAAAAAAATTTTGAAAAAAAATTTCGAAAGAAATTTTCAAAAAAATTTTCGAAAAAACTTTCGAAAAAAATTTTCGAAAGAAATTTCGAAAAAAAATTTTCGAAAAACATTTTCGAAAAAAATTTTGAAAAAAAATTTGCGAAAAAAATTTCGAAAAAAAATTTTCGAAAAAAATTTAAAAAAAAAAATTTTCGAAAAAAAATTTTCGAAAAAAATGTTCAAAAAAATTTTCGAAAAAATTTTGGAAAAAAATTTTTCGAAAAAAATTTTTAAAAAAATTTTCGAACAAAATTTCAAAAAAAATTTTGAAAAAAATTTTCGAAAAAAATTTCGAAAAAATTTTGCAAAAATATTTTTCGAAAAAAAATTTCAAAAAATTTTCGAAAAAAGTTTCGAAAAAAATTTCGAAAAAAATTTCGAAAAAAAATTTTTGAAAAAAATTTTGAAAAAATATTTCGAAAAAAATTTTCAATAAAATTTTCGAAAAAACTTTCGAAAAAAAATTTTCGAAAAAAATTTTCGAAAGAAATTTCGAAAAAAAATTTTCGAAAAAAATTTTGAAAAAAATTTTCGAAAAAAATTTTCGCAAAAAATTTTGAAAAAAAATTTTCGAAAAAAATTTCGAAAAAAATTTTTAAAAAAATTTTCGAATAAAATTTGGAAAAAAAATTTGGTAAAAAAAATTTTTGAAATAAATTTTGAAAAAAAATTTCGAAAAAAATTTTCGAAAAAAATTTTGAAAAAAAATTTTGAAAAAAAATTTGGAAAAAAAATTTTTAAAAAAAATTCGAAAAAAAATTTTGAAAAAATTTTGGAAAAAAAAATTTCGAAAAAAATTTTGAAAAAAAATTTGGAAAAAAATTTCGAAAAAAATTTTCGAAAAAAATTTCGAAAAAAATTTTGAAAAAAATTTTCGAAAAAAATTTCGAAAAAAAATTTTCGAAAAAAATTTCGAAAAAAATTTTCGAAAAAAATTTTGAAAAAAATTTTCGAAAAATTTTTCGAAAAAAATTTTCGAAAAAAATTTTGAAAAAAATTTTGAAAAAAATTTCGAAAAAAATTTTCAAAAAAAATTTAGAAAAAATTTTGCAAAAAACATTTTCGAAAAAAAATTTCAAAAAAATTTTCGAAAAAATTTTCGAAAAAAAATTTTCGAAAAAAATTTTCGGAAGAAATTACGAAAAAAAATTTTCGAAAAAAATTTTTAAAAAATTTCGAAAAAAATTTTGAAAAAAAATTTTCGAAAAAAATTTTGAAAAAAATTTTCAAAAAAATTTTGGAAAAAAATTTTGAAAAAAATTTTGAAAAAAAATTTTCGAAAAAAATTTCGAAAAAAAATTTGAAAAAAATTTTGAAAAAAATTTTCGAAAAAAATTTTCGCAAAAAAGTTTGAAAAAAAACTCGAAAAAAATTTCGAAAAAAATTTTTAAAAAAATTTTCGAATAAAATTTGGAAAAAAAATTTGGAAAAAAAATTTTTGAAAAAAATTTTGAAAAAAAATTTCGAAAAACATTTTCGAAAAAAATTTTGAAAAAAATTTTCAAAAAAAATCCCGAAAAAAATTTTCGAAATAAATTTTGAAAAAAAATTTTCGAAAATAATTTCGAAAAAAATTTTTGGAAAAATTTTCGAAAAAAATTTGGAAAAAAAATTATTGAAAAAAATTTTGAAAAACATTTCGAAAAAAATTTTCAAAAAAAATTTAGAAAAAATTTTGCAAAAAACATTTTCGAAAAAAAATTTCAAAAAAATTTTCGAAAAAATTTTCGAAAAAAAATTTTCGAAAAACATTTTCGGAAGAAATTACGAAAAAAAATTTTCGAAAAAAATTTTTAAAAAATTTTCGAAAAAAATTTTGAAAAAAAATTTCGAAAAAAATTTTCAAAAAAATTTTCGAAAAAAATTTCAAAAAAAAATTTTCGAAAAAAATTTTGAAAAAAATTTTCAAAAAAATTTTTGAAAAAAATTTCGAAAAAAATTTTTAAAAAAATTTTCCAAAAAAAATTTTTAAAAAAATTTTCCAAAAAAAATTTTGAAAAAAAATTTCGAAAAAATTTTTGAAAGAAATTTCGAAAAAAAATTCGAAAAAAATTTTTAAAAAAAATTTTCGAAAAAAAATTTTCGAAAAAAATTTTGAAAAAAAATTTGGAAAAAAAATTTTGAAAAAAATTTTGAAAAAAATTTTGAAAAAAATTTTGAAAAAAAATTTCGAAAAATATTTTCAAAAAAATTTTCGAAAAAAATTTTCAAAAACATTTTTCGAAAAAAATTTTCAAAAAAATTTTCGAAAAAAATTTCGAAAAAAAATTTTCGAAAAAAATTTTGAAAAAAAAATTTTCGAAAAAAAATTTTCGAAAAAAATGTTCAAAAAAATTTTCGAAAAAATTTTGGAAAAAAATTTTTCGAAAAAAATTTTTAAAAAAATTTTCGAAAAAAATTTCGAAAAAAATTTTGAAAAAAATTTTCGAAAAAAATTTCAAAAAAATTTTCGAAAAAATTTTCGAAAAAAAATTTTCAAAAAAAATTTTCGAAAGAAATTACGAAAAAAAATTTTCGAAAAAAAATTTTAAAAAATTTTCGAAAAAAAATTTTCGAAAAAAATTTACAAAAAAATTTTCGAAAAAATTTTGGAAAAAAATTTTTCGAAAAAAATTTTGAAAAAAATTTTCGAAAAAAATTTCAAAAAAAAATTTGAAAAAATTTTCGAAAAAAATTTCGAAAAAAAATTTTTGAAAAAAATTTTGAAAAAAAATTTCGAAAGAAATTTTCAAAAAAATTTTCGAAAAAACTTTCGAAAAAAATTTTCGAAAGAAATTTCGAAAAAAAATTTTCGAAAAACATTTTCGAAAAAAATTTTGAAAAAAAATTTGCGAAAAAAATTTCGAAAAAAAATTTTCGAAAAAAATTTTGAAAAAAAAATTTTCGAAAAAAAATTTTCGAAAAAAATGTTCAAAAAAATTTTCGAAAAAATTTTGGAAAAAAATTTTTCGAAAAAAATTTTTAAAAAAATTTTCGAACAAAATTTCAAAAAAAAATTTTGAAAAAAATTTTCGAAAAAAATTTCGAAAAAATTTTGCAAAAATATTTTTCGAAAAAAAATTTCAAAAAATTTTCGAAGAAAGTTTCGAAAAAAATTTCGAAAAAAATTTCGAAAAAAAATTTTTGAAAAAAATTTTGAAAAAATATTTCGAAAAAAATTTTCAAGAAAATTTTCGAAAAAACTTTCGAAAAAAATTTTCGAAAAAAATTTTCGAAAGAAATTTCGAAAAAAAATTTTCGAAAAAAATTTTGAAAAAAATTTTCGAAAAAAATTTTCGCAAAAAATTTTGAAAAAAAATTTTCGAAAAAAATTTCGAAAAAAATTTTTAAAAAAATTTTCGAATAAAATTTGGAAAAAAAATTTGGAAAAAAAATTTTTGAAATAAATTTTGAAAAAAAATTTCGAAAAAAATTTTCGAAAAAAATTTTGAAAAAAAATTTTGAAAAAAAATTTGGAAAAAAAATTTTGAAAAAAATTTCGAAAAAAAATTTTGAAAAAATTTTGGAAAAAAAAATTTCGAAAAAAATTTTGAAAAAAAATTTGGAAAAAAATTTCGAAAAAAATTTTCGAAAAAAATTTCGAAAAAAATTTTGAAAAAAATTTTCGAAAAAAATTTCGAAAAAAAATTTTCGAAAAAAATTTCGAAAAAAATTTTCGAAAAAAATTTTGAAAAAAATTTTCGAAAATTTTTTCGAAAAAAATTTTCGAAAAAAATTTTGAAAAAAATTTTGAAAAAAATTTCGAAAAAAATTTTCAAAAAAAATTTAGAAAAAATTTTGCAAAAAACATTTTTGAAAAAAAATTTCAAAAAAATTTTCGAAAAAATTTTCGAAAAAAAATTTTCGAAAAAAATTTTCGGAAGAAATTACGAAAAAAAATTTTCCAAAAAAAATTTTTAAAAAATTTCGAAAAAAATTTTGAAAAAAAATTTTCGAAAAAAATTTTGAAAAAAATTTTCAAAAAAATTTTGGAAAAAAATTTTGAAAAAAATTTTGAAAAAAAATTTTCGAAAAAAATTTCGAAAAAAAATTTGAAAAAAATTTTCGAAAAAAATTTCGAAAAAAAAATTTCGAAAAAAATATTGAAAAAAATTTTCGAAAAAAATTTCGAAAAAAATTTTGAAAAAAATTTTCGAAAAAAATTTCGAAAAAATTTTGCAAAAATATTTTTCGAAAAAAAATTTCAAAAAAATTTTCGAAAAAATTTTCGAAAAAAAATTTTAAAAAATTTTCGAAAAAAAATTTTCGAAAAAAATTTGAAAAAAAATTCAGAAAAAAAATTTTGAAAAAAATTTTCAAAAAAAATTTCGAAAAAAATTTCGAAAAAAATTTCGAAAAAAAATTTTTGAAAAAAATTTTGAAAAAAAATTTTGAAAAAAATTTTCAAGAAAATTTTCGAAAAAACTTTCGAAAAAAAATTTTCGAAAAAAATTTTCGAAAGAAATTTCGAAAAAAAATTTTCGAAAAAAATTTTGAAAAAAATTTTCGAAAAAAATTTTCTCAAAAAATTTTGAAAAAAAATTTTCGAAAAAAATTTCGAAAAAAATTTTTAAAAAAATTTTCGAATAAAATTTGGAAAAAAAATTTGGAAAAAAAATTTTTGAAAAAAATTTTGAAAAAAAATTTCGAAAAACATTTTCGAAAAAAATTTTGAAAAAAATTTTCAAAAAAAATCCCGAAAAAAATTTTCGAAATAAATTTTGAAAAAAAATTTTCGAAAATAATTTCGAAAAAAATTTTTGGAAAAATTTTCGAAAAAAATTTGGAAAAAAAATTATTGAAAAAAATTTTGAAAAACATTTCGAAAAAATTTTTCAAAAAAAATTTAGAAAAAATTTTGCAAAAAACATTTTTGAAAAAAAATTTCAAAAAAATTTTCGAAAAAATTTTCGAAAAAAAATTTTCGAAAAACATTTTCGGAAGAAATTACGAAAAAAAATTTTCGAAAAAAATTTTTAAAAAATTTTCGAAAAAAATTTTGAAAAAAAATTCAGAAAAAAAATTTTGAAAAAAATTTTCGAAAAAAATTTCGAAAAAAAATTTCGAAAAAAAATTTTCGAAAAAAATTTTGAAAAAAAATTTCGAAAAAAATTTTCAAAAAAATTTTCGAAAAAAATTTCAAAAAAAAATTTTCGAAAAAAATTTTGAAAAAAATTTTCAAAAAAATTTTTGAAAAAAATTTCGAAAAAAATTTTTAAAAAAATTTTCCAAAAAAAATTTTTAAAAAAATTTTCCAAAAAAAATTTTGAAAAAAAATTTCGAAAAAATTTTTGAAAGAAATTTCGAAAAAAAATTCGAAAAAAATTTTTAAAAAAAATTTTCGAAAAAAAATTTTCGAAAAATATTTTGAAAAAAAATTTGGAAAAAAAATTTTGAAAAAAATTTTGAAAAAAATTTTGAAAAAAATTTTGAAAAAAAATTTCGAAAAATATTTTCAAAAAAATTTTCGAAAAAAATTTTCAAAAACATTTTTCGAAAAAAATTTTCAAAAAAATTTTCGAAAAAAATTTCGAAAAAAAATTTTCGAAAAAAATTTTGAAAAAAAAATTTTCGAAAAAAAATTTTCGAAAAAAATGTTCAAAAAAATTTTCGAAAAAATTTTGGAAAAAAATTTTTCGAAAAAAATTTTTAAAAAAATTTTCGAACAAAATTTCGAAAAAAATTTTGAAAAAAATTTTCGAAAAAAATTTCAAAAAAATTTTCGAAAAAATTTTCGAAAAAACATTTTCGAAAAAAATTTTCGAAAGAAATTACGAAAAAAAATTTTCGAAAAAAAATTTTAAAAAATTTTCGAAAAAAAATTTTCGAAAAAAATTTACAAAAAAATTTTCGAAAAAATTTTGGAAAAAAATTTTTCGAAAAAAATTTTGAACAAAATTTTCGAAAAAAATTTCAAAAAAAAATTTGAAAAAATTTTCGAAAAAAATTTCGAAAAAAAATTTTTGAAAAAAATTTTGAAAAAAAATTTCGAAAGAAATTTTCAAAAAAATTTTCGAAAAAACTTTCGAAAAAAATTTTCGAAAGAAATTTCGAAAAAAAATTTTCGAAAAACATTTTCGAAAAAAATTTTGAAAAAAAATTTGCGAAAAAAATTTCGAAAAAAAATTTTCGAAAAAAATTTTAAAAAAAAAATTTTCGAAAAAAAATTTTCGAAAAAAATGTTCAAAAAAATTTTCGAAAAAATTTTGGAAAAAAATTTTTCGAAAAAAATTTTTAAAAAAATTTTCGAACAAAATTTCAAAAAAAATTTTGAAAAAAATTTTCGAAAAAAATTTCGAAAAAATTTTGCAAAAATATTTTTCGAAAAAAAATTTCAAAAAATTTTCGAAAAAAGTTTCGAAAAAAATTTCGAAAAAAATTTCGAAAAAAAATTTTTGAAAAAAATTTTGAAAAAATATTTCGAAAAAAATTTTCAATAAAATTTTCGAAAAAACTTTCGAAAAAAAATTTTCGAAAAAAATTTTCGAAAGAAATTTCGAAAAAAAATTTTCGAAAAAAATTTTGAAAAAAATTTTCGAAAAAAATTTTCGCAAAAAATTTTGAAAAAAAATTTTCGAAAAAAATTTC
This sequence comes from Uropetala carovei, assembly GCA_036926305.1. NCBI lineage: Eukaryota > Metazoa > Arthropoda > Insecta > Odonata > Petaluridae > Uropetala > Uropetala carovei. Next base: position 3,372,364 of record JAXCHB010000242.1, on the reverse strand, counting down.
GAAAAAAATTTTTAAAAAAATTTTCGAATAAAATTTGGAAAAAAAATTTGGAAAAAAAATTTTTGAAATAAATTTTGAAAAAAAATTTCGAAAAAAATTTTCGAAAAAAATTTTGAAAAAAAATTTTGAAAAAAAATTTGGAAAAAAAATTTTTAAAAAAAATTCGAAAAAAAATTTTGAAAAAATTTTGGAAAAAAAAATTTCGAAAAAAATTTTGAAAAAAAATTTGGAAAAAAATTTCGAAAAAAATTTTCGAAAAAAATTTCGAAAAAAATTTTGAAAAAAATTTTCGAAAAAAATTTCGAAAAAAAATTTTCGAAAAAAAATTCGAAAAAAATTTTCGAAAAAAATTTTGAAAAAAATTTTCGAAAAATTTTTCGAAAAAAATTTTCGAAAAAAATTTTGAAAAAAATTTTGAAAAAAATTTCGAAAAAAATTTTCAAAAAAAATTTAGAAAAAATTTTGCAAAAAACATTTTCGAAAAAAAATTTCAAAAAAATTTTCGAAAAAATTTTCGAAAAAAAATTTTCGAAAAAAATTTTCGGAAGAAATTACGAAAAAAAATTTTCGAAAAAAATTTTTAAAAAATTTCGAAAAAAATTTTGAAAAAAAATTTTCGAAAAAAATTTTGAAAAAAATTTTCAAAAAAATTTTGGAAAAAAATTTTGAAAAAAATTTTGAAAAAAAATTTTCGAAAAAAATTTCGAAAAAAAATTTGAAAAAAATTTTCGAAAAAAATTTCGAAAAAAAAATTTCGAAAAAAATATTGAAAAAAATTTTCGAAAAAAATTTCGAAAAAAAATTTTCGAAAAAAATTTTGAAAGAAAATTTTGGAAAAAAAATTTTCGAGGAAAATTTTCGTAAAAAACTTCGAAAAAAAATTTTCGAAAAAATTTGAAAAAAAAATTTCTCAAAAAATATTTTCAAAAAAAATTCGAAAAAAAATTTTCGAAAAAAATTTTGAAAAAAAAAAATCGAAAAAAATTTTCAAAAAAATTTTCGAGAAAATTTTGGAAAAAAATTTTTCGAAAAAAATATTGAAAAAAATTTTCGAAAAAAATTTCCAAAAAAAAATTTTGAAAAAATTTTGGAAAAAAAATTTTCGAAAACAATTTTTAAAAAAATTTTGAAAAAAAAATTTCGAAAAAAATTTTCGAAAAAAATTTCGAAAAAAATTTTGAAAAAAATTTTCGAAAAACATTTCGAAAAAAAATTTTCGAAAAAAATTTTGAAAAAAAATTTCGAAAAAATTTTTGAAAAAAATTTTGAAAAAAAATTTCGAAAGAAATTTTCAAAAAAATTTTCGAAAAAACTTTCGAAAAAAATTTTCGAAAGAAATTTCGAAAAAAAATTTTCGAAAAACATTTTCGAAAAAAATTTTGAAAAAAAATTTGCGAAAAAAATTTCGAAAAAAAATTTGAAAAAAATTTTCGATAAAAATTTCGATAAAAAATTTACGAAAAAAATTTTCGAAAAAATTTTGGAAAAAAATGTTTCGATAAAAATTTAAAAAAAAAATTTTCAAAAAAATTTTGAAAAAAATTTTCGAAAAAAAATTTTCGAAAAAAATTTTCGAAAAAAATCTGAAAAAAAATTTCGAAAAAAAATTTCGAAAAAAAATTTTCGAAAAAATTTTTGAAGAAAAATTTTGAAAAAATTTTTAAAAAAACTTCCGAAAAAATTTTGGAAAAAAAAATTTTGGAAAAAATTTTCAAAAAAAAGTTTCGAAAAAAATTTCGAAAAAAAAATTGCGAAAAAAATTATGAAAAAAATTTCGAAAAAAAATTTGAAAAAAAAATTTCGTAAAAAAATTTTCAAAAAAATTTTCGAAAAAATTTTGAAAAAAAATTTTTAGAAAAAAATTTTGAAAAAAAATTTGGAAAAAAATTTCGAAAAAATTTTGAAAAAAATTTTCGAAAAGAATTTCGGAAAAAAATTTTCGAAAAATATTTTGAAAAAAAATTTCGAAAAAGATTTCGAAAAAATTTTCAAAAAAAATTTTGAAAAAAAATTTCGAAAATAATTTTTAAAATAATTTTCGAAAAAAATTTCGACAAAAAATTTTCGAAAAAAATTTAGGAAAAAAATTTCGAAAAAAATTTTCAAAAAAATTTTCGAAAAAATTTTGGAAAAACATTTTTCGAAAAAAATTTTCTAAAAAATTTTCGAAAAAAATTTCGAAAAAAAATTTTCGAAAAAAATTTTGAAAAAAATTTTCGAAAAAAAATTTTGGAAAAAAATTTTCGAACAAAATTTAGAAAAAAAATTTTCGAAAAAAATTTCGAAAAAAAATTTAAAAAAAAAATTTTGAAAAACAATTTTCGAAAAAAATTTTGAAAAAAAATTTCGAAAAAACTTTTGAAAAAAAATTTCGAAAAAAATTTCGAAGAAAAATTTTCGAAAAAAATTTCGATAAAAAATTTTCGAAAAAAATTTCGATAAAAAATTTTCGAAAAAAATTTTGAAAAAAAATTTCGAAAAAAATTTTCAAAAAAATTGTCAAAAAATTTAGAAAAAAATTTTTCAAAAAAAATTTTCAAAAAAATTTTCGAAATAAAGATCGAAAAAAAATTTTCGAAAAAAATTTTGAAAAAAATTTTCGAAAAAAAATTTTGGAAAAAAATTTTGAAAAAAAATTTCGAAAAAAAATTTTCGAAAAAAATTTTTAAAATAATTTTCGAAAAAGTTTCGACAAAAAATTTTCAAAAAAAATTTACAAAAAAATTTTCGAAAAAAAATTTCGAAAAAAATTTCGAAAAAAAATTTTCGAAAAAAATTTTGAAAAAGATTTTCGATAAAAAATTTCCAAAAAAAATTTCCGAAAAAAATTTTGAAAAAAAATTTTCGAAAATAATTTAGAAAAAAATTTTTGAAAAACAATTTTTGAAAAAAATTTTGAAAAAAAATTTTGAAAAAAAATTTTGAAAAAAAATTTTGAAAAAAAATTTTGAAAAAAATTTCGAAGAAAAATTTTCGAAAAAAATTTCGATAAAAAATTTTCGAAAAAATTTTGAAAAAAAATTTCGAAAAAAATTTTCAAAAAAATTGTCGAAAAAATTTTGGAAAAAAATTTTTCGAAAAACTTTTCAAAAAAATTTTGAAAAAAATTTTCGAAAAAAATTTTCGAAAAAAATTTTGAAAAAAATTCTCGAAAAAAAATTTTGAAAAAAATTTTCGAAAAAATTTTGAAAAAAAATTTTCGAAAAAAATTTTGAAAAAAAATTTTCGAAAAAAATTTTGAAAAAAAATTTTGAAAAAAATTTTCGAAAAAAATTTTGGAAAAAAAATTTTGAAAAAAAATTTTCAAAAAAATTTTCGAAAAAAATTTCGAAAAAAAAATTTCGAAAAAAATTATGAAAAAAATTCTAAAAAAAAATTTGAAAAAAAAATTTCGAAAAACTTTTGGAAAAAAATTTTTCGAAAAAAATTTTGAAAAAAATTATGGAAAAAAATTTTCGAAAAAAAATTTTCCAAAAAAATTTTTGAAAAAAAATTTGGAAAAAAATTTTCAAAAAAAATTTAGAAAAAATTTTGCAAAAAACATTTTCGAAAAAAAATTTCAAAAAAATTTTCGAAAAAATTTTCGAAAAAAAATTTTCGAAAAAAATTTTCGGAAGAAATTACGAAAAAAAATTTTCGAAAAAAATTTTTAAAAAATTTCGAAAAAAATTTTGAAAAAAAATTTTCGAAAAAAATTTTGAAAAAAATTTTCAAAAAAATTTTGGAAAAAAATTTTGAAAAAAATTTTGAAAAAAAATTTTCGAAAAAAATTTCGAAAAAAAATTTGAAAAAAATTTTCGAAAAAAATTTCGAAAAAAAAATTTCGAAAAAAATATTGAAAAAAATTTTCGAAAAAAATTTCGAAAAAAAATTTTCGAAAAAAATTTTGAAAGAAAATTTTGGAAAAAAAATTTTCGAGGAAAATTTTCGTAAAAAACTTCGAAAAAAAATTTTCGAAAAAATTTGAAAAAAAAATTTCTCAAAAAATATTTTCAAAAAAAATTCGAAAAAAAATTTTCGAAAAAAATTTTGAAAAAAAAAAATCGAAAAAAATTTTCAAAAAAATTTTCGAGAAAATTTTGGAAAAAAATTTTTCGAAAAAAATATTGAAAAAAATTTTCGAAAAAAATTTCCAAAAAAAAATTTTGAAAAAATTTTGGAAAAAAAATTTTCGAAAACAATTTTTAAAAAAATTTTGAAAAAAAAATTTCGAAAAAAATTTTCGAAAAAAATTTCGAAAAAAATTTTGAAAAAAATTTTCGAAAAACATTTCGAAAAAAAATTTTCGAAAAAAATTTTGAAAAAAAATTTCGAAAAAATTTTTGAAAAAAATTTTGAAAAAAAATTTCGAAAGAAATTTTCAAAAAAATTTTCGAAAAAACTTTCGAAAAAAATTTTCGAAAGAAATTTCGAAAAAAAATTTTCGAAAAACATTTTCGAAAAAAATTTTGAAAAAAAATTTGCGAAAAAAATTTCGAAAAAAAATTTGAAAAAAATTTTCGATAAAAATTTCGATAAAAAATTTACGAAAAAAATTTTCGAAAAAATTTTGGAAAAAAATGTTTCGATAAAAATTTAAAAAAAAAATTTTCAAAAAAATTTTGAAAAAAATTTTCGAAAAAAAATTTTCGAAAAAAATTTTCGAAAAAAATCTGAAAAAAAATTTCGAAAAAAAATTTCGAAAAAAAATTTTCGAAAAAATTTTTGAAGAAAAATTTTGAAAAAATTTTTAAAAAAACTTCCGAAAAAATTTTGGAAAAAAAAATTTTGGAAAAAATTTTCAAAAAAAAGTTTCGAAAAAAATTTCGAAAAAAAAATTGCGAAAAAAATTATGAAAAAAATTTCGAAAAAAAATTTGAAAAAAAAATTTCGTAAAAAAATTTTCAAAAAAATTTTCGAAAAAATTTTGAAAAAAAATTTTTAGAAAAAAATTTTGAAAAAAAATTTGGAAAAAAATTTCGAAAAAATTTTGAAAAAAATTTTCGAAAAGAATTTCGGAAAAAAATTTTCGAAAAATATTTTGAAAAAAAATTTCGAAAAAGATTTCGAAAAAATTTTCAAAAAAAATTTTGAAAAAAAATTTCGAAAATAATTTTTAAAATAATTTTCGAAAAAAATTTCGACAAAAAATTTTCGAAAAAAATTTAGGAAAAAAATTTCGAAAAAAATTTCCAAAAAAAGTTTCGAAAAAATTTTGGAAAAACATTTTTCGAAAAAAATTTTCTAAAAAATTTTCGAAAAAAATTTCGAAAAAAAATTTTCGAAAAAAATTTTGAAAAAAATTTTCGAAAAAAAATTTTGGAAAAAAATTTTCGAACAAAATTTAGAAAAAAAATTTTCGAAAAAAATTTCGAAAAAAAATTTAAAAAAAAAATTTTGAAAAACAATTTTCGAAAAAAATTTTGAAAAAAAATTTCGAAAAAACTTTTGAAAAAAAATTTCGAAAAAAATTTCGAAGAAAAATTTTCGAAAAAAATTTCGATAAAAAATTTTCGAAAAAAATTTCGATAAAAAATTTTCGAAAAAAATTTTGAAAAAAAATTTCGAAAAAAATTTTCAAAAAAATTGTCAAAAAATTTAGAAAAAAATTTTTCAAAAAAAATTTTCAAAAAAATTTTCGAAATAAAGATCGAAAAAAAATTTTCGAAAAAAATTTTGAAAAAAATTTTCGAAAAAAAATTTTGGAAAAAAATTTTGAAAAAAAATTTCGAAAAAAAATTTTCGAAAAAAATTTTTAAAATAATTTTCGAAAAAGTTTCGACAAAAAATTTTCAAAAAAAATTTACAAAAAAATTTTCGAAAAAAAAATTTCGAAAAAAATTTCGAAAAAAAATTTTCGAAAAAAATTTTGAAAAAGATTTTCGATAAAAAATTTCCAAAAAAAATTTCCGAAAAAAATTTTGAAAAAAAATTTTCGAAAATAATTTAGAAAAAAATTTTTGAAAAACAATTTTTGAAAAAAATTTTGAAAAAAAATTTTGAAAAAAAATTTTGAAAAAAAATTTTGAAAAAAAATTTTGAAAAAAATTTCGAAGAAAAATTTTCGAAAAAAATTTCGATAAAAAATTTTCGAAAAAATTTTGAAAAAAAATTTCGAAAAAAATTTTCAAAAAAATTGTCGAAAAAATTTTGGAAAAAAATTTTTCGAAAAACTTTTCAAAAAAATTTTGAAAAAAATTTTCGAAAAAAATTTTCGAAAAAAATTTTGAAAAAAATTCTCGAAAAAAAATTTTGAAAAAAATTTTCGAAAAAATTTTGAAAAAAAATTTTCGAAAAAAATTTTGAAAAAAAATTTTCGAAAAAAATTTTGAAAAAAAATTTTGAAAAAAATTTTCGAAAAAAATTTTGGAAAAAAAATTTTGAAAAAAAATTTTCAAAAAAATTTTCGAAAAAAATTTCGAAAAAAAAATTTCGAAAAAAATTATGAAAAAAATTCTAAAAAAAAATTTGAAAAAAAAATTTCGAAAAACTTTTGGAAAAAAATTTTTCGAAAAAAATTTTGAAAAAAATTATGGAAAAAAATTTTCGAAAAAAAATTTTCCAAAAAAATTTTTGAAAAAAAATTTGGAAAAAAAATTTTGAAAAAAATTTTGAAAAAAATTTTGAAAAAAAATTTTCGAAAAAATTTTGAAAAAAAATTTTGGAAGAAAATTTTCAAAAACAATTTTCAAAAAAAATTTTCAAAAAAATTTTCAAAAAAATTTCGAAAAAAATTTTCGAAAAAAATTTTGAAAAAAAAATTTTCGAAAAAAAATTTTCGAAAAAAATGTTCAAAAAAATTTTCGAAAAAATTTTGGAAAAAAATTTTTCGAAAAAAATTTTTAAAAAAATTTTCGAACAAAATTTCGAAAAAAATTTTGAAAAACATTTTCGAAAAAAATTTCGAAAAAATTTTGCAAAAATATTTTTCGAAAAAAAATTTCAAAAAAATTTTCGAAAAAATTTTCGAAAAAAAATTTTAAAAAATTTTCGAAAAAAAATTTTCGAAAAAAATTTGAAAAAAAATTCAGAAAAAAAATTTTGAAAAAAATTTTCAAAAAAAATTTCGAAAAAAATTTCGAAAAAAATTTCGAAAAAAAATTTTTGAAAAAAATTTTGAAAAAAAATTTTGAAAAAAATTTTCAAGAAAATTTTCGAAAAAACTTTCGAAAAAAAATTTTCGAAAAAAATTTTCGAAAGAAATTTCGAAAAAAAATTTTCGAAAAAAATTTTGAAAAAAATTTTCGAAAAAAATTTTCCCAAAAAATTTTGAAAAAAAATTTTCGAAAAAAATTTCGAAAAAAATTTTTAAAAAAATTTTCGAATAAAATTTGGAAAAAAAATTTGGAAAAAAAATTTTTGAAAAAAATTTTGAAAAAAAATTTCGAAAAACATTTTCGAAAAAAATTTTGAAAAAAATTTTCAAAAAAAATACCGAAAAAAATTTTCGAAATAAATTTTGAAAAAAAATTTTCGAAAATAATTTCGAAAAAAATTTTTGGAAAAATTTTCGAAAAAAATTTGGAAAAAAAATTATTGAAAAAAATTTTGAAAAACATTTCGAAAAAAATTTTCAAAAAAAATTTAGAAAAAATTTTGCAAAAAACATTTTCGAAAAAAAATTTCAAAAAAATTTTCGAAAAAATTTTCGAAAAAAAATTTTCGAAAAACATTTTCGGAAGAAATTACGAAAAAAAATTTTCGAAAAAAATTTTTAAAAAATTTTCGAAAAAAATTTTGAAAAAAAATTCAGAAAAAAAATTTTGAAAAAAATTTTCGAAAAAAATTTCGAAAAAAAATTTCGAAAAAAAATTTTCGAAAAAAATTTTGAAAAAAAATTTCGAAAAAAATTTTCAAAAAAATTTTCGAAAAAAATTTCAAAAAAAAATTTTCGAAAAAAATTTTGAAAAAAATTTTCAAAAAAATTTTTGAAAAAAATTTCGAAAAAAATTTTTAAAAAAATTTTCCAAAAAAAATTTTTAAAAAAATTTTCCAAAAAAAATTTTGAAAAAAAATTTCGAAAAAATTTTTGAAAGAAATTTCGAAAAAAAATTCGAAAAAAATTTTTAAAAAAAATTTTCGAAAAAAAATTTTCGAAAAAAATTTTGAAAAAAAATTTGGAAAAAAAATTTTGAAAAAAATTTTGAAAAAAATTTTGAAAAAAATTTTGAAAAAAAATTTCGAAAAATATTTTCAAAAAAATTTTCGAAAAAAATTTTCAAAAACATTTTTCGAAAAAAATTTCGAAAAAAAATTTTCGAAAAAAATTTTGAAAAAAAAATTTTCGAAAAAAAATTTTCGAAAAAAATGTTCAAAAAAATTTTCGAAAAAATTTTGGAAAAAAATTTTTCGAAAAAAATTTTTAAAAAAATTTTCGAACAAAATTTCGAAAAAAATTTTGAAAAAAATTTTCGAAAAAAATTTCAAAAAAATTTTCGAAAAAATTTTCGAAAAAAAATTTTCGAAAAAAATTTTCGAAAGAAATTACGAAAAAAAATTTTCGAAAAAAAATTTTAAAAAATTTTCGAAAAAAAATTTTCGAAAAAAATTTACAAAAAAATTTTCGAAAAAATTTTGGAAAAAAATTTTTCGAAAAAAATTTTGAAAAAAATTTTCGAAAAAAATTTCAAAAAAAAATTTGAAAAAATTTTCGAAAAAAATTTCGAAAAAAAATTTTTGAAAAAAATTTTGAAAAAAAATTTCGAAAGAAATTTTCAAAAAAATTTTCGAAAAAACTTTCGAAAAAAATTTTCGAAAGAAATTTTCGAAAGAAATTTCGAAAAAAAATTTTCGAAAAACATTTTCGAAAAAAATTTTGAAAAAAAATTTGCGAAAAAAATTTCGAAAAAAAATTTTCGAAAAAAATTTTGAAAAAAAAATTTTCGAAAAAAAATTTTCGAAAAAAATGTTCAAAAAAATTTTCGAAAAAATTTTGGAAAAAAATTTTTCGAAAAAAATTTTTAAAAAAATTTTCGAACAAAATTTCAAAATAAATTTTGAAAAAAATTTCGAAAAAAATTTCGAAAAAATTTTGCAAAAATATTTTTCGAAAAAAAATTTCAAAAAATTTTCGAAAAAAGTTTCGAAAAAAATTTCGAAAAAAATTTCGAAAAAAAATTTTTGAAAAAAATTTTGAAAAAATATTTCGAAAAAAATTTTCAAGAAAATTTTCGAAAAAACTTTCGAAAAAAAATTTTCGAAAAAAATTTTCGAAAGAAATTTCGAAAAAAAATTTTCGAAAAAAATTTTGAAAAAAATTTTCGAAAAAAATTTTCGCAAAAAATTTTGAAAAAAAATTTTCGAAAAAAATTTCGAAAAAAATTTTTAAAAAAATTTTCGAATAAAATTTGGAAAAAAAATTTGGAAAAAAAATTTTTGAAATAAATTTTGAAAAAAAATTTCGAAAAAAATTTTCGAAAAAAATTTTGAAAAAAAATTTTGAAAAAAAATTTGGAAAAAAAATTTTGAAAAAAATTTCGAAAAAAAATTTTGAAAAAATTTTGGAAAAAAAAATTTCGAAAAAAATTTTGAAAAAAAATTTGGAAAAAAATTTCGAAAAAAATTTTCGAAAAAAATTTCGAAAAAAATTTTGAAAAAAATTTTCGAAAAAAATTTCGAAAAAAAATTTTCGAAAAAAATTTCGAAAAAAATTTTCGAAAAAAATTTTGAAAAAAATTTTCGAAAAATTTTTCGAAAAAAATTTTCGAAAAAAATTTTGAAAAAAATTTTGAAAAAAATTTCGAAAAAAATTTTCAAAAAAAATTTAGAAAAAATTTTGCAAAAAACATTTTCGAAAAAAAATTTCAAAAAAATTTTCGAAAAAATTTTCGAAAAAAAATTTTCGAAAAAAATTTTCGGAAGAAATTACGAAAAAAAATTTTCGAAAAAAATTTTTAAAAAATTTCGAAAAAAATTTTGAAAAAAAATTTTCGAAAAAAATTTTGAAAAAAATTTTCAAAAAAATTTTGGAAAAAAATTTTGAAAAAAATTTTGAAAAAAAATTTTCGAAAAAAATTTCGAAAAAAAATTTGAAAAAAATTTTCGAAAAAAATTTCGAAAAAAAAATTTCGAAAAAAATATTGAAAAAAATTTTCGAAAAAAATTTCGAAAAAAAATTTTCGAAAAAAATTTTCGAAAAAAATCTTTGAAAAAAAATTTCGAAAAAAAATTTCGAAAAAAAATTTTCGAAAAAATTTTTGAAGAAAAATTTTGAAAAAATTTTTAAAAAATCTTCCGAAAAAATTTTGGAAAAAAAAATTTTGGAAAAAATTTTCAAAAAAAAGTTTTGAAAAAAATTTCGAAAAAAAAATTGCGAAAAAAATTATGAAAAAAATTTCGAAAAAAAATTTGAAAAAAAAATGTCGTAAAAAAATTTTCAAAAAAATTTTCGAAAAAATTTTGAAAAAAAATTTTTAGAAAAAAATTTTGAAAAAAATTTTGGAAAAAAATTTCGAAAAAATTTTGAAAAAAATTTTCGAAAAGAATTTCGGAAAAAAATTTTCGAAAAATATTTTGAAAAAAAATTTCGAAAAAATTTTCAAAAAAAATTTTGAAAAAAAATTTCGAAAATAATTTTTAAAATAATTTTCGAAAAAAATTTCGACAAAAAATTTTCGAAAAAAATTTAGGAAAAAAATTTCGAAAAAAATTTTCAAAAAAATTTTCGAAAAAATTTTGGAAAAAAATTTTTCGAAAAAAATTTTCTAAAAAATTTTCGAAAAAAATTTCGAAAAAAAATTTTCGAAAAAAATTTTGAAAAAAATTTTCGAAAAAAAATTTTGGAAAAAAATTTTCGAACAAAATTTAGAAAAAAAATTTTCGAAAAAAATTTCGAAAAAAAATTTAAAAAAAAATTTTTGAAAAACAATTTTCGAAAAAAATTTTGAAAAAAAATTTTGAAAAAAAATTTCGAAAAAACTTTTGAAAAAAAATTTCGAAAAAAATTTCGAAGAAAAATTTTGAAAAAAAATTTCGAAAAAAAATTTTCGAAAAAAATTTTTAAAATAATTTTCGAAAAAAATTTCGACAAAAAATTTTCAAAAAAAATTTAGAAAAAAATTTTCGAAAAAAAAATTTCGAAAAAAATTTCGAAAAAAAATTTTCGAAAAAAATTTTGAAAAAGATTTTCGATAAAAAATTTCCAAAAAAAATTTTCGATAAAAATTTCCGAAAAAAATTTTGAAAAAAAATTTTCGAAAATAATTTAGAAAAAAATATTTGAAAAACAATTTTTGAAAAAAATTTTGAAAAAAAATTTTGAAAAAAAATTTTGAAAAAAATTTCGAAGAAAAATATTCGAAAAAAATTTCGATAAAAAATTTTCGAAAAAATTTTGAAAAAAAATTTCGAAAAAAATTTTCAAAAAAATTGTCGAAAAAAATTTGGAAAAAAATTTTTCGAAAAAAATTTTCAAAAAAATTTTGAAAAAAATTTTCGAAAAAAATTTTGAAAAAAATTCTCGAAAAAAAATTTTGAAAAAAATTTTTGAAAAAATTTTGAAAAAAAATTTTCGAAAAAAATTTTGAAAAAAAATTTTGAAAAAAATTTTCGAAAAAAATTTCGAAAAAAAAATTTCGAAAAAAATTATGAAAAAAATTCTAAAACAAAATTTGAAAAAAAAATTTCGTAAAAAAATTTTCAAAAAAATTTTCGAAAAACTTTTGGAAAACAATTTTCCGAAAAAAATTTTGAAAAAAATTTTGGAAAACAATTTCGAAAAAATTTTCAAAAAAATTTTTGAAAATATTTTGGAAAAAAATTTTGAAAAAAAATTTTGAAAAAAATTTTCAAAAAAATTTTCGAAAAAATTTTGAAAAAAAATTTTGGAAGAAAATTTTCAAAAACAAATTTCAAAAAAAATTTTCAAAAAAATTTTCAAAAAAATTTCAAAAAAAAGTTTTCGAAAAAAAATTGGAAAAAAATTTTCGAAAAAAAATTTCGAAAAAAATTTTTAAAAAAATTTTGGAAAAAAAATTTGAAAAAAAATTTTGAAAAAAATTTTCAAAAAAATTTTCAAAAAAAATTTGAAAAAAAATTTCCCAAAAAAAATTTTGAAAAATATTTTCGAAAAAAATTTTGAAAAAAAGTTTCGAAAAAAAATTTCAAAAATATTTTTGAAAAAATTTTGGAAAAAAATTTTTCGAAAAAAATTTTCGAAAAAAATTTTGAAAAAAAACTGAAATAAATTTTCAAAAAAATTTTCGAAAAAATTTTGGAAAAAAAATTTTGGAAAAAAAATTTTCGAAAAAAGTTTTGGAAAAAAATTTAAAAAAAAAAATTTCGAAAAAAATTTTCGAAAAAAATTTTCGAAAAAAATTTCGAAAAAAAAATTTCGAAAAAATTATGAAAAAAGATTTCGAAAAAAAATTTGAAAAAAAATTTCGAAATAAATTTGAAAATAAATTTTCGAAAAAATTTTGGAAAAAAATTTTTCGAAAAAAATTTTGAAAAAAAATTTCGAAAAAAAATTTTTAAAAAATTTTGAAAAAAAATTTTGAAAAAAATTTTTAAAAAAATTTTCGAAAAAAATTTCGAAAAAAAATTTTCGAAAATATTTTGAAAAAAAGTTTCGAATAAAAATTTTCGAAAAAATTTTCGAAAAAAATTTTGAAAAAAATTTTCGAAAAAATATTTTCAAAAAAAATTTTGAAAAAAAATTTTGAAAAAAAATTTTCAAAAAAAATTTCAAAAACAAATTATCGAAAAAATATTTGAAGAAAAATTTTCGAAAAAAATTTTGAAAAAAAATTTGAAAAAACATTTCGAAAAACATTTTCAAAAAAATTTTCAAAAAAATTTTCAAAAAAATTTTCGAAAAAATTTTGGAAAAAAATTTTTCGAAAAAAATATTGAAAAAAATTTTCGAAAAAAATTTCGAAAAAAAATTTTCAAAAAAAATTTTCAAAAAAATATTCGAAAAAAATTTTCAAAAAAATTTTTCGAAAAAAATTTTCAAAAAAATTTTCGAAAAAAATTTCGAAAAAAAATTTTCGAAAAAAATTTTGAAAAAAATTTTCGAAAAAAAATTTTCAAAAAAATTTTCGAAAAAATTTTGAAAAAAAATTTTTCGAAAAAAATTTTGAAAAAAATTTTCGAAAAAAATTTCGAAAAAAATTTTCGAAAGAAATTTCGAAAAAAAATTCGAAAAAAATTTTTAAAAAAATTTTCGAAAAAAAATTTTCGAAAAAAATTTTGAAAAAAAATTTGGAAAAAAAATTTTGAAAAAAATTTTGATAAAAATTTTGAAAAAAAATTTCGAAAAATATTTTCAAAAAAATTTTCGAAAAAAATTTTCAAAAACATTTTTCGAAAAAAATTTTCAAAAAAATTTTCAAAAAAATTTTCAAAAAAAATTTCGAAAAAAAAATTTCGAAAAACATTTTGAAAAAAAAATTTTCGAAAAAAAATTTTCGAAAAAATTTTCAAAAAAATTTTCGAAAAAATTTTGGAAAAAAATTTTTCGAAAAAAATTTTTAAAAAAATTTTCGAACAAAATTTCGAAAAAAATTTTGAAAAAAATTTTCGAAAAAAATTTTGCAAAAATATTTTTCGAAAAAAAATTTCAAAAAAATTTTCGAAAAAATTTTCGAAAAAAAATTTTCGAAAAAAATTTTCGAAAGAAATTACGAAAAAAAATTTTCGAAAAAAAATTTTAAAAAATTTTCGAAAAAAAATTTTCGAAAAAAATTTTGAAAAAAAATTCAGAAAAAAAATTTTTAAAAAAATTTTCGAAAAAAATTTCGAAAAAAATTTCGAAAAAAAATTTTTGAAAAAAATTTTGAAAAAAAATTTCGAAAAAAATTTTCAAAAAAATTTTCGAAAAAACTTTCGAAAAAAAATTTTCGAAAAAAATTTTCGAAAGAAATTTCGAAAAAAAATTTTCCAAAAAAATTTTGAAAAAAATTTTCGAAAAAAATTTTGCAAAAAATTTTGAAAAAAAATTTTCGAAAAAAATTTCGAAAAAAATTTTTAAAAAAATTTTCGAATAAAATTTGGAAAAAAAATTTGGAAAAAAAATTTGGAAAAAAAATTTTCGAAAAAAATTTTGAAAAAAAATTTCGAAAAAAATTTTCGAAAAAAATTTTGAAAAAAAATTTGGAAAAAAAATTTGGAAAAAAATTTTTGAAAAAAATTTCGAAAAAAAATTTTGAAAAAATTTTGGAAAAAAAAATTTCGAAAAAAATTTTGAAAAAAAATTTGGAAAAAAATTTCGAAAAAAATTTTCGAAAAAAATTTCGAAAAAAATTTTGAAAAAAATTTTCGAAAAAAATTTCGAAAAAAAATTTTCGAAAAAAATTTCGAAAAAAATTTTCGAAAAAAATTTTGAAAAAATTTTCGAAAAAAATTTCGAAAAAAATTTTCGAAAAAAATTTTGAAAAAAAATTTTCGAAAAAAATTTCGAAAAAAATTTTTAAAAAAATTTTTAAAAAAATTTTCGAAAAAAATTTGGAAAAAAAATTATTGAAAAAAATTTTGAAAAAAATTTCGAAAAAAATTTTCAAAAAAAATTTAGAAAAAATTTTGCAAAAAACTTTTTCGAAAAAAAATTTCAAAAAAATTTTCGAAAAAATTTTCGAAAAAAAATTTTCGAAAAAAATTTTCGGAAGAAATTACGAAAAAAAATTTTCGAAAAAAATTTTAAAAAAATTTTCGAAAAAAATTTTGAAGAAAAATTCAGAAAAAAAATTTTGAAAAAAATTTTCGAAAAAAATTTCGAAAAAAAATTTCGAAAAAAAATTTTCGAAAAAAATTTTGAAAAAAAATTTCGAAAAAAATTTTCAAAAAAATTTTCGAAAAAAATTTTCAAAAAAATTTTTCGAAAAAAATTTTCAAAAAAATTTTCGAAAAAAATTTCAAAAAAAAATTTTCGAAAAAAATTTTGAAAAAAATTTTCGAAAAAAAATTTTCGAAAAAAATTTTCAAAAAAATTTTCGAAAAAATTTTGGAAAAAAATTTTTCGAAAAAAATTTTGAAAAAAATTTTCGAAAGAAATTTCGAAAAAAAATTTTTGAAAAAAATTTTGAAAAAAAATTTCGAAAGAAATTTTCAAAAAAATTTTCGAAAAAACTTTCGAAAAAAATTTTCGAAAAAATTTTCGAAAGAAATTTCGAAAAAAAATTTTCGAAAAAAATTTTGAAAAAAATTTTCGAAAAACAATTTCGCAAAAAATTTTGAAAAAAAATTTGGAAAAAAAATTTTGAAAAAAATTTTCGAAAAAAATTTCGAAAAAAAATTTTTGAAAAAAATTTCGAAAAAAAATTTTCGAAAAAAATTTTGAAAAAAATTTTCGAAAAAATTTTGGAAAAAAATTTTGAAAAAAATTTTGAAAAAAATTTTCGAAAAAAATTTCGAAAAAAAATTTGAAAAAAATTTTCGAAAAAAATTTCGAAAAAAAAATTTCGAAAAAAATTTTGAAAAAAAATTTCCAAAAAAAATTTTCAAAAAAATTTTCGAAAATATTTTGGAAAAAAATTTTTCGAAAAAAATATTGAAAAAAATTTTGAAAAAAATTTTGAAAAAAATTTTCGAAAAAAATTTCGAAAAAAAATTTGAAAAAAATTTTCGAAAAAAATTTCGAAAAAAAATTTTCGAAAAAATTTGAAAAAAAAATTTCTCAAAAAATATTTTCAAAAAAAATTCGAAAAAAAATTTTCGAAAAAAATTTTGAAAAAAAAATTTCGAAAAAAATTTTCAAAAAAATTTTCGAGAAAATTTTGGAAAAAAATTTTTCGAAAAAAATATAGAAAAAAATTTTCGAAAAAAATTTCAAAAAAAATTTTTGAAAAAATTTTGGAAAAAAAATTTTCGAAAACAATTTTGAAAAAAAATTTGGAAAAAAAATTTTCGAAAAAAATTTTCGAAAAAAATTTCGAAAAAAATTTTCGAAAAAAATTTCGAAAAAAATTTTCGAAAAAAATTTCGAAAAAAATTTTCGAAAGAAATTTCGAAAAAAAATTCGAAAAAAATTTTTAAAAAAATTTTCGAAAAATATTTTTAAAAAAATTTTCGAAAAAAATTTTGAAAAAAATTTTGAAAAAAATTTTGAAAAAAAATTTCGAAAAATATTTTTAAAAAAATTTTCGAAAAAAATTTTCAAAAACATTTTTCGAAAAAAATTTTCAAAAAAATTTTCCAAAAAAAATTTCGAAAAAAAATTTTCGAAAAAAATTTTGAAAAAAAAATTTTCGAAAAAAAATTTTCGAAAAAAATGTTCAAAAAAATTTTCGAAAAAATTTTGGAAAAAAATTTTTCGAAAAAAATATTTATAAAAAAAATTTTCGAACAAAATTTCGAAAAAAATTTTAAAAAAAATTTTCGAAAAAAATTTCGAAAAGATTTTGCAAAAATATTTTTCGAAAAAAAATTTCAAAAAAATTTTCGAAAAAATTTTCGAAAAAAAATTTTCGAAAAAAATTTTTGAAAGAAATTACGAAAAAAAATTTTCGAAAAAAAATTTTCGAAAAAAATTTTGAAAAAAAAATTGGAAAAAAAATTTTGAAAAAAAATTTTGAAAAAAATTTTGAAAAAAAAATTTCGAAAAAAATTTCCAAAAAAAAATTTTCGAAAAAAATTTTGAAAAAAAATTTCGAAAAAAATTTTCAAAAAAATTTTCAAAAAAATTTTCGAAAAAAATTTTCAAAAAAATTTTCGAAAAAATTTTGGAAAAAAATTTTTCGAAAAAAATTTTGAAAAACATTTTCGAAAAAAAATTCGAATAAAATTTTGAAAAAAATTTTCGAAAAAATTTTCAGAAATAATTTTGAAAAAAATTTTCGAAAAAAAATTTTCGAAAAAAAATTTCCAAAAAAAATTTCGAAAAAAATTTTCGAAAAAATTTTGGAAAAAAATTTTTCGAAAAAAATATTGAAAAAAATTTTCGAAAAAAATTTCGAAAAAAAATTTTGAAAAAAATTTTCAAAAAAAATTTTCAAAAAAATATTCGAAAAAAATATTCGAAAAAAATTTTCAAAAAAATTTTTCGAAAAAAATTTTCAAAAAAATTTTCAAAAAAATTTTCGAAAAAAATTTCGAAAAAAAATTTTCGAAAAAAATTTTGAAAAAAATTTTCGAAAAAAAATTTTCAAAAAAATTTTCGAAAAAATTTTGGAAAAAAATTTTTCGAAAAAATTTTGGAAAAAAATTTTTCGAAAAAAATTTTGAAAAAAATTTTCGAAAAAAATTTCGAAAAATTTTTAAAAAAATTTACGAAAAACATTTTGAAAAAAAATTTCGAAAAAAATTTTCGATAGAAATTTCGAAAGAAATTCGAAAAAAATTTTTAAAAAAATTTTCGAAAAAAAATTTTCGAAAAAAATTTTGACAAAAAATTTGGAAAAAAAATTTTGAAAAAAATTTTGAAAAAAATTTTGAAAAAAAATTTCGAAAAACATTTTCAAAAAAATTTTCGAAAAAAATTTTCAAAAACATTTTTCCAAAAAAATTTTCAAAAAAATTTTCAAAAAAAATTTCGAAAAAAAAATTTCGAAAAAAATTTTGAAAAAAAAATTTTCGAAAAAACATTTTCGAAAAAAATGTTCAAAAAAATTTTCGAAAAAATTTTGGAAAAAACTTTTTCGAAAAAAATTTTTAAAAAAATTTTCGAACAAAATTTCGAAAAAAATTTTGAAAAAAATTTTCGAAAAAATTTTGCAAAAATATTTTTCGAAAAAAAATTTCAAAAAAATTTTCGAAAAAAGTTTCGAAAAAAATTTTCGAAAAAAATTTCGAAAAAAATTTTCGAAAAAAATTTTGAAAAAATTTTCGAAAAAAATTTCGAAAAAAATTTTCAAAAAAAATTTAGAAAAAATTTTGCAAAAAACTTTTTCGAAAAAAAATTTCAAAAAAATTTTCGAAAAAATTTTCGAAAAAAAATTTCGAAAAAAATTTTCGGAAGAAATTACGAAAAAAAATTTTCGAAAAAAATATTAAAAAAATTTTCGAAAAAAATTTTGAAAAAAAATTCAGAAAAAAAATTTTGAAAAAAATTTTCGAAAAAAATTTCGAAAAAAAATTTCGAAAAAAAATTTTCGAAAAAAATTTTGAAAAAAAATTTCGAAAAAAATTTTCAAAAAAATTTTCGAAAAAAATTTTCAAAAAAATTTTTCGAAAAAAATTTTCAAAAAAATTTTCGAAAAAAATTTCAAAAAAAAATTTTCGAAAAAAATTTTGAAAAAAATTTTCGAAAAAAAATTTTCGAAAAAAATTTTCAAAAAAATTTTCGAAAAAATTTTGGAAAAAAATTTTTCGAAAAAAATTTTGAAAAAAATTTTCGAAAAAAATTTCAAAAAAAAATTTGAAAAAATTTTCGAAAAAAATTTCGAAAAAAAATTTTCGAAAAAAATTTTGAAAAAAAAATTTCGAAAAAAATTTTGAAAAAAAATTTCGAAAAAAAATTTTCAAAAAATTTTCGAAAACATTTTCAGAAATAATTTTGAAAAAAATTTTCGAAAAAAAATTTTCGAAAAAACATTTTCGAAAAAAATTTCGAAAAAAATTTTCAAAAAAATTTTCGACAAAATTTTGGAAAAAAATTTTTCGAAAAAAATATTGAAAAAAATTTTCGAAAAAAATTTCGAAAAAAAATTTTGAAAAAATTTTGGAAAAAAAAATTTCAAAAAAATATTCGAAAAAAATTTCGAAAAAACATTTTCGAAAAAAATGTTCAAAAAAATTTTCGAAAAAATTTTGGAAAAAACTTTTTCGAAAAAAATTTTTAAAAAAATTTTCGAACAAAATTTCGAAAAAAATTTTGAAAAAAATTTTCGAAAAAATTTTGAAAAATATTTTTCGAAAAAAAATTTCAAAAAAATTTTCGAAAAAAGTTTCCAAAAAAAAATTTTCGAAAAAAATTTTCGAAAAAAATTTTCGAAAAAAATTACGAAAAAAAATTTTTGAAAAAAAATTTTAAAAAATTTTCGAAAAAAAATTTTCGAAAAAAATTTTGAAAAAAAATTCAGAAAAAAAATTTTGAAAAAAATTTTCGAAAAAAATTTCGAAAAAAATTTCGAAAAAAAATTTTTGAAAAAAATTTTTAAAAAAAATTTCGAAAAAAAATTTTCGAAAAAAATTTTGAAAAAAATTTTCGAAAAAAATTTTCGCAAAAAATTTTGAAAAAAAATTTGGAAAAAAAATTTGGAAAAAAATTTTTGAAAAAAATTTCGAAAAAAAATTTTGAAAAAATTTTGGAAAAAAAAATTTCGAAAAAAATTTTGAAAAAAAATTTGGAAAAAAATTTCGAAAATAATTTTCGAAAAAAATTTCGGAAAAAATTTTGAAAAAAATTTTCGAAAAAAGTTTCGAAAAAAAATTTTCGAAAAAAATTTCGAAAAAAATTTTCGAAAAAAATTTCGAAAAAAATTTTCGAAAAAAATTTTAAAAAAATTTTCGAAAAAAATTTCGAAAAAAATTTTCGCAAAAAATTTTGAAAAAAAATTTTCGAAAAAAATTTGGAAAAAAAATTATTGAAAAAAATTTGAAAAAAATTTCGAAAAAAATTTTCAAAAAAAATTTAGAAAAAATTTTGCAAAAAACTTTTTCGAAAAAAAATTTCAAAAAAATTTTCGAAAAAATTTTCGAAAAAAAATTTCGAAAAAAATTTTCGGAAGAAATTACGAAAAAAAATTTTCGAAAAAAATATTAAAAAAATTTTCGAAAAAAATTTTGAAAAAAAATTCAGAAAAAAAATTTTGAAAAAAATTTTCGAAAAAAATTTCGAAAAAAAATTTCGAAAAAAAATTTTCGAAAAAAATTTTGAAAAAAAATTTCGAAAAAAATTTTCAAAAAAATTTTCGAAAAAAATTTTCAAAAAAATTTTTCGAAAAAAATTTTCAAAAAAATTTTCGAAAAAAATTTCAAAAAAAAATTTTCGAAAAAAATTTTGAAAAAAATTTTCGAAAAAAAATTTTCGAAAAAAATTTTCAAAAAAATTTTCGAAAAAATTTTGGAAAAAAATTTTTCGAAAAAAATTTTGAAAAAAATTTTCGAAAAAAATTTCAAAAAAAAATTTGAAAAAATTTTCGAAAAAAATTTCGAAAAAAAATTTTCGAAAAAAATTTTGAAAAAAAAATTTCGAAAAAAATTTTGAAAAAAAATTTCGAAAAAAAATTTTCAAAAAATTTTCGAAAACATTCTCAGAAATAATTTTGAAAAAAATTTTCGAAAAAAAATTTTCGAAAAAACATTTTCGAAAAAAATTTCGAAAAAAATTTTCAAAAAAATTTTCGACAAAATTTTGGAAAAAAATTTTTCGAAAAAAATATTGAAAAAAATTTTCGAAAAAAATTTCGAAAAAAAATTTTGAAAAAATTTTGGAAAAAAAAATTTCAAAAAAATATTCGAAAAAAATTTTGAAAAAAATTTTCGAAAAAAAATTTTCAAAAAAATTTTCGAAAAAATTTTGGAAAGAAATTTTTCGAAAAAAATTTTGAAAAAAATTTTCGAAAAAAATTTCGTAAAAAATTTTGAAAAAAATTTTCGAAAAAAATTTCGAAAAAAAATTTTCGAAAAAAATTTTGAAAAAAAATTTCGAAAAAAATTTTCGAAAGAAATTTCGAAAAAAAATTCGAAAAAAATTTTTGAAAAAAATTTTTGAAAAAAAATTTTCGAAAAAAATTTTGAAAAAAAATTTAGAAAAAAGATTTTCGAAAAAAATTTCGAAAAAAAATTTTCGAAAAAAATTTTGAAAAAAATTTTGAAAAAAAATTTTGAAAAAAATTTTGAAAAAAAATTTCGAAAAAAATTTTCGAAAAAAATTTTCGAAAGAAATTTCGAAAAAAAATTTTTGCAAAAAAATTTTCGAAAAAAATTTTGAAAAAAATTTTGAAAAAAAATTTTCCAAAAAAATTTAAAAAAAAAATTTGGAAAAAAAATTTTGAAAAAAATTTTCGAAAAAAATTTCGAAAAAAAAATTTCGAAAAAAATTTTAAAAAAAATTTCGAAAAAAAGTTTCAAAAAAATTTTCGAAAAAAATTTTCAAAAAAATTTTTCGAAAAAAATATTTCAAAAAAAATTTTGAAAAAAATTTCGAAAAAAAATTTTCGAAAAAAATTTTCAAAAAAATTTTCGAAAAAATTGTGGAAAAAAATTTTGAAAAAAATTTTCGAAAAAAATTTCGAAAAAAAAATTTCGAAAAAAATTTTGAAAAAAAATTTTGAAAAAAGTTTCGAAAAAATTTTGGAAAAAAATTTTCAAAAAAAATTTTGAAAAAAAATTTCGAAAAAAAATTTTAAAAAAATTTTCGAAAAAATTTTCAGAAATAATTTTGAAAAAAATTTTCGAAAAAAATTTTCAAAAAAAATTTAGAAAAAATTTTGCAAAAAACTTTTTCGAAAAAAAATTTCAAAAAAATTTTCGAAAAAATTTTCGAAAAAAAATTTTCGAAAAAAATTTTCGAAAAAAATTTTCGAAAAAAATTACGAAAAAAAATTTTCGAAAAAAAATTTTAAAAAATTTTCGAAAAAAAATTTTCGAAAAAAATTTTGAAAAAAAATTCAGAAAAAAAATTTTGAAAAAAATTTTCGAAAAAAATTTCGAAAAAAATTTCGAAAAAAAATTTTTGAAAAAAATTTTTAAAAAAAATTTCGAAAAAAAATTTTCGAAAAAAATTTTGAAAAAAATTTTCGAAAAAAATTTTCGCAAAAAATTTTGAAAAAAAATTTGGAAAAAAAATTTGGAAAAAAATTTTTGAAAAAAATTTCGAAAAAAAATTTTCGAAAAAAATTTTGAAAAAAATTTTCGAAAAAATTTTGGAAAAAAATTTTGAAAAAAATTTTGAAAAAAATTTTCGAAAAAAATTTCGAAAAAAAATTTGAAAAAAATTTTCGAAAAAAATTTCGAAAAAAAAATTTCGAAAAAAATTTTGAAAAAAAATTTCCAAAAAAAATTTTCAAAAAAATTTTCGAAAATATTTTGGAAAAAAATTTTTCGAAAAAAATATTGAAAAAAATTTTCAAAAAAAATTTGAAAAAAATTTTCGAAAAAAATTTCGAAAAAAAATTTGAAAAAAATTTTCGAAAAAAATTTCGAAAAAAAATTTTCGAAAAAATTTGAAAAAAAAATTTCTCAAAAAATATTTTCAAAAAAAATTCGAAAAAAAATTTTCGAAAAAAATTTTGAAAAAAAAATTTCGAAAAAAATTTTCAAAAAAATTTTCGAGAAAATTTTGGAAAAAAATTTTTCGAAAAAAATATAGAAAAAAATTTTCGAAAAAAATTTCAAAAAAAAATTTTGAAAAAATTTTGGAAAAAAAATTTTCGAAAACAATTTTGAAAAAAAATTTGGAAAAAAAAATTTCGAAAAAAATTTTCGAAAAAAATTTCGAAAAAAATTTTCGAAAAAAATTTCGAAAAAAATTTTCGAAAGAAATTTCGAAAAAAAATTCGAAAAAAATTTTTAAAAAAATTTTCGAAAAATATTTTTAAAAAAATTTTCGAAAAAAATTTTGAAAAAAATTTTGAAAAAAATTTTGAAAAAAAATTTCGAAAAATATTTTTAAAAAAATTTTCGAAAAAAATTTTCAAAAACATTTTTCGAAAAAAATTTTCAAAAAAATTTTCCAAAAAAAATTTCGAAAAAAAATTTTCGAAAAAAATTTTGAAAAAAAAATTTTCGAAAAAAAATTTTCGAAAAAAATGTTCAAAAAAATTTTCGAAAAAATTTTGGAAAAAAATTTTTCGAAAAAAATATTTATAAAAAAAATTTTCGAACAAAATTTCGAAAAAAATTTTAAAAAAAATTTTCGAAAAAAATTTCGAAAAAATTTTGCAAAAATATTTTTCGAAAAAAAATTTCAAAAAAATTTTCGAAAAAATTTTCGAAAAAAAATTTTCGAAAAAAATTTTCGAAAGAAATTACGATAAAAAATTTTCGAAAAAAAATTTTCGAAAAAAAGTTTGAAAAAAAAATTGGAAAAAAAATTTTGAAAAAAAATTTTGAAAAAAATTTTGAAAAAAAATTTTCGAAAAAAATTTCCAAAAAAAAATTTTCGAAAAAAATTTTGAAAAAAAATTTCGAAAAAAATTTTCAAAAAAATTTTCAAAAAAATTTTCGAAAAAAATTTTCAAAAAAATTTTCGAAAAAATTTTGGAAAAAAATTTTTCGAAAAAAATTTTGAAAAAAATTTTCGAAAAAAAATTCGAATAAAATTTTGAAAAAAATTTTCGAAAAAAATTTCGAAAAAAAATTTTGAAAAAAATTTTTAAAAAAAATTTTCAAAAAAATATTCGAAAAAAATATTCGAAAAAAATTTTCAAAAAAATTTTTCGAAAAAAATTTTCAAAAAAATTTTCGAAAAAAATTTCGAAAAAAAATTTTCGAAAAAAATTTTGAAAAAAATTTTCGAAAAAAAATTTTCAAAAAAATTTTCGAAAAAATTTTGGAAAAAAATTTTTCGAAAAAAATTTTGAAAAAAATTTTCGAAAAAAATTTCGAAAAAAATTTTTAAAAAAATTTTCGAAAAAAATTTTGAAAAAAAATTTCGAAAAAAATTTTCGATAGAAATTTCGAAAGAAATTCGAAAAAAATTTTTAAAAAAATTTTCGAAAAAAAATTTTCGAAAAAAATTTTGACAAAAAATTTGGAAAAAAAATTTTGAAAAAAATTTTGAAAAAAATTTTGAAAAAAAATTTCGAAAAACATTTTCAAAAAAATTTTCGAAAAAAATTTTCAAAAACATTTTTCGAAAAAAATTTTCAAAAAAATTTTCAAAAAAAATTTCGAAAAAAAAATTTCGAAAAAAATTTTGAAAAAAAAATTTTCGAAAAAACATTTTCGAAAAAAATGTTCAAAAAAATTTTCGAAAAAATTTTGGAAAAAACTTTTTCGAAAAAAATTTTTAAAAAAATTTTCGAACAAAATTTCGAAAAAAATTTTGAAAAAAATTTTCGAAAAAATTTTGCAAAAATATTTTTCGAAAAAAAATTTCAAAAAAATTTTCGAAAAAAGTTTCCAAAAAAAAATTTTCGAAAAAAATTTTCGAAAGAAATTACGAAAAAAAATTTTCGAAAAAAAATTTTAAAAAATTTTCGAAAAAAAATTTTCGAAAAAAATTTTGAAAAAAAATTCAGAAAAAAAATTTTGAAAAAAATTTTCGAAAAAAATTTCGAAAAAAATTTCGAAAAAAAATTTTTGAAAAAAATTTTTAAAAAAAATTTCGAAAAAAAATTTTCGAAAAAAATTTTGAAAAAAATTTTCGAAAAAAATTTTCGCAAAAAATTTTGAAAAAAAATTTGGAAAAAAAATTTGGAAAAAAATTTTTGAAAAAAATTTCGAAAAAAAATTTTGAAAAAATTTTGGAAAAAAAAATTTCGAAAAAAATTTTGGAAAAAAATTTGGAAAAAAATTTCGAAAATAATTTTCGAAAAAAATTTCGGAAAAAATTTTGAAAAAAATTTTCGAAAAAAGTTTCGAAAAAAAATTTTCGAAAAAAATTTCGAAAAAAATTTTCGAAAAAAATTTTGAAAAAATTTTCGAAAAAAATTTCGAAAAAAATTTGAAAAAAATTTTCGAAAAAAATTTCGAAAAAAAATTTTCGAAAAAATTTGAAAAAAAAATTTCTCAAAAAATATTTTCAAAAAAAATTCGAAAAAAAATTTTCGAAAAAAATTTTGAAAAAAAAATTTCGAAAAAAATTTTCAAAAAAATTTTCGAGAAAATTTTGGAAAAAAATTTTTCGAAAAAAATATAGAAAAAAATTTTCGAAAAAAATTTCAAAAAAAAATTTTGAAAAAATTTTGGAAAAAAAATTTTCGAAAACAATTTTGAAAAAAAATTTGGAAAAAAAAATTTCGAAAAAAATTTTCGAAAAAAATTTCGAAAAAAATTTTCGAAAAAAATTTCGAAAAAAATTTTCGAAAGAAATTTCGAAAAAAAATTCGAAAAAAATTTTTAAAAAAATTTTCGAAAAATATTTTTAAAAAAATTTTCGAAAAAAATTTTGAAAAAAATTTTGAAAAAAATTTTGAAAAAAAATTTCGAAAAATATTTTTAAAAAAATTTTCGAAAAAAATTTTCAAAAACATTTTTCGAAAAAAATTTTCAAAAAAATTTTCCAAAAAAAATTTCGAAAAAAAATTTTCGAAAAAAATTTTGAAAAAAAAATTTTCGAAAAAAAATTTTCGAAAAAAATGTTCAAAAAAATTTTCGAAAAAATTTTGGAAAAAAATTTTTCGAAAAAAATATTTATAAAAAAAATTTTCGAACAAAATTTCGAAAAAAATTTTAAAAAAAATTTTCGAAAAAAATTTCGAAAAAATTTTGCAAAAATATTTTTCGAAAAAAAATTTCAAAAAAATTTTCGAAAAAATTTTCGAAAAAAAATTTTCGAAAAAAATTTTCGAAAGAAATTACGATAAAAAATTTTCGAAAAAAAATTTTCGAAAAAAAGTTTGAAAAAAAAATTGGAAAAAAAATTTTGAAAAAAAATTTTGAAAAAAATTTTGAAAAAAAATTTTCGAAAAAAATTTCCAAAAAAAAATTTTCGAAAAAAATTTTGAAAAAAAATTTCGAAAAAAATTTTCAAAAAAATTTTCAAAAAAATTTTCGAAAAAAATTTTCAAAAAAATTTTCGAAAAAATTTTGGAAAAAAATTTTTCGAAAAAAATTTTGAAAAAAATTTTCGAAAAAAAATTCGAATAAAATTTTGAAAAAAATTTTCGAAAAAAATTTCGAAAAAAAATTTTGAAAAAAATTTTTAAAAAAAATTTTCAAAAAAATATTCGAAAAAAATATTCGAAAAAAATTTTCAAAAAAATTTTTCGAAAAAAATTTTCAAAAAAATTTTCGAAAAAAATTTCGAAAAAAAATTTTCGAAAAAAATTTTGAAAAAAATTTTCGAAAAAAAATTTTCAAAAAAATTTTCGAAAAAATTTTGGAAAAAAATTTTTCGAAAAAAATTTTGAAAAAAATTTTCGAAAAAAATTTCGAAAAAAATTTTTAAAAAAATTTTCGAAAAAAATTTTGAAAAAAAATTTCGAAAAAAATTTTCGATAGAAATTTCGAAAGAAATTCGAAAAAAATTTTTAAAAAAATTTTCGAAAAAAAATTTTCGAAAAAAATTTTGACAAAAAATTTGGAAAAAAAATTTTGAAAAAAATTTTGAAAAAAATTTTGAAAAAAAATTTCGAAAAACATTTTCAAAAAAATTTTCGAAAAAAATTTTCAAAAACATTTTTCGAAAAAAATTTTCAAAAAAATTTTCAAAAAAAATTTCGAAAAAAAAATTTCGAAAAAAATTTTGAAAAAAAAATTTTCGAAAAAACATTTTCGAAAAAAATGTTCAAAAAAATTTTCGAAAAAATTTTGGAAAAAACTTTTTCGAAAAAAATTTTTAAAAAAATTTTCGAACAAAATTTCGAAAAAAATTTTGAAAAAAATTTTCGAAAAAATTTTGCAAAAATATTTTTCGAAAAAAAATTTCAAAAAAATTTTCGAAAAAAGTTTCCAAAAAAAAATTTTCGAAAAAAATTTTCGAAAGAAATTACGAAAAAAAATTTTCGAAAAAAAATTTTAAAAAATTTTCGAAAAAAAATTTTCGAAAAAAATTTTGAAAAAAAATTCAGAAAAAAAATTTTGAAAAAAATTTTCGAAAAAAATTTCGAAAAAAATTTCGAAAAAAAATTTTTGAAAAAAATTTTTAAAAAAAATTTCGAAAAAAAATTTTCGAAAAAAATTTTGAAAAAAATTTTCGAAAAAAATTTTCGCAAAAAATTTTGAAAAAAAATTTGGAAAAAAAATTTGGAAAAAAATTTTTGAAAAAAATTTCGAAAAAAAATTTTGAAAAAATTTTGGAAAAAAAAATTTCGAAAAAAATTTTGGAAAAAAATTTGGAAAAAAATTTCGAAAATAATTTTCGAAAAAAATTTCGGAAAAAATTTTGAAAAAAATTTTCGAAAAAAGTTTCGAAAAAAAATTTTCGAAAAAAATTTCGAAAAAAATTTTCGAAAAAAATTTTGAAAAAATTTTCGAAAAAAATTTCGAAAAAAATTTGAAAAAAATTTTCGAAAAAAATTTCGAAAAAAAATTTTCGAAAAAATTTGAAAAAAAAATTTCTCAAAAAATATTTTCAAAAAAAATTCGAAAAAAAATTTTCGAAAAAAATTTTGAAAAAAAAATTTCGAAAAAAATTTTCAAAAAAATTTTCGAGAAAATTTTGGAAAAAAATTTTTCGAAAAAAATATAGAAAAAAATTTTCGAAAAAAATTTCAAAAAAAAATTTTGAAAAAATTTTGGAAAAAAAATTTTCGAAAACAATTTTGAAAAAAAATTTGGAAAAAAAAATTTCGAAAAAAATTTTCGAAAAAAATTTCGAAAAAAATTTTCGAAAAAAATTTCGAAAAAAATTTTCGAAAGAAATTTCGAAAAAAAATTCGAAAAAAATTTTTAAAAAAATTTTCGAAAAATATTTTTAAAAAAATTTTCGAAAAAAATTTTGAAAAAAATTTTGAAAAAAATTTTGAAAAAAAATTTCGAAAAATATTTTTAAAAAAATTTTCGAAAAAAATTTTCAAAAACATTTTTCGAAAAAAATTTTCAAAAAAATTTTCCAAAAAAAATTTCGAAAAAAAATTTTCGAAAAAAATTTTGAAAAAAAAATTTTCGAAAAAAAATTTTCGAAAAAAATGTTCAAAAAAATTTTCGAAAAAATTTTGGAAAAAAATTTTTCGAAAAAAATATTTATAAAAAAAATTTTCGAACAAAATTTCGAAAAAAATTTTAAAAAAAATTTTCGAAAAAAATTTCGAAAAAATTTTGCAAAAATATTTTTCGAAAAAAAATTTCAAAAAAATTTTCGAAAAAATTTTCGAAAAAAAATTTTCGAAAAAAATTTTCGAAAGAAATTACGATAAAAAATTTTCGAAAAAAAATTTTCGAAAAAAAGTTTGAAAAAAAAATTGGAAAAAAAATTTTGAAAAAAAATTTTGAAAAAAATTTTGAAAAAAAATTTTCGAAAAAAATTTCCAAAAAAAAATTTTCGAAAAAAATTTTGAAAAAAAATTTCGAAAAAAATTTTCAAAAAAATTTTCAAAAAAATTTTCGAAAAAAATTTTCAAAAAAATTTTCGAAAAAATTTTGGAAAAAAATTTTTCGAAAAAAATTTTGAAAAAAATTTTCGAAAAAAAATTCGAATAAAATTTTGAAAAAAATTTTCGAAAAAAATTTCGAAAAAAAATTTTGAAAAAAATTTTTAAAAAAAATTTTCAAAAAAATATTCGAAAAAAATATTCGAAAAAAATTTTCAAAAAAATTTTTCGAAAAAAATTTTCAAAAAAATTTTCGAAAAAAATTTCGAAAAAAAATTTTCGAAAAAAATTTTGAAAAAAATTTTCGAAAAAAAATTTTCAAAAAAATTTTCGAAAAAATTTTGGAAAAAAATTTTTCGAAAAAAATTTTGAAAAAAATTTTCGAAAAAAATTTCGAAAAAAATTTTTAAAAAAATTTTCGAAAAAAATTTTGAAAAAAAATTTCGAAAAAAATTTTCGATAGAAATTTCGAAAGAAATTCGAAAAAAATTTTTAAAAAAATTTTCGAAAAAAAATTTTCGAAAAAAATTTTGACAAAAAATTTGGAAAAAAAATTTTGAAAAAAATTTTGAAAAAAATTTTGAAAAAAAATTTCGAAAAACATTTTCAAAAAAATTTTCGAAAAAAATTTTCAAAAACATTTTTCGAAAAAAATTTTCAAAAAAATTTTCAAAAAAAATTTCGAAAAAAAAATTTCGAAAAAAATTTTGAAAAAAAAATTTTCGAAAAAACATTTTCGAAAAAAATGTTCAAAAAAATTTTCGAAAAAATTTTGGAAAAAACTTTTTCGAAAAAAATTTTTAAAAAAATTTTCGAACAAAATTTCGAAAAAAATTTTGAAAAAAATTTTCGAAAAAATTTTGCAAAAATATTTTTCGAAAAAAAATTTCAAAAAAATTTTCGAAAAAAGTTTCCAAAAAAAAATTTTCGAAAAAAATTTTCGAAAGAAATTACGAAAAAAAATTTTCGAAAAAAAATTTTAAAAAATTTTCGAAAAAAAATTTTCGAAAAAAATTTTGAAAAAAAATTCAGAAAAAAAATTTTGAAAAAAATTTTCGAAAAAAATTTCGAAAAAAATTTCGAAAAAAAATTTTTGAAAAAAATTTTTAAAAAAAATTTCGAAAAAAAATTTTCGAAAAAAATTTTGAAAAAAATTTTCGAAAAAAATTTTCGCAAAAAATTTTGAAAAAAAATTTGGAAAAAAAATTTGGAAAAAAATTTTTGAAAAAAATTTCGAAAAAAAATTTTGAAAAAATTTTGGAAAAAAAAATTTCGAAAAAAATTTTGGAAAAAAATTTGGAAAAAAATTTCGAAAATAATTTTCGAAAAAAATTTCGGAAAAAATTTTGAAAAAAATTTTCGAAAAAAGTTTCGAAAAAAAATTTTCGAAAAAAATTTCGAAAAAAATTTTCGAAAAAAATTTTGAAAAAATTTTCGAAAAAAATTTCGAAAAAAATTTTCGCAAAAAATTTTGAAAAAAAATTTTCGAAAAAAATTTGGAAAAAAAATTATTGAAAAAAATTTTGAAAAGAAATTTCGAAAAAAATTTTCAAAAAAATATTAAAAAAATTTTCGAAAAAAATTTTGAAAAAAAATTCAGAAAAAAAATTTTGAAAAAAATTTTCGAAAAAAATTTCGAAAAAAATTTTCGAAAAAAATTTTGAAAAAAAAATTCGAAAAAAATTTTCAAAAAAATTTTCGAAAAAAATTTTCAAAAAAATTTTTCGAAAAAAATTTTCAAAAAAATTTTCGAAAAAAATTTCAAAAAAAAATTTTCGAAAAAAATTTTGAAAAAAATTTTCAAAAAAATTTTCGAAAAAATTTTGGAAAAAAATTTTTCGAAAAAAATTTTGAAAAAAATTTTCGAAAAAAATTTCAAAAAAAAATTTGAAAAAATTTTCGAAAAAAATTTCGAAAAAAAATTTTCGAAAAAAATTTTGAAAAAAAAATTTCGAAAAAAATTTTGAAAAAAAATTTCGAAAAAAAAATTTCAAAAAATTTTCGAAAACATTTTCAGAAATAATTTTGAAAAAAATTTTCAAAAAAAAATTTTCGAAAAAACATTTTCGAAAAAAATTTCGAAAAAAAATTTCAAAAAAATTTTCGACAAAATTTTGGAAAAAAATTTTTCGAAAAAAATATTGAAAAAAATTTTCGAAAAAAATTTCGAAAAAAAATTTTGAAAAAATTTTGGAAAAAAAAATTTCAAAAAAATATTCGAAAAAAATTTTGAAAAAAATTTTCGAAAAAAAATTTTCAAAAAAATTTTCGAAAAAATTTTGGAAAGAAATTTTTCGAAAAAAATTTTGAAAAAAATTTTCGAAAAAAATTTCGTAAAAAATTTTGAAAAAAATTTTCGAAAAAATTTTCGAAAAAAATTTTGAAAAAAAATTTCGAAAATAATTTTCGAAAGAAATTTCGAAAAAAAATTCGAAAAAAATTTTTGAAAAAAATTTTTGAAAAAAAATTTTCGAAAAAAATTTTGAAAAAAAATTTGGAAAAAAAATTTTCGAAAAAAATTTCGAAAAAAAATTTTCGAAAAAAATTTTGAAAAAAATTTTGAAAAAAAATTTTGTAAAAATTTTGAAAAAAAATTTCGAAAAAAATTTTCGAAAAAAATTTTAAAAAAAATTTTTTGAAAAAAATTTTCAAAAAAATGTTCGAAAAAAAATTTCGAAAAAAAATTTTCGAAAAAAATTTTGAAAAAAATTTTCGAAAAAAAATTTTCGAAAAAAGTTTTCAAAAAAAATTTCGAAAAAATTTTGGAAAAAAATTTTTCGAAAAAAATTTTTAAAAAAATTTTCGAACAAAATTTCGAAAAAAATTTCGAAAAAAATTTTCGAAAAAAATTTCGAAAAAAAATTTTCGAAAAAAAATTTTCGAAAAAAATTTTGAAAAAAAATTTCGAAAAAAATTTTCGAAAAAAATTTTCGAAAGAAATTTCGAAAAAAAATTTTCGCAAAAAAATTTTCGAAAAAAATTTTGAAAAAAATTTTGAAAAAAAATTTTCCAAAAAAATTTTGAAAAAAAATTTGGAAAAAAAATTTTGAAAAAAATTTTCGAAAAAAATTTCGAAAAAAAAATTTCGAAAAAAATTTTAAAAAAAATTTCGAGAAAAATTTTCAAAAAAATTTTCGAAAAAAATTTTCAAAAAAATTTTTCGAAAAAAATATTTCAAAAAAAATTTTGAAAAAAATTTCGAAAAAAAATTTTCGAAAAAAATTTTCAAAAAAATTTTCGAAAAAATTGTGGAAAAAAATTTTGAAAAAAATTTTCGAAAAAAATTTCGAAAAAAAAATTTCGAAAAAAATTTTGAAAAAAAATTTTGAAAAAAGTTTCGAAAAAATTTTGGAAAAAAATTTTCAAAATAAATTTGGAAAAAAAATTTCGAAAAAAAATTTTAAAAAAATTTTCGAAAAAATTTTCAGAAATAATTTTGAAAAAAATTTTCGAAAAAAAATTTTCGAAAAAAATTTCGAAAAAAATTTTCAAAAATATTTTCGACAAAATTTTGGAAAAAAATTTTTCGAAAAAAATATTGAAAAAAATTTTCGAAAAAAATTTCGAAAAAAAATTTTGAAAAAATTTTTGAAAAAAAATTTTCAGAAAAATATTCGAAAAAAATTTTTGAAAAAATTTTTCGAAAAAAATTTTCAAAAAAATTTTCGAAAAAAATTTCGAAATAAAATTTTCGAAAAAAATTTTCAAAAAAATTTTCGAAAAAAAATTTTCAAAAAAATTTTCGAAAAAATTTTGCAAAAAACTTTTTCGAAAAAAAATTTCAAAAAAATGTTCGAAAAAATTTTCGAAAAAAAATTTTCGAAAAAAATTTTCGGAAGAAATTACGAAAAAAAATTTTCGAAAAAAATTTTCGAAAAAAATTTTTAAAAAATTTTCAAAAAAAATTCAGAAAAAAAATTTTGAAAAAAATTTTCGAAAAAAATTTCGAAAAAAAAATTCGAAAAAAAATTTTCGAAAAAAATTTTGAAAAAAAATTTCGAAAAAAATTTTCAAAAAAATTTTCGAAAAAAATTTTCAAAAAAATTTTTCGAAAAAAATATTCAAAAAAATTTTCGAAAAAAATTTCAAAAAAAAATTTTCGAAAAAAATTTTGAAAAAAATTTTCAAAAAAAAATTTTCGAAAAAAATTTTCAAAAAAATTTTCGAAAAAATTTTGGAAAAAAATTTTTCGAAAAAAATTTTGAAAAAAATTTTCGAAAAAAATTTCAAAAAAAAATTTGAAAAAATTTTCGAAAAAAATTTCGAAAAAAAATTTTTGAAAAAAATTTTTAATAAAAATTCGAAAGATATTTTCAAAAAAATTATCGAAAAAACTTTCGAAAAAAATTTTCGAAAAAAATTTTCGAAAGAAATTTCGAAAAAAAATTTTCGAAAAAAATTTTGAAAAAAATTTTCAAAAAACATTTTCGCAAAAAATTTTGAAAAAAAATTTGGAAAAAAAATTTTGAAAAAAATTTTCGAAAAAAATTTCGAAAAAAAATTTTCGAAAAAAATTTCGAAAAAAAATTTTCGAAAAAAAATTTTGAAAAAAATTTTCGAAAAAAATTTCGAAAAAAAATTTGAAAAAAATTTTGAAAAAAATTTCGAAAAAAAAATTTCGAAAAAAATTTTGAAAAAAAATTTTCGAAAAAAATTTTGAAAAAAAATTTCGAAAAAAAATTTTTAAAAAATTTTCGAAAACATTTTCAGAAATAATTTTGAAAAAAATTTTCGAAAAAAAATTTTCGAAAAAAAATTTTCGAATTAAATTTCGAAAAAAATTTTCAAAAAAATTTTCGATAAAATTTTGGAAAAAAATTTTTCGAAAAAAATATTGAAAAAATTTTTCGAAAGAAATTTCGAAAAAAAATTTTGAAAAAATTTTGGAAAAAAAAATTTCAAAAAAATATTCGAAAAAAATTTTGAAAAAAATTTTCGAAAAAAAATTTTCAAAAAAATTTTCGAAAAAATTTTGGAAAAAAATTTTTCGAAAAAAATTTTGAAAAAAATTTTCGAAAAAAATTTCGTAAAAAATTTTGAAAAAAATTTTCGAAAAAAATTTCGAAAAAAAATTTCGAAAAAAATTTTTAAAATATTTTCGACAAAATTTTGGAAAAAAATTTTTCGAAAAAAATATTGAAAAAAATTTTCGAAAAAAATTTCGAAAAACAATTTTGAAAAAATTTTTGAAAAAAAATTTTCGGAAAAATATTCGAAAAAAATTTTCGAAAAAATTTTTCGAAAAAAATTTTCAAAAAAATTTTCGAAAAAAATTTTTGAAAAAAATTTCAAAAAAAAATTTTCGAAAAAAATTTTCAAAAAAATTTTCGAAAAAATTTTGGAAAAAAATTTTTCGAAAAAAATTTTGAAAAAAATTTTCGAAAAAAATTTCGAAAAAAATTTTGAAAAAAATTTTCAAAAAAAAATTTGAAAAAAAATTTCGAAAAAAAATTTTAAAAAAATTTTCGAAAAAATTTTCAGTAATAATTTTGAAAAAAATTTTCGAAAAAAAATTTTCGAAAAAAAATTTTCGAAAAAAATTTCGAAAAAAATTTTCAAAAATATTTTCGACAAAATTTTGGAAAAAAATTTTTCGAAAAAAATATTGAAAAAAATTTTCGAAAAAAATTTCGAAAAAAAATTTTGAAAAAATTTTTGAAAAAAAATTTTCAGAAAAATATTCGAAAAAATTTTTCGAAAAAAATTTTCAAAAAAATTTTCGAAAAAAATTTCGAAATAAAATTTTCGAAAAAAATTTTCAAAAAAATTTTCAAAAAAAAATTTTCAAAAAAATTTTCGAAAAAATTTTGGAAAAAAATTTCTCGAAAAAAATTTTAAAAAAAATTTTCGAAAAAAATTTCGTAATAAATTTTGAAAAAAATTTTCGAAAAAAATTTCGGAAAAAAATTTTCGAAAAAAATTTTGAAAAAAAATTTCGAAGAAAATTTTCAAAAAAATTTTCGAAAAAAATTTTCAAAAAAATTTTTCGAGAAAAATATTTCAAAAAAATTTTTGAAAAAAATTTCGAAAAAAAATTTTCGAAAAAAATTTTCATAAAAATTTTCGAAAAAATTTTGGAAAAAAATTTTTCGAAAAAAATTTTGAAAAAAATTTTCGAAAAAAAATTCGAAAAAAATTTTGAAAAAAATTTTCGAAAAAAATTTTGAAAAAAAAATTTCGAAAAAATTTTGAAAAAAAATTTCGAAAAAAATTTTGAAAAAAATTTTCGAAAAAATTTTGGAAAAAAATTTTCAAAAAAAAAATGAAAAAAAAATTCGAAAAAAAATTTTTAAAAAATTTTCGAAAAAATTTTCAGAAAAAATTTTGAAAAAAATTTTCGAAAAAAAATTTCGAAAAAATTTTTTCGAAAATAGATAAAAAAAATCGAAAAAAAATTTTCGAAAAAAATTTTGAAAATATTTGGAAAAAAAATTTCGAAAAAAATTTTCGAAAAAAAATTCGAAAAAAATTTTGAAAAAAATTTTCGAAAAAAATTTCGAAAAAAATTTCGAAAAAAAATTTTCGAAAAAAATTTAGAAAAAAAATTTTCGAAATAAATTTTGAAAAAAAATTTCGAAAAAAATTTCAAAAAAAAATTTTCGAAAAAAAATTTTCGTAGAAAATTTTCGAAAAAAATTTCGAAAAAAAATTTTCGAAAAAAATATTGAAAAAAATTTTCGAGAAAAATTTCGAAAAAAAATTTTGAAAAAAATTTGGAAAAAAAAATTTCGAAAAAAATTTTGAAAAAAAATTTGGAAAAAAATTTCGAAAAAAATTTTCCGAAAAAAATTTCGAAAAAAATTTTCGAAAAAAATTTTGAAAAAAAATTTCGAAAAAAATTTTGAAAAAAAATTTCGAAAAAAATTTTGAAAAAAAATTTCGAAAAAAATTTTGAAAAAAAATTTCGAAAAAAAGTTTGAAAAAAATTTCGAAAAAAATTTTCAAAAAAAATTTTGAAAAAATTTTGCAAAAAAATTTTTCGAAAAAAATTTTCAAAAAAATTTTCGAAAAAAAATTTTCGAAAAAAATTTTCGAAAGAAATTACGAAAAAAAATTTTCGAAAAAATTTTGAAAAAAAAATTTGGAAAAAAAATTTTGAAAAAAATTTTCGAAAAAAATTTCGAAAAAAAATTTTCGAAAAAAATTTCGAAAAAATATTTTCGAAAAAAATTTTGAAAAAAAAATTTCGAAAAAAATTTTCGAAAAAATTTTTGAAAAAAATTTTCAAAAAAATTTTTCGAAAAAAATTTTCAAAAAAATTTTCGAAAAAAATATCGAAAAAAATTTTGAAAAAAATTTTCGAAAAAAAATTTTCGAAAAAAATTTTGAAAAAAAATTCGAAAAAAAATTTTCGAAAAAAATTTTGAAAAAAATTTGGAAAAGAAATTTTGGAAAAAAATTTGAAAAAAATTTTCGAAAAAAATTTCGAAAAAAAATTTTCGAAAAAAATTTTGAAAAAAAATTTCCAAAAAAATTTTCAAAAAAATTCTCGAAAAAATTTTCGAAAAAAAATTTTCCAAAAAATTTTCGAAAAAAAATTTTCGAAAAAAATTTTGAAAAAAAATTTTCGAAAAAAAATTTTCAAAAAAATTTTCGAAAAAATTTTGGAAAAAAATTTTTCGAAAAAAATTTTGAAAAAAATTTTCGAAAAAATTTTGGAAAAAATTTTTTCGATAAAAATATTATAAAAAATTTTCGAAAAAAATTTCGAAAAAAAATTTTCTAAAAAATTTGAAAAAAACATTTCTCAAAAAATATTTTCAAAAAAAATTCGAAAAAAAATTTTCGAAAAAAATTTTGAAAAAAAAATTTCGAAAAAAATTTTCGAGAAAATTTTGGAAAAAAATTTTTCGAAAAAAATATTGAAAAAAATTTTCTAAAAAAATTTCGAAAAAAAATTTTGAAAAAATTTTTTAAAAAAAATTTTCGAAAAAAATTTTGAAAAAAAATTTGGAAAAAAAATTTCGAAAAAAATTTTCGAAAAAAATTTCGAAAAAAATTTTGAAAAAAATTTCGAAAAAAATTTTGAAAAAAATTTTCGAAAAAAATTTCGAAAAAAAATTTTCGAAAAAAATTTCGAAAAAAAATTTTCGAAAGAAATTTCGAAAAAAAATTCGAAAAAAATTTTTAAAAAAATTTTCGAAAAAAAATTTTCAAAAAAAATTTTGAAAAAAAATTTGGAAAAAAAATTTTGAAAAAAATTTTGAAAAAAATTTTGAAAAAAAATTTCGAAAAATATTTTCAAAAAAATTTTCGAAAAAAATTTTCAAAAACATTTTTCGAAAAAAATTTTCAAAAAAATTTTCGAAAAAATTTTGGAAAAAAATTTTTCGAAAAAAATTTTTAAAAAAATTTTCGAACAAAATTTCGAAAAAAATTTTGAAAAAAATTTCTAAAAAATTTTGCAAAAAAATTTTTCGAAAAAAAATTTCAAAAAAAATTTTCGAAAAAATTTTCGAAAAAAAATTTTCGATAAAAATTTTCAAAAGAAATTACGAAAAAAAATTTTCGAAAAAAAATTTTAAAAAATTTTCGAAAAAAAATTTTCGAAAAAAATTTTGAAAAAAAATTCAGAAAAAAAATTTTGAAAAAAATTTTCGAAAAAAATTTCGAAAAAAATTTCGAAAAAAACTTTTTGAAAAAAATTTTGAAAAAAAATTTCGAAAAAAATTTTCAAAAAAATTTTCGAAAAAACTTTCGAAAAAAAATTTTCGAAAAAAATTTTCGAAAGAAATTTCGAAAAAAAATTTTCGAAAAAAATTTTGAAAAAAATTTTCGAATAAAATTTTCGCAAAAAATTTTGAAAAAAAATTTGGAAAAAAAATTTTGAAGAAAATTTTCGAAAAAAATTTCGAAAAAAAATTTTCGAAAAAAATTTCGAAAAAAAATTTTCGAAAAAAATTTTGAAAAAAATTTTCGAAAAAATTTTGAAAAAAAATTTTCGAAAAAAATTTCGAAAAAAAAATTTCGAAAAAATTTTTGAAAAAAAATTTCCAAAAAAAATTTTCAAAAAAATTTTCGAAAAAATTTTGGAAAAAAATTTTTCGATAAAAATATTGAAAAAAATTTTCGAAAAAAATTTCGAAAAAAAATTTTCGAAAAAATTTGAAAAAAACATTTCTCAAAAAATATTTTCAAAAAAAATTCGAAAAAAAATTTTCGAAAAAAATTTTGAAAAAAAAATTTCGAAAAAAATTTTCGAGAAAATTTTGGAAAAAAATTTTTCGAAAAAAATATTGAAAAAAATTATCTAAAAAAATTTCGAAAAAAAATTTTGAAAAAATTTTGGAAAAAAAATTTTCGAAAAAAATTTTGAAAAAAAATTTGGAAAAAAAAATTTGAAAAAAAATTTGAAAAAAAATTTCGAAAAAAAATTTCCTAAAAAAATTTTGAAAAAAAATTTCAAAAAAAAAATTTCAAAAAAATTTTCAAAAAAATTTTCGAAAAAATTTTGGAAAAAAATTTTTCGAAAAAAATTTTGAAAAAAATTTTCGAAAAAAATTTCGAAAAAAATTTTGAAAAAAATTTTCGAAAAAAATTTTGAAAAAAAAATTTCGAAAAAATTTCGAAAAAAAATTTTCGAAAAAAAATTTCGAAAAAAATTTTTCGAAAATAGATAAAAAAAATCGAAAAAAAACTTTCGAAAAAATATTTTCGAAAAAAATTTTCGAAAGAAATTTCGAAAAAAAATTTTCGAAAAAAATTTTGAAAAAAATTTTCGAAAAAAATTTTCGCAAAAAATTTTGAAAAAAAATTTGGAAAAAAAATTTTGAAAAAAATTTTCGAAAAAAATTTCGAAAAAAAATTTTCGAAAAAAATTTCAAAAAAAAATTTTCGAAAAAAATTTTGAAAAAAATTTTCGAAAAAATTTTGAAAAAAAATTTTCGAAAAAAATTTCGAAAAAAAAATTTCGAAAAAATTTTTGAAAAAAAATTTCCAAAAAAAATTTTCAAAAAAATTTTCGAAAAAATTTTGAAAAAAAATTTTTCGATAAAAATATTGAAAAAAATTTTCGAAAAAAATTTCGAAAAAAAATTTTCGAAAAAATTTGAAAAAAACATTTCTCAAAAAATATTTTCAAAAAAAATTCGAAAAAAAAATTTCGAAAAAAAAATTCGAAAAAAATTTTCGAAAAAATTTTGGAAAAAAATTTTTCGAAAAAAATATTGAAAAAAATTTTCTAAAAAAATTTCGAAAAAAAATTTTGAAAAAATTTTGGAAAAAAAATTTTCGAAAAAAATTTTGAAAAAAAATTTGGAAAAAAAAATTTGAAAAAAAATTTGAAAAAAAATTTTGAAAAAAAATTTCCGAAAAAAATTTTGAAAAAAAATTTCAAAAAAAAAATTTCAAAAAAATTTTCAAAAAAATTTTCGAAAAAATTTTGGAAAAAAATTTTTCGAAAAAAATTTTGAAAAAAATTTTCGAAAAAAATTTCGAAAAAAATTTTGAAAAAAATTTTCGAAAAAAATTTTGAAAAAAAAATTTCGAAAAAATTTTGAAAAAAAAATTCGAAAAAAATTTTTTAAAAAATTTTCGAAAAAATTTTCAGAAAAAATTTTGAAAAAAATTTTCGAAAAAAAATTTTCGAAAAAAAATTTTCGAAAAAAAATTTCGAAAAAAATTTTCGAAAAAAAATTTTCGAAAAAAAATTTCGAAAAAAATTTTTCGAAAATAGATAAAAAAAATCGAAAAAAAATTTTCGAAAAAAATTTTGAAAAAAAATTTGGAAAAAAAATTTCGAAAAAAAATTTCGAAAAAAATTTTCGAAAAAAATTTTCGAAAAAAAATTTCCAAAAAAATTTTGAAAAAAATTTTCGAAAAAAATTTCGAAAAAAAATTTTCGAAAAAAATTTAGAAAAAAAATTTTCGAAATAAATTTTGAAAAAAAATATCGAAAAAAATTTGAAAAAAACATTTCTCAAAAAATATTTTCAAAAAAAATTCGAAAAAAAATTTTCGAAAAAAATTTTGAAAAAAAAATTTCGAAAAAAATTTTCGAGAAAATTTTGGAAAAAAATTTTTCGAAAAAAATATTGAAAAAAATTTTCTAAAAAAATTTCGAAAAAAAATTTTGAAAAAATTTTGGAAAAAAAATTTTCGAAAAAAATTTTGAAAAAAAATTTGGAAAAAAAATTTCGAAAAAAATTTTCGAAAAAAATTTCGAAAAAAATTTTGAAAAAAATTTCGAAAAAAATTTTGAAAAAAATTTTCGAAAAAAATTTCGAAAAAAAATTTTCGAAAAAAATTTCGAAAAAAAATTTTCGAAAGAAATTTCGAAAAAAAATTCGAAATTTTTAAAAAAATTTTCGAAAAAAAATTTTCGAAAAAAATTTTGAAAAAAAATTTGGAAAAAAAATTTTGAAAAAAATTTTGAAAAAAATTTTGAAAAAAATTTTGAAAAAAATTTTCGAAAAAAATTTTCAAAAACATTTTTCGAAAAAAATTTTCAAAAAAATTTTCGAAAAAAATTTCGAAAAAAAATTTTCGAAAAAAATTTCGAAAAAAAAATTTTCGAAAATAAATTTTCGAAAAAAATGTTCAAAAAAATTTTCGAAAAAATTTTGGAAAAAAATTTTTCGAAAAAAATTTTTAAAAAAATTTTCGAACAAAATTTCGAAAAAAATTTTGAAAAAAATTTTCGAAAAAAATTTCTAAAAAATTTTTCAAAAATATTTTTCGAAAAAAAATTTCAAAAAAAATTTTCGAAAAAATTTTCGAAAAAAAATTTTCGAAAAAAATTTTCGAAAGAAATTACGAAAAAAAATTTTCGAAAAAAAATTTTAAAAAATTTTCGAAAAAAAATTTTCGAAAAAAATTTTGAAAAAAAATTCAGAAAAAAAATTTTGAAAAAAATTTTCGAAAAAAATTTCGAAAAAAATTTCGAAAAAAAATTTTTGAAAAAAATTTTGAAAAAAAATTTCGAAAAAAATTTTCAAAAAAATTTTCAAAAAAACTTTCGAAAAAAAATTTTCGAAAAAATTTTTGAAAAAAAATTTCCAAAAAAAATTTTCAAAAAAATTTTCGAAAAAATTTTGAAAAAAAATTTTTCGATAAAAATATTGAAAAAAATTTTCGAAAAAAATTTCGAAAAAAAATTTTCGAAAAAATTTGAAAAAAACATTTCTCAAAAAATATTTTCAAAAAAAATTCGAAAAAAAATTTTCGAAAAAAAATTTCGAAAAAAATTTTCGAAAAAATTTTGGAAAAAAATTTTTCGAAAAAAATATTGAAAAAAATTTTCTAAAAAAATTTCGAAAAAAAATTTTGAAAAAATTTTGGAAAAAAAATTTGAAAAAAAATTTCGAAAAAAAATTTCCGAAAAAAATTTTGAAAAAAAATTTCAAAAAAAAAATTTCAAAAAAATTTTCAAAAAAATTTTCGAAAAAATTTTGGAAAAAAATTTTTCGAAAAAAATTTTGAAAAAAATTTTCGAAAAAAATTTCGAAAAAAATTTTGAAAAAAATTTTCGAAAAAAATTTTGAAAAAAAAATTTCGAAAAAATTTTGAAAAAAAAATTCGAAAAAAATTTTTTAAAAAATTTTCGAAAAAATTTTCAGAAAAAATTTAGAAAAAAATTTTCGAAAAAAAATTTTCGAAAAAAAATTTCGAAAAAAATTTTCGAAAAAAAATTTTCGAAAAAAAATTTCGAAAAAAATTTTTCGAAAATAGATTAAAAAAATCGAAAAAAAATTTTCGAAAAAAAATTTGAAAAAAAATTTGGAAAAAAAATTTCGAAAAAAAATTTCGAAAAAAATTTTCGAAAAAAATTTTCGAAAAAAAATTCGAAAAAAATTTTGAAAAAAATTTTCGAAAAAAATTTCGAAAAAAAATTTTCGAAAAAAATTTAGAAAAAAAATTTTCGAAATAAATTTTGAAAAAAAATATCGAAAAAAATTTCAAAAAAAAATTTTCGAAAAAAATTTTGAAAAAAATTTTCGAAAAAAAATTTTCGAAAAAAATTTTC
This sequence comes from Uropetala carovei, assembly GCA_036926305.1. Classification (NCBI taxonomy): domain Eukaryota; kingdom Metazoa; phylum Arthropoda; class Insecta; order Odonata; family Petaluridae; genus Uropetala; species Uropetala carovei. Next base: position 3,331,405 of record JAXCHB010000242.1, on the reverse strand, counting down.
GAAAAAAATTTCGAAAAAAAATTTTCGAAAAAAATATTGAAAAAAATTTTCGAGAAAAATTTCGAAAAAAAATTTTGAAAAAAATTTGGAAAAAAAAATTTCAAAAAAAATTTTGAAAAAAAATTTGGAAAAAAATTTCGAAAAAAATTTTCCGAAAAAAATTTCGAAAAAAATTTCGAAAAAAATTTTCGAAAAAAATTTCGAAAAAAAATTTTCGAAAAAAAATTCAAAAAAAATTTTCGAAAAAAATTTTGAAAAAAAATTTTCAAAAAAATTTTCGAAAAAATTTTGGAAAAAAATTTTTCGAAAAAAATTTTGGAAAAAAATTTTTCGAAAAAAATTTTGAAAAAAAATTTTCGAAAAAAATTTTTAAAAAAATTTTCGAAAAAATTTTCAGAAAAAATTTTGAAAAAAATTTTCGAAAAAAAAATTTCGAAAAAAAATTTCAAAAAAAATTTTTCGAAAATAGATAAAAAAATTCAAAAAAAAATTTTCGAAAAAAATTTTCGAAAAAAATTTTGAAAAAAAATTTCGAAAAAAATTTTCGAAAGAAATTTCGAAAAAAAATTTTCGAAAAAAATTTAGAAAAAAATTTTGAAAAAAAATTTTGAAAAAAATTTAAAAAAAAAATTTTGAAAAAAATTTTTAAAAAAAATTTCGAAAAACATTTTCAAAAAAATTTTCGAAAAAAATTTTTAAAAAAAATTTCGAAAAAAATTTTCAAAAAAATTTTCGAAAAAAATTTTTAAAAAAATTTTTTGAAAAAATTTTCAAAAAAATTTTCGAAACAAATTTCGAAAAAAAATTTTCGAAAATATTTTGAAAAAAACTTTCGAAAAAAAATTTTCAAAAAAAATTTCAAAAAAATTTTGGAAAAAAATTTTTCGAAAAAAATTTTTAAAAAAATTTTCGAACAAAATTTCGAAAAAAATTTTGAAAAAAATTTTCGAAAAAAATTTCGAAAAAAAATTTTCGAAAAAAATTTTGAAAAAAAATTTCGAAAAAAATTTTCGAAAAAAATTTTCGAAAAAAATTTTGAAAAAAAATTTGGAAAAAAAATTTTGAAAAAATTTTCGAAAAAAATTTCAAAAAAAAAATTTCGAAAAAAATTTCGAAAAAAAATTTTCGAAAAAAATTTTAAAAACATATTTCGAAAAAAATTTCCAAAAAAATTTTCGAAAAAAAATTTCAAAAAAATTTTTCGAAAAAAATATTTCAAAAAAAATTTTGAAAAAAATTTCGAAAAAAAATTTTCGAAAAAAATTTTCAAAAAAATTTTCGAAAAAATTTTCGAAAAAAATTTTGAAAAAAAATTTTCGAAAAAAAATTTTCGAAAAAATTTTGAAAAAAAATTTCGAAAAAAATTTTGAAAAAAATTTTCGAAAAAAATTTGGAAAAAAATTTTCAAAAAAAAAATTGAAAAAAAATTTCGAAAAACATTTTTAAAAAAATTTTCGAAAAAATTTTCAGAAAAAATTTTGAAAGAAATTTTCGAAAAAAAAATTTCGAAAAAAAATTTCGAAAAAACATTTTCGAAAATAGATAAAAAAATTCGAAAAAAAATTTTCGAAAATAATTTTCGAAAAAAATTTTGAAAAAAAATTTCGAAAAAAATTTTCGAAAGAAATTTCAAAAAAAGATTTTCGAAAAAAATTTTGAAAAAAATTTTGAAAAAAAATTTTGAAAAAAATTTTGAAAAAAAATTTTGAAAAAAATTTTGAAAAAAAATTTCGAAAATAATTTTTAAAAAAATTTTCGAAAAGAATTTTTAAAAAAATTTTTTGAAAAATATTTTCAAAAAAATTTTCGAAAAAAATTTTCAAAAAAAATTTTGAAAAAATTTTGGAAAAAAAAATTTCCAAAAAAATTTTTAAAAAAATTTTCGAACAAAATTTCGAAAAAAATTTTGAAAAAAATTTTCGAAAAAAATTTCGAAAAAAAATTTTCGAAAAAAATTTTGAAAAAAAATTTCGAAAAAAATTTTCGAAAAAAATTTTCGAAAAAAATTTTGAAAAAAAATTTGGAAAAAAAATTTTGAAAAAAATTTTCGAAAAAAATTTCGAAAAAAAAATTTTGAAAAAATTTTTCGAAAAAAATATTTCAAAAAAATTCTAGAAAAAAATTTCGAAAAAAAATTTTCGAAAAAAATTTTCGAAAAAAATTTCGAAAAAAAATTTTCGAAAAAAAATTCAAAAAAAATTTTCGAAAAAAATTTTGAAAAAAAATTTTCAAAAAAATTTTCGAAAAAATTTTGGAAAAAAATTTTTCGAAAAAAATTTTGGAAAAAAATTTTTCGAAAAAAATTTTGAAAAAAAATTTTCGAAAAAAATTTCGAAAAAAATTTTGAAAAAAATTTTCGAAAAAAATTTTGAAAAAAAATTTTCGAAAAAATTTAGAAAAAAAATTTCGAAAAAAATTTTGAAAAAAATTTTCGAAAAAAATTTGGAAAAATATTTTCAAAAAAAAAATTGAAAAAAAATTTCGAAAAAAATTTTTAAAAAAATTTTCGAAAAAATTTTCAGAAAAAATTTTGAAAAAAATTTTCGAAAAAAAAATTTCGAAAAAAAATTTCAAAAAAAATTTTTCGAAAATAGATAAAAAAATTCAAAAAAAAATTTTCGAAAAAAATTTTCGAAAAAAATTTTGAAAAAAAATTTCGAAAAAAATTTTCGAAAGAAATTTCGAAAAAAAATTTTCGAAAAAAATTTAGAAAAAAATTTTGAAAAAAAATTTTGAAAAAAATTTAAAAAAAAAATTTTGAAAAAAATTTTTAAAAAAAATTTCGAAAAACATTTTCAAAAAAATTTTCGAAAAAAATTTTTAAAAAAAATTTCGAAAAAAATTTTCAAAAAAATTTTCGAAAAAAATTTTTAAAAAAATTTTTTGAAAAAATTTTCAAAAAAATTTTCGAAACAAATTTCGAAAAAAAATTTTCGAAAATATTTTGAAAAAAACTTTCGAAAAAAAATTTTCAAAAAAAATTTCAAAAAAATTTTGGAAAAAAATTTTTCGAAAAAAATTTTTAAAAAAATTTTCGAACAAAATTTCGAAAAAAATTTTGAAAAAAATTTTCGAAAAAAATTTCGAAAAAAAATTTTCGAAAAAAATTTTGAAAAAAAATTTCGAAAAAAATTTTCGAAAAAAATTTTCGAAAAAAATTTTGAAAAAAAATTTGGAAAAAAAATTTTGAAAAAATTTTCGAAAAAAATTTCAAAAAAAAAATTTCGAAAAAAATTTCGAAAAAAAATTTTCGAAAAAAATTTTAAAAACAAATTTCGAAAAAAATTTCCAAAAAAATTTTCGAAAAAAAATTTCAAAAAAATTTTTCGAAAAAAATATTTCAAAAAAAATTTTGAAAAAAATTTCGAAAAAAAATTTTCGGAAAAAATTTTCAAAAAAATTTTCGAAAAAATTTTCGAAAAAAATTTTGAAAAAAAATTTTCGAAAAAAAATTTTCGAAAAAATTTTGAAAAAAAATTTCGAAAAAAATTTTGAAAAAAATTTTCGAAAAAAATTTGGAAAAAAATTTTCAAAAAAAAAATTGAAAAAAAATTTCGAAAAACATTTTTAAAAAAATTTTCGAAAAAATTTTCAGAAAAAATTTTGAAAGAAATTTTCGAAAAAAAAATTTCGAAAAAAAATTTCGAAAAAACATTTTCGAAAATAGATAAAAAAATTCGAAAAAAAATTTTCGAAAATAATTTTCGAAAAAAATTTTGAAAAAAAATTTCGAAAAAAATTTTCGAAAGAAATTTCAAAAAAAGATTTTCGAAAAAAATTTTGAAAAAAATTTTGAAAAAAAATTTTGAAAAAAATATTGAAAAAAAATTTTGAAAAAAATTTTGAAAAAAAATTTCGAAAATAATTTTTAAAAAAATTTTCGAAAAGAATTTTTAAAAAAATTTTTTGAAAAATATTTTCAAAAAAATTTTCGAAAAAAATTTTCAAAAAAAATTTTGAAAAAATTTTGGAAAAAAAAATTTCCAAAAAAATTTTTAAAAAAATTTTCGAACAAAATTTCGAAAAAAATTTTGAAAAAAATTTTCGAAAAAAATTTCGAAAAAAAATTTTCGAAAAAAATTTTGAAAAAAAATTTCGAAAAAAATTTTCGAAAAAAATTTTCGAAAAAAATTTTGAAAAAAAATTTGGAAAAAAAATTTTGAAAAAAATTTTCGAAAAAAATTTCGAAAAAAAAATTTTGAAAAAATTTTTCGAAAAAAATATTTCAAAAAAATTCTAGAAAAAAATTTCGAAAAAAAATTTTCGAAAAAAATTTTCGAAAAAATTTTGAAAAAAAATTTCGAAAAAAATTTTGAAAAAAATTTTCGAAAAAAATTTGGAAAAAAATTTTCAAAAAAAAAATTGAAAAAAAATTTCGAAAAACATTTTTAAAAAAATTTTCGAAAAAATTTTCAGAAAAAATTTTGAAAGAAATTTTCGAAAAAAAAATTTCGAAAAAAAATTTCGAAAAAACATTTTCGAAAATAGATAAAAAAATTCGAAAAAAAATTTTCGAAAATAATTTTCGAAAAAAATTTTGAAAAAAAATTTCGAAAAAAATTTTCGAAAGAAATTTCAAAAAAAGATTTTCGAAAAAAATTTTGAAAAAAATTTTGAAAAAAAATTTTGAAAAAAATTTTGAAAAAAAATTTTGAAAAAAATTTTGAAAAAAAATTTCGAAAATAATTTTTAAAAAAATTTTCGAAAAGAATTTTTAAAAAAATTTTTTGAAAAATATTTTCAAAAAAATTTTCGAAAAAAATTTTCAAAAAAAATTTTGAAAAAATTTTGGAAAAAAAAATTTCCAAAAAAATTTTTAAAAAAATTTTCGAACAAAATTTCGAAAAAAATTTTGAAAAAAGTTTTCGAAAAAAATTTCGAAAAAAAATTTTCGAAAAAAATTTTGAAAAAAAATTTCGAAAAAAATTTTCGAAAAAAATTTTCGAAAAAAATTTTGAAAAAAAATTTGGAAAAAAAATTTTGAAAAAAATTTTCGAAAAAAATTTCGAAAAAAAAATTTTGAAAAAATTTTTCGAAAAAAATATTTCAAAAAAATTCTTGAAAAAAATTTCGAAAAAAAATTTTCGAAAAAAATTTTCAAAAAAATTTTCGAAAAAAATTTTCAAAAAAATTTTCGAAAAAAATTTTTAAAAAAATTTTTTGAAAAAATTTTCAAAAAAATTTTCGAAACAAATTTCGAAAAAAAATTTTCGAAAATATTTTGAAAAAAACTTTCGAAAAAAAATTTTCAAAAAAAATTTCAAAAAAATTTTGGAAAAAAATTTTTCGAAAAAAATTTTTAAAAAAATTTTCGAACAAAATTTCGAAAAAAATTTTGAAAAAAATTTTCGAAAAAAATTTCGAAAAAAAATTTTCGAAAAAAATTTTGAAAAAAAATTTCGAAAAAAATTTTCGAAAAAAATTTTCGAAAAAAATTTTGAAAAAAAATTTGGAAAAAAAATTTTGAAAAAATTTTCGAAAAAAATTTCAAAAAAAAAATTTCGAAAAAAATTTCGAAAAAAAATTTTCGAAAAAAATTTTAAAAACAAATTTCGAAAAAAATTTCCAAAAAAATTTTCGAAAAAAAATTTCAAAAAAATTTTTCGAAAAAAATATTTCAAAAAAAATTTTGAAAAAAATTTCGAAAAAAAATTTTCGAAAAAAATTTTCAAAAAAATTTTCGAAAAAATTTTCGAAAAAAATTTTGAAAAAAAATTTTCGAAAAAAAATTTTCGAAAAAAATTTTGAAAAAAAATTTCGAAAAAAATTTTGAAAAAAATTTTCGAAAAAAATTTGGAAAAAAATTTTCAAAAAAAAAATTGAAAAAAAATTTCGAAAAACATTTTTAAAAAAATTTTCGAAAAAATTTTCAGAAAAAATTTTGAAAGAAATTTTCGAAAAAAAAATTTCGAAAAAAAATTTCGAAAAAACATTTTCGAAAATAGATAAAAAAATTCGAAAAAAAATTTTCGAAAATAATTTTCGAAAAAAATTTTGAAAAAAAATTTCGAAAAAAATTTTCGAAAGAAATTTCAAAAAAAGATTTTCGAAAAAAATTTTGAAAAAAATTTTGAAAAAAAATTTTGAAAAAAATTTTGAAAAAAAATTTTGAAAAAAATTTTGAAAAAAAATTTCGAAAATAATTTTTAAAAAAATTTTCGAAAAGAATTTTTAAAAAAATTTTTTGAAAAATATTTTCAAAAAAATTTTCGAAAAAAATTTTCAAAAAAAATTTTGAAAAAATTTTGGAAAAAAACATTTCCAAAAAAATTTTTAAAAAAATTTTCGAACAAAATTTCGAAAAAAATTTTGAAAAAAATTTTCGAAAAAAATTTCGAAAAAAAATTTTCGAAAAAAATTTTGAAAAAAAATTTCGAAAAAAATTTTCGAAAAAAATTTTCGAAAAAAATTTTGAAAAAAAATTTGGAAAAAAAATTTTGAAAAAAATTTTCGAAAAAAATTTCGAAAAAAAAATTTTGAAAAAATTTTTCGAAAAAAATATTTCAAAAAAATTCTAGAAAAAAATTTCGAAAAAAAATTTTCGAAAAAAATTTTCGAAAAAATTTTGAAAAAAAATTTCGAAAAAAATTTTGAAAAAAATTTTCGAAAAAAATTTGGAAAAAAATTTTCAAAAAAAAAATTGAAAAAAAATTTCGAAAAACATTTTTAAAAAAATTTTCGAAAAAATTTTCAGAAAAAATTTTGAAAGAAATTTTCGAAAAAAAAATTTCGAAAAAAAATTTCGAAAAAACATTTTCGAAAATAGATAAAAAAATTCGAAAAAAAATTTTCGAAAATAATTTTCGAAAAAAATTTTGAAAAAAAATTTCGAAAAAAATTTTCGAAAGAAATTTCAAAAAAAGATTTTCGAAAAAAATTTTGAAAAAAATTTTGAAAAAAAATTTTGAAAAAAATTTTGAAAAAAAATTTTGAAAAAAATTTTGAAAAAAAATTTCGAAAATAATTTTTAAAAAAATTTTCGAAAAGAATTTTTAAAAAAATTTTTTGAAAAATATTTTCAAAAAAATTTTCGAAAAAAATTTTCAAAAAAAATTTTGAAAAAATTTTGGAAAAAAAAATTTCCAAAAAAATTTTTAAAAAAATTTTCGAACAAAATTTCGAAAAAAATTTTGAAAAAAGTTTTCGAAAAAAATTTCGAAAAAAAATTTTCGAAAAAAATTTTGAAAAAAAATTTCGAAAAAAATTTTCGAAAAAAATTTTCGAAAAAAATTTTGAAAAAAAATTTGGAAAAAAAATTTTGAAAAAAATTTTCGAAAAAAATTTCGAAAAAAAAATTTTGAAAAAATTTTTCGAAAAAAATATTTCAAAAAAATTCTTGAAAAAAATTTCGAAAAAAAATTTTCGAAAAAAATTTTCAAAAAAATTTTCGAAAAAAATTTTCAAAAAAATTTTCGAAAAAAATTTTTAAAAAAATTTTTTGAAAAAATTTTCAAAAAAATTTTCGAAACAAATTTCGAAAAAAAATTTTCGAAAATATTTTGAAAAAAACTTTCGAAAAAAAATTTTCAAAAAAAATTTCAAAAAAATTTTGGAAAAAAATTTTTCGAAAAAAATTTTTAAAAAAATTTTCGAACAAAATTTCGAAAAAAATTTTGAAAAAAATTTTCGAAAAAAATTTCGAAAAAAAATTTTCGAAAAAAATTTTGAAAAAAAATTTCGAAAAAAATTTTCGAAAAAAATTTTCGAAAAAAATTTTGAAAAAAAATTTGGAAAAAAAATTTTGAAAAAATTTTCGAAAAAAATTTCAAAAAAAAAATTTCGAAAAAAATTTCGAAAAAAAATTTTCGAAAAAAATTTTAAAAACAAATTTCGAAAAAAATTTCCAAAAAAATTTTCGAAAAAAAATTTCAAAAAAATTTTTCGAAAAAAATATTTCAAAAAAAATTTTGAAAAAAATTTCGAAAAAAAATTTTCGAAAAAAATTTTCAAAAAAATTTTCGAAAAAATTTTCGAAAAAAATTTTGAAAAAAAATTTTCGAAAAAAAATTTTCGAAAAAATTTTGAAAAAAAATTTCGAAAAAAATTTTGAAAAAAATTTTCGAAAAAAATTTGGAAAAAAATTTTCAAAAAAAAATTGAAAAAAAATTTCGAAAAACATTTTTAAAAAAATTTTCGAAAAAATTTTCAGAAAAAATTTTGAAAGAAATTTTCGAAAAAAAAATTTCGAAAAAAAATTTCGAAAAAACTTTTTCGAAAATAGATAAAAAAATTCGAAAAAAAATTTTCGAAAATAATTTTCGAAAAAAATTTTGAAAAAAAATTTCGAAAAAAATTTTCGAAAGAAATTTCAAAAAAAGATTTTCGAAAAAAATTTTGAAAAAAATTTTGAAAAAAAATTTTTAAAAAAATATTGAAAAAAAATTTTGAAAAAAATTTTGAAAAAAAATTTCGAAAATAATTTTCAAAAAAATTTTCGAAAAAAATTTTTAAAAAAATTTTTTGAAAAATATTTTCAAAAAAATTTTCGAAAAAAATTTTCAAAAAAAATTTTGAAAAAATTTTGGAAAAAAAAATTTCCAAAAAAATTTTTAAAAAAATTTTCGAACAAAATTTCGAAAAAAATTTTGAAAAAAATTTTCGAAAAAAATTTCGAAAAAAAATTTTCGAAAAAAATTTTGAAAAAAAATTTCGAAAAAAATTTTCGAAAAAAATTTTCGAAAAAAATTTTGAAAAAAAATTTGGAAAAAAAATTTTGAAAAAAATTTTCGAAAAAAATTTCGAAAAAAAAATTTCGAAAAAATTTTTCGAAAAAAATATTTCAAAAAAATTCTTGAAAAAAATTTCGAAAAAAAATTTTCGAAAAAAATTTTCAAAAAAATTTTCGAAAGAATTTTGGAAAAAAATTTTTCGAAAAAAATTTTGAAAAAAATTTCGAAAAAAATTTTGAAAAAAATTTTCGAAAAAAAATTTCGAAAAAAATTATTCGAAAATAGATAAAAAAATTCGAAAAAATTTGGAAAAAAAAATTCGAAAAAAAATTCCAAAAAAAAATTTCGAAAAAAAATTTCGAAAAAAATTTTCGAAAAAAAATTCGAAAAAAATTTTGAAAAAAATTTTCGAAAAAAATTTCGAAAAAAAATTTTCGAAAAAAATTTAGAAAAAAAATTTCAAAAAAAATTTTCGAAAAAAATTTTGAAAAAAATTTTGACAATTTTTTTAAAAATTTTTTTCGAAAAATTTTTTTCCAAAATTTTTTCGAAAATTTTTTTGAACATTTTTTTCGAAAATTTTTTTTCGAAAATTTTTTTTTCAAAATTTTTTTCGAAAATTTTTTTTCGAAATTTCTTTCGAAAATTTTTTTCGAAAAATTTTTTTCCAAAATTTTTTCGAAATTTTTTTCGAAAATTTTTTTGAAAATTTTTTTCGAAAAATTTTTTTGAAAATTTTTTTCGAAAATTTTTTTGAAAATTGTTTTCGAAATTTTTTTTCAAAATTTTTTTCGAAAATTTTTTTTAGAAATTTTTTTCGAAAATTTTTTTTCGAAATTTTTTTCGAAAATTTTTTTCAAAATTTTTTTTCCAAATTTTTTATCAAAACTTTTTTCGAAAATTTTTTTCGAAAATTTTTTTTCGAAAATTTTTTTAAAAATTTTTTTCGAAATTTTTTTTCGAAATTTCTTTCAAAAATTTTTTTCGAAATTTTTTTTAAAAAATTTTTTTCAAAAAATTTTTTTCCAAAATTTTTTCGAAAATTTTTTTGAAAATTTTTTTTCGAAAATTTTTTTCAAAATTTTTTTCGAAATTTTTTTTTCGAAAATTTTTTCGAAAATTTTTTTACGAAAATTTTTTCGAGAATTTTTTTGAAAATTTTTTTGGAAATTTTTTTTCAAAATTTTTTTCGAAAATTTTTTTTCGAAATTTTTTTCGAAAAGTTTTTTCAAATTTTTTTCCAAAATTTTTTCGAAAATTTTTTTCAAAATTTTTTTCGAAAATTTTTTTTCGAAATTTATTTTCGAAAATTTTTTTTCGACATTTTTTTCGAAAATTTTTTTCAAAATTTTTTTTCCAAATGTTTTTCAAAATTTTTTTCGAAAATTTTTTTTCGAAATTTTTTTCAAAATTTTTTTCGAAAATTTTTTTTCGAAAATTTTTTTTCGAAAATTTTTTTTAAAATTTTTTTCGATATTTTTTTTTTGAAATTTTTTTCGAAAATTTTTTTGAAAATTTTTTTTGAAGAATTTTTTTGAAAATTTTTTTCGAAAATTTTTTTTCGAAATTTTTTTTCGAAAATTTTTTTTCGAAATTTTTTTCAAAATTTTTTTCGAAATTTTTTTTCAAAATTTTCGAAAAAAATTTTGAAAAGAATTTTCGAAAAAATTTTCGAAAAAAATTTCGAAAAGAATTTTGAAAAAAAATTTCCAAAAAAAATTTTCAAAAAAATTTTCGAAAAAATTTTGGAAAAAAATTTTTCGAAAAAAATATTGAAAAAAATTTTCGAAAAAAATTTCGAAAAAAAATTTTCGAAAAAATTTGAAAAAAAAATTTCTCAAAAAATATTTTCAAAAAAAATTCGAAAAAAAATTTTCGAAAAAAATTTTGAAAAAAAAATTTCGAAAAAAATATTTCGAAAAAAATTTTCGAGAAAATTTTGGAAAAAAATTTTTCGAAAAAAATATTGAAAAAAATTTTCGAAAAAAATTTCGAAAAAAAATTTTGAAAAAATTTTGGAAAAAAAATTTTCGAAAAAAATTTTGAAAAAAAATTTGGAAAAAAAATTTCGAAAAAAATTTTCGAAAAAAATTTCGAAAAAAAATTTTCGAAAAAAATTTTGAAAAAAAATTTCGAAAAAATTTCGAAAAAAAATTTCGAAAAAAATTTTGAAAAAAATTTTCGAAAAAATTTTGGAAAAAAATTTTTCGAAAAAAATATTGAAAAAAATTTTCGAAAAAAATTTAGAAAAAAAATTTTCGAAAAAATTTGAAAAAAAAATTTCTCAAAAAATATTTTCAAAAAAAATTCGAAAAAAAATTTTCGAAAAAAATTTTGAAAAAAAAATTTCGAAAAAAATTTTCGAGAAAATTTTGGAAAAAAATTTTTCGAAAAAAATATTGAAAAAAATTTTCGAAAAAAATTTCGAAAAAAAATTTTGAAAAAATTTTGAAAAAAAAATTTTCGAAAAAAATTTTGAAAAAAAATTTAGAAAAAAAATTTCGAAAAAAATTTTCGAAAAAAATTTCGAAAAAAATTTTGAAAAAAATTTCGAAAAAAATTTTGAAAAAAATTTTCGAAAAAAATTTCGAAAAAAAATTTTCGAAAAAAATTTTGAAAAAAAATTTGCGAAAAAAATTTTGAAAAAAAATTTCGAAAAAATTTTGAAAAAAAATTTCGAAAAAAATTTTGAAAAAAATTTTCGAAAAAAATTTTGAAAAAAAATTTTCGAAAAAAATTTCGAAAAAAATTTTTAAAAAAATTTTCGAAAAAAATTTGGAAAAAAAAATTTTGAAAAAAATTTTGAAAAAAAATTTCGAAAAAAATTTTCGAAAAAAATTTTCGAAAAAAATTTTGAAAAAAAATTTTTGAAAAAAATTTTGAAAAAAAATTTCGAAAAAAATTTTCGAAAAAAATTTTGAAAAAAAATTTGGAAAAAAAATTTTGAAAAAAATTTTTGAAAAAAATTTCGAAAAAAAATTTTCGAAAAAAATTTCCAAAAAAAAATTTTCGAAAAAAATTTTGAAAAGAAATTTCGAAAAAAATTTTCAAAAAAATTTTCGAAAAAAATTTTCAAAAAAATTTTCGAAAAAAATTTTCAAAAAAATTTTCGAAAAAAAATTTTCGAAAAACATTTTCAGAAAAATTTTCGAAAAAATTTTGGAAAAAAATTTTTCGAAAAAAATTTTGAAAAAAATTTTCAAAAAAAATTTCGAAAAAAATTTTGAAAAAAATTTTGAAAAAAGTTTCGAAAAAATTTTGGAAAAAAATTTTCAAAAAAAATTTTGAAAAAAAATTTCGAAAAAAAATTTTAAAAAAAATTTCGAAGACATTTTCAGAAATAATTTTGAAAAAAATTTTCGAAAAAAAATTTTCGAAAAAAATTTTGAAAAAAGTTTCGAAAAAATTTTGGAAAAAAATTTTCGAAAAAAATTTTCAAAAACATTTTTCGAAAAAAATTTTCAAAAAAATTTTCGAAAAAAATTTCGAAAAAAAATTTTCGAAAAAAATTTTGAAAAAAAAATTTTCGAAAAAAAATTTTCGAAAAAAATGTTCAAAAAAATTTTCGAAAAAATTTTGGAAAAAAATTTTTCGAAAAAAATTTTTAAAAAAATTTTCGAACAAAATTTCGAAAAAAATTTTGAAAAAAATTTTCGAAAAAAATTTCTAAAAAAATTTGCAAAAATATTTTTCGAAAAAAAATTTCAAAAAAAATTTTCGAAAAAATTTTCAAAAAAAAATTTTCGAAAAAAATTTTCGAAAGAAATTACGAAAAAAAATTTTCGAAAAAAAATTTTAAAAAATTTTCGAAAAAAAATTTTCGAAAAAAATTTTGAAAAAAAATTCAGAAAAAAAATTTTGAAAAAAATTTTCGAAAAAAATTTCGAGAAAAATTTCGAAAAAAAATTTTTGAAAAAAATTTTGAAAAAAAATTTCGAAAAAAATTTTCAAAAAAATTTTCGAAAAAACTTTCGAAAAAAAATTTTCGAAAAAAATTTTCGAAAGAAATTTCGAAAAGAAATTTTCGAAAAAAATTTTGAAAAAAATTTTCGAAAAAAATTTTCGCAAAAAATTTTGAAAAAAAATTTGGAAAAAAAATTTTGAAAAAAATTTTCGAAAAAAATTTCGAAAAAAAATTTTCGAAAAAAATTTCGAAAAAAAATTTTCGAAAAAAATTTTAAAAAAAATTTTCGAAAAAATTTTGAAAAAAAATTTTCGAAAAAAATTTCGAAAAAAAAATTTCGAAAAAATTTTTGAAAAAAAATTTCCAAAAAAAATTTTCAAAAAAATTTTCGAAAAAATTTTTTCGATAAAAATATTGAAAAAAATTTTCGAAAAAAATTTCGAAAAAAAATTTTCGAAAAAATTTGAAAAAAACATTTCTCAAAAAATATTTTCAAAAAAAATTCGAAAAAAAATTTTGAAAAAAAAATTTCGAAAAAAATTTTCGAGAGAATTTTGGAAAAAAATTTTTCGAAAAAAATATTGAAAAAAATTTTCTAAAAAAATTTCGAAAAAAAATTTTGAAAAAATTTTGGAAAAAAAATTTTCGAAAAAAATTTTGAAAAAAAATTTGGAAAAAAAATTTCGAAAAAAATATTCGAAAAAAATTTCGAAAAAAATTTTGAAAAAAATTTCGAAAAAAATTTTGAAAAAAATTTTCGAAAAAAATTTCGAAAAAAAATTTTCGAAAAAAATTTCGAAAAAAAATTTTCGAAAGAAATTTCGAAAAAAAATTCGAAAAAAATTTTTAAAAAAATTTTCGAAAAAAAATTTTCAAAAAAAATTTTGAAAAAAAATTTGGAAAAAAAATTTTGAAAAAAATTTTGAAAAAAATTTTGAAAAAAAATTTCGAAAAATATTTTCAAAAAAATTTTCGAAAAAAATTTTCAAAAACATTTTTCGAAAAAAATTTTCAAAAAAATTTTCGAAAAAAATTTCGAAAAAAAATTTTCGAAAAAAAATTTTCGAAAAAAATGTTCAAAAAAATTTTCGAAAAAATTTTGGAAAAAAATTTTTCGAAAAAAATTTTTAAAAAAATTTTCGAACAAAATTTCGAAAAAAAATTTGAAAAAAATTTCTAAAAAATTTTGCAAAAAAATTTTTCGAAAAAAAATTTCAAAAAAAATTTTCGAAAAAATTTTCGAAAAAAAATTTTCGAAAAAAATTTTCAAAAGAAATTACGAAAAAAAATTTTCGAAAAAAAATTTTAAAAAATTTTCGAAAAAAAATTTTCGAAAAAAATTTTGAAAAAAAATTCAGAAAAAAAATTTTGAAAAAAATTTTCGAAAAAAATTTCGAAAAAAATTTCGAAAAAAAATTTTTGAAAAAAATTTTGAAAAAAAATTTCGAAAAAAATTTCGAAAAAAAATTTTCGAAAAAAATTTTGAAAAAAAATTTCGAAAAAAATTTTCGAAAAAAATTTTCGAAAAAAATTTTGAAAAAAAATTTGGAAAAAAAATTTTGAAAAAAATTTTCGAAAAAAATTTCGAAAAAAAAATTTCGAAAAAATTTTTCGAAAAAAATATTTCAAAAAAATTCTTGAAAAAAATTTCGAAAAAAAATTTTCGAAAAAAATTTTCAAAAAAATTTTCGAAAGAATTTTGGAAAAAAATTTTTCGAAAAAAATTTTGAAAAAAATTTCGAAAAAAATTTTGAAAAAAATTTTCGAAAAAAAATTTCGAAAAAAATTATTCGAAAATAGATAAAAAAATTCGAAAAAATTTGGAAAAAAAAATTCGAAAAAAAATTCCAAAAAAAAATTTCGAAAAAAAATTTCGAAAAAAATTTTCGAAAAAAAATTCGAAAAAAATTTTGAAAAAAATTTTCGAAAAAAATTTCGAAAAAAAATTTTCGAAAAAAATTTAGAAAAAAAATTTCAAAAAAAATTTTCGAAAAAAATTTTGAAAAAAATTTTGACAATTTTTTTAAAAATTTTTTTCGAAAAATTTTTTTCCAAAATTTTTTCGAAAATTTTTTTGAACATTTTTTTCGAAAATTTTTTTTCGAAAATTTTTTTTTCAAAATTTTTTTCGAAAATTTTTTTTCGAAATTTCTTTCGAAAATTTTTTTCGAAAAATTTTTTTCCAAAATTTTTTCGAAATTTTTTTCGAAAATTTTTTTGAAAATTTTTTTCGAAAAATTTTTTTGAAAATTTTTTTCGAAAATTTTTTTGAAAATTGTTTTCGAAATTTTTTTTCAAAATTTTTTTCGAAAATTTTTTTTAGAAATTTTTTTCGAAAATTTTTTTTCGAAATTTTTTTCGAAAATTTTTTTCAAAATTTTTTTTCCAAATTTTTTATCAAAACTTTTTTCGAAAATTTTTTTCGAAAATTTTTTTTCGAAAATTTTTTTAAAAATTTTTTTCGAAATTTTTTTTCGAAATTTCTTTCAAAAATTTTTTTCGAAATTTTTTTTAAAAAATTTTTTTCAAAAAATTTTTTTCCAAAATTTTTTCGAAAATTTTTTTGAAAATTTTTTTTCGAAAATTTTTTTCAAAATTTTTTTCGAAATTTTTTTTTCGAAAATTTTTTCGAAAATTTTTTTACGAAAATTTTTTCGAGAATTTTTTTGAAAATTTTTTTGGAAATTTTTTTTCAAAATTTTTTTCGAAAATTTTTTTTCGAAATTTTTTTCGAAAATTTTTTTCAAATTTTTTTCCAAAATTTTTTCGAAAATTTTTTTCAAAATTTTTTTCGAAAATTTTTTTTCGAAATTTATTTTCGAAAATTTTTTTTCGACATTTTTTTCGAAAATTTTTTTCAAAATTTTTTTTCCAAATGTTTTTCAAAATTTTTTTCGAAAATTTTTTTTCGAAATTTTTTTCAAAATTTTTTTCGAAAATTTTTTTTCGAAAATTTTTTTTCGAAAATTTTTTTTAAAATTTTTTTCGATATTTTTTTTTTGAAATTTTTTTCGAAAATTTTTTTGAAAATTTTTTTTGAAGAATTTTTTTGAAAATTTTTTTCGAAAATTTTTTTTCGAAATTTTTTTTCGAAAATTTTTTTTCGAAATTTTTTTCAAAATTTTTTTCGAAATTTTTTTTCAAAATTTTCGAAAAAAATTTTGAAAAGAATTTTCGAAAAAATTTTCGAAAAAAATTTCGAAAAGAATTTTGAAAAAAAATTTCCAAAAAAAATTTTCAAAAAAATTTTCGAAAAAATTTTGGAAAAAAATTTTTCGAAAAAAATATTGAAAAAAATTTTCGAAAAAAATTTCGAAAAAAAATTTTCGAAAAAATTTGAAAAAAAAATTTCTCAAAAAATATTTTCAAAAAAAATTCGAAAAAAAATTTTCGAAAAAAATTTTGAAAAAAAAATTTCGAAAAAAATATTTCGAAAAAAATTTTCGAGAAAATTTTGGAAAAAAATTTTTCGAAAAAAATATTGAAAAAAATTTTCGAAAAAAATTTCGAAAAAAAATTTTGAAAAAATTTTGGAAAAAAAATTTTCGAAAAAAATTTTGAAAAAAAATTTGGAAAAAAAATTTCGAAAAAAATTTTCGAAAAAAATTTCGAAAAAAAATTTTCGAAAAAAATTTTGAAAAAAAATTTCGAAAAAATTTCGAAAAAAAATTTCGAAAAAAATTTTGAAAAAAATTTTCGAAAAAATTTTGGAAAAAAATTTTTCGAAAAAAATATTGAAAAAAATTTTCGAAAAAAATTTAGAAAAAAAATTTTCGAAAAAATTTGAAAAAAAAATTTCTCAAAAAATATTTTCAAAAAAAATTCGAAAAAAAATTTTCGAAAAAAATTTTGAAAAAAAAATTTCGAAAAAAATTTTCGAGAAAATTTTGGAAAAAAATTTTTCGAAAAAAATATTGAAAAAAATTTTCGAAAAAAATTTCGAAAAAAAATTTTGAAAAAATTTTGAAAAAAAAATTTTCGAAAAAAATTTTGAAAAAAAATTTAGAAAAAAAATTTCGAAAAAAATTTTCGAAAAAAATTTCGAAAAAAATTTTGAAAAAAATTTCGAAAAAAATTTTGAAAAAAATTTTCGAAAAAAATTTCGAAAAAAAATTTTCGAAAAAAATTTTGAAAAAAAATTTGCGAAAAAAATTTTGAAAAAAAATTTCGAAAAAATTTTGAAAAAAAATTTCGAAAAAAATTTTGAAAAAAATTTTCGAAAAAAATTTTGAAAAAAAATTTTCGAAAAAAATTTCGAAAAAAATTTTTAAAAAAATTTTCGAAAAAAATTTGGAAAAAAAAATTTTGAAAAAAATTTTGAAAAAAAATTTCGAAAAAAATTTTCGAAAAAAATTTTCGAAAAAAATTTTGAAAAAAAATTTTTGAAAAAAATTTTGAAAAAAAATTTCGAAAAAAATTTTCGAAAAAAATTTTGAAAAAAAATTTGGAAAAAAAATTTTGAAAAAAATTTTTGAAAAAAATTTCGAAAAAAAATTTTCGAAAAAAATTTCCAAAAAAAAATTTTCGAAAAAAATTTTGAAAAGAAATTTCGAAAAAAATTTTCAAAAAAATTTTCGAAAAAAATTTTCAAAAAAATTTTCGAAAAAAATTTTCAAAAAAATTTTCGAAAAAAAATTTTCGAAAAACATTTTCAGAAAAATTTTCGAAAAAATTTTGGAAAAAAATTTTTCGAAAAAAATTTTGAAAAAAATTTTCAAAAAAAATTTCGAAAAAAATTTTGAAAAAAATTTTGAAAAAAGTTTCGAAAAAATTTTGGAAAAAAATTTTCAAAAAAAATTTTGAAAAAAAATTTCGAAAAAAAATTTTAAAAAAAATTTCGAAGACATTTTCAGAAATAATTTTGAAAAAAATTTTCGAAAAAAAATTTTCGAAAAAAATTTTGAAAAAAGTTTCGAAAAAATTTTGGAAAAAAATTTTCGAAAAAAATTTTCAAAAACATTTTTCGAAAAAAATTTTCAAAAAAATTTTCGAAAAAAATTTCGAAAAAAAATTTTCGAAAAAAATTTTGAAAAAAAAATTTTCGAAAAAAAATTTTCGAAAAAAATGTTCAAAAAAATTTTCGAAAAAATTTTGGAAAAAAATTTTTCGAAAAAAATTTTTAAAAAAATTTTCGAACAAAATTTCGAAAAAAATTTTGAAAAAAATTTTCGAAAAAAATTTCTAAAAAAATTTGCAAAAATATTTTTCGAAAAAAAATTTCAAAAAAAATTTTCGAAAAAATTTTCAAAAAAAAATTTTCGAAAAAAATTTTCGAAAGAAATTACGAAAAAAAATTTTCGAAAAAAAATTTTAAAAAATTTTCGAAAAAAAATTTTCGAAAAAAATTTTGAAAAAAAATTCAGAAAAAAAATTTTGAAAAAAATTTTCGAAAAAAATTTCGAGAAAAATTTCGAAAAAAAATTTTTGAAAAAAATTTTGAAAAAAAATTTCGAAAAAAATTTTCAAAAAAATTTTCGAAAAAACTTTCGAAAAAAAATTTTCGAAAAAAATTTTCGAAAGAAATTTCGAAAAGAAATTTTCGAAAAAAATTTTGAAAAAAATTTTCGAAAAAAATTTTCGCAAAAAATTTTGAAAAAAAATTTGGAAAAAAAATTTTGAAAAAAATTTTCGAAAAAAATTTCGAAAAAAAATTTTCGAAAAAAATTTCGAAAAAAAATTTTCGAAAAAAATTTTAAAAAAAATTTTCGAAAAAATTTTGAAAAAAAATTTTCGAAAAAAATTTCGAAAAAAAAATTTCGAAAAAATTTTTGAAAAAAAATTTCCAAAAAAAATTTTCAAAAAAATTTTCGAAAAAATTTTTTCGATAAAAATATTGAAAAAAATTTTCGAAAAAAATTTCGAAAAAAAATTTTCGAAAAAATTTGAAAAAAACATTTCTCAAAAAATATTTTCAAAAAAAATTCGAAAAAAAATTTTGAAAAAAAAATTTCGAAAAAAATTTTCGAGAGAATTTTGGAAAAAAATTTTTCGAAAAAAATATTGAAAAAAATTTTCTAAAAAAATTTCGAAAAAAAATTTTGAAAAAATTTTGGAAAAAAAATTTTCGAAAAAAATTTTGAAAAAAAATTTGGAAAAAAAATTTCGAAAAAAATATTCGAAAAAAATTTCGAAAAAAATTTTGAAAAAAATTTCGAAAAAAATTTTGAAAAAAATTTTCGAAAAAAATTTCGAAAAAAAATTTTCGAAAAAAATTTCGAAAAAAAATTTTCGAAAGAAATTTCGAAAAAAAATTCGAAAAAAATTTTTAAAAAAATTTTCGAAAAAAAATTTTCAAAAAAAATTTTGAAAAAAAATTTGGAAAAAAAATTTTGAAAAAAATTTTGAAAAAAATTTTGAAAAAAAATTTCGAAAAATATTTTCAAAAAAATTTTCGAAAAAAATTTTCAAAAACATTTTTCGAAAAAAATTTTCAAAAAAATTTTCGAAAAAAATTTCGAAAAAAAATTTTCGAAAAAAAATTTTCGAAAAAAATGTTCAAAAAAATTTTCGAAAAAATTTTGGAAAAAAATTTTTCGAAAAAAATTTTTAAAAAAATTTTCGAACAAAATTTCGAAAAAAAATTTGAAAAAAATTTCTAAAAAATTTTGCAAAAAAATTTTTCGAAAAAAAATTTCAAAAAAAATTTTCGAAAAAATTTTCGAAAAAAAATTTTCGAAAAAAATTTTCAAAAGAAATTACGAAAAAAAATTTTCGAAAAAAAATTTTAAAAAATTTTCGAAAAAAAATTTTCGAAAAAAATTTTGAAAAAAAATTCAGAAAAAAAATTTTGAAAAAAATTTTCGAAAAAAATTTCGAAAAAAATTTCGAAAAAAAATTTTTGAAAAAAATTTTGAAAAAAAATTTCGAAAAAAATTTTCAAAAAAATTTTCGAAAAAACTTTCGAAAAAAAATTTTCGAAAAAAATTTTCGAAAGAAATTTCGAAAAAAAATTTTCGAAAAAAATTTTGAAAAAAATTTTCGAATAAAATTTTCGCAAAAAATTTTGAAAAAAAATTTGGAAAAAAAATTTTGAAGAAAATTTTCGAAAAAAATTTCGAAAAAAAATTTTCGAAAAAAATTTCGAAAAAAAATTTTCGAAAAAAATTTTGAAAAAAATTTTCGAAAAAATTTTGAAAAAAAATTTTCGAAAAAAATTTCGAAAAAAAAATTTCGAAAAAATTTTTGAAAAAAAATTTCCAAAAAAAATTTTCAAAAAAATTTTCGAAAAAACTTTCGAAAAAAAATTTTCGAAAAAAATTTCGAAAAAAAAATTTCGAAAAAAATTTTGAAAAAAAATTTCGAAAAAAATTTTCAAAAAAATTTTCGAAAAAACTTTCGAAAAAAAATTTTCGAAAAAAATTTTCGAAAGAAATTTCGAAAAAAAATTTTCGAAAAAAATTTTGAAAAAAATTTTCGAATAAAATTTTCGCAAAAAATTTTGAAAAAAAATTTGGAAAAAAAATTTTGAAGAAAATTTTCGAAAAAAATTTCGAAAAAAAATTTTCGAAAAAAATTTCGAAAAAAAATTTTCGAAAAAAATTTTGAAAAAAATTTTCGAAAAAATTTTGAAAAAAAATTTTCGAAAAAAATTTCGAAAAAAAAATTTCGAAAAAATTTTTGAAAAAAAATTTCCAAAAAAAATTTTCAAAAAAATTTTCGAAAAAATTTTGGAAAAAAATTTTTCGATAAAAATATTGAAAAAAATTTTCGAAAAAAATTTCGAAAAAAAATTTTCGAAAAAATTTGAAAAAAACATTTCTCAAAAAATATTTTCAAAAAAAATTCGAAAAAAAATTTTCGAAAAAAATTTTGAAAAAAAAATTTCGAAAAAAATTTTCGAGAAAATTTTGGAAAAAAATTTTTCGAAAAAAATATTGAAAAAAATTTTCTAAAAAAATTTCGAAAAAAAATTTTGAAAAAATTTTGGAAAAAAAATTTTCGAAAAAAATTTTGAAAAAAAAATTGGAAAAAAAAATTTGAAAAAAAATTTGAAAAAAAATTTCGAAAAAAAATTTCCTAAAAAAATTTTGAAAAAAATTTCAAAAAAAAAATTTCAAAAAAATTTTCAAAAAAATTTTCGAAAAAATTTTGGAAAAAAATTTTTCGAAAAAAATTTTGAAAAAAATTTTCGAAAAAAATTTCGAAAAAAATTTTGAAAAAAATTTTCGAAAAAAATTTTGAAAAAAAAATTTCGAAAAAATTTTGAAAAAAAAATTCGAAAAAAATTTTTTTAAAAATTTTCGAAAAAATTTTCAGAAAAAATTTTGAAAAAAATTTTCGAAAAAAAATTTTCGAAAAAAAATTTCGAAAAAAATTTTCGAAAAAAAATTTTCGAAAAAAAATTTCGAAAAAAATTTTTCGAAAATAGATAAAAAAAATCGAAAAAAAATTTTCGAAAAAAATTTTGAAAAAAAATTTGGAAAAAAAATTTCGAAAAAATTTTTTCGAAATTTTTTTCGAAAATTTTTTTGAAAATTTTTTTCGAAAAATTTTTTTGAAAATTTTTTTCGAAAATTTTTTTGAAAATTGTTTTCGAAATTTTTTTTCAAAATTTTTTTCGAAAATTTTTTTTCGAAATTTTTTTCGAAAATTTTTTTTCGAAATTTTTTTCGAAAATTTTTTTCAAAATTTTTTTTCCAAATTTTTTATCAAAATTTTTTTCGAAAATTTTTTTTCGAAAATTTTTTTTAAAATTTTTTTCGAAATTTTTTTTCGAAATTTCTTTCAAAAATTTTTTTCGAAATTTTTTTCAAAATTTTTTTCGAAAAATTTTTTTCCAAAATTTTTTCGAAAATTTTTTTGAAAATTTTTTTTCGAAAATTTTTTCCAAAATTTTTTTCGAAAATTTTTTTTCGAAAATTTTTTCGAAAATTTTTTTACGAAAATTTTTTCGAGAATTTTTTTGAAAATTTTTTTGGAAATTTTTTTTCAAAATTTTTTTCGAAAATTTTTTTTCGAAATTTTTTTCGAAAATTTTTTCAAATTTTTTTCCAAAATTTTTTCGAAAATTTTTTTCAAAATTTTTTTCGAAAATTTTTTTTCGAAATTTTTTTTCGAAAATTTTTTTTCGACATTTTTTTCGAAAATTTTTTTCAAAATTTTTTTTCCAAATGTTTTTCAAAATTTTTTTCGAAAATTTTTTTTCGAAATTTTTTTCAAAATTTTTTTCGAAAATTTTTTTTCGAAAATTTTTTTTCGAAAATTTTTTTAAAAATTTTTTTCGATATTTTTTTTTTAAAATTTTTTTCGAAAATTTTTTTGAAAATTTTTTTTGAAAAATTTTTTTGAAAATTTTTTTCGAAAATTTTTTTTCGAAATTTTTTTTCGAAAATTTTTTTTCGAAATTTTTTTCAAAATTTTTTTCGAAATATTTTTTCAAAATTTTCGAAAAAAATTTTGAAAAGAATTTTCGAAAAAATTTTGGAAAATAATTTTCGAAAAAAATTTCGAAAAGAATTTTGAAAAAAAATTTCCAAAAAAAATTTTCAAAAAAATTTTGGAAAAAAATTTTTCGAAAAAAATATTGAAAAAAATTTTCGAAAAAAATTTCGAAAAAAAATTTTCGAAAAAATTTGAAAAAAAAATTTCTCAAAAAATATTTTCAAAAAAAATTCGAAAAAAAATTTTCGAAAAAAATTTTGAAAAAAAAATTTCGAAAAAAATATTTCGAAAAAAATTTTCGAGAAAATTTTGGAAAAAAATTCTTCGAAAAAAATATTGAAAAAAATTTTCGAAAAAAATTTCGAAAAAAAATATTGAAAAAATTTTGGAAAAAAAATTTTCGAAAAAAATTTTGAAAAAAAATTTGGAAAAAAAATTTCGAAAAAAATTTTCGAAAAAAATTTCGAAAAAAATTTAGAAAAAAATTTCGAAAACAATTTTGAAAAAAATTTTCGAAAAAAATTTCGAAAAAAAATTTTCGAAAAAAATTTCGCAAAAAAATTTTCGAAAAAAATTTTGAAAAAAAATTTTCGAAAAAATTTAAAAAAAAATTTCGAAAAAAATTTTGAAAAAAATTTTCGAAAAAAAATTTCGAAAAAAATTATTCGAAAATAGATAAAAAAATTCGAAAAAATTTGGAAAAAAAAATTCGAAAAAAATATTTCAAAAAAAATTTTGAAAAAAATTTCGAAAAAAAATTTTCGAAAAAAATTTTCAAAAAAATTTTCGAAAAAATTTTCGAAAAAAATTTTGAAAAAAAATTTTCGAAAAAAAATTTTCGAAAAAATTTTGAAAAAAAATTTCGAAAAAAATTTTGAAAAAAATTTTCGAAAAAAATTTTCAAAAAAAAAATTGAAAAAAAATTTCGAAAAACATTTTTAAAAAAATTTTCGAAAAAATTTTCAGAAAAAATTTTGAAAGAAATTTTCGAAAAAAAAATTTCGAAAAAAAATTTCGAAAAAACTTTTTCGAAAATAGATAAAAAAATTCGAAAAAAAATTTTCGAAAATAATTTTCGAAAAAAATTTTGAAAAAAAATTTCGAAAAAAATTTTCGAAAGAAATTTCAAAAAAAGATTTTCGAAAAAAATTTTGAAAAAAATTTTGAAAAAAAATTTTGAAAAAAATTTTGAAAAAAAATTTTGAAAAAAATTTTGAAAAAAAATTTCGAAAATAATTTTCAAAAAAATTTTCGAAAAAAATTTTTAAAAAAATTTTTTGAAAAATATTTTCAAAAAAATTTTCGAAAAAAATTTTCAAAAAAAGTTTTGAAAAAATTTTGGAAAAAAAATTTCCAAAAAAATTTTTAAAAAAATTTTCGAACAAAATTTCGAAAAAAATTTTGAAAAAAATTTTCGAAAAAAATTTCGAAAAAAAATTTTCGAAAAAAATTTTGAAAAAAAATTTCGAAAAAAATTTTCGAAAAAAATTTTCGAAAAAAATTTTGAAAAAAAATTTGGAAAAAAAATTTTGAAAAAAATTTTCGAAAAAAATTTCGAAAAAAAAATTTCGAAAAAATTTTTCGAAAAAAATATTTCAAAAAAATTCTTGAAAAAAATTTCGAAAAAAAATTTTCTAAAAATATTTTCAAAAAAATTTTCGAAAGAATTTTGGAAAAAAATTTTTCGAAAAAAATTTTGAAAAAAATTTCGAAAAAAATTTTGAAAAAAATTTTCGAAAAAAATTTTGAAAAAAATTTTCGAAAAAAAATTTCGAAAAAAATTATTCGAAAATAGATAAAAAAATTCGAAAAAATTTGGAAAAAAAAATTCGAAAAAAAATTTCGAAAAAAAATTTCGAAAAAAAATTTCGAAAAAAATTTTCGAAAAAAAATTCGAAAAAAATTTTGAAAAAAATTTTCGAAAAAAATTTCGAAAAAAAATTTTCGAAAAAAATTTAGAAAAAAAATTTCAAAAAAAATTTTCGAAAAAAATTTTGAAAAAAATTTTTTGAAATTTTTTTTCGAAAATTGTTTTTGCAAAATTTTTTCGAAATTTTTTTCGAAAATTTTTTTCAAAATTTTTTTCGAAATTTTGTCCGACAATTTTTTTAAAAATTTTTTTCGAAAAATTTTTTTCCAAAATTTTTTCGAAAATTTTTTTGAACATTTTTTTCGAAAATTTTTTTTCGAAAATTTTTTTTTCAAAATTTTTTTCGAAAATTTTTTTTCGAAATTTCTTTCGAAAATTTTTTTCGAAAAATTTTTTTCCAAAATTTTTTCGAAATTTTTTTCGAAAATTTTTTTGAAAATTTTTTTCGAAAAATTTTTTTGAAAATTTTTTTCGAAAATTTTTTTGAAAATTGTTTTCGAAATTTTTTTTCAAAATTTTTTTCGAAAATTTTTTTTAGAAATTTTTTTCGAAAATTTTTTTCTAAATTTTTTTTCCAAATTTTTTATCAAAATTTTTTTCGAAAATTTTTTTCGAAAATTTTTTTTCGAAAATTTTTTTAAAAATTTTTTTCGAAATTTTTTTTCGAAATTTCTTTCAAAAATTTTTTTCAAAATTTTTTTTAAAAAATTTTTTTCGAAAAATTTTTTTCCAAAATTTTTTCGAAAATTTTTTTGAAAATTTTTTTTCAAAAATTTTTTTCAAAATTTTTTTCGAAAATTTTTTTTCGAAAATTTTTTCGAAAATTTTTTTACGAAAATTTTTTCGAGAATTTTTTTGAAAATTTTTTTGGAAATTTTTTTTCAAAATTTTTTTCGAAAATTTTTTTTCGAAATTTTTTTCGAAAATTTTTTTCAAATTTTTTTCCAAAATTTTTTCGAAAATTTTTTTCAAAATTTTTTTCGAAAATTTTTTTTCGAAATTTTTTTTCGAAAATTTTTTTTCGACATTTTTTTCGAAAATTTTTTTCAAAATTTTTTTTCCAAATGTTTTTCAAAATTTTTTTCGAAAATTTTTTTTCGAAATTTTTTTCAAAATTTTTTTCGAAAATTTTTTTTCGAAAATTTTTTTTCGAAAATTTTTTAAAAAATTTTTTTCGATATTTTTTTTTTGAAATTTTTTTCGAAAATTTTTTTGAAAATTTTTTTTGAAAAATTTTTTTGAAAATTTTTTTCGAAAATTTTTTTTCGAAATTTTTTTTCGAAAATTTTTTTTCGAAATTTTTTTCAAAATTTTTTTCGAAATTTTTTTTCAAAATTTTCGAAAAAAATTTTGAAAAGAATTTTCGAAAAAATTTTGGAAGAAAATTTTCGAAAAAAATTTCGAAAAGAATTTTGAAAAAAAATTTCCAAAAAAAATTTTCAAAAAAATTTTCGAAAAAATTTTGGAAAAAAATTTTTCGAAAAAAATATTGAAAAAAATTTTCGAAAAAAATTTCGAAAAAAAATTTTCGAAAAAATTTGAAAAAAAAATTTCTCAAAAAATATTTTCAAAAAAAATTCGAAAAAAAATTTTCGAAAAAAATTTTGAAAAAAAAATTTCCTAAAAAATATTTCGAAAAAAATTTTCGAGAAAATTTTGGAAAAAAATTTTTCGAAAAAAATATTGAAAAAAATTTTCGAAAAAAATTTCGAAAAAAAATTTTGAAAAAATTTTGGAAAAAAAATTTTCGAAAAAAATTTTGAAAAAAAATTTGGAAAAAAAATTTCGAAAAAAATTTTCGAAAAAAATTTCGAAAAAAATTTTGAAAAAAATTTCGAAAACAATTTTGAAAAAAATTTTCGAAAAAAATTTCGAAAAAAAATTTTCGAAAAAAATTTCGAAAAAAAATTTTCGAAAAAAATTTTGAAAAAAAATTTCGAAAAAATTTCGAAAAAAAATTTCGAAAAAAATTTTGAAAAAAATTTTCGAAAAAATTTTGGAAAAAAATTTTTCGAAAAAAATATTGAAAAAAATTTTCGAAAAAAATTTAGAAAAAAAATTTTCGAAAAAATTTGAAAAAAAAATTTCTCAAAAAATATTTTCAAAAAAAATTCGAAAAAAAATTTTCGAAAAAAATTTAAAAAAAAAAATTTCGAAAAAAATTTTCGAGAAAATTTTGGAAAAAAATTTTTCGAAAAAAATATTGAAAAAAATTTTCGAAAAAAATTTCGAAAAAAAATTTTGAAAAAATTTTGAAAAAAAAATTTTCGAAAAAAATTTTGAAAAAAAATTTGGAAAAAAAATTTCGAAAAAAATTTTCGAAAAAAATTTCGAAAAAAATTTTGAAAAAAATTTCGAAAAAAATTTTGAAAAAAATTTTCGAAAAAAATTTCGAAAAAAAATTTTCGAAAAAAATTTTGAAAAAAAATTTTCGAAAAAAATTTTGAAAAAAAATTTCGAAAAAATTTTGAAAAAAAATTTCGAAAAAAATTTTGAAAAAAATTTTCGAAAAAAATTTTGAAAAAAAATTTTCGAAAAAAATTTCGAAAAAAGTTTTTAAAAAAATTTTCGAAAAAAATTTGGAAAAAAAATTTTTGAAAAAAATTTTGAAAAAAAATTTCGAAAAAAATTTTCGAAAAAAATTTTGAAAAAAAATTTTTGAAAAAAATTTTGAAAAAAAATTTCGAAAAAAATTTTCGAAAAAAATTTTGAAAAAAAATTTGGAAAAAAAATTTTGAAAAAAATTTTTGAAAAAAATTTCGAAAAAAAATTTTCGAAAAAAATTTCCAAAAAAAAATTTTCGAAAAAAATTTTGAAAAGAAATTTCGAAAAAAATTTTCAAAAAAATTTTCGAAAAAAATTTTCAAAAAAATTTTCGAAAAAAAATTTTCGAAAAACATTTTCAGAAAAATTTTCGAAAAAATTTTGGAAAAAAATTTTTCGAAAAAAATTTTGAAAAAAATTTTCAAAAAAAATTTCGAAAAAAATTTTGAAAAAAATTTTGAAAAAAGTTTCGAAAAAATTTTGGAAAAAAATTTTCAAAAAAAATTTTGAAAAAAAATTTCGAAAAAAAATTTTAAAAAAAATTTCGAAGACATTTTCAGAAATAATTTTGAAAAAAATTTTCGAAAAAAAATTTTCGAAAAAAATTTTGAAAAAAGTTTCGAAAAAATTTTGGAAAAAATTTTCGAAAAAAATTATCAAAAACATTTTTCGAAAAAAACTTTCAAAAAAATTTTCGAAAAAAATTTCGAAAAAAAATTTTCGAAAAAAATTTTGAAAAAAAAATTTCGAAAAAATTTTGAAAAAAAATTTCGAAAAAAATTTTGAAAAAAATTTTCGAAAAAATTTTGGAAAAAAATTTTCAAAAAAAAAATGAAAAAAAAATTCGAAAAAAAATTTTTAAAAAATTTTCGAAAAAATTTTCAGAAAAAATTTTGAAAAAAATTTTCGAAAAAAAATTTCGAAAAAATTTTTTCGAAAATAGATAAAAAAAATCGAAAAAAAATTTTCGAAAAAAATTTTGAAAATATTTGGAAAAAAAATTTCGAAAAAAATTTTCGAAAAAAAATTCGAAAAAAATTTTGAAAAAAATTTTCGAAAAAAATTTCGAAAAAAATTTCGAAAAAAAATTTTCGAAAAAAATTTAGAAAAAAAATTTTCGAAATAAATTTTGAAAAAAAATTTCGAAAAAAATTTCAAAAAAAAATTTTCGAAAAAAAATTTTCGTAGAAAATTTTCGAAAAAAATTTCGAAAAAAAATTTTCGAAAAAAATATTGAAAAAAATTTTCGAGAAAAATTTCGAAAAAAAATTTTGAAAAAAATTTGGAAAAAAAAATTTCGAAAAAAATTTTGAAAAAAAATTTGGAAAAAAATTTCGAAAAAAATTTTCCGAAAAAAATTTCGAAAAAAATTTTCGAAAAAAATTTTGAAAAAAAATTTCGAAAAAAATTTTGAAAAAAAATTTCGAAAAAAATTTTGAAAAAAAATTTCGAAAAAAATTTTGAAAAAAAATTTCGAAAAAAAGTTTGAAAAAAATTTCGAAAAAAATTTTCAAAAAAAATTTTGAAAAAATTTTGCAAAAAAATTTTTCGAAAAAAATTTTCAAAAAAATTTTCGAAAAAAAATTTTCGAAAAAAATTTTCGAAAGAAATTACGAAAAAAAATTTTCGAAAAAATTTTGAAAAAAAAATTTGGAAAAAAAATTTTGAAAAAAATTTTCGAAAAAAATTTCGAAAAAAAATTTTCGAAAAAAATTTCGAAAAAATATTTTCGAAAAAAATTTTGAAAAAAAAATTTCGAAAAAAATTTTCGAAAAAATTTTTGAAAAAAATTTTCAAAAAAATTTTTCGAAAAAAATTTTCAAAAAAATTTTCGAAAAAAATATCGAAAAAAATTTTGAAAAAAATTTTCGAAAAAAAATTTTCGAAAAAAATTTTGAAAAAAAATTCGAAAAAAAATTTTCGAAAAAAATTTTGAAAAAAATTTGGAAAAGAAATTTTGGAAAAAAATTTGAAAAAAATTTTCGAAAAAAATTTCGAAAAAAAATTTTCGAAAAAAATTTTGAAAAAAAATTTCCAAAAAAATTTTCAAAAAAATTCTCGAAAAAATTTTCGAAAAAAAATTTTCCAAAAAATTTTCGAAAAAAAATTTTCGAAAAAAATTTTGAAAAAAAATTTTCGAAAAAAAATTTTCAAAAAAATTTTCGAAAAAATTTTGGAAAAAAATTTTTCGAAAAAAATTTTGAAAAAAATTTTCGAAAAAATTTTGGAAAAAATTTTTTCGATAAAAATATTGAAAAAAATTTTCGAAAAAAATTTCGAAAAAAAATTTTCGAAAAAATTTGAAAAAAACATTTCTCAAAAAATATTTTCAAAAAAAATTCGAAAAAAAATTTTCGAAAAAAATTTTGAAAAAAAAATTTCGAAAAAAATTTTCGAGAAAATTTTGGAAAAAAATTTTTCGAAAAAAATATTGAAAAAAA
Organism: Uropetala carovei; assembly: GCA_036926305.1. Classification (NCBI taxonomy): domain Eukaryota; kingdom Metazoa; phylum Arthropoda; class Insecta; order Odonata; family Petaluridae; genus Uropetala; species Uropetala carovei. The sequence goes on along the minus strand of JAXCHB010000242.1, from coordinate 3,302,596 downwards.
TTTTCTAAAAAAATTTCGAAAAAAAATTTTGAAAAAATTTTTAAAAAAAAATTTTCGAAAAAAATTTTGAAAAAAAATTTGGAAAAAAAATTTCGAAAAAAATTTTCGAAAAAAATTTCGAAAAAAATTTTGAAAAAAATTTCGAAAAAAAATTTTGAAAAAAATTTTCGAAAAAAATTTCGAAAAAAAATTTTCGAAAAAAATTTCGAAAAAAAATTTTCGAAAGAAATTTCGAAAAAAAATTCGAAAAAAATTTTTAAAAAAATTTTCGAAAAAAAATTTTCAAAAAAAATTTTGAAAAAAAATTTGGAAAAAAAATTTTGAAAAAAATTTTGAAAAAAATTTTGAAAAAAAATTTCGTAAAATATTTTCAAAAAAATTTTCGAAAAAAATTTTCAAAAACATTTTTCGAAAAAAATTTTCAAAAAAATTTTCGAAAAAATTTTGGAAAAAAATTTTTCGAAAAAAATTTTTAAAAAAATTTTCGAACAAAATTTCGAAAAAAATTTTGAAAAAAATTTCTAAAAAATTTTGCAAAAAAATTTTTCGAAAAAAAATTTCAAAAAAAATTTTCGAAAAAATTTTCGAAAAAAAATTTTCGATAAAAATTTTCAAAAGAAATTACGAAAAAAAATTTTCGAAAAAAAATTTTAAAAAATTTTCGAAAAAAAATTTTCGAAAAAAATTTTGAAAAAAAATTCAGAAAAAAAATTTTGAAAAAAATTTTCGAAAAAAATTTCGAAAAAAATTTCGAAAAAAACTTTTTGAAAAAAATTTTGAAAAAAAATTTCGAAAAAAATTTTCAAAAAAATTTTCGAAAAAACTTTCGAAAAAAAATTTTCGAAAAAAATTTTCGAAAGAAATTTCGAAAAAAAATTTTCGAAAAAAATTTTGAAAAAAATTTTCGAATAAAATTTTCGCAAAAAATTTTGAAAAAAAATTTGGAAAAAAAATTTTGAAGAAAATTTTCGAAAAAAATTTCGAAAAAAAATTTTCGAAAAAAATTTCGAAAAAAAATTTTCGAAAAAAATTTTGAAAAAAATTTTCGAAAAAATTTTGAAAAAAAATTTTCGAAAAAAATTTCGAAAAAAAAATTTCGAAAAAATTTTTGAAAAAAAATTTCCAAAAAAAATTTTCAAAAAAATTTTCGAAAAAATTTTGGAAAAAAATTTTTCGATAAAAATATTGAAAAAAATTTTCGAAAAAAATTTCGAAAAAAAATTTTCGAAAAAATTTGAAAAAAACATTTCTCAAAAAATATTTTCAAAAAAAATTCGAAAAAAAATTTTCGAAAAAAATTTTGAAAAAAAAATTTCGAAAAAAATTTTCGAGAAAATTTTGGAAAAAAATTTTTCGAAAAAAATATTGAAAAAAATTATCTAAAAAAATTTCGAAAAAAAATTTTGAAAAAATTTTGGAAAAAAAATTTTCGAAAAAAATTTTGAAAAAAAATTTGGAAAAAAAAATTTGAAAAAAAATTTGAAAAAAAAATTCGAAAAAAAATTTCCTAAAAAAATTTTGAAAAAAAATTTCAAAAAAAAAATTTCAAAAAAATTTTCAAAAAAATTTTCGAAAAAATTTTGGAAAAAAATTTTTCGAAAAAAATTTTGAAAAAAATTTTCGAAAAAAATTTCGAAAAAAATTTTGAAAAAAATTTTCGAAAAAAATTTTGAAAAAAAAATTTCGAAAAAATTTCGAAAAAAAATTTTCGAAAAAAAATTTCGAAAAAAATTTTTCGAAAATAGATAAAAAAAATCGAAAAAAAACTTTCGAAAAAATATTTTCGAAAAAAATTTTCGAAAGAAATTTCGAAAAAAAATTTTCGAAAAAAATTTTGAAAAAAATTTTCGAAAAAAATTTTCGCAAAAAATTTTGAAAAAAAATTTGGAAAAAAAATTTTGAAAAAAATTTTCGAAAAAAATTTCGAAAAAAAATTTTCGAAAAAAATTTCAAAAAAAAATTTTCGAAAAAAATTTTGAAAAAAATTTTCGAAAAAAATTTTGAAAAAAATTTTCGAAAAAATTTTGAAAAAAAATTTTCGAAAAAAATTTCGAAAAAAAAATTTCGAAAAAATTTTTGAAAAAAAATTTCCAAAAAAAATTTTCAAAAAAATTTTCGAAAAAATTTTGAAAAAAAATTTTTCGATAAAAATATTGAAAAAAATTTTCGAAAAAAATTTCGAAAAAAAATTTTCGAAAAAATTTGAAAAAAACATTTCTCAAAAAATATTTTCAAAAAAAATTCGAAAAAAAAATTTCGAAAAAAAAATTCGAAAAAAATTTTCGAAAAAATTTTGGAAAAAAATTTTTCGAAAAAAATTTTGAAAAAAATTTTCGAAAAAAATTTCGAAAAAAATTTTGAAAAAAATTTTCGAAAAAAATTTTGAAAAAAAAATTTCGAAAAAATTTTGAAAAAAAAATTCGAAAAAAATTTTTTAAAAAATTTTCGAAAAAATTTTCAGAAAAAATTTTGAAAAAAATTTTCGAAAAAAAATTTTCGAAAAAAAATTTTCGAAAAAAAATTTCGAAAAAAATTTTCGAAAAAAAATTTTCGAAAAAAAATTTCGAAAAAAATTTTTCGAAAATAGATAAAAAAAATCGAAAAAAAATTTTCGAAAAAAATTTTGAAAAAAAATTTGGAAAAAAAATTTCGAAAAAAAATTTCGAAAAAAATTTTCGAAAAAAATTTTCGAAAAAAAATTTCCAAAAAAATTTTGAAAAAAATTTTCGAAAAAAATTTCGAAAAAAAATTTTCGAAAAAAATTTAGAAAAAAAATTTTCGAAATAAATTTTGAAAAAAAATATCGAAAAAAATTTGAAAAAAACATTTCTCAAAAAATATTTTCAAAAAAAATTCGAAAAAAAATTTTCGAAAAAAATTTTGAAAAAAAAATTTCGAAAAAAATTTTCGAGAAAATTTTGGAAAAAAATTTTTCGAAAAAAATATTGAAAAAAATTTTCTAAAAAAATTTCGAAAAAAAATTTTGAAAAAATTTTGGAAAAAAAATTTTCGAAAAAAATTTTGAAAAAAAATTTGGAAAAAAAATTTCGAAAAAAATTTTCGAAAAAAATTTCGAAAAAAATTTTGAAAAAAATTTCGAAAAAAATTTTGAAAAAAATTTTCGAAAAAAATTTCGAAAAAAAATTTTCGAAAAAAATTTCGAAAAAAAATTTTCGAAAGAAATTTCAAAAAAAAATTCGAAATTTTTAAAAAAATTTTCGAAAAAAAATTTTCGAAAAAAATTTTGAAAAAAAATTTGGAAAAAAAATTTTGAAAAAAATTTTGAAAAAAATTTTGAAAAAAATTTTGAAAAAAATTTTCGAAAAAAATTTTCAAAAACATTTTTCGAAAAAAATTTTCAAAAAAATTTTCGAAAAAAATTTCGAAAAAAAATTTTCGAAAAAAATTTCGAAAAAAAAATTTTCGAAAAAAAATTTTCGAAAAAAATGTTCAAAAAAATTTTCGAAAAAATTTTGGAAAAAAATTTTTCGAAAAAAATTTTTAAAAAAATTTTCGAACAAAATTTCGAAAAAAATTTTGAAAAAAATTTTCGAAAAAAATTTCTAAAAAATTTTTCAAAAATATTTTTCGAAAAAAAATTTCAAAAAAAATTTTCGAAAAAATTTTCGAAAAAAAATTTTCGAAAAAAATTTTCGAAAGAAATTACGAAAAAAAATTTTCGAAAAAAAATTTTAAAAAATTTTCGAAAAAAAATTTTCGAAAAAAATTTTGAAAAAAAATTCAGAAAAAAAATTTTGAAAAAAATTTTCGAAAAAAATTTCGAAAAAAATTTCGAAAAAAAATTTTTGAAAAAAATTTTGAAAAAAAATTTCGAAAAAAATTTTCAAAAAAATTTTCAAAAAAACTTTCGAAAAAAAATTTTCGAAAAAATTTTTGAAAAAAAATTTCCAAAAAAAATTTTCAAAAAAATTTTCGAAAAAATTTTGAAAAAAAATTTTTCGATAAAAATATTGAAAAAAATTTTCGAAAAAAATTTCGAAAAAAAATTTTCGAAAAAATTTGAAAAAAACATTTCTCAAAAAATATTTTCAAAAAAAATTCGAAAAAAAATTTTCGAAAAAAAATTTCGAAAAAAATTTTCGAAAAAATTTTGGAAAAAAATTTTTCGAAAAAAATATTGAAAAAAATTTTCTAAAAAAATTTCGAAAAAAAATTTTGAAAAAATTTTGGAAAAAAAATTTTCGAAAAAAATTTTGAAAAAAAATTTGGAAAAAAAAATTTGAAAAAAAATTTGAAAAAAAATTTCGAAAAAAAATTTCCGAAAAAAATTTTGAAAAAAAATTTCAAAAAAAAAATTTCAAAAAAATTTTCAAAAAAATTTTCGAAAAAATTTTGGAAAAAAATTTTTCGAAAAAAATTTTGAAAAAAATTTTCGAAAAAAATTTCGAAAAAAATTTTGAAAAAAATTTTCGAAAAAAATTTTGAAAAAAAAATTTCGAAAAAATTTTGAAAAAAAAATTCGAAAAAAATTTTTTAAAAAATTTTCGAAAAAATTTTCAGAAAAAATTTAGAAAATAATTTTCGAAAAAAAATTTTCGAAAAAAAATTTCGAAAAAAATTTTCGAAAAAAAATTTTCGAAAAAAAATTTCGAAAAAAATTTTTCGAAAATAGATAAAAAAAATCGAAAAAAAATTTTCGAAAAAAAATTTGAAAAAAAATTTGGAAAAAAAATTTCGAAAAAAAATTTCGAAAAAAATTTTCGAAAAAAATTTTCGAAAAAAAATTCGAAAAAAATTTTGAAAAAAATTTTCGAAAAAAATTTCGAAAAAAAATTTTCGAAAAAAATTTAGAAAAAAAATTTTCGAAATAAATTTTGAAAAAAAATATCGAAAAAAATTTCAAAAAAAAATTTTCGAAAAAAATTTTGAAAAAAATTTTCGAAAAAAAATTTTCGAAAAAAATTTTCGAAAAAAATTTCGAAAAAAAATTTTCGAAAAAAATATTGAAAAAAATTTTCGAGAAAAATTTCGAAAAAAAATTTTGAAAAAAATTTGGAAAAAAAAATTTCAAAAAAAATTTTGAAAAAAAATTTGGAAAAAAATTTCGAAAAAAATTTTCCGAAAAAAATTTCGAAAAAAATTTCGAAAAAAATTTTCGAAAAAAATTTCGAAAAAAAATTTTCGAAAAAAAATTCAAAAAAAATTTTCGAAAAAAATTTTGAAAAAAAATTTTCAAAAAAATTTTCGAAAAAATTTTGGAAAAAAATTTTTCGAAAAAAATTTTGGAAAAAAATTTTTCGAAAAAAATTTTGAAAAAAAATTTTCGAAAAAAATTTCGAAAAAAATTTTGAAAAAAATTTTCGAAAAAAATTTTGAAAAAAAATTTTCGAAAAAATTTAGAAAAAAAATTTCGAAAAAAATTTTTAAAAAAATTTTCGAAAAAATTTTCAGAAAAAATTTTGAAAAAAATTTTCGAAAAAAAAATTTCGAAAAAAAATTTCAAAAAAAATTTTTCGAAAATAGATAAAAAAATTCAAAAAAAAATTTTCGAAAAAAATTTTCGAAAAAAATTTTGAAAAAAAATTTCGAAAAAAATTTTCGAAAGAAATTTCGAAAAAAAATTTTCGAAAAAAATTTAGAAAAAAATTTTGAAAAAAAATTTTGAAAAAAATTTAAAAAAAAAATTTTGAAAAAAATTTTTAAAAAAAATTTCGAAAAACATTTTCAAAAAAATTTTCGAAAAAAATTTTTAAAAAAAATTTCGAAAAAAATTTTCAAAAAAATTTTCGAAAAAAATTTTTAAAAAAATTTTTTGAAAAAATTTTCAAAAAAATTTTCGAAACAAATTTCGAAAAAAAATTTTCGAAAATATTTTGAAAAAAACTTTCGAAAAAAAATTTTCAAAAAAAATTTCAAAAAAATTTTGGAAAAAAATTTTTCGAAAAAAATTTTTAAAAAAATTTTCGAACAAAATTTCGAAAAAAATTTTGAAAAAAATTTTCGAAAAAAATTTCGAAAAAAAATTTTCGAAAAAAATTTTGAAAAAAAATTTCGAAAAAAATTTTCGAAAAAAATTTTCGAAAAAAATTTTGAAAAAAAATTTGGAAAAAAAATTTTGAAAAAATTTTCGAAAAAAATTTCAAAAAAAAAATTTCGAAAAAAATTTCGAAAAAAAATTTTCGAAAAAAATTTTAAAAACAAATTTCGAAAAAAATTTCCAAAAAAATTTTCGAAAAAAAATTTCAAAAAAATTTTTCGAAAAAAATATTTCAAAAAAAATTTTGAAAAAAATTTCGAAAAAAAATTTTCGAAAAAAATTTTCAAAAAAATTTTCGAAAAAATTTTCGAAAAAAATTTTGAAAAAAAATTTCGAAAAACATTTTTAAAAAAATTTTCGAAAAAATTTTCAGAAAAAATTTTGAAAGAAATTTTCGAAAAAAAAATTTCGAAAAAAAATTTCGAAAAAACATTTTCGAAAATAGATAAAAAAATTCGAAAAAAAATTTTCGAAAATAATTTTCGAAAAAAATTTTGAAAAAAAATTTCGAAAAAAATTTTCGAAAGAAATTTCAAAAAAAGATTTTCGAAAAAAATTTTGAAAAAAATTTTGAAAAAAAATTTTGAAAAAAATTTTGAAAAAAAATTTTGAAAAAAATTTTGAAAAAAAATTTCGAAAATAATTTTTAAAAAAATTTTCGAAAAGAATTTTTAAAAAAATTTTTTGAAAAATATTTTCAAAAAAATTTTCGAAAAAAATTTTCAAAAAAAATTTTGAAAAAATTTTGGAAAAAAAAATTTCCAAAAAAATTTTTAAAAAAATTTTCGAACAAAATTTCGAAAAAAATTTTGAAAAAAATTTTCGAAAAAAATTTTGAAAAAAAATTTTCGAAAAAAATTTTGAAAAAAAATTTCGAAAAAAATTTTCGAAAAAAATTTTCGAAAAAAATTTTGAAAAAAAATTTGGAAAAAAAATTTTGAAAAAAATTTTCGAAAAAAATTTCGAAAAAAAAATTTTGAAAAAATTTTTCGAAAAAAATATTTCAAAAAAATTCTAGAAAAAAATTTCGAAAAAAAATTTTCGAAAAAAATTTTCGAAAAAATTTTGAAAAAAAATTTCGAAAAAAATTTTGAAAAAAATTTTCGAAAAAAATTTGGAAAAAAATTTTCAAAAAAAAAATTGAAAAAAAATTTCGAAAAACATTTTTAAAAAAATTTTCGAAAAAATTTTCAGAAAAAATTTTGAAAGAAATTTTCGAAAAAAAAATTTCGAAAAAAAATTTCGAAAAAACATTTTCGAAAATAGATAAAAAAATTCGAAAAAAAATTTTCGAAAATAATTTTCGAAAAAAATTTTGAAAAAAAATTTCGAAAAAAATTTTCGAAAGAAATTTCAAAAAAAGATTTTCGAAAAAAATTTTGAAAAAAATTTTGAAAAAAAATTTTGAAAAAAATTTTGAAAAAAAATTTTGAAAAAAATTTTGAAAAAAAATTTCGAAAATAATTTTTAAAAAAATTTTCGAAAAGAATTTTTAAAAAAATTTTTTGAAAAATATTTTCAAAAAAATTTTCGAAAAAAATTTTCAAAAAAAATTTTGAAAAAATTTTGGAAAAAAAAATTTCCAAAAAAATTTTTAAAAAAATTTTCGAACAAAATTTCGAAAAAAATTTTGAAAAAAGTTTTCGAAAAAAATTTCGAAAAAAAATTTTCGAAAAAAATTTTGAAAAAAAATTTCGAAAAAAATTTTCGAAAAAAATTTTCGAAAAAAATTTTGAAAAAAAATTTGGAAAAAAAATTTTGAAAAAAATTTTCGAAAAAAATTTCGAAAAAAAAATTTTGAAAAAATTTTTCGAAAAAAATATTTCAAAAAAATTCTTGAAAAAAATTTCGAAAAAAAATTTTCGAAAAAAATTTTCAAAAAAATTTTCGAAAAAAATTTTCAAAAAAATTTTCGAAAAAAATTTTTAAAAAAATTTTTTGAAAAAATTTTCAAAAAAATTTTCGAAACAAATTTCGAAAAAAAATTTTCGAAAATATTTTGAAAAAAACTTTCGAAAAAAAATTTTCAAAAAAAATTTCAAAAAAATTTTGGAAAAAAATTTTTCGAAAAAAATTTTTAAAAAAATTTTCGAACAAAATTTCGAAAAAAATTTTGAAAAAAATTTTCGAAAAAAATTTCGAAAAAAAATTTTCGAAAAAAATTTTGAAAAAAAATTTCGAAAAAAATTTTCGAAAAAAATTTTCGAAAAAAATTTTGAAAAAAAATTTGGAAAAAAAATTTTGAAAAAATTTTCGAAAAAAATTTCAAAAAAAAAATTTCGAAAAAAATTTCGAAAAAAAATTTTCGAAAAAAATTTTAAAAACAAATTTCGAAAAAAATTTCCAAAAAAATTTTCGAAAAAAAATTTCAAAAAAATTTTTCGAAAAAAATATTTCAAAAAAAATTTTGAAAAAAATTTCGAAAAAAAATTTTCGAAAAAAATTTTCAAAAAAATTTTCGAAAAAATTTTCGAAAAAAATTTTGAAAAAAAATTTTCGAAAAAAAATTTTCGAAAAAATTTTGAAAAAAAATTTCGAAAAAAATTTTGAAAAAAATTTTCGAAAAAAATTTGGAAAAAAATTTTCAAAAAAAAAATTGAAAAAAAATTTCGAAAAACATTTTTAAAAAAATTTTCGAAAAAATTTTCAGAAAAAATTTTGAAAGAAATTTTCGAAAAAAAAATTTCGAAAAAAAATTTCGAAAAAACTTTTTCGAAAATAGATAAAAAAATTCGAAAAAAAATTTTCGAAAATAATTTTCGAAAAAAATTTTGAAAAAAAATTTCGAAAAAAATTTTCGAAAGAAATTTCAAAAAAAGATTTTCGAAAAAAATTTTGAAAAAAATTTTGAAAAAAAATTTTTAAAAAAATATTGAAAAAAAATTTTGAAAAAAATTTTGAAAAAAAATTTCGAAAATAATTTTCAAAAAAATTTTCGAAAAAAATTTTTAAAAAAATTTTTTGAAAAATATTTTCAAAAAAATTTTCGAAAAAAATTTTCAAAAAAAATTTTGAAAAAATTTTGGAAAAAAAAATTTCCAAAAAAATTTTTAAAAAAATTTTCGAACAAAATTTCGAAAAAAATTTTGAAAAAAATTTTCGAAAAAAATTTCGAAAAAAAATTTTCGAAAAAAATTTTGAAAAAAAATTTCGAAAAAAATTTTCGAAAAAAATTTTCGAAAAAAATTTTGAAAAAAAATTTGGAAAAAAAATTTTGAAAAAAATTTTCGAAAAAAATTTCGAAAAAAAAATTTCGAAAAAATTTTTCGAAAAAAATATTTCAAAAAAATTCTTGAAAAAAATTTCGAAAAAAAATTTTCGAAAAAAATTTTCAAAAAAATTTTCGAAAGAATTTTGGAAAAAAATTTTTCGAAAAAAATTTTGAAAAAAATTTCGAAAAAAATTTTGAAAAAAATTTTGAAAAAAATTTTCGAAAAAAATTTCGAAAAAAAATTTTCGAAAAAAATTTAGAAAAAAAATTTCAAAAAAAATTTTCGAAAAAAATTTTGAAAAAAATTTTTTGAAATTTTTTTTCGAAAATTGTTTTTGCAAAATTTTTTCGAAATTTTTTTCGAAAACTTTTTTCAAAATTTTTTTCGAAATTTTGTCCGACAATTTTTTTAAAAATTTTTTTCGAAAAATTTTTTTCCAAAATTTTTTCGAAAATTTTTTTGAACATTTTTTTCGAAAATTTTTTTTCGAAAATTTTTTTTTCAAAATTTTTTTCGAAAATTTTTTTTCGAAATTTCTTTCGAAAATTTTTTTCGAAAAATTTTTTTCCAAAATTTTTTCGAAATTTTTTTCGAAAATTTTTTTGAAAATTTTTTTCGAAAAATTTTTTTGAAAATTTTTTTCGAAAATTTTTTTGAAAATTGTTTTCGAAATTTTTTTTCAAAATTTTTTTCGAAAATTTTTTTTAGAAATTTTTTTCGAAAATTTTTTTTCGAAATTTTTTTCGAAAATTTTTTTCAAAATTTTTTTTCCAAATTTTTTATCAAAACTTTTTTCGAAAATTTTTTTAAAAATTTTTTTCGAAATTTTTTTTCGAAATTTCTTTCAAAAATTTTTTTCGAAATTTTTTTTAAAAAATTTTTTTCAAAAAATTTTTTTCCAAAATTTTTTCGAAAATTTTTTTGAAAATTTTTTTTCGAAAATTTTTTTCAAAATTTTTTTCGAAATTTTTTTTTCGAAAATTTTTTCGAAAATTTTTTTACGAAAATTTTTTCGAGAATTTTTTTGAAAATTTTTTTGGAAATTTTTTTTCAAAATTTTTTTCGAAAATTTTTTTTCGAAATTTTTTTCGAAAATTTTTTTCAAATTTTTTTCCAAAATTTTTTCGAAAATTTTTTTCAAAATTTTTTTCGAAAATTTTTTTTCGAAATTTATTTTCGAAAATTTTTTTTCGACATTTTTTTCGAAAATTTTTTTCAAAATTTTTTTTGCAAATGTTTTTCAAAATTTTTTTCGAAAATTTTTTTTCGAAATTTTTTTCAAAATTTTTTTCGAAAATTTTTTTTCGAAAATTTTTTTTCGAAAATTTTTTTTAAAATTTTTTTCGATATTTTTTTTTTGAAATTTTTTTCGAAAATTTTTTTGAAAATTTTTTTTGAAGAATTTTTTTGAAAATTTTTTTCGAAAATTTTTTTTCGAAATTTTTTTTCGAAAATTTTTTTTCGAAATTTTTTTCAAAATTTTTTTCGAAATTTTTTTTCAAAATTTTCGAAAAAAATTTTGAAAAGAATTTTCGAAAAAATTTTCGAAAAAAATTTCGAAAAGAATTTTGAAAAAAAATTTCCAAAAAAAATTTTCAAAAAAATTTTCGAAAAAATTTTGGAAAAAAATTTTTCGAAAAAAATATTGAAAAAAATTTTCGAAAAAAATTTCGAAAAAAAATTTTCGAAAAAATTTGAAAAAAAAATTTCTCAAAAAATATTTTCAAAAAAAATTCGAAAAAAAATTTTCGAAAAAAATTTTGAAAAAAAAATTTCGAAAAAAATATTTCGAAAAAAATTTTCGAGAAAATTTTGGAAAAAAATTTTTCGAAAAAAATATTGAAAAAAATTTTCGAAAAAAATTTCGAAAAAAAATTTTGAAAAAATTTTGGAAAAAAAATTTTCGAAAAAAATTTTGAAAAAAAATTTGGAAAAAAAATTTCGAAAAAAATTTTCGAAAAAAATTTCGAAAAAAAATTTTCGAAAAAAATTTTGAAAAAAAATTTCGAAAAAATTTCGAAAAAAAATTTCGAAAAAAATTTTGAAAAAAATTTTCGAAAAAATTTTGGAAAAAAATTTTTCGAAAAAAATATTGAAAAAAATTTTCGAAAAAAATTTAGAAAAAAAATTTTCGAAAAAATTTGAAAAAAAAATTTCTCAAAAAATATTTTCAAAAAAAATTCGAAAAAAAATTTTCGAAAAAAATTTTGAAAAAAAAATTTCGAAAAAAATTTTCGAGAAAATTTTGGAAAAAAATTTTTCGAAAAAAATATTGAAAAAAATTTTCGAAAAAAATTTCGAAAAAAAATTTTGAAAAAATTTTGAAAAAAAAATTTTCGAAAAAAATTTTGAAAAAAAATTTAGAAAAAAAATTTCGAAAAAAATTTTCGAAAAAAATTTCGAAAAAAATTTTGAAAAAAATTTCGAAAAAAATTTTGAAAAAAATTTTCGAAAAAAATTTCGAAAAAAAATTTTCGAAAAAAATTTTGAAAAAAAATTTGCGAAAAAAATTTTGAAAAAAAATTTCGAAAAAATTTTGAAAAAAAATTTCGAAAAAAATTTTGAAAAAAATTTTCGAAAAAAATTTTGAAAAAAAATTTTCGAAAAAAATTTCGAAAAAAATTTTTAAAAAAATTTTCGAAAAAAATTTGGAAAAAAAAATTTTGAAAAAAATTTTGAAAAAAAATTTCGAAAAAAATTTTCGAAAAAAATTTTGAAAAAAAATTTTTGAAAAAAATTTTGAAAAAAAATTTCGAAAAAAATTTTCGAAAAAAATTTTGAAAAAAAATTTGGAAAAAAAATTTTGAAAAAAATTTTTGAAAAAAATTTCGAAAAAAAATTTTCGAAAAAAATTTCCAAAAAAAAATTTTCGAAAAAAATTTTGAAAAGAAATTTCGAAAAAAATTTTCAAAAAAATTTTCGAAAAAAATTTTCAAAAAAATTTTCGAAAAAAATTTTCAAAAAAATTTTCGAAAAAAAATTTTCGAAAAACATTTTCAGAAAAATTTTCGAAAAAATTTTGGAAAAAAATTTTTCGAAAAAAATTTTGAAAAAAATTTTCAAAAAAAATTTCGAAAAAAATTTTGAAAAAAATTTTGAAAAAAGTTTCGAAAAAATTTTGGAAAAAAATTTTCAAAAAAAATTTTGAAAAAAAATTTCGAAAAAAAATTTTAAAAAAAATTTCGAAGACACTTTCAGAAATAATTTTGAAAAAAATTTTCGAAAAAAAATTTTCGAAAAAAATTTTGAAAAAAGTTTCGAAAAAATTTTGGAAAAAAATTTTCGAAAAAAATTTTCAAAAACATTTTTCGAAAAAAATTTTCAAAAAAATTTTCGAAAAAAATTTCGAAAAAAAATTTTCGAAAAAAATTTTGAAAAAAAAATTTTCGAAAAAAAATTTTCGAAAAAAATGTTCAAAAAAATTTTCGAAAAAATTTTGGAAAAAAATTTTTCGAAAAAAATTTTTAAAAAAATTTTCGAACAAAAATTTTCGAAAAAAATTTTGAAAAAAAATTCAGAAAAAAAATTTTGAAAAAAATTTTCGAAAAAAATTTCGAGAAAAATTTCGAAAAAAAATTTTTGAAAAAAATTTTGAAAAAAAATTTCGAAAAAAATTTTCAAAAAAATTTTCGAAAAAACTTTCGAAAAAAAATTTTCGAAAAAAATTTTCGAAAGAAATTTCGAAAAGAAATTTTCGAAAAAAATTTTGAAAAAAATTTTCGAAAAAAATTTTCGCAAAAAATTTTGAAAAAAAATTTGGAAAAAAAATTTTGAAAAAAATTTTCGAAAAAAATTTCGAAAAAAAATTTTCGAAAAAAATTTCGAAAAAAAATTTTCGAAAAAAATTTTAAAAAAAATTTTCGAAAAAATTTTGAAAAAAAATTTTCGAAAAAAATTTCGAAAAAAAAATTTCGAAAAAATTTTTGAAAAAAAATTTCCAAAAAAAATTTTCAAAAAAATTTTCGAAAAAATTTTTTCGATAAAAATATTGAAAAAAATTTTCGAAAAAAATTTCGAAAAAAAATTTTCGAAAAAATTTGAAAAAAACATTTCTCAAAAAATATTTTCAAAAAAAATTCGAAAAAAAATTTTGAAAAAAAAATTTCGAAAAAAATTTTCGAGAGAATTTTGGAAAAAAATTTTTCGAAAAAAATATTGAAAAAAATTTTCTAAAAAAATTTCGAAAAAAAATTTTGAAAAAATTTTGGAAAAAAAATTTTCGAAAAAAATTTTGAAAAAAAATTTGGAAAAAAAATTTCGAAAAAAATATTCGAAAAAAATTTCGAAAAAAATTTTGAAAAAAATTTCGAAAAAAATTTTGAAAAAAATTTTCGAAAAAAATTTCGAAAAAAAATTTTCGAAAAAAATTTCGAAAAAAAATTTTCGAAAGAAATTTCGAAAAAAAATTCGAAAAAAATTTTTAAAAAAATTTTCGAAAAAAAATTTTCAAAAAAAATTTTGAAAAAAAATTTGGAAAAAAAATTTTGAAAAAAATTTTGAAAAAAATTTTGAAAAAAAATTTCGAAAAATATTTTCAAAAAAATTTTCGAAAAAAATTTTCAAAAACATTTTTCGAAAAAAATTTTCAAAAAAATTTTCGAAAAAAATTTCGAAAAAAAATTTTCGAAAAAAATTTTGAAAAAAAAATTTTCGAAAAAAAATTTTCGAAAAAAATGTTCAAAAAAATTTTCGAAAAAATTTTGGAAAAAAATTTTTCGAAAAAAATTTTTAAAAAAATTTTCGAACAAAATTTCGAAAAAAAATTTGAAAAAAATTTCTAAAAAATTTTGCAAAAAAATTTTTCGAAAAAAAATTTCAAAAAAAATTTTCGAAAAAATTTTCGAAAAAAAATTTTCGAAAAAAATTTTCAAAAGAAATTACGAAAAAAAATTTTCGAAAAAAAATTTTAAAAAATTTTCGAAAAAAAATTTTCGAAAAAAATTTTGAAAAAAAATTCAGAAAAAAAATTTTGAAAAAAATTTTCGAAAAAAATTTCGAAAAAAATTTCGAAAAAAAATTTTTGAAAAAAATTTTGAAAAAAAATTTCGAAAAAAATTTTCAAAAAAATTTTCGAAAAAACTTTCGAAAAAAAATTTTCGAAAAAAATTTTCGAAAGAAATTTCGAAAAAAAATTTTCGAAAAAAATTTTGAAAAAAATTTTCGAATAAAATTTTCGCAAAAAATTTTGAAAAAAAATTTGGAAAAAAAATTTTGAAGAAAATTTTCGAAAAAAATTTCGAAAAAAAATTTTCGAAAAAAATTTCGAAAAAAAATTTTCGAAAAAAATTTTGAAAAAAATTTTCGAAAAAATTTTGAAAAAAAATTTTCGAAAAAAATTTCGAAAAAAAAATTTCGAAAAAATTTTTGAAAAAAAATTTCCAAAAAAAATTTTCAAAAAAATTTTCGAAAAAATTTTGGAAAAAAATTTTTCGATAAAAATATTGAAAAAAATTTTCGAAAAAAATTTCGAAAAAAAATTTTCGAAAAAATTTGAAAAAAACATTTCTCAAAAAATATTTTCAAAAAAAATTCGAAAAAAAATTTTCGAAAAAAATTTTGAAAAAAAAATTTCGAAAAAAATTTTCGAGAAAATTTTGGAAAAAAATTTTTCGAAAAAAATATTGAAAAAAATTTTCTAAAAAAATTTCGAAAAAAAATTTTGAAAAAATTTTGGAAAAAAAATTTTCGAAAAAAATTTTGAAAAAAAATTTGGAAAAAAAAATTTGAAAAAAAATTTGAAAAAAAATTTCGAAAAAAAATTTCCTAAAAAAATTTTGAAAAAAATTTCAAAAAAAAAATTTCAAAAAAATTTTCAAAAAAATTTTCGAAAAAATTTTGGAAAAAAATTTTTCGAAAAAAATTTTGAAAAAAATTTTCGAAAAAAATTTCGAAAAAAATTTTGAAAAAAATTTTCGAAAAAAATTTTGAAAAAAAAATTTCGAAAAAATTTTGAAAAAAAAATTCAAAAAAAATTTTTTTAAAAATTTTCGAAAAAATTTTCAGAAAAAATTTTGAAAAAAATTTTCGAAAAAAAATTTTCGAAAAAAAATTTCGAAAAAAATTTTCGAAAAAAAATTTTCGAAAAAAAATTTCGAAAAAAATTTTTCGAAAATAGATAAAAAAAATCGAAAAAAAATTTTCGAAAAAAATTTTGAAAAAAAATTTGGAAAAAAAATTTCGAAAAAATTTTTTCGAAATTTTTTTCGAAAATTTTTTTGAAAATTTTTTTCGAAAAATTTTTTTGAAAATTTTTTTCGAAAATTTTTTTGAAAATTGTTTTCGAAATTTTTTTTCAAAATTTTTTTCGAAAATTTTTTTTCGAAATTTTTTTCGAAAATTTTTTTTCGAAATTTTTTTCGAAAATTTTTTTCAAAATTTTTTTTCCAAATTTTTTATCAAAATTTTTTTCGAAAATTTTTTTTCGAAAATTTTTTTTAAAATTTTTTTCGAAATTTTTTTTCGAAATTTCTTTCAAAAATTTTTTTCGAAATTTTTTTCAAAATTTTTTTCGAAAAATTTTTTTCCAAAATTTTTTCGAAAATTTTTTTGAAAATTTTTTTTCGAAAATTTTTTCCAAAATTTTTTTCGAAAATTTTTTTTCGAAAATTTTTTCGAAAATTTTTTTACGAAAATTTTTTCGAGAATTTTTTTGAAAATTTTTTTGGAAATTTTTTTTCAAAATTTTTTTCGAAAATTTTTTTTCGAAATTTTTTTCGAAAATTTTTTCAAATTTTTTTCCAAAATTTTTTCGAAAATTTTTTTCAAAATTTTTTTCGAAAATTTTTTTTCGAAATTTTTTTTCGAAAATTTTTTTTCGACATTTTTTTCGAAAATTTTTTTCAAAATTTTTTTTCCAAATGTTTTTCAAAATTTTTTTCGAAAATTTTTTTTCGAAATTTTTTTCAAAATTTTTTTCGAAAATTTTTTTTCGAAAATTTTTTTTCGAAAATTTTTTTAAAAATTTTTTTCGATATTTTTTTTTTAAAATTTTTTTCGAAAATTTTTTTGAAAATTTTTTTTGAAAAATTTTTTTGAAAATTTTTTTCGAAAATTTTTTTTCGAAATTTTTTTTCGAAAATTTTTTTTCGAAATTTTTTTCAATATTTTTTTAGAAATATTTTTTCAAAATTTTCGAAAAAAATTTTGAAAAGAATTTTCGAAAAAATTTTGGAAAATAATTTTCGAAAAAAATTTCGAAAAGAATTTTGAAAAAAAATTTCCAAAAAAAATTTTCAAAAAAATTTTGGAAAAAAATTTTTCGAAAAAAATATTGAAAAAAATTTTCGAAAAAAATTTCGAAAAAAAATTTTCGAAAAAATTTGAAAAAAAAATTTCTCAAAAAATATTTTCAAAAAAAATTCGAAAAAAAATTTTCGAAAAAAATTTTGAAAAAAAAATTTCGAAAAAAATATTTCGAAAAAAATTTTCGAGAAAATTTTGGAAAAAAATTCTTCGAAAAAAATATTGAAAAAAATTTTCGAAAAAAATTTCGAAAAAAAATATTGAAAAAATTTTGGAAAAAAAATTTTCGAAAAAAATTTTGAAAAAAAATTTGGAAAAAAAATTTCGAAAAAAATTTTCGAAAAAAATTTCGAAAAAAATTTAGAAAAAAATTTCGAAAACAATTTTGAAAAAAATTTTCGAAAAAAATTTCGAAAAAAAATTTTCGAAAAAAATTTCGCAAAAAAATTTTCGAAAAAAATTTTGAAAAAAAATTTTCGAAAAAATTTAAAAAAAAATTTCGAAAAAAATTTTGAAAAAAATTTTCGAAAAAAAATTTCGAAAAAAATTATTCGAAAATAGATAAAAAAATTCGAAAAAATTTGGAAAAAAAAATTCGAAAAAAATATTTCAAAAAAAATTTTGAAAAAAATTTCGAAAAAAAATTTTCGAAAAAAATTTTCAAAAAAATTTTCGAAAAAATTTTCGAAAAAAATTTTGAAAAAAAATTTTCGAAAAAAAATTTTCGAAAAAATTTTGAAAAAAAATTTCGAAAAAAATTTTGAAAAAAATTTTCGAAAAAAATTTTCAAAAAAAAAATTGAAAAAAAATTTCGAAAAACATTTTTAAAAAAATTTTCGAAAAAATTTTCAGAAAAAATTTTGAAAGAAATTTTCGAAAAAAACATTTCGAAAAAAAATTTCGAAAAAACTTTTTCGAAAATAGATAAAAAAATTCGAAAAAAAATTTTCGAAAATAATTTTCGAAAAAAATTTTGAAAAAAAATTTCGAAAAAAATTTTCGAAAGAAATTTCAAAAAAAGATTTTCGAAAAAAATTTTGAAAAAAATTTTGAAAAAAAATTTTGAAAAAAATTTTGAAAAAAAATTTTGAAAAAAATTTTGAAAAAAAATTTCGAAAATAATTTTCAAAAAAATTTTCGAAAAAAATTTTTAAAAAAATTTTTTGAAAAATATTTTCAAAAAAATTTTCGAAAAAAATTTTCAAAAAAAGTTTTGAAAAAATTTTGGAAAAAAAATTTCCAAAAAAATTTTTAAAAAAATTTTCGAACAAAATTTCGAAAAAAATTTTGAAAAAAATTTTCAAAAAAAATTTCGAAAAAAAATTTTCGAAAAAAATTTTGAAAAAAAATTTCGAAAAAAATTTTCGAAAAAAATTTTCGAAAAAAATTTTGAAAAAAAATTTGGAAAAAAAATTTTGAAAAAAATTTTCGAAAAAAATTTCGAAAAAAAAATTTCGAAAAAATTTTTCGAAAAAAATATTTCAAAAAAATTCTTGAAAAAAATTTCGAAAAAAAATTTTCTAAAAATATTTTCAAAAAAATTTTCGAAAGAATTTTGGAAAAAAATTTTTCGAAAAAAATTTTGAAAAAAATTTCGAAAAAAATTTTGAAAAAAATTTTCGAAAAAAATTTTGAAAAAAATTTTCGAAAAAAAATTTCGAAAAAAATTATTCGAAAATAGATAAAAAAATTCGAAAAAATTTGGAAAAAAAAATTCGAAAAAAAATTTCGAAAAAAAATTTCGAAAAAAAATTTCGAAAAAAATTTTCGAAAAAAAATTCGAAAAAAATTTTGAAAAAAATTTTCGAAAAAAATTTCGAAAAAAAATTTTCGAAAAAAATTTAGAAAAAAAATTTCAAAAAAAATTTTCGAAAAAAATTTTGAAAAAAATTTTTTGAAATTTTTTTTCGAAAATTGTTTTTGCAAAATTTTTTCGAAATTTTTTTCGAAAATTTTTTTCAAAATTTTTTTCGAAATTTTGTCCGACAATTTTTTTAAAAATTTTTTTCGAAAAATTTTTTTCCAAAATTTTTTCGAAAATT
Source organism: Uropetala carovei (assembly GCA_036926305.1). Classification (NCBI taxonomy): domain Eukaryota; kingdom Metazoa; phylum Arthropoda; class Insecta; order Odonata; family Petaluridae; genus Uropetala; species Uropetala carovei. The sequence goes on along the minus strand of JAXCHB010000242.1, from coordinate 3,284,102 downwards.
TTTTTGAACATTTTTTTCGAAAATTTTTTTTCGAAAATTTTTTTTTCAAAATTTTTTTCGAAAATTTTTTTTCGAAATTTCTTTCGAAAATTTTTTTCGAAAAATTTTTTTCCAAAATTTTTTCGAAATTTTTTTCGAAAATTTTTTTGAAAATTTTTTTCGAAAAATTTTTTTGAAAATTTTTTTCGAAAATTTTTTTGAAAATTGTTTTCGAAATTTTTTTTCAAAATTTTTTTCGAAAATTTTTTTTAGAAATTTTTTTCGAAAATTTTTTTCTAAATTTTTTTTCCAAATTTTTTATCAAAATTTTTTTCGAAAATTTTTTTCGAAAATTTTTTTTCGAAAATTTTTTTAAAAATTTTTTTCGAAATTTTTTTTCGAAATTTCTTTCAAAAATTTTTTTCAAAATTTTTTTTAAAAAATTTTTTTCGAAAAATTTTTTTCCAAAATTTTTTCGAAAATTTTTTTGAAAATTTTTTTTCAAAAATTTTTTTCAAAATTTTTTTCGAAAATTTTTTTTCGAAAATTTTTTCGAAAATTTTTTTACGAAAATTTTTTCGAGAATTTTTTTGAAAATTTTTTTGGAAATTTTTTTTCAAAATTTTTTTCGAAAATTTTTTTTCGAAATTTTTTTCGAAAATTTTTTTCAAATTTTTTTCCAAAATTTTTTCGAAAATTTTTTTCAAAATTTTTTTCGAAAATTTTTTTTCGAAATTTTTTTTCGAAAATTTTTTTTCGACATTTTTTTCGAAAATTTTTTTCAAAATTTTTTTTCCAAATGTTTTTCAAAATTTTTTTCGAAAATTTTTTTTCGAAATTTTTTTCAAAATTTTTTTCGAAAATTTTTTTTCGAAAATTTTTTTTCGAAAATTTTTTAAAAAATTTTTTTCGATATTTTTTTTTTGAAATTTTTTTCGAAAATTTTTTTGAAAATTTTTTTTGAAAAATTTTTTTGAAAATTTTTTTCGAAAATTTTTTTTCGAAATTTTTTTTCGAAAATTTTTTTTCGAAATTTTTTTCAAAATTTTTTTCGAAATTTTTTTTCAAAATTTTCGAAAAAAATTTTGAAAAGAATTTTCGAAAAAATTTTGGAAGAAAATTTTCGAAAAAAATTTCGAAAAGAATTTTGAAAAAAAATTTCCAAAAAAAATTTTCAAAAAAATTTTCGAAAAAATTTTGGAAAAAAATTTTTCGAAAAAAATATTGAAAAAAATTTTCGAAAAAAATTTCGAAAAAAAATTTTCGAAAAAATTTGAAAAAAAAATTTCTCAAAAAATATTTTCAAAAAAAATTCGAAAAAAAATTTTCGAAAAAAATTTTGAAAAAAAAATTTCCTAAAAAATATTTCGAAAAAAATTTTCGAGAAAATTTTGGAAAAAAATTTTTCGAAAAAAATATTGAAAAAAATTTTCGAAAAAAATTTCGAAAAAAAATTTTGAAAAAATTTTGGAAAAAAAATTTTCGAAAAAAATTTTGAAAAAAAATTTGGAAAAAAAATTTCGAAAAAAATTTTCGAAAAAAATTTCGAAAAAAATTTTGAAAAAAATTTCGAAAACAATTTTGAAAAAAATTTTCGAAAAAAATTTCGAAAAAAAATTTTCGAAAAAAATTTCGAAAAAAAATTTTCGAAAAAAATTTTGAAAAAAAATTTCGAAAAAATTTCGAAAAAAAATTTCGAAAAAAATTTTGAAAAAAATTTTCGAAAAAATTTTGGAAAAAAATTTTTCGAAAAAAATATTGAAAAAAATTTTCGAAAAAAATTTAGAAAAAAAATTTTCGAAAAAATTTGAAAAAAAAATTTCTCAAAAAATATTTTCAAAAAAAATTCGAAAAAAAATTTTCGAAAAAAATTTTAAAAAAAAAATTTCGAAAAAAATTTTCGAGAAAATTTTGGAAAAAAATTTTTCGAAAAAAATATTGAAAAAAATTTTCGAAAAAAATTTCGAAAAAAAATTTTGAAAAAATTTTGAAAAAAAAATTTTCGAAAAAAATTTTGAAAAAAAATTTGGAAAAAAAATTTCGAAAAAAATTTTCGAAAAAAATTTCGAAAAAAATTTTGAAAAAAATTTCGAAAAAAATTTTGAAAAAAATTTTCGAAAAAAATTTCGAAAAAAAATTTTCGAAAAAAATTTTGAAAAAAAATTTTCGAAAAAAATTTTGAAAAAAAATTTCGAAAAAATTTTGAAAAAAAATTTCGAAAAAAATTTTGAAAAAAATTTTCGAAAAAAATTTTGAAAAAAAATTTTCGAAAAAAATTTCGAAAAAAGTTTTTAAAAAAATTTTCGAAAAAAATTTGGAAAAAAAATTTTTGAAAAAAATTTTGAAAAAAAATTTCGAAAAAAATTTTCGAAAAAAATTTTGAAAAAAAATTTTTGAAAAAAATTTTGAAAAAAAATTTCGAAAAAAATTTTCGAAAAAAATTTTGAAAAAAAATTTGGAAAAAAAATTTTGAAAAAAATTTTTGAAAAAAATTTCGAAAAAAAATTTTCGAAAAAAATTTCCAAAAAAAAATTTTCGAAAAAAATTTTGAAAAGAAATTTCGAAAAAAATTTTCAAAAAAATTTTCGAAAAAAATTTTCAAAAAAATTTTCGAAAAAAAATTTTCGAAAAACATTTTCAGAAAAATTTTCGAAAAAATTTTGGAAAAAAATTTTTCGAAAAAAATTTTGAAAAAAATTTTCAAAAAAAATTTCGAAAAAAATTTTGAAAAAAATTTTGAAAAAAGTTTCGAAAAAATTTTGGAAAAAAATTTTCAAAAAAAATTTTGAAAAAAAATTTCGAAAAAAAATTTTAAAAAAAATTTCGAAGACATTTTCAGAAATAATTTTGAAAAAAATTTTCGAAAAAAAATTTTCGAAAAAAATTTTGAAAAAAGTTTCGAAAAAATTTTGGAAAAAATTTTCGAAAAAAATTATCAAAAACATTTTTCGAAAAAAACTTTCAAAAAAATTTTCGAAAAAAATTTCGAAAAAAAATTTTCGAAAAAAATTTTGAAAAAAAAATTTTCGAAAAAAAAATTTTCGAAAAAAATGTTCAAAAAAATTTTCGAAAAAATTTTGGAAAAAAATTTTTCGAAAAAAATTTTTAAAAAAATTTTCGAACAAAATTTCGAAAAAAATTTTGAAAAAAATTTTCAAAAAAAATTTCTAAAAAATTTAGCAAAAATATTTTTCGAAAAAAAATTTCAAAAAAAATTTTCGAAAAAATTTTCAAAAAAAAATTTTCGAAAAAAATTTTCGAAAGAAATTACGAAAAAAAATTTTCGAAAAAAAATTTTAAAAAATTTTCGAAAAAAAATTTTCGAAAAAAATTTTGAAAAAAAATTCAGAAAAAAAATTTTGAAAAAAATTTTGAAAAAAAATTTCGAAAAAAATTTTCAAAAAAATTTTCGAAAAAACTTTCGAAAAAAAATTTTCGAAAAAAATTTTCGAAAGAAATTTCGAAAAGAAATTTTCGAAAAAAATTTTGAAAAAAATTTTCGAAAAAAATTTTCGCAAAAAATTTTGAAAAAAATTTGGAAAAAAAATTTTGAAAAAAATTTTCGAAAAAAATTTCGAAAAAAAATTTTCGAAAAAAAATTTTCGAAAAAAATTTTCAAAAGAAATTACGAAAAAAAATTTTCGAAAAAAAATTTTAAAAAATTTTCGAAAAAAAATTTTCGAAAAAAATTTTTAAAAAAAAATTCAGAAAAAAAATTTTGAAAAAAATTTTCGAAAAAAATTTCGAAAAAAAATTTTCGAAAAAAATTTTGAAAAAAAATTTCGAAAAAATTTCGAAAAAAAATTTCGAAAAAAATTTTGAAAAAAATTTTCGAAAAAATTTTGGAAAAAAATTTTTCGAAAAAAATATTGAAAAAAATTTTCGAAAAAAATTTAGAAAAAAAATTTTCGAAAAAATTTGAAAAAAAAATTTCTCAAAAAATATTTTCAAAAAAAATTCGAAAAAAAATTTTCGAAAAAAATTTTGAAAAAAAAATTTCGAAAAAAATTTTCGAGAAAATTTTGGAAAAAAATTTTTCGAAAAAAATATTGAAAAAAATTTTCGAAAAAAATTTCGAAAAAAAATTTTGAAAAAATTTTGAAAAAACAATTTTCGAAAAAAATTTTGAAAAAAAATTTGGAAAAAAAATTTCGAAAAAAATTTTCGAAAAAAATTTCGAAAAAAATTTTGAAAAAAATTTCGAAAAAAATTTTGAAAAAAATTTTCGAAAAAAATTTCGAAAAAAAATTTTCGAAAAAAATTTTGAAAAAAAATTTTCGAAAAAAATTTTGAAAAAAAATTTCGAAAAAATTTTGAAAAAAAATTTCGAAAAAAATTTTGAAAAAAATTTTCGAAAAAAATTTTGAAAAAAAATTTTCGAAAAAAATTTCGAAAAAAATTTTTAAAAAAATTTTCGAAAAAAATTTGGAAAAAAAATTTTTGAAAAAAATTTTGAAAAAAAATTTCGAAAAAAATTTTCGAAAAAAATTTTGAAAAAAAATTTTTGAAAAAAATTTTGAAAAAAAATTTCGAAAAAAATTTTCGAAAAAAATTTTGAAAAAAAATTTGGAAAAAAAATTTTGAAAAAAATTTTTGAAAAAAATTTCGAAAAAAAATTTTCGAAAAAAATTTCCAAAAAAAAATTTTCGAAAAAAATTTTTTAAAGGAATTTCGAAAAAAATTTTCAAAAAAATTTTCGAAAAAAATTTTCAAAAAAATTTTCGAAAAAAAATTTTCGAAAAACATTTTCAGAAAAATTTTCGAAAAAATTTTGGAAAAAAATTTTTCGAAAAAAATTTTGAAAAAAATTTTCAAAAAAAATTTCGAAAAAAATTTTGAAAAAAATTTTGAAAAAAGTTTCGAAAAAATTTTGGAAAAAAATTTTCAAAAAAAATTTTGAAAAAAAATTTCGAAAAAAAATTTGAAAAAAAATTTCGAAGACATTTTCAGAAATAATTTTGAAAAAAATTTTCGAAAAAAAATTTTCGAAAAAAATTTTGAAAAAAGTTTCGAAAAAATTTTGGAAAAAATTTTCGAAAAAAATTATCAAAAACATTTTTCGAAAAAAAATTTCAAAAAAATTTTCGAAAAAAATTTTCGAAAAAATTTTGGAAAAAAATTTTTCGAAAAAAATTTTTAAAAAAATTTTCGAACAAAATTTCGAAAAAAATTTTGAAAAAAATTTTCGAAAAAAATTTCTAAAAAATTTAGCAAAAATATTTTTCGAAAAAAAATTTCAAAAAAAATTTTCGAAAAAATTTTCAAAAAAAAATTTTCGAAAAAAATTTTCGAAAGAAATTACGAAAAAAAATTTTCGAAAAAAAATTTTCGAAAAAAATTTTGAAAAAAAATTCAGAAAAAAAATTTTGAAAAAAATTTTCGAAAAAAATTTCGAGAAAAATTTCGAAAAAAAATTTTTGAAAAAAATTTTGAAAAAAAATTTCGAAAAAAATTTTCAAAAAAATTTTCGAAAAAACTTTCGAAAAAAAATTTTCGAAAAAAATTTTCGAAAGAAATTTCGAAAAGAAATTTTCGAAAAAAATTTTGAAAAAAATTTTCGAAAAAAATTTTCGCAAAAAATTTTGAAAAAAAATTTGGAAAAAAAATTTTGAAAAAAATTTTCGAAAAAAATTTCGAAAAAAAATTTTCGAAAAAAAATTTTCGAAAAAAATTTTCAAAAGAAATTACGAAAAAAAATTTTCGAAAAAAAATTTTAAAAAATTTTCGAAAAAAAATTTTCGAAAAAAATTTTGAAAAAAAATTCAGAAAAAAAATTTTGAAAAAAATTTTCGAAAAAAATTTCGAAAAAAATTTCGAAAAAAAATTTTTGAAAAAAATTTTGAAAAAAAATTTCGAAAAAAATTTTCAAAAAAATTTTCGAAAAAACTTTCGAAAAAAAATTTTCGAAAAAAATTTTCGAAAGAAATTTCGAAAAAAAATTTTCGAAAAAAATTTCGAAAAAAAATTTTCGAAAAAATTTGAAAAAAAAATTTCTCAAAAAATATTTTCAAAAAAAATTCGAAAAAAAATTTTCGAAAAAAATTTTGAAAAAAAAATTTCCTAAAAAATATTTCGAAAAAAATTTTCGAGAAAATTTTGGAAAAAAATTTTTCGAAAAAAATATTGAAAAAAATTTTCGAAAAAAATTTCGAAAAAAAATTTTGAAAAAATTTTGGAAAAAAAATTTTCGAAAAAAATTTTGAAAAAAAATTTGGAAAAAAAATTTCGAAAAAAATTTTCGAAAAAAATTTCGAAAAAAATTTTGAAAAAAATTTCGAAAACAATTTTGAAAAAAATTTTCGAAAAAAATTTCGAAAAAAAATTTTCGAAAAAAATTTCGAAAAAAAATTTTCGAAAAAAATTTTGAAAAAAAATTTCGAAAAAATTTCGAAAAAAAATTTCGAAAAAAATTTTGAAAAAAATTTTCGAAAAAATTTTGGAAAAAAATTTTTCGAAAAAAATATTGAAAAAAATTTTCGAAAAAAATTTAGAAAAAAAATTTTCGAAAAAATTTGAAAAAAAAATTTCTCAAAAAATATTTTCAAAAAAAATTCGAAAAAAAATTTTCGAAAAAAATTTTAAAAAAAAAATTTCGAAAAAAATTTTCGAGAAAATTTTGGAAAAAAATTTTTCGAAAAAAATATTGAAAAAAATTTTCGAAAAAAATTTCGAAAAAAAATTTTGAAAAAATTTTGAAAAAAAAATTTTCGAAAAAAATTTTGAAAAAAAATTTGGAAAAAAAATTTCGAAAAAAATTTTCGAAAAAAATTTCGAAAAAAATTTTGAAAAAAATTTCGAAAAAAATTTTGAAAAAAATTTTCGAAAAAAATTTCGAAAAAAAATTTTCGAAAAAAATTTTGAAAAAAAATTTTCGAAAAAAATTTTGAAAAAAAATTTCGAAAAAATTTTGAAAAAAAATTTCGAAAAAAATTTTGAAAAAAATTTTCGAAAAAAATTTTGAAAAAAAATTTTCGAAAAAAATTTCGAAAAAAGTTTTTAAAAAAATTTTCGAAAAAAATTTGGAAAAAAAATTTTTGAAAAAAATTTTGAAAAAAAATTTCGAAAAAAATTTTCGAAAAAAATTTTGAAAAAAAATTTTTGAAAAAAATTTTGAAAAAAAATTTCGAAAAAAATTTTCGAAAAAAATTTTGAAAAAAAATTTGGAAAAAAAATTTTGAAAAAAATTTTTGAAAAAAATTTCGAAAAAAAATTTTCGAAAAAAATTTCCAAAAAAAAATTTTCGAAAAAAATTTTGAAAAGAAATTTCGAAAAAAATTTTCAAAAAAATTTTCGAAAAAAATTTTCAAAAAAATTTTCGAAAAAAAATTTTCGAAAAACATTTTCAGAAAAATTTTCGAAAAAATTTTGGAAAAAAATTTTTCGAAAAAAATTTTGAAAAAAATTTTCAAAAAAAATTTCGAAAAAAATTTTGAAAAAAATTTTGAAAAAAGTTTCGAAAAAATTTTGGAAAAAAATTTTCAAAAAAAATTTTGAAAAAAAATTTCGAAAAAAAATTTTAAAAAAAATTTCGAAGACATTTTCAGAAATAATTTTGAAAAAAATTTTCGAAAAAAAATTTTCGAAAAAAATTTTGAAAAAAGTTTCGAAAAAATTTTGGAAAAAATTTTCGAAAAAAATTATCAAAAACATTTTTCGAAAAAAACTTTCAAAAAAATTTTCGAAAAAAATTTCGAAAAAAAATTTTCGAAAAAAATTTTGAAAAAAAAATTTTCGAAAAAAAAATTTTCGAAAAAAATGTTCAAAAAAATTTTCGAAAAAATTTTGGAAAAAAATTTTTCGAAAAAAATTTTTAAAAAAATTTTCGAACAAAATTTCGAAAAAAATTTTGAAAAAAATTTTCAAAAAAAATTTCTAAAAAATTTAGCAAAAATATTTTTCGAAAAAAAATTTCAAAAAAAATTTTCGAAAAAATTTTCAAAAAAAAATTTTCGAAAAAAATTTTCGAAAGAAATTACGAAAAAAAATTTTCGAAAAAAAATTTTAAAAAATTTTCGAAAAAAAATTTTCGAAAAAAATTTTGAAAAAAAATTCAGAAAAAAAATTTTGAAAAAAATTTTGAAAAAAAATTTCGAAAAAAATTTTCAAAAAAATTTTCGAAAAAACTTTCGAAAAAAAATTTTCGAAAAAAATTTTCGAAAGAAATTTCGAAAAGAAATTTTCGAAAAAAATTTTGAAAAAAATTTTCGAAAAAAATTTTCGCAAAAAATTTTGAAAAAAATTTGGAAAAAAAATTTTGAAAAAAATTTTCGAAAAAAATTTCGAAAAAAAATTTTCGAAAAAAAATTTTCGAAAAAAATTTTCAAAAGAAATTACGAAAAAAAATTTTCGAAAAAAAATTTTAAAAAATTTTCGAAAAAAAATTTTCGAAAAAAATTTTTAAAAAAAAATTCAGAAAAAAAATTTTGAAAAAAATTTTCGAAAAAAATTTCGAAAAAAAATTTTCGAAAAAAATTTTGAAAAAAAATTTCGAAAAAATTTCGAAAAAAAATTTCGAAAAAAATTTTGAAAAAAATTTTCGAAAAAATTTTGGAAAAAAATTTTTCGAAAAAAATATTGAAAAAAATTTTCGAAAAAAATTTAGAAAAAAAATTTTCGAAAAAATTTGAAAAAAAAATTTCTCAAAAAATATTTTCAAAAAAAATTCGAAAAAAAATTTTCGAAAAAAATTTTGAAAAAAAAATTTCGAAAAAAATTTTCGAGAAAATTTTGGAAAAAAATTTTTCGAAAAAAATATTGAAAAAAATTTTCGAAAAAAATTTCGAAAAAAAATTTTGAAAAAATTTTGAAAAAACAATTTTCGAAAAAAATTTTGAAAAAAAATTTGGAAAAAAAATTTCGAAAAAAATTTTCGAAAAAAATTTCGAAAAAAATTTTGAAAAAAATTTCGAAAAAAATTTTGAAAAAAATTTTCGAAAAAAATTTCGAAAAAAAATTTTCGAAAAAAATTTTGAAAAAAAATTTTCGAAAAAAATTTTGAAAAAAAATTTCGAAAAAATTTTGAAAAAAAATTTCGAAAAAAATTTTGAAAAAAATTTTCGAAAAAAATTTTGAAAAAAAATTTTCGAAAAAAATTTCGAAAAAAATTTTTAAAAAAATTTTCGAAAAAAATTTGGAAAAAAAATTTTTGAAAAAAATTTTGAAAAAAAATTTCGAAAAAAATTTTCGAAAAAAATTTTGAAAAAAAATTTTTGAAAAAAATTTTGAAAAAAAATTTCGAAAAAAATTTTCGAAAAAAATTTTGAAAAAAAATTTGGAAAAAAAATTTTGAAAAAAATTTTTGAAAAAAATTTCGAAAAAAAATTTTCGAAAAAAATTTCCAAAAAAAAATTTTCGAAAAAAATTTTTTAAAGGAATTTCGAAAAAAATTTTCAAAAAAATTTTCGAAAAAAATTTTCAAAAAAATTTTCGAAAAAAAATTTTCGAAAAACATTTTCAGAAAAATTTTCGAAAAAATTTTGGAAAAAAATTTTTCGAAAAAAATTTTGAAAAAAATTTTCAAAAAAAATTTCGAAAAAAATTTTGAAAAAAATTTTGAAAAAAGTTTCGAAAAAATTTTGGAAAAAAATTTTCAAAAAAAATTTTGAAAAAAAATTTCGAAAAAAAATTTGAAAAAAAATTTCGAAGACATTTTCAGAAATAATTTTGAAAAAAATTTTCGAAAAAAAATTTTCGAAAAAAATTTTGAAAAAAGTTTCGAAAAAATTTTGGAAAAAATTTTCGAAAAAAATTATCAAAAACATTTTTCGAAAAAAAATTTCAAAAAAATTTTCGAAAAAAATTTTCGAAAAAATTTTGGAAAAAAATTTTTCGAAAAAAATTTTTAAAAAAATTTTCGAACAAAATTTCGAAAAAAATTTTGAAAAAAATTTTCGAAAAAAATTTCTAAAAAATTTAGCAAAAATATTTTTCGAAAAAAAATTTCAAAAAAAATTTTCGAAAAAATTTTCAAAAAAAAATTTTCGAAAAAAATTTTCGAAAGAAATTACGAAAAAAAATTTTCGAAAAAAAATTTTAAAAAATTTTCGAAAAAAAATTTTCGAAAAAAATTTTGAAAAAAAATTCAGAAAAAAAATTTTGAAAAAAATTTTCGAAAAAAATTTCGAGAAAAATTTCGAAAAAAAATTTTTGAAAAAAATTTTGAAAAAAAATTTCGAAAAAAATTTTCAAAAAAATTTTCGAAAAAACTTTCGAAAAAAAATTTTCGAAAAAAATTTTCGAAAGAAATTTCGAAAAGAAATTTTCGAAAAAAATTTTGAAAAAAATTTTCGAAAAAAATTTTCGCAAAAAATTTTGAAAAAAAATTTGGAAAAAAAATTTTGAAAAAAATTTTCGAAAAAAATTTCGAAAAAAAATTTTCGAAAAAAAATTTTCGAAAAAAATTTTCAAAAGAAATTACGAAAAAAAATTTTCGAAAAAAAATTTTAAAAAATTTTCGAAAAAAAATTTTCGAAAAAAATTTTGAAAAAAAATTCAGAAAAAAAATTTTGAAAAAAATTTTCGAAAAAAATTTCGAAAAAAATTTCGAAAAAAAATTTTTGAAAAAAATTTTGAAAAAAAATTTCGAAAAAAATTTTCAAAAAAATTTTCGAAAAAACTTTCGAAAAAAAATTTTCGAAAAAAATTTTCGAAAGAAATTTCGAAAAAAAATTTTCGAAAAAAATTTTGAAAAAAATTTTCGAATAAAATTTTCGCAAAAAATTTTGAAAAAAAATTTGGAAAAAAAATTTTGAAGAAAATTTTCGAAAAAAATTTCGAAAAAAAATTTTCGAAAAAAATTTCGAAAAAAAATTTTCGAAAAAAATTTTGAAAAAAATTTTCGAAAAAATTTTGAAGAAAAATTTTCGAAAAAAATTTCGAGAAAAAAATTTCGAAAAAATTTTTGAAAAAAAATTTCCAAAAAAAATTTTCAAAAAAATTTTCGAAAAAATTTTGGAAAAAATATTGAAAAAAATTTTCGAAAAAAATTTCGAAAAAAAATTTTCGAAAAAATTTGAAAAAAACATTTCTCAAAAAATATTTTCAAAAAAAATTCGAAAAAAAATTTTCGAAAAAAATTTTGAAAAAAAAATTTCCAAAAAAATTTTCGAGAAAATTTTGGAAAAAAATTTTTCGAAAAAAATATTGAAAAAAATTTTCTAAAAAAATTTCGAAAAAAAATTTGAAAAAAAATTTCGAAAAAAAATTTCCTAAAAAAATTTTGAAAAAAAATTTCAAAAAAAAAATTTCAAAAAAATTTTCAAAAAAATTTTCGAAAAAATTTTGGAAAAAAATTTTTCGAAAAAAATTTTGAAAAAAATTTTCGAAAAAAATTTCGAAAAAAATTTTGAAAAAAATTTTCGAAAAAAATTTTGAAAAAAAAATTTCGAAAAAATTTTGAAAAAAAAATTCGAAAAAAATTTTTTAAAAAATTTTCGAAAAAATTTTCAGAAAAAATTTTGAAAAAAAATTTCGAAAAAAATTTTTCGAAAATAGATAAAAAAAATCGAAAAAAAATTTTCGAAAAAAATTTTGAAAAAAAATTTGGAAAAAAAATTTCGAAAAAATTTTTTCGAAATTTTTTTCGAAAATTTTTTTGAAAATTTTTTTCGAAAAATTTTTTTGAAAATTTTTTTTGAAAATTTTTTTGAAAATTGTTTTCGAAATTTTTTTTCAAAATTTTTTTCGAAAATTTTTTTTCGAAATTTTTTTCGAAAATTTTTTTTCGAAATTTTTTTCGAAAATTTTTTTCAAAATTTTTTTTCCAAATTTTTTATCAAAATTTTTTTCGAAAATTTTTTTTCGAAAATTTTTTTTAAAATTTTTTTCGAAATTTTTTTTCGAAATTTCTTTCAAAAATTTTTTTCGAAATTTTTTTCAAAATTTTTTTCGAAAAATTTTTTTCCAAAATTTTTTCGAAAATTATTTTGAAAATTTTTTTTCGAAAATTTTTTTCAAAATTTTTTTCGAAAATTTTTTTTCGAAAATTTTTTCGAAAATTTTTTTACGAAAATTTTTTCGAGAATTTTTTTGAAAATTTTTTTGGAAATTTTTTTTCAAAATTTTTTTCGAAAATTTTTTTTCGAAATTTTTTTCGAAAATTTTTTTCAAATTTTTTTCCAAAATTTTTTCGAAAATTTTTTTCAAAATTTTTTTCGAAAATTTTTTTTCGAAATTTTTTTTCGAAAATTTTTTTTCGACATTTTTTTCGAAAATTTTTTTCAAAATTTTTTTTCCAAATGTTTTTCAAAATTTTTTTCGAAAATTTTTTTTCAAAATTTTTTTCAAAATTTTTTTCGAAAATTTTTTTTCGAAAATTTTTTTTCGAAAATTTTTTTAAAAATTTTTTTCGATATTTTTTTTTTGAAATTTTTTTCGAAAATTTTTTTGAAAATTTTTTTTGAAAAATTTTTTTGAAAATTTTTTTCGAAAATTTTTTTTCGAAATTTTTTTTCGAAACTTTTTTTTCGAAATTTTTTTCAAAATTTTTTTCGAAATATTTTTTCAAAATTTTCGAAAAAAATTTTGAAAAGAATTTTCGAAAAAATTTTGGAAAAAAATTTTCGAAAAAAATTTCGAAAAGAATTTTGAAAAAAAATTTCCAAAAAAAATTTTCAAAAAAATTTTGGAAAAAAATTTTTCGAAAAAAATATTGAAAGAAATTTTCGAAAAAAATTTCGAAAAAAAATTTTCGAAAAAATTTGAAAAAAAAAATTCTCAAAAAATATTTTCAAAAAAAATTCGAAAAAAAATTTTCGAAAAAAATTTTGAAAAAAAAATTTCGAAAAAAATATTTCGAAAAAAATTTTCGAGAAAATTTTGGAAAAAAATTCTTCGAAAAAAATATTGAAAAAAATTTTCGAAAAAAATTTCGAAAAAAAATATTGAAAAAATTTTGGAAAAAAAATTTTCGAAAAAAATTTTGAAAAAAAATTTGGAAAAAAAATTTCGAAAAAAATTTTCGAAAAAAATTTCGAAAAAAATTTAGAAAAAAATTTCGAAAACAATTTTGAAAAAAATTTTCGAAAAAAATTTCGAAAAAAAATTTTCGAAAAAAATTTCGAAAAAAAATTTTCGAAAAAAATTTTGAAAAAAAATTTTCGAAAAAATTTTGAAAAAAAATTTCGAAAAAAATTTTGAAAAAAATTTTCGAAAAAAAATTTCGAAAAAAATTATTCGAAAATAGATAAAAAAATTCGAAAAAATTTGGAAAAAAAAATTCGAAAAAAATTTTCGAAAAAAAATTCGAAAAAAATTTTTAAAAAAATTTTCGAACAAAATTTCGAAAAAAATTTTGAAAAAAATTTTCGAAAAAAATTTCGAAAAAAAATTTTCGAAAAAAAAATTTTGAAAAAAAATTTCGAAAAAAATTTTCGAAAAAAATTTTCGAAAAAAATTTTGAAAAAAAATTTGGAAAAAAAATTTTGAAAAAATTTTCGAAAAAAATTTCAAAAAAAAAATTTCGAAAAAAATTTCGAAAAAAAATTTTCGAAAAAAATTTTAAAAACAAATTTCGAAAAAAATTTCCAAAAAAATTTTCGAAAAAAAATTTCAAAAAAATTTTTCGAAAAAAATATTTCAAAAAAAATTTGGAAAAAAATTTCGAAAAAAAATTTTCGAAAAAAATTTTCAAAAAAATTTTCGAAAAAATTTTCGAAAAAATTTTGAAAAAAAATTTTCGAAAAAAAATTTTCGAAAAAATTTTGAAAAAAAATTTCGAAAAAAATTTTGAAAAAAATTTTCGAAAAAAATTTGGAAAAAAATTTTCAAAAAAAAAGTTGAAAAAAAATTTCGAAAAACATTTTTAAAAAAATTTTCGAAAAAATTTTCAGAAAAAATTTTGAAAGAAATTTTCGAAAAAAAAATTTCGAAAAAAAATTTCGAAAAAACGTTTTCGAAAATAGATAAAAAAATTCGAAAAAAAATTTTCGAAAATAATTTTCGAAAAAAATTTTGAAAAAAAATTTCGAAAAAAATTTTCGAAAGAAATTTCAAAAAAAGATTTTCGAATAAAATTTTGAAAAAAATTTTGAAAAAAAATTTTGAAAAAAAGTTTGAAAAAAAATTTTGAAAAAAATTTCGAAAATAATTTTCAAAAAAATTTTCGAAAAATATTTTCAAAAAAATTTTCGAAAAAAATTTTCAAAAAAAATTTTGAAAAAATTTTGGAAAAAAAAATTTCCAAAAAAATTTTTAAAAAAATTTTCGAACAAAATTTCGAAAAAAATTTTGAAAAAAATTTTCGAAAAAAATTTCGAAAAAAAATTTTCGAAAAAAATTTTGAAAAAAAATTTCGAAAAAAATTTTCGAAAAAAATTTTGAAAAAAAATTTGGAAAAAAAATTTTGAAAAAAAATTTTGAAAAAAATTTTCGAAAAAAATTTCGAAAAAAAAATTTCGAAAAAATTTTTCGAAAAAAATATTTCAAAAAAATTCTTGAAAAAAATTTCGAAAAAAAATTTTCGAAAAAAATTTTCAAAAAAATTTTCGAAAGAATTTTGGAAAAAAAATTTTCGAAAAAAAATTTCGAAAAAAATTATTCGAAAATAGATAAAAAAATTCGAAAAAATTTGGAAAAAAAAATTCGAAAAAAAATTTCGAAAAAAAATTTCGAAAAAAAATTTCGAAAAAAATTTTCGAAAAAAAATTCGAAAAAAATTTTGAAAAAAATTTTCGAAAAAAATTTCGAAAAAAAATTTTCGAAAAAAATTTAGAAAAAAAATTTCAAAAAAAATTTTCGAAAAAAATTTTGAAAAAAATTTTTTGAAATTTTTTTTCGAAAATTGTTTTTGCAAAATTTTTTCGAAATTATTTTCGTAAATTTTTTTCAAAATTTTTTTCGAAATTTTGTCCGACAATTTTTTTAAAAATTTTTTTCGAAAAATTTTTTTCCAAAATTTTTTCGAAAATTTTTTTGAACATTTTTTTCGAAAATTTTTTTTTCAAAATTTTTTTCGAAAATTTTTTTTCGAAATTTCTTTCGAAAATTTTTTTCGAAAAATTTTTTTCCAAAATTTTTTCGAAATTTTTTTCGAAAATGTTTTTGAAAATTTTTTTCGAAAAATTTTTTTAAAAATTTTTTTCGAAAATTTTTTTGAAAATTGTTTTCGAAATTTTTTTTCAAAATTTTTTTCGAAAATTTTTTTTAGAAATTTTTTTCGAAAATTTTTTTTCGAAATTTTTTTCGAAAATTTTTTTCAAAATTTTTTTTCCAAATTTTTTATCAAAATTTTTTTCGAAAATTTTTTTCGAAAATTTTTCTTCGAAAATTTTTTTAAAAATTATTTTCGAAATTTTTTTTCGAAATTTCTTTCAAAAATTTTTTTCGAAATTTTTTTTAAAAAATTTTTTTCGAAAAATTTTTTTCCAAAATTTTTTGGAAAATTTTTTTGAAAATTTTTTTTCGAAAATTTTTTTCAAAATTTTTTTCGAAAATTTTTTTTCGAAAATTTTTTCGAAAATTTTTTTACGAAAATTTTTTCGAGAATTTTTTTGAAAATTTTTTTGGAAATTTTTTTTCAAAATTTTTTTCGAAAATTTTTTTTCGAAATTTTTTTCGAAAATTTTTTTCAAATTTTTTTCAAAATTTCGAAAAAAAATTTTCGAAAAAATTTGAAAAAAAAATTTCTCAAAAAATATTTTCAAAAAAAATTCGAAAAAAAATTTTCGAAAAAAATTTTGAAAAAAAAATTTCGAAAAAAATATTTCGAAAAAAATTTTCGAGAAAATTTTGGAAAAAAATTTTTCGAAAAAAATATTGAAAAAAATTTTCGAAAAAAATTTCGAAAAAAAATTTTGAATAAATTTTGGAAAAAAAATTTTCGAAAAAAATTTTGAAAAAAAATTTGGAAAAAAAATTTCGAAAAAAATTTTCGAAAAAAATTTCGAAAAAAATTTTGAAAAAAATTTGGAAAACAATTTTGAAAAAAATTTTCGAAAAAAATTTCGAAAAAAAAATTTCGAAAAAAATTTCGAAAAAAAATTTTCGAAAGAAATTTCGAAAAAAAATTCGAAAAAAATTTTTAAAAAAATTTTCGAAAAAAAAGTTTCAAAAAAAATTTTGAAAAAAAATTTGGAAAAAAAATTTTGAAAAAAATTTTGAAAAAAATTTTGAAAAAAAATTTCGAAAAATATTTTCAAAAAAATTTTCGAAAAAAATTTTCAAAAACATTTTTCGAAAAAAATTTTCAAAAAAATTTTCGAAAAAAATTTCGAAAAAAAATTTTCGAAAAAAATTTTGAAAAAAAAATTTTCGAAAAAACATTTTCGAAAAAAATGTTCAAAAAAATTTTCGAAAAAATTTTGGAAAAAAATTTTTCGAAAAAAAATTTTAAAAAAATTTTCGAACAAAATTTCGAAAAAAATTTTGAAAAAAATTTGTAAAAAATTTTGCAAAAAAATTTTTCGAAAAAAAATTTCAAAAAAAATTTTCGAAAAAATTTTCGAAAAAAAATTTTCGATAAAAATTTTCAAAAGAAATTACGAAAAAAAATTTTCGAAAAAAAATTTTAAAAAATTTTCGAAAAAAAATTTTCGAAAAAAATTTTGAAAAAAAATTCAGAAAAAAAATTTTGAAAAAAATTTTCGAAAAAAATTTCGAAAAAAATTTCGAAAAAAAATTTTTGAAAAAAATTTTGAAAAAAAATTTCGAAAAAAATTTTCAAAAAAATTTTCGAAAAAACTTTCGAAAAAAAATTTTCGAAAAAAATTTTCGAAAGAAATTTCGAAAAAAAATTTTCGAAAAAAATTTTGAAAAAAATTTTCGAATAAAATTTTCGCAAAAAATTTTGAAAAAAAATTTGGAAAAAAAATTTTGAAGAAAATTTTCGAAAAAAATTTCGAAAAAAAATTTTCGAAAAAAATTTCGAAAAAAAATTTTCGAAAAAAATTTTGAAAAAAATTTTCGAAAAAATTTTGAAAAAAAATTTTCGAAAAAAATTTCGAAAAAAAAATTTCGAAAAAATTTTCAAAAAAATTTTCGAAAAAATTTTGGAAAAAAATTTTTCGATAAAAATATTGAAAAAAATTTTCGAAAAAAATTTCGAAAAAAAAATTTCGAAAAAATTTGAAAAAAACATTTCTCAAAAAATATTTTCAAAAAAAATTCGAAAAAAAATTTTCGAAAAAAATTTTGAAAAAAAAATTTCGAAAAAAATTTTCGAGAAAATTTTGGAAAAAAATTTTTCGAAAAAAATATTGAAAAAAATTTTCTAAAAAAATTTCGAAAAAAAATTTTGAAAAAATTTTGGAAAAAAAATTTTCGAAAAAAATTTTGAAAAAAAATTTGGAAAAAAAATTTCGAAAAAAATTTTCGAAAAAAATTTCGAAAAAAATTTTGAAAAAAATTTCGAAAAAAATTTTGAAAAAAATTTTCGAAAAAAATTTCGAAAAAAAATTTTCGAAAAAAATTTCGAAAAAAAATTTTCGAAAGAAATTTCGAAAAAAAATTTTCGAAAAACATTTTGAAAAATATTTTCAAAAAAATTTTCGAAAAGATTTTGGAAAAAAATTTTTGGAAAAAAATTTTGAAAAAAATTTTCGAAAAAATTTTCGAAAAAAATTTTTAAAAAAATTTTCGAAAAAAATTTTGAAAAAAAATTTCGAAAAAAATTTTCGAAAGAAATTTCGAAAAAAAATTCGAAAAAAATTTTTAAAAAAATTTTCGAAAAAAAATTTTCGAAAAAAATTTTGAAAAAAAATTTGGAAAAAAAATTTTGAAAAAAATTTTGAAAAAAATTTTGAAAAAAAATTTCGAAAAATATTTTCAAAAAAATTTTTGAAAAAAATTTTCAAAAACATTTTTCGAAAAAAATTTTCAAAAAAATTTTCGAAAAAAATTTCGAAAAAAAATTTTCGAAAAAAATTTTGAAAAAAAAATTTTCGAAAAAAAATTTTCGAAAAAAATGTTCAAAAAAATTTTCGAAAAAATTTTGGAAAAAAATTTTTCGAAAAAAATTTTTAAAAAAATTTTCGAACAAAATTTCGAAAGAAATTTTGAAAAAAATTTTCGAAAAAAATTTCTAAAAAATTTTGGAAAAATATTTTTCGAAAAAAAATTTCAAAAAAAATTTTCGAAAAAATTAAAAAAAAAAATTTTCGAAAAAAATTTTCGAAAGAAATTACGAAAAAAAATTTTCGAAAAAAAATTTTAAAAAATTTTCGAAAAAAAATTTTCGAAAAAAATTTTGAAAAAAAATTCAGAAAAAAAATTTTGAAAAAAATTTTTGAAAAAAATTTCGAAAAAAATTTCGAAAAAAAATTTTTGAAAAAAATTTTGAAAAAAAATTTCGAAAAAAATTTTCAAAAAAATTTTCGAAAAAACTTTCGAAAAAAAATTTTCAAAAAAAATTTCGAAAAAAAATTTTCGAAAAAAATTTTGAAAAAAATTTTCGCAAAAAATTTTGAAAAAAAATTTGGAAAAAAAATTTTGAAAAAAATTTTCGAAAAAAATTTCGAAAAAAAATTTTCGAAAAAAATTTCGAAAAAAAATTTTCGAAAAAAATTTTTAAAAAAATTTTCGAAAAAATTTTGAAAAAAAATTTTCGAAAAAAATTTCGAAAAAAAAATTTCGAAAAAATTTTTGAAAAAAAATTTCCAAAAAAAATTTTCAAAAAAATTTTCGAAAAAATTTTGGAAAAAAATTTTTCGATAAAAATATTGAAAAAAATTTTCGAAAAAAATTTCGAAAAAAAATTTTCGAAAAAATTTGAAAAAAACATTTCTCAAAAAATATTTTCAAAAAAAATTCGAAAAAAAATTTTCGAAAAAAATTTTGAAAAAAAAATTTCGAAAAAAATTTTCGAGAAAATTTTGGAAAAAAATTTTTCGAAAAAAATATTGAAAAAAATTTTCTAAAAAAATTTTCGAAAAAAATTTTGAAAAAAAATTTGGAAAAAAAATTTTGAAAAAAATTTTGAAAAAACATTTCGAAAAATATTTTCAAAAAAATTTTCGAAAAAAATTTTCAAAAACATTTTTCGAAAAAAATTTTCAAAAAAATTTTCGAAAAAAATTTCGAAAAAAAATTTTCGAAAAAAATTTTTAAAAAAAAATTTTCGAAAAAAAATTTTCGAAAAAAATGTTCAAAAAAATTTTCGAAAAAATTTTGGAAAAAAATTTTTCGAAAACAATTTTTAAAAAAATTTTCGAACAAAATTTCGAAAAAAATTTTGAAAAAAATTTTCGAAAAAAATTTCTAAAAAATTTTCAAAAACATTTTTCGAAAAAAATTTTCAAAAAAATTTTCGAAAAAAATTTTCGAAAAAAAATTTTCGAAAAAAAATTTCGAAAAAAATTTTTCGAAAATAGATAAAAAAATCGAAAAAAAATTTTCGAAAAAAATTTTGAAAAAAAATTTGGAAAAAAAATTTCGAAAAAAAATTTCGAAAAAAATTTTCGAAAAAAATTTTCGAAAAAAAATTCGAAAAAAATTTTGAAAAAAATTTTCGAAAAAAATTTCGAAAAAAAATTTTCGAAAGAAATTTAGAAAAAGAATTTTCGAAATAAATTTTGAAAAAAAATATCGAAAAAAATTTCAAAAAAAAATTTTCGAAAAAAATTTTGAAAAAAATTTTCGAAAAAAAATTTTCGATAAAATTTTTCGAAAAAAATTTCGAAAAAAAATTTTCGAAAAAAATATTGAAAAAAATTTTCGAGAAAAATTTCGAAAAAAAATTTTGAAAAAAATTTGGAAAAAAAAATTTCAAAAAAAATTTTGAAAAAAAATTTGGAAAAAAATTTCGAAAAAAATTTTCCGAAAAAAATTTCGAAAAAAATTTCGAAAAAAATTTTCGAAAAAAATTTCGAAAAAAAATTTTCGAAAAAAATTTCAAAAAAAATTTTCGAAAAAAATTTTGAAAAAAAATTTTCAAAAAAATTTTCGAAAAAATTTTGGAAAAAATTTTTTCGAAAAAAATTTTGGAAAAAAATTTTTCGAAAAAAGTTTTGAAAAAAAATTTTCGAAAAAAATTTTGAAAAAAAATTTGGAAAAAAAATTTGGAAAAAAAATTTCGAAAAAAAATTTCGAAATAAATTTTCGAAAAAAATTTTCGAAAAAAAATTCGAAAAAAATTTTGAAAAAAATTTTCGAAAAAAATTTCGAAAAAAAATTTTCGAAAAAAATTTAGAAAAAAAATTTTCGAAATAAATTTTGAAAAAAAATATCGAAAAAAATTTCAAAAAAAAATTTTCGAAAAAAATTTTGAAAAAAATTTTCGAGAAAAATTTCGAAAAAAAATTTTGAAAAAAATTTGGAAAAAAAAATTTCAAAAAAAATTTTGAAAAAAAATTTGGAAAAAAATTTCGAAAAAAATTTTCCGAAAAAAATTTCGAAAAAAATTTCGAAAAAAATTTTCGAAAAAAATTTCGAAAAAAAATTTTCGAAAAAAATTTCAAAAAAAATTTTGGAAAAAAATTTTTCGAAAAAAGTTTTGAAAAAAAATTTTCGAAAAAAATTTCGAAAAAAATTTTGAAAAAAATTTTCGAAAAAAATTTTGAAAAAAAATTTTCGAAAAAATTTTGAAAAAAAATTTCGAAAAAAATTTTGCAAAAAATTTTCGAAAAAAATTTGGAAAAATATTTTCAAAAAAAAAATTGAAAAAAAATTTCGAAAAAAATTTTTAAAAAAATTTTCGAAAAAATTTTCAGAAAAAATTTTGAAAAAAATTTTCGAAAAAAAAATTTCGAAAAAAAATTTCGAAAAAAATTTTTCGAAAATAGATAAAAAAATTCAAAAAAAAATTTTCGAAAAAAATTTTCGAAAAAAATTTTGAAAAAAAATTTCTAAAAAAATTTTCGAAAGAAATTTCGAAAAAAAATTTTCGAAAAAAATTTTGAAAAAAATTTTGAAAAAAAATTTTGAAAAAAATTTTTAAAAAAAATTTCGAAAAAAATTTTCAAAAAAATTTTCGAAAAAAATTTTTAAAAAAATTTTTTGAAAAAAATTTTCAAAAAAATTTTCGAAAAAAATTTCGAAAAAAAATTTTCGAAAAAAATTTTGAAAAAAATTTTCGAAAAATAATTTTCAAAAAAAATTTCGAAAAAATTTTGGAAAAAAATTTTTCGAAAAAAATTTTTAAAAAAATTTTCGAACAAAATTTCGAAAAAAATTTTGAAAAAAATTTTCGAAAAAAATTTCGAAAAAAAATTTTCGAAAAAAATTTTGAAAAAAAATTTCGAAAAAAATTTTCGAAAAAAATTTTCGAAAAAAATTTTGAAAAAAAATTTGGAAAAAAAATTTTGAAAAAATTTTCGAAAAAAATTTCAAAAAAAAAATTTCGAAAAAAATTTTAAAAACAAATTTCGAAAAAAATTTCCAAAAAAATTTTCGAAAAAAAATTTCAAAAAAATTTTTCGAAAAAAATATTTCAAAAAAAATTTTGAAAAAAATTTCGAAAAAAAATTTTCGAAAAAAATTTTCAAAAAAATTTTCGAAAAAATTTTGGAAAGAAATTCTTCGAAAAAAATTTTGAAAAAAATTTTCGAAAAAATTTTCGAAAAAAATTTTGAAAAAAAATTTTCGAAAAAAAATTTTCGAAAAAATTTTGAAAAAAAATTTCGAAAAAAATTTTGAAAAAAATTTTCGAAAAAAATTTGGAAAAAAATTTTCAAAAAAAAAATTGAAAAAAAATTTCGAAAAAAATTTTTAAAAAAATTTTCGAAAAAATTTTCAGAAAAAATTTTGAAAAAAATTTCGAAAAAAAAATTTCGAAAAAAAATTTCGAAAAAACTTTTTCGAAAATAGATAAAAAAATTCGAAAAAAAATTTTCGAAAATAATTTTCGAAAAAAATTTTGAAAAAAAATTTCGAAAAAAATTTTCGAAAGAAATTTCGAAAAAAGATTTTCGAAAAAAATTTTGAAAAAAATTTTGAAAAAAAATTTTGAAAAAAATTTTGAAAAAAAATTTTGAAAAAAATTTTGAAAAAAAATTTCGAAAATAATTTTCAAAAAAATTTTCGAAAAAAATTTTTAAAAAAATTTTTTGAAAAATATTTTCAAAAACATTTTCGAAAAAAATTTCGAAAAAAAATTTTCGAAAAAAATTTTGAAAAAAATTTTCGAAAAAAAATTTTCGAATAAATTTTCAAAAAAAATTTCGAAAAAAAATTTGGAAAAAAAATTTTGAAAAAAATTTTCGAAAAAAATTTCGAAAAAAAAATTTCGAAAAAATTTTTCGAAAAAAATATTTCAAAAAAATTCTTGAAAAAAATTTCGAAAAAAAATTTTCGAAAAAAATTTTCAAAAAAATTTTCGAAAGAATTTTGGAAAAAAATTTTTCGAAAAAAATTTTGAAAAAAATTTCGAAAAAAATTTTGAAAAAAATTTTCGAAAAAAATTTTGAAAAAAAATTTTCGAAAAAATTTTGAAAAAAAATTTCAAAAAAAATTTTGAAAAAAATTTTCGAAAAAAAATTTCGAAAAAAATTATTCAAAAATAGATAAATAAATTTGAAAAAATTTGGAAAAAAAAATTCGAAGAAAATTTTCGAAGAAAAATTCGAAAAAAATTTTGAAAAAAATTTTCGAAAAAAATTTCGAAAAAAAATTTTCGAAAAAAATTTAGAAAAAAAATTTCAAAAAAAAATTTTCGAAAAAAATTTTGAAAAAAATTTTTTGAAATTTTTTTTCGAAAAATATTTTTGCAAAATTTTTTCGAAATTTTTTTCGAAAATTTTTTTCAATATTTTTTTCGAAATTTTGTCCGACAATTTTTTTAAAAATTTTTTTCGAAAAATTTTTTTCCAAAATTTTTTCGAAAATTTTTTGAACATTTTTTTCGAAAATTTTTTTTCGAAAATTTTTTTTTCAAACTTTTTTTCGAAAATTTTTTTTCGAAATTTCTTTCGAAAATTTTTTTCGAAAAATTTTTTTCCAAAATTTTTTCGAAATTTTTTTCGAAAATTTTTTTGAAAATTTTTTTCGAAAAATTTTTTTGAAAATTTTTTTCGAAAATTTTTTTGAAAATTGTTTTCGAAATTTTTTTTCAAAATTTTTTTCGAAAATTTTTTTTCGAAATTTTTTTCGAAAATTTTTTTTCGAAATTTTTTTCGAAAATTTTTTTCAAAATTTTTTTTCCAAATTTTTTATCAAAATGTTTTTCGAAAATTTTTTTTCGAAAATTTTTTTTAAAATTTTTTTCGAAATTTTTTTTCGAAATTTCTTTCAAAAATTTTTTTCGAAATTTTTTTCAAAATTTTTTTCGAAAAATTTTTTTCCAAAATTTTTTCGAAAATTTTTTCGAAAATTTTTTTACGAAAATTTTTTCGAGAATTTTTTTGAAAATTTTTTTGGAAATTTTTTTTCAAAATTTTTTTCGAAAATTTTTTTTCGAAATTTTTTTCGAAAATTTTTTTCAAATTTTTTTCCAAAATTTTTTCGAAAATTTTTTTCGAAAATTTTTTTTCGAAATTTTTTTTCGAAAATTTTTTTTCGACATTTTTTTCGAAAATTTTTTTCAAAATTTTTTTTCCAAATGTTTTTCAAAATTTTTTTTGAAAATTTTTTTTCGAAATTTTTTTCAAAATTTTTTTCGAAAATTTTTTTTCGAAAATTTTTTTTAAAATTTTTTTCGATATTTTTTTTTTGAAATTTTTTTCGAAAATTTTTATGAAAATTTTTTTTGAAAAATTTTTTTGAAAATTTTTTTCGAAAATTTTTTTTCGAAATTTTTTTTCGAAAATTTTTTTTCGAAATTTTTTTCAAAATTTTTTTCGAAATTTTTTTTCAAAATTTTCGAAAAAAATTTTGAAAAGAATTTTCGAAAAAATTTTGGAAAAAAATTTTCGAAAAAAATTTCGAAAAGAATTTTGAAAAAAAATTTCCAAAAAAAATTTTCAAAAAAATTTTCGAAAAAATTTTGGAAAAAAATTTTTCGAAAAAAATATTGAAAAAAATTTTCGAAAAAAATTTCGAAAAAAAATTTTCGAAAAAATTTGAAAAAAAAATTTCTCAAAAAATATTTTCAAAAAAAATTCGAAAAAAAATTTTCGAAAAAAATTTTGAAAAAATAATTTCGAAAAAAATATTTCGAAAAAAATTTTCGAGAAAATTTTGGAAAAAAATTTTTCGAAAAAAATATTGAAAAAAATTTTCGAAAAAAATTTCGAAAAAAAATTTTGAAAAAATTTTGGAAAAAAAATTTTCGAAAAAAATTTTGAAAAAAAATTTGGAAAAAAAATTTCGAAAAAAATTTTCGAAAAAAATTTCGAAAAAAATTTTGAAAAAAATTTCGAAAACAATTTTGAAAAAAATTTTCGAAAAAAATTTCGAAAAAAAATTTTCGAAAAAAATTTCGAAAAAAAATTTTCGACAAAAATTTTGAAAAAAAATTTCGAAAAAATTTTGAAAAAAAATTTCGAAAAAAATCTTGAAAAAAATTTTCGAAAAAATTTTGAAAAAAAATTTTTCGAAAAAAATATTGAAAAAAATTTCGAAAAAAAATTTTGAAAAAATTTTGAAAAAAAAATTTTCGAAAAAAATTTCGAAAAAAAATTTTCGAAAAAATTTGGAAAAAAATTTCTCAAAAAATATTTTCAAAAAAAATTCGAAAAAAAATTTTCGAAAAAAATTTTGAAAAAAAAATTTCGAAAAAAATTTTCGAGAAAAGTTTGGAAAAAAATTTTTCGAAAAAAATATTGAAAAAAATTTCGAAAAAAAATTTTGAAAAAATTTTGAAAAAAAAATTTTCGAAAAAAATTTTGAAAAAAAATTTGGAAAAAAAATTTGGAAAAAAAATTTCGAAAAAAATTTTCGAAAAAAATTTCGAAAAAAATTTTGAAAAAAATTTCGAAAAAAATTTTGAAAAAAATTTTCGAAAAAAATTTCGAAAAAAAATTTTCGAAAAAAATTTCGAAAAAAAATTTTCGAAAAAAATTTTGAAAAAAAATTTCGAAAAAATTTTGAAAAAAAATTTCGAAAAAAATTTTGAAAAAAATTTTCGAAAAAAATTTTGAAAAAAAATTTTCGAAAAAAATTTTGAAAAAAATTTTTAAAAAAATTTTCGAAAAAAATTTGGAAAAAAAATTTTTGAAAAAAATTTTGAAAAAAAATTTCGAAAAAAATTTTCGAAAAAAATTTTGAAAAAAAATTTTTGAAAAAAATTTTGAAAAAAAATTTCGAAAAAAATTTTCGAAAAAAATTTTGAAAAAAAATTTGGAAAAAAAATTTTGAAAAAAATTTTTGAAAAAAATTTCGAAAAAAAATTTTCGAAAAAAATTTCCAAAAAAAAATTTTCGAAAAAAATTTTGAAAAGAAATTTCGAAAAAAATTTTCAAAAAAATTTTCGAAAAAAATTTTCAAAAAAATTTTCGAAAAAAAATTTTCGAAAAACATTTTCAGAAAAATTTTCGAAAAAATTTTGGAAAAAAATTTTTCGAAAAAAATTTTGAAAAAAATTTTCGAAAAAAATTTCGAAAAAAATTTTGAAAAAAATTTTGAAAAAAGTTTCGAAAAAATTTTGGAAAAAAATTTTCAAAAAAAATTTTGAAAAAAAATTTCGAAAAAAAATTTTAAAAAAAATTTCGAAGACATTTTCAGAAATAATTTTGAAAAAAATTTTCGAAAAAAAATTTTCGAAAAAAATTTCGAAAAAAATTTTCAAAAAAATTTTCGACAAAATTTTGGAAAAAAATTTTTCGAAAAAAATATTGAAAAAAATTTTCGAAAAAAATTTCGAAAAAAAATTTTGAAAAAATTTGAAAAAAAATTTGAAAAAAAAATTTCTCAAAAAATATTTTCAAAAAAAATTCGAAAAAAAATTTTCGAAAAAAATTTTGAAAAAATAATTTCGAAAAAAATATTTCGAAAAAAATTTTCGAGAAAATTTTGGAAAAAAATTTTTCGAAAAAAATATTGAAAAAAATTTTCGAAAAAAATTTCGAAAAAAAATTTTGAAAAAATTTTGGAAAAAAAATTTTCGAAAAAAATTTTGAAAAAAAATTTGGAAAAAAAATTTCGAAAAAAATTTTCGAAAAAAATTTCGAAAAAAATTTTGAAAAAAATTTCGAAACCAATTTTGAAAAAAATTTTCGAAAAAAATTTCGAAAAAAAATTTTCGAAAAAAATTTCGAAAAAAAATTTTCGACAAAAATTTTGAAAAAAAATTTCGAAAAAATTTTGAAAAAAAATTTCGAAAAAAATCTTGAAAAAAATTTTCGAAAAAATTTTGGAAAAAAATTTTTCGAAAAAAATATTGAAAAAAATTTTCGAAAAAAATTTCGAAAAAAAATTTTCGAAAAAATTTGGAAAAAAATTTCTCAAAAAATATTTTCAAAAAAAATTCGAAAAAAAATTTTCGAAAAAAATTTTGAAAAAAAAATTTCGAAAAAAATTTTCGAGAAAATTTTGGAAAAAAATTTTTCCAAAAAAAATATTGAAAAAAATTTCGAAAAAAAATTTTGAAAAAATTTTGAAAAAAAAATTTTCGAAAAAAATTTTGAAAAAAAATTTGGAAAAAAAATTTGGAAAAAAAATTTCGAAAAAAATTTTCGAAAAAAATTTCGAAAAAAATTTTGAAAAAAATTTCGAAAAAAATTTTGAAAAAAATTTTCGAAAAAAATTTCGAAAAAAAATTTTCGAAAAAAATTTCGAAAAAAAATTTTCGAAAAAAATTTTGAAAAAAAATTTCGAAAAAATTTTGAAAAAAAATTTCGAAAAAAATTTTGAAAAAAATTTTCGAAAAAAATTTTGAAAAAAAATTTTCGAAAAAAATTTCGAAAAAAATTTTTAAAAAAATTTTCGAAAAAAATTTGGAAAAAAAATTTTTGAAAAAAATTTTGAAAAAAAATTTCGAAAAAAATTTTCGAAAAAAATTTTGAAAAAAAATTTTTGAAAAAAATTTTGAAAAAAAATTTCGAAAAAAATTTTCGAAAAAAATTTTGAAAAAAAATTTGGAAAAAAAATTTTGAAAAAAATTTTTGAAAAAAATTTCGAAAAAAAATTTTCGAAAAAAATTTCCAAAAAAAAATTTTCGAAAAAAATTTTGAAAAGAAATTTCGAAAAAAATTTTCAAAAAAATTTTCGAAAAAAATTTTCAAAAAAATTTTCGAAAAAAAATTTTCGAAAAACATTTTCAGAAAAATTTTCGAAAAAATTTTGGAAAAAAATTTTTCGAAAAAAATTTTGAAAAAAATTTTCGAAAAAAATTTCGAAAAAAATTTTGAAAAAAATTTTGAAAAAAGTTTCGAAAAAATTTTGGAAAAAAATTTTCAAAAAAAATTTTGAAAAAAAATTTCGAAAAAAAATTTTAAAAAAAATTTCGAAGACATTTTCAGAAATAATTTTGAAAAAAATTTTCGAAAAAAAATTTTCGAAAAAAATTTCGAAAAAAATTTTCAAAAAAATTTTCGACAAAATTTTGGAAAAAAATTTTTCGAAAAAAATATTGAAAAAAATTTTCGAAAAAAATTTCGAAAAAAAATTTTGAAAAAATTTGGAAAAAAAAATTTTCAAAAAAATATTCGAAAAAAATTTTGAAAAAAATTTTCGAAAAAATTTTCCAAAAAAATTTTCGAAAAAATTTTGGAAAAAAATTTTTCGAAAAAAATTTTGAAAAAAATTTTCCAAAAAAATTTCGTAAAAAATTTTGAAAAAAATTTTCGAAAAAAATTTCGAAAAAAAATTTTCGAAAAAAATTTTGAAAAAAAATTTCGAAAAAAATTTTCGAAAGAAATTTCGAAAAAAATTTTCCGAAAAATATTTTGAAAAAAATTTTGGAAAAAAATTTTTAAAAAAATTTTGAAAAAAAATTTCGAAAAAAATTTTCAAAAAAATTTTCGAAAAAAATTTTCAAAAAAATTTTCGAAAAAATTTTGGAAAAAAATTTTTCGAAAAAAATATTGAAAAAAATTTTCGAAAAAAATTTCGAAAAAAAATTTTGAAAAAAATTTTCAAAAAACATTTTCAAAAAAATATTCGAAAAAAATTTTCAAAAAAATTTTTCAAAAAAAATTTTTTCGAAAATTTTTTTACGAAAATTTTTTCGAGAATTTTTTTGAAAATTTTTTTGGAAATTTTTTTTCAAAATTTTTTTCGAAAATTTTTTTTCGAAATTTTTTTCGAAAATTTTTTTCAAATTTTTTTCAAAATTTCGAAAAAAAATTTTCGAAAAAATTTGAAAAAAAAATTTCTCAAAAAATATTTTCAAAAAAAATTCGAAAAAAAATTTTCGAAAAAAATTTTGAAAAAAAAATTTCGAAAAAAATATTTCGAAAAAAATTTTCGAGAAAATTTTGGAAAAAAATTTTTCGAAAAAAATATTGAAAAAAATTTTCGAAAAAAATTTCGAAAAAAAATTTTGAATAAATTTTGGAAAAAAAATTTTCGAAAAAAATTTTGAAAAAAAAATTGGAAAAAAAATTTCGAAAAAAATTTTCGAAAAAAATTTCGAAAAAAATTTTGAAAAAAATTTCGAAAACAATTTTGAAAAAAATTTTCGAAAAAAATTTCGAAAAAAAAATTTCGAAAAAAATTTCGCAAAAAAATTTTCGAAAGAAATTTCGAAAAAAAATTCGAAAAAAATTTTTAAAAAAATTTTCGAAAAAAAATTTTCAAAAAAAATTTTGAAAAAAAATTTGGAAAAAAAATTTTGAAAAAAATTTTGAAAAAAATTTTGAAAAAAAATTTCGAAAAATATTTTCAAAAAAATTTTCGAAAAAAATTTTCAAAAACATTTTTCGAAAAAAATTTTCAAAAAAATTTTCGAAAAAAATTTCGAAAAAAAATTTTCGAAAAAAATTTTGAAAAAAAAATTTTCGAAAAAACATTTTCGAAAAAAATGTTCAAAAAAATTTTCGAAAAAATTTTGGAAAAAAATTTTTCGAAAAAAAATTTTAAAAAAATTTTCGAACAAAATTTCGAAAAAAATTTTGAAAAAAATTTCTAAAAAATTTTGCAAAAAAATTTTTCGAAAAAAAATTTCAAAAAAAATTTTCGAAAAAATTTTCGAAAAAAAATTTTCGATAAAAATTTTCAAAAGAAATTACGAAAAAAAATTTTCGAAAAAAAATTTTAAAAAATTTTCGAAAAAAAATTTTCGAAAAAAATTTTGAAAAAAAATTCAGAAAAAAAATTTTGAAAAAAATTTTCGAAAAAAATTTCGAAAAAAATTTCGAAAAAAAATTTTTGAAAAAAATTTTGAAAAAAAATTTCGAAAAAAATTTTCAAAAAAATTTTCGAAAAAACTTTCGAAAAAAAATTTTCGAAAAAAATTTTCGAAAGAAATTTCGAAAAAAAATTTTCGAAAAAAATTTTGAAAAAAATTTTCGAATAAAATTTTCGCAAAAAATTTTGAAAAAAAATTTGGAAAAAAAATTTTGAAGAAAATTTTCGAAAAAAATTTCGAAAAAAAATTTTCGAAAAAAATTTCGAAAAAAAATTTTCGAAAAAAATTTTGAAAAAAATTTTCGAAAAAATTTTGAAAAAAAATTTTCGAAAAAAATTTCGAAAAAAAAATTTCGAAAAAATTTTCAAAAAAATTTTCGAAAAAATTTTGGAAAAAAATTTTTCGATAAAAATATTGAAAAAAATTTTCGAAAAAAATTTCGAAAAAAAAATTTCGAAAAAATTTGAAAAAAACATTTCTCAAAAAATATTTTCAAAAAAAATTCGAAAAAAAATTTTCGAAAAAAATTTTGAAAAAAAAATTTCGAAAAAAATTTTCGAGAAAATTTTGGAAAAAAATTTTTCGAAAAAAATATTGAAAAAAATTTTCTAAAAAAATTTCGAAAAAAAATTTTGAAAAAATTTTGGAAAAAAAATTTTCGAAAAAAATTTTGAAAAAAAATTTGGAAAAAAAATTTCGAAAAAAATTTTCGAAAAAAATTTCGAAAAAAATTTTGAAAAAAATTTCGAAAAAAATTTTGAAAAAAATTTTCGAAAAAAATTTCGAAAAAAAATTTTCGAAAAAAATTTCGAAAAAAAATTTTCGAAAGAAATTTCGAAAAAAAATTTTCGAAAAACATTTTGAAAAATATTTTCAAAAAAATTTTCGAAAAGATTTTGGAAAAAAATTTTTGGAAAAAAATTTTGAAAAAAATTTTCGAAAAAATTTTCGAAAAAAATTTTTAAAAAAATTTTCGAAAAAAATTTTGAAAAAAAATTTCGAAAAAAATTTTCGAAAGAAATTTCGAAAAAAAATTCGAAAAAAATTTTTAAAAAAATTTTCGAAAAAAAATTTTCGAAAAAAATTTTGAAAAAAAATTTGGAAAAAAAATTTTGAAAAAAATTTTGAAAAAAATTTTGAAAAAAAATTTCGAAAAATATTTTCAAAAAAATTTTTGAAAAAAATTTTCAAAAACATTTTTCGAAAAAAATTTTCAAAAAAATTTTCGAAAAAAATTTCGAAAAAAAATTTTCGAAAAAAATTTTGAAAAAAAAATTTTCGAAAAAAAATTTTCGAAAAAAATGTTCAAAAAAATTTTCGAAAAAATTTTGGAAAAAAATTTTTCGAAAAAAATTTTTAAAAAAATTTTCGAACAAAATTTCGAAAAAAATTTTGAAAAAAATTTTCGAAAAAAATTTCTAAAAAATTTTGGAAAAATATTTTTCGAAAAAAAATTTCAAAAAAAATTTTCGAAAAAATTTTCAAAAAAAAATTTTCGAAAAAAATTTTCGAAAGAAATTACGAAAAAAAATTTTCGAAAAAAAATTTTAAAAAATTTTCGAAAAAAAATTTTCGAAAAAAATTTTGAAAAAAAATTCAGAAAAAAAATTTTGAAAAAAATTTTTGAAAAAAATTTCGAAAAAAATTTCGAAAAAAAATTTTTGAAAAAAATTTTGAAAAAAAATTTCGAAAAAAATTTTCAAAAAAATTTTCGAAAAAACTTTCGAAAAAAAATTTTCGAAAAAAATTTCGAAAAAAAATTTTCGAAAAAAATTTTGAAAAAAATTTTCGCAAAAAATTTTGAAAAAAAATTTTGAAAAAAAATTTTGAAAAAAATTTTCGAAAAAAATTTCGAAAAAAAATTTTCGAAAAAAATTTCGAAAAAAAATTTTCGAAAAAAATTTTTAAAAAAATTTTCGAAAAAATTTTGAAAAAAAATTTTCGAAAAAAATTTCGAAAAAAAAATTTCGAAAAAATTTTTGAAAAAAAATTTCCAAAAAAAATTTTCAAAAAAATTTTCGAAAAAATTTTGGAAAAAAATTTTTCGATAAAAATATTGAAAAAAATTTTCGAAAAAAATTTCGAAAAAAAATTTTCGAAAAAATTTGAAAAAAACATTTCTCAAAAAATATTTTCAAAAAAAATTCGAAAAAAAATTTTCGAAAAAAATTTTGAAAAAAAAATTTCGAAAAAAATTTTCGAGAAAATTTTGGAAAAAAATTTTTCGAAAAAAATATTGAAAAAAATTTTCTAAAAAAATTTTCGAAAAAAATTTTGAAAAAAAATTTGGAAAAAAAATTTTGAAAAAAATTTTGAAAAAACATTTCGAAAAATATTTTCAAAAAAATTTTCGAAAAAAATTTTCAAAAACATTTTTCGAAAAAAATTTTCAAAAAAATTTTCGAAAAAAATTTCGAAAAAAAATTTTCGAAAAAAATTTTGAAAAAAAAATATTCGAAAAAAAATTTTCGAAAAAAATGTTCAAAAAAATTTTCGAAAAAATTTTGGAAAAAAATTTTTCGAAAACAATTTTTAAAAAAATTTTCGAACAAAATTTCGAAAAAAATTTTGAAAAAAATTTTCGAAAAAAATTTCTAAAAAATTTTCAAAAACATTTTTCGAAAAAAATTTTCAAAAAAATTTTCGAAAAAATTTTCGAAAAAAAATTTTCGAAAAAAAATTTCGAAAAAAATTTTCGAAAAAAAATTTTCGAAAAAAAATTTCGAAAAAAATTTTTCGAAAATAGATAAAAAAATCGAAAAAAAATTTTCGAAAAAAATTTTGAAAAAAAATTTGGAAAAAAAATTTCGAAAAAAAATTTCGAAAAAAATTTTCGAAAAAAATTTTCGAAAAAAAATTCGAAAAAAATTTTGAAAAAAATTTTCGAAAAAAATTTCGAAAAAAAATTTTCGAAAGAAATTTAGAAAAAGAATTTTCAAAATAAATTTTGAAAAAAAATATCGAAAAAAATTTCAAAAAAAAATTTTCGAAAAAAATTTTGAAAAAAATTTTCGAAAAAAAATTTTCGATAAAATTTTTCGAAAAAAATTTCGAAAAAAAATTTTCGAAAAAAATATTGAAAAAAATTTTCGAGAAAAATTTCGAAAAAAAATTTTGAAAAAAATTTGGAAAAAAAAATTTCAAAAAAAATTTTGAAAAAAAATTTGGAAAAAAATTTCGAAAAAAATTTTCCGAAAAAAATTTCGAAAAAAATTTCGAAAAAAATTTTCGAAAAAAATTTCGAAAAAAAATTTTCGAAAAAAATTTCAAAAAAAATTTTCGAAAAAAATTTTGAAAAAAAATTTTCAAAAAAATTTTCGAAAAAATTTTGGAAAAAATTTTTTCGAAAAAAATTTTGGAAAAAAATTTTTCGAAAAAAGTTTTGAAAAAAAATTTTCGAAAAAAATTTTGAAAAAAAATTTGGAAAAAAAATTTCGAAAAAAAATTTCGAAATAAATTTTCGAAAAAAAGTATCGAAAAAAAATTCGAAAAAAATTTTGAAAAAAATTTTCGAAAAAAATTTCGAAAAAAAATTTTCGAAAAAAATTTAGAAAAAAAATTTTCGAAATAAATTTTGAAAAAAAATATCGAAAAAAATTTCAAAAAAAAATTTTCGAAAAAAATTTTGAAAAAAATTTTCGAGAAAAATTTCGAAAAAAAATTTTGAAAAAAATTTGGAAAAAAAAATTTCAAAAAAAATTTTGAAAAAAAATTTGAAAAAAAATTTCGAAAAAAATTTTCCGAAAAAAATTTCGAAAAAAATTTCGAAAAAAATTTTCGAAAAAAATTTCGAAAAAAATTTTCGAAAAAAATTTCAAAAAAAATTTTGGAAAAAAATTTTTCGAAAAAAGTTTTGAAAAAAAATTTTCGAAAAAAATTTCGAAAAAAATTTTGAAAAAAATTTTCGAAAAAAATTTTGAAAAAAAATTTTCGAAAAAATTTTGAAAAAAAATTTCGAAAAAAATTTTGCAAAAAATTTTCGAAAAAAATTTGGAAAAATATTTTCAAAAAAAAAATTGAAAAAAAATTTCGAAAAAAATTTTTAAAAAAATTTTCGAAAAAATTTTCAGAAAAAATTTTGAAAAAAATTTTCGAAAAAAAAATTTCGAAAAAAAATTTCGAAAAAAATTTTTCGAAAATAGATAAAAAAATTCAAAAAAAAATTTTCGAAAAAAATTTTCGAAAAAAATTTTGAAAAAAAATTTCTAAAAAAATTTTCGAAAGAAATTTCGAAAAAAAATTTTCGAAAAAAATTTTGAAAAAAATTTTGAAAAAAAATTTTGAAAAAAATTTTTAAAAAAAATTTCGAAAAAAATTTTCAAAAAAATTTTCGAAAAAAATTTTTAAAAAAATTTTTTGAAAAAAATTTTCAAAAAAATTTTCGAAAAAAATTTCGAAAAAAAATTTTCGAAAAAAATTTTGAAAAAAATTTTCGAAAAATAATTTTCAAAAAAAATTTCGAAAAAATTTTGGAAAAAAATTTTTCGAAAAAAATTTTTAAAAAAATTTTCGAACAAAATTTCGAAAAAAATTTTGAAAAAAATTTTCGAAAAAAATTTCGAAAAAAAATTTTCGAAAAAAATTTTGAAAAAAAATTTCGAAAAAAATTTTCGAAAAAAATTTTCGAAAAAAATTTTGAAAAAAAATTTGGAAAAAAAATTTTGAAAAAATTTTCGAAAAAAATTTCAAAAAAAAAATTTCGAAAAAAATTTTAAAAACAAATTTCGAAAAAAATTTCCAAAAAAATTTTCGAAAAAAAATTTCAAAAAAATTTTTCGAAAAAAATATTTCAAAAAAAATTTTGAAAAAAATTTCGAAAAAAAATTTTCGAAAAAAAATTTCAAAAAAATTTTCGAAAAAATTTTGGAAAGAAATTTTTCGAAAAAAATTTTGAAAAAAATTTTCGAAAAAATTTTCGAAAAAAATTTTGAAAAAAAATTTTCGAAAAAAAATTTTCGAAAAAATTTTGAAAAAAAATTTCGAAAAAAATTTTGAAAAAAATTTTCGAAAAAAATTTGGAAAAAAATTTTCAAAAAAAATTTTCGAAAAAAATTTTGAAAAAAAATTTCGAAAAAAATTTTCGAAAGAAATTTCGAAAAAAGATTTTCGAAAAAAATTTTGAAAAAAATTTTGAAAAAAAATTTTGAAAAAAATTTTGAAAAAAAATTTTGAAAAAAATTTTGAAAAAAAATTTCGAAAATAATTTTCAAAAAAATTTTCGAAAAAAATTTTTAAAAAAATTTTTTGAAAAATATTTTCAAAAACATTTTCGAAAAAAATTTCGAAAAAAAATTTTCGAAAAAAATTTTGAAAAAAATTTTCGAAAAAAAATTTTCGAATAAATTTTCAAAAAAAATTTCGAAAAAAAATTTGGAAAAAAAATTTTGAAAAAAATTTTCGAAAAAAATTTCGAAAAAAAAATTTCGAAAAAATTTTTCGAAAAAAATATTTCAAAAAAATTCTTGAAAAAAATTTCGAAAAAAAATTTTCGAAAAAAATTTTCAAAAAAATTTTCGAAAGAATTTTGGAAAAAAATTTTTCGAAAAAAATTTTGAAAAAAATTTCGAAAAAAATTTTGAAAAAAATTTTCGAAAAAAATTTTGAAAAAAAATTTTCGAAAAAATTTTGAAAAAAAATTTCAAAAAAAATTTTGAAAAAAAATTTCGAAAAAAAATTTCGAAAAAAATTATTCAAAAATAGATAAATAAATTCGAAAAAATTTGGAAAAAAAAATTCGAAGAAAATTTTCGAAGAAAAATTCGAAAAAAATTTTGAAAAAAATTTTCGAAAAAAATTTCGAAAAAAAATTTTCGAAAAAAATTTAGAAAAAAAATTTCAAAAAAAAATTTTCGAAAAAAATTTTGAAAAAAATTTTTTGAAATTTTTTTTCGAAAAATATTTTTGCAAAATTTTTTCGAAATTTTTTTCGAAAATTTTTTTCAATATTTTTTTCGAAATTTTGTCCGACAATTTTTTTAAAAATTTTTTTCGAAAAATTTTTTTCCAAAATTTTTTCGAAAATTTTTTTGAACATTTTTTACGAAAATTTTTTTTCGAAAATTTTTTTTTCAAACTTTTTTTCGAAAATTTTTTTTCGAAATTTCTTTCGAAAATTTTTTTCGAAAAATTTTTTTCCAAAATTTTTTCGAAATTTTTTTCGAAAATTTTTTTGAAAATTTTTTTCGAAAAATTTTTTTGAAAATTTTTTTCGAAAATTTTTTTGAAAATTGTTTTCGAAATTTTTTTTCAAAATTTTTTTCGAAAATTTTTTTTCGAAATTTTTTTCGAAAATTTTTTTTCGAAATTTTTTTCGAAAATTTTTTTCAAAATTTTTTTTCCAAATTTTTTATCAAAATGTTTTTCGAAAATTTTTTTTCGAAAATTTTTTTTAAAATTTTTTTCGAAATTTTTTTTCGAAATTTCTTTCAAAAATTTTTTTCGAAATTTTTTTCAAAATTTTTTTCGAAAAATTTTTTTCCAAAATTTTTTCGAAAATTTTTTCGAAAATTTTTTTACGAAAATTTTTTCGAGAATTTTTTTGAAAATTTTTTTGGAAATTTTTTTTCAAAATTTTTTTCGAAAATTTTTTTTCGAAATTTTTTTCGAAAATTTTTTTCAAATTTTTTTCCAAAATTTTTTCGAAAATTTTTTTCGAAAATTTTTTTTCGAAATTTTTTTTCGAAAATTTTTTTTCGACATTTTTTTCGAAAATTTTTTTCAAAATTTTTTTTCCAAATGTTTTTCAAAATTTTTTTTGAAAATTTTTTTTCGAAATTTTTTTCAAAATTTTTTTCGAAAATTTTTTTTCGAAAATTTTTTTTAAAATTTTTTTCGATATTTTTTTTTTGAAATTTTTTTCGAAAATTTTTATGAAAATTTTTTTTGAAAAATTTTTTTGAAAATTTTTTTCGAAAATTTTTTTTCGAAATTTTTTTTCGAAAATTTTTTTTCGAAATTTTTTTCAAAATTTTTTTCGAAATTTTTTTTCAAAATTTTCGAAAAAAATTTTGAAAAGAATTTTCGAAAAAATTTTGGAAAAAAATTTTCGAAAAAAATTTCGAAAAGAATTTTGAAAAAAAATTTCCAAAAAAAATTTTCAAAAAAATTTTCGAAAAAATTTTGGAAAAAAATTTTTCGAAAAAAATATTGAAAAAAATTTTCGAAAAAAATTTCGAAAAAAAATTTTCGAAAAAATTTGAAAAAAAAATTTCTCAAAAAATATTTTCAAAAAAAATTCGAAAAAAAATTTTCGAAAAAAATTTTGAAAAAATAATTTCGAAAAAAATATTTCGAAAAAAATTTTCGAGAAAATTTTGGAAAAAAATTTTTCGAAAAAAATATTGAAAAAAATTTTCGAAAAAAATTTCGAAAAAAAATTTTGAAAAAATTTTGGAAAAAAAATTTTCGAAAAAAATTTTGAAAAAAAATTTGGAAAAAAAATTTCGAAAAAAATTTTCGAAAAAAATTTCGAAAAAAATTTTGAAAAAAATTTCGAAAACAATTTTGAAAAAAATTTTCGAAAAAAATTTCGAAAAAAAATTTTCGAAAAAAATTTCGAAAAAAAATTTTCGACAAAAATTTTGAAAAAAAATTTCGAAAAAATTTTGAAAAAAAATTTCGAAAAAAATCTTGAAAAAAATTTTCGAAAAAATTTTGGAAAAAAATTTTTCGAAAAAAATATTGAAAAAAATTTTCGAAAAAAATTTCGAAAAAAAATTTTCGAAAAAATTTGGAAAAAAATTTCTCAAAAAATATTTTCAAAAAAAATTCGAAAAAAAATTTTCGAAAAAAATTTTGAAAAAAAAATTTCGAAAAAAATTTTCGAGAAAATTTTGGAAAAAAATTTTTCGAAAAAAATATTGAAAAAAATTTCGAAAAAAAATTTTGAAAAAATTTTGAAAAAAAAATTTTCGAAAAAAATTTTGAAAAAAAATTTGGAAAAAAAATTTGGAAAAAAAATTTCGAAAAAAATTTTCGAAAAAAATTTCGAAAAAAATTTTGAAAAAAATTTCGAAAAAAATTTTGAAAAAAATTTTCGAAAAAAATTTCGAAAAAAAATTTTCGAAAAAAATTTCGAAAAAAAATTTTCGAAAAAAATTTTGAAAAAAAATTTCGAAAAAATTTTGAAAAAAAATTTCGAAAAAAATTTTGAAAAAAATTTTCGAAAAAAATTTTGAAAAAAAATTTTCGAAAAAAATTTCGAAAAAAATTTTTAAAAAAATTTTCGAAAAAAATTTGGAAAAAAAATTTTTGAAAAAAATTTTGAAAAAAAATTTCGAAAAAAATTTTCGAAAAAAATTTTGAAAAAAAATTTTTGAAAAAAATTTTGAAAAAAAATTTCGAAAAAAATTTTCGAAAAAAATTTTGAAAAAAATTTTCGAAAAAAATTTTGAAAAAAAATTTGGAAAAAAAATTTTGAAAAAAATTTTTGAAAAAAATTTCGAAAAAAAATTTTCGAAAAAAATTTCCAAAAAAAAATTTTCGAAAAAAATTTTGAAAAGAAATTTCGAAAAAAATTTTCAAAAAAATTTTCGAAAAAAATTTTCAAAAAAATTTTCGAAAAAAAATTTTCGAAAAACATTTTCAGAAAAATTTTCGAAAAAATTTTGGAAAAAAATTTTTCGAAAAAAATTTTGAAAAAAATTTTCGAAAAAAATTTCGAAAAAAATTTTGAAAAAAATTTTGAAAAAAGTTTCGAAAAAATTTTGGAAAAAAATTTTCAAAAAAAATTTTGAAAAAAAATTTCGAAAAAAAATTTTAACAAAAATTTCGAAGACATTTTCAGAAATAATTTTGAAAAACATTTTCGAAAAAAAATTTTCGAAAAAAATTTCGAAAAAAATTTTCAAAAAAATTTTCGACAAAATTTTGGAAAAAAATTTTTCGAAAAAAATATTGAAAAAAATTTTCGAAAAAAATTTCGAAAAAAAATTTTGAAAAAATTTGAAAAAAAAATTTTCAAAAAAATATTCGAAAAAAATTTTGAAAAAAATTTTCGAAAAAATTTTCCAAAAAAATTTTCGAAAAAATTTTGGAAAAAAATTTTTCGAAAAAAATTTTGAAAAAAATTTTCCAAAAAAATTTCGTAAAAAATTTTGAAAAAAATTTTCGAAAAAAATTTCGAAAAAAAATTTTCGAAAAAAATTTTGAAAAAAAATTTCGAAAAAAATTTTCGAAAGAAATTTCGAAAAAAATTTTCCGAAAAATATTTTGAAAAAAATTTTGGAAAAAAATTTTTAAAAAAATTTTGAAAAAAAATTTCGAAAAAAATTTTCAAAAAAATTTTCGAAAAAAATTTTCAAAAAAATTTTCGAAAAAATTTTGGAAAAAAATTTTTCGAAAAAAATATTGAAAAAAATTTTCGAAAAAAATTTCGAAAAAAAATTTTGAAAAAAATTTTCAAAAAACATTTTCAAAAAAATATTCGAAAAAAATTTTCAAAAAAATTTTTCAAAAAAAATTTTCAAAAAAATTTTCGAAAAAAATTTCGAAAAAAAATTTTCGAAAAACATTTTGAAAAAAATTTTCAAAAAAATTTTCGAAAAGATTTTGGAAAAAAATTTTTGGAAAAAAATTTTGAAAAAAATTTTCGAAAAAATTTTCGAAAAAAATTTTTAAAAAAATTTTCGAAAAAAATTTTGAAAAAAAATTTCGAAAAAAATTTTGAAAAAAATTTTCGAAAAAAAATTTCGAAAAAAATTATTCGAAAATAGATAAAAAAATTCGAAAAAATTTGGAAAAAAAAATTTGAAAAAAATTTTCGAAAAAAAATTGGAAAAAAATTTTGAAAAAAATTTTCGAAAAAAATTTCGAAAAAAAATTTTCGAAAAAAATTTAGAAAAAAAATTTCAAAAAAAAATTTTCGAAAAAAATTTTGAAAAAAATTTTTTGAAATTTTTTTTCGAAAAATATTTTTGCAAAATTTTTTCGAAATTTTTTTCGAAAATTTTTTTCAAAATTTTTTTCGAAATTTTGTCCGACAATTTTTTTCAAAATTTTTCGAAAAAAATTTTGAAAAAAATTTCGAAAAAAATTTTTGAAAGAAATTTCGTAAAAAAATTTCGAAAAAAATTTTTAAAAAAATTTTCGAAAAAAAATTTTCGAAAAAAATTTTGATAAAAAATTTGGAAAAAAAATTTTGAAAAAAATTTTCGAAAAAAATTTCGAAAAAAAATTTTCGAAAAAAATTTCGAAAAAAAATTTTCGAAAAAAATTTTGAAAAAAAATTTCGAAAAAAAATTTCGAAAACAATTTTCAAAAAAATTTTCGAAAAAAATTTTCAAAAAAATTTTTCGAAAAAAATTTTCAAAAAAATTTTCGAAAAAAATTTTCAAAAAAATTTTTCAAAAAAAATTTTCATAAAAATTTTCGAAAAAAATTTGAAAAAAATTTTCAAAAAAAATTTTGAAAAAAAATTTTCGAAAAAATTTTGAAAAAAAATTTCGAAAAAAATTTTGAAAAAAATTTTCGAAAAAAAATTTCGAAAAAAATTATTCGAAAATAGATAAAAAAATTCGAAAAAATTTGGAAAAAAAAATTCGAAAAAAATTTTCGAAAAAAAATTCGAAAAAAATTTTGAAAAAAATTTTCGAAAGAAATTTCGAAAAAAAATTTTCGAAAAAAATTTTGAAAAAAAATTTCAAAAAAAAATTTTCGAAAAAAATTTTGAAAAAAAT
This sequence comes from Uropetala carovei, assembly GCA_036926305.1. Classification (NCBI taxonomy): domain Eukaryota; kingdom Metazoa; phylum Arthropoda; class Insecta; order Odonata; family Petaluridae; genus Uropetala; species Uropetala carovei. The sequence continues at coordinate 3,244,352 of JAXCHB010000242.1, read as the reverse complement.
TTTTTGAAATTTTTTTTCGAAAAATATTTTTGCAAAATTTTTTCGAATTTTTTTTCGAAAATTTTTTTCAAAATTTTTTTCGAAATTTTGTCCGACAATTTTTTTCAAAATTTTTCGAAAAAAATTTTGAAAAAAATTTCGAAAAAAATTTTTGAAAGAAATTTCGTAAAAAAATTTCGAAAAAAATTTTAAAAAAAATTTTCGAAAAAAAATTTTCGAAAAAGATTTTGATAAAAAATTTGGAAAAAAAATTTTGAAAAAAATTTTCGAAAAAAATTTCGAAAAAAAATTTTCGAAAAAAATTTCGAAAAAAAATTTTCGAAAAAAATTTTGAAAAAAAATTTCGAAAAAAAATTTCGAAAACAATTTTCAAAAAAATTTTCGAAAAAAATTTTCAAAAAAATTTTTCGAAAAAAATTTTCAAAAAAATTTTCGAAAAAAATTTTCAAAAAAATTTTTCAAAAAAAATTTTCATAAAAATTTTCGAAAAAAATTTGAAAAAAATTTTCGAAAAAAATTTTGAAAAAAAATTTTCGAAAAAATTTTGAAAAAAAATTTCGAAAAAAATTTTGAAAAAAATTTTCGAAAAAAAATTTCGAAAAAAATTATTCGAAAATAGATAAAAAAATTCGAAAAAATTTGGAAAAAAAAATTCGAAAAAAATTTTCGAAAAAAAATTCGAAAAAAATTTTGAAAAAAATTTTCGAAAGAAATTTCGAAAAAAAATTTTCGAAAAAAATTTTGAAAAAAAATTTTCGAAAAAACATTTTCGAAAAAAATGTTCAAAAAAATTTTCAAAAAAATTTTGGAAAAAATTTTTCGATAAAAATTTTTAAAAAAATTGTCGGACAAACTTTCGAAAAAAATTTTGAAAAAAATTTTAGAAAAAAATTTCGAAAAAATTTTGCAAAAATATTTTTCGAAAAAAAATTTCAAAAAATTTTTTTCAAAATTTTTTTCGAAAATTTTTTTTTGAAATTTTTTTTCTAAATTTTTTTCAAAATTTTTTTTCGAAATTTTTTTCGAAAATTTTTTTCAAAATTTTTTTCGAATTTTTTTTCGAAAATTTTTTTCGAATTTTTTTTTCCAAATTTTTTCGAATTTTTTTATCTATTTTCGAATAATTTTTTTCGAAATTTTTTTTCGAAAATTTTTTTCAAAATTTTTTTCGAAATTTTTTTTCAAAATTTTTTCGAAAATTTTTTTTCAAAATTTTTTTCGAAAATTTTTTTTCGAAATTTTTTTCGAAAATTTTTTTTCGAAATTTTTTTCGAAAATTTTTTTGCAAAATTGTTTTCGAAATTTTTTTCAAAATTTTTTCGAAATTTTTTTCGAAAATTTTTTTCGAAATTTTTTTTCCAAATTTTTTTTCAAAATTTTTTTCGAAAATTTTTTTTCCAAAATTTTTTCAATATTTTTTTTCGAAATTTTTTTCGAAAATTTTTTTCAATATTTTTTTCGAAGAATTTTTTTCCAAAATTTTCTCGAAAATTTTTTTCGAAATATTTTTTTCGAAATTTTTTTTTCAAAATTTTTTTCGAAAATTTTTTTTCGAATTTTTTTTGAAAATATTTTTTGAGAAATTTTTTTTTCAAATTTTTTGAGAAATTTTTTTTTCAAATTTTTTCGAAAATTTTTTTTCGAAATTTTTTTCGAAAATTTTTTTCAATATTTTTTTCGAAAAATTTTTTTCCAAAATTTTTTCGAAAATTTTTTTGAAAATTTTTTTTGGAAATTTTTTTTCAAAATTCTTTTCGAAATTTTTTTCGAAAATTTTTTTCCAAAATTTTTTCGAAAATTCTTTTCAAAATTTTTTTCGAAAATTTTGAAAAAAAATTTCGAAAAAAATTTTGAAAAAAATTTCGAAAAAAAATTTTCGAAAAAAAATTTCGAAAAAAAATTTTCGAAAAAAATTTTGAAAAGAAATTTCGAAAAAAATTTTCAAAAAAATTTTCGAAAAAAATTTTCAAAAAAATTTTCGAAAAAAAATTTTCGAAAAACATTTTCAGAAAAATTTTCGAAAAAATTTTGGAAAAAAATTTTTCGAAAAAATTTTTGAAAAAAATTTTCAAAAAAAATTTCGAAAAAAATTTTGAAAAAAATTTTGAAAAAAGTTTCGAAAAAATTTTGGAAAAAAATTTTCAAAAAAAATTTTGAAAAAAAATTTCGAAAAAAAATTTTAAAAAAAATTTCGAAGACATTTTCAGAAATAATTTTGAAAAAAATTTTCGAAAAAAAATTTTCGAAAAAAATTTTGAAAAAAGTTTCGAAAAAATTTTGGAAAAAAATTTTTCGAAAAAAAATTTCAAAAAAAATTTTCGAAAAAATTTTCAAAAAAAAATTTTCAAAAAAAATTTTCGAAAGAAATTACGAAAAAAAATTTTCGAAAAAAAATTTTAAAAAATTTTCGAAAAAAAATTTTCGAAAAAAATTTTGAAAAAAAATTCAGAAAAAAAATTTTGAAAAAAATTTTCGAAAAAAATTTCGAAAAAAATTTCGAAAAAAAATTTTTGAAAAAAATTTTGAAAAAAAATTTCGAAAAAAATTTTCAAAAAAATTTTCGAAAAAACTTTCGAAAAAAAATTTTCGAAAAAAATTTTCGAAAGAAATTTCGAAAAGAAATTTTCGAAAAAAATTTTGAAAAAAATTTTCGAAAAAAATTTTCGCAAAAAATTTTGAAAAAAAATTTGGAAAAAAAATTTTGAAAAAAATTTTCGAAAAAAATTTCGAAAAAAAATTTTCGAAAAAAATTTCGAAAAAAAATTTTCGAAAAAAATTTTTAAAAAAATTTTCGAAAAAATTTTGAAAAAAAATTTTCGAAAAAAATTTCGAAAAAAAAATTTCGAAAAAATTTTTGAAAAAAAATTTCCAAAAAAAATTTTCAAAAAAATTTTCGAAAAAATTTTGGAAAAAATTTTGGAAAAAATTTTTTCGATAAAAATATTGAAAAAAATTTTCGAAAAAAATTTCGAAAAAAAATTTTCGAAAAAATTTGAAAAAAACATTTCTCAAAAAATATTTTCAAAAAAAATTCGAAAAAAAATTTTCGAAAAAAATTTTGAAAAAAAAATTTCGAAAAAAATTTTCGAGAAAATTTTGGAAAAAAATTTTTCGAAAAAAATATTGAAAAAAATTTTCTAAAAAAATTTCGAAAAAAAATTTTGAAAAAATTTTGGAAAAAAAATTTTCGAAAAAAATTTTGAAAAAAAATTTGGAAAAAAAATTTCGAAAAAAATATTCGAAAAAAATTTCGAAAAAAATTTCGAAAAAAATTTTGAAAAAAATTTCGAAAAAAATTTTGAAAAAAATTTTCGAAAAAAATTTCGAAAAAAAATTTTCGAAAAAAATTTCGAAAAAAAATTTTCGAAAGAAATTTCGAAAAAAAATTCGAAAAAAATTTTTAAAAAAATTTTCGAAAAAAAATTTTCAAAAAAAATTTTGAAAAAAAATTTGGAAAAAAAATTTTGAAAAAAATTTTGAAAAAAATTTTGAAAAAAAATTTCGAAAAATATTTTCAAAAAAATTTTCGAAAAAAATTTTCAAAAACATTTTTCGAAAAAAATTTTCAAAAAAATTTTCGAAAAAAATTTTGAAAAAAAATTTTCGAAAAAAATTTTGAAAAAAAAATTTTCGAAAAAAAATTTTCGAAAAAAATGTTCAAAAAAATTTTCGAAAAAATTTTGGAAAAAAATTTTTCGAAAAAAATTTTTAAAAAAATTTTCGAACAAAATTTCGAAAAAAATTTTGAAAAAAATTTCTAAAAAATTTTGCAAAAAACTTTTTCGAAAAAAAATTTCAAAAAAAATTTTCGAAAAAATTTTCGAAAAAAAATTTTCGAAAAAAATTTTCAAAAGAAATTACGAAAAAAAATTTTCGAAAAAAAATTTTAAAAAATTTTCGAAAAAAAATTTTCGAAAAAAATTTTGAAAAAAAATTCAGAAAAAAAATTTTGAAAAAAATTTTCGAAAAAAATTTCGAAAAAAATTTCGAAAAAAAATTTTTGAAAAAAATTTTGAAAAAAAATTTCGAAAAAAATTTTCAAAAAAATTTTCGAAAAAACTTTCGAAAAAAAATTTTCGAAAAAAATTTTCGAAAGAAATTTCGAAAAAAAATTTTCGAAAAAAATTTTGAAAAAAATTTTCGAATAACATTTTCGCAAAAAATTTTGAAAAAAAATTTGGAAAAAAAATTTTGAAGAAAATTTTCGAAAAAAATTTCGAAAAAAAATTTTCGAAAAAAATTTCGAAAAAAAAATTTCGAAAAAATTTTTGAAAAAAAATTTCCAAAAAATATTTTCAAAAAAATTTTCGAAAAAATTTTGGAAAAAAATTTTTCGATAAAAATATTGAAAAAAATTTTCGAAAAAAATTTCGAAAAAAAATTTTCGAAAAAATTTGAAAAAAACATTTCTCAAAAAATATTTTCAAAAAAAATTCGAAAAAAAATTTTCGAAAAAAATTTTGAAAAAAAAATTTCGAAAAAAATTTTCGAGAAAATTTTGGAAAAAAATTTTTCGAAAAAATTTTGGAAAAAAATTTTTCGAAAAAAATATTGAAAAAAATTTTCTAAAAAAATTTCGAAAAAAAATTTTGAAAAAATTTTGGAAAAAAAATTTTCGAAAAAAATTTTGAAAAAAAATTTGGAAAAAAAATTTCGAAAAAAATTTTCGAAAAAAATTTCGAAAAAAATTTTGAAAAAAATTTCGAAAAAAATTTTGAAAAAAATTTTCGAAAAAAATTTCGAAAAAAAATTTTCGAAAATATTTCGAAAAAAAATTTTCGAAAGAAATTTCGAAAAAAAATTCGAAAAAAATTTTTAAAAAAATTTTCGAAAAAAAATTTTCAAAAAAAATTTTGAAAAAAAATTTGGAAAAAAAATTTTGAAAAAAATTTTGAAAAAAATTTTGAAAAAAAATTTCGAAAAATATTTTCAAAAAAATTTTCGAAAAAAAATTTCAAAAACATTTTTCGAAAAAAATTTTCAAAAAAATTTTCGATAAAAAATTTCGAAAAAAAATTTTCGAAAAAAATTTTGAAAAAAAAATTTTCGAAAAAAAATTTTCGAAAAAAATGTTCAAAAAAATTTTCGAAAAAATTTTGGAAAAAAATTTTTCGAAAAAAATTTTTAAAAAAATTTTCGACAAAATTTCGAAAAAAATTTTGAAAAAAATTTCTAAAAAATTTTGCAAAAAAATTTTTCGAAAAAAAATTTCAAAAAAAATTTTCGAAAAAATTTTCGAAAAAAATTTTCGATAAAAATTTTCAAAAGAAATTACGAAAAAAAATTTTTGAAAAAAAATTTTAAAAAATTTTCGAAAAAAAATTTTCGAAAAAAATTTTGAAAAAAAATTCAGAAAAAAAATTTTGAAAAAAATTTTCGAAAAAAATTTCGAAAAAAATTTCGAAAAAAAATTTTTGAAAAAAATTTTGAAAAAAAATTTCGAAAAAAATTTTCAAAAAAATTTTAGAAAAAACTTTCGAAAAAAAATTTTCGAAAAAAATTTTCGAAAGAAATTTCGAAAAAAAATTTTCGAAAAAAATTTTGAAAAAAATTTTCGAATAAAATTTTCGCAAAAAATTTTGAAAAAAAATTTGGAAAAAAAATTTTGAAGAAAATTTTCGAAAAAAATTTCGAAAAAAAATTTTCGAAAAAAATTTCGAAAAAAAATTTTCGAAAAAAATTTTGAAAAAAATTTTCGAAAAAATTTTGAAAAAAAATTTTCGAAAAAAATTTCGAAAAAAAAATTTCGAAAAAATTTTCAAAAAAATTTTCGAAAAAATTTTGGAAAAAAATTTTTCGATAAAAATATTGAAAAAAATTTTCGAAAAAAATTTCGAAAAAAAATTTTCGAAAAAATTTGAAAAAAACATTTCTCAAAAAATATTTTCAAAAAAAATTCGAAAAAAAATTTTCGAAAAAAATTTTGAAAAAAAAATTTCGAAAAAAAATTTCGAGAAAATTTTGGAAAAAAATTTTTCGAAAAAAATATTGAAAAAAATTTTCTAAAAAAATTTCGAAAAAAAATTTTGAAAAAATTTTGGAAAAAAAATTTTCGAAAAAAATTTTGAAAAAAAATTTGGAAAAAAAAATTTGAAAAAAAATTTGAAAAAAAATTTCGAAAAAAAATTTCCTAAAAAAATTTTGAAAAAAAATTTCAAAAAAAAAATTTCAAAAAAATTTTCAAAAAAATTTTCGAAAAAATTTTGGAAAAAAAATTTTCGAAAAAAATTTCGAAAAAAATTTTCGAAAAAAATTTCGAAAAAAATTTTGAAAAAAATTTCGAAAACAATTTTGAAAAAAATTTTCGAAAAAAATTTCGAAAAAAAATTTTCGAAAAAAATTTCGAAAAAAAATTTTCGAAAAAAATTTTGAAAAAAAATTTCGAAAAAATTTTGAAAAAAAATTTCGAAAAAAATTTTGAAAAAAATTTTCGAAAAAATTTTGGAAAAAAATTTTTCGAAAAAAATATTGAAAAAAATTTTCGAAAAAAATTTCGAAAAAAAAATTTCGAAAAAATTTGAAAAAAAAATTTCTCAAAAAATATTTTCAAAAAAAATTCGAAAAAAAATTTTCGAAAAAAATTTTGAAAAAAAAATTTCGAAAAAAATTTTCGAGAAAATTTTGGAAAAAAATTTTTCGAAAAAAATATTGAAAAAAATTTTCGAAAAAAATTTCAAAAAAAAATTTTGAAAAAAAAATTTTCGAAAAAAATTTTGAAAAAAAATTTGGAAAAAAAATTTCGAAAAAAATTTTCGAAAAAAATTTCGAAAAAAATTTTGAAAAAAATTTCGAAAAAAATTTTGAAAAAAATTTTCGAAAAAAATTTCGAAAAAAAATTTTCGAAAAAAATTTCGAAAAAAAATTTTCGAAAAAAATTTTGAAAAAAAATTTCGAAAAAATTTTGAAAAAAAATTTCGAAAAAAATTTTGAAAAAAATTTTCGAAAAAAATTTTGAAAAAAAATTTTCGAAAAAAATTTCGAAAAAAATTTTTAAAAAAATTTTCGAAAAAAATTTGGAAAAAAAGTTTTTGAAAAAAATTTTGAAAAAAAATTTCGAAAAAAATTTTCGAAAAAAATTTTGAAAAAAAATTTTTGAAAAAAATTTTGAAAAAAATTTTCGAAAAAAATTTTGAAAAAAAATTTGGAAAAAAAATTTTGAAAAAAATTTTTGAAAAAAATTTCGAAAAAAAATTTTCGAAAAAAATTTCCAAAAAAAAATTTTCGAAAAAAATTTTGAAAAGAAATTTCGAAAAAAATTTTCAAAAAAATTTTCGAAAAAAATTTTCAAAAAAATTTTCGAAAAAAAATTTTCGAAAAACATTTTCAGAAAAATTTTCGAAAAAATTTTGGAAAAAAATTTTTCGAAAAAAATTTTGAAAAAAATTTTCGAAAAAAATTTCGAAAAAAATTTTGAAAAAAATTTTGAAAAAAGTTTCGAAAAAATTTTGGAAAAAAATTTTCAAAAAAAATTTTGAAAAAAAATTTCGAAAAAAAATTTTAAAAAAAATTTCGAAGACATTTTCAGAAATAATTTTGAAAAAAATTTTCAAAAAAAAATTTTCGAAAAAAATTTCGAAAAAAATTTCGAAAAAAATTTTCAAAAAAATTTTCGACAAAATTTTGGAAAAAAATTTTTCGAAAAAAATATTGAAAAAAATTTTCGAAAAAAATTTCGAAAAAAAATTTTGAAAAAAGTTTGGAAAAAAAATTTTCAAAAAAAAATTTTCGAAAAAAATGTTCAAAAAAATTTTTGAAAAAATTTTGGAAAAAAATTTTTCGAAAAAAATTTTTAAAAAAATTTTCGAACAAAATTTCGAAAAAAATTTTGAAAAAAATTTTCGAAAAAAATTTCTAAAAAATTTTGCAAAAATATTTTTCGAAAAAAAATTTCAAAAAAAATTTTCGAAAAAATTTTCAAAAAAAAATTTTCGAAAAAAATTTTCGAAAGAAATTACGAAAAAAAATTTTCGAAAAAAAATTTTAAAAAATTTTCGAAAAAAAATTTTCGAAAAAAATTTTGAAAAAAAATTAGGAAAAAAATTTTGAAAAAAATTTTCGAAAAAAATTTCGAAAAAAATTTCGAAAAAAAATTTTTGAAAAAAATTTTGAAAAAAAATTTCGAAAAAAATTTTCAAAAAAATTTTCGAAAAAACTTTCGAAAAAAAATTTTCGAAAAAAATTTTCGAAAGAAATTTCGAAAAGAAATTTTCGAAAAAAATTTTAAAAAAAATTTTCGAAAAAAATTTTCGCAAAAAATTTTGAAAAAAAATTTGGAAAAAAAATTTTGAAAAAAATTTTCGAAAAAAATTTCGAAAAAAAATTTTCGAAAAAAATTTCGAAAAAAAATTTTCGAAAAAAATTTTAAAAAAAATTTTCGAAAAAATTTTGGAAAAAAATTTTTCGAAAAAAATATTGAAAAAAATTTTCGAAAAAAATTTCGAAAAAAAATTTTCGAAAAAATTTGAAAAAAAAATTTCTCAAAAAATATTTTCAAAAAAAATTCGAAAAAAAATTTTCGAAAAAAATTTTGAAAAAAAAATTTCGAAAAAAATTTTCGAGAAAATTTTGGAAAAAAATTTTTCGAAAAAAATATTGAAAAAAATTTTCGAAAAAAATTTCAAAAAAAAATTTTGAAAAAATTTTGAAAAAAAAATTTTCGAAAAAAATTTTGAAAAAAAATTTGGAAAAAAAATTTCGAAAAAAATTTTCGAAAAAAATTTTGAAAAAAATTTTGAAAAAAATTTCGAAAAAAATTTTGAAAAAAATTTTCGAAAAAAATTTCGAAAAAAAATTTTCGAAAAAAATTTCGAAAAAAAATTTTCGAAAAAAATTTTGAAAAAAAATTTCGAAAAAATTTTGAAAAAAAATTTCGAAAAAAATTTTGAAAAAAATTTTCGAAAAAAATTTTGAAAAAAAATTTTCGAAAAAAATTTCGAAAAAAATTTTTAAAAAAATTTTCGAAAAAAATTTGGAAAAAAAATTTTTGAAAAAAATTTTGAAAAAAAATTTCGAAAAAAATTTTCGAAAAAAATTTTGAAAAAAAATTTTTGAAAAAAATTTTGAAAAAAAATTTCGAAAAAAATTTTCGAAAAAAATTTTGAAAAAAAATTTGGAAAAAAAATTTTGAAAAAAATTTTTGAAAAAAATTTCGAAAAAAAATTTTCGAAAAAAATTTCCAAAAAAAAATTTTCGAAAAAAATTTTGAAAAGAAATTTCGAAAAAAATTTTCAAAAAAATTTTCGAAAAAAATTTTCAAAAAAATTTTCGAAAAAAAATTTTCGAAAAACATTTTCAGAAAAATTTTCGAAAAAATTTTGGAAAAAAATTTTTCGAAAAAAATTTTGAAAAAAATTTTCGAAAAAAATTTCGAAAAAAATTTTGAAAAAAATTTTGAAAAAAGTTTCGAAAAAATTTTGGAAAAAAATTTTCAAAAAAAATTTTGAAAAAAAATTTCGAAAAAAAATTTAAAAAAAATTTCGAAGACATTTTCAGAAATAATTTTGAAAAAAATTTTCGAAAAAAAATTTTCGAAAAAAATTTCGAAAAAAATTTCGAAAAAAATTTTCAAAAAAATTTTCGACAAAATTTTGGAAAAAAATTTTTCGAAAAAAATATTGAAAAAAATTTTCGAAAAAAATTTCGAAAAAAAATTTTGAAAAAATTTTGGAAAAAAAATTTTCAAAAAAAAATTTTCGAAAAAAATGTTCAAAAAAATTTTCGAAAAAATTTTGGAAAAAAATTTTTCGAAAAAAATTTTTAAAAAAATTTTCGAACAAAATTTCGAAAAAAATTTTGAAAAAAATTTTCGAAAAAAATTTCTAAAAAATTTTGCAAAAATATTTTTCGAAAAAAAATTTCAAAAAAAATTTTCGAAAAAATTTTCAAAAAAAAATTTTCGAAAAAAATTTTCGAAAGAAATTACGAAAAAAAATTTTCGAAAAAAAATTTTAAAAAATTTTCGAAAAAAAATTTTCGAAAAAAATTTTGAAAAAAAATTAAGAAAAAAAATTTTGAAAAAAATTTTCGAAAAAAATTTCGAAAAAAATTTCGAAAAAAAATTTTTGAAAAAAATTTTGAAAAAAAATTTCGAAAAAAATTTTCAAAAAAATTTTCGAAAAAACTTTCGAAAAAAAATTTTCGAAAAAAATTTTCGAAAGAAATTTCGAAAAGAAATTTTCGAAAAAAATTTTGAAAAAAATTTTCGAAAAAAATTGTCGCAAAAAATTTTGAAAAAAAATTTGGAAAAAAAATTTTGAAAAAAATTTTCGAAAAAAATTTCGAAAAAAAATTTTCGAAAAAAATTTCGAAAAAAAATTTTCGAAAAAAATTTTAAAAAAAATTTTCGAAAAAATTTTGAAAAAAAATTTTCGAAAAAAATTTCGAAAAAAAAATTTCGAAAAAATTTTTGAAAAAAAATTTCCAAAAAAAATTTTCAAAAAAATTTTCGAAAAAATTTTGGAAAAAATTTTTTCGATAAAAATATTGAAAAAAATTTTCGAAAAAAATTTCGAAAAAAAATTTTCGAAAAAATTTGAAAAAAACATTTCTCAAAAAATATTTTCAAAAAAAATTCGAAAAAAAATTTTCGAAAAAAATTTTGAAAAAAAAATTTCGAAAAAAATTTTCGAGAAAATTTTGGAAAAAAATTTTTCGAAAAAAATATTGAAAAAAATTTTCTAAAAAAATTTCGAAAAAAAATTTTGAAAAAATTTTGGAAAAAAAATTTTCGAACAAAATTTCGAAAAAAATTTTGAAAAAAATTTTCGAAAAAAATTTCTAAAAAATTTTGGAAAAATATTTTTCGAAAAAAAATTTCAAAAAAAATTTTCGAAAAAATTTTCAAAAAAAAATTTTCGAAAAAAATTTTCGAAAGAAATTACGAAAAAAAATTTTCGAAAAAAAATTTTAAAAAATTTTCGAAAAAAAATTTTCGAAAAAAATTTTGAAAAAAAATTCAGAAAAAAAATTTTGAAAAAAATTTTTGAAAAAAATTTCGAAAAAAATTTCGAAAAAAAATTTTTGAAAAAAATTTTGAAAAAAAATTTCGAAAAAAATTTTCAAAAAAATTTTCGAAAAAACTTTCGAAAAAAAATTTTCGAAAAAAATTTCGAAAAAAAATTTTCGAAAAAAATTTTGAAAAAAATTTTCGCAAAAAATTTTGAAAAAAAATTTGGAAAAAAAATTTTGAAAAAAATTTTCGAAAAAAATTTCGAAAAAAAATTTGGAAAAAAAATTTTCGAAAGAAATTTAGAAAAAGAATTTTCGAAATAAATTTTGAAAAAAAATATCGAAAAAAATTTCGAAAAAAATTTCGAAAAAAATTTTGAAAAAAATTTCGAAAAAAATTTTGAAAAAAATTTTCGAAAAAAATTTCGAAAAAAAATTTTCGAAAAAAATTTCGAAAAAAAATTTTCGAAAAAAATTTTGAAAAAAAATTTCGAAAAAATTTTGAAAAAAAATTTCGAAAAAAATTTTGAAAAAAATTTTCGAAAAAAATTTTGAAAAAAAATTTTCGAAAAAAATTTCGAAAAAAATTTTTAAAAAAATTTTCGAAAAAAATTTGGAAAAAAAGTTTTTGAAAAAAATTTTGAAAAAAAATTTCGAAAAAAATTTTCGAAAAAAATTTTGAAAAAAAATTTTTGAAAAAAATTTTGAAAAAAATTTTCGAAAAAAATTTTGAAAAAAAATTTGGAAAAAAAATTTTGAAAAAAATTTTTGAAAAAAATTTCGAAAAAAAATTTTCGAAAAAAATTTCCAAAAAAAAATTTTCGAAAAAAATTTTGAAAAGAAATTTCGAAAAAAATTTTCAAAAAAATTTTCGAAAAAAATTTTCAAAAAAATTTTCGAAAAAAAATTTTCGAAAAACATTTTCAGAAAAATTTTCGAAAAAATTTTGGAAAAAAATTTTTCAAAAAAAATTTTGAAAAAAATTTTCGAAAAAAATTTCGAAAAAAATTTTGAAAAAAATTTTGAAAAAAGTTTCGAAAAAATTTTGGAAAAAAATTTTCAAAAAAAATTTTGAAAAAAAATTTCGAAAAAAAATTTTAAAAAAAATTTCGAAGACATTTTCAGAAATAATTTTGAAAAAAATTTTCAAAAAAAAATTTTCGAAAAAAATTTCGAAAAAAATTTCGAAAAAAATTTTCAAAAAAATTTTCGACAAAATTTTGGAAAAAAATTTTTCGAAAAAAATATTGAAAAAAATTTTCGAAAAAAATTTCGAAAAAAAATTTTGAAAAAAGTTTGGAAAAAAAATTTTCAAAAAAAAATTTTCGAAAAAAATGTTCAAAAAAATTTTTGAAAAAATTTTGGAAAAAAATTTTTCGAAAAAAATTTTTAAAAAAATTTTCGAACAAAATTTCGAAAAAAATTTTGAAAAAAATTTTCGAAAAAAATTTCTAAAAAATTTTGCAAAAATATTTTTCGAAAAAAAATTTCAAAAAAAATTTTCGAAAAAATTTTCAAAAAAAAATTTTCGAAAAAAATTTTCGAAAGAAATTACGAAAAAAAATTTTCGAAAAAAAATTTTAAAAAATTTTCGAAAAAAAATTTTCGAAAAAAATTTTGAAAAAAAATTAGGAAAAAAATTTTGAAAAAAATTTTCGAAAAAAATTTCGATAAAAATTTCGAAAAAAAATTTTTGAAAAAAATTTTGAAAAAAAATTTCGAAAAAAATTTTCAAAAAAATTTTCGAAAAAACTTTCGAAAAAAAATTTTCGAAAAAAATTTTCGAAAGAAATTTCGAAAAGAAATTTTCGAAAAAAATTTTGAAAAAAATTTTCGAAAAAAATTTTCGCAAAAAATTTTGAAAAAAAATTTGGAAAAAAAATTTTGAAAAAAATTTTCGAAAAAAATTTCGAAAAAAAATTTTCGAAAAAAATTTCGAAAAAAAATTTTCGAAAAAAATTTTAAAAAAAATTTTCGAAAAAATTTTGAAAAAAAATTTTCGAAAAAAATTTCGAAAAAAAAATTTCGAAAAAATTTTTGAAAAAAATTTTCGAAAAAATTTTGGAAAAAAATTTTTCGAAAAAAATATTGAAAAAAATTTTCGAAAAAAATTTCGAAAAAAAATTTTCGAAAAAATTTGAAAAAAAAATTTCTCAAAAAATATTTTCAAAAAAAATTCGAAAAAAAATTTTCGAAAAAAATTTTGAAAAAAAAATTTCGAAAAAAATTTTCGAGAAAATTTTGGAAAAAAATTTTTCGAAAAAAATATTGAAAAAAATTTTCGAAAAAAATTTCAAAAAAAAATTTTGAAAAAATTTTGAAAAAAAAATTTTCGAAAAAAATTTTGAAAAAAAATTTGGAAAAAAAATTTCGAAAAAAATTTTCGAAAAAAATTTTGAAAAAAATTTTGAAAAAAATTTCGAAAAAAATTTTGAAAAAAATTTTCGAAAAAAATTTCGAAAAAAAATTTTCGAAAAAAATTTCGAAAAAAAATTTTCGAAAAAAATTTTGAAAAAAAATTTCGAAAAAATTTGGAAAAAAATTTCGAAAAAAATTTTGAAAAAAATTTTCGAAAAAAATTTTGAAAAAAAATTTTCGAAAAAAATTTCGAAAAAAATTTTTAAAAAAATTTTCGAAAAAAATTTGGAAAAAAAATTTTTGAAAAAAATTTTGAAAAAAAATTTCGAAAAAAATTTTCGAAAAAAATTTTGAAAAAAAATTTTTGAAAAAAATTTTGAAAAAAAATTTCGAAAAAAATTTTCGAAAAAAATTTTGAAAAAAAATTTGGAAAAAAAATTTTGAAAAAAATTTTTGAAAAAAATTTCGAAAAAAAATTTTCGAAAAAAATTTCCAAAAAAAAATTTTCGAAAAAAATTTTGAAAAGAAATTTCGAAAAAAATTTTCAAAAAAATTTTCGAAAAAAATTTTCAAAAAAATTTTCGAAAAAAAATTTTCGAAAAACATTTTCAGAAAAATTTTCGAAAAAATTTTGGAAAAAAATTTTTCGAAAAAAATTTTGAAAAAAATTTTCGAAAAAAATTTCGAAAAAAATTTTGAAAAAAATTTTGAAAAAAGTTTCGAAAAAATTTTGGAAAAAAATTTTCAAAAAAAATTTTGAAAAAAAATTTCGAAAAAAAATTTTAAAAAAAATTTCGAAGACATTTTCAGAAATAATTTTGAAAAAAATTTTCGAAAAAAAATTTTCGAAAAAAATTTCGAAAAAAATTTCGAAAAAAATTTTCAAAAAAATTTTCGACAAAATTTTGGAAAAAAATTTTTCGAAAAATATATTGAAAAAAATTTTCGAAAAAAATTTCGAAAAAAAATTTTGAAAAAATTTTGGAAAAAAAATTTTCAAAAAAAAATTTTCGAAAAAAATGTTCAAAAAAATTTTCGAAAAAATTTTGGAAAAAAATTTTTCGAAAAAAATTTTTAAAAAAATTTTCGAACAAAATTTCGAAAAAAATTTTGAAAAAAATTTTCGAAAAAAATTTCTAAAAAATTTTGCAAAAATATTTTTCGAAAAAAAATTTCAAAAAAAATTTTCGAAAAAATTTTCAAAAAAAAATTTTCGAAAAAAATTTTCGAAAGAAATTACGAAAAAAAATTTTCGAAAAAAAATTTTAAAAAATTTTCGAAAAAAAATTTTCGAAAAAAATTTTGAAAAAAAATTAAGAAAAAAAATTTTGAAAAAAATTTTCGAAAAAAATTTCGAAAAAAATTTCGAAAAAAAATTTTTGAAAAAAATTTTGAAAAAAAATTTCGAAAAAAATTTTCAAAAAAATTTTCGAAAAAACTTTCGAAAAAAAATTTTCGAAAAAAATTTTCGAAAGAAATTTCGAAAAGAAATTTTCGAAAAAAATTTTGAAAAAAATTTTCGAAAAAAATTGTCGCAAAAAATTTTGAAAAAAAATTTGGAAAAAAAATTTTGAAAAAAATTTTCGAAAAAAATTTCGAAAAAAAATTTTCGAAAAAAATTTCGAAAAAAAATTTTCGAAAAAAATTTTAAAAAAAATTTTCGAAAAAATTTTGAAAAAAAATTTTCGAAAAAAATTTCGAAAAAAAAATTTCGAAAAAATTTTTGAAAAAAAATTTCCAAAAAAAATTTTCAAAAAAATTTTCGAAAAAATTTTGGAAAAAATTTTTTCGATAAAAATATTGAAAAAAATTTTCGAAAAAAATTTCGAAAAAAAATTTTCGAAAAAATTTGAAAAAAACATTTCTCAAAAAATATTTTCAAAAAAAATTCGAAAAAAAATTTTCGAAAAAAATTTTGAAAAAAAAATTTCGAAAAAAATTTTCGAGAAAATTTTGGAAAAAAATTTTTCGAAAAAAATATTGAAAAAAATTTTCTAAAAAAATTTCGAAAAAAAATTTTGAAAAAATTTTGGAAAAAAAATTTTCGAACAAAATTTCGAAAAAAATTTTGAAAAAAATTTTCGAAAAAAATTTCTAAAAAATTTTGGAAAAATATTTTTCGAAAAAAAATTTCAAAAAAAATTTTCGAAAAAATTTTCAAAAAAAAATTTTCGAAAAAAATTTTCGAAAGAAATTACGAAAAAAAATTTTCGAAAAAAAATTTTAAAAAATTTTCGAAAAAAAATTTTCGAAAAAAATTTTGAAAAAAAATTCAGAAAAAAAATTTTGAAAAAAATTTTTGAAAAAAATTTCGAAAAAAATTTCGAAAAAAAATTTTTGAAAAAAATTTTGAAAAAAAATTTCGAAAAAAATTTTCAAAAAAATTTTCGAAAAAACTTTCGAAAAAAAATTTTCGAAAAAAATTTCGAAAAAAAATTTTCGAAAAAAATTTTGAAAAAAATTTTCGCAAAAAATTTTGAAAAAAAATTTGGAAAAAAAATTTTGAAAAAAATTTTCGAAAAAAATTTCGAAAAAAAATTTGGAAAAAAAATTTTCGAAAGAAATTTAGAAAAAGAATTTTCGAAATAAATTTTGAAAAAAAATATCGAAAAAAATTTCAAAAAAAAATTTTCGAAAAAAATTTTGAAAAAAATTTTCGAAAAAAAATTTTCGATAAAATTTTTCGAAAAAAATTTCGAAAAAAAATTTTCGAAAAAAATATTGAAAAAAATTTTCGAGAAAAATTTCGAAAAAAAATTTTGAAAAAAATTTGGAAAAAAAAATTTCAAAAAAAATTTTGAAAAAAAATTTGGAAAAAAATTTCGAAAAAAATTTTCCGAAAAAAATTTCGAAAAAAATTTCGAAAAAAATTTTCGAAAAAAATTTCGAAAAAAAATTTTCGAAAAAAATTTCAAAAAAAATTTTCGAAAAAAATTTTGAAAAAAAATTTTCAAAAAAATTTTCGAAAAAATTTTGGAAAAAATTTTTTCGAAAAAAATTTTGGAAAAAAATTTTTCGAAAAAAGTTTTGAAAAAAAATTTTCGAAAAAAATTTTGAAAAAAAATTTGGAAAAAAAATTTCGAAAAAAAATTTCGAAAAAAATTTTCGAAAAAAATTTTCGAAAAAAAATTCGAAAAAAATTTTGAAAAAAATTTTCGAAAAAAATTTCGAAAAAAAATTTTCGAAAAAAATTTAGAAAAAAAATTTTCGAAATAAATTTTGAAAAAAAATATCGAAAAAAATTTCAAAAAAAAATTTTCGAAAAAAATTTTGAAAAAAATTTTCGAGAAAAATTTCGAAAAAAAATTTTGAAAAAAATTTGGAAAAAAAAATTTCAAAAAAAATTTTGAAAAAAAATTTGGAAAAAAATTTCGAAAAAAATTTTCCGAAAAAAATTTCGAAAAAAATTTCGAAAAAAATTTTCGAAAAAAATTTCGAAAAAAAATTTGGAAAAAAAATTTTGAAAAAATTTTCGAAAAAAATTTCAAAAAAAAAATTTCGAAAAAAATTTTAAAAACAAATTTCGAAAAAAATTTCCAAAAAAATTTTCGAAAAAAAATTTCAAAAAAATTTTTCGAAAAAAATATTTCAAAAAAAATTTTGAAAAAAATTTCGAAAAAAAATTTTCGAAAAAAATTTTCAAAAAAATTTTCGAAAAAATTTTGGAAAGAAATTTTTCGAAAAAAATTTTGAAAGAAATTTTCGAAAAAAATTTTGCAAAAAATTTTCGAAAAAAATTTGGAAAAATATTTTCAAAAAAAAAATTGAAAAAAAATTTCGAAAAAAATTTTTAAAAAAATTTTCGAAAAAATTTTCAGAAAAAATTTTGAAAAAAATTTTCGAAAAAAAAATTTCGAAAAAAAATTTCGAAAAAAATTTTTCGAAAATAGATAAAAAAATTCAAAAAAAAATTTTCGAAAAAAATTTTCGAAAAAAATTTTGAAAAAAAATTTCTAAAAAAATTTTCGAAAGAAATTTCGAAAAAAAATTTTCGAAAAAAATTTTGAAAAAAATTTTGAAAAAAAATTTTGAAAAAAATTTTTAAAAAAAATTTCGAAAAAAATTTTCAAAAAAATTTTCGAAAAAAATTTTTAAAAAAATTTTTTGAAAAAAATTTTCAAAAAAATTTTCGAAAAAAATTTCGAAAAAAAATTTTCGAAAAAAATTTTGAAAAAAATTTTCGAAAAATAATTTTCAAAAAAAATTTCGAAAAAATTTTGGAAAAAAATTTTTCGAAAAAAATTTTTAAAAAAATTTTCGAACAAAATTTCGAAAAAAATTTTGAAAAAAATTTTCGAAAAAAATTTCGAAAAAAAATTTTCGAAAAAAATTTTGAAAAAAAATTTCGAAAAAAATTTTCGAAAAAAATTTTCGAAAAAAATTTTGAAAAAAAATTTGGAAAAAAAATTTTGAAAAAATTTTCGAAAAAAATTTCAAAAAAAAAATTTCGAAAAAAATTTTAAAAACAAATTTCGAAAAAAATTTCCAAAAAAATTTTCGAAAAAAAATTTCAAAAAAATTTTTCGAAAAAAATATTTCAAAAAAAATTTTGAAAAAAATTTCGAAAAAAAATTTTCGAAAAAAATTTTCAAAAAAATTTTCGAAAAAATTTTGGAAAGAAATTTTTCGAAAAAAATTTTGAAAGAAATTTTCGAAAAAATTTTCGAAAAAAATTTTGAAAAAAAATTTTCGAAAAAAAATTTTCGAAAAAATTTTGAAAAAAAATTTCGAAAAAAATTTTGAAAAAAATTTTCGAAAAAAATTTGGAAAAAAATTTTCAAAAAAAAAATTGAAAAAAAATTTCGAAAAAAATTTTTAAAAAAATTTTCGAAAAAATTTTCAGAAAAAATTTTGAAAAAAATTTCGAAAAAAAAATTTCGAAAAAAAATTTCGAAAAAACTTTTTCGAAAATAGATAAAAAAATTCGAAAAAAAATTTTCGAAAATAATTTTCGAAAAAAATTTTGAAAAAAAATTTCGAAAAAAATTTTCGAAAGAAATTTCGAAAAAAGATTTTCGAAAAAAATTTTGAAAAAAATTTTGAAAAAAAATTTTGAAAAAAATTTTGAAAAAAAATTTTGAAAAAAATTTTGAAAAAAAATTTCGAAAATAATTTTCAAAAAAATTTTCGAAAAAAATTTTTAAAAAAATTTTTTGAAAAATATTTTCAAAAAAATTTTCGAAAAAAATTTCGAAAAAAAATTTTCGAAAAAAATTTTGAAAAAAATTTTCGAAAAAAAATTTTCGAAAAAAATTTTCAAAAAAAATTTCGAAAAAAAATTTGGAAAAAAAATTTTGAAAAAAATTTTCGAAAAAAATTTCGAAAAAAAAATTTCGAAAAAATTTTTCGAAAAAAATATTTCAAAAAAATTCTTGAAAAAAATTTCGAAAAAAAATTTTCGAAAAAAATTTTCAAAAAAATTTTCGAAAGAATTTTGGAAAAAAATTTTTCGAAAAAAATTTTGAAAAAAATTTCGAAAAAAAATTTTGAAAAAAATTTTCGAAAAAAATTTTGAAAAAAAATTTTCGAAAAAATTTTGAAAAAAAATTTCAAAAAAAATTTTGAAAAAAATTTTCGAAAAAAAATTTCGAAAAAAATTATTCAAAAATAGATAAATAAATTCGAAAAAATTTGGAAAAAAAAATTCGAAGAAAATTTTCGAAGAAAAATTCGAAAAAAATTTTGAAAAAAATTTTCGAAAAAAATTTCGAAAAAAAATTTTCGAAAAAAATTTAGAAAAAAAATTTCAAAAAAAAATTTTCGAAAAAAATTTTGAAAAAAATTTTATGAAATTTTTTTTCGAAAAATATTTTTGCAAAATTTTTTCGAAATTTTTTTCGAAAATTTTTTTCAATATTTTTTTCGAAATTTTGTCCGACAATTTTTTTAAAAATTTTTTTCGAAAAATTTTTTTCCAAAATTTTTTCGAAAATTTTTTTGAACATTTTTTTCGAAAATTTTTTTTCGAAAATTTTTTTTTCAAAATTTTTTTCGAAAATTTTTTTTCGAAATTTCTTTCGAAAATTTTTTTCGAAAAATTTTTTTCCAAAATTTTTTCGAAATTTTTTTCGAAAATTTTTTTGAAAATTTTTTTCGAAAAATTTTTTTGAAAATTTTTTTCGAAAATTTTTTTGAAAATTGTTTTCGAAATTTTTTTTCAAAATTTTTTTCGAAAATTTTTTTTCGAAATTTTTTTCGAAAATTTTTTTTCGAAATTTTTTTCGAAAATTTTTTTCAAAATTTTTTTTCCAAATTTTTTATCAAAATGTTTTTCGAAAATTTTTTTTCGAAAATTTTTTTTAAAATTTTTTTCGAAATTTTTTTTCGAAATTTCTTTCAAAAATTTTTTTCGAAATTTTTTTCAAAATTTTTTTCGAAAAATTTTTTTCCAAAATTTTTTCGAAAATTTTTTCGAAAATTTTTTTACGAAAATTTTTTCGAGAATTTTTTTGAAAATTTTTTTGGAAATTTTTTTTCAAAATTTTTTTCGAAAATTTTTTTTCGAAATTTTTTTCGAAAATTTTTTTCAAATTTTTTTCCAAAATTTTTTCGAAAATTTTTTTCGAAAATTTTTTTTCGAAATTTTTTTTCGAAAATTTTTTTTCGACATTTTTTTCGAAAATTTTTTTCAAAATTTTTTTTCCAAATGTTTTTCAAAATTTTTTTCGAAAATTTTTTTTCGAAATTTTTTTCAAAATTTTTTTCGAAAATTTTTTTTCGAAAATTTTTTTTAAAATTTTTTTCGATATTTTTTTTTTGAAATTTTTTTCGAAAATTTTTATGAAAATTTTTTTTGAAAAATTTTTTTGAAAATTTTTTTCGAAAATTTTTTTTCGAAATTTTTTTTCGAAAATTTTTTTTCGAAATTTTTTTCAAAATTTTTTTCGAAATTTTTTTTCAAAATTTTCGAAAAAAATTTTGAAAAGAATTTTCGAAAAAATTTTGGAAAAAAATTTTCGAAAAAAATTTCGAAAAGAATTTTGAAAAAAAATTTCCAAAAAAAATTTTCAAAAAAATTTTCGAAAAAATTTTGGAAAAAAATTTTTCGAAAAAAATATTGAAAAAAATTTTCGAAAAAAATTTCGAAAAAAAATTTTCGAAAAAATTTGAAAAAAAAATTTCTCAAAAAATATTTTCAAAAAAAATTCGAAAAAAAATTTTCGAAAAAAATTTTGAAAAAATAATTTCGAAAAAAATATTTCGAAAAAAATTTTCGAGAAAATTTTGGAAAAAAATTTTTCGAAAAAAATATTGAAAAAAATTTTCGAAAAAAATTTCGAAAAAAAATTTTGAAAAAATTTTGGAAAAAAAATTTTCGAAAAAAATTTTGAAAAAAAATTTGGAAAAAAAATTTCGAAAAAAATTTTCGAAAAAAATTTCGAAAAAAATTTTGAAAAAAATTTCGAAAACAATTTTGAAAAAAATTTTCGAAAAAAATTTCGAAAAAAAATTTCAGAAAAAAATTTCGAAAAAAAATTTTCGACAAAAATTTTGAAAAAAAATTTCGAAAAAATTTTGAAAAAAAATTTCGAAAAAAATCTTGAAAAAAATTTTCGAAAAAATTTTGGAAAAAAATTTTTCGAAAAAAATATTGAAAAAAATTTTCGAAAAAAATTTCGAAAAAAAATTTTCGAAAAAATTTGGAAAAAAATTTCTCAAAAAATATTTTCAAAAAAAATTCGAAAAAAAATTTTCGAAAAAAATTTTGAAAAAAAAATTTCGAAAAAAATTTTCGCGAAAATTTTGGAAAAAAATTTTTCGAAAAAAATATTGAAAAAAATTTCGAAAAAAAATTTTGAAAAAATTTTGAAAAAAAAATTTTCGAAAAAAATTTTGAAAAAAAATTTGGAAAAAAAATTTGGAAAAAAAATTTCGAAAAAAATTTTCGAAAAAAATTTCGAAAAAAATTTTGAAAAAAATTTCGAAAAAAATTTTGAAAAAAATTTTCGAAAAAAATTTCGAAAAAAAATTTTCGAAAAAAATTTCGAAAAAAAATTTTCGAAAAAAATTTTGAAAAAAAATTTCGAAAAAATTTTGAAAAAAAATTTCGAAAAAAATTTTGAAAAAAATTTTCGAAAAAAATTTTGAAAAAAAATTTTCGAAAAAAATTTCGAAAAAAATTTTTAAAAAAATTTTCGAAAAAAATTTGGAAAAAAAATTTTTGAAAAAAATTTTGAAAAAAAATTTCGAAAAAAATTTTCGAAAAAAATTTTGAAAAAAAATTTTTGAAAAAAATTTTGAAAAAAAATTTCGAAAAAAATTTTCGAAATAAATTTTGAAAAAAAATTTGGAAAAAAAATTTTGAAAAAAATTTTTGAAAAAAATTTCGAAAAAAAATTTTCGAAAAAAATTTCCAAAAAAAAATTTTCGAAAAAAATTTTGAAAAGAAATTTCGAAAAAAATTTTCAAAAAAATTTTCGAAAAAAATTTTCAAAAAAATTTTCGAAAAAAAATTTTCGAAAAACATTTTCAGAAAAATTTTCGAAAAAATTTTGGAAAAAAATTTTTCGAAAAAAATTTTGAAAAAAATTTTCGAAAAAAATTTCGAAAAAAATTTTGAAAAAAATTTTGAAAAAAATTTCGAAAAAATTTTGGAAAAAAATTTTCAAAAAAAATTTTGAAAAAAAATTTCGAAAAAAAATTTTAAAAAAAATTTCGAAGACATTTTCAGAAATAATTTTGAAAAAAATTTTCGAAAAAAAATTTCGAAAAAAATTTTGAAAAAAATTTCGAAAAAACATTTTCGAAAAAAAATTTCGAAAAAAAATTTTCGAAAAAAATTTTGAAAAGAAATTTCGAAAAAAATTTTCAAAAAAATTTTCGAAAAAAATTTTCAAAAAAATTTTCGAAAAAAAATTTTCGAAAAACATTTTCAGAAAAATTTTCGAAAAAATTTTGGAAAAAAATTTTTCGAAAAAATTTTTGAAAAAAATTTTCAAAAAAAATTTCGAAAAAAATTTTGAAAAAAATTTTGAAAAAAGTTTCGAAAAAATTTTGGAAAAAAATTTTCAAAAAAAATTTTGAAAAAAAATTTCGAAAAAAAATTTTAAAAAAAATTTCGAAGACATTTTCAGAAATAATTTTGAAAAAAATTTTCGAAAAAAAATTTTCGAAAAAAATTTTGAAAAAAGTTTCGAAAAAATTTTGGAAAAAAATTTTTCGAAAAAAAATTTCAAAAAAAATTTTCGAAAAAATTTTCAAAAAAAAATTTTCAAAAAAAATTTTCGAAAGAAATTACGAAAAAAAAAATTTTCGAAAAAAAATTTTAAAAAATTTTCGAAAAAAAATTTTCGAAAAAAATTTTGAAAAAAAATTCAGAAAAAAAATTTTGAAAAAAATTTTCGAAAAAAATTTCGAAAAAAATTTCGAAAAAAAATTTTTGAAAAAAATTTTGAAAAAAAATTTCGAAAAAAATTTTTAAAAAAATTTTCGAAAAAATTTTGAAAAAAAATTTTCGAAAAAAATTTCGAAAAAAAAATTTCGAAAAAATTTTTGAAAAAAAATTTCCAAAAAAATTTTCAAAAAAATTTTCGAAAAAATTTTGGAAAAAATTTTTTCGATAAAAATATTGAAAAAAATTTTCGAAAAAAATTTCGAAAAAAAATTTTCGAAAAAATTTGAAAAAAACATTTCTCAAAAAATATTTTCAAAAAAAATTCGAAAAAAAATTTTGAAAAAAAAATTTCGAAAAAAATTTTCGAGAAAATTTTGGAAAAAAATTTTTCGAAAAAAATATTGAAAAAAATTTTCTAAAAAAATTTCGAAAAAAATTTTGAAAAAATTTTGGAAAAAAAATTTTCGAAAAAAATTTTGAAAAAAAATTTGGAAAAAAAATTTCGAAAAAAATATTCGAAAAAAATTTCGAAAAAAATTTTGAAAAAAATTTCGAAAAAAATTTTGAAAAAAATTTTCGAAAAAAATTTCGAAAAAAAATTTTCGAAAAAAATTTCGAAAAAAAATTTTCGAAAGAAATTTCGAAAAAAAATTCGAAAAAAATTTTTAAAAAAATTTTCGAAAAAAAATTTTCAAAAAAAATTTTGAAAAAAAATTTGGAAAAAAAATTTTGAAAAAAATTTTGAAAAAAATTTTGAAAAAAAATTTCGAAAAATATTTTCAAAAAAATTTTCGAAAAAAATTTTCAAAAACATTTTTCGAAAAAAATTTTCAAAAAAATTTTCGAAAAAAATTTTGAAAAAAAATTTTCGAAAAAAATTTTGAAAAAAAAATTTTCGAAAAAAAATTTTCGAAAAAAATGTTCAAAAAAATTTTCGAAAAAATTTTGGAAAAAAATTTTTCGAAAAAAATTTTTAAAAAAATTTTCGAACAAAATTTCGAAAAAAATTTTGAAAAAAATTTCTAAAAAATTTTGCAAAAAAATTTTTCGAAAAAAAATTTCAAAAAAAATTTTCGAAAAAATTTTCGAAAAAAAATTTTCGAAAAAAATTTTCAAAAGAAATTACGAAAAAAAATTTTCGAAAAAAAATTTTAAAAAATTTTCGAAAAAAAATTTTCGAAAAAAATTTTGAAAAAAAATTCAGAAAAAAAATTTTGAAAAAAATTTTCGAAAAAAATTTCGAAAAAAATTTCGAAAAAAAATTTTTGAAAAAAATTTTGAAAAAAAATTTCGAAAAAAATTTTCAAAAAAATTTTCGAAAAAACTTTCGAAAAAAAATTTTCGAAAAAAATTTTCGAAAGAAATTTCGAAAAAAAATTTTCGAAAAAAATTTTGAAAAAAATTTTCGAATAACATTTTCGCAAAAAATTTTGAAAAAAAATTTGGAAAAAAAATTTTGAAGAAAATTTTCGAAAAAAATTTCGAAAAAAAATTTTCGAAAAAAATTTCGAAAAAAAAATTTCGAAAAAATTTTTGAAAAAAAATTTCCAAAAAATATTTTCAAAAAAATTTTCGAAAAAATTTTGGAAAAAAATTTTTCGATAAAAATATTGAAAAAAATTTTCGAAAAAAATTTCGAAAAAAAATTTTCGAAAAAATTTGAAAAAAACATTTCTCAAAAAATATTTTCAAAAAAAATTCGAAAAAAAATTTTCGAAAAAAATTTTGAAAAAAAAATTTCGAAAAAAATTTTCGAGAAAATTTTGGAAAAAAATTTTTCGAAAAAATTTTGGAAAAAAATTTTTCGAAAAAAATATTGAAAAAAATTTTCTAAAAAAATTTCGAAAAAAAATTTTGAAAAAATTTTGGAAAAAAAATTTTCGAAAAAAATTTTGAAAAAAAATTTGGAAAAAAAATTTCGAAAAAAATTTTCGAAAAAAATTTCGAAAAAAATTTTGAAAAAAATTTCGAAAAAAATTTTGAAAAAAATTTTCGAAAAAAATTTCGAAAAAAAATTTTCGAAAGAAATTTCGAAAAAAAATTCGAAAAAAATTTTTAAAAAAATTTTCGAAAAAAAATTTTCAAAAAAAATTTTGAAAAAAAATTTGGAAAAAAAATTTTGAAAAAAATTTTGAAAAAAATTTTGAAAAAAAATTTCGAAAAATATTTTCAAAAAAATTTTCGAAAAAAATTTTCAAAAACATTTTTCGAAAAAAATTTTCAAAAAAATTTTCGAAAAAAATTTCGAAAAAAAATTTTCGAAAAAAATTTTGAAAAAAAAATTTTCGAAAAAAAATTTTCGAAAAAAATGTTCAAAAAAATTTTCGAAAAAATTTTGGAAAAAAATTTTTCGAAAAAAATTTTTAAAAAAATTTTCGAACAAAATTTCGAAAAAAATTTTGAAAAAAATTTCTAAAAAATTTTGCAAAAAAATTTTTCGAAAAAAAATTTCAAAAAAAATTTTCGAAAAAATTTTCGAAAAAAATTTTCGATAAAAATTTTCAAAAGAAATTACGAAAAAAAATTTTAAAAAATTTTCGAAAAAAAATTTTCGAAAAAAATTTTGAAAAAAAATTCAGAGAAAAAATTTTGAAAAAAATTTTCGAAAAAAATTTCGAAAAAAATTTCGAAAAAAAATTTTTGAAAAAAATTTTGAAAAAAAATTTCGAAAAAAATTTTCAAAAAAATTTTCGAAAAAACTTTCGAAAAAAAATTTTCGAAAAAAATTTTCGAAAGAAATTTCGAAAAAAAATTTTCGAAAAAAATTTTGAAAAAAATTTTCGAATAAAATTTTCGCAAAAAATTTTGAAAAAAAATTTGGAAAAAAAATTTTGAAGAAAATTTTCGAAAATAATTTCGAAAAAAAATTTTCGAAAAAAATTTCGAAAAAAAATTTTCGAAAAAAATTTTGAAAAAAATTTTCGAAAAAATTTTGAAAAAAAATTTTCGAAAAAAATTTCGAAAAAAAAATTTCGAAAAAATTTTCAAAAAAATTTTCGAAAAAATTTTGGAAAAAAATTTTTCGATAAAAATATTGAAAAAAATTTTCGAAAAAAATTTCGAAAAAAAATTTTCGAAAAAATTTGAAAAAAACATTTCTCAAAAAATATTTTCAAAAAAAATTCGAAAAAAAATTTTCGAAAAAAATTTTGAAAAAAAAATTTCGAAAAAAAATTTCGAGAAAATTTTGGAAAAAAATTTTTCGAAAAAAATATTGAAAAAAATTTTCTAAAAAAATTTCGAAAAAAAATTTTGAAAAAATTTTGGAAAAAAAATTTTCGAAAAAAATTTTGAAAAAAAATTTGGAAAAAAAAATTTGAAAAAAAATTTGAAAAAAAATTTCGAAAAAAAATTTCCTAAAAAAATTTTGAAAAAAAATTTCAAAAAAAAAATTTCAAAAAAATTTTCAAAAAAATTTTCGAAAAAATTTTGGAAAAAAAATTTTCGAAAAAAATTTTCGAAAAAAATTTCGAAAAAAATTTTGAAAAAAATTTCGAAAACAATTTTGAAAAAAATTTTCGAAAAAAATTTCGAAAAAAAATTTTCGAAAAAAATTTCGAAAAAAAATTTTCGAAAAAAATTTTGAAAAAAAATTTCGAAAAAATTTTGAAAAAAAATTTCGAAAAAAATTTTGAAAAAAATTTTCGAAAAAATTTTGGAAAAAAATTTTTCGAAAAAAATATTGAAAAAAATTTTCGAAAAAAATTTCGAAAAAAAAATTTCGAAAAAATTTGAAAAAAAAATTTCTCAAAAAATATTTTCAAAAAAAATTCGAAAAAAAATTTTCGAAAAAAATTTTGAAAAAAAAATTTCGAAAAAAATTTTCGAGAAAATTTTGGAAAAAAATTTTTCGAAAAAAATATTGAAAAAAATTTTCGAAAAAAATTTCAAAAAATAATTTTGAAAAAAAATTTTCGAAAAAAATTTTGAAAAAAAATTTGGAAAAAAAATTTCGAAAAAAATTTTCGAAAAAAATTTCGAAAAAAATTTTGAAAAAAATTTCGAAAAAAATTTTGAAAAAAATTTTCGAAAAAAATTTCGAAAAAAAATTTTCGAAAAAAATTTCGAAAAAAAATTTTCGAAAAAAATTTTGAAAAAAAATTTCGAAAAAATTTTGAAAAAAAATTTCGAAAAAAATTTTGAAAAAAATTTTCTAAAAAAATTTTGAAAAAAAATTTTCGAAAAAAATTTCGAAAAAAATTTTTAAAAAAATTTTTGAAAAAAATTTGGAAAAAAAATTTTTGAAAAAAATTTTGAAAAAAAATTTCGAAAAAAATTTTCGAAAAAAATTTTGAAAAAAAATTTTTGAAAAAAATTTTGAAAAAAATTTTCGAAAAAAATTTTGAAAAAAAATTTGGAAAAAAAATTTTGAAAAAAATTTTTGAAAAAAATTTCGAAAAAAAATTTTCGAAAAAAATTTCCAAAAAAAAATTTTCGAAAAAAATTTTGAAAAGAAATTTCGAAAAAAATTTTCAAAAAAATTTTCGAAAAAAATTTTCAAAAAAATTTTCGAAAAAAAATTTTCGAAAAACATTTTCAGAAAAATTTTCGAAAAAATTTTGGAAAAAAATTTTTCGAAAAAAATTTTGAAAAAAATTTTCGAAAAAAATTTCGAAAAAAATTTTGAAAAAAATTTTGAAAAAAGTTTCGAAAAAATTTTGGAAAAAAATTTTCAAAAAAAATTTTGAAAAAAAATTTCGAAAAAAAATTTTAAAAAAAATTTCGAAGACATTTTCAGAAATAATTTTGAAAAAAATTTTCAAAAAAAAATTTTCGAAAAAAATTTCGAAAAAAATTTCGAAAAAAATTTTCAAAAAAATTTTCGACAAAATTTTGGAAAAAAATTTTTCGAAAAAAATATTGAAAAAAATTTTCGAAAAAAATTTCGAAAAAAAATTTTGAAAAAATTTTGGAAAAAAAATTTTCAAAAAAAAATTTTCGAAAAAAATGTTCAAAAAAATTTTTGAAAAAATTTTGGAAAAAAATTTTTCGAAAAAAATTTTTAAAAAAATTTTCGAACAAAATTTCGAAAAAAATTTTGAAAAAAATTTTCGAAAAAAATTTCTAAAAAATTTTGCAAAAATATTTTTCGAAAAAAAATTTCAAAAAAAATTTTCGAAAAAATTTTCAAAAAAAAATTTTCGAAAAAAATTTTCGAAAGAAATTACGAAAAAAAATTTTCGAAAAAAAATTTTAAAAAATTTTCGAAAAAAAATTTTCGAAAAAAATTTTGAAAAAAAATTCAGAAAAAAAATTTTGAAAAAAATTTTCGAAAAAAATTTCGAAAAAAATTTCGAAAAAAAATTTTTGAAAAAAATTTTGAAAAAAAATTTCGAAAAAAATTTTCAAAAAAATTTTCGAAAAAACTTTGGAAAAAAATTTTCGAAAAAAATTTTCGAAAGAAATTTCGAAAAGAAATTTTCGAAAAAAATTTTGAAAAAAATTTTCGAAAAAAATTTTCGCAAAAAATTTTGAAAAAAAATTTGGAAAAAAAATTTTGAAAAAAATTTTCGAAAAAAATTTCGAAAAAAAATTTTCGAAAAAAATTTCGAAAAAAAATTTTCGAAAAAAATTTTCGAAAAAATTTTGAAAAAAAATTTTCGAAAAAAATTTCGAAAAAAAAATTTCGAAAAAATTTTTGAAAAAAATTTTCGAAAAAATTTTGGAAAAAAATTTTTCGAAAAAAATATTGAAAAAAATTTTCGAAAAAAATTTCGAAAAAAAATTTTCGAAAAAATTTGAAAAAAAAATTTCTCAAAAAATATTTTCAAAAAAAATTCGAAAAAAAATTTTCGAAAAAAATTTTGAAAAAAAAATTTCGAAAAAAATTTTCGAGAAAATTTTGGAAAAAAATTTTTCGAAAAAAATATTGAAAAAAATTTTCGAAAAAAATTTCGAAAAAAAATTTTCGAAAAAAATTTCGAAAAAAAATTTTCGAAAAAAATTTTGAAAAAAAATTTCGAAAAAATTTTGAAAAAAAATTTCGAAAAAAATTTTGAAAAAAATTTTCGAAAAAAATTTTGAAAAAAAATTTTCGAAAAAAATTTCGAAAAAAATTTTTAAAAAAATTTTCGAAAAAAATTTGGAAAAAAAATTTTTGAAAAAAATTTTGAAAAAAAATTTCGAAAAAAATTTTCGAAAAAAATTTTGAAAAAAAATTTTTGAAAAAAATTTTGAAAAAAAATTTCGAAAAAAATTTTCGAAAAAAATTTTGAAAAAAAATTTGGAAAAAAAATTTTGAAAAAAATTTTTGAAAAAAATTTCGAAAAAAAATTTTCGAAAAAAATTTCCAAAAAAAAATTTTCGAAAAAAATTTTGAAAAGAAATTTCGAAAAAAATTTTCAAAAAAATTTTCGAAAAAAATTTTCAAAAAAATTTTCGAAAAAAAATTTTCGAAAAACATTTTCAGAAAAATTTTCGAAAAAATTTTGGAAAAAAATTTTTCGAAAAAAATTTTGAAAAAAATTTTCGAAAAAAATTTCGAAAAAAATTTTGAAAAAAATTTTGAAAAAAGTTTCGAAAAAATCTTGGAAAAAAATTTTCAAAAAAAATTTCGAAAAAAAATTTTAAAAAAAATTTCGAAGACATTTTCAGAAATAATTTTGAAAAAAATTTTCGAAAAAAAATTTTCGAAAAAAATTTCGAAAAAAATTTCGAAAAAAATTTTCAAAAAAATTTTCGACAAAATTTTGGAAAAAAATTTTTCGAAAAAAATATTGAAAAAAATTTTCGAAAAAAATTTCGAAAAAAAATTTTGAAAAAATTTTGGAAAAAAAATTTTCAAAAAAAAATTTTCGAAAAAAATGTTCAAAAAAATTTTCGAAAAAATTTTGGAAAAAAATTTTTCGAAAAAAATTTTTAAAAAAATTTTCGAACAAAATTTCGAAAAAAATTTTGAAAAAAATTTTCGAAAAAAATTTCTAAAAAATTTTGCAAAAATATTTTTCGAAAAAAAATTTCAAAAAAAATTTTCGAAAAAATTTTCAAAAAAAAATTTTCGAAAAAAATTTTCGAAAGAAATTACGAAAAAAAATTTTCGAAAAAAAATTTTAAAAAATTTTCGAAAAAAAATTTTCGAAAAAAATTTTGAAAAAAAATTCAGAAAAAAAATTTTGAAAAAAATTTTCGAAAAAAATTTCGAAAAAAATTTCGAAAAAAAATTTTTGAAAAAAATTTTGAAAAAAAATTTCGAAAAAAATTTTCAAAAAAATTTTCGAAAAAACTTTCGAAAAAAAATTTTCGAAAAAAATTTTCGAAAGAAATTTCGAAAAGAAATTTTCGAAAAAAATTTTGAAAAAAATTTTCGAAAAAAATTTTCGCAAAAAATTTTGAAAAAAAATTTGGAAAAAAAATTTTGAAAAAAATTTTCGAAAAAAATTTCGAAAAAAAATTTTCGAAAAAAATTTCGAAAAAAAATTTTCGAAAAAAATTTTAAAAAAAATTTTCGAAAAAATTTTGAAAAAAAATTTTCGAAAAAAATTTCGAAAAAAAAATTTCGAAAAAATTTGAAAAAAAAATTTCTCAAAAAATATTTTCAAAAAAAATTCGAAAAAAAATTTTCGAAAAAAATTTTGAAAAAAAAATTTCGAAAAAAATTTTCGAGAAAATTTTGGAAAAAAATTTTTCGAAAAAAATATTGAAAAAAATTTTCGAAAAAAATTTCGAAAAAAAATTTTCGAAAAAATTTGAAAAAAACATTTCTCAAAAAATATTTTCAAAAAAAATTCGAAAAAAAATTTTCGAAAAAAATTTTGAAAAAAAAATTTCGAAAAAAATTTTCGAGAAAATTTTGGAAAAAAATTTTTCGAAAAAAATATTGAAAAAAATTTTCTAAAAAAATTTCGAAAAAAAATTTTGAAAAAATTTTGGAAAAAAAATTTTCGAAAAAAATTTTGAAAAAAAATTTGGAAAAAAAATTTCGAAAAAAATATTCGAAAAAAATTTCGAAAAAAATTTTGAAAAAAATTTCGAAAAAAATTTTGAAAAAAATTTTCGAAAAAAATTTCGAAAAAAAATTTTCGAAAAAAATTTCGAAAAAAAATTTTCGAAAGAAATTTCGAAAAAAAATTCGAAAAAAATTTTTAAAAAAAATTTTCGAAAAAAAATTTTCAAAAAAAATTTTGAAAAAAAATTTGAAAAAAAAATTTTGAAAAAAATTTTGAAAAAAAATTTCGAAAAATATTTTCAAAAAAATTTTCGAAAAAAATTTTCAAAAACATTTTTCGAAAAAAATTTTCAAAAAAATTTTCGAAAAAAATTTCGAAAAAAAATTTTCGAAAAAAATTTTGAAAAAAAAATTTTCGAAAAAAAATTTTTGAAAAAAATGTTCAAAAAAATTTTCGAAAAAATTTTGGAAAAAAAGTTTTCGAAAAAAATTTTTAAAAAAATTTTCGAACAAAATTTCGAAAAAAATTTTGAAAAAAATTTCTAAAAAATTTTGCAAAAAAATTTTTCGAAAAAAAATTTCAAAAAAAATTTTCGAAAAAATTTTCGAAAAAAAATTTTCGAAAAAAATTTTCAAAAGAAATTACGAAAAAAAATTTTCGAAAAAAAATTTTAAAAAATTTTCGAAAAAAATTTTGAAAAAAAATTCAGAAAAAAAATTTCGAAAAAAATTTTCGAAAAAAATTTCGAAAAAAATTTCGAAAAAAAATTTTTGAAAAAAATTTTGAAAAAAAATTTCGAAAAAAATTTTCAAAAAAATTTTCGAAAAAACTTTCGAAAAAAAATTTTCGAAAAAAATTTTCGAAAGAAATTTCGAAAAAAAATTTTCGAAAAACATTTTGAAAAAAATTTTCGAATAAAATTTTCGCAAAAAATTTTGAAAAAAAATTTGGAAAAAAAATTTTGAAGAAAATTTTCGAAAAAAATTTCGAAAAAAAATTTTCGAAAAAAATTTCGAAAAAAAATTTTCGAAAAAAATTTTGAAAAAAATTTTCGAAAAAATTTTGAAAAAAAATTTTCGAAAAAAATTTCGAAAAAAAAATTTCGAAAAAATTTTTGAAAAAAAATTTCCAAAAAAAATTTTCAAAAAAATTTTCGAAAAAATTTTGGAAAAAAATTTTTCGATAAAAATATTGAAAAAAATTTTCGAAAAAAATTTCGAAAAAAAATTTTCGAAAAAATTTGAAAAAAACATTTCTCAAAAAATATTTTCAAAAAAAATTCGAAAAAAAATTTTCGAAAAAAATTTTGAAAAAAAAATTTCGAAAAAAATTTTCGAGAAAATTTTGGAAAAAAATTTTTCGAAAAAAATATTGAAAAAAATTTTCTAAAAAAATTTCGAAAAAAAATTTTGAAAAAATTTTGGAAAAAAAATTTTCGAAAAAAATTTTGAAAAAAAATTTGGAAAAAAAATTCGAAAAAAATTTTCAAAAAAATTTTCGAAAAAATTTTGGAAAAAAATTTTTCGAAAAAAATTTTGAAAAAAATTTTCAAAAAAAATTTCGAAAAAAATTTTGAAAAAAATTTTCGAAAAAAATTTTGAAAAAAAAATTTCGAAAAAATTTTGAAAAAAAAATTCGAAAAAAATTTTTTAAAAAATTTTCGAAAAAATTTTCAGAAAAAATTTTGAAAAAAATTTTCGAAAAAAAATTTTCGAAAAAAAATTTCGAAAAAAATTTTCAAAAAAAAATTTTCGAAAAAAAATTTCGAAAAAAATTTTTCGAAAATAGATAAAAAAAATCGAAAAAAAATTTTCGAAAAAAATTTTGAAAAAAAATTTGGAAAAAAAATTTCGAAAAAATTTTTTCGAAATTTTTTTCGAAAATTTTTTTGAAAATTTTTTTCGAAAAATTTTTTTGAAAATTTTTTTCGAAAATTTTTTTGAAAATTGTTTTCGAAATTTTTTTTCAAAATTTTTTTCGAAAATTTTTTTTCGAAATTTTTTTCGAAAATTTTTTTTCGAAATTTTTTTCGAAAATTTTTTTCAAAATTTTTTTTCCAAATTTTTTATCAAAATTTTTTTCAAAAATTTTTTTTCGAAAATTTTTTTTAAAATTTTTTTCGAAATTTTTTTTCGAAATTTCTTTCAAAAATTTTTTTCGAAATTTTTTTCAAAATTTTTTTCGAAAAATTTTTTTCCAAAATTTTTTCGAAAATTTTTTTGAAAATTTTTTTTCGAAAATTTTTTTCAAAATTTTTTTCGAAAATTTTTTTTCGAAAATTTTTTCGAAAATTTTTTTACGAAAATTTTTTCGAGAATTTTTTTGAAAATTTTTTTGGAAATTTTTTTTCAAAATTTTTTTCGAAAATTTTTTTTCGAAATTTTTTTCGAAAATTTTTTTCAAATTTTTTTCCAAAATTTTTTCGAAAATTTTTTTCAAAATTTTTTTCGAAAATTTTTTTTCGAAATTTTTTTTCGAAAATTTTTTTTCGACATTTTTTTCGAAAATTTTTTTCAAAATTTTTTTTCCAAATGTTTTTCAAAATTTTTTTCGAAAATTTTTTTTCGAAATTTTTTTCAAAATTTTTTTCGAAAATTTTTTTTCGAAAATTTTTTTTCGAAAATTTTTTTAAAAATTTTTTTCGATATTTTTTTTTTGAAATTTTTTTCGAAAATTTTTTTGAAAATTTTTTTTGAAAAATTTTTTTGAAAATTTTTTTCGAAAATTTTTTTTCGAAATTTTTTTTCGAAAATTTTTTTTCGAAATTTTTTTCAAAATTTTTTTCGAAATATTTTTTCAAAATTTTCGAAAAAAATTTTGAAAAGAATTTTCGAAAAAATTTTGGAAAAAAATTTTCGAAAAAAATTTCGAAAAGAATTTTGAAAAAAAATTTCCAAAAAAAATTTTCAAAAAAATTTTCGAAAAAATTTTGGAAAAAAATTTTTCGAAAAAAATATTGAAAAAAATTTTCGAAAAAAATTTCGAAAAAAAATTTTCGAAAAAATTTGAAAAAAAAATTTCTCAAAAAATATTTTCAAAAAAAATTCGAAAAAAAATTTTTGAAAAAAATTTTGAAAAAAAAATTTCGAAAAAAATATTTCGAAAAAAATTTTCGAGAAAATTTTGGAAAAAAATTCTTCGAAAAAAATATTGAAAAAAATTTTCGAAAAAAATTTCGAAAAAAAATATTGAAAAAATTTTGGAAAAAAAATTTTCGAAAAAAATTTTGAAAAAAAATTTGGAAAAAAAATTTCGAAAAAAATTTTCGAAAAAAATTTCGAAAAAAATTTAGAAAAAAATTTCGAAAACAATTTTGAAAAAAATTTTCGAAAAAAATTTCGAAAAAAAATTTTCGAAAAAAATTTCGAAAAAAAATTTTCGAAAAAAATTTTGAAAAAAAATTTCGAAAAAAATTATTCGAAAATAGATAAAAAAATTCGAAAAAATTTGGAAAAAAAAATTCGAAAAAAATTTTCGAAAAAAAATTCGAAAAAAATTTTGAAAAAAATTTTCGAAAAAAATTTCGAAAAAAAATTTTCGAAAAAAATTTAGAAAAAAAATTTCAAAAAAAAATTTTCGAAAAAAATTTTGAAAAAAATTTTTTGAAATTTTTTTTCGAAAAATATTTTTGCAAAATTTTTTCGAAATTTTTTTCGAAAATTTTTTTCAAAATTTTTTTCGAAATTTTGTCCGACAATTTTTTTAAAAATTTTTTTCGAAAAATTTTTTTCCAAAATTTTTTCGAAAATTTTTTTGAACATTTTTTTCGAAAATTTTTTTTCGAAAATTTTTTTTCAAAATTTTTTTCGAAAATTTTTTTTCGAAATTTCTTTCGAAAATTTTTTTCGAAAAATTTTTTTCCAAAATTTTTTCGAAATTTTTTTCGAAAATTTTTTTGAAAATTTTTTTCGAAAAATTTTTTTGAAAATTTTTTTCGAAAATTTTTTTGAAAATTGTTTTCGAAATTTTTTTTCAAAATTTTTTTCGAAAATTTTTTTTCGAAATTTTTTTCGAAAATTTTTTTTCGAAATTTTTTTCGAAAATTTTTTTCAAAATTTTTTTTCCAAATTTTTTATCAAAATTTTTTTCGAAAATTTTTTTTCGAAAATTTTTTTTAAAATTTTTTTTGAAATTTTTTTTCGAAATTTCTTTCAAAATTTTTTTCGAAATTTTTTTCAAAATTTTTTTCGAAAAATTTTTTTCCAAAATTTTTTCGAAAATTTTTTTGAAAATTTTTTTTCGAAAATTTTTTTCAAAATTTTTTTCGAAAATTTTTTTTCGAAAAAATTTTCGAAAATTTTTTTACGAAAATTTTTTCGAGAATTTTTTTGAAAATTTTTTTGGAAATTTTTTTTCAAAATTTTTTTCGAAAATTTTTTTTCGAAATTTTTTTCGAAAATTTTTTTCAAATTTTTTCCAAAATTTTTTCGAAAATTTTTTTCGAAAATTTTTTTTCGAAATTTTTTTTCGAAAATTTTTTTTCGACATTTTTTTCGAAAATTTTTTTCAAAATTTTTTTTCCAAATGTTTTTCAAAATTTTTTTCGAAAATTTTTTTTCGAAAATTTTTTTTCGATAATTTTTTGAAAAATTTTTTTCGATATTTTTTTTTTGAAATTTTCTTCGAAAATTTTTATGAAAATTTTTTTTGAAAAATTTTTTTGAAAATTTTTTTCGAAAATTTTTTTTCGAAATTTTTTTTCGAAAATTTTTTTTCGAAATTTTTTTCAAAATTTTTTTCGAAATTTTTTTTCAAAATTTTCGAAAAAAATTTTGAAAAGAATTTTCGAAAAAATTTTGGAAAAAAATTTTCGAAAAAAATTTCGAAAAGAATTTTGAAAAAAAATTTCCAAAAAAAATTTTCAAAAAAATTTTCGAAAAAATTTTGGAAAAAAATTTTTCGAAAAAAATATTGAAAAAAATTTTCGAAAAAAATTTCGAAAAAAAATTTTCGAAAAAATTTGAAAAAAAAATTTCTCAAAAAATATTTTCAAAAAAAATTCGAAAAAAAATTTTCGAAAAAAATTTTGAAAAAAAAATTTCGAAAAAAATATTTCGAAAAAAATTTTCGAGAAAATTTTGGAAAAAAATTTTTCGAAAAAAATATTGAAAAAAATTTTCGAAAAAAATTTCGAAAAAAATTTTGAAAAAATTTTGGAAAAAAAATTTTCGATAAAAATTTTGAAAAAAAATTTGGAAAAAAAATTTCGAAAAAAATTTTCGAAAAAAATTTCGAAAAAAATTTTGAAAAAAATTTCGAAAACAATTTTGAAAAAAATTTTCGAAAAAAATTTCGAAAAAAAATTTTCAAAAAAAATTTCGAAAAAAAATTTTCGAAAAAAATTTTGAAAAAAAATTTCGAAAAAATTTTGAAAAAAAATTTTGAAAAAAATTTTCGAAAAAAATTTTGAAAAAAAAATTTCGAAAAAAATTTTTCGAAAAAAATATTGAAAAAAATTTTCTAAAAAAATTTCGAAAAAAAATTTTGAAAAAATTTTGGAAAAAAAATTTTCGAAAAAAATTTTGAAAAAAAATTTGGAAAAAAAATTTCGAAAAAAATTTTCGAAAAAAATTTCGAAAAAAATTTTGAAAAAAATTTCGAAAAAAATTTTGAAAAAAATTTTCGAAAAAAATTTCGAAAAAAAATTTTCGAAAAAAATTTCGAAAAAAAATTTTCGAAAGAAATTTCGAAAAAAAATTCGAAAAAAATTTTTAAAAAAATTTTCGAAAAAAAATTTTCAAAAAAAATTTTGAAAAAAAATTTGGAAAAAAAATTTTGAAAAAAATTTTGAAAAAAATTTTGAAAAAAAATTTCGAAAAATATTTTCAAAAAAATTTTCGAAAAAAATTTTCAAAAACATTTTTCGAAAAAAATTTTCAAAAAAATTTTCGAAAAAAATTTCGAAAAAAAATTTTCGAAAAAAATTTTGAAAAAAAAATTTTCGAAAAAACATTTTCGAAAAAAATGTTCAAAAAAATTTTCGAAAAAATTTTGGAAAAAAATTTTTCGAAAAAAAATTTTAAAAAAATTTTCGAACAAAATTTCGAAAAAAATTTTGAAAAAAATTTCTAAAAAATTTTGCAAAAAAATTTTTCGAAAAAAAATTTCAAAAAAATTTTCGAAAAAATTTTCGAAAAAAAATTTTCGATAAAAATTTTCAAAAGAAATTACGAAAAAAAATTTTCGAAAAAAAATTTTAAAAAATTTTCGAAAAAAAATTTTCGAAAAAAATTTTGAAAAAAAATTCAGAAAAAAAATTTTGAAAAAAATTTTCGAAAAAAATTTCGAAAAAAATTTCGAAAAAAAATTTTTGAAAAAAATTTTGAAAAAAAATTTCGAAAAAAATTTTCAAAAAAATTTTCGAAAAAACTTTCGAAAAAAAATTTTCGAAAAAAATTTTCGAAAGAAATTTCGAAAAAAAATTTTCGAAAAAAATTTTGAAAAAAATTTTCGAATAAAATTTTCGCAAAAAATTTTGAAAAAAAATTTGGAAAAAAAATTTTGAAGAAAATTTTCGAAAAAAATTTCGAAAAAAAATTTTCGAAAAAAATTTCGAAAAAAAATTTTCGAAAAAAATTTCGAAAAAAAATTTTCGAAAAAAATTTTGAAAAAAATTTTCGAAAAAATTTTGAAAAAAAATTTTCGAAAAAAATTTCGAAAAAAAAATTTCGAAAAAATTTTCAAAAAAATTTTCGAAAAAATTTTGGAAAAAAATTTTTCGATAAAAATATTGAAAAAAATTTTCGAAAAAAATTTCGAAAAAAAAATTTCGAAAAAATTTGAAAAAAACATTTCTCAAAAAATATTTTCAAAAAAAATTCGAAAAAAAATTTTCGAAAAAAATTTTGAAAAAAAAATTTCGAAAAAAATTTTCGAGAAAATTTTGGAAAAAAATTTTTCGAAAAAAATATTGAAAAAAATTTTCTAAAAAAATTTCGAAAAAAAATTTTGAAAAAATTTTGGAAAAAAAATTTTCGAAAAAAATTTTGAAAAAAAATTTGGAAAAAAAATTTCGAAAAAAATTTTCGAAAAAAATTTCGAAAAAAATTTTGAAAAAAATTTCGAAAAAAATTTTGAAAAAAATTTTCGAAAAAAATTTCGAAAAAAAATTTTCGAAAAAAATTTCGAAAAAAAATTTTCGAAAGAAATTTCGAAAAAAAATTTTCGAAAAACATTTTGAAAAATATTTTCAAAAAAATTTTCGAAAAGATTTTGGAAAAAAATTTTTGGAAAAAAATTTTGAAAAAAATTTTCGAAAAAATTTTCGAAAAAAATTTTTAAAAAAATTTTCGAAAAAAATTTTGAAAAAAAATTTCGAAAAAAATTTTCGAAAGAAATTTCGAAAAAAAATTCGAAAAAAATTTTTAAAAAAATTTTCGAAAAAAAATTTTCGAAAAAAATTTTGAAAAAAAATTTGGAAAAAAAATTTTGAAAAAAATTTTGAAAAAAATTTTGAAAAAAAATTTCGAAAAATATTTTCAAAAAAATTTTTGAAAAAAATTTTCAAAAACATTTTTCGAAAAAAATTTTCAAAAAATTTTCGAAAAAAATTTCGAAAAAAAATTTTCGAAAAAAATTTTGAAAAAAAAATTTTCGAAAAAAAATTTTCGAAAAAAATGTTCAAAAAAATTTTCGAAAAAATTTTGGAAAAAAATTTTTCGAAAAAAATTTTTAAAAAAATTTTCGAACAAAATTTCGAAAAAAATTTTGAAAAAAATTTTCGAAAAAAATTTCTAAAAAATTTTGGAAAAATATTTTTCGAAAAAAAATTTCAAAAAAAATTTTCGAAAAAATTTTCAAAAAAAAATTTTCGAAAAAAATTTTCGAAAGAAATTACGAAAAAAAATTTTCGAAAAAAAATTTTAAAAAATTTTCGAAAAAAAATTTTCGAAAAAAATTTTGAAAAAAAATTCAGAAAAAAAATTTTGAAAAAAATTTTTGAAAAAAATTTCGAAAAAAATTTCGAAAAAAAATTTTTGAAAAAAATTTTGAAAAAAAATTTCGAAAAAAATTTTCAAAAAAATTTTCGAAAAAACTTTCGAAAAAAAATTTTCGAAAAAAATTTCGAAAAAAAATTTTCGAAAAAAATTTTGAAAAAAATTTTCGCAAAAAATTTTGAAAAAAAATTTGGAAAAAAAATTTTGAAAAAAATTTTCGAAAAAAATTTCGAAAAAAAATTTTCGAAAAAAATTTCGAAAAAAAATTTTCGAAAAAAATTTTTAAAAAAATTTTCGAAAAAATTTTGAAAAAAAATTTTCGAAAAAAATTTCGAAAAAAAAATTTCGAAAAAATTTTTGAAAAAAAATTTCCAAAAAAAATTTTCAAAAAAATTTTCGAAAAAATTTTGGAAAAAAATTTTTCGATAAAAATATTGAAAAAAATTTTCGAAAAAAATTTCGAAAAAAAATTTTCGAAAAAATTTGAAAAAAACATTTCTCAAAAAATATTTTCAAAAAAAATTCGAAAAAAAA
The DNA here is from genome assembly GCA_036926305.1 of Uropetala carovei. Lineage (NCBI taxonomy): Eukaryota > Metazoa > Arthropoda > Insecta > Odonata > Petaluridae > Uropetala > Uropetala carovei. The sequence goes on along the minus strand of JAXCHB010000242.1, from coordinate 3,205,356 downwards.
TTTTCGAAAAAAATTTTGAAAAAAAAATTTCGAAAAAAATTTTCGAGAAAATTTTGGAAAAAAATTTTTCGAAAAAAATATTGAAAAAAATTTTCTAAAAAAATTTTCGAAAAAAATTTTGAAAAAAAATTTGGAAAAAAAATTTTGAAAAAAATTTTGAAAAAACATTTCGAAAAATATTTTCAAAAAAATTTTCGAAAAAAATTTTCAAAAACATTTTTCGAAAAAAATTTTCAAAAAAATTTTCGAAAAAAATTTCGAAAAAAAATTTTCGAAAAAAATTTTGAAAAAAAAATTTTCGAAAAAAAATTTTCGAAAAAAATGTTCAAAAAAATTTTCGAAAAAATTTTGGAAAAAAATTTTTCGAAAACAATTTTTAAAAAAATTTTCGAACAAAATTTCGAAAAAAATTTTGAAAAAAATTTTCGAAAAAAATTTCTAAAAAATTTTCAAAAACATTTTTCGAAAAAAATTTTCAAAAAAATTTTCGAAAAAATTTTCGAAAAAAAATTTTCGAAAAAAAATTTCGAAAAAAATTTTCGAAAAAAAATTTTCGAAAAAAAATTTCGAAAAAAATTTTTCGAAAATAGATAAAAAAATCGAAAAAAAATTTTCGAAAAAAATTTTGAAAAAAAATTTGGAAAAAAAATTTCGAAAAAAAATTTCGAAAAAAATTTTCGAAAAAAATTTTCGAAAAAAAATTCGAAAAAAATTTTGAAAAAAATTTTCGAAAAAAATTTCGAAAAAAAATTTTCGAAAGAAATTTAGAAAAAGAATTTTCGAAATAAATTTTGAAAAAAAATATCGAAAAAAATTTCAAAAAAAAATTTTCGAAAAAAATTTTGAAAAAAATTTTCGAAAAAAAATTTTCGATAAAATTTTTCGAAAAAAATTTCGAAAAAAAATTTTCGAAAAAAATATTGAAAAAAATTTTCGAGAAAAATTTCGAAAAAAAATTTTGAAAAAAATTTGGAAAAAAAAATTTCAAAAAAAATTTTGAAAAAAAATTTGGAAAAAAATTTCGAAAAAAATTTTCCGAAAAAAATTTCGAAAAAAATTTCGAAAAAAATTTTCGAAAAAAATTTCGAAAAAAAATTTTCGAAAAAAATTTCAAAAAAAATTTTCGAAAAAAATTTTGAAAAAAAATTTTCAAAAAAATTTTCGAAAAAATTTTGGAAAAAATTTTTTCGAAAAAAATTTTGGAAAAAAATTTTTCGAAAAAAGTTTTGAAAAAAAATTTTCGAAAAAAATTTTGAAAAAAAATTTGGAAAAAAAATTTCGAAAAAAAATTTCGAAAAAAATTTTCGAAAAAAATTTTCGAAAAAAAATTCGAAAAAAATTTTGAAAAAAATTTTCGAAAAAAATTTCGAAAAAAAATTTTCGAAAAAAATTTAGAAAAAAAATTTTCGAAATAAATTTTGAAAAAAAATATCGAAAAAAATTTCAAAAAAAAATTTTCGAAAAAAATTTTGAAAAAAATTTTCGAGAAAAATTTCGAAAAAAAATTTTGAAAAAAATTTGGAAAAAAAAATTTCAAAAAAAATTTTGAAAAAAAATTTGGAAAAAAATTTCGAAAAAAATTTTCCGAAAAAAATTTCGAAAAAAATTTCGAAAAAAATTTTCGAAAAAAATTTCGAAAAAAAATTTTCGAAAAAAATTTCAAAAAAAATTTTCGAAAAAAATTTTGAAAAAAAATTTTCAAAAAAATTTTCGAAAAAATTTTGGAAAAAATTTTTTCGAAAAAAATTTTGGAAAAAAATTTTTCGAAAAAAGTTTTGAAAAAAAATTTTCGAAAAAAATTTCGAAAAAAATTTTGAAAAAAATTTTCGAAAAAAATTTTGAAAAAAAATTTTCGAAAAAATTTTGAAAAAAAATTTCGAAAAAAATTTTGCAAAAAATTTTCGAAAAAAATTTGGAAAAATATTTTCAAAAAAAAAATTGAAAAAAAATTTCGAAAAAAAATTTTAAAAAAATTTTCGAAAAAATTTTCAGAAAAAATTTTGAAAAAAATTTTCGAAAAAAAAATTTCGAAAAAAAATTTCGAAAAAAATTTTTCGAAAATAGATAAAAAAATTCAAAAAAAAATTTTCGAAAAAAATTTTCGAAAAAAATTTTGAAAAAAAATTTCTAAAAAAATTTTCGAAAGAAATTTCGAAAAAAAATTTTCGAAAAAAATTTTGAAAAAAATTTTGAAAAAAAATTTTGAAAAAAATTTTTAAAAAAAATTTCGAAAAAAATTTTCAAAAAAATTTTCGAAAAAAATTTTTAAAAAAATTTTTTGAAAAAAATTTTCAAAAAAATTTTCGAAAAAAATTTCGAAAAAAAATTTTCGAAAAAAATTTTGAAAAAAATTTTCGAAAAATAATTTTCAAAAAAAATTTCGAAAAAATTTTGGAAAAAAATTTTTCGAAAAAAATTTTTAAAAAAATTTTCGAACAAAATTTCGAAAAAAATTTTGAAAAAAATTTTCGAAAAAAATTTCGAAAAAAAATTTTCGAAAAAAATTTTGAAAAAAAATTTCGAAAAAAATTTTCGAAAAAAATTTTCGAAAAAAATTTTGAAAAAAAATTTGGAAAAAAAATTTTGAAAAAATTTTCGAAAAAAATTTCAAAAAAAAAATTTCGAAAAAAATTTTAAAAACAAATTTCGAAAAAAATTTCCAAAAAAATTTTCGAAAAAAAATTTCAAAAAAATTTTTCGAAAAAAATATTTCAAAAAAAATTTTGAAAAAAATTTCGAAAAAAAATTTTCGAAAAAAATTTTCAAAAAAATTTTCGAAAAAATTTTGGAAAGAAATTTTTCGAAAAAAATTTTGAAAAAAATTTTCGAAAAAATTTTCGAAAAAAATTTTGAAAAAAAATTTTCGAAAAAAAATTTTCGAAAAAATTTTGAAAAAAAATTTCGAAAAAAATTTTGAAAAAAATTTTCGAAAAAAATTTGGAAAAAAATTTTCAAAAAAAAAATTGAAAAAAAATTTCGAAAAAAATTTTTAAAAAAATTTTCGAAAAAATTTTCAGAAAAAATTTTGAAAAAAATTTCGAAAAAAAAATTTCGAAAAAAAATTTCGAAAAAACTTTTTCGAAAATAGATAAAAAAATTCGAAAAAAAATTTTCGAAAATAATTTTCGAAAAAAATTTTGAAAAAAAATTTCGAAAAAAATTTTCGAAAGAAATTTCGAAAAAAGATTTTCGAAAAAAATTTTGAAAAAAATTTTGAAAAAAAATTTTGAAAAAAATTTTGAAAAAAAATTTTGAAAAAAATTTTGAAAAAAAATTTCGAAAATAATTTTCAAAAAAATTTTCGAAAAAAATTTTTAAAAAAATTTTTTGAAAAATATTTTCAAAAAAATTTTCGAAAAAAATTTCGAAAAAAAATTTTCGAAAAAAATTTTGAAAAAAATTTTCGAAAAAAAATTTTCGAATAAATTTTCAAAAAAAATTTCGAAAAAAAATTTGGAAAAAAAATTTTGAAAAAAATTTTCGAAAAAAATTTCGAAAAAAAAATTTCGAAAAAATTTTTCGAAAAAAATATTTCAAAAAAATTCTTGAAAAAAATTTCGAAAAAAAATTTTCGAAAAAAATTTTCAAAAAAATTTTCGAAAGAATTTTGGAAAAAAATTTTTCGAAAAAAATTTTGAAAAAAATTTCGAAAAAAATTTTGAAAAAAATTTTCGAAAAAAATTTTGAAAAAAAATTTTCGAAAAAATTTTGAAAAAAAATTTCAAAAAAAATTTTGAAAAAAATTTTCGAAAAAAAATTTCGAAAAAAATTATTCAAAAATAGATAAATAAATTCGAAAAAATTTGGAAAAAAAAATTCGAAGAAAATTTTCGAAGAAAAATTCGAAAAAAGTTTGAAAAAAATTTTCGAAAAAAATTTCGAAAAAAAATTTTCGAAAAAAATTTAGAAAAAAAATTTCAAAAAAAAATTTTCGAAAAAAATTTTGAAAAAAATTTTTTGAAATTTTTTTTCGAAAAATATTTTTGCAAAATTTTTTCGAAATTTTTTTCGAAAATTTTTTTCAATATTTTTTTCGAAATTTTGTCCGACAATTTTTTTAAAAATTTTTTTCGAAAAATTTTTTTCCAAACTTTTTTCGAAAATTTTTTTGAACATTTTTTTCGAAAATTTTTTTTCGAAAATTTTTTTTCGAAAATTTTTTTTTCAAAATTTTTTTCGAAAATTTTTTTTCGAAATTTCTTTCGAAAATTTTTTTCGAAAAATTTTTTTCCAAAATTTTTTCGAAATTTTTTTCGAAAATTTTTTTGAAAATTTTTTTCGAAAAATTTTTTTGAAAATTTTTTTCGAAAATTTTTTTGAAAATTGTTTTCGAAATTTTTTTTCAAAATTTTTTTCGAAAATTTTTTTTCGAAATTTTTTTCGAAAATTTTTTTTCGAAATTTTTTTCGAAAATTTTTTTCAAAATTTTTTTTCCAAATTTTTTATCAAAATGTTTTTCGAAAATTTTTTTTCGAAAATTTTTTTTAAAATTTTTTTCGAAATTTTTTTTCGAAATTTCTTTCAAAAATTTTTTTCGAAATTTTTTTCAAAATTTTTTTCGAAAAATTTTTTTCCAAAATTTTTTCGAAAATTTTTTCGAAAATTTTTTTACGAAAATTTTTTCGAGAATTTTTTTGAAAATTTTTTTGGAAATTTTTTTTCAAAATTTTTTTCGAAAATTTTTTTTCGAAATTTTTTTCGAAAATTTTTTTCAAATTTTTTTCCAAAATTTTTTCGAAAATTTTTTTCGAAAATTTTTTTTCGAAATTTTTTTTCGAAAATTTTTTTTCGACATTTTTTTCGAAAATTTTTTTCAAAATTTTTTTTCCAAATGTTTTTCAAAATTTTTTTCGAAAATTTTTTTTCGAAATTTTTTTCAAAATTTTTTTCGAAAATTTTTTTTCGAAAATTTTTTTTAAAATTTTTTTCGATATTTTTTTTTTGAAATTTTTTTCGAAAATTTTTATGAAAATTTTTTTTGAAAAATTTTTTTGAAAATTTTTTTCGAAAATTTTTTTTCGAAATTTTTTTTCGAAAATTTTTTTTCGAAATTTTTTTCAAAATTTTTTTCGAAATTTTTTTTCAAAATTTTCGAAAAAAATTTTGAAAAGAATTTTCGAAAAAATTTTGGAAAAAAATTTTCGAAAAAAATTTCGAAAAGAATTTTGAAAAAAAATTTCCAAAAAAAATTTTCAAAAAAATTTTCGAAAAAATTTTGGAAAAAAATTTTTCGAAAAAAATATTGAAAAAAATTTTCGAAAAAAATTTCGAAAAAAAATTTTCGAAAAAATTTGAAAAAAAAATTTCTCAAAAAATATTTTCAAAAAAAATTCGAAAAAAAATTTTCGAAAAAAATTTTGAAAAAATAATTTCGAAAAAAATATTTCGAAAAAAATTTTCGAGAAAATTTTGGAAAAAAATTTTTCGAAAAAAATATTGAAAAAAATTTTCGAAAAAAATTTCGAAAAAAAATTTTGAAAAAATTTTGGAAAAAAAATTTTCGAAAAAAATTTTGAAAAAAAATTTGGAAAAAAAATTTCGAAAAAAATTTTCGAAAAAAATTTCGAAAAAAATTTTGAAAAAAATTTCGAAAACAATTTTGAAAAAAATTTTCGAAAAAAATTTCGAAAAAAAATTTTCGAAAAAAATTTCGAAAAAAAATTTTCGACAAAAATTTTGAAAAAAAATTTCGAAAAAATTTTGAAAAAAAATTTCGAAAAAAATCTTGAAAAAAATTTTCGAAAAAATTTTGGAAAAAAATTTTTCGAAAAAAATATTGAAAAAAATTTTCGAAAAAAATTTCGAAAAAAAATTTTCGAAAAAATTTGGAAAAAAATTTCTCAAAAAATATTTTCAAAAAAAATTCGAAAAAAAATTTTCGAAAAAAATTTTGAAAAAAAAATTTCGAAAAAAATTTTCGAGAAAATTTTGGAAAAAAATTTTTCGAAAAAAATATTGAAAAAAATTTCGAAAAAAAATTTTGAAAAAATTTTGAAAAAAAAATTTTCGAAAAAAATTTTGAAAAAAAATTTGGAAAAAAAATTTGGAAAAAAAATTTCGAAAAAAATTTTCGAAAAAAATTTCGAAAAAAATTTTGAAAAAAATTTCGAAAAAAATTTTGAAAAAAATTTTCGAAAAAAATTTCGAAAAAAAATTTTCGAAAAAAATTTTGAAAAAAAATTTCGAAAAAATTTTGAAAAAAAATTTCGAAAAAAATTTTGAAAAAAATTTTCGAAAAAAATTTTGAAAAAAAATTTTCGAAAAAAATTTCGAAAAAAATTTTTAAAAAAATTTTCGAAAAAAATTTGGAAAAAAAATTTTTGAAAAAAATTTTGAAAAAAAATTTCGAAAAAAATTTTCGAAAAAAATTTTGAAAAAAAATTTTTGAAAAAAATTTTGAAAAAAAATTTCGAAAAAAATTTTCGAAAAAAATTTTGAAAAAAAATTTGGAAAAAAAATTTTGAAAAAAATTTTTGAAAAAAATTTCGAAAAAAAATTTTCGAAAAAAATTTCCAAAAAAAAATTTTCGAAAAAAATTTTGAAAAGAAATTTCGAAAAAAATTTTCAAAAAAATTTTCGAAAAAAATTTTCAAAAAAATTTTCGAAAAAAAATTTTCGAAAAACATTTTCAGAAAAATTTTCGAAAAAATTTTGGAAAAAAATTTTTCGAAAAAAAATTTGAAAAAAATTTTCGAAAAAAATTTCGAAAAAAATTTTAAAAAAAATTTTGAAAAAAGTTTCGAAAAAATTTTGGAAAAAAATTTTCAAAAAAAATTTTGAAAAAAAATTTCGAAAAAAAATTTTAAAAAAAATTTCGAAGACATTTTCAGAAATAATTTTGAAAAAAATTTTCGAAAAAAAATTTTCGAAAAAAATTTCGAAATAAATTTTCAAAAAAATTTTCGACAAAATTTTGGAAAAAAATTTTTCGAAAAAAATATTGAAAAAAATTTTCGAAAAAAATTTCGAAAAAAAATTTTGAAAAAATTTGAAAAAAAAATTTTCAAAAAAATATTCGAAAAAAATTTTGAAAAAAATTTTCGAAAAAATTTTCCAAAAAAATTTTCGAAAAAATTTTGGAAAAAAATTTTTCGAAAAAAATTTTGAAAAAAATTTTCCAAAAAAATTTCGTAAAAAATTTTGAAAAAAATTTTCGAAAAAAATTTCGAAAAAAAATTTTCGAAAAAAATTTTGAAAAAAAATTTCGAAAAAAATTTTCGAAAGAAATTTCGAAAAAAATTTTCCGAAAAATATTTTGAAAAAAATTTTGGAAAAAAATTTCGAAAAAAAATTTTCAAAAAAATTTTCGAAAAAAATTTTCAAAAAAATTTTCGAAAAAATTTTGGAAAAAAATTTTTCGAAAAAAATATTGAAAAAAATTTTCGAAAAAAATTTCGAAAAAAAATTTTGAAAAAAATTTTCAAAAAACATTTTCAAAAAAATATTCGAAAAAAATTTTCAAAAAAATTTTTCAAAAAAAATTTTCAAAAAAATTTTCGAAAAAAATTTCGAAAAAAAATTTTCAAAAAAATTTTCGAAAAGATTTTGGAAAAAAATTTTTGGAAAAAAATTTTGAAAAAAATTTTCGAAAAAATTTTCGAAAAAAATTTTTAAAAAAATTTTCGAAAAAAATTTTGAAAAAAAATTTCGAAAAAAATTTTGAAAAAAATTTTCGAAAAAAAATTTCGAAAAAAATTATTCGAAAATAGATAAAAAAATTCGAAAAAATTTGGAAAAAAAAATTTGAAAAAAATTTTCGAAAAAAAATTCGAAAAAAATTTTGAAAAAAATTTTCGAAAAAAATTTCGAAAAAAAATTTTCGAAAAAAATTTAGAAAAAAAATTTCAAAAAAAAATTTTCGAAAAAAATTTTGAAAAAAATTTTTTGAAATTTTTTTTCGAAAAATATTTTTGCAAAATTTTTTCGAAATTTTTTTCGAAAATTTTTTTCAAAATTTTTTTCGAAATTTTGTCCGACAATTTTTTTCAAAATTTTTCGAAAAAAATTTTGAAAAAAATTTCGAAAAAAATTTTTGAAAGAAATTTCGTAAAAAAATTTCGAAAAAAATTTTAAAAAAAATTTTCGAAAAAAAATTTTCGAAAAAAATTTTGATAAAAAATTTGGAAAAAAAATTTTGAAAAAAATTTTCGAAAAAAATTTCCAAAAAAAAATTTTCGAAAAAAATTTCGAAAAAAAATTTTCGAAAAAAATTTTGAAAAAAAATTTCGAAAAAAAATTTCGAAAACAATTTTCAAAAAAATTTTCGAAAAAAATTTTCAAAAAAATTTTTCGAAAAAAATTTTCAAAAAAATTTTCGAAAAAAATTTTCAAAAAAATTTTTCAAAAAAAATTTTCATAAAAATTTTCGAAAAAAATTTGAAAAAAATTTTCGAAAAAAATTTTGAAAAAAAATTTTCGAAAAAATTTTGAAAAAAAATTTCGAAAAAAATTTTGAAAAAAATTTTCGAAAAAAAATTTCGAAAAAAATTATTCGAAAATAGATAAAAAAATTCGAAAAAATTTGGAAAAAAAAATTCGAAAAAAAATTCGAAAAAAATTTTGAAAAAAATTTTCGAAAGAAATTTCGAAAAAAAATTTTCGAAAAAAATTTTGAAAAAAAATTTCAAAAAAAAATTTTCGAAAAAAATTTTGAAAAAAATTTTTTGAAATTTTTTTTCGAAAAATATTTTTGCAAAATTTTTTCGAAATTTTTTTCGAAAATTTTTTTCAAAATTTTTTTCGAAATTTTGTCCGACAATTTTTTTCAAAATTTTTCGAAAAAAATTTTGAAAAAAATTTCGAAAAAAATTTTTGAAAGAAATTTCGTAAAAAAATTTCGAAAAAAATTTTAAAAAAAATTTTCGAAAAAAAATTTTCGAAAAAGATTTTGATAAAAAATTTGGAAAAAAAATTTTGAAAAAAATTTTCGAAAAAAATTTCGAAAAAAAATTTTCGAAAAAAATTTCGAAAAAAAATTTTCGAAAAAAATTTTGAAAAAAAATTTCGAAAAAAAATTTCGAAAACAATTTTCAAAAAAATTTTCGAAAAAAATTTTCAAAAAAATTTTTCGAAAAAAATTTTCAAAAAAATTTTCGAAAAAAATTTTCAAAAAAATTTTTCAAAAAAAATTTTCATAAAAATTTTCGAAAAAAATTTGAAAAAAATTTTCGAAAAAAATTTTGAAAAAAAATTTTTGAAAAAATTTTGAAAAAAAATTTCGAAAAAAATTTTGAAAAAAATTTTCGAAAAAAAATTTCGAAAAAAATTATTCGAAAATAGATAAAAAAATTCGAAAAAATTTGGAAAAAAAAATTCGAAAAAAATTTTCGAAAAAAAATTCGAAAAAAATTTTGAAAAAAATTTTCGAAAGAAATTTCGAAAAAAAATTTTCGAAAAAAATTTTGAAAAAAAATTTTCGAAAAAACATTTTCGAAAAAAATGTTCAAAAAAATTTTCAAAAAAATTTTGGAAAAAAATTTTTCGAAAAAAATTTTTAAAAAAATTGTCGGACAAACTTTCGAAAAAAATTTTAGAAAAAAATTTCGAAAAAATTTTGCAAAAATATTTTTCGAAAAAAAATTTCAAAAAATTTTTTTCAAAATTTTTTTCGAAAATTTTTTTTTGAAATTTTTTTTCTAAATTTTTTTCGAAAATTTTTTTTCGAAATTTTTTTCGAAAATTTTTTTCAAAATTTTTTTCGAATTTTTTTTCGAAAATTTTTTTCGAATTTTTTTTTCCAAATTTTTTCGAATTTTTTTATCTATTTTCGAATAATTTTTTTCGAAATTTTTTTTCGAAAATTTTTTTCAAAATTTTTTTCGAAATTTTTTTTCAAAATTTTTTCGAAAATTTTTTTTCAAAATTTTTTTCGAAAATTTTTTTTCGAAATTTTTTTCGAAAATTTTTTTTCGAAATTTTTTTCGAAAATTTTTTTGCAAAATTGTTTTCGAAATTTTTTTCAAAATTTTTTCGAAATTTTTTTCGAAAATTTTTTTCGAAATTTTTTTTCCAAATTTTTTTTCAAAATTTTTTTCGAAAATTTTTTTTCCAAAATTTTTTCAATATTTTTTTTCGAAATTTTTTTCGAAAATTTTTTTCAATATTTTTTTCGAAGAATTTTTTTCCAAAATTTTCTCGAAAATTTTTTTCGAAATATTTTTTTCGAAATTTTTTTTTCAAAATTTTTTTCGAAAATTTTTTTTCGAATTTTTTTTGAAAATATTTTTTGAGAAATTTTTTTTTCAAATTTTTTCGAAAATTTTTTTTCGAAATTTTTTTCGAAAATTTTTTTCAATATTTTTTTCGAAAAATTTTTTTCCAAAATTTTTTCGAAAATTTTTTTGAAAATTTTTTTTGGAAATTTTTTTTCAAAATTCTTTTCGAAATTTTTTTCGAAAATTTTTTTCCAAAATTTTTTCGAAAATTCTTTTCAAAATTTTTTTCGAAAATTTTGAAAAAAAATTTCGAAAAAAATTTTGAAAAAAATTTCGAAAAAAAATTTTCGAAAAAAAATTTCGAAAAAAAATTTTCGAAAAAAATTTTGAAAAGAAATTTCGAAAAAAATTTTCAAAAAAATTTTCGAAAAAAATTTTCAAAAAAATTTTCGAAAAAAAATTTTCGAAAAACATTTTCAGAAAAATTTTCGAAAAAATTTTGGAAAAAAATTTTTCGAAAAAATTTTTGAAAAAAATTTTCAAAAAAAATTTCGAAAAAAATTTTGAAAAAAATTTTGAAAAAAGTTTCGAAAAAATTTTGGAAAAAAATTTTCAAAAAAAATTTTGAAAAAAAATTTCGAAAAAAAATTTTAAAAAAAATTTCGAAGACATTTTCAGAAATAATTTTGAAAAAAATTTTCGAAAAAAAATTTTCGAAAAAAATTTTGAAAAAAGTTTCGAAAAAATTTTGGAAAAAAATTTTTCGAAAAAAAATTTCAAAAAAAATTTTCGAAAAAATTTTCAAAAAAAAATTTTCAAAAAAAATTTTCGAAAGAAATTACGAAAAAAAATTTTCGAAAAAAAATTTTAAAAAATTTTCGAAAAAAAATTTTCGAAAAAAATTTTGAAAAAAAATTCAGAAAAAAAATTTTGAAAAAAATTTTCGAAAAAAATTTCGAAAAAAATTTCGAAAAAAAATTTTTGAAAAAAATTTTGAAAAAAAATTTCGAAAAAAATTTTCAAAAAAATTTTCGAAAAAACTTTCGAAAAAAAATTTTCGAAAAAAATTTTCGAAAGAAATTTCGAAAAGAAATTTTCGAAAAAAATTTTGAAAAAAATTTTCGAAAAAAATTTTCGCAAAAAATTTTGAAAAAAAATTTGGAAAAAAAATTTTGAAAAAAATTTTCGAAAAAAATTTCGAAAAAAAATTTTCGAAAAAAATTTCGAAAAAAAATTTTCGAAAAAAATTTTTAAAAAAATTTTCGAAAAAATTTTGAAAAAAAATTTTCGAAAAAAATTTCGAAAAAAAAATTTCGAAAAAATTTTTGAAAAAAAATTTCCAAAAAAAATTTTCAAAAAAATTTTCGAAAAAATTTTGGAAAAAATTTTTTCGATAAAAATATTGAAAAAAATTTTCGAAAAAAATTTCGAAAAAAAATTTTCGAAAAAATTTGAAAAAAACATTTCTCAAAAAATATTTTCAAAAAAAATTCGAAAAAAAATTTTCGAAAAAAATTTTGAAAAAAAAATTTCGAAAAAAATTTTCGAGAAAATTTTGGAAAAAAATTTTTCGAAAAAAATATTGAAAAAAATTTTCTAAAAAAATTTCGAAAAAAAATTTTGAAAAAATTTTGGAAAAAAAATTTTCGAAAAAAATTTTGAAAAAAAATTTGGAAAAAAAATTTCGAAAAAAATATTCGAAAAAAATTTCGAAAAAAATTTCGAAAAAAATTTTGAAAAAAATTTCGAAAAAAATTTTGAAAAAAATTTTCGAAAAAAATTTCGAAAAAAAATTTTCGAAAAAAATTTCGAAAAAAAATTTTCGAAAGAAATTTCGAAAAAAAATTCGAAAAAAATTTTTAAAAAAATTTTTGAAAAAAAATTTTCAAAAAAAATTTTGAAAAAAAATTTGGAAAAAAAATTTTGAAAAAAATTTTGAAAAAAATTTTGAAAAAAAATTTCGAAAAATATTTTCAAAAAAATTTTCGAAAAAAATTTTCAAAAACATTTTTCGAAAAAAATTTTCAAAAAAATTTTCGAAAAAAATTTTCGAAAAAAATTTTCAAAAGAAATTACGAAAAAAAATTTTCGAAAAAAAATTTTAAAATATTTTCGAAAAAAAATTTTCGAAAATAATTTTGAAAAAAAATTTAGAAAAAAAATTTTGAAAAAAATTTTCGAAAAAAATTTCAAAAAAAATTTCGAAAAAAAATTTTTGAAAAAAATTTTGAAAAAAAATTTCGAAAAAAATTTTCAAAAAAATTTTCGAAAAAACTTTCGAAAAAAAATTTTCGAAAAAAATTTTCGAAAGAAATTTCGAAAAAAAATTTTCGAAAAAAATTTTGAAAAAAATTTTCGAATAACATTTTCGCAAAAAATTTTGAAAAAAAATTTGGAAAAAAAATTTTGAAGAAAATTTTCGAAAAAAATTTCGAAAAAAAAATTTCGAAAAAATTTTTGAAAAAAAATTTCCAAAAAATATTTTCAAAAAAATTTTCGAAAAAATTTTGGAAAAAAATTTTTCGATAAAAATATTGAAAAAAATTTTCGAAAAAAATTTCGAAAAAAAAATTTCGAAAAAATTTGAAAAAAACATTTCTCAAAAAATATTTTCAAAAAAAATTCGAAAAAAAATTTTCGAAAAAAATTTTGAAAAAAAAATTTCGAAAAAAATTTTCGAGAAAATTTTGGAAAAAAATTTTTCGAAAAAATTTTGGAAAAAAATTTTTCGAAAAAAATATTGAAAAAAATTTTCTAAAAAAATTTCGAAAAAAAATTTTGAAAAAATTTTGGAAAAAAAATTTTCGAAAAAAATTTTGAAAAAAAATTTGGAAAAAAAATTTCGAAAAAAATTTTTGAAAAAAATTTCGAAAAAAATTTTGAAAAAAATTTCGAAAAAAATTTTGAAAAAAATTTTCGAAAAAAATTTCGAAAAAAAATTTTCGAAAATATTTCGAAAAAAAATTTTCGAAAGAAATTTCGAAAAAAAATTCGAAAAAAATTTTTAAAAAAATTTTCGAAAAAAAATTTTCAAAAAAAATTTTGAAAAAAAATTTGGAAAAAAAATTTTGAAAAAAATTTTGAAAAAAATTTTGAAAAAAAATTTCGAAAAATATTTTCAAAAAAATTTTCGAAAAAAATTTTCAAAAACGTTTTTCGAAAAAAATTTTCAAAAAAATTTTCGATAAAAAATTTCGAAAAAAAATTTTCGAAAAAAATTTTGAAAAAAAAATTTTCGAAAAAAAATTTTCGAAGAAAATGTTCAAAAAAATTTTCGAAAAAATTTTGGAAAAAAATTTTTCGAAAAAAATTTTTAAAAAAACTTTCGAACAAAATTTCGAAAAAAATTTTGAAAAAAATTTCTAAAAAATTTTGCAAAAAAATTTTTCGAAAAAAAATTTCAAAAAAAATTTTCGAAAAAATTTTCGAAAAAAATTTTCGATAAAAATTTTCAAAAGAAATTACGAAAAAAAATTTTCGAAAAAAAATTTTAAAAAATTTTCGAAAAAAAATTTTCGAAAAAAATTTTGAAAAAAAATTCAGAAAAAAAATTTTGAAAAAAATTTTCGAAAAAAATTTCGAAAAAAATTTCGAAAAAAAATTTTTGAAAAAAATTTTGAAAAAATTTTGAAAAAAAATTTCGAAAAAAATCTTGAAAAAAATTTTCGAAAAAATTTTGGAAAAAAATTTTTCGAAAAAAATATTGAAAAAAATTTTCGAAAAAAATTTCGAAAAAAAATTTTCGAAAAAATTTGGAAAAAAATTTCTCAAAAAATATTTTCAAAAAAAATTCGAAAAAAAATTTTCGAAAAAAATTTTGAAAAAAAAATTTCGAAAAAAATTTTCGAGAAAATTTTGGAAAAAAATTTTTCGAAAAAAATATTGAAAAAAATTTCGAAAAAAAATTTTGAAAAAATTTTGAAAAAAAAATTTTCGAAAAAAATTTTGAAAAAAAATTTGGAAAAAAAATTTGGAAAAAAAATTTCGAAAAAAATTTTCGAAAAAAATTTCGAAAAAAATTTTGAAAAAAATTTCGAAAAAAATTTTGAAAAAAATTTTCGAAAAAAATTTCGAAAAAAAATTTTCGAAAAAAATTTTGAAAAAAAATTTCGAAAAAATTTTGAAAAAAAATTTCGAAAAAAATTTTGAAAAAAATTTTCGAAAAAAATTTTGAAAAAAAATTTTCGAAAAAAATTTCGAAAAAAATTTTTAAAAAAATTTTCGAAAAAAATTTGGAAAAAAAATTTTTGAAAAAAATTTTGAAAAAAAATTTCGAAAAAAATTTTCGAAAAAAATTTTGAAAAAAAATTTTTGAAAAAAATTTTGAAAAAAAATTTCGAAAAAAATTTTCGAAAAAAATTTTGAAAAAAAATTTGGAAAAAAAATTTTGAAAAAAATTTTTGAAAAAAATTTCGAAAAAAAATTTTCGAAAAAAATTTCCAAAAAAAAATTTTCGAAAAAAATTTTGAAAAGAAATTTCGAAAAAAATTTTCAAAAAAATTTTCGAAAAAAATTTTCAAAAAAATTTTCGAAAAAAAATTTTCGAAAAACATTTTCAGAAAAATTTTCGAAAAAATTTTGGAAAAAAATTTTTCGAAAAAAAATTTGAAAAAAATTTTCGAAAAAAATTTCGAAAAAAATTTTAAAAAAAATTTTGAAAAAAGTTTCGAAAAAATTTTGGAAAAAAATTTTCAAAAAAAATTTAGAAAAAAAATTTCGAAAAAAAATTTTAAAAAAAATTTCGAAGACATTTTCAGAAATAATTTTGAAAAAAATTTTCGAAAAAAAATTTTCGAAAAAAATTTCGAAATAAATTTTCAAAAAAATTTTCGACAAAATTTTGGAAAAAAATTTTTCGAAAAAAATATTGAAAAAAATTTTCGAAAAAAATTTCGAAAAAAAATTTTGAAAAAATTTGAAAAAAAAATTTTCAAAAAAATATTCGAAAAAAATTTTGAAAAAAATTTTCGAAAAAATTTTCCAAAAAAATTTTCGAAAAAATTTTGGAAAAAAATTTTTCGAAAAAAATTTTGAAAAAAATTTTCCAAAAAAATTTCGTAAAAAATTTTGAAAAAAATTTTCGAAAAAAATTTCGAAAAAAAATTTTCGAAAAAAATTTTGAAAAAAAATTTCGAAAAAAATTTTCGAAAGAAATTTCGAAAAAAATTTTCCGAAAAATATTTTGAAAAAAATTTTGGAAAAAAATTTTTAAAAAAATTTTGAAAAAAAATTTCGAAAAAAATTTTCAAAAAAATTTTCGAAAAAAATTTTCAAAAAAATTTTCGAAAAAATTTTGGAAAAAAATTTTTCGAAAAAAATATTGAAAAAAATTTTCGAAAAAAATTTCGAAAAAAAATTTTGAAAAAAATTTTCAAAAAACATTTTCAAAAAAATATTCGAAAAAAATTTTCAAAAAAATTTTTCAAAAAAAATTTTCAAAAAAATTTTCGAAAAAAATTTCGAAAAAAAATTTTCAAAAAAATTTTCGAAAAGATTTTGGAAAAAAATTTTTGGAAAAAAATTTTGAAAAAAATTTTCGAAAAAATTTTCGAAAAAAATTTTTAAAAAAATTTTCGAAAAAAATTTTGAAAAAAAATTTCGAAAAAAATTTTGAAAAAAATTTTCGAAAAAAAATTTCGAAAAAAATTATTCGAAAATAGATAAAAAAATTCGAAAAAATTTGGAAAAAAAAAATTGAAAAAAATTTTCGAAAAAAAATTCGAAAAAAATTTTGAAAAAAATTTTCGAAAAAAATTTCGAAAAAAAATTTTCGAAAAAAATTTAGAAAAAAAATTTCAAAAAAAAATTTTCGAAAAAAATTTTGAAAAAAGTTTTTTGAAATTTTTTTTCGAAAAATATTTTTGCAAAATTTTTTCGAAATTTTTTTCGAAAATTTTTTTCAAAATTTTTTTCGAAATTTTGTCCGACAATTTTTTTCAAAATTTTTCGAAAAAAATTTTGAAAAAAATTTCGAAAAAAATTTTTGAAAGAAATTTCGTAAAAAAATTTCGAAAAAAATTTTAAAAAAAATTTTCGAAAAAAAATTTTCGAAAAAAATTTTGATAAAAAATTTGGAAAAAAAATTTTGAAAAAAATTTTCGAAAAAAATTTCGAAAAAAAATTTTCGAAAAAAATTTCGAAAAAAAATTTTCGAAAAAAATTTTGAAAAAAAATTTCGAAAAAAAATTTCGAAAACAATTTTCAAAAAAATTTTCGAAAAAAATTTTCAAAAAAATTTTTCGAAAAAAATTTTCAAAAAAATTTTCGAAAAAAATTTTCAAAAAAATTTTTCAAAAAAAATTTTCATAAAAATTTTCGAAAAAAATTTGAAAAAAATTTTCGAAAAAAATTTTGAAAAAAAATTTTCGAAAAAATTTTGAAAAAAAATTTCGAAAAAAATTTTGAAAAAAATTTTCGAAAAAAAATTTCGAAAAAAATTATTCGAAAATAGATAAAAAAATTCGAAAAAATTTGGAAAAAAAAATTCGAAAAAAAATTCGAAAAAAATTTTGAAAAAAATTTTCGAAAGAAATTTCGAAAAAAAATTTTCGAAAAAAATTTTGAAAAAAAATTTCAAAAAAAAATTTTCGAAAAAAATTTTGAAAAAAATTTTTTGAAATTTTTTTTCGAAAAATATTTTTGCAAAATTTTTTCGAAATTTTTTTCGAAAATTTTTTTCAAAATTTTTTTCGAAATTTTGTCCGACAATTTTTTTCAAAATTTTTCGAAAAAAATTTTGAAAAAAATTTCGAAAAAAATTTTTGAAAGAAATTTCGTAAAAAAATTTCGAAAAAAATTTTAAAAAAAATTTTCGAAAAAAAATTTTCGAAAAAGATTTTGATAAAAAATTTGGAAAAAAAATTTTGAAAAAAATTTTCGAAAAAAATTTCGAAAAAAAATTTTCGAAAAAAATTTCGAAAAAAAATTTTCGAAAAAAATTTTGAAAAAAAATTTCGAAAAAAAATTTCGAAAACAATTTTCAAAAAAATTTTCGAAAAAAATTTTCAAAAAAATTTTTCGAAAAAAATTTTCAAAAAAATTTTCGAAAAAAATTTTCAAAAAAATTTTTCAAAAAAAATTTTCATAAAAATTTTCGAAAAAAATTTGAAAAAAATTTTCGAAAAAAATTTTGAAAAAAAATTTTTGAAAAAATTTTGAAAAAAAATTTCGAAAAAAATTTTGAAAAAAATTTTCGAAAAAAAATTTCGAAAAAAATTATTCGAAAATAGATAAAAAAATTCGAAAAAATTTGGAAAAAAAAATTCGAAAAAAATTTTCGAAAAAAAATTCGAAAAAAATTTTGAAAAAAATTTTCCAAAGAAATTTCGAAAAAAAATTTTCGAAAAAAATTTTGAAAAAAAATTTTCGAAAAAACATTTTCGAAAAAAATGTTCAAAAAAATTTTCAAAAAAATTTTGGAAAAAAATTTTTCGAAAAAAATTTTTAAAAAAATTGTCGGACAAACTTTCGAAAAAAATTTTAGAAAAAAATTTCGAAAAAATTTTGCAAAAATATTTTTCGAAAAAAAATTTCAAAAAATTTTTTTCAAAATTTTTTTCGAAAATTTTTTTTTGAAATTTTTTTTCTAAATTTTTTTCGAAAATTTTTTTTCGAAATTTTTTTCGAAAATTTTTTTCAAAATTTTTTTCGAATTTTTTTTCGAAAATTTTTTTCGAATTTTTTTTTCCAAATTTTTTCGAATTTTTTTATCTATTTTCGAATAATTTTTTTCGAAATTTTTTTTCGAAAATTTTTTTCAAAATTTTTTTCGAAATTTTTTTTCAAAATTTTTTCGAAAATTTTTTTTCAAAATTTTTTTCGAAAATTTTTTTTCGAAATTTTTTTCGAAAATTTTTTTTCGAAATTTTTTTCGAAAATTTTTTTGCAAAATTGTTTTCGAAATTTTTTTCAAAATTTTTTCGAAATTTTTTTCGAAAATTTTTTTCGAAATTTTTTTTCCAAATTTTTTTTCAAAATTTTTTTCGAAAATTTTTTTTCCAAAATTTTTTCAATATTTTTTTTCGAAATTTTTTTCGAAAATTTTTTTCAATATTTTTTTCGAAGAATTTTTTTCCAAAATTTTCTCGAAAATTTTTTTCGAAATATTTTTTTCGAAATTTTTTTTTCAAAATTTTTTTCGAAAATTTTTTTTCGAATTTTTTTTGAAAATATTTTTTGAGAAATTTTTTTTTCAAATTTTTTCGAAAATTTTTTTTCGAAATTTTTTTCGAAAATTTTTTTCAATATTTTTTTCGAAAAATTTTTTTCCAAAATTTTTTCGAAAATTTTTTTGAAAATTTTTTTTGGAAATTTTTTTTCAAAATTCTTTTCGAAATTTTTTTCGAAAATTTTTTTCCAAAATTTTTTCGAAAATTCTTTTCAAAATTTTTTTCGAAAATTTTGAAAAAAAATTTCGAAAAAAATTTTGAAAAAAATTTCGAAAAAAAATTTTCGAAAAAAAATTTCGAAAAAAAATTTTCGAAAAAAATTTTGAAAAGAAATTTCGAAAAAAATTTTCAAAAAAATTTTCGAAAAAAATTTTCAAAAAAATTTTCGAAAAAAAATTTTCGAAAAACATTTTCAGAAAAATTTTCGAAAAAATTTTGGAAAAAAATTTTTCGAAAAAATTTTTGAAAAAAATTTTCAAAAAAAATTTCGAAAAAAATTTTGAAAAAAATTTTGAAAAAAGTTTCGAAAAAATTTTGGAAAAAAATTTTCAAAAAAAATTTTGAAAAAAAATTTCGAAAAAAAATTTTAAAAAAAATTTCGAAGACATTTTCAGAAATAATTTTGAAAAAAATTTTCGAAAAAAAATTTTCGAAAAAAATTTTGAAAAAAGTTTCGAAAAAATTTTGGAAAAAAATTTTTCGAAAAAAAATTTCAAAAAAAATTTTCGAAAAAATTTTCAAAAAAAAATTTTCAAAAAAAATTTTCGAAAGAAATTACGAAAAAAAATTTTCGAAAAAAAATTTTAAAAAATTTTCGAAAAAAAATTTTCGAAAAAAATTTTGAAAAAAAATTCAGAAAAAAAATTTTGAAAAAAATTTTTGAAAGAAATTTCGTAAAAAAATTTCGAAAAAAATTTTAAAAAAAATTTTCGAAAAAAAATTTTCGAAAAAGATTTTGATAAAAAATTTGGAAAAAAAATTTTGAAAAAAATTTTCGAAAAAAATTTCGAAAAAAAATTTTCGAAAAAAATTTCGAAAAAAAATTTTCGAAAAAAATTTTGAAAAAAAATTTCGAAAAAAAATTTCGAAAACAATTTTCAAAAAAATTTTCGAAAAAAATTTTCAAAAAAATTTTTCGAAAAAAATTTTCAAAAAAATTTTCGAAAAAAATTTTCAAAAAAATTTTTCAAAAAAAATTTTCATAAAAATTTTCGAAAAAAATTTGAAAAAAATTTTCGAAAAAAATTTTGAAAAAAAATTTTTGAAAAAATTTTGAAAAAAAATTTCGAAAAAAATTTTGAAAAAAATTTTCGAAAAAAAATTTCGAAAAAAATTATTCGAAAATAGATAAAAAAATTCGAAAAAATTTGGAAAAAAAAATTCGAAAAAAATTTTCGAAAAAAAATTCGAAAAAAATTTTGAAAAAAATTTTCCAAAGAAATTTCGAAAAAAAATTTTCGAAAAAAATTTTGAAAAAAAATTTTCGAAAAAACATTTTCGAAAAAAATGTTCAAAAAAATTTTCAAAAAAATTTTGGAAAAAAATTTTTCGAAAAAAATTTTTAAAAAAATTGTCGGACAAACTTTCGAAAAAAATTTTAGAAAAAAATTTCGAAAAAATTTTGCAAAAATATTTTTCGAAAAAAAATTTCAAAAAATTTTTTTCAAAATTTTTTTCGAAAATTTTTTTTTGAAATTTTTTTTCTAAATTTTTTTCGAAAATTTTCTTTCGAAATTTTTTTCGAAAATTTTTTTCAAAATTTTTTTCGAATTTTTTTTCGAAAATTTTTTTCGAATTTTTTTTTCCAAATTTTTTCGAATTTTTTTATCTATTTTCGAATAATTTTTTTCGAAATTTTTTTTCGAAAATTTTTTTCAAAATTTTTTTCGAAATTTTTTTTCAAAATTTTTTCGAAAATTTTTTTTCAAAATTTTTTTCGAAAATTTTTTTTCGAAATTTTTTTCGAAAATTTTTTTTCGAAATTTTTTTCGAAAATTTTTTTGCAAAATTGTTTTCGAAATTTTTTTCAAAATTTTTTCGAAATTTTTTTCGAAAATTTTTTTCGAAATTTTTTTTCCAAATTTTTTTTCAAAATTTTTTTCGAAAATTTTTTTTCCAAAATTTTTTCAATATTTTTTTTCGAAATTTTTTTCGAAAATTTTTTTCAATATTTTTTTCGAAGAATTTTTTTCCAAAATTTTCTCGAAAATTTTTTTCGAAATATTTTTTTCGAAATTTTTTTTTCAAAATTTTTTTCGAAAATTTTTTTTCGAATTTTTTTTGAAAATATTTTTTGAGAAATTTTTTTTTCAAATTTTTTCGAAAATTTTTTTTCGAAATTTTTTTCGAAAATTTTTTTCAATATTTTTTTCGAAAAATTTTTTTCCAAAATTTTTTCGAAAATTTTTTTGAAAATTTTTTTTGGAAATTTTTTTTCAAAATTCTTTTCGAAATTTTTTTCGAAAATTTTTTTCCAAAATTTTTTCGAAAATTCTTTTCAAAATTTTTTTCGAAAATTTTGAAAAAAAATTTCGAAAAAAATTTTGAAAAAAATTTCGAAAAAAAATTTTCGAAAAAAAATTTCGAAAAAAAATTTTCGAAAAAAATTTTGAAAAGAAATTTCGAAAAAAATTTTCAAAAAAATTTTCGAAAAAAATTTTCAAAAAAATTTTCGAAAAAAAATTTTCGAAAAACATTTTCAGAAAAATTTTCGAAAAAATTTTGGAAAAAAATTTTTCGAAAAAATTTTTGAAAAAAATTTTCAAAAAAAATTTCGAAAAAAATTTTGAAAAAAATTTTGAAAAAAGTTTCGAAAAAATTTTGGAAAAAAATTTTCAAAAAAAATTTTGAAAAAAAATTTCGAAAAAAAATTTTAAAAAAAATTTCGAAGACATTTTCAGAAATAATTTTGAAAAAAATTTTCGAAAAAAAATTTTCGAAAAAAATTTTGAAAAAAGTTTCGAAAAAATTTTGGAAAAAAATTTTTCGAAAAAAAATTTCAAAAAAAATTTTCGAAAAAATTTTCAAAAAAAAATTTTCAAAAAAAATTTTCGAAAGAAATTACGAAAAAAAATTTTCGAAAAAAAATTTTAAAAAATTTTCGAAAAAAAATTTTCGAAAAAAATTTTGAAAAAAAATTCAGAAAAAAAATTTTGAAAAAAATTTTCGAAAAAAATTTCGAAAAAAATTTCGAAAAAAAATTTTTGAAAAAAATTTTGAAAAAAAATTTCGAAAAAAATTTTCAAAAAAATTTTCGAAAAAACTTTCGAAAAAAAATTTTCGAAAAAAATTTTCGAAAGAAATTTCGAAAAGAAATTTTCGAAAAAAATTTTGAAAAAAATTTTCGAAAAAAATTTTCGCAAAAAATTTTGAAAAAAAATTTGGAAAA
Organism: Uropetala carovei; assembly: GCA_036926305.1. NCBI lineage: Eukaryota > Metazoa > Arthropoda > Insecta > Odonata > Petaluridae > Uropetala > Uropetala carovei. The sequence continues at coordinate 3,183,646 of JAXCHB010000242.1, read as the reverse complement.
AAAATTTTGAAAAAAATTTTCGAAAAAAATTTCGAAAAAAAATTTTCGAAAAAAATTTCGAAAAAAAATTTTCGAAAAAAATTTTTAAAAAAATTTTCGAAAAAATTTTGAAAAAAAATTTTCGAAAAAAATTTCGAAAAAAAAATTTCGAAAAAATTTTTGAAAAAAAATTTCCAAAAAAAATTTTCAAAAAAATTTTCGAAAAAATTTTGGAAAAAATTTTTTCGATAAAAATATTGAAAAAAATTTTCGAAAAAAATTTCGAAAAAAAATTTTCGAAAAAATTTGAAAAAAACATTTCTCAAAAAATATTTTCAAAAAAAATTCGAAAAAAAATTTTCGAAAAAAATTTTGAAAAAAAAATTTCGAAAAAAATTTTCGAGAAAATTTTGGAAAAAAATTTTTCGAAAAAAATATTGAAAAAAATTTTCTAAAAAAATTTCGAAAAAAAATTTTGAAAAAATTTTGGAAAAAAAATTTTCGAAAAAAATTTTGAAAAAAAATTTGGAAAAAAAATTTCGAAAAAAATATTCGAAAAAAATTTCGAAAAAAATTTCGAAAAAAATTTTGAAAAAAATTTCGAAAAAAATTTTGAAAAAAATTTTCGAAAAAAATTTCGAAAAAATATTTTCGAAAAAAATTTCGAAAAAAAATTTTCGAAAGAAATTTCGAAAAAAAATTCGAAAAAAATTTTTAAAAAAATTTTTGAAAAAAAATTTTCAAAAAAAATTTTGAAAAAAAATTTGGAAAAAAAATTTTGAAAAAAATTTTGAAAAAAATTTTGAAAAAAAATTTCGAAAAATATTTTCAAAAAAATTTTCGAAAAAAATTTTCAAAAACATTTTTCGAAAAAAATTTTCAAAAAAATTTTCGAAAAAAATTTTGAAAAAAAATTTTCGAAAAAAATTTTGAAAAAAAAATTTTCGAAAAAAAATTTTCGAAAAAAATGTTCAAAAAAATTTTCGAAAAAATTTTGGAAAAAAATTTTTCGAAAAAAATTTTTAAAAAAATTTTCGAACAAAATTTCGAAAAAAATTTTGAAAAAAATTTCTAAAAAATTTTGCAAAAAAATTTTTCGAAAAAAAATTTCAAAAAAAATTTTCGAAAAAATTTTCGAAAAAAAATTTTCGAAAAAAATTTTCAAAAGAAATTACGAAAAAAAATTTTCGAAAAAAAATTTTAAAAAATTTTCGAAAAAAAATTTTCGAAAAAAATTTTGAAAAAAAATTCAGAAAAAAAATTTTGAAAAAAATTTTCGAAAAAAATTTCAAAAAAAATTTCGAAAAAAAATTTTTGAAAAAAATTTTGAAAAAAAATTTCGAAAAAAATTTTCAAAAAAATTTTCGAAAAAACTTTCGAAAAAAAATTTTCGAAAAAAATTTTCGAAAGAAATTTCGAAAAAAAATTTTCGAAAAAAATTTTGAAAAAAATTTTCGAATAACATTTTCGCAAAAAATTTTGAAAAAAAATTTGGAAAAAAAATTTTGAAGAAAATTTTCGAAAAAAATTTCGAAAAAAAAATTTCGAAAAAATTTTTGAAAAAAAATTTCCAAAAAATATTTTCAAAAAAATTTTCGAAAAAATTTTGGAAAAAAATTTTTCGATAAAAATATTGAAAAAAATTTTCGAAAAAAATTTCGAAAAAAAAATTTCGAAAAAATTTGAAAAAAACATTTCTCAAAAAATATTTTCAAAAAAAATTCGAAAAAAAATTTTCGAAAAAAATTTTGAAAAAAAAATTTCGAAAAAAATTTTCGAGAAAATTTTGGAAAAAAATTTTTCGAAAAAATTTTGGAAAAAAATTTTTCGAAAAAAATATTGAAAAAAATTTTCTAAAAAAATTTCGAAAAAAAATTTTGAAAAAATTTTGGAAAAAAAATTTTCGAAAAAAATTTTGAAAAAAAATTTGGAAAAAAAATTTCGAAAAAAATTTTCGAAAAAAATTTCGAAAAAAATTTTGAAAAAAATTTCGAAAAAAATTTTGAAAAAAATTTTCGAAAAAAATTTCGAAAAAAAATTTTCGAAAATATTTCGAAAAAAAATTTTCGAAAGAAATTTCGAAAAAAAATTCGAAAAAAATTTTTAAAAAAATTTTCGAAAAAAAATTTTCAAAAAAAATTTTGAAAAAAAATTTGGAAAAAAAAATTTTGAAAAAAATTTTGAAAAAAATTTTGAAAAAAAATTTCGAAAAATATTTTCAAAAAAATTTTCGAAAAAAATTTTCAAAAACATTTTTCGAAAAAAATTTTCAAAAAAATTTTCGATAAAAAATTTCGAAAAAAAATTTTCGAAAAAAATTTTGAAAAAAAAATTTTCGAAAAAAAATTTTCGAAGAAAATGTTCAAAAAAATTTTCGAAAAAATTTTGGAAAAAAATTTTTCGAAAAAAATTTTTAAAAAAACTTTCGAACAAAATTTCGAAAAAAATTTTGAAAAAAATTTCTAAAAAATTTTGCAAAAAAATTTTTCGAAAAAAAATTTCAAAAAAAATTTTCGAAAAAATTTTCGAAAAAAATTTTCGATAAAAATTTTCAAAAGAAATTACGAAAAAAAATTTTCGAAAAAAAATTTTAAAAAATTTTCGAAAAAAAATTTTCGAAAAAAATTTTGAAAAAAAATTCAGAAAAAAAATTTTGAAAAAAATTTTCGAAAAAAATTTCGAAAAAAATTTCGAAAAAAAATTTTTGAAAAAAATTTTGAAAAAAAATTTCGAAAAAAATTTTCAAAAAAATTTTCAAAAAAACTTTCGAAAAAAAATTTTCGAAAAAAATTTTCGAAAGAAATTTCGAAAAAAAATTTTCGAAAAAAATTTTGAAAAAAATTTTGAAAAAAATTTTCGAATAAAATTTTCGCAAAAAATTTTGAAAAAAAATTTGGAAAAAAAATTTTGAAGAAAATTTTCGAAAAAAATTTCGAAAAAAAATTTTCGAAAAAAATTTCGAAAAAAAATTTTCGAAAAAAATTTTGAAAAAAATTTTCGAAAAAATTTTGAAAAAAAATTTTCGAAAAAAATTTCGAAAAAAAAATTTCGAAAAAATTTTCAAAAAAAATTTCGAAAAAATTTTGGAAAAAAATTTTTCGATAAAAATATTGAAAAAAATTTTCGAAAAAAATTTCGAAAAAAAATTTTCGAAAAAATTTGAAAAAAACATTTCTCAAAAAATATTTTCAAAAAAAATTCGAAAAAAAATTTTCGAAAAAAATTTTGAAAAAAAAATTTCGAAAAAAAATTTCGAGAAAATTTTGGAAAAAAATTTTTCGAAAAAAATATTGAAAAAAATTTTCTAAAAAAATTTCGAAAAAAAATTTTGAAAAAATTTTGGAAAAAAAATTTTCGAAAAAAATTTTGAAAAAAAATTTGGAAAAAAAAATTTGAAAAAAAATTTCGAAAAAAAATTTCCTAAAAAAATTTTGAAAAAAAATTTCAAAAAAAAATTTTCAAAAAAATTTTCAAAAAAATTTTCGAAAAAATTTTGGAAAAAAAATTTTCGAAAAAAATTTCGAAAAAAATTTTCGAAAAAAATTTCGAAAAAAATTTTGAAAAAAATTTCGAAAACAATTTTGAAAAAAATTTTCGAAAAAAATTTCGAAAAAAAATTTTCGAAAAAAATTTCGAAAAAAAATTTTCGAAAAAAATTTTGAAAAAAAATTTCGAAAAAATTTTGAAAAAAAATTTCGAAAAAAATTTTGAAAAAAATTTTCGAAAAAATTTTGGAAAAAAATTTTTTGGAAAAAAAATATTGAAAAAAATTTTCGAAAAAAATTTCGAAAAAAAAATTTCGAAAAAATTTGAAAAAAAAATTTCTCAAAAAATATTTTCAAAAAAAATTCCAAAAAAAAATTTTCGAAAAAAATTTTGAAAAAAAAATTTCGAAAAAAATTTTCGAGAAAATTTTGGAAAAAAATTTTTCGAAAAAAATATTGAAAAAAATTTTCGAAAAAAATTTCAAAAAAAAATTTTGAAAAAAAAATTTTCGAAAAAAATTTTGAAAAAAAATTTGGAAAAAAAATTTCGAAAAAAATTTTCGAAAAAAATTTCGAAAAAAATTTTGAAAAAAATTTCGAAAAAAATTTTGAAAAAAATTTTCGAAAAAAATTTCGAAAAAAAATTTTCGAAAAAAATTTCGAAAAAAAATTTTCGAAAAAAATTTTGAAAAAAAATTTCGAAAAAATTTTGAAAAAAAATTTCGAAAAAAATTTTGAAAAAAATTTTCGAAAAAAATTTTGAAAAAAAATTTTCGAAAAAAATTTCGAAAAAAATTTTTAAAAAAATTTTCGAAAAAAATTTGGAAAAAAAGTTTTTGAAAAAAATTTTGAAAAAAAATTTCGAAAAAAATTTTCGAAAAAAATTTTGAAAAAAAATTTTTGAAAAAAATTTTGAAAAAAATTTTCGAAAAAAATTTTGAAAAAAAATTTGGAAAAAAAATTTTGAAAAAAATTTTTGAAAAAAATTTCGAAAAAAAATTTTCGAAAAAAATTTCCAAAAAAAAATTTTCGAAAAAAATTTTGAAAAGAAATTTCGAAAAAAATTTTCAAAAAAATTTTCGAAAAAAATTTTCAAAAAAATTTTCGAAAAAAAATTTTCGAAAAACATTTTCAGAAAAATTTTCGAAAAAATTTTGGAAAAAAATTTTTCGAAAAAAATTTTGAAAAAAATTTTCGAAAAAAATTTCGAAAAAAATTTTGAAAAAAATTTTGAAAAAAGTTTCGAAAAAATTTTGGAAAAAAATTTTCAAAAAAAATTTTGAAAAAACATTTCGAAAAAAAATTTTAAAAAAAATTTCGAAGACATTTTCAGAAATAATTTTGAGAAAAATTTTCAAAAAAAAATTTTCGAAAAAAATTTCGAAAAAAATTTCGAAAAAAATTTTCAAAAAAATTTTCGACAAAATTTTGGAAAAAAATTTTTCGAAAAAAATATTGAAAAAAATTTTCGAAAAAAATTTCGAAAAAAAATTTTGAAAAAATTTTGGAAAAAAAATTTTCAAAAAAAAATTTTCGAAAAAAATGTTCAAAAAAATTTTTGAAAAAATTTTGGAAAAAAATTTTTCGAAAAAAATTTTTAAAAAAATTTTCGAACAAAATTTCGAAAAAAATTTTGAAAAAAATTTTCGAAAAAAATTTCTAAAAAATTTTGCAAAAATATTTTTCGAAAAAAAATTTCAAAAAAAATTTTCGAAAAAATTTTCAAAAAAAAATTTTCGAAAAAAATTTTCGAAAGAAATTACGAAAAAAAATTTTCGAAAAAAAATTTTAAAAAATTTTCGAAAAAAAATTTTCGAAAAAAATTTTGAAAAAAAATTAGGAAAAAAATTTTGAAAAAAATTTTCGAAAAAAATTTCGAAAAAAATTTCGAAAAAAAATTTTTGAAAAAAATTTTGAAAAAAAATTTCGAAAAAAATTTTCAAAAAAATTTTCGAAAAAACTTTCGAAAAAAAATTTTCGAAAAAAATTTTCGAAAGAAATTTCGAAAAGAAATTTTCGAAAAAAATTTTGAAAAAAATTTTCGAAAAAAATTTTCCCAAAAAATTTTGAAAAAAAATTTGGAAAAAAAATTTTGAAAAAAATTTTCGAAAAAAATTTCAAAAAAAAATTTTCGAAAAAAATTTCGAAAAAAAATTTTCGAAAAAAATTTTAAAAAAAATTTTCGAAAAAATTTTGAAAAAAAATTTTCGAAAAAAATTTCGAAAAAAAAATTTCGAAAAAATTTTTGAAAAAAATTTTCGAAAAAATTTTGGAAAAAAATTTTTCGAAAAAAATATTGAAAAAAATTTTCGAAAAAAATTTTGAAAAAAAATTTTCGAAAAAATTTGAAAAAAAAATTTCTCAAAAAATATTTTCAAAAAAAATTCGAAAAAAAATTTTCGAAAAAAATTTTGAAAAAAAAATTTCGAAAAAAATTTTCGAGAAAATTTTGGAAAAAAATTTTTCGAAAAAAATATTGAAAAAAATTTTCGAAAAAAATTTCAAAAAAAAATTTTGAAAAAATTTTGAAAAAAAAATTTTCGAAAAAAATTTTGAAAAAAAATTTGGAAAAAAAATTTCGAAAAAAATTTTCGAAAAAAATTTTGAAAAAAATTTTGAAAAAAATTTCGAAAAAAATTTTGAAAAAAATTTTCGAAAAAAATTTCGAAAAAAAATTTTCGAAAAAAATTTCGAAAAAAAATTTTCGAAAAAAATTTTGAAAAAAAATTTCGAAAAAATTTTGAAAAAAAATTTCGAAAAAAATTTTGAAAAAAATTTTCGAAAAAAATTTTGAAAAAAAATTTTCGAAAAAAATTTCGAAAAAAATTTTTAAAAAAATTTTCGAAAAAAATTTGGAAAAAAAATTTTTGAAAAAAATTTTGAAAAAAAATTTCGAAAAAAATTTTCGAAAAAAATTTTGAAAAAAAATTTTTGAAAAAAATTTTGAAAAAAAATTTCGAAAAAAATTTTCGAAAAAAATTTTGAAAAAAAATTTGGAAAAAAAATTTTGAAAAAAATTTTTGAAAAAAATTTCGAAAAAAAATTTTCGAAAAAAATTTCCAAAAAAAAATTTTCGAAAAAAATTTTGAAAAGAAATTTCGAAAAAAATTTTCAAAAAAATTTTCGAAAAAAATTTTCAAAAAAATTTTCGAAAAAAAATTTTCGAAAAACATTTTCAGAAAAATTTTCGAAAAAATTTTGGAAAAAAATTTTTCGAAAAAAATTTTGAAAAAAATTTTCGAAAAAAATTTCGAAAAAAATTTTGAAAAAAATTTTGAAAAAAGTTTCGAAAAAATTTTGGAAAAAAATTTTCAAAAAAAATTTTGAAAAAAAATTTCGAAAAAAAATTTTAAAAAAAATTTCGAAGACATTTTCAGAAATAATTTTGAAAAAAATTTTCGAAAAAAAATTTTCGAAAAAAATTTCGAAAAAAATTTCGAAAAAGATTTTCAAAAAAATTTTCGACAAAATTTTGGAAAAAAATTTTTCGAAAAAAATATTGAAAAAAATTTTCGAAAAAAATTTCGAAAAAAAATTTTGAAAAAATTTTGGAAAAAAAATTTTCAAAAAAAAATTTTCGAAAAAAATGTTCAAAAAAATTTTCGAAAAAATTTTGGAAAAAAATTTTTCGAAAAAAATTTTTAAAAAAATTTTCGAACAAAATTTCGAAAAAAATTTTGAAAAAAATTTTCGAAAAAAATTTCTAAAAAATTTTGCAAAAATATTTTTCGAAAAAAAATTTCAAAAAAAATTTTCGAAAAAATTTTCAAAAAAAAATTTTCGAAAAAAATTTTCGAAAGAAATTACGAAAAAAAATTTTCGAAAAAAAATTTTAAAAAATTTTCGAAAAAAAATTTTCGAAAAAAATTTTGAAAAAAAATTAAGAAAAAAAATTTTGAAAAAAATTTTCGAAAAAAATTTCGAAAAAAATTTCGAAAAAAAATTTTTGAAAAAAATTTTGAAAAAAAATTTCGAAAAAAATTTTCAAAAAAATTTTCGAAAAAACTTTCGAAAAAAAATTTTCGAAAAAAATTTTCGAAAGAAATTTCGAAAAGAAATTTTCGAAAAAAATTTTGAAAAAAATTTTCGAAAAAAATTTTCGCAAAAAATTTTGAAAAAAAATTTGGAAAAAAAATTTTGAAAAAAATTTTCGAAAAAAATTTCGAAAAAAAATTTTCGAAAAAAATTTCGAAAAAAAATTTTCGAAAAAAATTTTAAAAAAAATTTTCGAAAAAATTTTGAAAAAAAAATTTTCGAAAAAAATTTCGAAAAAAAAATTTCGAAAAAATTTTTGAAAAAAAATTTCCAAAAAAAATTTTCAAAAAAATTTTCGAAAAAATTTTGGAAAAAATTTTTTCGATAAAAATATTGAAAAAAATTTTCGAAAAAAATTTCGAAAAAAAATTTTCGAAAAAATTTGAAAAAAACATTTCTCAAAAAATATTTTCAAAAAAAATTCGAAAAAAAATTTTCGAAAAAAATTTTGAAAAAAAAATTTCGAAAAAAATTTTCGAGAAAATTTTGGAAAAAAATTTTTCGAAAAAAATATTGAAAAAAATTTTCTAAAAAAATTTCGAAAAAAAATTTTGAAAAAATTTTGGAAAAAAAATTTTCGAACAAAATTTCGAAAAAAATTTTGAAAAAAATTTTCGAAAAAAATTTCTAAAAAATTTTGGAAAAATATTTTTCGAAAAAAAATTTCAAAAAAAATTTTCGAAAAAATTTTCAAAAAAAAATTTTCGAAAAAAATTTTCGAAAGAAATTACGAAAAAAAATTTTCGAAAAAAAATTTTAAAAAATTTTCGAAAAAAAATTTTCGAAAAAAATTTTGAAAAAAAATTCAGAAAAAAAATTTTGAAAAAAATTTTTGAAAAAAATTTCGAAAAAAATTTCGAAAAAAAATTTTTGAAAAAAATTTTGAAAAAAAATTTCGAAAAAAATTTTCAAAAAAATTTTCGAAAAAACTTTCGAAAAAAAATTTTCGAAAAAAATTTCGAAAAAAAATTTTCGAAAAAAATTTTGAAAAAAATTTTCGCAAAAAATTTTGAAAAAAAATTTGGAAAAAAAATTTTGAAAAAAATTTTCGAAAAAAATTTCGAAAAAAAATTTGGAAAAAAAATTTTCGAAAGAAATTTAGAAAAAGAATTTTCGAAATAAATTTTGAAAAAAAATATCGAAAAAAATTTCAAAAAAAAATTTTCGAAAAAAATTTTGAAAAAAATTTTCGAAAAAAAATTTTCGATAAAATTTTTCGAAAAAAATTTCGAAAAAAAATTTTCGAAAAAAATATTGAAAAAAATTTTCGAGAAAAATTTCGAAAAAAAATTTTGAAAAAAATTTGGAAAAAAAAATTTCAAAAAAAATTTTGAAAAAAAATTTGGAAAAAAATTTCGAAAAAAATTTTCCGAAAAAAATTTCGAAAAAAATTTCGAAAAAAATTTTCGAAAAAAATTTCGAAAAAAAATTTTCGAAAAAAATTTCAAAAAAAATTTTCGAAAAAAATTTTGAAAAAAAATTTTCAAAAAAATTTTCGAAAAAATTTTGGAAAAAATTTTTTCGAAAAAAATTTTGGAAAAAAATTTTTCGAAAAAAGTTTTGAAAAAAAATTTTCGAAAAAAATTTTGAAAAAAAATTTGGAAAAAAAATTTCGAAAAAAAATTTCGAAAAAAATTTTCGAAAAAAATTTTCGAAAAAAAATTCGAAAAAAATTTTGAAAAAAATTTTCGAAAAAAATTTCGAAAAAAAATTTTCGAAAAAAATTTAGAAAAAAAATTTTCGAAATAAATTTTGAAAAAAAATATCGAAAAAAATTTCAAAAAAAAATTTTCGAAAAAAATTTTGAAAAAAATTTTCGAGAAAAATTTCGAAAAAAAATTTTGAAAAAAATTTGGAAAAAAAAATTTCAAAAAAAATTTTGAAAAAAAATTTGGAAAAAAATTTCGAAAAAAATTTTCCGAAAAAAATTTCGAAAAAAATTTCGAAAAAAATTTTCGAAAAAAATTTCGAAAAAAAATTTTCGAAAAAAATTTCAAAAAAAATTTTCGAAAAAAATTTTGAAAAAAAATTTTCAAAAAAATTTTCGAAAAAATTTTGGAAAAAATTTTTTCGAAAAAAATTTTGGAAAAAAATTTTTCGAAAAAAGTTTTGAAAAAAAATTTTCGAAAAAAATTTCGAAAAAAATTTTGAAAAAAATTTTCGAAAAAAATTTTGAAAAAAAATTTTCGAAAAAATTTTGAAAAAAAATTTCGAAAAAAATTTTGCAAAAAATTTTCGAAAAAAATTTGGAAAAATATTTTCAAAAAAAAAATTGAAAAAAAATTTCGAAAAAAATTTTTAAAAAAATTTTCGAAAAAATTTTCAGAAAAAATTTTGAAAAAAATTTTCGAAAAAAAAATTTCGAAAAAAAATTTCGAAAAAAATTTTTCGAAAATAGATAAAAAAATTCAAAAAAAAATTTTCGAAAAAAATTTTCGAAAAAAATTTTGAAAAAAAATTTCTAAAAAAATTTTCGAAAGAAATTTCGAAAAAAAATTTTCGAAAAAAATTTTGAAAAAAATTTTGAAAAAAAATTTTGAAAAAAATTTTTAAAAAAAATTTCGAAAAAAATTTTCAAAAAAATTTTCGAAAAAAATTTTTAAAAAAATTTTTTGAAAAAAATTTTCAAAAAAATTTTCGAAAAAAATTTCGAAAAAAAATTTTCGAAAAAAATTTTGAAAAAAATTTTCGAAAAATAATTTTCAAAAAAAATTTCGAAAAAATTTTGGAAAAAAATTTTTCGAAAAAAATTTTTAAAAAAATTTTCGAACAAAATTTCGAAAAAAATTTTGAAAAAAATTTTCGAAAAAAATTTCGAAAAAAAATTTTCGAAAAAAATTTTGAAAAAAAATTTCGAAAAAAATTTTCGAAAAAAATTTTCGAAAAAAATTTTGAAAAAAAATTTGGAAAAAAAATTTTGAAAAAATTTTCGAAAAAAATTTCAAAAAAAAAATTTCGAAAAAAATTTTAAAAACAAATTTCGAAAAAAATTTCCAAAAAAATTTTCGAAAAAAAATTTCAAAAAAATTTTTCGAAAAAAATATTTCAAAAAAAATTTTGAAAAAAATTTCGAAAAAAAATTTTCGAAAAAAATTTTCAAAAAAATTTTCGAAAAAATTTTGGAAAGAAATTTTTCGAAAAAAATTTTGAAAAAAATTTTCGAAAAAATTTTCGAAAAAAATTTTGAAAAAAAATTTTCGAAAAAAAATTTTCGAAAAAATTTTGAAAAAAAATTTCGAAAAAAATTTTGAAAAAAATTTTCGAAAAAAATTTGGAAAAAAATTTTCAAAAAAAAAATTGAAAAAAAATTTCGAAAAAAATTTTTAAAAAAATTTTCGAAAAAATTTTCAGAAAAAATTTTGAAAAAAATTTCGAAAAAAAAATTTCAAAAAAAAATTTCGAAAAAACTTTTTCGAAAATAGATAAAAAAATTCGAAAAAAAATTTTCGAAAATAATTTTCGAAAAAAATTTTGAAAAAAAATTTCGAAAAAAATTTTCGAAAGAAATTTCGAAAAAAGATTTTCGAAAAAAATTTTGAAAAAAATTTTGAAAAAAAATTTTGAAAAAAATTTTGAAAAAAAATATTGAAAAAAATTTTGAAAAAAAATTTCGAAAATAATTTTCAAAAAAATTTTCGAAAAAAATTTTTAAAAAAATTTTTTGAAAAATATTTTCAAAAAAATTTTCGAAAAAAATTTCGAAAAAAAATTTTCGAAAAAAATTTTGAAAAAAATTTTCGAAAAAAAATTTTCGAAAAAAATTTTCAAAAAAAATTTCGAAAAAAAATTTGGAAAAAAAATTTTGAAAAAAATTTTCGAAAAAAATTTCGAAAAAAAAATTTCGAAAAAATTTTTCGAAAAAAATATTTCAAAAAAATTCTTGAAAAAAATTTCGAAAAAAAATTTTCGAAAAAAATTTTCAAAAAAATTTTCGAAAGAATTTTGGAAAAAAATTTTTCGAAAAAAATTTTGAAAAAAATTTCGAAAAAAAATTTTGAAAAAAATTTTCGAAAAAAATTTTGAAAAAAAATTTTCGAAAAAATTTTGAAAAAAAATTTCAAAAAAAATTTTGAAAAAAATTTTCGAAAAAAAATTTCGAAAAAAATTATTCAAAAATAGATAAATAAATTCGAAAAAATTTGGAAAAAAAAATTCGAAGAAAATTTTCGAAGAAAAATTCGAAAAAAATTTTGAAAAAAATTTTCGAAAAAAATTTCGAAAAAAAATTTTCGAAAAAAATTTAGAAAAAAAATTTCAAAAAAAAATTTTCGAAAAAAATTTTGAAAAAAATTTTTTGAAATTTTTTTTCGAAAAATATTTTTGCAAAATTTTTTCGAAATTTTTTTCGAAAATTTTTTTCAATATTTTTTTCGAAATTTTGTCCGACAATTTTTTTAAAAATTTTTTTCGAAAAATTTTTTTCCAAAATTTTTTCGAAAATTTTTTTGAACATTTTTTTCGAAAATTTTTTTTCGAAAATTTTTTTTTCAAAATTTTTTTCGAAAATTTTTTTTCGAAATTTCTTTCGAAAATTTTTTTCGAAAAATTTTTTTCCAAAATTTTTTCGAAATTTTTTTCGAAAATTTTTTTGAAAATTTTTTTCGAAAAATTTTTTTGAAAATTTTTTTCGAAAATTTTTTTGAAAATTGTTTTCGAAATTTTTTTTCAAAATTTTTTTCGAAAATTTTTTTTCGAAATTTTTTTCGAAAATTTTTTTTCGAAATTTTTTTCGAAAATTTTTTTGAAAATTTTTTTTCCAAATTTTTTATCAAAATGTTTTTCGAAAATTTTTTTTCGAAAATTTTTTTTTAAATTTTTTTCGAAATTTTTTTTCGAAATTTCTTTCAAAAATTTTTTTCGAAATTTTTTTCAAAATTTTTTTCGAAAAATTTTTTTCCAAAATTTTTTCGAAAATTTTATCGAAAATTTTTTTACGAAAATTTTTTCGAGAATTTTTTTGAAAATTTTTTTGGAAATTTTTTTTCAAAATTTTTTTCGAAAATTTTTTTTCGAAATTTTTTTCGAAAATTTTTTTCAAATTTTTTTCCAAAATTTTTTCGAAAATTTTTTTCGAAAATTTTTTTTCGAAATTTTTTTTCGAAAATTTTTTTTCGACATTTTTTTCGAAAATTTTTTTCAAAATTTTTTTTCCAAATGTTTTTCAAAATTTTTTTCGAAAATTTTTTTTCGAAATTTTTTTCAAAATTTTTTTCGAAAATTTTTTTTCGAAAATTTTTTTTAAAATTTTTTTCGATATTTTTTTTTTGAAATTTTTTTCGAAAATTTTTATGAAAATTTTTTTTGAAAAATTTTTTTGAAAATTTTTTTCGAAAATTTTTTTTCGAAATTTTTTTTCGAAAATTTTTTTTCGAAATTTTTTTCAAAATTTTTTTCGAAATTTTTTTTCAAAATTTTCGAAAAAAATTTTGAAAAGAATTTTCGAAAAAATTTTGGAAAAAAATTTTCGAAAAAAATTTCGAAAAGAATTTTGAAAAAAAATTTCCAAAAAAAATTTTCAAAAAAATTTTCGAAAAAATTTTGGAAAAAAATTTTTCGAAAAAAATATTGAAAAAAATTTTCGAAAAAAATTTCGAAAAAAAATTTTCGAAAAAATTTGAAAAAAAAATTTCTCAAAAAATATTTTCAAAAAAAATTCGAAAAAAAATTTTCGAAAAAAATTTTGAAAAAATAATTTCGAAAAAAATATTTCGAAAAAAATTTTCGAGAAAATTTTGGAAAAAAATTTTTCGAAAAAAATATTGAAAAAAATTTTCGAAAAAAATTTCGAAAAAAAATATTGAAAAAATTTTGGAAAAAAAATTTTCGAAAAAAATTTTGAAAAAAAATTTGGAAAAAAAATTTCGAAAAAAATTTTCGAAAAAAATTTCGAAAAAAATTTTGAAAAAAATTTCGAAAACAATTTTGAAAAAAATTTTCGAAAAAAATTTCGAAAAAAAATTTTCGAAAAAAATTTCGAAAAAAAATTTTCGACAAAAATTTTGAAAAAAAATTTCGAAAAAATTTTGAAAAAAAATTTCGAAAAAAATCTTGAAAAAAATTTTCGAAAAAATTTTGGAAAAAAATTTTTCGAAAAAAATATTGAAAAAAATTTTCGAAAAAAATTTCGAAAAAAAATTTTCGAAAAAATTTGGAAAAAAATTTCTCAAAAAATATTTTCAAAAAAAATTCGAAAAAAAATTTTCGAAAAAAATTTTGAAAAAAAAATTTCGAAAAAAATTTTCGAGAAAATTTTGGAAAAAAATTTTTCGAAAAAAATATTGAAAAAAATTTCGAAAAAAAATTTTGAAAAAATTTTGAAAAAAAAATTTTCGAAAAAAATTTTGAAAAAAAATTTGGAAAAAAAATTTGGAAAAAAAATTTCGAAAAAAATTTTCGAAAAAAATTTCGAAAAAAATTTTGAAAAAAATTTCGAAAAAAATTTTGAAAAAAATTTTCGAAAAAAATTTCGAAAAAAAATTTTCGAAAAAAATTTCGAAAAAAAATTTTCGAAAAAAATTTTGAAAAAAAATTTCGAAAAAATTTTGAAAAAAAATTTCGAAAAAAATTTTGAAAAAAATTTTCGAAAAAAATTTTGAAAAAAAATTTTCGAAAAAAATTTCGAAAAAAATTTTTAAAAAAATTTTCGAAAAAAATTTGGAAAAAAAATTTTTGAAAAAAATTTTGAAAAAAAATTTCGAAAAAAATTTTCGAAAAAAATTTTGAAAAAAAATTTTTGAAAAAAATTTTGAAAAAAAATTTCGAAAAAAATTTTCGAAAAAAATTTTGAAAAAAAATTTGGAAAAAAAATTTTGAAAAAAATTTTTGAAAAAAATTTCGAAAAAAAATTTTCGAAAAAAATTTCCAAAAAAAAATTTTCGAAAAAAATTTTGAAAAGAAATTTCGAAAAAAATTTTCAAAAAAATTTTCGAAAAAAATTTTCAAAAAAATTTTCGAAAAAAAATTTTCGAAAAACATTTTCAGAAAAATTTTCGAAAAAATTTTGGAAAAAAATTTTTCGAAAAAAATTTTGAAAAAAATTTTCGAAAAAAATTTCGAAAAAAATTTTGAAAAAAATTTTGAAAAAAGTTTCGAAAAAATTTTGGAAAAAAATTTTCAAAAAAAATTTTGAAAAAAAATTTCGAAAAAAAATTTTAAAAAAAATTTCGAAGACATTTTCAGAAATAATTTTGAAAAAAATTTTCGAAAAAAAATTTTCGAAAAAAATTTCGAAAAAAATTTTCAAAAAAATTTTCGACAAAATTTTGGAAAAAAATTTTTCGAAAAAAATATTGAAAAAAATTTTCGAAAAAAATTTCGAAAAAAAATTTTGAAAAAATTTGAAAAAAAAATTTTCAAAAAAATATTCGAAAAAAATTTTGAAAAAAATTTTCGAAAAAATTTTCCAAAAAAATTTTCGAAAAAATTTTGGAAAAAAATTTTTCGAAAAAAATTTTGAAAAAAATTTTCCAAAAAAATTTCGTAAAAAATTTTGAAAAAAATTTTCGAAAAAAATTTCGAAAAAAAATTTTCGAAAAAAATTTTGAAAAAAAATTTCGAAAAAAATTTTCGAAAGAAATTTCGAAAAAAATTTTCCGAAAAATATTTTGAAAAAAATTTTGGAAAAAAATTTTTAAAAAAATTTTGAAAAAAAATTTCGAAAAAAATTTTCAAAAAAATTTTCGAAAAAAATTTTCAAAAAAATTTTCGAAAAAATTTTGGAAAAAAATTTTTCGAAAAAAATATTGAAAAAAATTTTCGAAAAAAATTTCGAAAAAAAATTTTGAAAAAAATTTTCAAAAAAAATTTTGAAAAAAATTTTCGAAAAAAATGTTCAAAAAAATTTTCGAAAAAATTTTGGAAAAAAATTTTTCGAAAAAAATTTTTAAAAAAATTTTCGAACAAAATTTCGAAAAAAATTTTGAAAAAAATTTTCGAAAAAAATTTCTAAAAAATTTTGCAAAAATATTTTTCGAAAAAAAATTTCAAAAAAAATTTTCGAAAAAATTTTCAAAAAAAAATTTTCGAAAAAAATTTTCGAAAGAAATTACGAAAAAAAATTTTCGAAAAAAAATTTTAAAAAATTTTCGAAAAAAAATTTTCGAAAAAAATTTTGAAAAAAAATTCAGAAAAAAAATTTTGAAAAAAATTTTCGAAAAAAATTTCGAAAAAAATTTCGAAAAAAAATTTTTGAAAAAAATTTTGAAAAAAAATTTCGAAAAAAATTTTCAAAAAAATTTTCGAAAAAACTTTCGAAAAAAAATTTTCGAAAAAAATTTTCGAAAGAAATTTCGAAAAGAAATTTTCGAAAAAAATTTTGAAAAAAATTTTCGAAAAAAATTTTCGCAAAAAATTTTGAAAAAAAATTTGGAAAAAAAATTTTGAAAAAAATTTTCGAAAAAAATTTCGAAAAAAAATTTTCGAAAAAAATTTCGAAAAAAAATTTTCGAAAAAAATTTTAAAAAAAATTTTCGAAAAAATTTTGAAAAAAAATTTTCGAAAAAAATTTCGAAAAAAAAATTTCGAAAAAATTTTTGAAAAAAAATTTCCAAAAAAAATTTTCAAAAAAATTTTCGAAAAAATTTTGGAAAAAATTTTTTCGATAAAAATATTGAAAAAAATTTTCGAAAAAAATTTCGAAAAAAAATTTTCGAAAAAATTTGAAAAAAACATTTCTCAAAAAATATTTTCAAAAAAAATTCGAAAAAAAATTTTCGAAAAAAATTTTGAAAAAAAAATTTCGAAAAAAATTTTCGAGAAAATTTTGGAAAAAAATTTTTCGAAAAAAATATTGAAAAAAATTTTCTAAAAAAATTTCGAAAAAAAATTTTGAAAAAATTTTGGAAAAAAAATTTTCGAAAAAAATTTTGAAAAAAAATTGGGAAAAAAAATTCGAAAAAAATTTTCAAAAAAATTTTCGAAAAAATTTTGGAAAAAAATTTTTCGAAAAAATTTTGGAAAAAAATTTTTCGAAAAAATTTTGAAAAAAATTTTCAAAAAAAATTTCGAAAAAAATTTTGAAAAAAATTTTCGAAAAAAATTTTGAAAAAAAAATTTCGAAAAAATTTTGAAAAAAAAATTCGAAAAAAATTTTTTAAAAAATTTTCGAAAAAATTTTCAGAAAAAATTTTGAAAAAAATTTTCGAAAAAAAATTTTCGAAAAAAAATTTCGAAAAAAATTTTCGAAAAAAAATTTTCGAAAAAAAATTTCGAAAAAAATTTTTCGAAAATAGATAAAAAAAATCGAAAAAAAATTTTCGAAAAAAATTTTGAAAAAAATTTGGAAAAAAAATTTCGAAAAAATTTTTTCGAAATTTTTTTCGAAAATTTTTTTGAAAATTTTTTTCGAAAAATTTTTTTGAAAATTTTTTTCGAAAATTTTTTTGAAAATTGTTTTCGAAATTTTTTTTCAAAATTTTTTTTCCAAATTTTTTATCAAAATTTTTTTCGAAAATTTTTTTTCGAAAATTTTTTTTAAAATTTTTTTCGAAATTTTTTTTCGAAATTTCTTTCAAAAATTTTTTTCGAAATTTTTTTCAAAATTTTTTTCGAAAAATTTTTTTCCAAAATTTTTTCGAAAATTTTTTTGAAAATTTTTTTTCGAAAATTTTTTTCAAAATTTTTTTCGAAAATTTTTTTTCGAAAATTTTTTCGAAAATTTTTTTACGAAAATTTTTTCGAGAATTTTTTTGAAAATTTTTTTGGAAATTTTTTTTCAAAATTTTTTTCGAAAATTTTTTTTCGAAATTTTTTTCGAAAATTTTTTTCAAATTTTTTTCCAAAATTTTTTCGAAAATTTTTTTCAAAATTTTTTTCGAAAATTTTTTTTCGAAATTTTTTTTCGAAAATTTTTTTTCGACATTTTTTTCGAAAATTTTTTTCAAAATTTTTTTTCCAAATGTTTTTCAAAATTTTTTTCGAAAATTTTTTTTCGAAATTTTTTTCAAAATTTTTTTCGAAAATTTTTTTTCGAAAATTTTTTTTCGAAAATTTTTTTAAAAATTTTTTTCGATATTTTTTTTTTGAAATTTTTTTCGAAAATTTTTTTGAAAATTTTTTTTGAAAAATTTTTTTGAAAATTTTTTTCGAAAATTTTTTTTCGAAATTTTTTTTCGAAAATTTTTTTTAGAAATTTTTTTCAAAATTTTTTTCGAAATATTTTTTCAAAATTTTCGAAAAAAATTTTGAAAAGAATTTTCGAAAAAATTTTGGAAAAAAATTTTCGAAAAAAATTTCGAAAAGAATTTTGAAAAAAAATTTCCAAAAAAAATTTTCAAAAAAATTTTCGAAAAAATTTTGGAAAAAAATTTTTCGAAAAAAATATTGAAAAAAATTTTCGAAAAAAATTTCGAAAAAAAATTTTCGAAAAAATTTGAAAAAAAAATTTCTCAAAAAATATTTTCAAAAAAAATTCGAAAAAAAATTTTTGAAAAAAATTTTGAAAAAAAAATTTCGAAAAAAATATTTCGAAAAAAATTTTCGAGAAAATTTTGGAAAAAAATTCTTCGAAAAAAATATTGAAAAAAATTTTCGAAAAAAATTTCGAAAAAAAATATTGAAAAAATTTTGGAAAAAAAATTTTCGAAAAAAATTTTGAAAAAAAATTTGGAAAAAAAATTTCGAAAAAAATTTTCGAAAAAAATTTCGAAAAAAATTTAGAAAAAAATTTCGAAAACAATTTTGAAAAAAATTTTCGAAAAAAATTTCGAAAAAAAATTTTCGAAAAAAATTTCGAAAAAAAATTTTCGAAAAAAATTTTGAAAAAAAATTTCGAAAAAAATTATTCGAAAATAGATAAAAAAATTCGAAAAAATTTGGAAAAAAAAATTCGAAAAAAATTTTCGAAAAAAATTCGAAAAAAATTTTGAAAAAAATTTTCGAAAAAAATTTCGAAAAAAAATTTTCGAAAAAAATTTAGAAAAAAAATTTCAAAAAAAAATTTTCGAAAAAAATTTTGAAAAAAATTTTTTGAAATTTTTTTTCGAAAAATATTTTTGCAAAATTTTTTCGAAATTTTTTTCGAAAATTTTTTTCAAAATTTTTTTCGAAATTTTGTCCGACAATTTTTTTAAAAATTTTTTTCGAAAAATTTTTTTCCAAAATTTTTTCGAAAATTTTTTTGAACATTTTTTTCGAAAATTTTTTTTCGAAAATTTTTTTTCAAAATTTTTTTCGAAAATTTTTTTTCGAAATTTCTTTCGAAAATTTTTTTCGAAAAATTTTTTTCCAAAATTTTTTCGAAATTTTTTTCGAAAATTTTTTTGAAAATTTTTTTCGAAAAATTTTTTTGAAAATTTTTTTCGAAAATTTTTTTGAAAATTGTTTTCGAAATTTTTTTTCAAAATTTTTTTCGAAAATTTTTTTTCGAAATTTTTTTCGAAAATTTTTTTTCGAAATTTTTTTCGAAAATTTTTTTCAAAATTTTTTTTCCAAATTTTTTATCAAAATTTTTTTCGAAAATTTTTTTTCGAAAATTTTTTTTGAAATTTTTTTTCGAAATTTCTTTCAAAAATTTTTTTCGAAATTTTTTTCAAAATTTTTTTCGAAAAATTTTTTTCCAAAATTTTTTCGAAAATTTTTTTGAAAATTTTTTTTCGAAAATTTTTTTCAAAATTTTTTTCGAAAATTTTTTTTCGAAAAAATTTTCGAAAATTTTTTTACGAAAATTTTTTCGAGAATTTTTTTGAAAATTTTTTTGGAAATTTTTTTTCAAAATTTTTTTCGAAAATTTTTTTTCGAAATTTTTTTCGAAAATTTTTTTCAAATTTTTTCCAAAATTTTTTCGAAAATTTTTTTCGAAAATTTTTTTTCGAAATTTTTTTTCGAAAATTTTTTTTCGACATTTTTTTCGAAAATTTTTTTCAAAATTTTTTTTCCAAATGTTTTTCAAAATTTTTTTCGAAAATTTTTTTTCGAAAATTTTTTTTCGATAATTTTTTGAAAAATTTTTTTCGATATTTTTTTTTTGAAATTTTCTTCGAAAATTTTTATGAAAATTTTTTTTGAAAAATTTTTTTGAAAATTTTTTTCGAAAATTTTTTTTCGAAATTTTTTTTCGAAAATTTTTTTTCGAAATTTTTTTCAAAATTTTTTTCGAAATTTTTTTTCAAAATTTTCGAAAAAAATTTTGAAAAGAATTTTCGAAAAAATTTTGGAAAAAAATTTTCGAAAAAAATTTCGAAAAGAATTTTGAAAAAAAATTTCCAAAAAAAATTTTCAAAAAAATTTTCGAAAAAATTTTGGAAAAAAATTTTTCGAAAAAAATATTGAAAAAAATTTTCGAAAAAAATTTCGAAAAAAAATTTTCGAAAAAATTTGAAAAAAAAATTTCTCAAAAAATATTTTCAAAAAAAATTCGAAAAAAAATTTTCGAAAAAAATTTTGAAAAAAAAATTTCGAAAAAAATATTTCGAAAAAAATTTTCGAGAAAATTTTGGAAAAAAATTTTTTGAAAAAAATATTGAAAAAAATTTTCGAAAAAAATTTCGAAAAAAAATTTTGAAAAAATTTTGGAAAAAAAATTTTCGAAAAAAATTTTGAAAAAAAATTTGGAAAAAAAATTTCGAAAAAAATTTTCGAAAAAAATTTCGAAAAAAATTTTGAAAAAAATTTCGAAAACAATTTTGAAAAAAATTTTCGAAAAAAATTTCGAAAAAAAATTTTCAAAAAAAATTTCGAAAAAAAATTTTCGAAAAAAATTTTGAAAAAAAATTTCGAAAAAATTTTGAAAAAAAATTTCGAAAAAAATTTTGGAAAAAAATTTTTCGAAAAAAATATTGAAAAAAATTTTCGAAAAAAATTTCGAAAAAAAAATTTCGAAAAAATTTGAAAAAAAAATTTCTCAAAAAATATTTTCAAAAAAAATTCGAAAAAAAATTTTCGAAAAAAATTTTGAAAAAAAAATTTCGAAAAAATTTTCGAAAAAAAATTTTCGAAAAAAATTTTGAAAAAAATTTTCAAAAAAATTTTCGAAAAAATTTTGGAAAAAAATTTTTCGAAAAAAATTTTGAAAAAAATTTCGAAAAAAATTTTTGAAAGAAATTTCGAAAAAAAATTTCGAAAAAAATTTTAAAAAAAATTTTCGAAAAAAAATTTTCGAAAAAAATTTTGATAAAAAATTTGGAAAAAAAATTTTGAAAAAAATTTTCGAAAAAAATTTCGAAAAAAAATTTTCGAAAAAAATTTCGAAAAAAAATTTTCGAAAAAAATTTTGAAAAAAAATTTTCGAAAAAAATTTCGAAAAAAATTTTTAAAAAAATTTTCGAAAAAAATTTGGAAAAAAAATCTTTGAAAAAAATTTTGAAAAAAAATTTCGAAAAAAATTTTCGAAAAAAATTTTGAAAAAAAATTTTTGAAAAAAATTTTGAAAAAAAAATTCGAAAAAAATTTTCGAAAAAAATTTTGAAAAAAAATTTGGAAAAAAAATTTTGAAAAAAATTTTTGAAAAAAATTTCGAAAAAAAATTTTCGAAAAAAATTTCCAAAAAAAAATTTTCGAAAAAAATTTTGAAAAGAAA
The DNA here is from genome assembly GCA_036926305.1 of Uropetala carovei. NCBI lineage: Eukaryota > Metazoa > Arthropoda > Insecta > Odonata > Petaluridae > Uropetala > Uropetala carovei. The sequence continues at coordinate 3,162,634 of JAXCHB010000242.1, read as the reverse complement.
TTTCGAAAAAAATTTTCAAAAAAATTTTCGAAAAAAATTTTCAAAAAAATTTTCGAAAAAAAATTTTCGAAAAAAAATTTTCGAAAAACATTTTCAGAAAAATTTTCGAAAAAATTTTGGAAAAAAATTTTTCGAAAAAAATTTTGAAAAAAATTTTCAAAAAAAATTTCGAAAAAAATTTTGAAAAAAATTTTGAAAAAAGTTTCGAAAAAATTTTGGAAAAAAATTTTCAAAAAAAATTTTGAAAAAAAATTTCGAAAAAAAATTTTTAAAAAAATTTCGAAGACATTTTCAGAAATAATTTTGAAAAAAATTTTCGAAAAAAAATTTTCGAAAAAAATTTCGAAAAAAATTTCGAAAAAAATTTTCAAAAAAATTTTCGACAAAATTTTGGAAAAAAATTTTTCGAAAAAAATATTGAAAAAAATTTTCGAAAAAAATTTCGAAAAAAAATTTTGAAAAAATTTTGGAAAAAAAATTTTCAAAAAAAAATTTTCGAAAAAAATGTTCAAAAAAATTTTCGAAAAAATTTTGGAAAAAAATTTTTCGAAAAAAATTTTTAAAAAAATTTTCGAACAAAATTTCGAAAAAAATTTTGAAAAAAATTTTCGAAAAAAATTTCTAAAAAATTTTGCAAAAATATTTTTCGAAAGAAAATTTCAAAAAAAATTTTCGAAAAAATTTTCAAAAAAAAATTTTCGAAAAAAATTTTCGAAAGAAATTACGAAAAAAAATTTTCGAAAAAAAATTTTAAAAAATTTTCGAAAAAAAATTTTCGAAAAAAATTTTGAAAAAAAATTTCGAAAAAAATTTTCAAAAAAATTTTCGAAAAAACTTTCGAAAAAAAATTTTCGAAAAAAATTTTCGAAAGAAATTTCGAAAAGAAATTTTCGAAAAAAATTTTGAAAAAAATTTTCGAAAAAAATTTTCGCAAAAAATTTTGAAAAAAAATTTGGAAAAAAAATTCTGAAAAAAATTTTCGAAAAAAATTTCGAAAAAAAATTTTCGAAAAAAATTTCGAAAAAAAATTTTCGAAAAAAATTTTAAAAAAAATTTTCGAAAAAATTTTGAAAAAAAATTTTTGAAAAAAATTTCGAAAAAAAAATTTCGAAAAAATTTTTGAAAAAAAATTTCCAAAAAAAATTTTCAAAAAAATTTTCGAAAAAATTTTGGAAAAAATTTTTTCGATAAAAATATTGAAAAAAATTTTCGAAAAAAATTTCGAAAAAAAATTTTCGAAAAAATTTGAAAAAAACATTTCTCAAAAAATATTTTCAAAAAAAATTCGAAAAAAAATTTTCGAAAAAAATTTTGAAAAAAAAATTTCGAAAAAAATTTTCGAGAAAATTTTGGAAAAAAATTTTTCGAAAAAAATATTGAAAAAAATTTTCTAAAAAAATTTCGAAAAAAAATTTTGAAAAAATTTTGGAAAAAAATTTTCGAAAAAAATTTTGAAAAAAAATTTGGAAAAAAAATTTCGAAAAAAATTTTCGAAAAAAATTTCGAAAAAAATTTTGAAAAAAATTTCGAAAAAAATTTTTAAAAAATTTTCGAAAAAAATTTCGAAAAAAAATTTCGAAAAAATTTGAAAAAAAAATTTCTCAAAAAATATTTTCAAAAAAAATTCGAAAAAAAATTTTCGAAAAAAATTTTGAAAAAAAAATTTCGAAAAAAATTTTGAAAAAAAATTTGGAAAAAAAATTTTGAAAAAAATTTTGAAAAAAATTTTGAAAAAAAATTTCGAAAAAAATTTTCAAAAAAATTTTCGAAAAAAATTTCGAAAAAAAATTTTCGAAAAAATTTTGGAAAAAAATTTTTAAAAAAATTTTCGAACAAAATTTCGAAAAAAATTTTGAAAAAAATTTCTAAAAAATTTTGCAAAAAAATTTTTCGAAAAAAAATTTCAAAAAAAATTTTCGAAAAAATTTTCTAAAAAAAATTTTCGAAAAAAATTTTCAAAAGAAATTACGAAAAAAAATTTTCGAAAAAAAATTTTAAAAAATTTTCGAAAAAAAATTTTCGAAAAAAATTTTGAAAAAAAATTCAGAAAAAAAATTTTGAAAAAAATTTTCGAAAAAAATTTCGAAAAAAATTTCGAAAAAAAATTTTTGAAAAAAAATTCGAAAAAAATTTTTTAAAAAATTTTCGAAAAAATTTTCAGAAAAAATTTTGAAAAAAATTTTCGAAAAAAAATTTTCGAAAAAAAATTTCGAAAAAAATTTTCGAAAAAAAATTTTCAAAAAAAAATTTCGAAAAAAATTTTTCGAAAATAGATAAAAAAAATCGAAAAAAAATTTTCGAAAAAAATTTTGAAAAAAAATTTGTAAAAAAAATTTCGAAAAAATTTTTTCGAAATTTTTTTCGAAAATTTTTTTGAAAATTTTTTTCGAAAAATTTTTTTGAAAATTTTTTTCGAAAATTTTTTTGAAAATTGTTTTCGAAATTTTTTTTCAAAATTTTTTTCGAAAATTTTTTTTCGAAATTTTTTTCGAAAATTTTTTTTCGAAATTTTTTTCGAAATTTTTTTTCAAAATTTTTTTTCCAAATTTTTTATCAAAATTTTTTTCGAAAATTTTTTTTCGAAAATTTTTTTTAAAATTTTTTTCGAAATTTTTTTTCGAAATTTCTTTCAAAAATTTTTTTCGAAATTTTTTTCAAAATTTTTTTCGAAAAATTTTTTTCCAAAATTTTTTCGAAAATTTTTTTGAAATTTTTTTTTCGAAAATTTTTTTCAAAATTTTTTTCGAAAATTTTTTTTCGAAAATTTTTTCGAAAATTTTTTTACGAAAATTTTTTCGAGAATTTTTTTGAAAATTTTTTTGGAAATTTTTTTTCAAAATTTTTTTCGAAAATTTTTTTTCGAAATTTTTTTCGAAAATTTTTTTCAAATTTTTTTCCAAATTTTTTTCGAAAATTTTTTTCAAAATTTTTTTCGAAAATTTTTTTTCGAAATTTTTTTTTCGAAAATTTCTTTTCGACATTTTTTTCGAAAATTTTTTTCAAAATTTTTTTTCCAAATGTTTTTCAAAATTTTTTTCGAAAATTTTTTTTCGAAATTTTTTTCAAAATTTTTTTCGAAAAGTTTTTTTCGAAAATTTTTTTAAAAATTTTTTTCGATATTTTTTTTTTGAAATTTTTTTCGAAAATTTTTTTGAAAATTTTTTTTGAAAAATTTTTTTGAAAATTTTTTTCGAAAATTTTTTTTCGAAATTTTTTTTCGAAAATTTTTTTTCGAAATTTTTTTCAAAATTTTTTTCGAAATTTTTTTTCAAAATTTTCGAAAAAAATTTTGAAAAGAATTTTCGAAAAAATTTTGGAAAAAAATTTTCGAAAAAAATTTCGAAAAGAATTTTGAAAAAAAATTTCCAAAAAAAATTTTCAAAAAAATTTTCGAAAAAATTTTGGAAAAAAATTTTTCGAAAAAAATATTGAAAAAAATTTTCGAAAAAAATTTCGAAAAATAATTTTCGAAAAAATTTGAAAAAAAAATTTCTCAAAAAATATTTTCAAAAAAAATTCGAAAAAAAATTTTCGAAAAAAATTTTGAAAAAAAAATTTCGAAAAAAATATTTCGAAAAAGATTTTCGAGAAAATTTTGGAAAAAAATTCTTCGAAAAAAATATTGAAAAAAATTTTCGAAAAAAATTTCGAAAAAAAATATTGAAAAAATTTTGGAAAAAAAATTTTCGAAAAAAATTTTGAAAAAAAATTTGGAAAAAAAATTTCGAAAAAAATTTTCGAAAAAAATTTCGAAAATTTTTTTTCGAAAATTTTTTTTCAAAATTTTTTTCGAAAATTTTTTTTCGAAATTTCTTTCGAAAATTTTTTTCAAAATTTTTTTCGAATTTTTTTTCGAAAATTTTTTTCGAATTTTTTTTTCCAAATTTTTTCGAATTTTTTTATCTATTTTCGAATAATTTTTTTCGAAATTTTTTTTCGAAAATTTTTTTCAAAATTTTTTTCGAAATTTTTTTTCAAAATTTTTTCGAAAATTTTTTTTCAAAATTTTTTTCGAAAATTTTTTTCAAATTTTTTTCGAAAATTTTTATGAAAATTTTTTTTGAAAAATTTTTTTGAAAATTTTTTTCGAAAATTTTTTTGAAAATTTTTTTCGAAAAATTTTTTTGAAAATTTTTTTCGAAAATTTTTTGAAAATTGTTTTCGAAATTTTTTTTCAAAATTTTTTTCGAAAATTTTTTTTCGAAATTTTTTTCGAAAATTTTTTTTCGAAATTTTTATCGAAAATTTTTTTCAAAATTTTTTTTCCAAATTTTTTATCAAAATTTTTTCGAAAATTTTTTTTCGAAAATTTTTTTTAAAATTTTTTTCGAAATTTTTTTTCGAAATTTCTTTCAAAAATTTTTTTCGAAATTTTTTTCAAAATTTTTTTCGAAAAATTTTTTTCCAAAATTTTTTCGAAAATTTTTTTGAAAATTTTTTTTCGAAAATTTTTTTCAAAATTTTTTTCGAAAATTTTTTTTCGAAAATTTTTTCGAAAATTTATTTACGAAAATTTTTTCGAGAATTTTTTTGAAAATTTTTTTGGAAATTTTTTTTCAAAATTTTTTTCGAAAATTTTTTTTCGAAATTTTTTTCGAAAATTTTTTTCAAATTTTTTCCAAAATTTTTTCGAAAATTTTTTTCGAAAATTTTTTTTCGAAATGTTTTTTCAAAAATTTTTTTTCGACATTTTTTTCGAAAATTTTTTTCAAAATTTTTTTTCCAAATGTTTTTCAAAATTTTTTTCGAAAATTTTTTTTCGAAATTTTTTTCGAAAATTTTTTTCAAATTTTTTTCGAAAATTTTTATGAAAATTTTTTTTGAAAAATTTTTTTGAAAATTTTTTTCGAAAATTTTTTTTCGAAATTTTTTTTCGAAAATTTTTTTTCGAAATTTTTTTCAAAATTTTTTTCGAAATTTTTTTCGAAAAATTTTTTTCCAAAATTTTTTCGAAAATTTTTTTGAACATTTTTTTCAAAAATTTTTTTTCGAAAATTTTTTTTTCAAAATTTTTTTCGAAAATTTTTTTGATAATTTTTTTCGAAAAATGTTTTTGAAAATTTTTTTCGAAAATTTTTTTGAAAATATTTTTCGAAATTTTTTTTCAAAATTTTTTTCAAAATTTTTTTCAAAATTTTTTTTCCAAATTTTTTTTCAAAATTTTTTTCGAAAATTTTTTTTCGAAAATTTTTTTAAAAATTTTTTTCGAATTTTTTTTCGAAATTTCTTTCGAAAATTTTTTTCGAAATTATTTTTCAAAATTTTTTTCGAAAATTTTTTCGAAAATTTTTTTCAAAATTTCTTTCCAAAAATTTTTTTCCAAAATCTTTTCGAAAATTTTTTTGAAAATTTTTTTCAAAATGTTTTTCGAAAATTTTTTTTCGAAATTTTTTTCGAAAATGTTTTTGAAAATTTTTTTTGAAAAATTTTTTTGAAAATTTTTTTTGAAAAATTTTTTTGAAAATTTTTTTCGAATATTTTTTTGAAAATGTTTTTTGAAAATTTTTTTCAAAATTTTTTTTCGAAATTTTTTTCGAAAATTTTTTTCAATATTTTTTTCGAAAAATTTTTTTCCAAAATTTTTTCGAAAATTTTTTTGAAAATTTTTTTCGAAAATTTTTTTGAAAATTTTTTTCGAAATTTTTTTTCAAAATTTTTTTAAAAATTTTTTTCCAAAATTTTTTTCAAAATATTTTTCGAAAAATTTTTTTCGAAATTTCTTTCGAAAATTTTTTTCGAAATTTTTTTTCAAAATTTTTTTCGAAAATTTTTTTTCGAAATTTTTTTCGAAAATTTTTTTCAAAATTTTTTACGAAATTTTTTTGGAAAATTTTTTTCAAAATTTTTTCGAAAAATTTTTTTCCAAAATTTTTTCGAAAATTTTTTTGGAAAATTTTTTTCGAAAATTTTTTTCAAAATTTTTTTCGAATATTTTTTTGAAAATTTTTTTTCCAAAATTTTTTCAAAATTTTTTTTCGAAATTTTTTTCGAAAATATTTTCAATATTTTTTTCGAAAAATTTTTTTCCAAAATTTTGTCGAAAATTTTTTTGAAAATTTTTTTCGAAATTTTTTTCGAAATTTTTTTCGAAAATTTTTTTTCGAAAATTTTTTTCAAAATTATTTCTGAAAATGTCTTCGAAATTTTTTTAAAAATTTTTTTTCGAAATTTTTTTTCAAAATTTTTTTTGAAAATTTTTTTCCAAAATTTTTTCGAAACTTTTTTCAAAATTTTTTTCAAAATTTATTTCGAAATTTTTTTCGAGAAAAATTTCGAAAAAAAATTTTGAAAAAAATTTGGAAAAAAAAATTTCAAAAAAAATTTTGAAAAAAAATTTGGAAAAAAATTTCGAAAAAAATTTTCCGAAAAAAATTTCTAAAAAAATTTCGAAAAAAATTTTCGAAAAAAATTTCGAAAAAAAATTTTCGAAAAAAATTTCAAAAAAAATTTTCGAAAAAAATTTTGAAAAAAAATTTTCAAAAAAATTTTCGAAAAAATTTTGGAAAAAATTTTTTCGAAAAAAATTTTGGAAAAAAATTTTTCGAAAAAAGTTTTGAAAAAAAATTTTCGAAAAAAATTTTGAAAAAAAATTTGGAAAAAAAATTTGGAAAAAAAATTTCGAAAAAAAATTTCGAAAAAAATTTTCGAAAAAAATTTTCGAAAAAAAATTCGAAAAAAATTTTGAAAAACATTTTCGAAAAAAATTTCGAAAAAAAATTTTCGAAAAAAATTTAGAAAAAAAATTTTCGAAATAAATTTTGAAAAAAAATATCGAAAAAAATTTCAAAAAAAAATTTTCGAAAAAAATTTTGAAAAAAATTTTTGAAAAAAAATTTTCGAAAAAAATTTTCGAAAAAAATTTCGAAAAAAAATTTTCGAAAAAAATATTGAAAAAAATTTTCGAGAAAAATTTCGAAAAAAAATTTTGAAAAAAATTTGGAAAAAAAAATTTCAAAAAAAATTTTGAAAAAAAATTTGGAAAAAAATTTCGAAAAAAATTTTCCGAAAAAAATTTATAAAAAAATTTCGAAAAAAATTTTCGAAAAAAATTTCGAAAAAAAATTTTCGAAAAAAATTTCAAAAAAAATTTTCGAAAAAAATTTTGAAAAAAAATTTTCAAAAAAATTTTCGAAAAAATTTTGGAAAAAATTTTTTCGAAAAAAATTTTGGAAAAAAATTTTTCGAAAAAAGTTTTGAAAAAAAATTTTCGAAAAAAATTTCGAAAAAAATTTTGAAAAAAATTTTCGAAAAAAATTTTGAAAAAAAATTTTCGAAAAAATTTTGAAAAAAAATTTCGAAAAAAATTTTGCAAAAAATTTTCGAAAAAAATTTGGAAAAATATTTTCAAAAAAAAAATTGAAAAAAAATTTCGAAAAAAATTTTTAAAAAAATTTTCGAAAAAATTTTCAGAAAAAATTTTGAAAAAAATTTTCGAAAAAAAAATTTCGAAAAAAAATTTCGAAAAAAATTTTTCGAAAATAGATAAAAAAATTCAAAAAAAAATTTTCGAAAAAAATTTTCGAAAAAAATTTTGAAAAAAAATTTCGAAAAAAATTTTCGAAAGAAATTTCGAAAAAAAATTTTCGAAAAAAATTTTGAAAAAAATTTTGAAAAAAAATTTTGAAAAAAATTTTTAAAAAAAATTTCGAAAAAAATTTTCAAAAAAATTTTCGAAAAAAATTTTTAAAAAAATTTTTTGAAAAAAATTTTCAAAAAAATTTTCGAAAAAAATTTCGAAAAAAAATTTTCGAAAAAAATTTTGAAAAAAATTTTCGAAAAAAAATTTTCAAAAAAAATTTCGAAAAAATTTTGGAAAAAAATTTTTCGAAAAAAATTTTTAAAAAAATTTTCGAACAAAATTTCGAAAAAAATTTTGAAAAAAATTTTCGAAAAAAATTTCGAAAAAAAATTTTCGAAAAAAATTTTGAAAAAAAATTTCGAAAAAAATTTTCGAAAAAAATTTTCGAAAAAAATTTTGAAAAAAAATTTAGAAAAAAAATTTTGAAAAAATTTTTGAAAAAAATTTCAAAAAAAAAATTTCGAAAAAAATTTCGAAAAAAAATTTTCGAAAAAAATTTTAAAAACAAATTTCGAAAAAAATTTCCAAAAAAATTTTCGAAAAAAAATTTCAAAAAAATTTTTCGAAAAAAATATTTCAAAAAAAATTTTGAAAAAAATTTCGAAAAAAAATTTTCGAAAAAAATTTTCAAAAAAATTTTCTAAAAAATTTGGGAAAGAAATTTTTCGAAAAAAATTTTGAAAAAAATTTTCGAAAAAATTTTCGAAAAAAATTTTGAAAAAAAATTTTCGAAAAAAAATTTTCGAAAAAATTTTGAAAAAAAATTTCGAAAAAAATTTTGAAAAAAATTTTCGAAAAAAATTTGGAAAAAAATTTTCAAAAAAAAATTGAAAAAAAATTTCGAAAAAAATTTTTAAAAAAATTTTCGAAAAAATTTTCAGAAAAAATTTTGAAAAAAATTTCGAAAAAAAAATTTCGAAAAAAAATTTCGAAAAAACTTTTTCGAAAATAGATAAAAAAATTCGAAAAAAAATTTTCGAAAAAAATTTTGAAAAAAATTTTGAAAAAAAATTTTGAAAAAAATTTTGAAAAAAAATTTTGAAAAAAATTTTGAAAAAAAATTTCGAAAATAATTTTCAAAAAAATTTTCGAAAAAAATTTTTAAAAAAATTTTTTGAAAAATATTTTCGAAAAAATTTTCGAAAAAAATTTCGAAAAAAAATTTTCGAAAAAAATTTTGAAAAAAATTTTCGAAAAAAAATTTTCGAAAAAAATTTTCAAAAAAAATTTCGAAAAAATTTTGGAAAAAAAAATTTCCAAAAAAATTTTTAAAAAAATTTTCGAACAAAATTTCGAAAAAAATTTTGAAAAAAATTTTCGAAAAAAATTTCGAAAAAAATTTTTCGAAAAAAATTTTGAAAAAAAATTTGGAAAAAAAATTTTGAAAAAAATTTTCGAAAAAAATTTCGAAAAAAAAATTTCGAAAAAATTTTTCGAAAAAAATATTTCAAAAAAATTCTTGAAAAAAATTTCGAAAAAAAATTTTCGAAAAAAATTTTCAAAAAAATTTTCGAAAGAATTTTGGAAAAAAATTTTTCGAAAAAAATTTTGAAAAAAATTTCGAAAAAAATTTTGAAAAAAATTTTGGAAAAAAATTTTGAAAAAAATTTTCGAAAAAAATTTTGAAAAAAAATTTTCGAAAAAATTTTGAAAAAAAATTTCAAAAAAAATTTTGAAAAAAATTTTCGAAAAAAAATTTCGAAAAAAATTATTCAAAAATAGATAAAAAAATTCGAAAAAATTTGGAAAAAAAAATTCGAAGAAAATTTTCAAAAAAAAAATTCGAAAAAAATTTTGAAAAAAATTTTCGAAAAAAATTTCGAAAAAAAATTTTCGAAAAATTTTTTTGAAAATTTTTTTCGAAAATTTTTTTGAATATTGTTTTCTAAATTTTTTTTCAAAATTTTTTTCGAAAATCTTTTTTCGAAATTTTTTTCGAAAATTTTTTTTCGAAATTTTTTTCGAAAATTTTTTTCAAAATTTTTTTTCCAAATTTTTTATCAAAATTTTTTTCGAAAATTTTTTTTCGAAAATTTTTTTAAAAATTTTTTTCGAAATTTTTTTTCGAAATTTCTTTCAAAAATTTTTTTCGAAATTTTTTTCAAAATTTTTTTCGAAAAATTTTTTTTCAAAATTTTTTCGAAAATTTTTTCGAAAATTTTTCTACGAAAATTTTTTCGAGAATTTTTTTGAAAATTTTTTTGGAAATTTTTTTTCAAAATTTTTTTCGAAAATTTTTTTTCGAAATTTTTTTCGAAAATTTTTTTCAAATTTTTTTCCAAAATTTTTTCGAAAATTTTTTTCGAAAATTTTTTTTCGAAATTTTTTTTCGAAAATTTTTTTTCGACATTTTTTTCGAAAATTTTTTTCAAAATTTTTTTTCCAAATGTTTTTCAAAATTTTTTTCGAAAATTTTTTTTCGAAATTTTTTTCAAAATTTTTTTCGAAAATTTTTTTTCGAAAATTTTTTTAAAAATTTTTTTCGATATTTTTTTTTTGAAATTTTTTTCGAAAATTTTTATGAAAATTTTTTTTGAAAAATTTTTTTGAAAATTTTTTTCGAAAATTTTTTTTCGAAATTTTTTTTCGAAAATTTTTTTTCGAAATTTTTTTCAAAATTTTTTTCGAAATTTTTTTTCAAAATTTTCGAAAAAAATTTTGAAAAGAATTTTCGAAAAAATTTTGGAAAAAAATTTTCGAAAAAAATTTCGAAAAGAATTTTGAAAAAAAATTTCCAAAAAAAATTTTCAAAAAAATTTTCGAAAAAATTTTGGAAAAAAATTTTTCGAAAAAAATATTGAAAAAAATTTTCGAAAAAAATTTCGAAAAAAAATTTTCGAAAAAATTTGAAAAAAAAATTTCTCAAAAAATATTTTCAAAAAAAATTCGAAAAAAAATTTTCGAAAAAAATTTTGAAAAAATAATTTCGAAAAAAATATTTCGAAAAAAATTTTCGAGAAAATTTTGGAAAAAAATTTTTCGAAAAAAATATTGAAAAAAATTTTCGAAAAAAATTTCGAAAAAAAATATTGAAAAAATTTTGGAAAAAAAATTTTCGAAAAAAATTTTGAAAAAAAATTTGGAAAAAAAATTTCGAAAAAAATTTTCGAAAAAAATTTCGAAAAAAATTTTGAAAAAAATTTCGAAAACAATTTTGAAAAAAATTTTCGAAAAAAATTTCGAAAAAAAATTTTCGAAAAAAATTTCGAAAAAAAATTTTCGAAAAAAATTTTGAAAAAAAATTTCGAAAAAATTTTGAAAAAAAATTTCGAAAAAAATCTTGAAAAAAATTTTCGAAAAAAATTTTTCGAAAAAAATATTGAAAAAAATTTTCGAAAAAAATTTCGAAAAAAAATTTTCGAAAAAATTTGGAAAAAAATTTCTCAAAAAATATTTTCAAAAAAAATTCGAAAAAAAATATTCGAAAAAAATTTTGAAAAAAAAATTTCGAAAAAAATTTTCGAGAAAATTTTGGAAAAAAATTTTTCGAAAAAAATATTGAAAAAAATTTCGAAAAAAAATTTTGAAAAAATTTTGAAAAAAAAAATTTTCGAAAAAAATTTTGAAAAAAAATTTGGAAAAAAAATTTCGAAAAAAATTTTCGAAAAAAATTTCGAAAAAAATTTTGAAAAAAATTTCGAAAAAAATTTTGAAAAAAATTTTCGAAAAAAATTTCGAAAAAAAATTTTCGAAAAAAATTTCGAAAAAAAATTTTCGAAAAAAATTTTGAAAAAAAATTTCGAAAAAATTTTGAAAAAAAATTTCGAAAAAAATTTTGAAAAAAATTTTCGAAAAAAATTTTGAAAAAAAATTTTCGAAAAAAATTTCGAAAAAAATTTTTAAAAAAAATTTCGAAAAAAATTTTTAAAAAAATTTTCGAAAAAAATTTGGAAAAAAAATTTTTGAAAAAAATTTTGAAAAAAAATTTCGAAAAAAATTTTCGAAAAAAATTTTGAAAAAAAATTTTTGAAAAAAATTTTGAAAAAAAATTTCGAAAAAAATTTTCGAAAAAAATTTTGAAAAAAAATTTGGAAAAAAAATTTTGAAAAAAATTTTTGAAAAAAATTTCGAAAAAAAATTTTCGAAAAAAATTTCCAAAAAAAAATTTTCGAAAAAAATTTTGAAAAGAAATTTCGAAAAAAATTTTCAAAAAAATTTTCGAAAAAAATTTTCAAAAAAATTTTCGAAAAAAAATTTTCGAAAAACATTTTCAGAAAAATTTTCGAAAAAATTTTGGAAAAAAATTTTTCGAAAAAAATTTTGAAAAAAATTTTCGAAAAAAATTTCGAAAAAAATTTTGAAAAAAATTTTGAAAAAAGTTCCAAAAAAATTTTGGAAAAAAATTTTCAAAAAAAATTTTGAAAAAAAATTTCGAAAAAAAATTTTAAAAAAAATTTCGAAGACATTTTCAGAAATAATTTTGAAAAAAATTTTCGAAAAAAAATTTTCGAAAAAAATTTCGAAAAAAATTTTCAAAAAAATTTTCGACAAAATTTTGGAAAAAAATTTTTCGAAAAAAATATTGAAAAAAATTTTCGAAAAAAATTTCGAAAAAAAATTTTGAAAAAATTTTGGAAAAAAAATTTTCAAAAAAATATTCGAAAAAAATTTTGAAAAAAATTTTCGAAAAAATTTTCCAAAAAAATTTTCGAAAAAATTTTGGAAAAAAATTTTTCGAAAAAAATTTTGAAAAAAATTTTCCAAAAAAATTTCGTAAAAAATTTTGAAAAAAATTTTCGAAAAAAATTTCGAAAAAAAATTTTCGAAAAAAATTTTGAAAAAAAATTTCGAAAAAAATTTTCGAAAGAAATTTCGAAAAAAATTTTTCGAAAAATATTTTGAAAAAAATTTTGGAAAAAAATTTTTAAAAAAATTTTGAAAAAAAATTTCGAAAAAAATTTTCAAAAAAATTTTCGAAAAAAATTTTCAAAAAAATTTTCGAAAAAATTTTGGAAAAAAATTTTTCGAAAAAAATATTGAAAAAAATTTTCGAAAAAAATTTCGAAAAAAAATTTTGAAAAAAATTTTCAAAAAACATTTTCAAAAAAATATTCGAAAAAAATTTTCAAAAAAATTTTTCAAAAAAAATTTTCAAAAAAATTTTCGAAAAAAATTTCGAAAAAAAATTTTCGAAAAACATTTTGAAAAAAATTTTCAAAAAAATTTTCGAAAAGATTTTGGAAAAAAATTTTTGGAAAAAAATTTTGAAAAAAATTTTCGAAAAAATTTTCGAAAAAAATTTTTAAAAAAATTTTCGAAAAAAATTTTGAAAAAAAATTTCGAAAAAAATTTTGAAAAAAATTTTCGAAAAAAAATTTCGAAAAAAATTATTCGAAAATAGATTAAAAAATTCGAAAAAATTTGGAAAAAAAAATTCGAAAAAAATTTTCGAAAAAAAATTCGAAAAAAATTTTGAAAAAAATTTTCGAAAAAAATTTCGAAAAAAAATTTTCGAAAAAAATTTAGAAAAAAAATTTCAAAAAAAATTTTCGAAAAAAATTTTGAAAAAAATTTTTTGAAATTTTTTTTCGAAAAATATTTTTGCAAAATTTTTTCGAAATTTTTTTCGAAAATTTTTTTCAAAATTTTTTTCGAAATTTTGTCCGACAATTTTTTTCAAAATTTTTCGAAAATAATTTTGAAAAAAATTTCGAAAAAAATTTTGATAAAAAATTTTAAAAAAAATTTTCGAAAAAAAATTTTCGAAAAAAATTTTGATAAAAAATTTGGAAAAAAAATTTTGAAAAAAATTTTCGAAAAAAATTTCGAAAAAAAATTTTCGAAAAAAATTTCGAAAAAAAATTTTCGAAAAAAATTTTGAAAAAAAATTTCGAAAACAATTTTCAAAAAAATTTTCGAAAAAAATTTTCAAAAAAATTTTTCGAAAAAAATTTTCAAAAAAATTTTCGAAAAAAATTTTCAAAAAAATTTTTCGAAAAAAATTTTCATAAAAATTTTCGAAAAAAATTTGAAAAAAATTTTCGAAAAAAATTTTGAAAAAAAATTTTCGAAAAAATTTTGAAAAAAAATTTCGAAAAAAATTTTGAAAAAAATTTTCGAAAAAAAATTTCGAAAAAAATTATTCGAAAATAGATAAAAAAATTCGAAAAAATTTGGAAAAAAAAATACGAAAAAAATTTTCGAAAAAAAATTCGAAAAAAATTTTGAAAAAAATTTTCGAAAGAAATTTCGAAAAAAAATTTTCGAAAAAAATTTTGAAAAAAAATTTTCGAAAAAAAATTTTCGAAAAAAATGTTCAAAAAAATTTTCGAAAAAATTTTGGAAAAAAATTTTTCGAAAAAAATTTTTAAAAAAATTGTCGGACAAAATTTCGAAAAAAATTTTGAAAAAAATTTTCGAAAAAAATTTCGAAAAAATTTTGCAAAAATATTTTTCGAAAAAAAATTTCAAAAAATTTTTTTCAAAATTTTTTTCGAAAATTTTTTTTTGAAATTTTTTTTCTAAATTTTTTTCGAAAATTTTTTTTCGAAATTTTTTTCGAAAATTTTTTTCAAAATTTTTTTCGAATTTTTTTTCGAAAATTTTTTTCGAATTTTTTTTTCCAAATTTTTTCGAATTTTTTTATCTATTTTCGAATAATTCTTTTCGAAATTTTTTTTCGAAAATTTTTTTCAAAATTTTTTTCGAAATTTTTTTTCAAAATTTTTTCGAAAATTTTTTTTCAAAATTTTTTTCGAAAATTTTTTTTCGAAATTTTTTTCGAAAATTTTTTTTCGAAATTTTTTTCGAAAATTTTTTTGCAAAATTGTTTTCGAAATTTTTTTCAAAATTTTTTCGAAATTTTTTTCGAAAATTTTTTTGGAAATTTTTTTTCCAAATTTTTTTTCAAAATTTTTTTCGAAAATTTTTTTTCCAAAATTTTTTCAATATTTTTTTTCGAAATTTTTTTCGAAAATTTTTTTCAATATTTTTTTCGAAGAATTTTTTTCCAAAATTTTCTCGAAAATTTTTTTCGAAATATTTTTTTCGAAATTTTTTTTTCAAAATTTTTTTCGAAAATTTTTTTTCGAATTTTTTTTGAAAATATTTTTTGAGAAATTTTTTTTTCAAATTTTTTCGAAAATTTTTTTTCGAAATTTTTTTCGAAAATTTTTTTCAATATTTTTTTCGAAAAATTTTTTTCCAAAATTTTTTCGAAAATTTTTTTGAAAATTTTTTTTGGAAATTTTTTTTCAAAATTCTTTTCGAAATTTTTTTCGAAAATTTTTTTCCAAAATTTTTTCGAAAATTCTTTTCAAAATTTTTTTCGAAAATTTTGAAAAAAAATTTCGAAAAAAATTTTGAAAAAAATTTCGAAAAAAAATTTTCGAAAAAAAATTTCGAAAAAAAATTTTCGAAGAAAATTTTGAAAAGAAATTTCGAAAAAAATTTTCAAAAAAATTTCGAAAAAAATTTTCAAAAAAATTTTCGAAAAAAAATTTTCGAAAAACATTTTCAGAAAAATTTTCGAAAAAATTTTGGAAAAAAATTTTTCGAAAAAAATTTTGAAAAAAATTTTCAAAAAAAATTTCGAAAAAAATTTTGAAAAAAATTTTGAAAAAAGTTTCGAAAAAATTTTGGAAAAAAATTTTCAAAAAAAAATTTGAAAAAAAATTTCGAAAAAAAATTTAAAAAAAAATTTCGAAGACATTTTCAGAAATAATTTTGAAAAAAATTTTCGAAAAAAAATTTTCGAAAAAAATTTTGAAAAAAGTTTCGAAAAAATTTTGGAAAAAAATTTTCGAAAAAAATTTTCAAAAACATTTTTCGAAAAAAATTTTCAAAAAAATTTTCGAAAAAAATTTCGAAAAAAAATTTTCGAAAAAAATTTTGAAAAAAAAATTTTCGAAAAAAAATTTTCGAAAAAAATGTTCAAAAAAATTTTCGAAAAAATTTGGAAAAAAATTTTTCGAAAAAAATTTTTAAAAAAATTTTCGAACAAAATTTCGAAAAAAATTTTGAAAAAAATTTTCGAAAAAAATTTCTAAAAAATTTTGCAAAAACATTTTTCGAAAAAAAATTTTAAAAAAAATTTTCGAAAAAATTTTCAAAAAAAAATTTTCGAAAAAAATTTTCGAAAGAAATTACGAAAAAAAATTTTCGAAAAAAAATTTTAAAAAATTTTCGAAAAAAAATTTTCGAAAAAAATTTTGAAAAAAAATTCAGAAAAAAAATTTTGAAAAAAATTTTCGAAAAAAATTTCGAAAAAAATTTCGAAAAAAAATTTTTGAAAAAAATTTTGAAAAAAAATTTCGAAAAAAATTTTCAAAAAAATTTTCGAAAAAACTTTCGAAAAAAAATTTTCGAAAAAAATTTTCGAAAGAAATTTCGAAAAGAAATTTTCGAAAAAAATTTTGAAAAAAATTTTCGAAAAAAATTTTCGCAAAAAATTTTGAAAAAAAATTTGGAAAAAAAATTTTGAAAAAAATTTTCGAAAAAAATTTCGAAAAAAAATTTTCGAAAAAAATTTCGAAAAAAAATTTTCGAAAAAAATTTTTAAAAAAATTTTCGAAAAAATTTTGAAAAAAAATTTTCGAAAAAAATTTCGAAAAAAAAATTTCGAAAAAATTTTTGAAAAAAAATTTACAAAAAAAATTTTCAAAAAAATTTTCGAAAAAATTTTGGAAAAAATTTTTTCGATAAAAATATTGAAAAAAATTTTCGAAAAAAATTTCGAAAAAAAATTTTGAAAAAATTTTGAAAAAAAAATTTTCGAAAAAAATTTTGAAAAAAAATTTGAAAAAAAAATTTCGAAAAAAATTTTCGAAAAAAATTTCGAAAAAAATTTTGAAAAAAATTTCGAAAAAAATTTTGAAAAAAATTTTCGAAAAAAATTTCGAAAAAAAATTTTCGAAAAAAATTTCAAAAAAAAATTTTCGAAAAAAATTTTGAAAAAAAATTTCGAAAAAATTTTGAAAAAAAATTTCGAAAAAAATTTTGAAAAAAATTTTCGAAAAAAATTTTGAAAAAAAATTTTCGAAAAAAATTTCGAAAAAAATTTTTAAAAAAATTTTCGAAAAAAATTTGGAAAAAAAATTTTTGAAAAAAATTTTGAAAAAAAATTTCGAAAAAAATTTTCGAAAAAAATTTTGAAAAAAAATTTTTGAAAAAAATTTTGAAAAAAAATTTTTGAAAAAAATTTTGAAAAAAAATTTCGAAAAAAATTTTCGAAAAAAATTTTGAAAAAAAATTTGAAAAAAAAATTTTGAAAAAAATTTTTGAAAAAAATTTCGAAAAAAAATTTTCGAAAAAAATTTCCAAAAAAAAATTTTCGAAAAAAATTTTGAAAAGAAATTTCGAAAAAAATTTTCAAAAAAATTTTCGAAAAAAATTTTCAAAAAAATTTTCGAAAAAAAATTTTCGAAAAACATTTTCAGAAAAATTTTCGAAAAAATTTTGGAAAAAAATTTTTCGAAAAATATTTTGAAAAAAATTTTCGAAAAAAATTTCGAAAAAAATTTTGAAAAAAATTTTGAAAAAAGTTTCGAAAAAATTTTGGAAAAAAATTTTCAAAAAAAATTTTGAAAAAAAATTTCGAAAAAAAATTTTTAAAAAAATTTCGAAGACATTTTCAGAAATAATTTTGAAAAAAATTTTCGAAAAAAAATTTTCGAAAAAAATTTTGAAAAAAGTTTCGAAAAAATTTTGGAAAAAAATTTTCGAAAAAAATTTTCAAAAACATTTTTCGAAAAAAATTTTCAAAAAAATTTTCGAAAAAAATTTCGAAAAAAAATTTTCGAAAAAAATTTTGAAAAAAAAATTTTCGAAAAAAAATTTTCGAAAAAAATGTTCAAAAAAATTTTCGAAAAAATTTTGGAAAAAAATTTTTCGAAAAAAATTTTTAAAAAAATTTTCGAACAAAATTTCGAAAAAAATTTTGAAAAAAATTTTCGAAAAAAATTTCTAAACAATTTTGCAAAAATATTTTTCGAAAAAAAATTTCAAAAAAAATTTTCGAAAAAATTTTCAAAAAAAAATTTTCGAAAAAAATTTTCGAAAGAAATTACGAAAAAAAATTTTCGAAAAAAAATTTTAAAAAATTTTCGAAAAAAAATTTTCGAAAAAAATTTTGAAAAAAAATTCAGAAAAAAAATTTTGAAAAAAATTTTCGAAAAAAATTTCGAAAAAAATTTCGAAAAAAAATTTTTGAAAAAAATTTTGAAAAAAAATTTCGAAAAAAAGTTTCAAAACATTTTCGAAAAAACTTTCGAAAAAAAATTTTCGAAAAAAATTTTCGAAAGAAATTTCGAAAAGAAATTTTCGAAAAAAATTTTGAAAAATATTTTCGAAAAAAATTTTCGCAAAAAATTTTGAAAAAAAATTTGGAAAAAAAATTTTGAAAAAAATTTTCGAAAAAAATTTCGAAAAAAAATTTTCGAAAAAAATTTCGAAAAAAAATTTTCGAAAAAAATTTCGAAAAAAAATTTTCGAAAAAAATTTTAAAAAAAATTTTCGAAAAAATTTTGAAAAAAAATTTTCGAAAAAAATTTTGAAAAAAAAATTTTCGAAAAAAAATTTTCGAAAAAAATGTTCAAAAAAATTTTCGAAAAAATTTTGGAAAAAAATTTTTCGAAAAAAATTTTTAAAAAAATTTTCGAACAAAATTTCGAAAAAAATTTTGAAAAAAATTTTCGAAAAAAATTTCTAAAAAATTTTGCAAAAATATTTTTCGAAAAAAAATTTCAAAAAAAATTTTCGAAAAAATTTTCGAAAAAAATTTTCAAAAAAAATTTTGAAAAAAAATTTCGAAAAAAATTTTGAAAAAAAATTTCGAAAAATATTTCCAAAAAAAATTTTGAAAAAAATTTTCGAAAAAAATTTCGAAAAAAAATTCGAAAAAAAATTTTCGAAAAAAATTTTGAAAAAAAATTTCGAAAAAAATTTTTAAAATATTTTCAAAAATATTTTCGAAAAAAATTTTGAAAAATAATTTCGAAATAATTTTCAAAAAAAATTTCGAAAAAATTTTCCAAAAAAAATTTTCAAAAAAATTTTCGAAAAAAATTTCGAAAAAAAATTTTCGAAAAGATTTTGAAAAAAAATTTTCGCAAAAAATTTTGAAAAATAATTTTGGCAAAAAATTTTCAAAAAAAATTTCGAAAAAAAAATTTCGAAAAAAAATTTGGAAAAAATTTTCGAAAAAACATTTTCGAAAAAAATTTTCGAAAAAAATTTTGAAAAAAAATTTTCGAAAATAATTTAGAAAAAAATTTTCGAAAAAAAATTTTCGAAAAATATTTGAAAAAAAATTTCGAAAAAAATTTTGAAAAAAAATTTCGAAAAAAATTTTGAAAAAAATTTTCGAAAAAAATTTCGAAAAAAAATTTTCGAAAAAAATTTCGAAAATAATTTAGAAAAAAATTTTCGAAAAAAAATTTTCGAAAAAAATTTTGAAAAAAAATTTTTAAAAAAAATTTCGAAAAAAAATTTGAGAAAAAATTTGGAAAAAATATTCAAAAAAATTTTCGAAAAAATTATGGAAAAAAATTTTTCGATAAAAATTTCGAAAAAAAATTTTCGAAAAAAATTTCGAAAAAAAAATTTCGAAAAAAATTTCGAAAAAAAAATTTCGAAAAAAATTTTTTAAAAAAATTTCGAAAAAACTTTTCGAAAAAAGTTTTAAAAAAATTTCGAAAAAAATTTTCAAAAAAATTTTCGAAAAAATTTTGGAAAAAAATTTTTTGAAAAAAATTTTCAAAAGAATTTCCAAAAATAATTTCGAAGAAAAATTTAGAAAAAAAATTTCGAAAAAAATTTCGAAAAAAATTTTCAAAAAATTTTTCGAAAACATTTTGGAAAAAAATTTTTTGAAAAAAATTTTCGAAAAATTTTGGAAAAAAATTTCGAAAAAAAATTTTCGAAAAAAATTTTGAAAAAAATTTCGAAAAAAAATTTTCGAAAAAAATTTTGAAAAAAAATTTTCAAAAAATTTTGAAAAAAAAATTTGAAAAAAAATTTCGAAAAAAAATTTGAGAAAAAAATTTTGAAAAAAAATTTTGAAAAAAAATTTCGAAAAAAAATTTGAGAAAAAATTTGGAAAAAATATTCAAAAAAATTTTCGAAAAAATTTTGGAAAAAAATTTTTCGATAAAAATTTCGAAAAAAAATTTTCGAAAAAAATTTCGAAAAAAAAATTTCGAAAAAAATTTTTTAAAAAAATTTCGAAAAAAAATTTTCGAAAAAAATTTTAAAAAAAATTTCGAAAAAAATTTTCAAAAAAATTTTCGAAAAAATTTTGGAAAAAAATTTTTCGAAAAAAATTTTCAAAAAAATTTCGAAGAAAAATTTAGAAAAAAAATTTCGAAAAAAATTTCGAAAAAAATTTTGAAAAAAATTTTCGAAAAAAATTTTCGAAAAAAATTTCGAAAAAATTTTGGGTAAAAATTTTTCGAAAAAAATTTGAAAAAAATTTTCGAAAAAAATTTCGAAAAAAATTTTGAAAAACATTTTCGAAACAAATTTCAAAAAAAAATTTTCGAAACAAATTTCAAAAAAAAATTTTCGCAAAAAATTTTCGAAAAAAATTTCGAAAAAAAATTCTCGAAAAAAATTTTGAAAAAAAATTTCGAAAAAAAATTTCGAAAAAAATTCTGAGAAAAAATTTGGAAAAAATATTCAAAAAGATTTTCGAAAAAATTTTGGAAAAAAATTTTTTGAAAAAAATTTTCGAAAAAAAATTTTCGAAAAAAATTTTGAAAAAAAATTTTCAAAAAATTTTGGAAAAAAAAATTTGAAAAAAAAATTCGAAAAAAAGTTTCAAAATATTTTGGAAAAAAATGTCGAAAAAAATTTTGAAAAAAAAATTCGAAAAATATTTCGAAAAAAATTTTTAAAAAAATTTTCGAAAAAAAATTTCGAAAAAAATTTTCAAAAAAATTTTGGATAAAAATTTTTCGAATAAAATTTTGAAAAAAATTTTCGAAAAAAATTTCGAAAAAAATTTCGAAAAAAAATTTTCGAAAAAAATTTTGAAAAAAATTTCGAAAAAAATTTTTAAAAAAATTTTTGAAAAAATTTTCGATAAAAATTTTCAAAAGAAATTTTGAAAAAAAATTTCTAAAACATTTTTAAAAAAACTTTGAAAAAAATTTCGAAAAAAAAATTTCGAAAAAAAATTTGAAAAAAAATTTCGAAAAAAATTTTCAAAAAAAATTTCGAAAAAATTTTGGAAAAAATTTTTCGAAAAAAATTTTCAAGAAAAAAATTTCGAAAAAAAAATTTCGAAAAGATTTTGAAAAAAAATTTTCGCAAAAAATTTAGAAAAAAAATTTTCGAAAAAAATTTTCGAAAAAAATTTCGAAAAAAAAATTTCGAAAAAAAATTTGGAAATAATTTTCGAAAAAAAATTTTCGAAAAAAATTTTTGAAAAAAATTTTGAAAAAAAAATTTCGAAAATAATTTAGAAAAAAATTTTGAAAAAAAATTTCGAAAAAAATTTTGAAGATAATCGAAAAAAATTTCGAAAAAAAATTTTCGAAAAAAATTTCGAAAATAATTTAGAAAAAAATTTTGAAAAAAATTTCGAAAAAAAATTTTCGAAAAAAATTTTGAAAAAAAATTTTCAAAAAATTTTGGAAAAAAAATTTTGAAAAAAAATTTCGAAAAAAATTTCGAAAAAAAGTTTCAAAATATTTTGGAAAAAAATTTCGAAAAAAAATTTGAAAAAAATTTCGAAAATAATTTAGAAAAAAATTTTCGAAAAAAAATTTTCGGGAAAAATTTTTGAGAAAAATTTTGAAAAAAAATTTTGAAAAAAAATTTCGAAAAAAAATTTGAGAAAAAATTTGGAAAAAATATTCAAAAAAATTTTCGAAAAAATTTTGGAAAAAAATTTTTCGATAAAAATTTCGAAAAAAAATTTTCGAAAAAAATTTCGAAAAAAAATTTTCGAAAAAAATTTTTAAAAAAAATTTCGAAAAAAATTTTTAAAAAAATTTTCGAAAAAAATTTCGAAAAAAAATTTTCGAAAAAAATTTTGAATAAAAATTTCGAAAAAAATTTTCAAAAAAATTTTCGAAAAAATTTTGGAAAAAAATGTCTCGAAAAAAATTTTCAAAAAAATTTCCAAAAAAAATTTCGAAGAAAAATTTAGAAAAAAAATTTCGAAAAAAATTTCGAAAAAAATTTTCAAAAAATTTTTCGAAAACATTTTGGAAAAAAATTTTTTGAAAAAAATTTTCGAAAAATTTTGGAAAAAAATTTCGAAAAAAAATTTTCGAAAAAAATTTTTAAAAAAATTTCGAAAAAAATTCTGAGAAAAAATTTGGAAAAAATATTCAAAAAGATTTTCGAAAAAATTTTGGAAAAAAATTTTTTGAAAAAAATTTTCGAAAAAAAATTTTCGAAAAAAATTTTGAAAAAAAATTTTCAAAAAATTTTGGAAAAAAAAATTTGAAAAAAAATTTCGAAAAAAAGTTTCAAAATATTTTGGAAAAAAATGTCGAAAAAAATTTTGAAAAAAAAATTCGAAAAATATTTCGAAAAAAATTTTTAAAAAAATTTTCGAAAAAAAATTTCGAAAAAAATTTTCAAAAAAATTTTGGATAAAAATTTTTCGAATAAAATTTTGAAAAAAATTTTCGAAAAAAATTTCGAAAAAAATTTCGAAAAAAAATTTTCGAAAAAAATTTTGAAAAAAATTTCGAAAAAAATTTTTAAAAAAATTTTTGAAAAAATTTTCGATAAAAATTTTCAAAAAAAATTTTGAAAAAAAATTTCTAAAAAATTTTTAAAAAAACTTTGAAAAAAATTTCGAAAAAAAAATTTCGAAAAAAAATTTGAAAAAAAATTTCGAAAAAAATTTTCAAAAAAAATTTCGAAAAAATTTTGGAAAAAATTTTTCGAAAAAAATTTTCAAGAAAAAAATTTCGAAAAAAAAATTTCGAAAAGATTTTGAAAAAAAATTTTCGCAAAAAATTTAGAAAAAAAATTTTCGAAAAAAATTTTCGAAAAAAATTTCGAAAAAAAAATTTCGAAAAAAAATTTGGAAATAATTTTCGAAAAAAAATTTTCGAAAAAAATTTTTGAAAAAAATTTTGAAAAAAAAATTTCGAAAATAATTTAGAAAAAAATTTTGAAAAAAAATTTCGAAAAAAATTTTGAAGATAATCGAAAAAAATTTCGAAAAAAAATTTTCGAAAAAAATTTCGAAAATAATTTAGAAAAAAATTTTGAAAAAAATTTCGAAAAAAAATTTTCGAAAAAAATTTTGAAAAAAAATTTTCAAAAAATTTTGGAAAAAAAATTTTGAAAAAAAATTTCGAAAAAAATTTCGAAAAAAAGTTTCAAAATATTTTGGAAAAAAATTTCGAAAAAAAATTTGAAAAAAATTTCGAAAATAATTTAGAAAAAAATTTTCGAAAAAAAATTTTCGGGAAAAATTTTTGAGAAAAATTTTGAAAAAAAATTTTGAAAAAAAATTTCGAAAAAAAATTTGAGAAAAAATTTGGAAAAAATATTCAAAAAAATTTTCGAAAAAATTTTGGAAAAAAATTTTTCGATAAAAATTTCGAAAAAAAATTTTCGAAAAAAATTTCGAAAAAAAATTTTCGAAAAAAATTTTTAAAAAAAATTTCGAAAAAAATTTTTAAAAAAATTTTCGAAAAAAATTTCGAAAAAAAATTTTCGAAAAAAATTTTGAATAAAAATTTCGAAAAAAATTTCGAAAAAAAATTTGAAAAAAAATTTTCGAAAAAAATTTTGAAAAAAAATTTCGAAAAAAATTTTTAAAAAATTTTTTAAAATATTTTCAAAAATATTTTCGAAAAAAATTTTGAAAAATAATTTCGAAAAAATTTTCAAAAAAAATTTCGAAAACATTTTGGAAAAAATTTTCCAAAAAAAATTTTCAAAAAAGTTTCGAAAAAAATTTCGAAAAAAAATTTTCGAAAAGATTTTGAAAAAAAATTTTCGCAAAAAATTTTAAAAAAAAATTTTGAAAAAAAATTTTGAAAAAAAATTTTGTAAGAAAATTTTGAAAAAAGATTTTGAAAAAAAATTTTGAAAAAAAAAAATTTGAAAAAAAATTTTGTAAAAAAATTTTGAAAAAAATTTGAAAAAAAATTTTGAAAAAAAATGTTGAAAAAAAATTTTGAAAAAAAATTTTGAAAAAAAATTTTGAAAAAAAATATTGAAAAAAAAATTTGAAAAAACATTTTGAATAAAAAATTTTGAAAAAAAATTTTGAAAAAAAATTTGAAAAAAAATTTTGAAAAAAAATTTTGAAAAAAGATTTTGAAAAAAAATTTTGAAAAAAAATTTTGAAAAAAAATTTGAAAAAAAATTTGAAAAAAAATTTTGAAAAAAAATTTAAAAAAAAAATTTGAAAAAAAATTTGAAAAAAAATTTTGAAAAAAAATTTGAAAAAAAATTTTGAAAAAAAATTTTGAAAAAAAAATTTGAAAAAAAATTTAAAAAAAAAATTCTGAAAAAAAATTTTGAAAAATAATTTCGAAAAAAAATTTTGAAAAAAAATTTAAAAAAAAAAAAAAAAAATTTGAAAAAAAATTTTGAAAAAAAATTTTGAAAAAAAATTTTGAAAAAAAATTTTGAAAAAAAATTTTGAAAAAAAATTTTGAAAAAAAATTTTGAAAAAAAAATTTGAAAAAAGAATTTGAAAAAAAAATTTTAAAAAAAAAATTTTGAAAAAAAATTTGAAAAAAAAATTTAAAAAAAAATTTAAAAAAAAAATTTTGTAAGAAAATTTTGAAAAAAGATTTTGAAAAAAAATTTTGAAAAAAAAATTTTGAAAAAAAAATTTGTAAAAAAATTTTGAAAAAAATTTGAAAAAAAATTTTGAAAAAAAATGTTGAAAGAAAATTTTGAAAAAAAATTTTGAAAAAAAATTTTGAAAAAAAATATTGAAAAAAAAATTTGAAAAAACATTTTGAAAAAAAATTTTGAAAAAAAATTTTGAAAAAAAATTTGAAAAAAAATTTTGAAAAAAAATTTAAAAAAAAAAATTTGAAAAAAAATTTTGAAAAAAAATTTTGAAAAAAAATTTTGAAAAAAAATTTGAAAAAAAATTTTGAAAAAAAATTTTGAAAAAAAATTTCGAAAAAAAATTTTGGAAATAAATTTTGAAAAAAAATTTTGAAAAAAAATTTTGAAAAAAAATTTTGAAAAAAAATTTTGAAAAAAAATTTTGAAAAAAAATTTTGAATAAAAATTTGAAAAAAAATTTTGAAAAAAAATTTTGAAAAAAAATATTGAAAAAAAATTTTGAAAAAAAATTTTGAAAAAAAATTTTGAAAAAAAATTTTGAAAAAAAATTTTGAAAAAAAATTTGAAAGAAATTTTTAAAAAAAATTTTGAAAAAAAATTTTGAAAAAAAATTTTGAAAAAAAATTTTGAAAAAAAATTTTGAAAAAAAATTTAGAAAAAAAATTTTGAAAAAAAATTTTGAAAAAAAATTTTGAAAAAAAAATTTTGAAAAAAAATTTTGAAAAAAAATTTTGAAAAAACATTTTGAAAAAAAAATTTGAAAAAAAATTTTGAAAAAAAATTTTGAAAAAAAATTTTGAAAAAAAATTTTGAAAAAAAATTTTGAAAAAAAAATTTGAAAAAAAATTTTGAAAAAAAATTTTGAAAAAAAATTTTGAAAAAAAATTTTGAAAAAAAATTTTGATAAAAAATTTTGAAAAAAAATTTTGAAAAAAAATTTTGAAAAAAAATTTTGAAAAAAAATTTTGAAAAACAATTTTGAAAAAAAATTTTCAAAAATATTTTGAAAAAAAATTTTGAAAAAAAATTTTGAAAAAAAAATTTGAAAAAAAAATTTGAAAAAAAATTTTGAAAAAAAATTTTGAAAAAAAAATTTGAAAAAAAATTTTGAAAAAAAATTTTGAAAAAAAATTTTGAAAAAAAATTTTGAAAAAAAATTTTGAAAAAAAATTTTGAAAAAAAATTTTGAAAAAAAAATTTGAAAAAAAAATTTGAAAAAAAATTTTGAAAAAAAATTTTGAAAAAACATTTTAGAAAAAAATTTTGAAAAAAAATTTTGAAAAAAAATTTTGAAAAAAAATTTTGAAAAAAAATTTTGAAAAAAAATTTTGAAAAAAAATTTTAAAAAAAAACTTTGAAAAAAAAATTTGAAAAAAAATTTTGAAAAAAAATTTTGAAAAAAAAATTTGAAAAAAAATTTTGAAAAAAAATTTTGAAAAAAAATTTTGAAAAAAAATTTTGAAAAAAAATTTTGAAAAAAAATTTTGAAAAAAAATTTTGAAAAAAATTTTGAAAAAAAATTTTGAAAAAAAATTTTGAAAAAAAAATTTGAAAAAAAATTTTGAAAAAAAATTTTGAAAAAAAAATTTGAAAAAAAAATTTAGAAAAAAATTTTGAAAAAAAATTTTGAAAAAAAATTTTGAAAAAAAATTTTGAAAAAAAAGTTTGAAAAAAAATTTGAAAAAAAATTTTGAAAAAAAATTTTGAAAAAAAATTTTGAAAAAAAATTTTGAAAAAAAATTTTGAAAAAAAAATTTGAAAAAAAAATTTCGAAAAAAAATTTCGAAAAAAATTTTGAAAAAAAATTTAAAAAAAAAATTTTGGAAAAAAAGTTTTCGAAAAAAGTTTTGAAAAAAAATTTCGAAAAAAATTTTGAAAAAAAAATGTGAAAAAAAATTTTCGATAAAAAATTTCCGAAAAAAATTTCAAAAAAAAATTTTCGAAAATAATTTAAAAAAAAATTTTTGAAAAAATATTTTCGAAGAAAATTTTGAAAAAAATTTTGAAAAAAAATTTCGAAAAAAAATTTTCAAAAAAAATTTCTAAAAAATTTTGGATAAAAATTTTTCGAAAAAAATTTTCAAAAAATTTTCGAAAAAAATTTTGAAAAAAAATTTTCGAAAAAAATTTCGAAAAAAAAATTTCGAAAAAAATTTTGAAAAACATTTTCGAAAAAAAATTTTCGAAAAAAATTTTCGAAAAAGATTTTTTAAAAAATTTTCGAAAAAAATTTCGAAAAAAATTTTCGAAAAAAAATTTCGACAAAAATTTTCGAAAAAAATTTTGAAAAAAAATTTTCAAAAAATTTTGAAAAAAAAATTTTGAAAAAAAATTTCGAAAAAAATTTCGAAAAAAATTTCGAAAAAAAGTTTCAAAATATTTTGGAAAAAAATTTCGAAAAAAAATTTGAAAAAAATTTCGAAAATAATTTAGAAAAAAATTTTCGAAAAAATATTTTCGGGAAAAATTTTTGAGAAAAATTTTGAAAAAAAATTTTGAAAAAAAATTTCGAAAAAAAATTTGAGAAAAAATTTGGAAAAAATATTCAAAAAAATTTTCGAAAAAATTTTGGAAAAAAATTTTTCGATAAAAATTTCGAAAAAAAATTTTCGAAAAAAATTTCGAAAAAAAATTTTTCGAAAAAAATTTTTAAAAAAAATTTCGAAAAAAATTTTTAAAAAAATTTTCGAAAAAAATTTCGAAAAAAAATTTTCGAAAAAAATTTTGAATAAAAATTTCGAAAAAAATTTTCAAAAAAATTTTCGAAAAAATTTTGGAAAAAAATTTTTCGAAAAAAATTTTCAAAAAAATTTCCAAAAAAAATTTCGAAGAAAAATTTAGAAAAAAAATTTCAAAAAAAATTTCGAAAAAAATTTTCAAAAAATTTTTCGAAAACATTTTGGAAAAAAATTTTTTGAAAAAAATTTTCGAAAAATTTTGGAAAAAAATTTCGAAAAAAAATTTTCGAAAAAAATTTTTAAAAAAATTTCGAAAAAAAATTTTCGAAAAAAATTTTGAAAAAAAATTTTCAAAAAATTTGAGAAAAAATTTGGAAAAATATTCAAAAAAATTTACGAAAAAATTTTGGAAAAAAATTTTTCGATAATAATTTCGAAAAAAAATTTTCGAAAAAAATGTCGAAAAAAAAATTTCGAAAAAAATTTTTAAAAAAAATTTCAAAAAAAAATTTTCGAAAAAAATTTTTAAAAAAACTTCGAAAAAAATTTTCAAAAAAATTTTCGAAAAAATTTTGGAAAAAAATTTTTCGAAAAAAATTTTCAAAAAAATTTCCAAAAAAAATTTCGAAGAAAAATTTAGAAAAAAAATTTCGAAAAAAATTTCGAAAAAAATTTTGAAAAAAATTTTTGAAAAAAAATTTGAAAAAAAATTTTGAAAAAAATTTTCGAAAAAAATTTTGAAAAAAATTTTCGAAAAAAATTTCGAAAAAAAATTTTCAAAAAAAATTTTGAAAAAAAATTTCGAAAAAAATTTTGAAGAAAGTTTTCGAAAAGATTTTGGAAAAAAATTTTCAAAAAAAATTTTGAAAAAAAATTTCGAAAAAAATTTTGAAGAAAAATTTCGAAAAATATTTCCAAAAAAAATTTACGAAAAAAATTTCGAAAAAAATTTTCAAAAAAATTTTCGAAAAAATTTTGGGTAAAACTTTTTCGAAAAAAATTTTGAAAAAAATTTTCGAAAAAAATTTCGAAAAAAATTTTGAAAAAAAATTTTGAAAAAAAATTTTGAAAAAAAAATTTTGAAAAAAAATTTTGAAAAAAAATTTTGAAAAAACATTTTGAAAAAAAAATTTGAAAAAAAATTTTGAAAAAAAATTTTGAAAAAAAATTTTGAAAAAAAATTTTGAAAAAAAATTTTGAAAAAAAAATTTGAAAAAAAATTTTGAAAAAAAATTTTGAAAAAAAATTTTGAAAAAAAATTTTGAAAAAAAATTTTGATAAAAAATTTTGAAAAAAAATTTTGAAAAAAAATTTTGAAAAAAAATTTTGAAAAACAATTTTGAAAAAAAATTTTCAAAAATATTTTGAAAAAAAATTTTGAAAAAAAATTTTGAAAAAAAAATTTGAAAAAAAAATTTGAAAAAAAATTTTGAAAAAAAATTTTGAAAAAAAAATTTGAAAAAAAATTTTGAAAAAAAATTTTGAAAAAAAATTTTGAAAAAAAATTTTGAAAAAAAATTTTGAAAAAAAATTTTGAAAAAAAATTTTGAAAAAAAAATTTGAAAAAAAAATTTGAAAAAAAATTTTGAAAAAACATTTTAGAAAAAAATTTTGAAAAAAAATTTTGAAAAAAAATTTAAAAAAAAAATTTTGAAAAAAAATTTTGAAAAAAAATTTTGAAAAAAAATTTTAAAAAAAAACTTTGAAAAAAAAATTTGAAAAAAAATTTTGAAAAAAAATTTTGAAAAAAAAATTTGAAAAAAAATTTTGAAAAAAAATTTTGAAAAAAAATTTTGAAAAAAAATTTTGAAAAAAAATTTTGAAAAAAAATTTTGAAAAAAAATTTTGAAAAAAAATTTTGAAAAAAATTTTGAAAAAAAATTTTGAAAAAAAATTTTGAAAAAAAAATTTGAAAAAAAATTTTGAAAAAAAATTTTGAATAAAAAATTTGAAAAAAAATTTTAGAAAAAAATTTTGAAAAAAAATTTTGAAAAAAAATTTTGAAAAAAAATTTTGAAAAAAAAGTTTGAAAAAAAATTTGAAAAAAAATTTTGAAAAAAAATTTTGAAAAAAAATTTTGAAAAAAAATTTTGAAAAAAAATTTCGAAAAAAATTTTGAAGAAAGTTTTCGAAAAGATTTTGGAAAAAAATTTTCAAAAAAAATTTTGAAAAAAAATTTCGAAAAAAATTTTGAAGAAAAATTTCGAAAAATATTTCCAAAAAAAATTTACGAAAAAAATTTCGAAAAAAATTTTCAAAAAAATTTTCGAAAAAATTTTGGGTAAAACTTTTTCGAAAAAAATTTTGAAAAAAATTTTCGAAAAAAATTTCGAAAAAAATTTTGAAAAAAAATTTTGAAAAAAAATTTTGAAAAAAAAATTTTGAAAAAAAATTTTGAAAAAAAATTTTGAAAAAACATTTTGAAAAAAAAATTTGAAAAAAAATTTTGAAAAAAAATTTTGAAAAAAAATTTTGAAAAAAAATTTTGAAAAAAAATTTTGAAAAAAAAATTTGAAAAAAAATTTTGAAAAAAAATTTTGAAAAAAAATTTTGAAAAAAAATTTTGAAAAAAAATTTTGATAAAAAATTTTGAAAAAAAATTTTGAAAAAAAATTTTGAAAAAAAATTTTGAAAAAAAATTTTGAAAAACAATTTTGAAAAAAAATTTTCAAAAATATTTTGAAAAAAAATTTTGAAAAAAAATTTTGAAAAAAAAATTTGAAAAAAAAATTTGAAAAAAAATTTTGAAAAAAAATTTTGAAAAAAAAATTTGAAAAAAAATTTTGAAAAAAAATTTTGAAAAAAAATTTTGAAAAAAAATTTTGAAAAAAAATTTTGAAAAAAAATTTTGAAAAAAAATTTTGAAAAAAAAATTTGAAAAAAAAATTTGAAAAAAAATTTTGAAAAAAAATTTTGAAAAAACATTTTAGAAAAAAATTTTGAAAAAAAATTTTGAAAAAAAATTTTAAAAAAAAATTTTGAAAAAAAATTTTGAAAAAAAAATTTGAAAAAAAAATTTAAAAAAAAACTTTGAAAAAAAAATTTGAAAAAAAATTTTGAAAAAAAATTTTGAAAAAAAAATTTGAAAAAAAATTTTGAAAAAAAATTTTGAAAAAAAATTTTGAAAAAAAATTTTGAAAAAAAATTTTGAAAAAAAATTTTGAAAAAAAATTTTGAAAAAAAATTTTGAAAAAAATTTTGAAAAAAAATTTTGAAAAAAAATTTTGAAAAAAAAATTTGAAAAAAAATTTTGAAAAAAAATTTTGAAAAAAAAATTTGAAAAAAAATTTTAGAAAAAAATTTTGAAAAAAAATTTTGAAAAAAAATTTTGAAAAAAAATTTTGAAAAAAAAGTTTGAAAAAAAATTTGAAAAAAAATTTTGAAAAAAAATTTTGAAAAAAAATTTTCAAAAAAATTTTCGAAAAAAATTTCGAAAAAAAATTTGAAAAAAAAATTTTGAAAAAAAAATTTTCGAAAAAAAATTTTCGAAAAAAATGTTCAAAAAAATTTTCGAAAAAATTTTGGAAAAAAATTTTTCGAAAAAAATTTTTAAAAAAATTTTCGAACAAAATTTCGAAAAAAATTTTGAAAAAAATTTTCGAAAAAAATTTCTAAACAATTTTGCAAAAATATTTTTCGAAAAAAAATTTCAAAAAAAATTTTCGAAAAAATTTTCAAAAAAAAATTTTCGAAAAAAATTTTCGAAAGAAATTACGAAAAAAAATTTTCGAAAAAAAATTTTAAAAAATTTTCGAAAAAAAATTTTCGAAAAAAATTTTGAAAAAAAATTCAGAAAAAAAATTTTGAAAAAAATTTTCGAAAAAAATTTCGAAAAAAATTTCGAAAAAAAATTTTTGAAAAAAATTTTGAAAAAAAATTTCGAAAAAAAGTTTCAAAACATTTTCGAAAAAACTTTCGAAAAAAAATTTTCGAAAAAAATTTTCGAAAGAAATTTCGAAAAGAAATTTTCGAAAAAAATTTTGAAAAATATTTTCGAAAAAAATTTTCGCAAAAAATTTTGAAAAAAAATTTGGAAAAAAAATTTTGAAAAAAATTTTCGAAAAAAATTTCGAAAAAAAATTTTCGAAAAAAATTTCGAAAAAAAATTTTCGAAAAAAATTTCGAAAAAAAATTTTCGAAAAAAATTTTAAAAAAAATTTTCGAAAAAATTTTGAAAAAAAATTTTCGAAAAAAATTTTGAAAAAAAAATTTTCGAAAAAAAATTTTCGAAAAAAATGTTCAAAAAAATTTTCGAAAAAATTTTGGAAAAAAATTTTTCGAAAAAAATTTTTAAAAAAATTTTCGAACAAAATTTCGAAAAAAATTTTGAAAAAAATTTTCGAAAAAAATTTCTAAAAAATTTTGCAAAAATATTTTTCGAAAAAAAATTTCAAAAAAAATTTTCGAAAAAATTTTCGAAAAAAATTTTCAAAAAAAATTTTGAAAAAAAATTTCGAAAAAAATTTTGAAAAAAAATTTCGAAAAATATTTCCAAAAAAAATTTTGAAAAAAATTTTCGAAAAAAATTTCGAAAAAAAATTCGAAAAAAAATTTTCGAAAAAAATTTTGAAAAAAAATTTCGAAAAAAATTTTTAAAATATTTTCAAAAATATTTTCGAAAAAAATTTTGAAAAATAATTTCGAAATAATTTTCAAAAAAAATTTCGAAAAAATTTTCCAAAAAAAATTTTCAAAAAAATTTTCGAAAAAAATTTCGAAAAAAAATTTTCGAAAAGATTTTGAAAAAAAATTTTCGCAAAAAATTTTGAAAAATAATTTTGGCAAAAAATTTTCAAAAAAAATTTCGAAAAAAAAATTTCGAAAAAAAATTTGGAAAAAATTTTCGAAAAAACATTTTCGAAAAAAATTTTCGAAAAAAATTTTGAAAAAAAATTTTCGAAAATAATTTAGAAAAAAATTTTCGAAAAAAAATTTTCGAAAAATATTTGAAAAAAAATTTCGAAAAAAATTTTGAAAAAAAATTTCGAAAAAAATTTTGAAAAAAATTTTCGAAAAAAATTTCGAAAAAAAATTTTCGAAAAAAATTTCGAAAATAATTTAGAAAAAAATTTTCGAAAAAAAATTTTCGAAAAAAATTTTGAAAAAAAATTTTTAAAAAAAATTTCGAAAAAAAATTTGAGAAAAAATTTGGAAAAAATATTCAAAAAAATTTTCGAAAAAATTATGGAAAAAAATTTTTCGATAAAAATTTCGAAAAAAAATTTTCGAAAAAAATTTCGAAAAAAAAATTTCGAAAAAAATTTCGAAAAAAAAATTTCGAAAAAAATTTTTTAAAAAAATTTCGAAAAAACTTTTCGAAAAAAGTTTTAAAAAAATTTCGAAAAAAATTTTCAAAAAAATTTTCGAAAAAATTTTGGAAAAAAATTTTTTGAAAAAAATTTTCAAAAGAATTTCCAAAAATAATTTCGAAGAAAAATTTAGAAAAAAAATTTCGAAAAAAATTTCGAAAAAAATTTTCAAAAAATTTTTCGAAAACATTTTGGAAAAAAATTTTTTGAAAAAAATTTTCGAAAAATTTTGGAAAAAAATTTCGAAAAAAAATTTTCGAAAAAAATTTTGAAAAAAATTTCGAAAAAAAATTTTCGAAAAAAATTTTGAAAAAAAATTTTCAAAAAATTTTGAAAAAAAAATTTGAAAAAAAATTTCGAAAAAAAATTTGAGAAAAAAATTTTGAAAAAAAATTTTGAAAAAAAATTTCGAAAAAAAATTTGAGAAAAAATTTGGAAAAAATATTCAAAAAAATTTTCGAAAAAATTTTGGAAAAAAATTTTTCGATAAAAATTTCGAAAAAAAATTTTCGAAAAAAATTTCGAAAAAAAAATTTCGAAAAAAATTTTTTAAAAAAATTTCGAAAAAAAATTTTCGAAAAAAATTTTAAAAAAAATTTCGAAAAAAATTTTCAAAAAAATTTTCGAAAAAATTTTGGAAAAAAATTTTTCGAAAAAAATTTTCAAAAAAATTTCGAAGAAAAATTTAGAAAAAAAATTTCGAAAAAAATTTCGAAAAAAATTTTGAAAAAAATTTTCGAAAAAAATTTTCGAAAAAAATTTCGAAAAAATTTTGGGTAAAAATTTTTCGAAAAAAATTTGAAAAAAATTTTCGAAAAAAATTTCGAAAAAAATTTTGAAAAACATTTTCGAAACAAATTTCAAAAAAAAATTTTCGCAAAAAATTTTCGAAAAAAATTTCGAAAAAAAATTCTCGAAAAAAATTTTGAAAAAAAATTTCGAAAAAAAATTTCGAAAAAAATTCTGAGAAAAAATTTGGAAAAAATATTCAAAAAGATTTTCGAAAAAATTTTGGAAAAAAATTTTTTGAAAAAAATTTTCGAAAAAAAATTTTCGAAAAAAATTTTGAAAAAAAATTTTCAAAAAATTTTGGAAAAAAAAATTTGAAAAAAAAATTCGAAAAAAAGTTTCAAAATATTTTGGAAAAAAATGTCGAAAAAAATTTTGAAAAAAAAATTCGAAAAATATTTCGAAAAAAATTTTTAAAAAAATTTTCGAAAAAAAATTTCGAAAAAAATTTTCAAAAAAATTTTGGATAAAAATTTTTCGAATAAAATTTTGAAAAAAATTTTCGAAAAAAATTTCGAAAAAAATTTCGAAAAAAAATTTTCGAAAAAAATTTTGAAAAAAATTTCGAAAAAAATTTTTAAAAAAATTTTTGAAAAAATTTTCGATAAAAATTTTCAAAAGAAATTTTGAAAAAAAATTTCTAAAAAATTTTTAAAAAAACTTTGAAAAAAATTTCGAAAAAAAAATTTCGAAAAAAAATTTGAAAAAAAATTTCGAAAAAAATTTTCAAAAAAAATTTCGAAAAAATTTTGGAAAAAATTTTTCGAAAAAAATTTTCAAGAAAAAAATTTCGAAAAAAAAATTTCGAAAAGATTTTGAAAAAAAATTTTCGCAAAAAATTTAGAAAAAAAATTTTCGAAAAAAATTTTCGAAAAAAATTTCGAAAAAAAAATTTCGAAAAAAAATTTGGAAATAATTTTCGAAAAAAAATTTTCGAAAAAAATTTTTGAAAAAAATTTTGAAAAAAAAATTTCGAAAATAATTTAGAAAAAAATTTTGAAAAAAAATTTCGAAAAAAATTTTGAAGATAATCGAAAAAAATTTCGAAAAAAAATTTTCGAAAAAAATTTCGAAAATAATTTAGAAAAAAATTTTGAAAAAAATTTCGAAAAAAAATTTTCGAAAAAAATTTTGAAAAAAAATTTTCAAAAAATTTTGGAAAAAAAATTTTGAAAAAAAATTTCGAAAAAAATTTCGAAAAAAAGTTTCAAAATATTTTGGAAAAAAATTTCGAAAAAAAATTTGAAAAAAATTTCGAAAATAATTTAGAAAAAAATTTTCGAAAAAAAATTTTCGGGAAAAATTTTTGAGAAAAATTTTGAAAAAAAATTTTGAAAAAAAATTTCGAAAAAAAATTTGAGAAAAAATTTGGAAAAAATATTCAAAAAAATTTTCGAAAAAATTTTGGAAAAAAATTTTTCGATAAAAATTTCGAAAAAAAATTTTCGAAAAAAATTTCGAAAAAAAATTTTCGAAAAAAATTTTTAAAAAAAATTTCGAAAAAAATTTTTAAAAAAATTTTCGAAAAAAATTTCGAAAAAAAATTTTCGAAAAAAATTTTGAATAAAAATTTCGAAAAAAATTTTCAAAAAAATTTTCGAAAAAATTTTGGAAAAAAATGTCTCGAAAAAAATTTTCAAAAAAATTTCCAAAAAAAATTTCGAAGAAAAATTTAGAAAAAAAATTTCGAAAAAAATTTCGAAAAAAATTTTCAAAAAATTTTTCGAAAACATTTTGGAAAAAAATTTTTTGAAAAAAATTTTCGAAAAATTTTGGAAAAAAATTTCGAAAAAAAATTTTCGAAAAAAATTTTTAAAAAAATTTCGAAAAAAATTCTGAGAAAAAATTTGGAAAAAATATTCAAAAAGATTTTCGAAAAAATTTTGGAAAAAAATTTTTTGAAAAAAATTTTCGAAAAAAAATTTTCGAAAAAAATTTTGAAAAAAAATTTTCAAAAAATTTTGGAAAAAAAAATTTGAAAAAAAATTTCGAAAAAAAGTTTCAAAATATTTTGGAAAAAAATGTCGAAAAAAATTTTGAAAAAAAAATTCGAAAAATATTTCGAAAAAAATTTTTAAAAAAATTTTCGAAAAAAAATTTCGAAAAAAATTTTCAAAAAAATTTTGGATAAAAATTTTTCGAATAAAATTTTGAAAAAAATTTTCGAAAAAAATTTCGAAAAAAATTTCGAAAAAAAATTTTCGAAAAAAATTTTGAAAAAAATTTCGAAAAAAATTTTTAAAAAAATTTTTGAAAAAATTTTCGATAAAAATTTTCAAAAAAAATTTTGAAAAAAAATTTCTAAAAAATTTTTAAAAAAACTTTGAAAAAAATTTCGAAAAAAAAATTTCGAAAAAAAATTTGAAAAAAAATTTCGAAAAAAATTTTCAAAAAAAATTTCGAAAAAATTTTGGAAAAAATTTTTCGAAAAAAATTTTCAAGAAAAAAATTTCGAAAAAAAAATTTCGAAAAGATTTTGAAAAAAAATTTTCGCAAAAAATTTAGAAAAAAAATTTTCGAAAAAAATTTTCGAAAAAAATTTCGAAAAAAAAATTTCGAAAAAAAATTTGGAAATAATTTTCGAAAAAAAATTTTCGAAAAAAATTTTTGAAAAAAATTTTGAAAAAAAAATTTCGAAAATAATTTAGAAAAAAATTTTGAAAAAAAATTTCGAAAAAAATTTTGAAGATAATCGAAAAAAATTTCGAAAAAAAATTTTCGAAAAAAATTTCGAAAATAATTTAGAAAAAAATTTTGAAAAAAATTTCGAAAAAAAATTTTCGAAAAAAATTTTGAAAAAAAATTTTCAAAAAATTTTGGAAAAAAAATTTTGAAAAAAAATTTCGAAAAAAATTTCGAAAAAAAGTTTCAAAATATTTTGGAAAAAAATTTCGAAAAAAAATTTGAAAAAAATTTCGAAAATAATTTAGAAAAAAATTTTCGAAAAAAAATTTTCGGGAAAAATTTTTGAGAAAAATTTTGAAAAAAAATTTTGAAAAAAAATTTCGAAAAAAAATTTGAGAAAAAATTTGGAAAAAATATTCAAAAAAATTTTCGAAAAAATTTTGGAAAAAAATTTTTCGATAAAAATTTCGAAAAAAAATTTTCGAAAAAAATTTCGAAAAAAAATTTTCGAAAAAAATTTTTAAAAAAAATTTCGAAAAAAATTTTTAAAAAAATTTTCGAAAAAAATTTCGAAAAAAAATTTTCGAAAAAAATTTTGAATAAAAATTTCGAAAAAAATTTCGAAAAAAAATTTGAAAAAAAATTTTCGAAAAAAATTTTGAAAAAAAATTTCGAAAAAAATTTTTAAAAAATTTTTTAAAATATTTTCAAAAATATTTTCGAAAAAAATTTTGAAAAATAATTTCGAAAAAATTTTCAAAAAAAATTTCGAAAACATTTTGGAAAAAATTTTCCAAAAAAAATTTTCAAAAAAGTTTCGAAAAAAATTTCGAAAAAAAATTTTCGAAAAGATTTTGAAAAAAAATTTTCGCAAAAAATTTTGAAAAAAAATTTTGAAAAAAAATTTTGAAAAAAAATTTTGAAAAAAAATTTTGAAAAAAAATTTTGTAAGAAAATTTTGAAAAAAGATTTTGAAAAAAAATTTTGAAAAAAAAAAATTTGAAAAAAAATTTTGTAAAAAAATTTTGAAAAAAATTTGAAAAAAAATTTTGAAAAAAAATGTTGAAAAAAAATTTTGAAAAAAAATTTTGAAAAAAAATTTTGAAAAAAAATATTGAAAAAAAAATTTGAAAAAACATTTTGAATAAAAAATTTTGAAAAAAAATTTTGAAAAAAAATTTGAAAAAAAATTTTGAAAAAAAATTTTGAAAAAAGATTTTGAAAAAAAATTTTGAAAAAAAATTTTGAAAAAAAATTTGAAAAAAAATTTGAAAAAAAATTTTGAAAAAAAATTTAAAAAAAAAATTTGAAAAAAAATTTGAAAAAAAATTTTGAAAAAAAATTTGAAAAAAAATTTTGAAAAAAAATTTTGAAAAAAAAATTTGAAAAAAAATTTAAAAAAAAAATTCTGAAAAAAAATTTTGAAAAATAATTTCGAAAAAAAATTTTGAAAAAAAATTTAAAAAAAAAAAAAAAAAATTTGAAAAAAAATTTTGAAAAAAAATTTTGAAAAAAAATTTTGAAAAAAAATTTTGAAAAAAAATTTTGAAAAAAAATTTTGAAAAAAAATTTTGAAAAAAAAATTTGAAAAAAGAATTTGAAAAAAAAATTTTAAAAAAAAAATTTTGAAAAAAAATTTGAAAAAAAAATTTAAAAAAAATTTAAAAAAAAAATTTTGTAAGAAAATTTTGAAAAAAGATTTTGAAAAAAAATTTTGAAAAAAAAATTTTGAAAAAAAAATTTGTAAAAAAATTTTGAAAAAAATTTGAAAAAAAATTTTGAAAAAAAATGTTGAAAGAAAATTTTGAAAAAAAATTTTGAAAAAAAATTTTGAAAAAAAATATTGAAAAAAAAATTTGAAAAAACATTTTGAAAAAAAATTTTGAAAAAAAATTTTGAAAAAAAATTTGAAAAAAAATTTTGAAAAAAAATTTAAAAAAAAAAATTTGAAAAAAAATTTTGAAAAAAAATTTTGAAAAAAAATTTTGAAAAAAAATTTGAAAAAAAATTTTGAAAAAAAATTTTGAAAAAAAATTTCGAAAAAAAATTTTGGAAATAAATTTTGAAAAAAAATTTTGAAAAAAAATTTTGAAAAAAAATTTTGAAAAAAAATTTTGAAAAAAAATTTTGAAAAAAAATTTTGAATAAAAATTTGAAAAAAAATTTTGAAAAAAAATTTTGAAAAAAAATATTGAAAAAAAATTTTGAAAAAAAATTTTGAAAAAAAATTTTGAAAAAAAATTTTGAAAAAAAATTTTGAAAAAAAATTTGAAAGAAATTTTTAAAAAAAATTTTGAAAAAAAATTTTGAAAAAAAATTTTGAAAAAAAATTTTGAAAAAAAATTTTGAAAAAAAATTTAGAAAAAAAATTTTGAAAAAAAATTTTGAAAAAAAATTTTGAAAAAAAAATTTTGAAAAAAAATTTTGAAAAAAAATTTTGAAAAAACATTTTGAAAAAAAAATTTGAAAAAAAATTTTGAAAAAAAATTTTGAAAAAAAATTTTGAAAAAAAATTTTGAAAAAAAATTTTGAAAAAAAAATTTGAAAAAAAATTTTGAAAAAAAATTTTGAAAAAAAATTTTGAAAAAAAATTTTGAAAAAAAATTTTGATAAAAAATTTTGAAAAAAAATTTTGAAAAAAAATTTTGAAAAAAAATTTTGAAAAAAAATTTTGAAAAACAATTTTGAAAAAAAATTTTCAAAAATATTTTGAAAAAAAATTTTGAAAAAAAATTTTGAAAAAAAAATTTGAAAAAAAAATTTGAA
Organism: Uropetala carovei; assembly: GCA_036926305.1. Classification (NCBI taxonomy): domain Eukaryota; kingdom Metazoa; phylum Arthropoda; class Insecta; order Odonata; family Petaluridae; genus Uropetala; species Uropetala carovei. Next base: position 3,124,166 of record JAXCHB010000242.1, on the reverse strand, counting down.
AAAAAATTTTGAAAAAAAATTTTGAAAAAAAAATTTGAAAAAAAATTTTGAAAAAAAATTTTGAAAAAAAATTTTGAAAAAAAATTTTGAAAAAAAATTTTGAAAAAAAATTTTGAAAAAAAATTTTGAAAAAAAAATTTGAAAAAAAAATTTGAAAAAAAATTTTGAAAAAAAATTTTGAAAAAACATTTTAGAAAAAAATTTTGAAAAAAAATTTTGAAAAAAAATTTTGAAAAAAAATTTTGAAAAAAAATTTTGAAAAAAAATTTTGAAAAAAAATTTTAAAAAAAAACTTTGAAAAAAAAATTTGAAAAAAAATTTTGAAAAAAAATTTTGAAAAAAAAATTTGAAAAAAAATTTTGAAAAAAAATTTTGAAAAAAAATTTTGAAAAAAAATTTTGAAAAAAAATTTTGAAAAAAAATTTTGAAAAAAAATTTTGAAAAAAATTTTGAAAAAAAATTTTGAAAAAAAATTTTGAAAAAAAAATTTGAAAAAAAATTTTGAAAAAAAATTTTGAAAAAAAAATTTGAAAAAAAAATTTAGAAAAAAATTTTGAAAAAAAATTTTGAAAAAAAATTTTGAAAAAAAATTTTGAAAAAAAAGTTTGAAAAAAAATTTGAAAAAAAATTTTGAAAAAAAATTTTGAAAAAAAATTTTGAAAAAAAATTTTGAAAAAAAATTTTGAAAAAAAAATTTGAAAAAAAAATTTCGAAAAAAAATTTCGAAAAAAATTTTGAAAAAAAATTTAAAAAAAAAATTTTGGAAAAAAAGTTTTCGAAAAAAGTTTTGAAAAAAAATTTCGAAAAAAATTTTGAAAAAAAAATGTGAAAAAAAATTTTCGATAAAAAATTTCCGAAAAAAATTTCAAAAAAAAATTTTCGAAAATAATTTAAAAAAAAATTTTTGAAAAAATATTTTCGAAGAAAATTTTGAAAAAAATTTTGAAAAAAAATTTCGAAAAAAAATTTTCAAAAAAAATTTCTAAAAAATTTTGGATAAAAATTTTTCGAAAAAAATTTTCAAAAAATTTTCGAAAAAAATTTTGAAAAAAAATTTTCGAAAAAAATTTCGAAAAAAAAATTTCGAAAAAAATTTTGAAAAACATTTTCGAAAAAAAATTTTCGAAAAAAATTTTCGAAAAAGATTTTTTAAAAAATTTTCGAAAAAAATTTCGAAAAAAATTTTCGAAAAAAAATTTCGACAAAAATTTTCGAAAAAAATTTTGAAAAAAAATTTTCAAAAAATTTTGAAAAAAAAATTTTGAAAAAAAATTTCGAAAAAAATTTCGAAAAAAATTTCGAAAAAAAGTTTCAAAATATTTTGGAAAAAAATTTCGAAAAAAAATTTGAAAAAAATTTCGAAAATAATTTAGAAAAAAATTTTCGAAAAAATATTTTCGGGAAAAATTTTTGAGAAAAATTTTGAAAAAAAATTTTGAAAAAAAATTTCGAAAAAAAATTTGAGAAAAAATTTGGAAAAAATATTCAAAAAAATTTTCGAAAAAATTTTGGAAAAAAATTTTTCGATAAAAATTTCGAAAAAAAATTTTCGAAAAAAATTTCGAAAAAAAATTTTTCGAAAAAAATTTTTAAAAAAAATTTCGAAAAAAATTTTTAAAAAAATTTTCGAAAAAAATTTCGAAAAAAAATTTTCGAAAAAAATTTTGAATAAAAATTTCGAAAAAAATTTTCAAAAAAATTTTCGAAAAAATTTTGGAAAAAAATTTTTCGAAAAAAATTTTCAAAAAAATTTCCAAAAAAAATTTCGAAGAAAAATTTAGAAAAAAAATTTCAAAAAAAATTTCGAAAAAAATTTTCAAAAAATTTTTCGAAAACATTTTGGAAAAAAATTTTTTGAAAAAAATTTTCGAAAAATTTTGGAAAAAAATTTCGAAAAAAAATTTTCGAAAAAAATTTTTAAAAAAATTTCGAAAAAAAATTTTCGAAAAAAATTTTGAAAAAAAATTTTCAAAAAATTTGAGAAAAAATTTGGAAAAATATTCAAAAAAATTTACGAAAAAATTTTGGAAAAAAATTTTTCGATAATAATTTCGAAAAAAAATTTTCGAAAAAAATGTCGAAAAAAAAATTTCGAAAAAAATTTTTAAAAAAAATTTCAAAAAAAAATTTTCGAAAAAAATTTTTAAAAAAACTTCGAAAAAAATTTTCAAAAAAATTTTCGAAAAAATTTTGGAAAAAAATTTTTCGAAAAAAATTTTCAAAAAAATTTCCAAAAAAAATTTCGAAGAAAAATTTAGAAAAAAAATTTCGAAAAAAATTTCGAAAAAAATTTTGAAAAAAATTTTTGAAAAAAAATTTGAAAAAAAATTTTGAAAAAAATTTTCGAAAAAAATTTTGAAAAAAATTTTCGAAAAAAATTTCGAAAAAAAATTTTCAAAAAAAATTTTGAAAAAAAATTTCGAAAAAAATTTTGAAGAAAGTTTTCGAAAAGATTTTGGAAAAAAATTTTCAAAAAAAATTTTGAAAAAAAATTTCGAAAAAAATTTTGAAGAAAAATTTCGAAAAATATTTCCAAAAAAAATTTACGAAAAAAATTTCGAAAAAAATTTTCAAAAAAATTTTCGAAAAAATTTTGGGTAAAACTTTTTCGAAAAAAATTTTGAAAAAAATTTTCGAAAAAAATTTCGAAAAAAATTTTGAAAAAAAATTTTGAAAAAAAATTTTGAAAAAAAAATTTTGAAAAAAAATTTTGAAAAAAAATTTTGAAAAAACATTTTGAAAAAAAAATTTGAAAAAAAATTTTGAAAAAAAATTTTGAAAAAAAATTTTGAAAAAAAATTTTGAAAAAAAATTTTGAAAAAAAAATTTGAAAAAAAATTTTGAAAAAAAATTTTGAAAAAAAATTTTGAAAAAAAATTTTGAAAAAAAATTTTGATAAAAAATTTTGAAAAAAAATTTTGAAAAAAAATTTTGAAAAAAAATTTTGAAAAACAATTTTGAAAAAAAATTTTCAAAAATATTTTGAAAAAAAATTTTGAAAAAAAATTTTGAAAAAAAAATTTGAAAAAAAAATTTGAAAAAAAATTTTGAAAAAAAATTTTGAAAAAAAAATTTGAAAAAAAATTTTGAAAAAAAATTTTGAAAAAAAATTTTGAAAAAAAATTTTGAAAAAAAATTTTGAAAAAAAATTTTGAAAAAAAATTTTGAAAAAAAAATTTGAAAAAAAAATTTGAAAAAAAATTTTGAAAAAACATTTTAGAAAAAAATTTTGAAAAAAAATTTTGAAAAAAAATTTAAAAAAAAAATTTTGAAAAAAAATTTTGAAAAAAAATTTTGAAAAAAAATTTTAAAAAAAAACTTTGAAAAAAAAATTTGAAAAAAAATTTTGAAAAAAAATTTTGAAAAAAAAATTTGAAAAAAAATTTTGAAAAAAAATTTTGAAAAAAAATTTTGAAAAAAAATTTTGAAAAAAAATTTTGAAAAAAAATTTTGAAAAAAAATTTTGAAAAAAAATTTTGAAAAAAATTTTGAAAAAAAATTTTGAAAAAAAATTTTGAAAAAAAAATTTGAAAAAAAATTTTGAAAAAAAATTTCGAAAAAAATTTTGAAGAAAGTTTTCGAAAAGATTTTGGAAAAAAATTTTCAAAAAAAATTTTGAAAAAAAATTTCGAAAAAAATTTTGAAGAAAAATTTCGAAAAATATTTCCAAAAAAAATTTACGAAAAAAATTTCGAAAAAAATTTTCAAAAAAATTTTCGAAAAAATTTTGGGTAAAACTTTTTCGAAAAAAATTTTGAAAAAAATTTTCGAAAAAAATTTCGAAAAAAATTTTGAAAAAAAATTTTGAAAAAAAATTTTGAAAAAAAAATTTTGAAAAAAAATTTTGAAAAAAAATTTTGAAAAAACATTTTGAAAAAAAAATTTGAAAAAAAATTTTGAAAAAAAATTTTGAAAAAAAATTTTGAAAAAAAATTTTGAAAAAAAATTTTGAAAAAAAAATTTGAAAAAAAATTTTGAAAAAAAATTTTGAAAAAAAATTTTGAAAAAAAATTTTGAAAAAAAATTTTGATAAAAAATTTTGAAAAAAAATTTTGAAAAAAAATTTTGAAAAAAAATTTTGAAAAAAAATTTTGAAAAACAATTTTGAAAAAAAATTTTCAAAAATATTTTGAAAAAAAATTTTGAAAAAAAATTTTGAAAAAAAAATTTGAAAAAAAAATTTGAAAAAAAATTTTGAAAAAAAATTTTGAAAAAAAAATTTGAAAAAAAATTTTGAAAAAAAATTTTGAAAAAAAATTTTGAAAAAAAATTTTGAAAAAAAATTTTGAAAAAAAATTTTGAAAAAAAATTTTGAAAAAAAAATTTGAAAAAAAAATTTGAAAAAAAATTTTGAAAAAAAATTTTGAAAAAACATTTTAGAAAAAAATTTTGAAAAAAAATTTTGAAAAAAAATTTTAAAAAAAAATTTTGAAAAAAAATTTTGAAAAAAAAATTTGAAAAAAAATTTTAAAAAAAAACTTTGAAAAAAAAATTTGAAAAAAAATTTTGAAAAAAAATTTTGAAAAAAAAATTTGAAAAAAAATTTTGAAAAAAAATTTTGAAAAAAAATTTTGAAAAAAAATTTTGAAAAAAAATTTTGAAAAAAAATTTTGAAAAAAAATTTTGAAAAAAAATTTTGAAAAAAATTTTGAAAAAAAATTTTGAAAAAAAATTTTGAAAAAAAAATTTGAAAAAAAATTTTGAAAAAAAATTTTGAAAAAAAAATTTGAAAAAAAATTTTAGAAAAAAATTTTGAAAAAAAATTTTGAAAAAAAATTTTGAAAAAAAATTTTGAAAAAAAAGTTTGAAAAAAAATTTGAAAAAAAATTTTGAAAAAAAATTTTGAAAAAAAATTTTGAAAAAAAATTTTGAAAAAAAATTTTGAAAAAAAAATTTGAAAAAAAAATTTCGAAAAAAAATTTCGAAAAAAATTTTGAAAAAAAATTTAAAAAAAAATTTTGGAAAAAAAGTTTTCGAAAAAAGTTTTGAAAAAAAATTTCGAAAAAAATTTTGAAAAAAAAATGTGAAAAAAAATTTTCGATAAAAAATTTCCGAAAAAAATTTCAAAAAAAAATTTTCGAAAATAATTTAAAAAAAAATTTTTGAAAAAATATTTTCGAAGAAAATTTTGAAAAAAATTTTGAAAAAAAATTTCGAAAAAAAATTTTCAAAAAAAATTTCTAAAAAATTTTGGATAAAAATTTTTCGAAAAAAATTTTCAAAAAATTTTCGAAAAAAATTTTGAAAAAAAATTTTCGAAAAAAATTTCGAAAAAAAAATTTCGAAAAAAATTTTGAAAAACATTTTCGAAAAAAAATTTTCGAAAAAAATTTTCGAAAAAGATTTTTTAAAAAATTTTCGAAAAAAATTTCGAAAAAAATTTTCGAAAAAAAATTTCGACAAAAATTTTCGAAAAAAATTTTGAAAAAAAATTTTCAAAAAATTTTGAAAAAAAAATTTTGAAAAAAAATTTCGAAAAAAATTTCGAAAAAAATTTCGAAAAAAAGTTTCAAAATATTTTGGAAAAAAATTTCGAAAAAAAATTTGAAAAAAATTTCGAAAATAATTTAGAAAAAAATTTTCGAAAAAATATTTTCGGGAAAAATTTTTGAGAAAAATTTTGAAAAAAAATTTTGAAAAAAAATTTCGAAAAAAAATTTGAGAAAAAATTTGGAAAAAATATTCAAAAAAATTTTCGAAAAAATTTTGGAAAAAAATTTTTCGATAAAAATTTCGAAAAAAAATTTTCGAAAAAAATTTCGAAAAAAAATTTTTCGAAAAAAATTTTTAAAAAAAATTTCGAAAAAAATTTTTAAAAAAATTTTCGAAAAAAATTTCGAAAAAAAATTTTCGAAAAAAATTTTGAATAAAAATTTCGAAAAAAATTTTCAAAAAAATTTTCGAAAAAATTTTGGAAAAAAATTTTTCGAAAAAAATTTTCAAAAAAATTTCCAAAAAAAATTTCGAAGAAAAATTTAGAAAAAAAATTTCAAAAAAAATTTCGAAAAAAATTTTCAAAAAATTTTTCGAAAACATTTTGGAAAAAAATTTTTTGAAAAAAATTTTCGAAAAATTTTGGAAAAAAATTTCGAAAAAAAATTTTCGAAAAAAATTTTTAAAAAAATTTCGAAAAAAAATTTTCGAAAAAAATTTTGAAAAAAAATTTTCAAAAAATTTGAGAAAAAATTTGGAAAAATATTCAAAAAAATTTTCGAAAAAATTTTGGAAAAAAATTTTTCGATAATAATTTCGAAAAAAAATTTTCGAAAAAAATGTCGAAAAAAAAATTTCGAAAAAAATTTTTAAAAAAAATTTCAAAAAAAAATTTTCGAAAAAAATTTTTAAAAAAACTTCGAAAAAAATTTTCAAAAAAATTTTCGAAAAAATTTTGGAAAAAAATTTTTCGAAAAAAATTTTCAAAAAAATTTCCAAAAAAAATTTCGAAGAAAAATTTAGAAAAAAAATTTCGAAAAAAATTTCGAAAAAAATTTTGAAAAAAATTTTTGAAAAAAAATTTGAAAAAAAATTTTGAAAAAAATTTTCGAAAAAAATTTTGAAAAAAATTTTCGAAAAAAATTTCGAAAAAAAATTTTCAAAAAAAATTTTGAAAAAAAATTTCGAAAAAAATTTTGAAGAAAGTTTTCGAAAAGATTTTGGAAAAAAATTTTCAAAAAAAATTTTGAAAAAAAATTTCGAAAAAAATTTTGAAGAAAAATTTCGAAAAATATTTCCAAAAAAAATTTACGAAAAAAATTTCGAAAAAAATTTTCAAAAAAATTTTCGAAAAAATTTTGGGTAAAACTTTTTCGAAAAAAATTTTGAAAAAAATTTTCGAAAAAAATTTCGAAAAAAATTTTGAAAAACATTTTCGAAACAAATTTCAAAAAAAAATTTTCGCAAAAAATTTTCGAAAACAATTTCGAAAAAAAATTCTCGAAAAAAATTTGGAAAAAAAATTTTAAAAAAAAATTACGAAAAAAATTCTGAGAAAAAATTTGGAAAAAATATTCAAAAAGATTTTCGAAAAAATTTTGGAAAAACATTTTTTTTTTTAAATTTTCGAAAAAAAATTTTCGAAAAACATTTTGAAAAAAAATTTTCAAAAAATTTTGGAAAAAAAAATTTGAAAAAAAATTTCGAAAAAAAGTTTCAAAATATTTTGGAAAAAAATGTCGAAAAAAATTTTGAAAAAAAATTTCGAAAAATATTTCGAAAAAAATTTTTTAAAAAATTTTCGAAAAAAGATTTCGAAAAAAATTTTCAAAAAAATTTTGGATAAAAATTTTTCGAAAAAAATTTTGAAAAAAATTTTCGAAAAAAATTTCGAAAAAAATTTCGAAAAAAAATTTTCGAAAAAAATTTTGAAAAAAAATTCGAAAAAAATTTTTAAAAAAAGTTTTGAAAAAATTTTCGAAAAAAATTTTCAAAAAAAATTTCTAAAAAATTTTTAAAAAAATTTTGAAAAAAAATTTCGAAAAAAAAATTTCGAAAAAAATTTTGAAAAAAAATTTCGAAAAAAAATTTTCAAAAAAAATTTCGAAAAAAAATTTGAGAAAAAATTTGGAAAAAATATTCAAAAAAATTTTCGAAAAAATTTTGGAAAAAAATTTTTCGATAAAAATTTCGAAAAAAAATTTTCGAAAAAAATTTCGAAAAAAAAATTTCGAAAAAAATTTTTTAAAAAAATTTCTAAAAAAAATTTTCGAAAAAAGTTTTAAAAAAATTTCGAAAAAAATTTTCAAAAAAATTTTCGAAAAAAGTTTGGAAAAAAATTTTTCGAAAAAAATTTTCAAAAAAATTTCCAAAAAAAATTTCGAAGAAAAATTTAGAAAAAAAATTTCGAAAAAAATTTCGAAAAAAATTTTCAAAAAATTTTTCGAAAACATTTTGGAAAAAAATTTTTTGAAAAAAATTTTCGAAAAATTTTGGAAAAAAATTTCGAAAAAAAAATTTCGAAAAAATTTTCGAAAAAAATTTTGAAAAAAAATTTTCAAAAAATTTTGAAAAAAAAATTTGAAAAAAAATTTCGAAAAAAAATTTGAGAAAAAAATTTTGAAAAAAAATTTTGAAAAAAAATTTCGAAAAAAAATTTGAGAAAAAATTTGGAAAAAATATTCAAAAAAATTTTCGAAAAAATTTTGGAAAAAAATTTTTCGATAAAAATTTCGAAAAAAAATTTTCGAAAAAAATTTTCGAAAAAGATTTTTTAAAAAATTTTCGAAAAAAATTTCGAAAAAAATTTTCGAAAAAAAATTTCGACAAAAATTTTCGAAAAAAATTTTGAAAAAAAATTTTCAAAAAATTTTGGAAAAAAAATTTTGAAAAAAAATTTCGAAAAAAATTTCGAAAAAAAGTTTCAAAATATTTTGGAAAAAAATTTCGAAAAAAAATTTGAAAAAAATTTCGAAAATAATTTAGAAAAAAATTTTCGAAAAAATATTTTCGGGAAAAATTTTTGAGAAAAATTTTGAAAAAAAATTTTGAAAAAAAATTTCGAAAAAAAATTTGAGAAAAAATTTGGAAAAAATATTCAAAAAAATTTTCGAAAAAATTTTGGAAAAAAATTTTTCGATAAAAATTTCGAAAAAAAATTTTCGAAAAAAATTTCGAAAAAAAATTTTTCGAAAAAAATTTTTAAAAAAAATTTCGAAAAAAATTTTTAAAAAAATTTTCGAAAAAAATTTCGAAAAAAAATTTTCGAAAAAAATTTTGAATAAAAATTTCGAAAAAAATTTTCAAAAAAATTTTCGAAAAAATTTTGGAAAAAAATTTTTCGAAAAAAATTTTCAAAAAAATTTCCAAAAAAAATTTCGAAGAAAAATTTAGAAAAAAAATTTCAAAAAAAATTTCGAAAAAAATTTTCAAAAAATTTTTCGAAAACATTTTGGAAAAAAATTTTTTGAAAAAAATTTTCGAAAAATTTTGGAAAAAAATTTCGAAAAAAAATTTTCGAAAAAAATTTTTAAAAAAATTTCGAAAAAAAATTTTCGAAAAAAATTTTTAAAAAAATTTCGAAAAAAATTTTCAAAATAATTTTCGAAAAAATTTTGGAAAAAAATTTTTCGAAAAAAATTTTCAAAAAAATTTCCAAAAAAAATTTCGAAGAAAAATTTAGAAAAAAAATTTCGAAAAAAATTTCGAAAAAAATTTTGAAAAAAATTTTTGAAAAAAAATTTGAAAAAAAATTTTGAAAAAAAATTTCGAAAAACATTTTGAAGAAAGTTTTCGAAAAGATTTTGGAAAAAAATTTTCAAAAAAAATTTTGAAAAAAAATTTCGAAAAAAATTTTGAAGAAAAATTTCGAAAAATATTTCCAAAAAAAATTTACGAAAAAAATTTCGAAAAAAATTTTCAAAAAAATTTTCGAAAAAATTTTGGGTAAAACTTTTTCGAAAAAAATTTTGAAAAAAATTTTCGAAAAAAATTTCGAAAAAAATTTTGAAAAACATTTTCGAAACAAATTTCAAAAAAAAATTTTCGCAAAAAATTTTCGAAAACAATTTCGAAAAAAAATTCTCGAAAAAAATTTTGAAAAAAAATTTTGAAAAAAAATTTCGAAAAAAATTCTGAGAAAAAATTTGGAAAAAATATTCAAAAAGATTTTCGAAAAAATTTTGGAAAAACATTTTTTTTTTTAAATTTTCGAAAAAAAATTTTCGAAAAACATTTTGAAAAAAAATTTTCAAAAAATTTTGGAAAAAAAAATTTGAAAAAAAATTTCGAAAAAATTTTTTAAAAAATTTTCGAAAAAAGATTTCGAAAAAAATTTTCAAAAAAATTTTGGATAAAAATTTTTCGAAAAAAATTTTGAAAAAAATTTTCGAAAAAAATTTCGAAAAAAATTTCGAAAAAAAATTTTCGAAAAAAATTTTGAAAAAAAATTCGAAAAAAATTTTTAAAAAAAGTTTTGAAAAAATTTTCGAAAAAAATTTCAAAAAAAATTTCTAAAAAATTTTTAAAAAAATTTTGAAAAAAAATTTCGAAAAAAAAATTTCGAAAAAAATTTTGAAAAAAAATTTCGAAAAAAATTTTCAAAAAAAATTTCGAAAAAAAATTTGAGAAAAAATTTGGAAAAAATATTCAAAAAAATTTTCGAAAAAATTTTGGAAAAAAATTTTTCGATAAAAATTTCGAAAAAAAATTTTCGAAAAAAATTTCGAAAAAAAAATTTCGAAAAAAATTTTTTAAAAAAATTTCTAAAAAAATTTTCGAAAAAAGTTTTAAAAAAATTTCGAAAAAAATTTTCAAAAAAATTTTCGAAAAAAGTTTGGAAAAAAATTTTTCGAAAAAAATTTTCAAAAAAATTTCCAAAAAAAATTTCGAAGAAAAATTTAGAAAAAAAATTTCGAAAAAAATTTCGAAAAAAATTTTCAAAAAATTTTTCGAAAACATTTTGGAAAAAAATTTTTAAAAAAAATTTTCGAAAAATTTTGGAAAAAAATTTCGAAAAAAAATTTTCGAAAAAAATTTTGAAAAAAATTTCGAAAAAAAATTTTCGAAAAAAATTTTGAAAAAAAAATTTCAAAAAATTTTGAAAAAAAAATTTGAAAAAAAATTTCGAAAAAAAATTTGAGAAAAAAATTTTGAAAAAAAATTTGAAAAAAAATTTCGAAAAAAAATTTGAGAAAAAATTTGGAAAAAATATTCAAAAAAATTTTCGAAAAAATTTTGGAAAAAAATTTTTCGATAAAAATTTCGAAAAAAAATTTTCGAAAAAAATTTTCGAAAAAGATTTTTTAAAAAATTTTCGAAAAAAATTTCGAAAAAATTTTTCGAAAAAAAATTTCGACAAAAATTTTCGAAAAAAAATTTTGAAAAAAAATTTTCAAAAAATTTTGGAAAAAAAATTTTGAAAAAAAATTTCGAAAAAAATTTCGAAAAAAAGTTTCAAAATATTTTGGAAAAAAATTTCGAAAAAAAATTTGAAAAAAATTTCGAAAATAATTTAGAAAAAAATTTTCGAAAAAATATTTTCGGGAAAAATTTTTGAGAAAAATTTTGAAAAAAAATTTTGAAAAAAAATTTCGAAAAAAAATTTGAGAAAAAATTTGGAAAAAATATTCAAAAAAATTTTCGAAAAAATTTTGGAAAAAAATTTTTCGATAAAAATTTCGAAAAAAAATTTTCGAAAAAAATTTCGAAAAAAAATTTTTCGAAAAAAAATTTTAAAAAAAATTTCGAAAAAAATTTTTAAAAAAATTTTCGAAAAAAATTTCGAAAAAAAATTTTCGAAAAAAATTTTGAATAAAAATTTCGAAAAAAATTTTCAAAAAAATTTTCGAAAAAATTTTGGAAAAAAATTTTTCGAAAAAAATTTTCAAAAAAATTTCCAAAAAAAATTTCGAAGAAAAATTTAGAAAAAAAATTTCAAAAAAAATTTCAAAAAAAATTTCGAAAAAAATTTTCAAAAAATTTTTCGAAAACATTTTGGAAAAAAATTTTTTGAAAAAAATTTTCGAAAAATTTTGGAAAAAAATTTCGAAACAAAATTTTCGAAAAAAATTTTTAAAATATTTTCGAAAAAAATTTTTAAAAAAATTTCGAAAAAAAATTTTCGAAAAAAATTTTGAAAAAAAATTTTCAAAAAATTTGAGAAAAAATTTGGAAAAATATTCAAAAAAATTTTCGAAAAAATTTTGGAAAAAAATTTTTCGATAATAATTTCGAAAAAAAATTTTCGAAAAAAATGTCGAAAAAAAAATTTCGAAAAAAATTTTTAAAAAAAATTTCAAAAAAAAATTTTCGAAAAAATTTTTAAAAAAATTTCGAAAAAAATTTTCAAAAAAATTTTCGAAAAAATTTTGGAAAAAAATTTTTCGAAAAAAATTTTCAAAAAAATTTCCAAAAAAAATTTCGAAGAAAAATTTAGAAAAAAAATTTCGAAAAAAATTTCGAAAAAAATTTTGAAAAAAATTTTTGAAAAAAAATTTGAAAAAAAATTTTGAAAAAAATTTTCGAAAAAAATTTTGAAAAAAATTTTCGAAAAAAATTTCGAAAAAAAATTTTCAAAAAAAATTTTGAAAAAAAATTTCGAAAAAAATTTTGAAGAAAGTTTTCGAAAAGATTTTGGAAAAAAATTTTCAAAAAAAATTTTGAAAAAAAATTTCGAAAAAAATTTTGAAGAAAAATTTCGAAAAATATTTCCAAAAAAATTTACGAAAAAAATTTCGAAAAAAATTTTCAAAAAAATTTTCGAAAAAATTTTGGGTAAAACTTTTTCGAAAAAAATTTTGAAAAAAATTTTCGAAAAAAATTTCGAAAAAAATTTTGAAAAACATTTTCGAAACAAATTTCAAAAAAAAATTTTCGCAAAAAATTTTCGAAAACAATTTCGAAAAAAAATTCTCGAAAAAAATTTTGAAAAAAAATTTTGAAAAAAAATTTCGAAAAAAATTCTGAGAAAAAATTTGGAAAAAATATTCAAAAAGATTTTCGAAAAAATTTTGGAAAAACATTTTTTTTTTTAAATTTTCGAAAAAAAATTTTCGAAAAACATTTTGAAAAAAAATTTTCAAAATATTTTGGAAAAAAAAATTTGAAAAAAAATTTCGAAAAAAAGTTTCAAAATATTTTGGAAAAAAATGTCGAAAAAAATTTTGAAAAAAAATTTCGAAAAATATTTCGAAAAAAATTTTTTAAAAAATTTTCGAAAAAAGATTTCGAAAAAAATTTTCAAAAAAAATTTCGAAAAAAAATTTGAGAAAAAATTTGGAAAAAATATTCAAAAAAATTTTCGAAAAAATTTTGGAAAAAAATTTTTCGATAAAAATTTCGAAAAAAAATTTTCGAAAAAAATTTCGAAAAAAAAATTTCGAAAAAAATTTTTTAAAAAAATTTCGAAAAAAAATTTTCGAAAAAAGTTTTAAAAAAATTTCGAAAAAAATTTTCAAAAAAATTTTCGAAAAAAGTTTGGAAAAAAATTTTTCGAAAAAAATTTTCAAAAAAATTTCCAAAAAAATTTCGAAGAAAAATTTAGAAAAAAAATTTCGAAAAAAATTTCGAAAAAAATTTTCAAAAAATTTTTCGAAAACATTTTGGAAAAAAATTTTTTGAAAAAAATTTTCGAAAAATTTTGGAAAAAAATTTCGAAAAAAAATTTTCGAAAAAAATTTTGAAAAAAATTTCGAAAAAAAATTTTCGAAAAAAATTTTGAAAAAAAATTTTCAAAAAATTTTGAAAAAAAAATTTGAAAAAAAATTTCGAAAAAAAATTTGAGAAAAAAATTTTGAAAAAAAATTTTGAAAAAAAATTTCGAAAAAAAATTTGAGAAAAAATTTGGAAAAAATATTCAAAAAAATTTTCGAAAAAATTTTGGAAAAAAATTTTTCGATAAAAATTTCGAAAAAAAATTTTCGAAAAAAATTTCGAAAAAAAAATTTCGAAAAAAATTTTTAAAAAAAATTTCGAAAAAAAATTTTCGAAAAAAATTTAAAAAAAAATTTCGAAAAAAATTTTCAAAAAAATTTTCGAAAAAATTTTGGAAAACATTTTTCGAAAAAAATTTTCAAAAAAATTTCCAAAAAAAATTTCGAAGAAAAATTTAGAAAAAAGTTTCGAAAAAAATTTCGAAAAAAATTTTCGAAAAAAATTTTCGAAAATTTGGAAAAAATATTCAAAAAAATTTTCGAAAAAATTTTGGAAAAAAATTTTTCGATAAAAATTTCGAAAAAAAATTTTCGAAAAAAATTTCGAAAAAAAAATTTCGAAAAAAATTTTTAAAAAAAATTTCGAAAAAAAATTTTCGAAAAAAATTTAAAAAAAAATTTCGAAAAAAATTTTCAAAAAAATTTTCGAAAAAATTTTGGAAAAAATTTTTCGAAAAAAATTTTCAAAAAAATTTCCAAAAAAAATTTCGAAGAAAAATTTAGAAAAAAAATTTCGAAAAAAATTTCGAAAAAAATTTTGAAAAAAATTTTCGAAAAAAATTTTCGAAAAAAATTTCGAAAAAAAATTTTTGAAAAAAAATTTGAAAAAAAATTTTGAAAAAAATTTTCGAAAAAAATTTTGAAAAAAATTTTCGAAAAAAATTTCGAAAAAAAATTTTCAAAAAAAATTTTGAAAAAAAATTTCGAAAAAAATTTTGAAAAAAATTTTCGAAAAAATTTTGGAAAAAAATTTTCAAAAAAAATTTTGAAAAAAAATTTCGAAAAAAATTTTGAAAAAAAATTTCGAAAAATATTTCCAAAAAAAATTTTCGAAAAAAATTTCGAAAAAAATTTTCAAAAAAATTTTCGAAAAAATTTTGGGTAAAAATTTTTCGAAAAAAATTTTGAAAAAAATTTTCGAAAAAAATTTCGAAAAAAATTTTGAAAAACATTTTCGAAACAAATTTCAAAAAAAAATTTTCGCAAAAAATTTTCGAAAAAAATTTCGAAAAAAAATTCTCGAAAAAAATTTTGAAAAAAAATTTTGAAAAAAAATTTCGAAAAAAATTCTGAGAAAAAATTTGGAAAAAATATTCAAAAAGATTTTCGAAAAAATTTTGGAAAAAAATTTTTTGAAAAAAATTTTCGAAAAAAAATTTTCGAAAAAAATTTTGAAAAAAAATTTTCAAAAAATTTTGGAAAAAAAAATTTGAAAAAAAATTTCGAAAAAAAGTTTCAAAATATTTTGGAAAAAAATGTCGAAAAAAATTTTGAAAAAAAATTTCGAAAAATATTTCGAAAAAAATTTTTAAAAAAATTTTCGAAAAAAATTTCGAAAAAAATTTTCAAAAAAATTTTGGATAAAAATTTTTCGAATAAAATTTTGAAAAAAATTTTCGAAAAAAATTTCGAAAAAAATTTCGAAAAAAAATTTTCGAAAAAAATTTTGAAAAAATATTCGAAAAAAATTTTTAAAAAAATTTTTGAAAAAATTTTCGATAAAAATTTTCAAAAAAAATTTTGAAAAAAAATTTCTAAAAAATTTTCAAAAAAACTTTGAAAAAAATTTCGAAAAAAAAATTTCGAAAAAAAATTTGAAAAAAAATTTCGAAAAAAATTTTCAAAAAAAATTTCGAAAAAATTTTGGAAAAAATTTTTCGAAAAAAATTTTCAAGAAAAAAATTTCGAAAAAAAAATTTCGAAAAGATTTTGAAAAAAAATTTTCGCAAAAAATTTAGAAAAAAAATTTTCGAAAAAAATTTTCGAAAAAAATTTCGAAAAAAAAATTTCGAAAAAAAATTTGGAAATAATTTTCGAAAAAAAATTTTCGAAAAAAATTTTTGAAAAAAATTTTGAAAAAAAAATTTCGAAAATAATTTAGAAAAAAATTTTGAAAAAAAATTTCGAAAAAAATTTTGAAGATAATCGAAAAAAATTCCAAAAAAAAATTTTCGAAAAAAATTTCGAAAATAATTTAGAAAAAAATTTTGAAAAAAATTTCGAAAAAAAATTTTCGAAAAAAATTTTGAAAAAAAAATTTTAAAAAATTTTGGAAAAAAAATTTAGAAAAAAAATTTCGAAAAAAATTTCGAAAAAAAGTTTCAAAATATTTTGGAAAAAAATTTCGAAAAAAAATTTGAAAAAAATTTCGAAAATAATTTAGAAAAAAATTTTCGAAAAAAAATTTTCGGGAAAAATTTTTGAGAAAAATTTTGAAAAAAAATTTTGAAAAAAAATTACGAAAAAAAATTTGAGAAAAAATTTGGAAAAAATATTCAAAAAAATTATCGAAAAAATTTTGGAAAAAAATTTTTCGATAAAAATTTCGAAAAAAATTTTCGAAAAAAATTTCGAAAAATAATTTTCGAAAAAAATTTTTAAAAAAAATTTCGAAAAAAATTTTTAAAAAAATTTTCGAAAAAAATTTCGAAAAAAAATTTTCGAAAAAAATTTTGAATAAAAATTTCGAAAAAAATTTTCAAAAAAATTTTCGAAAAAATTTTGGAAAAAAATGTTTCGAAAAAAATTTTCAAAAAAATTTCCAAAAAAAATTTCGAAGAAAAATTTAGAAAAAAAATTTCGAAAAAAATTTCGAAAAAAATTTTCAAAAAATTTTTCGAAAACATTTTGGAAAAAAATTTTTTGAAAAAAATTTTCGAAAAATTTTGGAAAAAAATTTCGAAAAAAAATTTTCGAAAAAAATTTTTAAAAAAATTTCGAAAAAAAATTTTCGAAAAAAATTTTGAAAAAAAATTTTCAAAAAATTTGAGAAAAAATTTGGAAAAAATATTCAAAAAAATTTTGGAAAAAAATTTTTCGATAATAATTTCGAAAAAAAATTTTCGAAAAAAATGTCGAAAAAAAAATTTCGAAAAAAATTTTTAAAAAAAATTTCAAAAAAAAATTTTCGAAAAAAATTTTTAAAAAAATTTCGAAAAAAATTTTCAAAAAAATTTTCGAAAAAATTTTGGAAAAAAATTTTTCGAAAAAAATTTTCAAAAAAATTTCCAAAAAAAATTTCGTAAAATTTAGAAAAAAAATTTCGAAAAAAATTTCGAAAAAAATTTTGAAAAAAATTTTTGAAAAAAAATTTGAAAAAAAATTTTGAAAAAAATTTTGAAGAAAGTTTTCGAAAAAATTTTGGAAAACAATTTTCAAAAAAAATTTTGAAAAAAAATTTTGAAAAAAATTTTGAAAAAAAATTTCGAAAAATATTTCCAAAAAAAATTTTGAAAAAAATTTTCGAAAAAAATTTCGAAAAAAAATTCGAAAAAAAATTTTCGAAAAAAATTTTGAAAAAAAATTTCGAAAAAAATTTTTAAAATATTTTTTAAAATATTTTCAAAAATATTTTCGAAAAAAATTTTGAAAAATAATTTCGAAAAAATTTTCAAAAAAAATTTCGAAAAAATTTTGGAAAAAATTTTCCAAAAAAAATTTTCAAAAAAGTTTCGAAAAAAATTTCGAAAAAAAATTTTCGAAAAGATTTTGAAAAAAAATTTTCGCAAAAAATTTTGAAAAAAAATTTTGGCAAAAAATTTTCAAAAAAAATTTCGAAAAAAAAATTTCGAAAAAAAATTTGGAAAAAATTTTCGAAAAAAAATTTTCGAAAAAAATTTTCGAAAAAAAATTTGAAAGAAAATTTTCGAAAATAATTTAGAAAAAAAATTTCGGAAAAAAATTTTCGAAAAAAATTTCGAAAAAAAAATTTCGAAAAAAAATTTGGAAATAATTTTCGAAAAAAAATTTTCGAAAAAAATTTTTGAAAAAAATTTTGAAAAAAAAATTTCGAAAATAATTTAGAAAAAAATTTTGAAAAAAAATTTCGAAAAAATTTTTGAAGATAATCGAAAAAAATTTCGAAAAAAAATTTTCGAAAAAAATTTCGAAAATAATTTAGAAAAAAATTTTGAAAAAAAATTTTGAAAAAAAATTTCGAAAAAAATTCTGAGAAAAAATATGGAAAAAATATTCAAAAAGATTTTCGAAAAAATTTTGGAAAAAAATTTCGAGAAAAATTTTCAAAAACATTTTCGAAAAAATTTTGGAAAAAATTTTTTAGAAAAAAATTTTCGAAAAATTTTGGAAAAAAAATTCGAAAAAAAAATTTCGAAAAAAATTTTGAAAAAAATTTCGAAAAAAAATTTTCGAAAAAAATTTTGAAAAAAAATTTTGGAAGAAAAATTTTGAAAAAAAATTTCGAAAAAAATTTCGAAAAAAAGTTTCAAAATATTTTGGAAAAAAATTTCGAAAAAAAATTTGAAAAAAATTTCGAAAATAATTTAGAAAAAAATTTTCGAAAAAAAAATTTCGGAAAAAATTTTTGAGAAAAATTTTGAAAAAAAATTTTGAAAAAAAATTTCGAAAAAAAATTTGAGAAAAAATTTGGAAAAAATATTCAAAAAAATTTTCGAAAAAATTTTGGAAAAAAATTTTTCGATAAAAATTTCGAAAAAAAATTTTCGAAAAAAATTTCGAAAAAAAATTTTCGAAAAAAATTTTTAAAAAAAATTTCGAAAAAAATTTTTAAAAATATTTTCGAAAAAAATTTCGAAAAAAAATTTTCG
This sequence comes from Uropetala carovei, assembly GCA_036926305.1. Taxonomy (NCBI): domain Eukaryota; kingdom Metazoa; phylum Arthropoda; class Insecta; order Odonata; family Petaluridae; genus Uropetala; species Uropetala carovei. The sequence continues at coordinate 3,106,234 of JAXCHB010000242.1, read as the reverse complement.
AAAAAAATTTGGAATAAAAATTTCGAAAAAAATTTTCAAAAAAATTTTCGAAAAAATTTTGGAAAAAAATGTTTCGAAAAAAATTTTCAAAAAAATTTCCAAAAAAAATTTCGAAGAAAAATTTAGAAAAAAAATTTCGAAAAAAATTTCGAAAAAAATTTTCAAAAAATTTTTCGAAAACATTTTGGAAAAAAATTTTTTGAAAAAAATTTTCGAAAAATTTTGGAAAAAAATTTCGAAAAAAAATTTTCGAAAAAAATTTTTAAAAAAATTTCGAAAAAAAATTTTCGAAAAAAATTTTGAAAAAAAATTTTCAAAAAATTTGAGAAAAAATTTGGAAAAAATATTCAAAAAAATTTTCGAAAAAATTTTGGAAAAAAATTTTTCGATAATAATTTCGAAAAAAAATTTTCGAAAAAAATGTCGAAAAAAAAATTTCGAAAAAAATTTTTAAAAAAAATTTCAAAAAAAAATTTTCGAAAAAAATTTTTAAAAAAATTTCGAAAAAAATTTTCAAAAAAATTTTCGAAAAAATTTTGGAAAAAAAATTTTCGAAAAAAATTTTCAAAAAAATTTCCAAAAAAAATTTCGTAAAATTTAGAAAAAAAATTTCGAAAAAAATTTCGAAAAAAATTTTGAAAAAAATTTTTGAAAAAAAATTTGAAAAAAAATTTTGAAAAAAAAATTCGAAAAAAATTTTGAAAAAAATTTTCGAAAAAAATTTCGAAAAAAAATTTTGAAAAAAAATTTTGAAAAAAAATTTCGAAAAAAATTTTGAAGAAAGTTTTCGAAAAAATTTTGGAAAAAAATTTTCAAAAAAAATTTTGAAAAAAAATTTCGAAAAAAATTTTGAAAAAAAATTTCGAAAAATATTTCCAAAAAAAATTTTGAAAAAAATTTTCGAAAAAAATTTCGAAAAAAAATTCGAAAAAAAATTTTCGAAAAAAATTTTGAAAAAAAATTTCGAAAAAAATTTTTTAAATATTTTCAAAAATATTTTCGAAAAAAATTTTGAAAAATAATTTCTAAATAATTTTCAAAAAAAATTTCGAAAAAATTTTCCAAAAAAAATTTTCAAAAAAATTTTCGAAAAAAATTTCGAAAAAAAATTTTCGAAAAGATTTTGAAAAAAAATTTTCGCAAAAAATTTTGAAAAATAATTTTGGCAAAAAATTTTCAAAAAAAATTTCGAAAAAAAAATTTCAAAAAAAAATTTGGAAAAAATTTTCGAAAAAACATTTTCGAAAAAAATTTTCGAAAAAAATTTTGAAAAAAAATTTTCGAAAATAATTTAGAAAAAAATTTTCGAAAAAAAATTTTCGAAAAATATTTGAAAAAAAATTTCGAAAAAAATTTTGAAAAAAAATTTCGAAAAAAATTTTGAAAAAAATTTTCGAAAAAAATTTCGAAAAAAAATTTTCGAAAAAAATTTCGAAAATAATTTAGAAAAAAATTTTCGAAAAAAAATTTTCGAATAAAATTTTGAAAAAAAATTTTTAAAAAAAATTTCGAAAAAAAATTTGAGAAAAAATTTGGAAAAAATATTCAAAAAAATTTTCGAAAAAATTTTGGAAAAAAATTTTTCGTTAAAAATTTCGAAAAAAAATTTTCGAAAAAAATTTCGAAAAAAAAATTTCGAAAAAAATTTTTTAAAAAAATTTCGAAAAAAACTTTTCGAAAAAAGTTTTAAAAAAATTTCGAAAAAAATTTTCAAAAAAATTTTCGAAAAAATTTTGGAAAAAAATTTTTTGAAAAAAATTTTCAAAAGAATTTCCAAAAATAATTTCGAAGAAAAATTTAGAAAAAAAATTTCGAAAAAAATTTCGAAAAAAATTTTCAAAAAATTTTTCGAAAACATTTTGGAAAAAAATTTTTTGAAAAAAATTTTCGAAAAATTTTGGAAAAAAATTTCGAAAAAAAATTTTCGAAAAAAATTTTGAAAAAAATTTCGAAAAAAAATTTTCGAAAAAAATTTTGAAAAAAAATTTTCAAAAAATTTTGAAAAAAAAATTTGAAAAAAAATTTCGAAAAAAAATTTGAGAAAAAAATTTTGAAAAAAAATTTTGAAAAAAAATTTGGAAAAAATATTCAAAAAAATTTTCGAAAAAATTTTGGAAAAAAATTTTTCGATAAAAATTTCGAAAAAAAATTTTCGAAAAAAATTTCGAAAAAAAAATTTCGAAAAAAATTTTTAAAAAAAATTTCGAAAAAAAATTTTCGAAAAAAATTTAAAAAAAAATTTCGAAAAAAATTTTCAAAAAAATTTTCAAAAAAATTTTCGAAAAAATTTTGGAAAAAAATTTTTCGAAAAAAATTTTCAAAAAAATTTCGAAGAAAAATTTAGAAAAAAAATTTCGAAAAAAATTTCGAAAAAAATTTTGAAAAAAATTTTCGAAAAAAATTTTCGAAAAAAATTTCGAAAAAAAATTTTTGAAAGAAAATTTGAAAAAAAATTTTGAAAAAAATTTTCGAAAAAAATTTTGAAAAAAATTTTCGAAAAAAATTTCGAAAAAAAATTTTCAAAAAAAAATTTGAAAAAAAATTTCGAAAAAAATTTTGAAAAAAATTTTCGAAAAAATTTTGGAAAAAAATTTTCAAAAAAAATTTTGAAAAAAAATTTCGAAAAAAATTTTGAAAAAAAATTTCGAAAAATATTTCCAAAAAAAATTTTCGAAAAAAATTTCGAAAAAAATTTTCAAAAAAATTTTCGAAAAAATTTTGGGTAAAAATTTTTCGAAAAAAATTTGAAAAAAATTTTCGAAAAAAATTTCGAAAAAAATTTTGAAAAACATTTTCGAAACAAATTTCAAAAAAAAATTTTCGCAAAAAATTTTCGAAAAAAATTTCGAAAAAAAATTCTCGAAAAAAATTTTGAAAAAAAATTTCGAAAAAAATTCTGAGAAAAAATTTGGAAAAAATATTCAAAAAGATTTTCGAAAAAATTTTGGAAAAAAATTTTTTGAAAAAAATTTTCGAAAAAAAATTTTTGAAAAAAATTTTGAAAAAAAATTTTCAAAAAATTTTGGAAAAAAAAATTTGAAAAAAATTTTCGAAAAAAAGTTTCAAAATATTTTGGAAAAAAATGTCGAAAAAAATTTTGAAAAAAAATTTCGAAAAATATTTCGAAAAAAAATTTTAAAAAAATTTTCGAAAAAAAATTTCGAAAAAAATTTTCAAAAAAATTTTGGATAAAAATTTTTCGAAAAAAATTTTGAAAAAAATTTTCGAAAAAAATTTCGAAAAAAATTTCGAAAAAAAATTTTCGAAAAATATTTTGAAAAAAATTTCGAAAAAAATTTTTAAAAAAATTTTTGAAAAAATTTTCGCAAAAAAATTTTCGAGAAAAATTTTCGAGAAAAATTTTGAAAAAAAATTTTGAAAAAAAATTTCGAAAAAAAATTTGAGAAAAAATTTAGAAAAAATATTCAAAAAAATTTTCGAAAAAATTTTGGAAAAAAATTTTTCGATAAAAATTTCGAAAAAAAATTTTCGAAAAAAATTTTTAAAAAAAATTTCGAAAAAAAAATTTAAAAAAATTTTAGAAAAAAATTTCGAAAAAAAATTTTCGAAAAAAATTTTGAATAAAAATTTCGAAAAAAATTTTCAAAAAAATTTTCGAAAAAAATTTGGAAAAAATTTTCGAAAAAAAATTTTCGAAAAAAATTTTCGAAAAGAATTTAGAAAAAAATTTTCGAAAAAAAATTTTCGAAAAAAATTTGAAAAAAAATTTTGAAAAAAAATTTGAGAAAAAATTTCGAAAAAAATTTTCAAAAAAATTTTCAAAAAAAATTTCGAAGAAAAATTTAGAAAAAAAATTTCGAAAAAAATTTTCAAAAAATTTTTCAAAAACATTTTGGAAAAAAATTTTTTGAAAAAAATTTTCGAAAAATTTTGGAAAAAAATTTCGAAAAAAAATTTTCGAAAAAAATTTTGAAAAAAATTTCGAAAAAAAATTTTCGAAAAAAATTTTGAAAAAAAATTTTCAAAAAATTTTCGAAAAAAATTTTCAAAAAAATTTTGGATTAAAATTTTTCGAAAATAATTTTGAAAAAATTTTCGAAAAAAATTTCGAAAAAAAATTCGAAAAAAAATTTTCGAAAAAAATTTTGAAAAAAAATTTCGAAAAAAATTTTTAAAAAATTTTTTAAAATATTTTCAAAAATATTTTCGAAAAAAATTTTGAAAAATAATTTCGAAAAAATTTTCAAAAAAAATTTCGAAAAAATTTTCCAAAAAAAATTTTCAAAAAAATTTTCGAAAAAAATTTCGAAAAAAAATTTTCGAAAAGATTTTGAAAAAAAATTTTCGCAAAAAATTTTGAAAAAAAATTTAGGCAAAAAATTTTCAAAAAAAATTTCGAAAAAAAAATTTCGAAAAAAAATTTGGAAAAAATTTTCGAAAAAAAATTTTCGAAAAAAATTTTCGAAAAAAATTTTGAAAAAAAATTTTCGAAAAAAAATTTTCGAAAAATATTTGAAAAAAAATTTTGAAAAAAAATTTCGAAAAAAATTTTGAAAAAAAATTTCGAAAAAAATTTTGAAAAAAAAATTCGAAAAAAATTTTGAAAAAAAATTTCGAAAAAAATTTTGAAAAAAAATTTCGAAAAAAATTTTGAAAAAAATTTTCGAAAAAAATTTCGAAAAAAAATTTTCGAAAAAAATTTCGAAAATAATTTAGAAAAAAATTTTCGAAAAAAAATTTTCGAAAAAAATTTTGAAAAAAAATTTTTAAAAAAAATTTCGAAAAAAAATTTGAGAAAAAATTTGGAAAAAATATTCAAAAAAATTTTCGAAAAAATTTTGGAAAAAAATTTTTCGATAAAAATTTCGAAAAAAAATTTCAAAAAATTTTTCGAAAACATTTTGGAAAAAAATTTTTTGAAAAAAATTTTCGAAAAATTTTGGAAAAAAATTTCGAAAAAAAATTTTCGAAAAAAATTTTGAAAAAAATTTCGAAAAAAAATTTTCGAAAAAAATTTTGAAAAAAAATTTTCAAAAAATTTTGAAAAAAAAATTTGAAAAAAAATTTTGAAAAAACATTTGAGAAAAAAATTTTGAAAAAAAATTTTGAAAAAAAATTTCGAAAAAAAATTTGAGAAAAAATTTGGAAAAAATATTCAAAAAAATTTTCGAAAAAATTTTGGAAAAAAGTTTTCGAAAAAAATTTTCAAAAAAATTTCCAAAAAAAATTTCGAAGAAAAATTTAGAAAAAAAATTTCGAAAAAAATTTCGAAAAAAATTTTGAAAAAAATTTTCGAAAAAAATTTCGAAAAAAATTTCGAAAATAAATTTTCGAAAAAAATTTTGAAAAAAATTTCGAAAAAATTTTTGAAAAAATTTTTGAAAAAATTTTCGAAAAAAATTTTCAAAAAAAATTTTGAAAAAAAATTTCTAAAAAATTTTTAAAAAAACTTTGAAAAAAATTTCGAAAAAAATTTTGAAAAAAAATTTCGAAAAAAATTTTCAAAAAAAATTTCGAAAAAATTTTGGAAAAAATTTTTCGAAAAAAATTTTCAAAAAAATTTTCGAAAAAAATTTCCAAAAGATTTTGAAAAAAAATTTTCGCAAAAAATTTAGAAAAAAAATTTTCGAAAAAAATTTTCGAAAAAAATTTCGAAAAAAAAATTTCGAAAAAAAATTTGGAAATAATTTTCGAAAAAAAATTTTCGAAAAAAATTTTTGAAAAAAATTTTGAAAAAATAATTTCGAAAATAATTTAGAAAAAAATTTTCGAAAAAAATTTTGAAAAAAAATTTAGAAAAAAATTTTGAAGATAATCGAAAAAAATTTCGAAAAAAAATTTTCGAAAAAAATTTCGAAAATAACTTAGAAAAAAATTTTGGAAAAAAATTTCGAGAAAAATTTTCAAAAAAATTTTCGAAAAAATTTTGGAAAAAAAATTCGAAAAAAAAATTTCGAAAAATATTTTGAAAAACATTTCGAAAAAAAATTTTCGAAAAAAATTTTGAAAAAAAATTTTCAAAAAATTTTGGAAAAGAATTTTGAAAAAAAATTTCGAAAAAAATTTCGAAAAAAAGTTTCAAAATATTTTGGAAAAAAATTTCGAAAAAAAATTACGAAAATAATTTAGAAAAAAATTTTCGAAAAAAAATTTTCGGGAAAAATTTTTGAGAAAAGTTTTGAAAAAAAATTTTGAAAAAAATTTCAAAAAAATTTTCGAAAAAATTTTGGAAAAAAATTTTTCGATAAAAATTTCGAAAAAAAATTTTCAAAAAAATTTTCGAAAAAATTTTGGAAAAAAATTTTTCGAAAAAAATTTTCAAAAAAATTTCCAAAAAAAATTTCGAAGAAAAATTTAGAAAAAAAATTTCGAAAAAAATTTCGAAAAAAATTTTCAAAAAATTTTTCGAAAACATTTTGGAAAAAAATTTTTTGAAAAAAATTTTCGAAAAATTTTGGAAAAAAATTTCGAAAAAAAATTTTCGAAAAAAATTTTGAAAAAAATTTCGAAAAAAAATTTTCGAAAAAAATTTTGAAAAAAAATTTTCAAAAAATTTTGAAAAAAAAATTTGAAAAAAAATTTCGAAAAAAAATTTGAGAAAAAAATTTTGAAAAAAAATTTTGAAAAAAAATTTCGAAAAAAAATTTGAGAAAAAATTTGGAATAAATATTCAAAAAAATTTTCGAAAAAATTTTGGAAAAAAATTTTTCGATAAAAATTTCAAAAAAAAATTTTCGAAAAAAATTTCGAAAAAAAAATTTCGAAAAAAATTTTTAAAAAAAATTTCGAAAAAAAATTTTCGAAAAAAATTTAAAAAAAAATTTCGAAAAAAATTTTCAAAAAAATTTTCGAAAAAATTTTGGAAAAATTTTTCGAAAAAAATTTTCAAAAAAATTTCCAAAAAAAATTTCGAAGAAAAATTTAGAAAAAAAATTTCGAAAAAAATTTCGAAAAAAATTTTGAAAAAAATTTTCGAAAAAAAATTTTCGAAAAAAATTTCGAAAAAAAAATTTTGAAAAAAAATTTCGAAAAAAATTTTGAAAAAAATTTTCGAAAAAAATTTTGAAAAAAATTTTCGAAAAAAATTTCGAAAAAAAATTTCGAAAAATATTTCGAAAAAAATTTTTTAAAAAATTTTCGAAAAAAAATTTCGAAAAAAATTTTCAAAAAAATTTTGGATAAAAATTTTTCGAAAAAAATTTTGAAAAAAATTTTCGAAAAAAATTTCGAAAAAAATTTCGAAAAAAAATTTTCGAAAAAAATTTTGAAAAAAAATTTCGAAAAAAATTTTTAAAAAAAGTTTTGAAAAAATTTTCGAAAAAAATTTTCAAAAAAAATTTCTAAAAAATTTTTTAAAAAATTTTGAAAAAAAATTTCGAAAAAAAAATTTCGAAAAAAATTTTGAAAAAAAATTTTTAAAAAAAATTTTGAAAAAAAATTTCGAAAAAAAATTTGAGAAAAAATTTGGAATAAATATTCAAAAAAATTTTCGAAAAAATTTTGGAAAAAAATTTTTCGATAAAAATTTCAAAAAAAAATTTTCGAAAAAAATTTCGAAAAAAAAATTTCGAAAAAAATTTTTAAAAAAAATTTCGAAAAAAAATTTTCGAAAAAAATTTAAAAAAAAATTTCGAAAAAAATTTTCAAAAAAATTTTCGAAAAAATTTTGGAAAAATTTTTCGAAAAAAATTTTCAAAAAAATTTCCAAAAAAAATTTCGAAGAAAAATTTAGAAAAAAAATTTCGAAAAAAATTTCGAAAAAAATTTTGAAAAAAATTTTCGAAAAAAAATTTTCGAAAAAAATTTCGAAAAAAAATTTTTGAAAAAAAATTTGAAAAAAAATTTTGAAAAAAATTTTCGAAAAAAATTTTGAAAAAAATTTTCGAAAAAAATTTCGAAAAAAAATTTTCAAAAAAAATTTTGAAAAAAAATTTCGAAAAAAATTTTGAAAAAAATTTTCGAAAAAATTTTGGAAAAAAATTTTCAAAAAATATTTTGAAAAAAAATTTCGAAAAAAATTTTGAAAAAAAAATTCGAAAAATATTTCCAAAAAAAATTTTCGAAAAAAATTTCGAAAAAAATTTTCAAAAAAATTTTCGAAAAAATTTTGGGTAAAAATTTTTCGAAAAAAATTTTGAAAAACATTTTCGAAAAAAATTTCGAAAAAAATTTTGAAAAACATTTTCGAAACAAATTTCAAAAAAAAATTTTCGCAAAAAATTTTCGAAAAAAATTTCGAAAAAAAATTCTCGAAAAAAATTTTGAAAAAAAATTTTGAAAAAAAATTTCGAAAAAAATTCTGAGAAAAAATTTGGAAAAAATATTCAAAAAGATTTTCGAAAAAATTTTGGAAAAAAATTTTTTGAAAAAAATTTTCGAAAAAAAATTTTCGAAAAAAATTTTGAAAAAAAATTTTCAAAAAATTTTGGAAAAAAAAATTTGAAAAAAAATTTCGAAAAAAAGTTTCAAAATATTTTGGAAAAAAATGTCGAAAAAAATTTTGAAAAAAAATTTCGAAAAATATTTCGAAAAAAATTTTTAAAAAAATTTTCGAAAAAAAATTTCGAAAAAAATTTTCAAAAAAATTTTGGATAAAAATTTTTCGAATAAAATTTTGAAAAAAATTTTCGAAAAAAATTTCGAAAAAAATTTCGAAAAAAAATTTTCGAAAAAAATTTTGAAAAAAATTTCGAAAAAAATTTTTAAAAAAAATTTTTGAAAAAATTTTCGAAAAAAATTTTCAAAAAAAATTTTGAAAAAAAATTTCTAAAAAATTTTTAAAAAAACTTTGAAAAAAATTTCGAAAAAAAAATTTCGAAAAAAATTTTGAAAAAAAATTTCGAAAAAAATTTTCAAAAAAAATTTCGAAAAAATTTTGGAAAAAATTTTTCGAAAAAAATTTTCAAAAAAATTTTCGAAAAAAATTTCGAAAAAAAAATTTCGAAAAGATTTTGAAAAAAAATTTTCGCAAAAAATTTAGAAAAAAAATTTTCGAAAAAAATTTTCGAAAAAAATTTCGAAAAAAAAATTTCGAAAAAAAATTTGGAAATAATTTTCGAAAAAAAATTTTCGAAAAAGATTTTTGAAAAAAATTTTGAAAAAAAAATTTCGAAAATAATTTAGAAAAAAATTTTCGAAAAAAATTTTGAAAAAAAATTTCGAAAAAAATTTTGAAGATAATCGAAAAAAATTTCGAAAAAAAATTTTCGAAAAAAATTTCGAAAATAATTTAGAAAAAAATTTTGAAAAAAAATTTCGAAAAAAATTCTGAGAAAAAATATGGAAAAAATATTCAAAAAGATTTTCGAAAAAATTTTGGAAAAAAATTTCGAGAAAAATTTTCAAAAAAATTTTCGAAAAAATTTTGGAAAAAATTTTTTTAGAAAAAAATTTTCGAAAAATTTTGGAAAAAAAATTCGAAAAAAATTTCGAAAATAATTTAGAAAAAAATTTTCGAAAAAAAATTTTCGGGAAAAATTTTTGAGAAAAGTTTTAAAAAAAAATTTTGAAAAAAAATTTCGAAAAAAAATTTGAGAAAAAATTTGGAAAAAATATTCAAAAAAATTTTCGAAAAAATTTTGGAAAAAAATTTTTCGATAAAAATTTCAAAAAAAAATTTTCGAAAAAAATTTCGAAAAAAAATTTTCGAAAAAAATTTTTAAAAAAAATTTCGAAAAAAATTTTTAAAAAAATTTTCGAAAAAAATTTCGAAAAAAAATTTTCGAAAAAAATTTTGAATAAAAATTTCGAAAAAAATTTTCAAAAAAATTTTCGAAAAAATTTTGGAAAAAAATTTTTCGAAAAAAATTTTCAAAAAAATTTCCAAAAAAAATTTCGAAGAAAAATTTATAAAAAAAATTTCGAAAAAAATTTCGAAAAAAATTTTCAAAAAATTTTTCGAAAACATTTTGGAAAAAAATTTTTTGAAAAAAATTTTCGAAAAATTTTGGAAAAAAATTTCGAAAAAAAATTTTCGAAAAAAATTTTTAAAAAAATTTCGAAAAAAAATTTCCGAAAAAAATTTTGAAAAAAAATTTTCAAAAAATTTGAGAAAAAATTTGGAAAAAATATTCAAAAAAATTTTCAAAAAATTTTGGAAAAAAATTTTTCGATAATAATTTCGAAAAAAAATTTTCGAAAAAAATGTCGAAAAAAAAATTTCGAAAAAAATTTTTAAAAAAAATTTCAAAAAAAAATTTTCGAAAAAAATTTTTAAAAAAATTTCGAAAAAAATTTTCAAAAAAATTTTCGAAAAAATTTTGGAAAAAAATTTTTCGAAAAAAATTTTCAAAAAAATTTCCAAAAAAAATTTCGAAGAAAAATTTAGAAAAAAAATTTCGAAAAAAATTTCGAAAAAAATTTTGAAAAAAATTTTTGAAAAAAAATTTGAAAAAAAATTTTGAAAAAAATTTTCGAAAAAAATTTTGAAAAAAATTTTCGAAAAAAATTTCGAAAAAAAATTTTCAAAAAAAATTTTGAAAAAAAATTTCGAAAAAAATTTTGAAGAAAGTTTTCGAAAAAATTTTGGAAAAAAATTTTCAAAAAAAATTTTGAAAAAAAATTTCGAAAAAAATTTTCGAAAAAATGTTGGGTAAAAATTTTTCGAAAAAAATTTTGAAAAAAATTTTCGAAAAAAATTTCGAAAAAAATTTTGAAAAACATTTTCGAAACAAATTTCAAAAAAAAATTTTCGCAAAAAATTTTCGAAAAACATTTTGAAAAAACATTTTTTTTTAAAAATTTACGAAAAAAAATTTTCGAAAAACATTTTGAAAAAAAATTTTCAAAATATTTTGAAAAAAAAAATTTGAAAAAAAATTTCGAAAAAAAGTTTCAAAATATTTTGGAAAAAAATGTCGAAAAAAATTTTGAAAAAAAATTTCGAAAAATATTTCGAAAAAAATTTTTTAAAAAATTTTCGAAAAAAAATTTTGAAAAAAATTTTCAAAAAAATTTTGGATAAAAATTTTTCGAAAAAAATTTTGAAAAAAATTTTCGAAAAAAATTTCGAAAAAAATTTCGAAAAAAAATTTTCGAAAAAAATTTTGAAAAAAAATTTCGAAAAAAATTTTAAAAATAGTTTTGAAAAAATTTTCGAAAAAAATTTTCAAAAAAAATTTCTAAAAAATTTTTTAAAAAATTTTGAAAAAAAATTTCGAAAAAAAAATTTCGAAAAAAATTTTGAAAAAAAATTTCGAAAAAAATTTTCAAAAAAAATTTCGAAAAAAAATTTGAGAAAAAATTTGGAAAAAATATTCAAAAAAATTTTCGAAAAAATTTTGGAAAAAAATTTTTCGATAAAAATTTCGAAAAAAAATTTTCGAAAAAAATTTCGAAAAAAAATTTCGAAAAAAATTTTTTAAAAAAATTTCGAAAAAAAATTTTCGAAAAAAGTTTTAAAAAAATTTCGAAAAAAATTTTCAAAAAAATTTTCGAAAAAATTTTGGAAAAAAATTTTTCGAAAAAAATTTTCAAAAAAATTTCCAAAAAAAATTTCGAAGAAAAATTTAGAAAAAAAATTTCGAAAAAAATTTCGAAAAAAATTTTCAAAAAATTTTTCGAAAACATTTTGGAAAAAAATTTTTTGAAAAAAATTTTCGAAAAATTTTGGAAAAAAATTTCGAAAAAAAATTTTCAAAAAAAAATTTGAAAAAAATTTCGAAAAAAAATTTTCGAAAAAAATTTTGAAAAAAAATTTTCAAAAAATTTTGAAAAAAAAATTTGAAAAAAAATTTCGAAAAAAAATTTGAGAAAAAAATTTTGAAAAAAAATTTTGAAAAAAAATTTCGAAAAAAAATTTGAGAAAAAATTTGGAAAAAATATTCAAAAAAATTTTCGAAAAAATTTTGGAAAAAAATTTTTCGATAAAAATTTCGAAAAAAAATTTTCGAAAAAAATTTCGAAAAAAAAATTTCGAAAAAAATTTTTAAAAAAAATTTCGAAAAAAAATTTTCGAAAAAAATTTTTAAAAAAATTTCGAAAAAAATTTTCAAAAAAATTTTCGAAAAAATTTTGGAAAAAATTTTTCGAAAAAAATTTTCAAAAAAATTTCCAAAAAAAATTTCGAAAAAAATTTTGAAAAAAATTTTCGAAAAAAATTTTCGAAAAAAATTTCGAAAAAAAATTTTTGAAAAAAAATTTGAAAAAAAATTTTCGAAAAAAATTTTGAAAAAAATTTTCGAAAAAAATTTCGAAAAAAAATTTTCAAAAAAAATTTTGAAAAAAAATTTCGAAAAAAATTTTGAAAAAAATTTTCGAAAAAATTTTGGAAAAAAATTTTCAAAAAAAATTTTGAAAAAAAATTTCGAAAAAAATTTTGAAAAAAAATTTCGAAAAATATTTCCAAAAAAAATTTTCGAAAAAAATTTCGAAAAAAATTTTCAAAAAAATTTTCGAAAAAATTTTGGGTAAAAATTTTTCGAAAAAAATTTTGAAAAAAATTTTCGAAAAAAATTTCGAAAAAAATTTTGAAAAACATTTTCGAAACAAATTTCAAAAAAAAATTTTCGCAAAACATTTTCGAAAAAAATTTCGAAAAAAAATTCTCGAAAAAAATTTTGAAAAAAAATTTTGAAAAAAAATTTCGAAAAAAATTCTGAGAAAAAATTTGGAAAAAATATTCAAAAAGATTTTCGAAAAAATTTTGGAAAAAAATTTTTTGAAAAAAATTTTCGAAAAAAAATTTTCGAAAAAATCTTTGAAAAAAAATTTTCAAAAAATTTTGGAAAAAAAAATTTGAAAAAAAATTTCGAAAAAAAGTTTCAAAATATTTTGGAAAAAAATGTCGAAAAAAATTTTGAAAAAAAATTTCGAAAAATATTTGGAAAAAAATTTTTAAAAAAATTTTCGAAAAAAAATTTCGAAAAAAAATTTTCAAAAAAATTTTGGATAAAAATTTTTCGAATAAAATTTTGAAAAAAATTTTCGAAAAAAATTTCGAAAAAAATTTCGAAAAAAAATTTTCGAAAAAAATTTTGAAAAAAATTTCGAAAAAAATTTTTAAAAAAATTTTTGAAAAAATTTTCGAAAAAAATTTTCAAAAAAAATTTTGAAAAAAAATTTCTAAAAAATTTTTAAAAAAACTTTGAAAAAAATTTCGAAAAAAAAATTTCGAAAAAAATTTTGAAAAAAAATTTCGAAAAAAATTTTCAAAAAAAATTTCGAAAAAATTTTGGAAAAAATTTTTCGAAAGAAATTTTCAAAAAAATTTTCGAAAAAAATTTCGAAAAGATTTTGAAAAAAAATTTTCGCAAAAAATTTAGAAAAAAAATTTTCGAAAAAAATTTTCGAAAAAAATTTCGAAAAAAAAATTTCGAAAAAAAATTTGGAAATAATTTTCGAAAAAAAATTTTCGAAAAAAATTTTTGAAAAAAATTTTGAAAAAAAAATTTCGAAAATAATTTAGAAAAAAATTTTGAAAAAAAATTTCGAAAAAATTTTTGAAGATAATCGAAAAAAATTTTCGAAAAAAATTTCGAAAATAATTTAGAAAAAAATTTTGAAAAAAAATTTTGAAAAAAAATTTCGAAAAAAATTCTGAGAAAAAATATGGAAAAAATATTCAAAAAGATTTTCGAAAAAATTTTGGAAAAAAATTTCGAGAAAAATTTTCAAAAACATTTTCGAAAAAATTTTGGAAAAAATTTTTTTAGAAAAAAATTTTCGAAAAATTTTGGAAAAAAAATTCGAAAAAAAAATTTCGAAAAAAATTTTGAAAAAAATTTCGAAAAAAAATTTTCGAAAAAAATTTTGAAAAAAAATTTTCAAAAAATTTTGGAAAAAAAATTTTGAAAAAAAATTTCGAAAAAAATTTCGAAAAAAAGTTTCAAAATATTTTGGAAAAAAATTTCGAAAAAAAATTTGAAAAAAATTTCGAAAATAATTTAGAAAAAAATTTTCGAAAAAAAATTTTCGGGAAAAATTTTTGAGAAAAATTTTGAAAAAAAATTTTGAAAAAAAATTTCGAAAAAAAATTTGAGAAAAAATTTGGAAAAAATATTCAAAAAAATTTTCGAAAAAATTTTGGAAAAAAATTTTTCGATAAAAATTTCGAAAAAAAATTTTCGAAAAAAATTTCGAAAAAAAATTTTCGAAAAAAATTTTTAAAAAAAATTTCGAAAAAAATTTTTAAAAAAATTTTCGAAAAAAATTTCGAAAAAAAATTTTCGAAAAAAATTTTGAATAAAAATTTCGAAAAAAATTTTCAAAAAAATTTTCGAAAAAATTTTGGAAAAAAATGTTTCGAAAAAAATTTTCAAAAAAATTTCCAAAAAAAATTTCGAAGAAAAATTTAGAAAAAAAATTTCGAAAAAAATTTCGAAAAAAATTTTCAAAAAATTTTTCGAAAACATTTTGGAAAAAAATTTTTTGAAAAAAATTTTCGAAAAATTTTGGAAAAAAATTTCGAAAAAAAATTTTCGAAAAAAATTTTTAAAAAAATTTCGAAAAAAAATTTTCAAAAAAAATTTTGAAAAAAAATTTTCAAAAAATTTGAGAAAAAATTTGGAAAAAATATTCAAAAAAATTTTCGAAAAAATTTTGGAAAAAAATTTTTCGATAATAATTTCGAAAAAAAATTTTCGAAAAAAATGTCGAAAAAAAAATTTCAAAAAAAATTTTTAAAAAAAATTTCAAAAAAAAATTTTCGAAAAAAAATTTTAAAAAAATTTCGAAAAAAATTTTCAAAAACATTTTCGAAAAAATTTTGGAAAAAAATTTTTCGAAAAAAATTTTCAAAAAAATTTCCAAAAAAAATTTCGAAAAAAAATTTCGAAAAAAATTTCGAAAAAAATTTTGAAAAAAATTTTTGAAAAAAAATTTGAAAAAAAATTTTGAAAAAAATTTTCGAAAAAAATTTTGAAAAAAATTTTCGAAAAAAATTTCGAAAAAAAATTTTGAAAAAAAATTTTGAAAAAAAATTTCGAAAAAAATTTTGAAGAAAGTTTTCGAAAAAATTTTGGAAAAAAATTTTCAAAAAAAATTTTGAAAAAAAATTTCGAAAAAAATTTTGAAAAAAAATTTCGAAAAATATTTCCAAAAAAAATTTACGAAAAAAATTTCGAAAAAAATTTTCAAAAAAATTTTCGAAAAAATTTTGGGTAAAAATTTTTCGAAAAAAATTTTGAAAAAAATTTTCGAAAAAAATTTCGAAAAAAATTTTGAAAAACATTTTCGAAACAAATTTCAAAAAAAAAATTTCGCAAAAAATTTTCGAAAAAAATTTCGAAAAAAAATTCTCGAAAAAAATTTTGAAAAAAAATTTTGAAAAAAAATTTCGAAAAAAATTCTGAGAAAAAATTTGGAAAAAATATTCAAAAAGATTTTCGAAAAAATTTTGGAAAAACATTTTTTTTTTTAAATTTTCGAAAAAAAATTTTCGAAAAACATTTTGAAAAAAAATTTTCAAAAAATTTTGGAAAAAAAAATTTGAAAAAAAATTTCGAAAAAAAGTTTCAAAATATTTTGGAAAAAAATGTCGAAAAAAATTTTGAAAAAAAATTTGGAAAAATATTTCGAAAAAAATTTTTTAAAAAATTTTCGAAAAAAAATTTCGAAAAAAATTTTCAAAAAAATTTTGGATAAAAATTTTTCGAAAAAAATTTTGAAAAAAATTTTCGAAAAAAATTTCGAAAAAAATTTCGAAAAAAAATTTTCGAAAAAAATTTTGAAAAAAAATTTCGAAAAAAATTTTTAAAAAAATTTTCGAAAAAAATTTTCAAAAAAAATTTCTAAAAAATTTTTAAAAATATTTTGAAAAAAAATTTCGAAAAAAAAATTTCGAAAAAAATTTTGAAAAAAAATTTCGAAAAAAATTTTCAAAAAAAATTTCGAAAAAATTTTGGAAAAAATTTTTCGAAAAAAATTTTCAAAAAAATTTTCGAAAAAAATTTCGAAAAGATTTTGAAAAAAAATTTTCGCAAAAAAATTTGAAAAAACATTTTCGAAAAAAATTTTCGAAAAAAAAATTTCGAAAAAAAAATTGGAAATAATTTTCGAAAAAAAATTTTCGAAAAAAATTTTGAAAAAAAAATTTCGAAAATAATTTAGAAAAAAAATTTCGAAAAAAATTTTGAAAAAAAATTTCGAAAAAAATTTTGAAGATAATCGAAAAAAATTTCGAAAAAAAATTTTCGAAAAAAATTTCGAAAATAATTTAGAAAAAAATTTTCGAAAAAAATTTTGAAAAAAAATTTTGAAAAAAAATTTCGAAAAAAATTCCTAGAAAAAATTTGGAAAAAATATTCAAAAAGATTTTCGAAAAAATTTTGGAAAAAAATTTCGAAAAAAATTTTCAAAAAAAGTTTCGAAAAAATTTTGGAAAAAATTTTTTTAGAAAAAAATTTTCGAAAAATTTTGGAAAAAAAATTCGAAAAAAAAATTTCGAAAAATATTTTGAAAAAAATTTCGAAAAAAAATTTTCGAAAAAAATTTTTAAAAAAAATTTTCAAAAAATTTTGGAAAAAGAATTTTGAAAAAAAATTTCGAAAAAAATTCCTAGAAAAAATTTGGAAAAAATATTCAAAAAGATTTTCGAAAAAATTTTGGAAAAAAATTTCGAAAAAAATTTTCAAAAAAATTTTCGAAAAAATGTTGGGTAAAAATTTTTCGAAAAAAATTTTGAAAAAAATTTTCGAAAAAAATTTCGAAAAAAATTTTGAAAAACATTTTCGAAACAAATTTCAAAAAAAAATTTTCGCAAAAAATTTTCGAAAAAAATTTCGAAAAAAAATTCTCGAAAAAAATTTTGAAAAAAAATTTTGAAAAAAAATTTCGAAAAAAATTCTGAGAAAAAATTTGGAAAAAATATTCAAAAAGATTTTCGAAAAAATTTTGGAAAAACATTTTTTTTTAAAAATTTACAAAAAAAAATTTTCGAAAAACATTTTGAAAAAAAATTTTCAAAATATTTTGAAAAAAAAAATTTGAAAAAAAATTTCGAAAAAAAGTTTCAAAATATTTTGGAAAAAAATGTCGAAAAAAATTTTGAAAAAAAATTTCGAAAAATATTTCGAAAAAAATTTTTTAAAAAATTTTCGAAAAAAAATTTCGAAAAAAATTTTCAAAAAAATTTTGGATAAAAATTTTTCGAAAAAAATTTTGAAAAAAATTTTCGAAAAAAATTTCGAAAAAAATTTCGAAAAAAAATTTTCGAAAAAAATTTTGAAAAAAAATTTCGAAAAAAATTTTAAAAATAGTTTTGAAAAAATTTTCGAAAAAAATTTTCAAAAAAAATTTCTAAAAAATTTTTTAAAAAATTTTGAAAAAAAATTTCGAAAAAAAAATTTCGAAAAAAATTTTGAAAAAAAATTTCGAAAAAAATTTTCAAAAAAAATTTCGAAAAAAAATTTGAGAAAAAATTTGGAAAAAATATTCAAAAAAATTTTCGAAAAAATTTTGGAAAAAAATTTTTCGATAAAAATTTCGAAAAAAAATTTTCGAAAAAAATTTCGAAAAAAAATTTCGAAAAAAATTTTTTAAAAAAATTTCGAAAAAAAATTTTCGAAAAAAGTTTTAAAAAAATTTCGAAAAAAATTTTCAAAAAAATTTTCGAAAAAATTTTGGAAAAAAATTTTTCGAAAAAAATTTTCAAAAAAATTTCCAAAAAAAATTTCGAAGAAAAATTTAGAAAAAAAATTTCGAAAAAAATTTCGAAAAAAATTTTCAAAAAATTTTTCGAAAACATTTTGGAAAAAAATTTTTTGAAAAAAATTTTCGAAAAATTTTGGAAAAAAATTTCGAAAAAAAATTTTCAAAAAAAAATTTGAAAAAAATTTCGAAAAAAAATTTTCGAAAAAAATTTTGAAAAAAAATTTTCAAAAAATTTTGAAAAAAAAATTTGAAAAAAAATTTCGAAAAAAAATTTGAGAAAAAAATTTTGAAAAAAAATTTTGAAAAAAAATTTCGAAAAAAAATTTGAGAAAAAATTTGGAAAAAATATTCAAAAAAATTTTCGAAAAAATTTTGGAAAAAAATTTTTCGATAAAAATTACGAAAAAAAATTTTCGAAAAAAATTTCGAAAAAAAAATTTCGAAAAAAATTTTTAAAAAAAATTTCGAAAAAAAATTTTCGAAAAAAATTTTTAAAAAAATTTCGAAAAAAATTTTCAAAAAAATTTTCGAAAAAATTTTGGAAAAAATTTTTCGAAAAAAATTTTCAAAAAAATTTCCAAAAAAAATTTCGAAAAAAATTTTGAAAAAAATTTTCGAAAAAAATTTTCGAAAAAAATTTCGAAAAAAAATTTTTGAAAAAAAATTTGAAAAAAAATTTTCGAAAAAAATTTTGAAAAAAATTTTCGAAAAAAATTTCGAAAAAAAATTTTCAAAAAAAATTTTGAAAAAAAATTTCGAAAAAAATTTTGAAAAAAATTTTCGAAAAAATTTTGGAAAAAAATTTTCAAAAAAAATTTTGAAAAAAAATTTCGAAAAAAATTTTGAAAAAAAATTTCGAAAAATATTTCCAAAAAAAATTTTCGAAAAAAATTTCGAAAAAAATTTTCAAAAAAATTTTCGAAAAAATTTTGGGTAAAAATTTTTCGAAAAAAATTTTGAAAAAAATTTTCGAAAAAAATTTCGAAAAAAATTTTGAAAAACATTTTCGAAACAAATTTCAAAAAAAAATTTTCGCAAAACATTTTCGAAAAAAATTTCGAAAAAAAATTCTCGAAAAAAATTTTGAAAAAAAATTTTGAAAAAAAATTTCGAAAAAAATTCTGAGAAAAAATTTGGAAAAAATATTCAAAAAGATTTTCGAAAAAATTTTGGAAAAAAATTTTTTGAAAAAAATTTTCGAAAAAAAATTTTCGAAAAAATCTTTGAAAAAAAATTTTCAAAAAATTTTGGAAAAAAAAATTTGAAAAAAAATTTCGAAAAAAAGTTTCAAAATATTTTGGAAAAAAATGTCGAAAAAAATTTTGAAAAAAAATTTCGAAAAATATTTCGAAAAAAATTTTTAAAAAAATTTTCGAAAAAAAATTTCGAAAAAAAATTTTCAAAAAAATTTTGGATAAAAATTTTTCGAATAAAATTTTGAAAAAAATTTTCGAAAAAAATTTCGAAAAAAATTTCGAAAAAAAATTTTCGAAAAAAATTTTGAAAAAAATTTCGAAAAAAATTTTTAAAAAAATTTTTGAAAAAATTTTCGAAAAAAATTTTCAAAAAAAATTTTGAAAAAAAATTTCTAAAAAATTTTTAAAAAAACTTTGAAAAAAATTTCGAAAAAAAAATTTCGAAAAAAATTTTGAAAAAAAATTTCGAAAAAAATTTTCAAAAAAAATTTCGAAAAAATTTTGGAAAAAATTTTTCGAAAGAAATTTTCAAAAAAATTTTCGAAAAAAATTTCGAAAAGATTTTGAAAAAAAATTTTCGCAAAAAATTTAGAAAAAAAATTTTCGAAAAAAATTTTCGAAAAAAATTTCGAAAAAAAAATTTCGAAAAAAAATTTGGAAATAATTTTCGAAAAAAAATTTTCGAAAAAAATTTTTGAAAAAAATTTTGAAAAAAAAATTTCGAAAATAATTTAGAAAAAAATTTTGAAAAAAAATTTCGAAAAAATTTTTGAAGATAATCGAAAAAAATTTTCGAAAAAAATTTCGAAAATAATTTAGAAAAAAATTTTGAAAAAAAATTTTGAAAAAAAATTTCGAAAAAAATTCTGAGAAAAAATATGGAAAAAATATTCAAAAAGATTTTCGAAAAAATTTTGGAAAAAAATTTCGAGAAAAATTTTCAAAAACATTTTCGAAAAAATTTTGGAAAAAATTTTTTTAGAAAAAAATTTTCGAAAAATTTTGGAAAAAAAATTCGAAAAAAAAATTTCGAAAAAAATTTTGAAAAAAATTTCGAAAAAAAATTTTCGAAAAAAATTTTGAAAAAAAATTTTCAAAAAATTTTGGAAAAAAAATTTTGAAAAAAAATTTCGAAAAAAATTTCGAAAAAAAGTTTCAAAATATTTTGGAAAAAAATTTCGAAAAAAAATTTGAAAAAAATTTCGAAAATAATTTAGAAAAAAATTTTCGAAAAAAAATTTTCGGGAAAAATTTTTGAGAAAAATTTTGAAAAAAAATTTTGAAAAAAAATTTCGAAAAAAAATTTGAGAAAAAATTTGGAAAAAATATTCAAAAAAATTTTCGAAAAAATTTTGGAAAAAAATTTTTCGATAAAAATTTCGAAAAAAAATTTTCGAAAAAAATTTCGAAAAAAAATTTTCGAAAAAAATTTTTAAAAAAAATTTCGAAAAAAATTTTTAAAAAAATTTTCGAAAAAAATTTCGAAAAAAAATTTTCGAAAAAAATTTTGAATAAAAATTTCGAAAAAAATTTTCAAAAAAATTTTCGAAAAAATTTTGGAAAAAAATGTTTCGAAAAAAATTTTCAAAAAAATTTCCAAAAAAAATTTCGAAGAAAAATTTAGAAAAAAAATTTCGAAAAAAATTTCGAAAAAAATTTTCAAAAAATTTTTCGAAAACATTTTGGAAAAAAAATTTTTGAAAAAAATTTTCGAAAAATTTTGGAAAAAAATTTCGAAAAAAAATTTTCGAAAAAAATTTTTAAAAAAATTTCGAAAAAAAATTTTCAAAAAAAATTTTGAAAAAAAATTTTCAAAAAATTTGAGAAAAAATTTGGAAAAAATATTCAAAAAAATTTTCGAAAAAATTTTGGAAAAAAATTTTTCGATAATAATTTCGAAAAAAAATTTTCGAAAAAAATGTCGAAAAAAAAATTTCAAAAAAAATTTTTAAAAAAAATTTCAAAAAAAAATTTTCGAAAAAAAATTTTAAAAAAATTTCGAAAAAAATTTTCAAAAACATTTTCGAAAAAATTTTGGAAAAAAATTTTTCGAAAAAAATTTTCAAAAAAATTTCCAAAAAAAATTTCGAAAAAAAATTTCGAAAAAAATTTCGAAAAAAATTTTGAAAAAAATTTTTGAAAAAAAATTTGAAAAAAAATTTTGAAAAAAATTTTCGAAAAAAATTTTGAAAAAAATTTTCGAAAAAAATTTCGAAAAAAAATTTTGAAAAAAAATTTTGAAAAAAATTTCGAAAAAAATTTTGAAGAAAGTTTTCGAAAAAATTTTGGAAAAAAATTTTCAAAAAAAATTTTGAAAAAAAATTTCGAAAAAAATTTTGAAAAAAAATTTCGAAAAATATTTCCAAAAAAAATTTACGAAAAAAATTTCGAAAAAAATTTTCAAAAAAATTTTCGAAAAAATTTTGGGTAAAAATTTTTCGAAAAAAATTTTGAAAAAAATTTTCGAAAAAAATTTCGAAAAAAATTTTGAAAAACATTTTCGAAACAAATTTCAAAAAAAAAATTTCGCAAAAAATTTTCGAAAAAAATTTCGAAAAAAAATTCTCGAAAAAAATTTTGAAAAAAAATTTTGAAAAAAAATTTCGAAAAAAATTCTGAGAAAAAATTTGGAAAAAATATTCAAAAAGATTTTCGAAAAAATTTTGGAAAAACATTTTTTTTTTTAAATTTTCGAAAAAAAATTTTCGAAAAACATTTTGAAAAAAAATTTTCAAAAAATTTTGGAAAAAAAAATTTGAAAAAAAATTTCGAAAAAAAGTTTCAAAATATTTTGGAAAAAAATGTCGAAAAAAATTTTGAAAAAAAATTTGGAAAAATATTTCGAAAAAAATTTTTTAAAAAATTTTCGAAAAAAAATTTCGAAAAAAATTTTCAAAAAAATTTTGGATAAAAATTTTTCGAAAAAAATTTTGAAAAAAATTTTCGAAAAAAATTTCGAAAAAAATTTCGAAAAAAAATTTTCGAAAAAAATTTTGAAAAAAAATTTCGAAAAAAATTTTTAAAAAAATTTTCGAAAAAAATTTTCAAAAAAAATTTCTAAAAAATTTTTAAAAATATTTTGAAAAAAAATTTCGAAAAAAAAATTTCGAAAAAAATTTTGAAAAAAAATTTCGAAAAAAATTTTCAAAAAAAATTTCGAAAAAATTTTGGAAAAAATTTTTCGAAAAAAATTTTCAAAAAAATTTTCGAAAAAAATTTCGAAAAGATTTTGAAAAAAAATTTTCGCAAAAAAATTTGAAAAAACATTTTCGAAAAAAATTTTCGAAAAAAAAATTTCGAAAAAAAAATTGGAAATAATTTTCGAAAAAAAATTTTCGAAAAAAATTTTGAAAAAAAAATTTCGAAAATAATTTAGAAAAAAAATTTCGAAAAAAATTTTGAAAAAAAATTTCGAAAAAAATTTTGAAGATAATCGAAAAAAATTTCGAAAAAAAATTTTCGAAAAAAATTTCGAAAATAATTTAGAAAAAAATTTTCGAAAAAAATTTTGAAAAAAAATTTTGAAAAAAAATTTCGAAAAAAATTCCTAGAAAAAATTTGGAAAAAATATTCAAAAAGATTTTCGAAAAAATTTTGGAAAAAAATTTCGAAAAAAATTTTCAAAAAAAGTTTCGAAAAAATTTTGGAAAAAATTTTTTTAGAAAAAAATTTTCGAAAAATTTTGGAAAAAAAATTCGAAAAAAAAATTTCGAAAAATATTTTGAAAAAAATTTCGAAAAAAAATTTTCGAAAAAAATTTTTAAAAAAAATTTTCAAAAAATTTTGGAAAAAGAATTTTGAAAAAAAATTTCGAAAAAAATTCCTAGAAAAAATTTGGAAAAAATATTCAAAAAGATTTTCGAAAAAATTTTGGAAAAAAATTTCGAAAAAAATTTTCAAAAAAATTTTCGAAAAAATGTTGGGTAAAAATTTTTCGAAAAAAATTTTGAAAAAAATTTTCGAAAAAAATTTCGAAAAAAATTTTGAAAAACATTTTCGAAACAAATTTCAAAAAAAAATTTTCGCAAAAAATTTTCGAAAAAAATTTCGAAAAAAAATTCTCGAAAAAAATTTTGAAAAAAAATTTTGAAAAAAAATTTCGAAAAAAATTCTGAGAAAAAATTTGGAAAAAATATTCAAAAAGATTTTCGAAAAAATTTTGGAAAAACATTTTTTTTTAAAAATTTACAAAAAAAAATTTTCGAAAAACATTTTGAAAAAAAATTTTCAAAATATTTTGAAAAAAAAAATTTGAAAAAAAATTTCGAAAAAAAGTTTCAAAATATTTTGGAAAAAAATGTCGAAAAAAATTTTGAAAAAAAATTTCGAAAAATATTTCGAAAAAAATTTTTTAAAAAATTTTCGAAAAAAAATTTCGAAAAAAATTTTCAAAAAAATTTTGGATAAAAATTTTTCGAAAAAAATTTTGAAAAAAATTTTCGAAAAAAATTTCGAAAAAAATTTCGAAAAAAAATTTTCGAAAAAAATTTTGAAAAAAAATTTCGAAAAAAAATTTTAAAAAAAGTTTTGAAAAAATTTTCGAAAAAAATTTTCAAAAAAAATTTCTAAAAAATTTTTTAAAAAATTTTGAAAAAAAATTTCGAAAAAAAAATTTCGAAAAAAATTTTGAAAAAAAATTTTGAAAAAAATTTTCAAAAAAAATTTCGAAAAAAAATTTGAGAAAAAATTTGGAAAAAATATTCAAAAAAATTTTCGAAAAAATTTTGGAAAAAAATTTTTCGATAAAAATTTCGAAAAAAATTTCGAAAAAAAAATTTCGAAAAAAATTTTTTAAAAAAATTTCGAAAAAAAATTTTCGAAAAAAGTTTTAAAAAAATTTCGAAAAAAATTTTCAAAAAAATTTTCGAAAAAATTTTGGAAAAAAATTTTTCGAAAAAAATTTTCAAAAAAATTTCCAAAAAAAATTTCGAAGAAAAATTTAGAAAAAAAATTTCGAAAAAAATTTCGAAAAAAATTTTCAAAAAATTTTTCGAAAACATTTTGGAAAAAAATTTTTTGAAAAAAATTTTCGAAAAATTTTGGAAAAAAATTTCGAAAAAAAATTTTCAAAAAAAAATTTGAAAAAAATTTCGAAAAAAAATTTTCGAAAAAAATTTTGAAAAAAAATTTTCAAAAAATTTTGAAAAAAAAATTTGAAAAAAAATTTCGAAAAAAAATTTGAGAAAAAAATTTTGAAAAAAAATTTTGAAAAAAAATTTCGAAAAAAAATTTGAGAAAAAATTTGGAAAAAATATTCAAAAAAATTTTCGAAAAAATTTTGGAAAAAAATTTTTCGATAAAAATTTCGAAAAAAAATTTTCGAAAAAAATTTCGAAAAAAAAATTTCGAAAAAAATTTTTAAAAAAAATTTCGAAAAAAAATTTTCGAAAAAAATTTTTAAAAAAATTTCGAAAAAAATTTTCAAAAAAATTTTCGAAAAAATTTTGGAAAAAATTTTTCGAAAAAAATTTTCAAAAAAATTTCCAAAAAAAATTTCGAAGAAGAATTTAGAAAAAAAATTTCGAAAAAAATTTCGAAAAAAATTTTGAAAAAAATTTTCGAAAAAAATTTTCGAAAAAAATTTCGAAAAAAAATTTAGAAAAAAAATTTGAAAAAAAATTTTGAAAAAAATTTTCGAAAAAAATTTTGAAAAAAATTTTCGAAAAAAATTTCGAAAAAAAATTTTCAAAAAAAATTTTGAAAAAAAATTTCGAAAAAAATTTTGAAAAAAATTTTCGAAAAAATTTTGGAAAAAAATTTTCAAAAAAAATTTTGAAAAAAAATTTCGAAAAAAATTTTGAAAAAAAATTTCGAAAAATATTTCCAAAAAAAATTTTCGAAAAAAATTTCGAAAAAAATTTTCAAAAAAATTTTCGAAAAAATTTTGGGTAAAAATTTTTCAAAAAAAATTTTGAAAAAAATTTTCGAAAAAAATTTCGAAAAAAATTTTGAAAAACATTTTCGAAACAAATTTCAAAAAAAAATTTTCGCAAAACATTTTCGAAAAAAATTTCGAAAAAAAATTCTCGAAAAAAATTTTGAAAAAAAATTTTGAAAAAAAATTTCGAAAAAAATTCTGAGAAAAAATTTGGAAAAAATATTCAAAAAGATTTTCGAAAAAATTTTGGAAAAAAATTTTTTGAAAAAAATTTTCGAAAAAAAATTTTCGAAAAAAATTTTGAAAAAAAATTTTCAAAAAATTTTGGAAAAAAAAATTTGAAAAAAAATTTCGAAAAAAAGTTTCAAAATATTTTGGAAAAAAATGTCGAAAAAAATTTTGAAAAAAAATTTCGAAAAATATTTCGAAAAAAATTTTTAAAAAAATTTTCGAAAAAAAATTTCGAAAAAAAATTTTCAAAAAAATTTTGGATAAAAATTTTTCGAATAAAATTTTGAAAAAAATTTTCGAAAAAAATTTCGAAAAAAATTTCGAAAAAAAATTTTCGAAAAAAATTTTGAAAAAAATTTCGAAAAAAATTTTTAAAAAAATTTTTGAAAAAATTTTCGAAAAAAATTTTCAAAAAAAATTTTGAAAAAAAATTTCGAAAAAAATTTTCAAAAAAAATTTCGAAAAAATTTTGGAAAAAATTTTTCGAAAGAAATTTTCAAAAAAATTTCGAAAAAAATTTCGAAAAAAAAATTTCGAAAAGATTTTGAAAAAAAATTTTCGCAAAAAATTTAGAAAAAAAATTTTCGAAAAAAATTTCGAAAAAAAAATTTCGAAAAAAAATTTGGAAATAATTTTCGAAAAAACATTTTCGAAAAAAATTTTTGAAAAAAATTTTGAAAAAAAAATTTCGAAAATAATTTAGAAAAAAATTTTGAAAAAAAATTTCGAAAAAATTTTTGAAGATAATCGAAAAAAATTTTCGAAAAAAATTTCGAAAATAATTTAGAAAAAAATTTTGAAAAAAAATTTTGAAAAAAAATTTCGAAAAAAATTCTGAGAAAAAATATGGAAAAAATATTCAAAAAGATTTTCGAAAAAATTTTGGAAAAAAATTTCGAGAAAAATTTTCAAAAACATTTTCGAAAAAATTTGGAAAAAATTTTTTTAGAAAAAAATTTTCGAAAAATTTTGGAAAAAAAATTCGAAAAAAAAATTTCGAAAAAAATTTTGAAAAAAATTTCGAAAAAAAAATTTCGAAAAAAATTTTGAAAAAAAATTTTCAAAAAATTTTGGAAAAAAAATTTTGAAAAAAAATTTCGAAAAAAATTTCGAAAAAAAGTTTCAAAATATTTTGGAAAAAAATTTCGAAAAAAAATTTGAAAAAAATTTCGAAAATAATTTAGAAAAAAATTTTCGAAAAAAAATTTTCGGGAAAAATTTTTTAGAAAAATTTTGAAAAAAAATTTTGAAAAAAAATTTCGAAAAAAAATTTGAGATAAAATTTGGAAAAAATATTCAAAAAAATTTTCGAAAAAATTTTGGAAAAAAATCTTTCGATAAAAATTTCGAAAAAAAATTTTCGAAAAAAATTTCGAAAAAAAATTTTCGAAAAAAATTTTTAAAAAAAATTTCGAAAAAAATTTTTAAAAAAATTTTCGAAAAAAATTTCGAAAAAAAATTTTCGAAAAAAATTTTGAATAAAAATTTCGAAAAAAATTTTCAAAAAAATTTTCGAAAAAATTTTGGAAAAAAATGTTTCGAAAAAAATTTTCAAAAAAATTTCCAAAAAAAATTTCGAAGAAAAATTTAGAAAAAAAATTTCGAAAAAAATTTCGAAAAAAATTTTCAAAAAATTTTTCGAAAACATTTTGGAAAAAAATTTTTTGAAAAAAATTTTCGAAAAATTTTGGAAAAAAATTTCGAAAAAAAATTTTCGAAAAAAATTTTTAAAAAAATTTCGAAAAAAAATTTTCAAAAAAAATTTTGAAAAAAAATTTTCAAAAAATTTGAGAAAAAATTTGGAAAAAATATTCAAAAAAATTTTCGAAAAAATTTTGGAAAAAAATTTTTCGATAATAATTTCGAAAAAAAATTTTCGAAAAAAATGTCGAAAAAAAAATTTCAAAAAAAAATTTTAAAAAAAATTTCAAAAAAAAATTTTCGAAAAAAAATTTTAAAAAAATTTCGAAAAAAATTTTCAAAAACATTTTCGAAAAAATTTTGGAAAAAAATTTTTCAAAAAAAAATTTTCAAAAAAATTTCCAAAAAAAATTTCGAAAAATTTAGAAAAAAAATTTCGAAAAAAATTTCGAAAAAAATTTTGAAAAAAATTTTTGAAAAAAAATTTGAAAAAAAATTTTGAAAAAAATTTTCGAAAAAAATTTTGAAAAAAATTTTCGAAAAAAATTTCGAAAAAAAATTTTGAAAAAAAATTTTGAAAAAAAATTTCGAAAAACATTTTGAAGAAAGTTTTCGAAAAAATTTTGGAAAAAAATTTTCAAAAAAAATTTTGAAAAAAAATTTCGAAAAAAATTTTGAAAAAAAATTTCGAAAAATATTTCCAAAAAAAATTTACGAAAAAAATTTCGAAAAAAATTTTCAAAAAAATTTTCGAAAACATTTTGGGTAAAAATTTTTCGAAAAAAATTTTGAAAAAAATTTTCGAAAAAAATTTCGAAAAAAATTTTGAAAAACATTTTCGAAACAAATTTCAAAAAAAAAATTTCGCAAAAAATTTTCGAAAAAAATTTCGAAAAAAAATTCTCGAAAAAAATTTTGAAAAAAAATTTTGAAAAAAAATTTCGAAAAAAATTCTGAGAAAAAATTTGGAAAAAATATTCAAAAAGATTTTCGAAAAAATTTTGGAAAAACATTTTTTTTTTTAAATTTTCGAAAAAAAATTTTCGAAAAACATTTTGAAAAAAAATTTTCAAAAAATTTTGGAAAAAAAAATTTGAAAAAAAATTTCGAAAAAAAGTTTCAAAATATTTTGGAAAAAAATGTCGAAAAAAATTTTGAAAAAAAATTTGGAAAAATATTTCGAAAAAAATTTTTTAAAAAATTTTCGAAAAAAAATTTCGAAAAAAATTTTCAAAAAAATTTTGGATAAAAATTTTTCGAAAAAAATTTTGAAAAAAATTTTCGAAAAAAATTTCGAAAAAAATTTCGAAAAAAAATTTTCGAAAAAAATTTTGAAAAAAAATTTCGAAAAAAATTTTTAAAAAAATTTTCGAAAAAAATTTTCAAAAAAAATTTCTAAAAAATTTTTAAAAAAATTTTGAAAAAAAATTTCGAAAAAAAAATTTCGAAAAAAATTTTGAAAAAAAATTTCGAAAAAAATTTTCAAAAAAAATTTCGAAAAAATTTTGGAAAAAATTTTTCGAAAAAAATTTTCAAAAAAATTTTCGAAAAAAATTTCGAAAAGATTTTGAAAAAAAATTTTCGCAAAAAAATTTGAAAAAACATTTTCGAAAATAATTTAGAAAAAAAATTTCGAAAAAAATTTTGAAAAAAAATTTCGAAAAAAATTTTGAAAAAAAATTTCGAAAAAAATTTTGAAGATAATCGAAAAAAATTTCGAAAAAAAATTTTCGAAAAAAATTTCGAAAATAATTTAGAAAAAAATTTTCGAAAAAAATTTTGAAAAAAAACTTTGAAAAAAAATTTCGAAAAAAATTCCTAGAAAAAATTTGGAAAAAATATTCAAAAAGATTTTCGAAAAAATTTTGGAAAAAAATTTCGAAAAAAATTTTCAAAAAAAGTTTCGAAAAAATTTTGGAAAAAATTTTTTTAGAAAAAAATTTTCGAAAAATTTTGGAAAAAAAATTCGAAAAAAAAATTTCGAAAAATATTTTGAAAAAAATTTCGAAAAAAAATTTTCGAAAAAAATTTTTAAAAAAAATTTTCAAAAAATTTTGGAAAAAGAATTTTGAAAAAAAATTTCGAAAAAAATTCCTAGAAAAAATTTGGAAAAAATATTCAAAAAGATTTTCGAAAAAATTTTGGAAAAAAATTTAGAAAAAAATTTTCAAAAAAATTTTCGAAAAAATTTTGGAAAAAAATTTTTCGAAAAAAATTTTCAAAAAAATTTCCAAAAAAAATTTCGAAGAAAAATTTAGAAAAAAAATTTCGAAAAAAATTTCGAAAAAAATTTTGAAAAAAATTTTTGAAAAAAAATTTGAAAAAAAATTTTGAAAAAAATTTTCGAAAAAAATTTTGAAAAAAATTTTCGAAAAAAATTTCGAAAAAAAATTTTCAAAAAAAATTTTGAAAAAAAATTTCGAAAAAAATTTTGAAGAAAGTTTTCGAAAAAATTTTGGAAAAAAATTTTCAAAAAAAATTTTGAAAAAAAATTTCGAAAAAAATTTTGAAAAAAAATTTCGAAAAATATTTCCAAAAAAAATTTACGAAAAAAATTTCGAAAAAAATTTTCAAAAAAATTTTCGAAAAAATGTTGGGTAAAAATTTTTCGAAAAAAATTTTGAAAAAAATTTTCGAAAAAAATTTCGAAAAAAATTTTGAAAAACATTTTCGAAACAAATTTCAAAAAAAAATTTTCGCAAAAAATTTTCGAAAAAAATTTCGAAAAAAAATTCTCGAAAAAAATTTTGAAAAAAAATTTTGAAAAAAAATTTTGAAAAAAAATTTCGAAAAAAATTCTGAGAAAAAATTTGGAAAAAATATTCAAAAAGATTTTCGAAAAAATTTTGGAAAAACATTTTTTTTAAAAAATTTACGAAAAAAAATTTTCGAAAAACATTTTGAAAAAAAATTTTCAAAATATTTTGAAAAAAAAAATTTGAAAAAAAATTTCGAAAAAAAGTTTCAAAATATTTTGGAAAAAAATGTCGAAAAAAATTTTGAAAAAAAATTTCGAAAAATATTTCGAAAAAAATTTTTTAAAAAATTTTCGAAAAAAAATTTCGAAAAAAATTTTCAAAAAAATTTTGGATAAAAATTTTTCGAAAAAAATTTTGAAAAAAATTTTCGAAAAAAATTTCGAAAAAAATTTCGAAAAAAAATTTTCGAAAAAAATTTTGAAAAAAAATTTCGAAAAAAAATTTTAAAAAGTTTTGAAAAAATTTTCGAAAAAAATTTTCAAAAAAAATTTCTAAAAAATTTTTTAAAAAATTTTGAAAAAAAATTTCGAAAATAAAATTTCGAAAAAAATTTTGAAAAAAAATTTCGAAAAAAATTTTCAAAAAAAATTTCGAAAAAAAATTTGAGAAAAAATTTGGAAAAAATATTCAAAAAAATTTTCGAAAAAATTTTGGAAAAAAATTTTTCGATAAAAATTTCGAAAAAAAATTTTCGAAAAAAATTTCGAAAAAAAAATTTCGAAAAAAATTTTTTAAAAAAATTTCAAAAAAAAATTTTCGAAAAAAGTTTTAAAAAAATTTCGAAAAAAATTTTCAAAAAAATTTTCGAAAAAATTTTGGAAAAAAATTTTTCGAAAAAAATTTTCAAAAAAATTTCCAAAAAAAATTTCGAAGAAAAATTTAGAAAAAAAATTTCGAAAAAAATTTCGAAAAAAATTTTCAAAAAATTTTTCGAAAACATTTTGGAAAAAAATTTTTTGAAAAAAATTTTCGAAAAATTTTGGAAAAAAATTTCGAAAAAAAATTTTCAAAAAAAAATTTGAAAAAAATTTCGAAAAAAAATTTTCGAAAAAAATTTTGAAAAAAAATTTTCAAAAAATTTTGAAAAAAAAATTTGAAAAAAAATTTCGAAAAAAAATTTGAGAAAAAAATTTTGAAAAAAAATTTTGAAAAAAAATTTCGAAAAAAAATTTGAGAAAAAATTTGGAAAAAATATTCAAAAAAATTTTCGAAAAAATTTTGGAAAAAAATTTTTCGATAAAAATTTCGAAAAAAAATTTTCGAAAAAAATTTCGAAAAAAAAATTTCGAAAAAAATTTTTAAAAAAAATTTCGAAAAAAAATTTTCGAAAAAAATTTTTAAAAAAATTTCGAAAAAAATTTTCAAAAAAATTTTCGAAAAAATTTTGGAAAAAATTTTTCGAAAAAAATTTTCAAAAAAATTTCCAAAAAAAATTTCGAAGAAAAATTTAGAAAAAAAATTTCGAAAAAAATTTCGAAAAAAATTTTGAAAAAAATTTTCGAAAAAAATTTTCGAAAAAAATTTCGAAAAAAAATTTTTGAAAAAAAATTTGAAAAAAAATTTTGAAAAAAATTTTCGAAAAAAATTTTGAAAAAAATTTTCGAAAAAAATTTTGAAAAAAATTTTCGAAAAAAATTTCGAAAAAAAATTTTCAAAAAAAATTTTGAAAAAAAATTTCGAAAAAAATTTTGAAAAAAATTTTCGAAAAAATTTTGGAAAAAAATTTTCAAAAAAAATTTTGAAAAAAAATTTCGAAAAAAATTTTGAAAAAAAATTTCGAAAAATATTTCCAAAAAAAATTTTCGAAAAAAATTTCGAAAAAAATTTTCAAAAAAATTTTCGAAAAAATTTTGGGTAAAAATTTTTCGAAAAAAATTTTGAAAAAAATTTTCGAAAAAAATTTCGAAAAAAATTTTGAAAAACATTTTCGAAACAAATTTCAAAAAAAAATTTTCGCAAAACATTTTCGAAAAAAATTTCGAAAAAAAATTCTCGAAAAAAATTTTGAAAAAAAAGTTTGAAAAAAAATTTCGAAAAAAATTCTGAGAAAAAATTTGGAAAAAATATTCAAAAAGATTTTCGAAAAAATTTTGGAAAAAAATTTTTTGAAAAAAATTTCCAAAAAAAAATTTTCGAAAAAAATTTTGAAAAAAAATTTTCAAAAAATTTTGGAAAAAAAAATTTGAAAAAAAATTTCGAAAAAAAGTTTCAAAATATTTTGGAAAAAAATGTCGAAAAAAATTTTGAAAAAAAATTTCGAAAAATATTTCGAAAAAAATTTTTAAAAAAATTTTCGAAAAAAAATTTCGAAAAAAAATTTTCAAAAAAATTTTGGATAAAAATTTTTCGAATAAAATTTTGAAAAAAATTTTCGAAAAAAATTTCGAAAAAAATTTCGAAAAAAAATTTTCGAAAAAAATTTTGAAAAAAATTTCGAAAAAAATTTTTAAAAAAATTTTTGAAAAAATTTTCGAAAAACATTTTCAAAAAAAATTTTGAAAAAAAATTTCTAAAAAATTTTTAAAAAAACTTTGAAAAAAATTTCGAAAAAAAAATTTCGAAAAAAATTTTGAAAAAAAATTTCGAAAAAAATTTTCAAAAAAAATTTCGAAAAAATTTTGGAAAAAATTTTTCGAAAGAAATTTTCAAAAAAATTTTCGAAAAAAATTTCGAAAAAAAAATTTCGAAAAGATTTTGAAAAAAAATTTTCGCAAAAAATTTAGAAAAAAAATTTTCGAAAAAAATTTTCGAAAAAAATTTCGAAAAAAAAATTTCGAAAAAAAATTTGGAAATAATTTTCGAAAAAAAATTTTCGAAAAAAATTTTTGAAAAAAATTTTGAAAAAAAAATTTCGAAAATAATTTAGAAAAAAATTTTGAAAAAAAATTTCGAAAAAATTTTTGAAGATAATCGAAAAAAATTTTCGAAAAAAATTTCGAAAATAATTTAGAAAAAAATTTTGAAAAAAAATTTTGAAAAAAAATTTCGAAAAAAATTCTGAGAAAAAATATGGAAAAAATATTCAAAAAGATTTTCGAAAAAATTTTGGAAAAAAATTTCGAGAAAAATTTTCAAAAACATTTTCGAAAAAATTTTGGAAAAAATTTTTTTAGAAAAAAATTTTCGAAAAATTTTGGAAAAAAAATTCGAAAAAAAAATTTCGAAAAAAATTTTGAAAAAAATTTCGAAAAAAAATTTTCGAAAAAAATTTTGAAAAAAAATTTTCAAAAAATTTTGGAAAAAAAATTTCGAAAAAAATTTCGAAAAAAAGTTTCAAAATATTTTGGAAAAAAATTTCGAAAAAAAATTTGAAAAAAATTTCGAAAATAATTTAGAAAAAAATTTTCGAAAAAAAATTTTCGGGAAAAATTTTTGAGAAAAATTTTGAAAAAAAATTTTGAAAAAAAATTTCGAAAAAAAATTTGAGAAAAAATTTGGAAAAAATATTCAAAAAAATTTTCGAAAAAATTTTGGAAAAAAATTTTTCGATAAAAATTTCGAAAAAAAATTTTCGAAAAAAATTTCGAAAAAAAATTTTCGAAAAAAATTTTTAAAAAAAATTTCGAAAAAAATTTTTAAAAAAATTTTCGAAAAAAATTTCGAAAAAAAATTTTCGAAAAAAATTTTGAATAAAAATTTCGAAAAAAATTTTCAAAAAAATTTTCGAAAAAATTTTGGAAAAAAATGTTTCGAAAAAAATTTTCAAAAAAATTTCCAAAAAAAATTTCGAAGAAAAATTTAGAAAAAAAATTTCGAAAAAAATTTCGAAAAAAATTTTCAAAAAATTTTTCGAAAACATTTTGGAAAAAAATTTTTTGAAAAAAATTTTCGAAAAATTTTGGAAAAAAATTTCGAAAAAAAATTTTCGAAAAAAATTTTTAAAAAAATTTCGAAAAAAAATTTTCAAAAAAAATTTTGAAAAAAAATTTTCAAAAAATTTGAGAAAAAATTTGGAAAAAATATTCAAAAAAATTTTCGAAAAAATTTTGGAAAAAAATTTTTCGATAATAATTTCGAAAAAAAATTTTCGAAAAAAATGTCGAAAAAAAAATTTCAAAAAAAATTTTTAAAAAAAATTTCAAAAAAAAATTTTCGAAAAAAAATTTTAAAAAAATTTCGAAAAAAATTTTCAAAAACATTTTCGAAAAAATTTTGGAAAAAAATTTTTCGAAAAAAATTTTCAAAAAAATTTCCAAAAAAAATTTCGAAAAATTTAGAAAAAAAATTTCGAAAAAAATTTCGAAAAAAATTTTGAAAAAAATTTTTGAAAAAAAATTTGAAAAAAAATTTTGAAAAAAATTTTCGAAAAAAATTTTGAAAAAAATTTTCGAAAAAAATTTCGAAAAAAAATTTTGAAAAAAAATTTTGAAAAAAAATTTCGAAAAAAATTTTGAAGAAAGTTTTCGAAAAAATTTTGGAAAAAAATTTTCAAAAAAAATTTTGAAAAAAAATTTCGAAAAAAATTTTGAAAAAAAATTTCGAAAAATATTTCCAAAAAAAATTTACGAAAAAAATTTCGAAAAAAATTTTCAAAAAAATTTTCGAAAAAATTTTGGGTAAAAATTTTTCGAAAAACATTTTGAAAAAAATTTTCGAAAAAAATTTCGAAAAAAATTTTGAAAAACATTTTCGAAACAAATTTCAAAAAAAAAATTTCGCAAAAAATTTTCGAAAAAAATTTCGAAAAAAAATTCTCGAAAAAAATTTTGAAAAAAAATTTTGAAAAAAAATTTCGAAAAAAATTCTGAGAAAAAATTTGGAAAAAATATTCAAAAAGATTTTCGAAAAAATTTTGGAAAAACATTTTTTTTTTTTAATTTTCGAAAAAAAATTTTCGAAAAACATTTTGAAAAAAAATTTTCAAAAAATTTTGGAAAAAAAATTTGAAAAAAAATTTCGAAAAAAAGTTTCAAAATATTTTGGAAAAAAATGTCGAAAAAAATTTTGAAAAAAAATTTGGAAAAATATTTCGAAAAAAAATTTTTTAAAAAATTTTCGAAAAAAAATTTCGAAAAAAATTTTCAAAAAAATTTTGGATAAAAATTTTTCGAAAAAAATTTTGAAAAAAATTTTCGAAAAAAATTTCGAAAAAAATTTCGAAAAAAAATTTTCGAAAAAAATTTTGAAAAAAAATTTCGAAAAAAATTTTTAAAAAAATTTTCGAAAAAAATTTTCAAAAAAAATTTCTAAAAAATTTTTAAAAAAATTTTGAAAAAAAATTTCGAAAAAAAAATTTCGAAAAAAATTTTGAAAAAAAATTTCGAAAAAAATTTTCAAAAAAAATTTCGAAAAAATTTTGGAAAAAATTTTTCGAAAAAAATTTTCAAAAAAATTTTCGAAAAAAATTTCGAAAAGATTTTGAAAAAAAATTTTCGCAAAAAAATTTGAAAAAACATTTTCGAAAAAAATTTTCGAAAAAAAAATTTCGAAAAAAAAATTGGAAATAATTTTCGAAAAAAAATTTTCCAAAAAAATTTTGAAAAAAAAATTTCGAAAATAATTTAGAAAAAAAATTTCGAAAAAAATTTTGAAAAAAAATTTCGAAAAAAATTTTGAAGATAATCGAAAAAAATTTCGAAAAAAAATTTTCGAAAAAAATTTCGAAAATAATTTAGAAAAAAATTTTCGAAAAAAATTTTGAAAAAAAATTTTGAAAAAAAATTTCGAAAAAAATTCCTAGAAAAAATTTGGAAAAAATATTCAAAAAGATTTTCGAAAAAATTTTGGAAAAAAATTTCGAAAAAAATTTTCAAAAAAATTTTCGAAAAAATTTTGGAAAAACATTTTTCGAAAAAAATTTTCAAAAAAATTTCCAAAAAAAATTTCGAAGAAAAATTTAGAAAAAAAATTTCGAAAAAAATTTCGAAAAAAATTTTGAAAAAAATTTTTGAAAAAAAATTTGAAAAAAAATTTTGAAAAAAATTTTCGAAAAAAATTTTGAAAAAAATTTTCGAAAAAAATTTCGAAAAAAAATTTTCAAAAAAAATTTTGAAAAAAAATTTCGAAAAAAATTTTGAAGAAAGTTTTCGAAAAAATTTTGGAAAAAAATTTTCAAAAAAAATTTTGAAAAAAAATTTCGAAAAAAATTTTGAAAAAAAATTTCGAAAAATATTTCCAAAAAAAATTTACGAAAAAAATTTCGAAAAAAATTTTCAAAAAAATTTTCGAAAAAATGTTGGGTAAAAATTTTTCGAAAAAAATTTTGAAAAAAATTTTCGAAAAAAATTTCGAAAAAAATTTTGAAAAACATTTTCGAAACAAATTTCAAAAAAAAATTTTCGCAAAAAATTTTCGAAAAAAATTTCGAAAAAAAATTCTCGAAAAAAATTTTGAAAAAAAATTTTGAAAAAAAATTTTGAAAAAAAATTTCGAAAAAAATTCTGAGAAAAAATTTGGAAAAAATATTCAAAAAGATTTTCGAAAAAATTTTGGAAAAACATTTTTTTTAAAAAATTTACGAAAAAAAATTTTCGAAAAACATTTTGAAAAAAAATTTTCAAAATATTTTGAAAAAAAAAATTTGAAAAAAAATTTCGAAAAAAAGTTTCAAAATATTTTGGAAAAAAATGTCGAAAAAAATTTTGAAAAAAAATTTCGAAAAATATTTCGAAAAAAATTTTTTAAAAAATTTTCGAAAAAAAATTTCGAAAAAAATTTTCAAAAAAATTTTGGATAAAAATTTTTCGAAAAAAATTTTGAAAAAAATTTTCGAAAAAAATTTCGAAAAAAATTTCGAAAAAAAATTTTCGAAAAAAATTTTGAAAAAAAATTTCGAAAAAAAATTTTAAAAAGTTTTGAAAAAATTTTCGAAAAAAATTTTCAAAAAAAATTTCTAAAAAATTTTTTAAAAAATTTTGAAAAAAAATTTCGAAAATAAAATTTCGAAAAAAATTTTGAAAAAAAATTTCGAAAAAAATTTTCAAAAAAAATTTCGAAAAAAAATTTGAGAAAAAATTTGGAAAAAATATTCAAAAAAATTTTCGAAAAAATTTTGGAAAAAAATTTTTCGATAAAAATTTCGAAAAAAAATTTTCGAAAAAAATTTCGAAAAAAAAATTTCGAAAAAAATTTTTTAAAAAAATTTCGAAAAAAAATTTTCGAAAAAAGTTTTAAAAAAATTTCGAAAAAAATTTTCAAAAAAATTTTCGAAAAAATTTTGGAAAAAAATTTTTCGAAAAAAATTTTCAAAAAAATTTCCAAAAAAAATTTCGAAGAAAAATTTAGAAAAAAAATTTCGAAAAAAATTTCGAAAAAAATTTTCAAAAAATTTTTCGAAAACATTTTGGAAAAAAATTTTTTGAAAAAAATTTTCGAAAAATTTTGGAAAAAAATTTCGAAAAAAAATTTTCAAAAAAAAATTTGAAAAAAATTTCGAAAAAAAATTTTCGAAAAAAATTTTGAAAAAAAATTTTCAAAAAATTTTGAAAAAAAAATTTGAAAAAAAATTTCGAAAAAAAATTTGAGAAAAAAATTTTGAAAAAAAATTTTGAAAAAAAATTTCGAAAAAAAATTTGAGAAAAAATTTGGAAAAAATATTCAAAAAAATTTTCGAAAAAATTTTGGAAAAAAATTTTTCGATAAAAATTTCGAAAAAAAATTTTCGAAAAAAATTTCGAAAAAAAAATTTCGAAAAAAATTTTTAAAAAAAATTTCGAAAAAAAATTTTCGAAAAAAATTTTTAAAAAAATTTCGAAAAAAATTTTCAAAAAAATTTTCGAAAAAATTTTGGAAAAAATTTTTCGAAAAAAATTTTCAAAAAAATTTCCAAAAAAAATTTCGAAGAAAAATTTAGAAAAAAAATTTCGAAAAAAATTTCGAAAAAAATTTTGAAAAAAATTTTCGAAAAAAATTTTCGAAAAAAATTTCGAAAAAAAATTTTTGAAAAAAAATTTGAAAAAAAATTTTGAAAAAAATTTTCGAAAAAAATTTTGAAAAAAATTTTCGAAAAAAATTTTGAAAAAAATTTTCGAAAAAAATTTCGAAAAAAAATTTTCAAAAAAAATTTTGAAAAAAAATTTCGAAAAAAATTTTGAAAAAAATTTTCGAAAAAATTTTGGAAAAAAATTTTCAAAAAAAATTTTGAAAAAAAATTTCGAAAAAAATTTTGAAAAAAAATTTCGAAAAATATTTCCAAAAAAAATTTTCGAAAAAAATTTCGAAAAAAATTTTCAAAAAAATTTTCGAAAAAATTTTGGGTAAAAATTTTTCGAAAAAAATTTTGAAAAAAATTTTCGAAAAAAATTTCGAAAAAAATTTTGAAAAACATTTTCGAAACAAATTTCAAAAAAAAATTTTCGCAAAACATTTTCGAAAAAAATTTCGAAAAAAAATTCTCGAAAAAAATTTTGAAAAAAAAGTTTGAAAAAAAATTTCGAAAAAAATTCTGAGAAAAAATTTGGAAAAAATATTCAAAAAGATTTTCGAAAAAATTTTGGAAAAAAATTTTTTGAAAAAAATTTCCAAAAAAAAATTTTCGAAAAAAATTTTGAAAAAAAATTTTCAAAAAATTTTGGAAAAAAAAATTTGAAAAAAAATTTCGAAAAAAAGTTTCAAAATATTTTGGAAAAAAATGTCGAAAAAAATTTTGAAAAAAAATTTCGAAAAATATTTCGAAAAAAATTTTTAAAAAAATTTTCGAAAAAAAATTTCGAAAAAAAATTTTCAAAAAAATTTTGGATAAAAATTTTTCGAATAAAATTTTGAAAAAAATTTTCGAAAAAAATTTCGAAAAAAATTTCGAAAAAAAATTTTCGAAAAAAATTTTGAAAAAAATTTCGAAAAAAATTTTTAAAAAAATTTTTGAAAAAATTTTCGAAAAACATTTTCAAAAAAAATTTTGAAAAAAAATTTCTAAAAAATTTTTAAAAAAACTTTGAAAAAAATTTCGAAAAAAAAATTTCGAAAAAAATTTTGAAAAAAAATTTCGAAAAAAATTTTCAAAAAAAATTTCGAAAAAATTTTGGAAAAAATTTTTCGAAAGAAATTTTCAAAAAAATTTTCGAAAAAAATTTCGAAAAAAAAATTTCGAAAAGATTTTGAAAAAAAATTTTCGCAAAAAATTTAGAAAAAAAATTTTCGAAAAAAATTTTCGAAAAAAATTTCGAAAAAAAAATTTCGAAAAAAAATTTGGAAATAATTTTCGAAAAAAAATTTTCGAAAAAAATTTTTGAAAAAAATTTTGAAAAAAAAATTTCGAAAATAATTTAGAAAAAAATTTTGAAAAAAAATTTCGAAAAAATTTTTGAAGATAATCGAAAAAAATTTTCGAAAAAAATTTCGAAAATAATTTAGAAAAAAATTTTGAAAAAAAATTTTGAAAAAAAATTTCGAAAAAAATTCTGAGAAAAAATATGGAAAAAATATTCAAAAAGATTTTCGAAAAAATTTTGGAAAAAAATTTCGAGAAAAATTTTCAAAAACATTTTCGAAAAAATTTTGGAAAAAATTTTTTTAGAAAAAAATTTTCGAAAAATTTTGGAAAAAAAATTCGAAAAAAAAATTTCGAAAAAAATTTTGAAAAAAATTTCGAAAAAAAATTTTCGAAAAAAATTTTGAAAAAAAATTTTCAAAAAATTTTGGAAAAAAAATTTCGAAAAAAATTTCGAAAAAAAGTTTCAAAATATTTTGGAAAAAAATTTCGAAAAAAAATTTGAAAAAAATTTCGAAAATAATTTAGAAAAAAATTTTCGAAAAAAAATTTTCGGGAAAAATTTTTGAGAAAAATTTTGAAAAAAAATTTTGAAAAAAAATTTCGAAAAAAAATTTGAGAAAAAATTTGGAAAAAATATTCAAAAAAATTTTCGAAAAAATTTTGGAAAAAAATTTTTCGATAAAAATTTCGAAAAAAAATTTTCGAAAAAAATTTCGAAAAAAAATTTTCGAAAAAAATTTTTAAAAAAAATTTCGAAAAAAATTTTTAAAAAAATTTTCGAAAAAAATTTCGAAAAAAAATTTTCGAAAAAAATTTTGAATAAAAATTTCGAAAAAAATTTTCAAAAAAATTTTCGAAAAAATTTTGGAAAAAAATGTTTCGAAAAAAATTTTCAAAAAAATTTCCAAAAAAAATTTCGAAGAAAAATTTAGAAAAAAAATTTCGAAAAAAATTTCGAAAAAAATTTTCAAAAAATTTTTCGAAAACATTTTGGAAAAAAATTTTTTGAAAAAAATTTTCGAAAAATTTTGGAAAAAAATTTCGAAAAAAAATTTTCGAAAAAAATTTTTAAAAAAATTTCGAAAAAAAATTTTCAAAAAAAATTTTGAAAAAAAATTTTCAAAAAATTTGAGAAAAAATTTGGAAAAAATATTCAAAAAAATTTTCGAAAAAATTTTGGAAAAAAATTTTTCGATAATAATTTCGAAAAAAAATTTTCGAAAAAAATGTCGAAAAAAAAATTTCAAAAAAAATTTTTAAAAAAAATTTCAAAAAAAAATTTTCGAAAAAAAATTTTAAAAAAATTTCGAAAAAAATTTTCAAAAACATTTTCGAAAAAATTTTGGAAAAAAATTTTTCGAAAAAAATTTTCAAAAAAATTTCCAAAAAAAATTTCGAAAAATTTAGAAAAAAAATTTCGAAAAAAATTTCGAAAAAAATTTTGAAAAAAATTTTTGAAAAAAAATTTGAAAAAAAATTTTGAAAAAAATTTTCGAAAAAAATTTTGAAAAAAATTTTCGAAAAAAATTTCGAAAAAAAATTTTGAAAAAAAATTTTGAAAAAAAATTTCGAAAAAAATTTTGAAGAAAGTTTTCGAAAAAATTTTGGAAAAAAATTTTCAAAAAAAATTTTGAAAAAAAATTTCGAAAAAAATTTTGAAAAAAAATTTCGAAAAATATTTCCAAAAAAAATTTACGAAAAAAATTTCGAAAAAAATTTTCAAAAAAATTTTCGAAAAAATTTTGGGTAAAAATTTTTCGAAAAACATTTTGAAAAAAATTTTCGAAAAAAATTTCGAAAAAAATTTTGAAAAACATTTTCGAAACAAATTTCAAAAAAAAAATTTCGCAAAAAATTTTCGAAAAAAATTTCGAAAAAAAATTCTCGAAAAAAATTTTGAAAAAAAATTTTGAAAAAAAATTTCGAAAAAAATTCTGAGAAAAAATTTGGAAAAAATATTCAAAAAGATTTTCGAAAAAATTTTGGAAAAACATTTTTTTTTTTTAATTTTCGAAAAAAAATTTTCGAAAAACATTTTGAAAAAAAATTTTCAAAAAATTTTGGAAAAAAAATTTGAAAAAAAATTTCGAAAAAAAGTTTCAAAATATTTTGGAAAAAAATGTCGAAAAAAATTTTGAAAAAAAATTTGGAAAAATATTTCGAAAAAAAATTTTTTAAAAAATTTTCGAAAAAAAATTTCGAAAAAAATTTTCAAAAAAATTTTGGATAAAAATTTTTCGAAAAAAATTTTGAAAAAAATTTTCGAAAAAAATTTCGAAAAAAATTTCGAAAAAAAATTTTCGAAAAAAATTTTGAAAAAAAATTTCGAAAAAAATTTTTAAAAAAATTTTCGAAAAAAATTTTCAAAAAAAATTTCTAAAAAATTTTTAAAAAAATTTTGAAAAAAAATTTCGAAAAAAAAATTTCGAAAAAAATTTTGAAAAAAAATTTCGAAAAAAATTTTCAAAAAAAATTTCGAAAAAATTTTGGAAAAAATTTTTCGAAAAAAATTTTCAAAAAAATTTTCGAAAAAAATTTCGAAAAGATTTTGAAAAAAAATTTTCGCAAAAAAATTTGAAAAAACATTTTCGAAAAAAATTTTCGAAAAAAAAATTTCGAAAAAAAAATTGGAAATAATTTTCGAAAAAAAATTTTCCAAAAAAATTTTGAAAAAAAAATTTCGAAAATAATTTAGAAAAAAAATTTCGAAAAAAATTTTGAAAAAAAATTTCGAAAAAAATTTTGAAGATAATCGAAAAAAATTTCGAAAAAAAATTTTCGAAAAAAATTTCGAAAATAATTTAGAAAAAAATTTTCGAAAAAAATTTTGAAAAAAAATTTTGAAAAAAAATTTCGAAAAAAATTCCTAGAAAAAATTTGGAAAAAATATTCAAAAAGATTTTCGAAAAAATTTTGGAAAAAAATTTCGAAAAAAATTTTCAAAAAAATTTTCGAAAAAATTTTGGAAAAACATTTTTCGAAAAAAATTTTCAAAAAAATTTCCAAAAAAAATTTCGAAGAAAAATTTAGAAAAAAAATTTCGAAAAAAATTTCGAAAAAAATTTTGAAAAAAATTTTTGAAAAAAAATTTGAAAAAAAATTTTGAAAAAAATTTTCGAAAAAAATTTTGAAAAAAATTTTCGAAAAAAATTTCGAAAAAAAATTTTCAAAAAAAATTTTGAAAAAAAATTTCGAAAAAAATTTTGAAGAAAGTTTTCGAAAAAATTTTGGAAAAAAATTTTCAAAAAAAATTTGAAAAAAAATTTCGAAAAAAATTTTGAAAAAAAATTTCGAAAAATATTTCCAAAAAAAATTTACGAAAAAAATTTCGAAAAAAATTTTCAAAAAAATTTTCGAAAAAATGTTGGGTAAAAATTTTTCGAAAAAAATTTTGAAAAAAATTTTCGAAAAAAATTTCGAAAAAAATTTTGAAAAACATTTTCGAAACAAATTTCAAAAAAAAATTTTCGCAAAAAATTTTCGAAAAAATTTCGAAAAAAAATTCTCGAAAAAAATTTTGAAAAAAAATTTTGAAAAAAAATTTCGAAAAAAATTCTGAGAAAAAATTTGGAAAAAATATTCAAAAAGATTTTCGAAAAAATTTTGGAAAAACATTTTTTTTAAAAAATTTACGAAAAAAAATTTTCGAAAAACATTTTGAAAAAAAATTTTCAAAATATTTTGAAAAAAAAAATTTGAAAAAAAATTTCGAAAAAAAGTTTCAAAATATTTTGGAAAAAAATGTCGAAAAAAATTTTGAAAAAAAATTTCGAAAAATATTTCGAAAAAAATTTTTTAAAAAATTTTCGAAAAAAAATTTCGAAAAAAATTTTCAAAAAAATTTTGGATAAAAATTTTTCGAAAAAAATTTTGAAAAAAATTTTCGAAAAAAATTTCGAAAAAAATTTCGAAAAAAAATTTTCGAAAAAAATTTTGAAAAAAAATTTCGAAAAAAAATTTTAAAAAAAGTTTTGAAAAAATTTTCGAAAAAAATTTTCAAAAAAAATTTCTAAAAAATTTTTTAAAAAATTTTGAAAAAAAATTTCGAAAAAAAAATTTCGAAAAAAATTTTGAAAAAAAATTTCGAAAAAAATTTTCAAAAAAAATTTCGAAAAAAAATTTGAGAAAAAATTTGGAAAAAATATTCAAAAAAATTTTCGAAAAAATTTTGGAAAAAAATTTTTCGATAAAAATTTCGAAAAAAAATTTTCGAAAAAAATTTCGAAAAAAAAATTTCGAAAAAAATTTTTTAAAAAAATTTCGAAAAAAAATTTTCGAAAAAAGTTTTAAAAAAATTTCGAAAAAAATTTTCAAAAAAATTTTCGAAAAAATTTTGGAAAAAAATTTTTCGAAAAAAATTTTCAAAAAAATTTCCAAAAAAAATTTCGAAGAAAAATTTAGAAAAAAAATTTCGAAAAAAATTTCGAAAAAAATTTTCAAAAAATTTTTCGAAAACATTTTGGAAAAAAATTTTTTGAAAAAAATTTTCGAAAAATTTTGGAAAAAAATTTCGAAAAAAAATTTTCAAAAAAAAATTTGAAAAAAATTTCGAAAAAAAATTTTCGAAAAAAATTTTGAAAAAAAATTTTCAAAAAATTTTGAAAAAAAAATTTGAAAAAAAATTTCGAAAAAAAATTTGAGAAAAAAATTTTGAAAAAAAATTTTGAAAAAAAATTTCGAAAAAAAATTTGAGAAAAAATTTAAAAAAAATATTCAAAAAATTT
This sequence comes from Uropetala carovei, assembly GCA_036926305.1. Lineage (NCBI taxonomy): Eukaryota > Metazoa > Arthropoda > Insecta > Odonata > Petaluridae > Uropetala > Uropetala carovei. The sequence goes on along the minus strand of JAXCHB010000242.1, from coordinate 3,063,104 downwards.
TCGAAAAAATTTTGGAAAAAAATTTTTCGATAAAAATTTCGAAAAAAAATTTTCGAAAAAAATTTCGAAAAAAAAATTTCGAAAAAAATTTTTAAAAAAAATTTCGAAAAAAAATTTTCGAAAAAAATTTTTAAAAAAATTTCGAAAAAAATTTTCAAAAAAATTTTCGAAAAAATTTTGGAAAAAATTTTTCGAAAAAAATTTTCAAAAAAATTTCCAAAAAAAATTTCGAAGAAAAATTTAGAAAAAAAATTTCGAAAAAAATTTCGAAAAAAATTTTGAAAAAAATTTTCGAAAAAAATTTTCGAAAAAAATTTCGAAAAAAAATTTTTGAAAAAAAATTTGAAAAAAAATTTTAAAAAAAATTTTCGAAAAAAATTTTGAAAAAGATTTTCGAAAAAAATTTCGAAAAAAAATTTTCAAAAAAAATTTTGAAAAAAAATTTCAAAAAAATTTTGAAAAAAATTTTCGAAAAAATTTTGGAAAAAAATTTTCAAAAAAAATTTTCAAAAAAAATTTTGAAAAAAAATTTCGAAAAAAATTTTGAAAAAAAATTTCGAAAAATATTTCCAAAAAAAATTTTCGAAAAAAATTTCGAAAAAAATTTTCAAAAAAATTTTCGAAAAAAAATTTCGAAAAAAAATTTTCAAAAAAATTTTGGATAAAAATTTTTCGAATAAAATTTTGAAAAAAATTTTCGAAAAAAATTTCGAAAAAAATTTCGAAAAAAAATTTTCGAAAAAAATTTTGAAAAAAATTTCGAAAAAAATTTTTAAAAAAATTTTTGAAAAAATTTTCGAAAAAAATTTTCAAAAAAAATTTTGAAAAAAAATTTCTAAAAAATTTTTAAAAAAACTGAAAAAAATTTCGAAAAAAAAATTTCGAAAAAAATTTTGAAAAAAAATTTCGAAAAAAATTTTCAAAAAAAATTTCGAAAAAATTTTGGAAAAAATTTTTCGAAAGAAATTTTCAAAAAAATTTTCGAAAAAAATTTCAAAAAAAAAATTTCGAAAAGATTTTGAAAAAAAATTTTCGCAAAAAATTTAGAAAAAAAATTTTCGAAAAAAATTTTCGAAAAAAATTTCGAAAAAAAAATTTCGAAAAAAAATTTGGTAATAATTTTCGAAAAAAAATTTTCGAAAAAAATTTTTGAAAAAAATTTTGAAAAAAAAATTTCGAAAATAATTTAGAAAAAAATTTTGAAAAAAAATTTCGAAAAAATTTTTGAAGATAATCGAAAAAAATTTTCGAAAAAAATTTCGAAAATAATTTAGAAAAAAATTTTGAAAAAAAATTTTGAAAAAAAATTTCGAAAAAAATTCTGAGAAAAAATATGGAAAAAATATTCAAAAAGATTTTCGAAAAAATTTTGGAAAAAAATTTCGAGAAAAATTTTCAAAAACATTTTCGAAAAAATTTTGGAAAAAATTTTTTTAGAAAAAAATTTTCGAAAAATTTTGGAAAAAAAATTCGAAAAAAAAATTTCGAAAAAAATTTTGAAAAAAATTTCGAAAAAAAATTTTCGAAAAAAATTTTGAAAAAAAATTTTCAAAAAATTTTGGAAAAAAAATTTTGAAAAAAAATTTTGGAAAAAAATTTCGAGAAAAATTTTCAAAAACATTTTCGAAAAAATTTTGGAAAAAATTTTTTTAGAAAAAAATTTTCGAAAAATTTTGGAAAAAAATTTCGAAAAAAAATTTGAAAAAAATTTCGAAAATAATTTAGAAAAAAATTTTCGAAAAAAAATTTTCGGGAAAAATTTTTGAGAAAAATTTTGAAAAAAAATTTTGAAAAAAAATTTCGAAAAAAAATTTGAGAAAAAATTTGGAAAAAATATTCAAAAAAATTTTCGAAAAAATTTTGGAAAAAAATTTTTCGATAAAAATTTCGAAAAAAAATTTTCGAAAAAAATTTCGAAAAAAAATTTTCGAAAAAAATTTTTAAAAAAAATTTCGAAAAAAATTTTTAAAAAAATTTTCGAAAAAAATTTCGAAAAAAAATTTTCGAAAAAAATTTTGAATAAAAATTTCGAAAAAAATTTTCAAAAAAATTTTCGAAAAAATTTTGGAAAAAAATGTTTCGAAAAAAATTTTCAAAAAAATTTCCAAAAAAAATTTCGAAGAAAAATTTAGAAAAAAAATTTCGAAAAAAATTTCGAAAAAAATTTTCAAAAAATTTTTCGAAAACATTTTGGAAAAAAATTTTTTGAAAAAAATTTTCGAAAAATTTTGGAAAAAAATTTCGAAAAAAAATTTTCGAAAAAAATTTTTAAAAAAATTTCGAAAAAAAATTTTCAAAAAAAATTTTGAAAAAAAATTTTCAAAAAATTTGAGAAAAAATTTGGAAAAAATATTCAAAAAAATTTTCGAAAAAATTTTGGAAAAAAATTTTTCGATAATAATTTCGAAAAACAATTTTCGAAAAAAATGTCGAAAAAAAAATTTCAAAAAAAATTTTTAAAAAAAATTTCAAAAAAAAATTTTCGAAAAAAAATTTTAAAAAAATTTCGAAAAAAATTTTCAAAAACATTTTCGAAAAAATTTTGGAAAAAAATTTTTCGAAAAAAATTTTCAAAAAAATTTCCAAAAAAAATTTCGAAAAATTTAGAAAAAAAATTTCGAAAAAAATTTCGAAAAAAATTTTGAAAAAAATTTTTGAAAAAAAATTTGAAAAAAAATTTTGAAAAAAATTTTCGAAAAAAATTTTGAAAAAAATTTTCGAAAAAAATTTCGAAAAAAAATTTTGAAAAAAAATTTTGAAAAAAAATTTCGAAAAAAATTTTGAAGAAAGTTTTCGAAAAAATTTTGGAAAAAAATTTTCAAAAAAAATTTTGAAAAAAAATTTCGAAAAAAATTTTGAAAAAAAATTTTGAAAAATATTTCCAAAAAAAATTTACGAAAAAAATTTCGAAAAAAATTTTCAAAAAAATTTTCGAAAAAATTTTGGGTAAAAATTTTTCGAAAAAAATTTTGAAAAAAATTTTCGAAAAAAATTTCGAAAAAAATTTTGAAAAACATTTTCGAAACAAATTTCAAAAAAAAAATTTCGCAAAAAATTTTCGAAAAAAATTTCGAAAAAAAATTCTCGAAAAAAATTTTGAAAAAAAATTTTGAAAAAAAATTTCGAAAAAAATTCTGAGAAAAAATTTGGAAAAAATATTCAAAAAGATTTTCGAAAAAATTTTGGAAAAACATTTTTTTTTTTAAATTTTCGAAAAAAAATTTTCGAAAAACATTTTGAAAAAAAATTTTCAAAAAATTTTGGAAAAAAAAATTTGAAAAAAAATTTCGAAAAAAAGTTTCAAAATATTTTGGAAAAAAATGTCGAAAAAAATTTTGAAAAAAAATTTGGAAAAATATTTCGAAAAAAATTTTTTAAAAAATTTTCGAAAAAAAATTTCGAAAAAAATTTTCAAAAAAATTTTGGATAAAAATTTTTCGAAAAAAATTTTGAAAAAAATTTTCGAAAAAAATTTCGAAAAAAATTTCGAAAAAAAATTTTCGAAAAATATTTTGAAAAAAAATTTCGAAAAAAATTTTTAAAAAAATTTTCGAAAAAAATTTTCAAAAAAAATTTCTAAAAAATTTTTAAAAAAATTTTGAAAAAAAATTTCGAAAAAAAAATTTCGAAAAAAATTTTGAAAAAAAATTTCGAAAAAAATTTTCAAAAAAAATTTCGAAAAAATTTTGGAAAAAATTTTTCGAAAAAAATTTTCAAAAAAATTTTCGAAAAAAATTTCGAAAAGATTTTGAAAAAAAATTTTCGCAAAAAAATTTGAAAAAACATTTTCGAAAAAAATTTTCGAAAAAAAAATTTCGAAAAAAAAATTGGAAATAATTTTCGAAAAAAAATTTTCGAAAAAAATTTTGAAAAAAAAATTTCGAAAATAATTTAGAAAAAAAATTTCGAAAAAAATTTTGAAAAAAAATTTCGAAAAAAATTTTGAAGATAATCGAAAAAAATTTCGAAAAAAAATTTTCGAAAAAAATTTCGAAAATAATTTAGAAAAAAATTTTCGAAAAAAATTTTGAAAAAAAATTTTGAAAAAAAATTTCGAAAAAAATTCCTAGAAAAAATTTGGAAAAAATATTCAAAAAGATTTTCGAAAAAATTTTGGAAAAAAATTTCGAAAAAAATTTTCAAAAAAAGTTTCGAAAAAATTAGGAAAAAAATTTTTTAGAAAAAAATTTTCGAAAAATTTTGGAAAAAAAATTCGAAAAAAAAATTTCGAAAAATATTTTGAAAAAAATTTCGAAAAAAAATTTTCGAAAAAAATTTTTAAAAAAAATTTTCAAAAAATTTTGGAAAAAGAATTTTGAAAAAAAATTTCGAAAAAAATTACTAGAAAAAATTTGGAAAAAATATTCAAAAAGATTTTCGAAAAAATTTTGGAAAAAAATTTCGAAAAACATTTTCAAAAAAATTTTCGAAAAAATTTTGGAAAAAAATTTTTCGAAAAAAATTTTCAAAAAAATTTCCAAAAAAAATTTCGAAGAAAAATTTAGAAAAAAAATTTCGAAAAAGATTTCGAAAAAAATTTTGAAAAAATTTTTGAAAAAAAATTTGAAAAAACATTTTGAAAAAAATTTTCGAAAAAAATTTTGAAAAAAATTTTCGAAAAAAATTTCGAAAAAAAATTTTCAAAAAAAATTTTGAAAAAAAATTTCGAAAAAAATTTTGAAGAATGTTTTCGAAAAAATTTTGGAAAAAAATTTTCAAAAAAAATTTTGAAAAAAAATTTCGAAAAAAATTTTGAAAAAAAATTTCGAAAAATATTTCCAAAAAAAATTTTCGAAAAAATGTTGGGTAAAAATTTTTCGAAAAAAATTTTGAAAAAAATTTTCGAAAAAAATTTCGAAAAAAATTTTGAAAAACATTTTCGAAACAAATTTCAAAAAAAAATTTTCGCAAAAAATTTTCGAAAAAAATTTCGAAAAAAAATTCTCGAAAAAAATTTTGAAAAAAAATTTTGAAAAAAAATTTCGAAAAAAATTCTGAGAAAAAATTTGGAAAAAATATTCAAAAAGATTTTCGAAAAAATTTTGGAAAAACATTTTTTTTTAAAAATTTACAAAAAAAAATTTTCGAAAAACATTTTGAAAAAAAATTTTCAAAATATTTTGAAAAAAAAAATTTGAAAAAAAATTTCGAAAAAAAGTTTCAAAATATTTTGGAAAAAAATGTCGAAAAAAATTTTGAAAAAAAATTTCGAAAAATATTTCGAAAAAAATTTTTTTAAAAATTTTCGAAAAAAAATTTCGAAAAAAATTTTCAAAAAAATTTTGGATAAAAATTTTTCGAAAAAATTTTGAAAAAAATTTTCGAAAAAAATTTCGAAAAAAATTTCGAAAAAAAATTTTCGAAAAAAATTTTGAAAAAAAATTTCGAAAAAAAATTTTAAAAAAAGTTTTGAAAAAATTTTCGAAAAAAATTTTCAAAAAAAATTTCTAAAAAATTTTTTAAAAAATTTTGAAAAAAAATTTCGAAAAAAAAATTTCGAAAAAAATTTTGAAAAAAAATTTCGAAAAAAATTTTCAAAAAAAATTTCGAAAAAAAATTTGAGAAAAAATTTGGAAAAAATATTCAAAAAAATTTTCGAAAAAATTTTGGAAAAAAATTTTTCGATAAAAATTTCGAAAAAAAATTTTCGAAAAAAATTTCGAGAAAAAAATTTCGAAAAAAATTTTTTAAAAAAATTTCGAAAAAAAATTTTCGAAAAAAGTTTTAAAAAAATTTCGAAAAAAATTTTCAAAAAAATTTTCGAAAAAATTTTGGAAAAAAATTTTTCGAAAAAAATTTTCAAAAAAATTTCCAAAAAAAATTTCGAAGAAAAATTTAGAAAAAAAATTTCGAAAAAAATTTCGAAAAAAATTTTCAAAAAATTTTTCGAAAACATTTTGGAAAAAAAGTTTTTGAAAAAAATTTTCGAAAAATTTTGGAAAAAAATTTCGAAAAAAAATTTTCAAAAAAAAATTTGAAAAAAATTTCGAAAAAAAATTTTCGAAAAAAATTTTGAAAAAAAATTTTCAAAAAATTTTGAAAAAAAAATTTGAAAAAAAATTTCGAAAAAAAATTTGAGAAAAAAATTTTGAAAAAAAATTTTGAAAAAAAATTTCGAAAAAAAATTTGAGAAAAAATTTGGAAAAAATATTCAAAAAAATTTTCGAAAAAATTTTGGAAAAAAATTTTTCGATAAAAATTTCGAAAAAAAATTTTCGAAAAAAATTTCGAAAAAAAAATTTCGAAAAAAATTTTTTAAAAAAATTTCGAAAAAAAATTTTCGAAAAAAATTTTTAAAAAAATTTCGAAAAAAATTTTCAAAAAAATTTTCGAAAAAATTTTGGAAAAAATTTTTCGAAAAAAATTTTCAAAAAAATTTCCAAAAAAAATTTCGAAGAAAAATTTAGAAAAAAAATTTCGAAAAAAATTTCGAAAAAAATTTTGAAAAAAATTTTCGAAAAAAATTTTCGAAAAAAATTTCGAAAAAAAATTTTTGAAAAAAAATTTGAAAAAAAATTTTGAAAAAAATTTTCGAAAAAAATTTTGAAAAAAATTTTCGAAAAAAATTTCGAAAAAAAATTTTCAAAAAAAATTTTGAAAAAAAATTTCGAAAAAAATTTTGAAAAAAATTTTCGAAAAAATTTTGGAAAAAAATTTTCAAAAAAAATTTTGAAAAAAAATTTCGAAAAAAATTTTGAAAAAAAATTTCGAAAAATATTTCCAAAAAAGATTTTCGAAAAAAATTTCGAAAAAAATTTTCAAAAAAATTTTCGAAAAAATTTTGGGTAAAAATTTTTCGAAAAAAATTTTGAAAAAAATTTTCGAAAAAAATTTCGAAAAAAATTTTGAAAAACATTTTCGAAACAAATTTCAAAAAAAAATTTTCGCAAAACATTTTCGAAAAAAATTTCGAAAAAAAATTCTCGAAAAAAATTTTGAAAAAAAATTTTGAAAAAAAATTTCGAAAAAAATTCTGAGAAAAAATTTGGAAAAAATATTCAAAAAGATTTTCGAAAAAATTTTGGAAAAAAATTTTTTGAAAAAAATTTTCGAAAAAAAATTTTCGAAAAAAATTTTGAAAAAAAATTTTCAAAAAATTTTGGAAAAAAAAATTTGAAAAAAAATTTCGAAAAAAAGTTTCAAAATATTTTGGAAAAAAATGTCGAAAAAAATTTTGAAAAAAAATTTCGAAAAATATTTCGAAAAAAATTTTTAAAAAAATTTTCGAAAAGAAATTTCGAAAAAAAATTTTCAAAAAAATTTTGGATAAAAATTTTTCGAATAAAATTTTGAAAAAAATTTTCGAAAAAAATTTCGAAAAAAATTTCGAAAAAAAATTTTCGAAAAAAATTTTGAAAAAAATTTCGAAAAAAATTTTTAAAAAAATTTTTGAAAAAATTTTCGAAAAAAATTTTCAAAAAAAATTTTGAAAAAAAATTTTTAAAAAATTTTTAAAAAAACTTTGAAAAAAATTTCGAAAAAAAAATTTCGAAAAAAATTTTGAAAAAAAATTTCGAAAAAAATTTTCAAAAAAAATTTCGAAAAAATTTTGGAAAAAATTTTTCGAAAGAAATTTTCAAAAAAATTTTCGAAAAAAATTTCGAAAAAAAAATTTCGAAAAGATTTTGAAAAAAAATTTTCGCAAAAAATTTAGAAAAAAAATTTTCGAAAAAAATTTTCGAAAAAAATTTCGAAAAAAAAATTTCGAAAAAAAATTTGGAAATAATTTTCGAAAAAAAATTTTCGAAAAAAATTTTTGAAAAAAATTTTGAAAAAAAAATTTCGAAAATAATTTAGAAAAAAATTTTGAAAAAAAATTTCGAAAAAATTTTTGAAGATAATCGAAAAAAATTTTCGAAAAAAATTTCGAAAATAATTTAGAAAAAAATTTTGAAAAAAAATTTTGAAAAAAAATTTCGAAAAAAATTCTGAGAAAAAATATGGAAAAAATATTCAAAAAGATTTTCGAAAAAATTTTGGAAAAAAATTTCGAGAAAAATTTTCAAAAACATTTTCGAAAAAATTTTGGAAAAAATTTTTTTAGAAAAAAATTTTCGAAAAATTTTGGAAAAAAAATTCGAAAAAAAAATTTCGAAAAAAATTTTGAAAAAAATTTCGAAAAAAAATTTTCGAAAAAAATTTTGAAAAAAAATTTTCAAAAAATTTTGGAAAAAAAATTTTGAAAAAAAATTTCGAAAAAAATTTCGAAAAAAAGTTTCAAAATATTTTGGAAAAAAATTTCGAAAAAAAATTTGAAAAAAATTTCGAAAATAATTTAGAAAAAAATTTTCGAAAAAAAATTTTCGGGAAAAATTTTTGAGAAAAATTTTGAAAAAAAATTTTGAAAAAAAATTTCGAAAAAAAATTTGAGAAAAAATTTGGAAAAAATATTCAAAAAAATTTTCGAAAAAATTTTGGAAAAAAATTTTTCGATAAAAATTTCGAAAAAAAATTTTCGAAAAAAATTTCGAAAAAAAATTTTCGAAAAAAATTTTTAAAAAAAATTTCGAAAAAAATTTTTAAAAAAATTTTCGAAAAAAATTTCGAAAAAAAATTTTCGAAAAAAATTTTGAATAAAAATTTCGAAAAAAATTTTCAAAAAAATTTTCGAAAAAATTTTGGAAAAAAATGTTTCGAAAAAAATTTTCAAAAAAATTTCCAAAAAAAATTTCGAAGAAAAATTTAGAAAAAAAATTTCGAAAAAAATTTCGAAAAAAATTTTCAAAAAATTTTTCGAAAACATTTTGGAAAAAAATTTTTTGAAAAAAATTTTCGAAAAATTTTGGAAAAAAATTTCGAAAAAAAATTTTCGAAAAAAATTTTTAAAAAAATTTCGAAAAAAAATTTACAAAAAAAATTTTGAAAAAAAATTTTCAAAAAATTTGAGAAAAAATTTGGAAAAAATATTCAAAAAAATTTTCGAAAAAATTTTGGAAAAAAATTTTTCGATAATAATTTCGAAAAAAAATTTTCGAAAAAAATGTCGAAAAAAAAATTTCAAAAAAAATTTTTAAAAAAAATTTCAAAAAAAAATTTTCGAAAAAAAATTTTAAAAAAATTTCGAAAAAAATTTTCAAAAACATTTTCGAAAAAATTTTGGAAAAAAATTTTTCGAAAAAAATTTTCAAAAAAATTTCCAAAAAAAATTTCGAAAAATTTAGAAAAAAAATTTCGAAAAAAATTTCGAAAAAAATTTTGAAAAAAATTTTTGAAAAAAAATTTGAAAAAAAATTTTGAAAAAAATTTTCGAAAAAAATTTTGAAAAAAATTTTCGAAAAAAATTTCGAAAAAAAATTTTGAAAAAAAATTTTGAAAAAAAATTTCGAAAAAAATTTTGAAGAAAGTTTTCGAAAAAATTTTGGAAAAAAATTTTCAAAAAAAATTTTGAAAAAAAATTTCGAAAAAAATTTTGAAAAAAAATTTCGAAAAATATTTCCAAAAAAAATTTACGAAAAAAATTTCAAAAAAAATTTTCAAAAAAATTTTCGAAAAAATTTTGGGTAAAAATTTTTCGAAAAAAATTTTGAAAAAAATTTTCGAAAAAAATTTCGAAAAAAATTTTGAAAAACATTTTCGAAACTAATTTCAAAAAAAAAATTTCGCAAAAAATTTTCGAAAAAAATTTCGAAAAAAAATTCTCGAAAAAAATTTTGAAAAAAAATTTTGAAAAAAAATTTCGAAAAAAATTCTGAGAAAAAATTTGGAAAAAATATTCAAAAAGATTTTCGAAAAAATTTTGGAAAAACATTTTTTTTTTAAATTTTCGAAAAAAAATTTTCGAAAAACATTTTGAAAAAAAATTTTCAAAAAATTTTGGAAAAAAAAATTTGAAAAAAAATTTCGAAAAAAAGTTTCAAAATATTTTGGAAAAAAATGTCGAAAAAAATTTTGAAAAAAAATTTGGAAAAATATTTCGAAAAAAATTTTTTAAAAAATTTTCGAAAAAAAATTTCGAAAAAAATTTTCAAAAAAATTTTGGATAAAAATTTTTCGAAAAAAATTTTGAAAAAAATTTTCGAAAAAAATTTCGAAAAAAATTTCGAAAAAAAATTTTCGAAAAAAATTTTGAAAAAAAATTTCGAAAAAAATTTTTAAAAAAATTTTCGAAAAAAATTTTCAAAAAAAATTTCTAAAAAATTTTTAAAAAAATTTTGAAAAAAAATTTCGAAAAAAAAATTTCGAAAAAAATTTTGAAAAAAAATTTCGAAAAAAATTTTCAAAAAAAATTTTCAAAAAAATTTCCAAAAAAAATTTCGAAGAAAAATTTAGAAAAAAAATTTCGAAAAAAATTTCGAAAAAAATTTTCAAAAAATTTTTCGAAAACATTTTGGAAAAAAATTTTTTGAAAAAAATTTTCGAAAAATTTTGGAAAAAAATTTCGAAAAAAAATTTTCGAAAAAAATTTTTAAAAAAATTTCGAAAAAAAATTTACAAAAAAAATTTTGAAAAAAAATTTTCAAAAAATTTGAGAAAAAATTTGGAAAAAATATTCAAAAAAATTTTCGAAAAAATTTTGGAAAAAAATTTTTCGATAATAATTTCGAAAAAAAATTTTCGAAAAAAATGTCGAAAAAAAAATTTCAAAAAAAATTTTTAAAAAAAATTTCAAAAAAAAATTTTCGAAAAAAAATTTTAAAAAAATTTCGAAAAAAATTTTCAAAAACATTTTCGAAAAAATTTTGGAAAAAAATTTTTCGAAAAAAATTTTCAAAAAAATTTCCAAAAAAAATTTCGAAAAATTTAGAAAAAAAATTTCGAAAAAAATTTCGAAAAAAATTTTGAAAAAAATTTTTGAAAAAAAATTTGAAAAAAAATTTTGAAAAAAATTTTCGAAAAAAATTTTGAAAAAAATTTTCGAAAAAATTTCGAAAAAAAATTTTGAAAAAAAATTTTGAAAAAAAATTTCGAAAAAAATTTTGAAGAAAGTTTTCGAAAAAATTTTGGAAAAAAATTTTCAAAAAAAATTTTGAAAAAAAATTTCGAAAAAAATTTTGAAAAAAAATTTCGAAAAATATTTCCAAAAAAAATTTACGAAAAAAATTTCAAAAAAAATTTTCAAAAAAATTTTCGAAAAAATTTTGGGTAAAAATTTTTCGAAAAAAATTTTGAAAAAAATTTTCGAAAAAAATTTCGAAAAAAATTTTGAAAAACATTTTCGAAACAAATTTCAAAAAAAAAATTTCGCAAAAAATTTTCGAAAAAAATTTCGAAAAAAAATTCTCGAAAAAAATTTTGAAAAAAAATTTTGAAAAAAAATTTCGAAAAAAATTCTGAGAAAAAATTTGGAAAAAATATTCAAAAAGATTTTCGAAAAAATTTTGGAAAAACATTTTTTTTTTTAAATTTTCGAAAAAAAATTTTCGAAAAACATTTTGAAAAAAAATTTTCAAAAAATTTTGGAAAAAAAAATTTGAAAAAAAATTTCGAAAAAAAGTTTCAAAATATTTTGGAAAAAAATGTCGAAAAAAATTTTGAAAAAAAATTTGGAAAAATATTTCGAAAAAAATTTTTTAAAAAATTTTCGAAAAAAAATTTCGAAAAAAATTTTCAAAAAAATTTTGGATAAAAATTTTTCGAAAAAAATTTTGAAAAAAATTTTCGAAAAAAATTTCGAAAAAAATTTCGAAAAAAAATTTTCGAAAAAAATTTTGAAAAAAAATTTCGAAAAAAATTTTTAAAAAAATTTTCGAAAAAAATTTTCAAAAAAAATTTCTAAAAAATTTTTAAAAAAATTTTGAAAAAAAATTTCGAAAAAAAAATTTCGAAAAAAATTTTGAAAAAAAATTTCGAAAAAAATTTTCAAAAAAAATTTCGAAAAAATTTTGGAAAAAATTTTTCGAAAAAAATTTTCAAAAAAATTTTCGAAAAAAATTTCGAAAAGATTTTGAAAAAAAATTTTCGCAAAAAAATTTGAAAAAACATTTTCGAAAAAAATTTTCGAAAAAAAAATTTCGAAAAAAAAATTGGAAATAATTTTCGAAAAAAAATTTTCCAAAAAAATTTTGAAAAAAAAATTTCGAAAATAATTTAGAAAAAAAATTTCGAAAAAAATTTTGAAAAAAAATTTCGAAAAAAATTTTGAAGATAATCGAAAAAAATTTCGAAAAAAAATTTTCGAAAAAAATTTCGAAAATAATTTAGAAAAAAATTTTCGAAAAAAATTTTGAAAAAAAATTTTGAAAAAAAATTTCGAAAAAAATTCCTAGAAAAAATTTGGAAAAAATATTCAAAAAGATTTTCGAAAAAATTTTGGAAAAAAATTTCGAAAAAAATTTTCAAAAAAAGTTTCGAAAAAATTTTGGAAAAAATTTTTTTAGAAAAAAATTTTCGAAAAATTTTGGAAAAAAAATTCGAAAAAAAAATTTCGAAAAATATTTTGAAAAAAATTTCGAAAAAAAATTTTCGAAAAAAATTTTTAAAAAAAATTTTCAAAAAATTTTGGAAAAAGAATTTTGAAAAAAAATTTCGAAAAAAATTCCTAGAAAAAATTTGGAAAAAATATTCAAAAAGATTTTCGAAAAAATTTTGGAAAAAAATTTCGAAAAAAATTTTCAAAAAAATTTTCGAAAAAATTTTGGAAAAACATTTTTCGAAAAAAATTTCGAAGAAAAATTTAGAAAAAAAATTTCGAAAAAAATTTCGAAAAAAATTTTGAAAAAAATTTTTGAAAAAAAATTTGAAAAAAATTTTGAAAAAAATTTGAAAAAAATTTTGAAAAAAATTTTCGAAAAAAATTTTGAAAAAAATTTTCGAAAAAAATTTCGAAAAAAAATTTTCAAAAAAAATTTTGAAAAAAAATTTCGAAAAAAATTTTGAAGAAAGTTTTAGAAAAAATTTTGGAAAAAAATTTTCAAAAAAAATTTTGAAAAAAAATTTCGAAAAAAATTTTGAAAAAAAATTTCGAAAAATATTTCCAAAAAAAATTTTCGAAAAAATGTTGGGTAAAAATTTTTCGAAAAAAATTTTGAAAAAAATTTTCGAAAAAAATTTCGAAAAAAATTTTGAAAAACATTTTCGAAACAAATTTCAAAAAAAAATTTTCGCAAAAAATTTTCGAAAAAAATTTCGAAAAAAAATTCTCGAAAAAAATTTTGAAAAAAAATTTTGAAAAAAAATTTCGAAAAAAATTCTGAGAAAAAATTTGGAAAAAATATTCAAAAAGATTTTCGAAAAAATTTTGGAAAAACATTTTTTTTAAAAAATTTACAAAAAAAAATTTTCGAAAAACATTTTGAAAAAAAATTTTCAAAATATTTTGAAAAAAAAAATTTGAAAAAAAATTTCGAAAAAAAGTTTCAAAATATTTTGGAAAAAAATGTCGAAAAAAATTTTGAAAAAAAATTTCGAAAAATATTTCGAAAAAAATTTTTTTAAAAATTTTCGAAAAAAAATTTCGAAAAAAATTTTCAAAAAAATTTTGGATAAAAATTTTTCGAAAAAATTTTGAAAAAAATTTTCGAAAAAAATTTCGAAAAAAATTTCGAAAAAAAATTTTCGAAAAAAATTTTGAAAAAAAATTTCGAAAAAAAATTTTAAAAAAAGTTTTGAAAAAATTTTCGAAAAAAATTTTCAAAAAAAATTTCTAAAAAATTTTTTAAAAAATTTTGAAAAAAAATTTCGAAAAAAAAATTTCGAAAAAAATTTTGAAAAAAAATTTCGAAAAAAATTTTCAAAAAAAATTTCGAAAAAAAATTTGAGAAAAAATTTGGAAAAAATATTCAAAAAAATTTTCGAAAAAATTTTGGAAAAAAATTTTTCGATAAAAATTTCGAAAAAAAATTTTCGAAAAAAATTTCGAGAAAAAAATTTCGAAAAAAATTTTTTAAAAAAATTTCGAAAAAAAATTTTCGAAAAAAGTTTTAAAAAAATTTCGAAAAAAATTTTCAAAAAAATTTTCGAAAAAATTTTGGAAAAAAATTTTTCGAAAAAAATTTTCAAAAAAATTTCCAAAAAAAATTTCGAAGAAAAATTTAGAAAAAAAATTTCGAAAAAAATTTCGAAAAAAATTTTCAAAAAATTTTTCGAAAACATTTTGGAAAAAAAGTTTTTGAAAAAAATTTTCGAAAAATTTTGGAAAAAAATTTCGAAAAAAAATTTTCAAAAAAAAATTTGAAAAAAATTTCGAAAAAAAATTTTCGAAAAAAATTTTGAAAAAAAATTTTCAAAAAATTTTGAAAAAAAAATTTGAAAAAAAATTTCGAAAAAAAATTTGAGAAAAAAATTTTGAAAAAAAATTTTGAAAAAAAATTTCGAAAAAAAATTTGAGAAAAAATTTGGAAAAAATATTCAAAAAAATTTTCGAAAAAATTTTGGAAAAAAATTTTTCGATAAAAATTTCGAAAAAAAATTTTCGAAAAAAATTTCGAAAAAAAAATTTCGAAAAAAATTTTTTAAAAAAATTTCGAAAAAAAATTTTCGAAAAAAATTTTTAAAAAAATTTCGAAAAAAATTTTCAAAAAAATTTTCGAAAAAATTTTGGAAAAAATTTTTCGAAAAAAATTTTCAAAAAAATTTCCAAAAAAAATTTCGAAGAAAAATTTAGAAAAAAAATTTCGAAAAAAATTTCGAAAAAAATTTTGAAAAAAATTTTCGAAAAAAATTTTCGAAAAAAATTTCGAAAAAAAATTTTTGAAAAAAAATTTGAAAAAAAATTTTGAAAAAAATTTTCGAAAAAAATTTTGAAAAAAATTTTCGAAAAAAATTTCGAAAAAAAATTTTCAAAAAAAATTTTGAAAAAAAATTTCGAAAAAAATTTTGAAAAAAATTTTCGAAAAAATTTTGGAAAAAAATTTTCAAAAAAAATTTTGAAAAAAAATTTCGAAAAAAATTTTGAAAAAAAATTTCGAAAAATATTTCCAAAAAAGATTTTCGAAAAAAATTTCGAAAAAAATTTTCAAAAAAATTTTCGAAAAAATTTTGGGTAAAAATTTTTCGAAAAAAATTTTGAAAAAAATTTTCGAAAAAAATTTCGAAAAAAATTTTGAAAAACATTTTCGAAACAAATTTCAAAAAAAAATTTTCGCAAAACATTTTCGAAAAAAATTTCGAAAAAAAATTCTCGAAAAAAATTTTGAAAAAAAATTTTGAAAAAAAATTTCGAAAAAAATTCTGAGAAAAAATTTGGAAAAAATATTCAAAAAGATTTTCGAAAAAATTTTGGAAAAAAATTTTTTGAAAAAAATTTTCGAAAAAAAATTTTCGAAAAAAATTTTGAAAAAAAATTTTCAAAAAATTTTGGAAAAAAAAATTTGAAAAAAAATTTCGAAAAAAAGTTTCAAAATATTTTGGAAAAAAATGTCGAAAAAAATTTTGAAAAAAAATTTCGAAAAATATTTCGAAAAAAATTTTTAAAAAAATTTTCGAAAAGAAATTTCGAAAAAAAATTTTCAAAAAAATTTTGGATAAAAATTTTTCGAATAAAATTTTGAAAAAAATTTTCGAAAAAAATTTCGAAAAAAATTTCGAAAAAAAATTTTCGAAAAAAATTTTGAAAAAAATTTCGAAAAAAATTTTTAAAAAAATTTTTGAAAAAATTTTCGAAAAAAATTTTCAAAAAAAATTTTGAAAAAAAATTTTTAAAAAATTTTTAAAAAAACTTTGAAAAAAATTTCGAAAAAAAAATTTCGAAAAAAATTTTGAAAAAAAATTTCGAAAAAAATTTTCAAAAAAAATTTCGAAAAAATTTTGGAAAAAATTTTTCGAAAGAAATTTTCAAAAAAATTTTCGAAAAAAATTTCGAAAAAAAAATTTCGAAAAGATTTTGATAAAAAATTTTCGCAAAAAATTTAGAAAAAAAATTTTCGAAAAAAATTTTCGAAAAAAATTTCGAAAAAAAAATTTCGAAAAAAAATTTGGAAATAATTTTCGAAAAAAAATTTTCGAAAAAAATTTTTGAAAAAAATTTTGAAAAAAAAATTTCGAAAATAATTTAGAAAAAAATTTTGAAAAAAAATTTCGAAAAAATTTTTGAAGATAATCGAAAAAAATTTTCGAAAAAAATTTCGAAAATAATTTAGAAAAAAATTTTGAAAAAAAATTTTGAAAAAAAATTTCGAAAAAAATTCTGAGAAAAAATATGGAAAAAATATTCAAAAAGATTTTCGAAAAAATTTTGGAAAAAAATTTCGAGAAAAATTTTCAAAAACATTTTCGAAAAAATTTTGGAAAAAATTTTTTTAGAAAAAAATTTTCGAAAAATTTTGGAAAAAAAATTCGAAAAAAAAATTTCGAAAAAAATTTTGAAAAAAATTTCGAAAAAAAATTTTCGAAAAAAATTTTGAAAAAAAATTTTCAAAAAATTTTGGAAAAAAAATTTTGAAAAAAAATTTCGAAAAAAATTTCGAAAAAAAGTTTCAAAATATTTTGGAAAAAAATTTCGAAAAAAAATTTGAAAAAAATTTCGAAAATAATTTAGAAAAAAATTTTCGAAAAAAAATTTTCGGGAAAAATTTTTGAGAAAAATTTTGAAAAAAAATTTTGAAAAAAAATTTCGAAAAAAAATTTGAGAAAAAATTTGGAAAAAATATTCAAAAAAATTTTCGAAAAAATTTTGGAAAAAAATTTTTCGATAAAAATTTCGAAAAAAAATTTTCGAAAAAAATTTCGAAAAAAAATTTTCGAAAAAAATTTTTAAAAAAAATTTCGAAAAAAATTTTTAAAAAAATTTTCGAAAAAAATTTCGAAAAAAAATTTTCGAAAAAAATTTTGAATAAAAATTTCGAAAAAAATTTTCAAAAAAATTTTCGAAAAAATTTTGGAAAAAAATGTTTCGAAAAAAATTTTCAAAAAAATTTCCAAAAAAAATTTCGAAGAAAAATTTAGAAAAAAAATTTCGAAAAAAATTTCGAAAAAAATTTTCAAAAAATTTTTCGAAAACATTTTGGAAAAAAATTTTTTGAAAAAAATTTTCGAAAAATTTTGGAAAAAAATTTCGAAAAAAAATTTTCGAAAAAAATTTTTAAAAAAATTTCGAAAAAAAATTTACAAAAAAAATTTTGAAAAAAAATTTTCAAAAAATTTGAGAAAAAATTTGGAAAAAATATTCAAAAAAATTTTCGAAAAAATTTTGGAAAAAAATTTTTCGATAATAATTTCGAAAAAAAATTTTCGAAAAAAATGTCGAAAAAAAAATTTCAAAAAAAATTTTTAAAAAAAATTTCAAAAAAAAATTTTCGAAAAAAAATTTTAAAAAAATTTCGAAAAAAATTTTCAAAAACATTTTCGAAAAAATTTTGGAAAAAAATTTTTCGAAAAAAATTTTCAAAAAAATTTCCAAAAAAAATTTCGAAAAATTTAGAAAAAAAATTTCGAAAAAAATTTCGAAAAAAATTTTGAAAAAAATTTTTGAAAAAAAATTTGAAAAAAAATTTTGAAAAAAATTTTCGAAAAAAATTTTGAAAAAAATTTTCGAAAAAAATTTCGAAAAAAAATTTTGAAAAAAAATTTTGAAAAAAAATTTCGAAAAAAATTTTGAAGAAAGTTTTCGAAAAAATTTTGGAAAAAAATTTTCAAAAAAAATTTTGAAAAAAAATTTCGAAAAAAATTTTGAAAAAAAATTTCGAAAAATATTTCCAAAAAAAATTTACGAAAAAAATTTCAAAAAAAATTTTCAAAAAAATTTTCGAAAAAATTTTGGGTAAAAATTTTTCGAAAAAAATTTTGAAAAAAATTTTCGAAAAAAATTTCGAAAAAAATTTTGAAAAACATTTTCGAAACTAATTTCAAAAAAAAAATTTCGCAAAAAATTTTCGAAAAAAATTTCGAAAAAAAATTCTCGAAAAAAATTTTGAAAAAAAATTTTGAAAAAAAATTTCGAAAAAAATTCTGAGAAAAAATTTGGAAAAAATATTCAAAAAGATTTTCGAAAAAATTTTGGAAAAACATTTTTTTTTTAAATTTTCGAAAAAAAATTTTCGAAAAACATTTTGAAAAAAAATTTTCAAAAAATTTTGGAAAAAAAAATTTGAAAAAAAATTTCGAAAAAAAGTTTCAAAATATTTTGGAAAAAAATGTCGAAAAAAATTTTGAAAAAAAATTTGGAAAAATATTTCGAAAAAAATTTTTTAAAAAATTTTCGAAAAAAAATTTCGAAAAAAATTTTCAAAAAAATTTTGGATAAAAATTTTTCGAAAAAAATTTTGAAAAAAATTTTCGAAAAAAATTTCGAAAAAAATTTCGAAAAAAAATTTTCGAAAAAAATTTTGAAAAAAAATTTCGAAAAAAATTTTTAAAAAAATTTTCGAAAAAAATTTTCAAAAAAAATTTCTAAAAAATTTTTAAAAAAATTTTGAAAAAAAATTTCGAAAAAAAAATTTCGAAAAAAATTTTGAAAAAAAATTTCGAAAAAAATTTTCAAAAAAAATTTTCAAAAAAATTTCCAAAAAAAATTTCGAAGAAAAATTTAGAAAAAAAATTTCGAAAAAAATTTCGAAAAAAATTTTCAAAAAATTTTTCGAAAACATTTTGGAAAAAAATTTTTTGAAAAAAATTTTCGAAAAATTTTGGAAAAAAATTTCGAAAAAAAATTTTCGAAAAAAATTTTTAAAAAAATTTCGAAAAAAAATTTACAAAAAAAATTTTGAAAAAAAATTTTCAAAAAATTTGAGAAAAAATTTGGAAAAAATATTCAAAAAAATTTTCGAAAAAATTTTGGAAAAAAATTTTTCGATAATAATTTCGAAAAAAAATTTTCGAAAAAAATGTCGAAAAAAAAATTTCAAAAAAAATTTTTAAAAAAAATTTCAAAAAAAAATTTTCGAAAAAAAATTTTAAAAAAATTTCGAAAAAAATTTTCAAAAACATTTTCGAAAAAATTTTGGAAAAAAATTTTTCGAAAAAAATTTTCAAAAAAATTTCCAAAAAAAATTTCGAAAAATTTAGAAAAAAAATTTCGAAAAAAATTTCGAAAAAAATTTTGAAAAAAATTTTTGAAAAAAAATTTGAAAAAAAATTTTGAAAAAAATTTTCGAAAAAAATTTTGAAAAAAATTTTCGAAAAAATTTCGAAAAAAAATTTTGAAAAAAAATTTTGAAAAAAAATTTCGAAAAAAATTTTGAAGAAAGTTTTCGAAAAAATTTTGGAAAAAAATTTTCAAAAAAAATTTTGAAAAAAAATTTCGAAAAAAATTTTGAAAAAAAATTTCGAAAAATATTTCCAAAAAAAATTTACGAAAAAAATTTCAAAAAAAATTTTCAAAAAAATTTTCGAAAAAATTTTGGGTAAAAATTTTTCGAAAAAAATTTTGAAAAAAATTTTCGAAAAAAATTTCGAAAAAAATTTTGAAAAACATTTTCGAAACAAATTTCAAAAAAAAAATTTCGCAAAAAATTTTCGAAAAAAATTTCGAAAAAAAATTCTCGAAAAAAATTTTGAAAAAAAATTTTGAAAAAAAATTTCGAAAAAAATTCTGAGAAAAAATTTGGAAAAAATATTCAAAAAGATTTTCGAAAAAATTTTGGAAAAACATTTTTTTTTTTAAATTTTCGAAAAAAAATTTTCGAAAAACATTTTGAAAAAAAATTTTCAAAAAATTTTGGAAAAAAAAATTTGAAAAAAAATTTCGAAAAAAAGTTTCAAAATATTTTGGAAAAAAATGTCGAAAAAAATTTTGAAAAAAAATTTGGAAAAATATTTCGAAAAAAATTTTTTAAAAAATTTTCGAAAAAAAATTTCGAAAAAAATTTTCAAAAAAATTTTGGATAAAAATTTTTCGAAAAAAATTTTGAAAAAAATTTTCGAAAAAAATTTCGAAAAAAATTTCGAAAAAAAATTTTCGAAAAAAATTTTGAAAAAAAATTTCGAAAAAAATTTTTAAAAAAATTTTCGAAAAAAATTTTCAAAAAAAATTTCTAAAAAATTTTTAAAAAAATTTTGAAAAAAAATTTCGAAAAAAAAATTTCGAAAAAAATTTTGAAAAAAAATTTCGAAAAAAATTTTCAAAAAAAATTTCGAAAAAATTTTGGAAAAAATTTTTCGAAAAAAATTTTCAAAAAAATTTTCGAAAAAAATTTCGAAAAGATTTTGAAAAAAAATTTTCGCAAAAAAATTTGAAAAAACATTTTCGAAAAAAATTTTCGAAAAAAAAATTTCGAAAAAAAAATTGGAAATAATTTTCGAAAAAAAATTTTCCAAAAAAATTTTGAAAAAAAAATTTCGAAAATAATTTAGAAAAAAAATTTCGAAAAAAATTTTGAAAAAAAATTTCGAAAAAAATTTTGAAGATAATCGAAAAAAATTTCGAAAAAAAATTTTCGAAAAAAATTTCGAAAATAATTTAGAAAAAAATTTTCGAAAAAAATTTTGAAAAAAAATTTTGAAAAAAAATTTCGAAAAAAATTCCTAGAAAAAATTTGGAAAAAATATTCAAAAAGATTTTCGAAAAAATTTTGGAAAAAAATTTCGAAAAAAATTTTCAAAAAAAGTTTCGAAAAAATTTTGGAAAAAATTTTTTTAGAAAAAAATTTTCGAAAAATTTTGGAAAAAAAATTCGAAAAAAAAATTTCGAAAAATATTTTGAAAAAAATTTCGAAAAAAAATTTTCGAAAAAAATTTTTAAAAAAAATTTTCAAAAAATTTTGGAAAAAGAATTTTGAAAAAAAATTTCGAAAAAAATTCCTAGAAAAAATTTGGAAAAAATATTCAAAAAGATTTTCGAAAAAATTTTGGAAAAAAATTTCGAAAAAAATTTTCAAAAAAATTTTCGAAAAAATTTTGGAAAAACATTTTTCGAAAAAAATTTCGAAGAAAAATTTAGAAAAAAAATTTCGAAAAAAATTTCGAAAAAAATTTTGAAAAAAATTTTTGAAAAAAAATTTGAAAAAAATTTTGAAAAAAATTTGAAAAAAATTTTGAAAAAAATTTTCGAAAAAAATTTTGAAAAAAATTTTCGAAAAAAATTTCGAAAAAAAATTTTCAAAAAAAATTTTGAAAAAAAATTTCGAAAAAAATTTTGAAGAAAGTTTTAGAAAAAATTTTGGAAAAAAATTTTCAAAAAAAATTTTGAAAAAAAATTTCGAAAAAAATTTTGAAAAAAAATTTCGAAAAATATTTCCAAAAAAAATTTACGAAAAAAATTTCGAAAAAAATTTTCAAAAAAATTTTCGAAAAAATGTTGGGTAAAACTTTTTCGAAAAAAATTTTGAAAAAAATTTTCGAAAAAAATTTCGAAAAAAATTTTGAAAAACATTTTCGAAATAAATTTCAAAAAAAAATTTTCGCAAAAAATTTTCGAAAAAAATTTCGAAAAAAAATTCTCGAAAAAAATTTTGAAAAAAAATTTTGAAAAAAAATTTCGAAAAAAATTCTGAGAAAAAATTTGGAAAAAATATTCAAAAAGATTTTCGAAAAAATTTTGGAAAAACATTTTTTTTTTTAAATTTACGAAAAAAAATTTTCGAAAAACATTTTGAAAAAAAATTTTCAAAATATTTTGAAAAAAAAAATTTGAAAAAAAATTTCGAAAAAAAGTTTCAAAATATTTTGGAAAAAAATGTCGAAAAAAATTTTGAAAAAAAATTTCGAAAAATATTTCGAAAAAAATTTTTTAAAAAATTTTCGAAAAAAAATTTCGAAAAAAATTTTCAAAAAAATTTTGGATAAAAATTTTTCGAAAAAAATTTTGAAAAAAATTTTCGAAAAAAATTTCGAAAAAAATTTCGAAAAAAAATTTTCGAAAAAAATTTTGAAAAAAAATTTCGAAAAAAAATTTTAAAAAAAGTTTTGAAAAAATTTTCGAAAAAAATTTTCAAAAAAAATTTCTAAAAAATTTTTTAAAAAATTTTAAAAAAAAATTTCGAAAAAAAAATTTCGAAAAAAATTTTGAAAAAAAATTTCGAAAAAAATTTTCAAAAAAAATTTCGAAAAAAAATTTGAGAAAAAATTTGGAAAAAATATTCAAAAAAATTTTCGAAAAAATTTTGGAAAAAAATTTTTCGATAAAAATTTCGAAAAAAAATTTTCGAAAAAAATTTCGAAAAAAAAATTTCGAAAAAAATTTTTTAAAAAAATTTCGAAAAAAAATTTTCGAAAAAAGTTTTAAAAAAATTTCGAAAAAAATTTTCAAAAAAATTTTCGAAAAAATTTTGGAAAAAAATTTTTCGAAAAAAATTTTCAAAAAAATTTCCAAAAAAAATTTCGAAGAAAAATTTAGAAAAAAAATTTCGAAAAAAATTTCGAAAAAAATTTTCAAAAAATTTTTCGAAAACATTTTGGAAAAAAATTTTTTGAAAAAATTTTCGAAAAATTTTGGAAAAAAATTTCGAAAAAAAATTTTCAAAAAAAAATTTGAAAAAAATTTCGAAAAAAAATTTTCGAAAAAAATTTTGAAAAAAAATTTTCAAAAAATTTTGAAAAAAAAATTTGAAAAAAAATTTCGAAAAAAAATTTGAGAAAAAAATTTTGAAAAAAAATTTTGAAAAAAAATTTCGAAAAAAAATTTGAGAAAAAATTTGGAAAAAATATTCAAAAAAATTTTCGAAAAAATTTTGGAAAAACATTTTTCGATAAAAATTTCGAAAAAAAATTTTCGAAAAAAATTTCGAAAAAAAAATTTCGAAAAAAATTTTTAAAAAAAATTTCGAAAAAAAATTTTCGAAAAAAATTTTTAAAAAAATTTCGAAAAAAATTTTCAAAAAAATTTTCGAAAAAATTTTGGAAAAAATTTTTCGAAAAAAATTTTCAAAAAAATTTCCAAAAAAAATTTCGAAGAAAAATTTAGAAAAAAAATTTCGAAAAAAATTTCGAAAAAAATTTTGAAAAAAATTTTCGAAAAAAATTTTCGAAAAAAATTTCGAAAAAAAATTTTTGAAAAAAAATTTGAAAAAAAATTTTGAAAAAAATTTTCGAAAAAAATTTTGAAAAAAATTTTCGAAAAAAATTTCGAAAAAAAATTTTCAAAAAAAATTTTGAAAAAAAATTTCGAAAAAAATTTTGAAAAAAATTTTCGAAAAAATTTTGGAAAAAAATTTTCAAAAAAAATTTTGAAAAAAAATTTCGAAAAAAATTTTGAAAAAAAATTTCGAAAAATATTTCCAAAAAAAATTTTCGAAAAAAATTTCGAAAAAAATTTTCAAAAAAATTTTCGAAAAAAAATTTCGAAAAAAAATTTTCAAAAAAATTTTGGATAAAAATTTTTCGAATAAAATTTTGAAAAAAATTTTCGAAAAAAATTTCGAAAAAAATTTCGAAAAAAAATTTTCGAAAAAAATTTTGAAAAAAATTTCGAAAAAAATTTTTAAAAAAATTTTTGAAAAAATTTTCGAAAAAAATTTTCAAAAAAAATTTTGAAAAAAAATTTCTAAAAAATTTTTAAAAAAACTGAAAAAAATTTCGAAAAAAAAATTTCGAAAAAAATTTTGAAAAAAAATTTCGAAAAAAATTTTCAAAAAAAATTTCGAAAAAATTTTGGAAAAAATTTTTCGAAAGAAATTTTCAAAAAAATTTTCGAAAAAAATTTCAAAAAAAAAATTTCGAAAAGATTTTGAAAAAAAATTTTCGCAAAAAATTTAGAAAAAAAATTTTCGAAAAAAATTTTCGAAAAAAATTTCGAAAAAAAAATTTCGAAAAAAAATTTGGTAATAATTTTCGAAAAAAAATTTTCGAAAAAAATTTTTGAAAAAAATTTTGAAAAAAAAATTTCGAAAATAATTTAGAAAAAAATTTTGAAAAAAAATTTCGAAAAAATTTTTGAAGATAATCGAAAAAAATTTTCGAAAAAAATTTCGAAAATAATTTAGAAAAAAATTTTGAAAAAAAATTTTGAAAAAAAATTTCGAAAAAAATTCTGAGAAAAAATATGGAAAAAATATTCAAAAAGATTTTCGAAAAAATTTTGGAAAAAAATTTCGAGAAAAATTTTCAAAAACATTTTCGAAAAAATTTTGGAAAAAATTTTTTTAGAAAAAAATTTTCGAAAAATTTTGGAAAAAAAATTCGAAAAAAAAATTTCGAAAAAAATTTTGAAAAAAATTTCGAAAAAAAATTTTCGAAAAAAATTTTGAAAAAAAATTTTCAAAAAATTTTGGAAAAAAAATTTTGAAAAAAAATTTCGAAAAAAATTTCGAAAAAAGTTTCAAAATATTTTGGAAAAAAATTTCGAAAAAAAATTTGAAAAAAATTTCGAAAATAATTTAGAAAAAAATTTTCGAAAAAAAATTTTCGGGAAAAATTTTTGAGAAAAATTTTGAAAAAAAATTTTGAAAAAAAATTTCGAAAAAAAATTTGAGAAAAAATTTGGAAAAAATATTCAAAAAAATTTTCGAAAAAATTTTGGAAAAAAATTTTTCGATAAAAATTTCGAAAAAAAATTTTCGAAAAAAATTTCGAAAAAAAATTTTCGAAAAAAATTTTTAAAAAAAATTTCGAAAAAAATTTTTAAAAAAATTTTCGAAAAAAATTTCGAAAAAAAATTTTCGAAAAAAATTTTGAATAAAAATTTCGAAAAAAATTTTCAAAAAAATTTTCGAAAAAATTTTGGAAAAAAATGTTTCGAAAAAAATTTTCAAAAAAATTTCCAAAAAAAATTTCGAAGAAAAATTTAGAAAAAAAATTTCGAAAAAAATTTCGAAAAAAATTTTCAAAAAATTTTTCGAAAACATTTTGGAAAAAAATTTTTTGAAAAAAATTTTCGAAAAATTTTGGAAAAAAATTTCGAAAAAAAATTTTCGAAAAAAATTTTTAAAAAAATTTCGAAAAAAAATTTTCAAAAAAAATTTTGAAAAAAAATTTTCAAAAAATTTGAGAAAAAATTTGGAAAAAATATTCAAAAAAATTTTCGAAAAAATTTTGGAAAAAAATTTTTCGATAATAATTTCGAAAAACAATTTTCGAAAAAAATGTCGAAAAAAAAATTTCAAAAAAAATTTTTAAAAAAAATTTCAAAAAAAAATTTTCGAAAAAAAATTTTAAAAAAATTTCGAAAAAAATTTTCAAAAACATTTTCGAAAAAATTTTGGAAAAAAATTTTTCGAAAAAAATTTTCAAAAAAATTTCCAAAAAAAATTTCGAAAAATTTAGAAAAAAAATTTCGAAAAAAATTTCGAAAAAAATTTTGAAAAAAATTTTTGAAAAAAAATTTGAAAAAAAATTTTGAAAAAAATTTTCGAAAAAAATTTTGAAAAAAATTTTCGAAAAAAATTTCGAAAAAAAATTTTGAAAAAAAATTTTGAAAAAAAATTTTGAAAAAAAATTTCGAAAAAAATTTTGAAGAAAGTTTTCGAAAAAATTTTCAAAAAAAATTTTGAAAAAAAATTTCGAAAAAAATTTTGAAAAAAAATTTCGAAAAATATTTCCAAAAAAAATTTACGAAAAAAATTTCGAAAAAAATTTTCAAAAAAATTTTCGAAAAAATTTTGGGTAAAAATTTTTCGAAAAAAATTTTGAAAAAAATTTTCGAAAAAAATTTCGAAAAAAATTTTGAAAAACATTTTCGAAACAAATTTCAAAAAAAAAATTTCGCAAAAAATTTTCGAAAAAAATTTCGAAAAAAAATTCTCGAAAAAAATTTTGAAAAAAAATTTTGAAAAAAAATTTCGAAAAAAATTCTGAGAAAAAATTTGGAAAAAATATTCAAAAAGATTTTCGAAAAAATTTTGGAAAAACATTTTTTTTTTTAAATTTTCGAAAAAAAATTTTCGAAAAACATTTTGAAAAAAAATTTTCAAAAAATTTTGGAAAAAAAAATTTGAAAAAAAATTTCGAAAAAAAGTTTCAAAATATTTTGGAAAAAAATGTCGAAAAAAATTTTGAAAAAAAATTTGGAAAAATATTTCGAAAAAAATTTTTTAAAAAATTTTCGAAAAAAAATTTCGAAAAAAATTTTCAAAAAAATTTTGGATAAAAATTTTTCGAAAAAAATTTTGAAAAAAATTTTCGAAAAAAATTTCGAAAAAAATTTCGAAAAAAAATTTTCGAAAAAAATTTTGAAAAAAAATTTCGAAAAAAATTTTTAAAAAAATTTTCGAAAAAAATTTTCAAAAAAAATTTCTAAAAAATTTTTAAAAAAATTTTGAAAAAAAATTTCGAAAAAAAAATTTCGAAAAAAATTTTCAAAAAAAATTTCGAAAAAATTTTGGAAAAAATTTTTCGAAAAAAATTTTCAAAAAAATTTTCGAAAAAAATTTCGAAAAGATTTTGAAAAAAAATTTTCGCAAAAAAATTTGAAAAAACATTTTCGAAAAAAATTTTCGAAAAAAAAATTTCGAAAAAAAAATTGGAAATAATTTTCGAAAAAAAATTTTCGAAAAAAATTTTGAAAAAAAAATTTCGAAAATAATTTAGAAAAAAAATTTCGAAAAAAATTTTGAAAAAAAATTTCGAAAAAAATTTTGAAGATAATCGAAAAAAATTTCGAAAAAAAATTTTCGAAAAAAATTTCGAAAATAATTTAGAAAAAAATTTTCGAAAAAAATTTTGAAAAAAAATTTTGAAAAAAAATTTCGAAAAAAATTCCTAGAAAAAATTTGGAAAAAATATTCAAAAAGATTTTCGAAAAAATTTTGGAAAAAAATTTCGAAAAAAATTTTCAAAAAAAGTTTCGAAAAAATTTTGGAAAAAATTTTTTTAGAAAAAAATTTTCGAAAAATTTTGGAAAAAAAATTCGAAAAAAAAATTTCGAAAAATATTTTGAAAAAAATTTCGAAAAAAAATTTTCGAAAAAAATTTTTAAAAAAAATTTTCAAAAAATTTTGGAAAAAGAATTTTGAAAAAAAATTTCAAAAAAAATTCCTAGAAAAAATTTGGAAAAAATATTCAAAAAGATTTTCGAAAAAATTTTGGAAAAAAATTTCGAAAAACATTTTCAAAAAAATTTTCGAAAAAATTTTGGAAAAAAATTTTTCGAAAAAAATTTTCAAAAAAATTTCCAAAAAAAATTTCGAAGAAAAATTTAGAAAATAAATTTCGAAAAAGATTTCGAAAAAAATTTTGAAAAAAATTTTTGAAAAAAAATTTGAAAAAAAATTTTGAAAAAAATTTTCGAAAAAAATTTTGAAAAAAATTTTCGAAAAAAATTTCGAAAAAAAATTTTCAAAAAAAATTTTGAAAAAAAATTTCGAAAAAAATTTTGAAGAAAGTTTTCGAAAAAATTTTGGAAAAAAATTTTGAAAAAAAATTTTGAAAAAAAATTTCGAAAAAAATTTTGAAAAAAAATTTCGAAAAATATTTCCAAAAAAAATTTACGAAAAAAATTTCGAAAAAAATTTTCAAAAAATGTTGGGTAAAAATTTTTCGAAAAAAATTTTGAAAAAAATTTTCGAAAAAAATTTCGAAAAAAATTTTGAAAAACATTTTCGAAACAAATTTCAAAAAAAAATTTTCGCAAAAAATTTTCGAAAAAAATTTCGAAAAAAAATTCTCGAAAAAAATTTTGAAAAAAAATTTTGAAAAAAAATTTCGAAAAAAATTCTGAGAAAAAATTTGGAAAAAATATTCAAAAAGATTTTCGAAAAAATTTTGGAAAAACATTTTTTTTTAAAAATTTACAAAAAAAAATTTTCGAAAAACATTTTGAAAAAAAATTTTCAAAATATTTTGAAAAAAAAAATTTGAAAAAAAATTTCGAAAAAAAGTTTCAAAATATTTTGGAAAAAAATGTCGAAAAAAATTTTGAAAAAAAATTTCGAAAAATATTTCGAAAAAAATTTTTTTAAAAATTTTCGAAAAAAAATTTCGAAAAAAATTTTCAAAAAAATTTTGGATAAAAATTTTTCGAAAAAAATTTTGAAAAAAATTTTCGAAAAAAATTTCGAAAAAAATTTCGAAAAAAAATTTTCGAAAAAAATTTTGAAAAAAAATTTCGAAAAAAAATTTTAAAAAAAGTTTTGAAAAAATTTTCGAAAAAAATTTTCAAAAAAAATTTCTAAAAAATTTTTTAAAAAATTTTGAAAAAAAATTTCGAAAAAAAAATTTCGAAAAAAATTTTGAAAAAAAATTTCGAAAAAAATTTTCAAAAAAAATTTCGAAAAAAAATTTGAGAAAAAATTTGGAAAAAATATTCAAAAAAATTTTCGAAAAAATTTTGGAAAAAAATTTTTCGATAAAAATTTCGAAAAAAAATTTTCGAAAAAAATTTCGAAAAAAAAATTTCGAAAAAAATTTTTTTAAAAAATTTCGAAAAAAAATTTTCGAAAAAAGTTTTAAAAAAATTTCGAAAAAAATTTTCAAAAAAATTTTCGAAAAAATTTTGGAAAAAAATTTTTCGAAAAAAATTTTCAAAAAAATTTTCGAAAAAAATTTCAAAAAAAAAATTTCGAAAAGATTTTGAAAAAAAATTTTCGCAAAAAATTTAGAAAAAAAATTTTCGAAAAAAATTTTCGAAAAAAATTTCGAAAAAAAAATTTCGAAAAAAAATTTGGTAATAATTTTCGAAAAAAAATTTTCGAAAAAAATTTTTGAAAAAAATTTTGAAAAAAAAATTTCGAAAATAATTTAGAAAAAAATTTTGAAAAAAAATTTCGAAAAAATTTTTGAAGATAATCGAAAAAAATTTTCGAAAAAAATTTCGAAAATAATTTAGAAAAAAATTTTGAAAAAAAATTTTGAAAAAAAATTTCGAAAAAAATTCTGAGAAAAAATATGGAAAAAATATTCAAAAAGATTTTCGAAAAAATTTTGGAAAAAAATTTCGAGAAAAATTTTCAAAAACATTTTCGAAAAAATTTTGGAAAAAATTTTTTTAGAAAAAAATTTTCGAAAAATTTTGGAAAAAAAATTCGAAAAAAAAATTTCGAAAAAAATTTTGAAAAAAATTTCGAAAAAAAATTTTCGAAAAAAATTTTGAAAAAAAATTTTCAAAAAATTTTGGAAAAAAAATTTTGAAAAAAAATTTCGAAAAAAATTTCGAAAAAAGTTTCAAAATATTTTGGAAAAAAATTTCGAAAAAAAATTTGAAAAAAATTTCGAAAATAATTTAGAAAAAAATTATCGAAAAAAAATTTTCGGGAAAAATTTTTGAGAAAAATTTTGAAAAAAAATTTTGAAAAAAAATTTCGAAAAAAAATTTGAGAAAAAATTTGGAAAAAATATTCAAAAAAATTTTCGAAAAAATTTTGGAAAAAAATTTTTCGATAAAAATTTCGAAAAAAAATTTTCGAAAAAAATTTCGAAAAAAAATTTTCGAAAAAAATTTTTAAAAAAAATTTCGAAAAAAATTTTTAAAAAAATTTTCGAAAAAAATTTCGAAAAAAAATTTTCGAAAAAAATTTTGAATAAAAATTTCGAAAAAAATTTTCAAAAAAATTTTCGAAAAAATTTTGGAAAAAAATGTTTCGAAAAAAATTTTCAAAAAAATTTCCAAAAAAAATTTCGAAGAAAAATTTAGAAAAAAAATTTCGAAAAAAATTTCGAAAAAAATTTTCAAAAAATTTTTCGAAAACATTTTGGAAAAAAATTTTTTGAAAAAAATTTTCGAAAAATTTTGGAAAAAAATTTCGAAAAAAAATTTTCGAAAAAAATTTTTAAAAAAATTTCGAAAAAAAATTTTCAAAAAAAATTTTGAAAAAAAATTTTCAAAAAATTTGAGAAAAAATTTGGAAAAAATATTCAAAAAAATTTTCGAAAAAATTTTGGAAAAAAATTTTTCGATAATAATTTCGAAAAACAATTTTCGAAAAAAATGTCGAAAAAAAAATTTCAAAAAAAATTTTTAAAAAAAATTTCAAAAAAAAATTTTCGAAAAAAAATTTTAAAAAAATTTCGAAAAAAATTTTCAAAAACATTTTCGAAAAAATTTTGGAAAAAAATTTTTCGAAAAAAATTTTCAAAAAAATTTCCAAAAAAAATTTCGAAAAATTTAGAAAAAAAATTTCGAAAAAAATTTCGAAAAAAATTTTGAAAAAAATTTTTGAAAAAAAATTTGAAAAAAAATTTTGAAAAAAATTTTCGAAAAAAATTTTGAAAAAAATTTTCGAAAAAAATTTCGAAAAAAAATTTTGAAAAAAAATTTTGAAAAAAAATTTTGAAAAAAAATTTCGAAAAAAATTTTGAAGAAAGTTTTCGAAAAAATTTTCAAAAAAAATTTTGAAAAAAAATTTCGAAAAAAATTTTGAAAAAAAATTTCGAAAAATATTTCCAAAAAAAATTTACGAAAAAAATTTCGAAAAAAATTTTCAAAAAAATTTTCGAAAAAATTTTGGGTAAAAATTTTTCGAAAAAAATTTTGAAAAAAATTTTCGAAAAAAATTTCGAAAAAAATTTTGAAAAACATTTTCGAAACAAATTTCAAAAAAAAAATTTCGCAAAAAATTTTCGAAAAAAATTTCGAAAAAAAATTCTCGAAAAAAATTTTGAAAAAAAATTTTGAAAAAAAATTTCGAAAAAAATTCTGAGAAAAAATTTGGAAAAAATATTCAAAAAGATTTTCGAAAAAATTTTGGAAAAACATTTTTTTTTTTAAATTTTCGAAAAAAAATTTTCGAAAAACATTTTGAAAAAAAATTTTCAAAAAATTTTGGAAAAAAAAATTTGAAAAAAAATTTCGAAAAAAAGTTTCAAAATATTTTGGAAAAAAATGTCGAAAAAAATTTTGAAAAAAAATTTGGAAAAATATTTCGAAAAAAATTTTTTAAAAAATTTTCGAAAAAAAATTTCGAAAAAAATTTTCAAAAAAATTTTGGATAAAAATTTTTCGAAAAAAATTTTGAAAAAAATTTTCGAAAAAAATTTCGAAAAAAATTTCGAAAAAAAATTTTCGAAAAAAATTTTGAAAAAAAATTTCGAAAAAAATTTTTAAAAAAATTTTCGAAAAAAATTTTCAAAAAAAATTTCTAAAAAATTTTTAAAAAAATTTTGAAAAAAAATTTCGAAAAAAAAATTTCGAAAAAAATTTTCAAAAAAAATTTCGAAAAAATTTTGGAAAAAATTTTTCGAAAAAAATTTTCAAAAAAATTTTCGAAAAAAATTTCGAAAAGATTTTGAAAAAAAATTTTCGCAAAAAAATTTGAAAAAACATTTTCGAAAAAAATTTTCGAAAAAAAAATTTCGAAAAAAAAATTGGAAATAATTTTCGAAAAAAAATTTTCGAAAAAAATTTTGAAAAAAAAATTTCGAAAATAATTTAGAAAAAAAATTTCGAAAAAAATTTTGAAAAAAAATTTCGAAAAAAATTTTGAAGATAATCGAAAAAAATTTCGAAAAAAAATTTTCGAAAAAAATTTCGAAAATAATTTAGAAAAAAATTTTCGAAAAAAATTTTGAAAAAAAATTTTGAAAAAAAATTTCGAAAAAAATTCCTAGAAAAAATTTGGAAAAAATATTCAAAAAGATTTTCGAAAAAATTTTGGAAAAAAATTTCGAAAAAAATTTTCAAAAAAAGTTTCGAAAAAATTTTGGAAAAAATTTTTTTAGAAAAAAATTTTCGAAAAATTTTGGAAAAAAAATTCGAAAAAAAAATTTCGAAAAATATTTTGAAAAAAATTTCGAAAAAAAATTTTCGAAAAAAATTTTTAAAAAAAATTTTCAAAAAATTTTGGAAAAAGAATTTTGAAAAAAAATTTCAAAAAAAATTCCTAGAAAAAATTTGGAAAAAATATTCAAAAAGATTTTCGAAAAAATTTTGGAAAAAAATTTCGAAAAACATTTTCAAAAAAATTTTCGAAAAAATTTTGGAAAAAAATTTTTCGAAAAAAATTTTCAAAAAAATTTCCAAAAAAAATTTCGAAGAAAAATTTAGAAAATAAATTTCGAAAAAGATTTCGAAAAAAATTTTGAAAAAAATTTTTGAAAAAAAATTTGAAAAAAAATTTTGAAAAAAATTTTCGAAAAAAATTTTGAAAAAAATTTTCGAAAAAAATTTCGAAAAAAAATTTTCAAAAAAAATTTTGAAAAAAAATTTCGAAAAAAATTTTGAAGAAAGTTTTCGAAAAAATTTTGGAAAAAAATTTTGAAAAAAAATTTTGAAAAAAAATTTCGAAAAAAATTTTGAAAAAAAATTTCGAAAAATATTTCCAAAAAAAATTTACGAAAAAAATTTCGAAAAAAATTTTCAAAAAATGTTGGGTAAAAATTTTTCGAAAAAAATTTTGAAAAAAATTTTCGAAAAAAATTTCGAAAAAAATTTTGAAAAACATTTTCGAAACAAATTTCAAAAAAAAATTTTCGCAAAAAATTTTCGAAAAAAATTTCGAAAAAAAATTCTCGAAAAAAATTTTGAAAAAAAATTTTGAAAAAAAATTTCGAAAAAAATTCTGAGAAAAAATTTGGAAAAAATATTCAAAAAGATTTTCGAAAAAATTTTGGAAAAACATTTTTTTTTAAAAATTTACAAAAAAAAATTTTCGAAAAACATTTTGAAAAAAAATTTTCAAAATATTTTGAAAAAAAAAATTTGAAAAAAAATTTCGAAAAAAAGTTTCAAAATATTTTGGAAAAAAATGTCGAAAAAAATTTTGAAAAAAAATTTCGAAAAATATTTCGAAAAAAATTTTTTTAAAAATTTTCGAAAAAAAATTTCGAAAAAAATTTTCAAAAAAATTTTGGATAAAAATTTTTCGAAAAAAATTTTGAAAAAAATTTTCGAAAAAAATTTCGAAAAAAATTTCGAAAAAAAATTTTCGAAAAAAATTTTGAAAAAAAATTTCGAAAAAAAATTTTAAAAAAAGTTTTGAAAAAATTTTCGAAAAAAATTTTCAAAAAAAATTTCTAAAAAATTTTTTAAAAAATTTTGAAAAAAAATTTCGAAAAAAAAATTTCGAAAAAAATTTTGAAAAAAAATTTCGAAAAAAATTTTCAAAAAAAATTTCGAAAAAAAATTTGAGAAAAAATTTGGAAAAAATATTCAAAAAAATTTTCGAAAAAATTTTGGAAAAAAATTTTTCGATAAAAATTTCGAAAAAAAATTTTCGAAAAAAATTTCGAAAAAAAAATTTCGAAAAAAATTTTTTTAAAAAATTTCGAAAAAAAATTTTCGAAAAAAGTTTTAAAAAAATTTCGAAAAAAATTTTCAAAAAAATTTTCGAAAAAATTTTGGAAAAAAATTTTTCGAAAAAAATTTTCAAAAAAATTTCCAAAAAAAATTTCGAAGAAAAATTTAGAAAAAAAATTTCGAAAAAAATTTCGAAAAAAATTTTCAAAAAATTTTTCGAAAACATTTTGGAAAAAAAGTTTTTGAAAAAAATTTTCGAAAAATTTTGGAAAAAAATTTCGAAAAAAAATTTTCAAAAAAAAATTTGAAAAAAATTTCGAAAAAAAATTTTCGAAAAAAATTTTGAAAAAAAATTTTGAAAAAAAATTTGAGAAAAAATTTGGAAAAAATATTCAAAAAAATTTTCGAAAAAATTTTGGAAAAAAATTTTTCGATAAAAATTTCGAAAAAAAATTTTCGAAAAAAATTTCGAAAAAAAAATTTCGAAAAAAATTTTTAAAAAAAATTTCGAAAAAAAATTTTCGAAAAAAATTTTTAAAAAAATTTCGAAAAAAATTTTCAAAAAAATTTTCGAAAAAATTTTGGAAAAAATTTTTCGAAAAAAATTTTCAAAAAAATTTCCAAAAAAAATTTCGAAGAAAAATTTAGAAAAAAAATTTCGAAAAAAATTTCGAAAAAAATTTTGAAAAAAATTTTCGAAAAAAATTTTCGAAAAAAATTTCGAAAAAAAATTTTTGAAAAAAAATTTGAAAAAAAATTTTGAAAAAAATTTTCGAAAAAAATTTTGAAAAAAATTTTCGAAAAAAATTTCGAAAAAAAATTTTCAAAAAAAATTTTGAAAAAAAATTTCGAAAAAAATTTTGAAAAAAATTTTGAAAAAAAAATTTCGAAAATAATTTAGAAAAAAATTTTGAAAAAAAATTTCGAAAAAATTTTTGAAGATAATCGAAAAAAATTTTCGAAAAAAATTTCGAAAATAATTTAGAAAAAAATTTTGAAAAAAAATTTTGAAAAAAAATTTCGAAAAAAATTCTGAGAAAAAATATGGAAAAAATATTCAAAAAGATTTTCGAAAAAATTTTGGAAAAAAATTTCGAGAAAAATTTTCAAAAACATTTTCGAAAAAATTTTGGAAAAAATTTTTTTAGAAAAAAATTTTCGAAAAATTTTGGAAAAAAAATTCGAAAAAAAAATTTCGAAAAAAATTTTGAAAAAAATTTCGAAAAAAAATTTTCGAAAAAAATTTTGAAAAAAAATTTTCAAAAAATTTTGGAAAAAAAATTTTGAAAAAAAATTTCGAAAAAAATTTCGAAAAAAGTTTCAAAATATTTTGGAAAAAAATTTCGAAAAAAAATTTGAAAAAAATTTCGAAAATAATTTAGAAAAAAATTTTCGAAAAAAAATTTTCGGGAAAAATTTTTGAGAAAAATTTTGAAAAAAAATTTTGAAAAAAAATTTCGAAAAAAAATTTGAGAAAAAATTTGGAAAAAATATTCAAAAAAATTTTCGAAAAAATTTTGGAAAAAAATTTTTCGATAAAAATTTCGAAAAAAAATTTTCGAAAAAAATTTCGAAAAAAAATTTTCGAAAAAAATTTTTAAAAAAAATTTCGAAAAAAATTTTTAAAAAAATTTTCGAAAAAAATTTCGAAAAAAAATTTTCGAAAAAAATTTTGAATAAAAATTTCGAAAAAAATTTTCAAAAAAATTTTCGAAAAAATTTTGGAAAAAAATGTTTCGAAAAAAATTTTCAAAAAAATTTCCAAAAAAAATTTCGAAGAAAAATTTAGAAAAAAAATTTCGAAAAAAATTTTGAAAAAAATTTTCAAAAAATTTTTCGAAAACATTTTGGAAAAAAATTTTTTGAAAAAAATTTTCGAAAAATTTTGGAAAAAAATTTCGAAAAAAAATTTTCGAAAAAAATTTTTAAAAAAATTTCGAAAAAAAATTTTCAAAAAAAATTTTGAAAAAAAATTTTCAAAAAATTTGAGAAAAAATTTGGAAAAAATATTCAAAAAAATTTTCGAAAAAATTTTGGAAAAAAATTTTTCGATAATAATTTCGAAAAACAATTTTCGAAAAAAATGTCGAAAAAAAAATTTCAAAAAAAATTTTTAAAAAAAATTTCAAAAAAAAATTTTCGAAAAAAAATTTTAAAAAAATTTCGAAAAAAATTTTCAAAAACATTTTCGAAAAAATTTTGGAAAAAAATTTTTCGAAAAAAATTTTCAAAAAAATTTCCAAAAAAAATTTCGAAAAATTTAGAAAAAAAATTTCGAAAAAAATTTCGAAAAAAATTTTGAAAAAAATTTTTGAAAAAAAATTTGAAAAAAAATTTTGAAAAAAATTTTCGAAAAAAATTTTGAAAAAAATTTTCGAAAAAAATTTCGAAAAAAAATTTTGAAAAAAAATTTTGAAAAAAAATTTTGAAAAAAAATTTTGAAAAAAAATTTCGAAAAAAATTTTGAAGAAAGTTTTCGAAAAAATTTTCAAAAAAAATTTTGAAAAAAAATTTCGAAAAAAATTTTGAAAAAAAATTTCGAAAAATATTTCCAAAAAAAATTTACGAAAAAAATTTCGAAAAAAATTTTCAAAAAAATTTTCGAAAAAATTTTGGGTAAAAATTTTTCGAAAAAAATTTTGAAAAAAATTTTCGAAAAAAATTTCGAAAAAAATTTTGAAAAACATTTTCGAAACAAATTTCAAAAAAAAAATTTCGCAAAAAATTTTCGAAAAAAATTTCGAAAAAAAATTCTCGAAAAAAATTTTGAAAAAAAATTTTGAAAAAAAATTTCGAAAAAAATTCTGAGAAAAAATTTGGAAAAAATATTCAAAAAGATTTTCGAAAAAATTTTGGAAAAACATTTTTTTTTTTAAATTTTCGAAAAAAAATTTTCGAAAAACATTTTGAAAAAAAATTTTCAAAAAATTTTGGAAAAAAAAATTTGAAAAAAAATTTCGAAAAAAAGTTTCAAAATATTTTGGAAAAAAATGTCGAAAAAAATTTTGAAAAAAAATTTGGAAAAATATTTCGAAAAAAATTTTTTAAAAAATTTTCGAAAAAAAATTTCGAAAAAAATTTTCAAAAAAATTTTGGATAAAAATTTTTCGAAAAAAATTTTGAAAAAAATTTTCGAAAAAAATTTCGAAAAAAATTTCGAAAAAAAATTTTCGAAAAAAATTTTGAAAAAAAATTTCGAAAAAAATTTTTAAAAAAATTTTCGAAAAAAATTTTCAAAAAAAATTTCTAAAAAATTTTTAAAAAAATTTTGAAAAAAAATTTCGAAAAAAAAATTTCGAAAAAAATTTTCAAAAAAAATTTCGAAAAAATTTTGGAAAAAATTTTTCGAAAAAAATTTTCAAAAAAATTTTCGAAAAAAATTTCGAAAAGATTTTGAAAAAAAATTTTCGCAAAAAAATTTGAAAAAACATTTTCGAAAAAAATTTTCGAAAAAAAAATTTCGAAAAAAAAATTGGAAATAATTTTCGAAAAAAAATTTTCGAAAAAAATTTTGAAAAAAAAATTTCGAAAATAATTTAGAAAAAAAATTTCGAAAAAAATTTTGAAAAAAAATTTCGAAAAAAATTTTGAAGATAATCGAAAAAAATTTCGAAAAAAAATTTTCGAAAAAAATTTCGAAAATAATTTAGAAAAAAATTTTCGAAAAAAATTTTGAAAAAAAATTTTGAAAAAAAATTTCGAAAAAAATTCCTAGAAAAAATTTGGAAAAAATATTCAAAAAGATTTTCGAAAAAATTTTGGAAAAAAATTTCGAAAAAAATTTTCAAAAAAAGTTTCGAAAAAATTTTGGAAAAAATTTTTTTAGAAAAAAATTTTCGAAAAATTTTGGAAAAAAAATTCGAAAAAAAAATTTCGAAAAATATTTTGAAAAAAATTTCGAAAAAAAATTTTCGAAAAAAATTTTAAAAAAAAATTTTCAAAAAATTTTGGAAAAAGAATTTTGAAAAAAAATTTCAAAAAAAATTCCTAGAAAAAATTTGGAAAAAATATTCAAAAAGATTTTCGAAAAAATTTTGGAAAAAAATTTCGAAAAACATTTTCAAAAAAATTTTCGAAAAAATTTTGGAAAAAAATTTTTCGAAAAAAATTTTCAAAAAAATTTCCAAAAAAAATTTCGAAGAAAAATTTAGAAAATAAATTTCGAAAAAGATTTCGAAAAAAATTTTGAAAAAAATTTTTGAAAAAAAATTTGAAAAAAAATTTTGAAAAAAATTTTCGAAAAAAATTTTGAAAAAAATTTTCGAAAAAAATTTCGAAAAAAAATTTTCAAAAAAAATTTTGAAAAAAAATTTCGAAAAAAATTTTGAAGAAAGTTTTCGAAAAAATTTTGGAAAAAAATTTTGAAAAAAAATTTTGAAAAAAAATTTCGAAAAAAATTTTGAAAAAAAATTTCGAAAAATATTTCCAAAAAAAATTTACGAAAAAAATTTCGAAAAAAATTTTCAAAAAATGTTGGGTAAAAATTTTTCGAAAAAAATTTTGAAAAAAATTTTCGAAAAAAATTTCGAAAAAAATTTTGAAAAACATTTTCGAAACAAATTTCAAAAAAAAATTTTCGCAAAAAATTTTCGAAAAAAATTTCGAAAAAAAATTCTCGAAAAAAATTTTGAAAAAAAATTTTGAAAAAAAATTTCGAAAAAAATTCTGAGAAAAAATTTGGAAAAAATATTCAAAAAGATTTTCGAAAAAATTTTGGAAAAACATTTTTTTTTAAAAATTTACAAAAAAAAATTTTCGAAAAACATTTTGAAAAAAAATTTTCAAAATATTTTGAAAAAAAAAATTTGAAAAAAAATTTCGAAAAAAAGTTTCAAAATATTTTGGAAAAAAATGTCGAAAAAAATTTTGAAAAAAAATTTCGAAAAATATTTCGAAAAAAATTTTTTTAAAAATTTTCGAAAAAAAATTTCGAAAAAAATTTTCAAAAAAATTTTGGATAAAAATTTTTCGAAAAAAATTTTGAAAAAAATTTTCGAAAAAAATTTCGAAAAAAATTTCGAAAAAAAATTTTCGAAAAAAATTTTGAAAAAAAATTTCGAAAAAAAATTTTAAAAAAAGTTTTGAAAAAATTTTCGAAAAAAATTTTCAAAAAAAATTTCTAAAAAATTTTTTAAAAAATTTTGAAAAAAAATTTCGAAAAAAAAATTTCGAAAAAAATTTTGAAAAAAAATTTCGAAAAAAATTTTCAAAAAAAATTTCGAAAAAAAATTTGAGAAAAAATTTGGAAAAAATATTCAAAAAAATTTTCGAAAAAATTTTGGAAAAAAATTTTTCGATAAAAATTTCGAAAAAAAATTTTCGAAAAAAATTTCGAAAAAAAAATTTCGAAAAAAATTTTTTTAAAAAATTTCGAAAAAAAATTTTCGAAAAAAGTTTTAAAAAAATTTCGAAAAAAATTTTCAAAAAAATTTTCGAAAAAATTTTGGAAAAAAATTTTTCGAAAAAAATTTTCAAAAAAATTTCCAAAAAAAATTTCGAAGAAAAATTTAGAAAAAAAATTTCGAAAAAAATTTCGAAAAAAATTTTCAAAAAATTTTTCGAAAACATTTTGGAAAAAAAGTTTTTGAAAAAAATTTTCGAAAAATTTTGGAAAAAAATTTCGAAAAAAAATTTTCAAAAAAAAATTTGAAAAAAATTTCGAAAAAAAATTTTCGAAAAAAATTTTGAAAAAAAATTTTGAAAAAAAATTTGAGAAAAAATTTGGAAAAAATATTCAAAAAAATTTTCGAAAAAATTTTGGAAAAAAATTTTTCGATAAAAATTTCGAAAAAAAATTTTCGAAAAAAATTTCGAAAAAAAAATTTCGAAAAAAATTTTTAAAAAAAATTTCGAAAAAAAATTTTCGAAAAAAATTTTTAAAAAAATTTCGAAAAAAATTTTCAAAAAAATTTTCGAAAAAATTTTGGAAAAAATTTTTCGAAAAAAATTTTCAAAAAAATTTCCAAAAAAAATTTCGAAGAAAAATTTAGAAAAAAAATTTCGAAAAAAATTTCGAAAAAAATTTTGAAAAAAATTTTCGAAAAAAATTTTCGAAAAAAATTTCGAAAAAAAATTTTTGAAAAAAAATTTGAAAAAAAATTTTGAAAAAAATTTTCGAAAAAAATTTTGAAAAAAATTTTCGAAAAAAATTTCGAAAAAAAATTTTCAAAAAAAATTTTGAAAAAAAATTTCGAAAAAAATTTTGAAAAAAATTTTCGAAAAAATTTTGGAAAAAAATTTTCAAAAAAAATTTTGAAAAAAAATTTCGAAAAACATTTTGAAAAAAAA
Organism: Uropetala carovei; assembly: GCA_036926305.1. Classification (NCBI taxonomy): domain Eukaryota; kingdom Metazoa; phylum Arthropoda; class Insecta; order Odonata; family Petaluridae; genus Uropetala; species Uropetala carovei. The sequence continues at coordinate 3,023,962 of JAXCHB010000242.1, read as the reverse complement.
TTTCGAAAAATATTTCCAAAAAAAATTTTCGAAAAAAATTTCGAAAAAAATTTTCAAAAAAATTTTCGAAAAAATTTTGGGTAAAAATTTTTCGAAAAAAATTTTGAAAAAAATTTTCGAAAAAAATTTCGAAAAAAATTTTGAAAAACATTTTCGAAACAAATTTCAAAAAAAAATTTTCGCAAAACATTTTCGAAAAAAATTTCGAAAAAAAATTCTCGAAAAAAATTTTGAAAAAAAATTTTGAAAAAAAATTTCGAAAAAAATTCTGAGAAAAAATTTGGAAAAAATATTCAAAAAGATTTTCGAAAAAATTTTGGAAAAAAATTTTTTGAAAAAAATTTTCGAAAAAAAATTTTCGAAAAAAATTTTGAAAAAAAATTTTCAAAAAATTTTGGAAAAAAAAATTTGAAAAAAAATTTCGAAAAAAAGTTTCAAAATATTTTGGAAAAAAATGTCGAAAAAAATTTTGAAAAAAAATTTCGAAAAATATTTCGAAAAAAATTTTTAAAAAAATTTTCGAAAAAAAATTTCGAAAAAAAATTTTCAAAAAAATTTTGGATAAAAATTTTTCGAATAAAATTTTGAAAAAAATTTTCGAAAAAAATTTCGAAAAAAATTTCGAAAAAAAATTTTCGAAAAAAATTTTGAAAAAAATTTCGAAAAAAATTTTTAAAAAAATTTTTGAAAAAATTTTCGAAAAAAATTTTCAAAAAAAATTTTGAAAAAAAATTTCTAAAAAATTTTTAAAAAAACTTTGAAAAAAATTTCGAAAAAAAAATTTCGAAAAAAATTTTGAAAAAAAATTTCGAAAAAAATTTTCAAAAAAAATTTCGAAAAAATTTTGGAAAAAATTTTTCGAAAGAAATTTTCAAAAAAATTTTCGAAAAAAATTTCGAAAAAAAAATTTCGAAAAGATTTTGAAAAAAAATTTTCGCAAAAAATTTAGAAAAAAAATTTTCGAAAAAAATTTTCGAAAAAAATTTCGAAAAAAAAATTTCGAAAAAAAATTTGGAAATAATTTTCGAAAAAAAATTTTCGAAAAAAATTTTTGAAAAAAATTTTGAAAAAAAAATTTCGAAAATAATTTAGAAAAAAATTTTGAAAAAAAATTTCGAAAAAATTTTTGAAGATAATCGAAAAAAATTTTCGAAAAAAATTTCGAAAATAATTTAGAAAAAAATTTTGAAAAAAAATTTTGAAAAAAAATTTCGAAAAAAATTCTGAGAAAAAATATGGAAAAAATATTCAAAAAGATTTTCGAAAAAATTTTGGAAAAAAATTTCGAGAAAAATTTTCAAAAACATTTTCGAAAAAATTTTGGAAAAAATTTTTTTAGAAAAAAATTTTCGAAAAATTTTGGAAAAAAAATTCGAAAAAAAAATTTCGAAAAAAATTTTGAAAAAAATTTCGAAAAAAAATTTTCGAAAAAAATTTTGAAAAAAAATTTTCAAAAAATTTTGGAAAAAAAATTTTGAAAAAAAATTTCGAAAAAAATTTCGAAAAAAAGTTTCAAAATATTTTGGAAAAAAATTTCGAAAAAAAATTTGAAAAAAATTTCGAAAATAATTTAGAAAAAAATTTTCGAAAAAAAATTTTCGGGAAAAATTTTTGAGAAAAATTTTGAAAAAAAATTTTGAAAAAAAATTTCGAAAAAAAATTTGAGAAAAAATTTGGAAAAAATATTCAAAAAAATTTTCGAAAAAATTTTCGAAAAAATTTTGGAAAAAAATTTTTCGATAAAAATTTCGAAAAAAAATTTTCGAAAAAAATTTCGAAAAAAAATTTTCGAAAAAAATTTTTAAAAAAAATTTCGAAAAAAATTTTTAAAAAAAATTTCGAAAAAAATTTTTAAAAAAATTTTCGAAAAAAATTTCGAAAAAAAATTTTCGAAAAAAATTTTGAATAAAAATTTCGAAAAAAATTTTCAAAAAAATTTTCGAAAAAATTTTGGAAAAAAATGTTTCGAAAAAAATTTTCAAAAAAATTTCCAAAAAAAATTTCGAAGAAAAATTTAGAAAAAAAATTTCGAAAAAAATTTTCAAAAAATTTTTCGAAAACATTTTGGAAAAAAATTTTTTGAAAAAAATTTTCGAAAAATTTTGGATAAAAAATTTCGAAAAAAAATTTTCGAAAAAAATTTTTAAAAAAATTTCGAAAAAAAATTTTCAAAAAAAATTTTGAAAAAAAATTTTCAAAAAATTTGAGAAAAAATTTGGAAAAAATATTCAAAAAAATTTTCGAAAAAATTTTGGAAAAAAATTTTTCGATAATAATTTCGAAAAAAAATTTTCGAAAAAAATGTCGAAAAAAAAATTTCAAAAAAAAATTTTAAAAAAAATTTCAAAAAAAAATTTTCGAAAAAAAATTTTTAAAAAATTTCGAAAAAAATTTTCAAAAACATTTTCGAAAAAATTTTGGAAAAAAATTTTTCGAAAAAAATTTTCAAAATTTCCAAAAAAAATTTCGAAAAATTTAGAAAAAAAATTTCGAAAAAAATTTCGAAAAAAATTTTGAAAAAAATTTTTGAAAAAAAATTTGAAAAAAAATTTTGAAAAAAATTTTCGAAAAAAATTTTGAAAAAAATTTTCGAAAAAAATTTCGAAAAAAAATTTTGAAAAAAAATTTTGAAAAAAAATTTCGAAAAAAATTTTGAAGAAAGTTTTCGAAAAAATTTTGGAAAAAAATTTTCAAAAAAAATTTTGAAAAAAAATTTCGAAAAAAATTTTGAAAAAAAATTTCGAAAAATATTTCCAAAAAAAATTTACGAAAAAAATTTCGAAAAAAATTTTCAAAAAAATTTTCGAAAAAATTTTGGGTAAAAATTTTTCGAAAAAAATTTTGAAAAAAATTTTCGAAAAAAATTTCGTAAAAAATTTTGAAAAACATTTTCGAAACAAATTTCAAAAAAAAAATTTCGCAAAAAATTTTCGAAAAAAATTTCGAAAAAAAATTCTCGAAAAAAATTTTGAAAAAAAATTTTGAAAAAAAATTTCGAAAAAAATTCTGAGAAAAAATTTGGAAAAAATATTCAAAAAGATTTTCGAAAAAATTTTGGAAAAACTTTTTTTTTAAATTTTCGAAAAAAAATTTTCGAAAAACATTTTGAAAAAAAATTTTCAAAAAATTTTGGAAAAAAAAATTTGAAAAAAAATTTCGAAAAAAAGTTTCAAAATATTTTGGAAAAAAATGTCGAAAAAAATTTTGAAAAAAAAATTTGGAAAAATATTTCGAAAAAAATTTTTTAAAAAATTTTCGAAAAAAAATTTCGAAAAAAATTTTCAAAAAAATTTTCAAAAAAATTTTGGATAAAAATTTTTCGAAAAAAATTTTGAAAAAAATTTTCGAAAAAAATTTCGAAAAAAATTTCGAAAAAAAATTTTCGAAAAAAATTTTGAAAAAAAATTTCGAAAAAAATTTTTAAAAAAATTTTCGAAAAAAATTTTCAAAAAAAATTTCTAAAAAATTTTTAAAAAAATTTTGAAAAAAAATTTCGAAAAAAAAATTTCGAAAAAAATTTTGAAAAAAAATTTCGAAAAAAATTTTCAAAAAAAATTTCGAAAAAATTTTGGAAAAAATTTTTCGAAAAAAATTTTCAAAAAAATTTTCGAAAAAAATTTCGAAAAGATTTTGAAAAAAAATTTTCGCAAAAAAATTTGAAAAAACATTTTCGAAAAAAATTTTCGAAAAAAAAATTTCGAAAAAAAAATTGGAAATAATTTTCGAAAAAAAATTTTCGAAAAAAATTTTGAAAAAAAAATTTCGAAAATAATTTAGAAAAAAAATTTCGAAAAAAATTTTGAAAAAAAATTTCGAAAAAAATTTTGAAGATAATCGAAAAAAATTTCGAAAAAAAATTTTCGAAAAAAATTTCGAAAATAATTTAGAAAAAAATTTTCGAAAAAAATTTTGAAAAAAAATTTTGAAAAAAAATTTCGAAAAAAATTCCTAGAAAAAATTTGGAAAAAATATTCAAAAAGATTTTCGAAAAAATTTTGGAAAAAAATTTCGAAAAAAATTTTCAAAAAAAGTTTCGAAAAAATTTTGGAAAAAATTTTTTTAGAAAAAAATTTTCGAAAAATTTTGGAAAAAAAATTCGAAAAAAAAATTTCGAAAAATATTTTGAAAAAAATTTCGAAAAAAAATTTTCGAAAAAAATTTTTAAAAAAAATTTTCAAAAAATTTTGGAAAAAGAATTTTGAAAAAAAATTTCGAAAAAAATTCCTAGAAAAAATTTGGAAAAAATATTCAAAAAGATTTTCGAAAAAATTTTGGAAAAAAATTTCGAAAAAAATTTTCAAAAAAATTTTCGAAAAAATTTTGGAAAAAAATTTTTCGAAAAAAATTTTCAAAAAAATTTCCAAAAAAAATTTCGAAGAAAAATTTAGAAAAAAAATTTCGAAAAAAATTTCGAAAAAAATTTTGAAAAAAATTTTTGAAAAAAAATTTGAAAAAAAATTTTGAAAAAAATTTTCGAAAAAAATTTTGAAAAAAATATTCGAAAAAAATTTCGAAAAAAAATTTTCAAAAAAAATTTTGAAAAAAAATTTCGAAAAAAATTTTGAAGAAAGTTTTCGAAAAAATTTTGGAAAAAAATTTTCAAAAAAAATTTTGAAAAAAAATTTCGAAAAAAATTTTGAAGAAAAATTTCGAAAAATATTTCCAAAAAAAATTTACGAAAAAAATTTCGAAAAAAATTTTCAAAAAAATTTTCGAAAAAATGTTGGGTAAAAATTTTTCGAAAAAAATTTTGAAAAAAATTTTCGAAAAAAATTTCGAAAAAAATTTTGAAAAACATTTTCGAAACAAATTTCAAAAAAAAATTTTCGCAAAAAATTTTCGAAAAAAATTTCGAAAAAAAATTCTCGAAAAAAATTTTGAAAAAAAATTTTGAAAAAAAATTTCGAAAAAAATTCTGAGAAAAAATTTGGAAAAAATATTCAAAAAGATTTTCGAAAAAATTTTGGAAAAACATTTTTTTTTAAAAATTTACGAAAAAAAATTTTCGAAAAACATTTTGAAAAAAAATTTTCAAAATATTTTGAAAAAAAAAATTTGAAAAAAAATTTCGAAAAAAAGTTTCAAAATATTTTGGAAAAAAATGTCGAAAAAAATTTTGAAAAAAAATTTCGAAAAATATTTCGAAAAAAATTTTTTAAAAAATTTTCGAAAAAAAATTTCGAAAAAAATTTTCAAAAAAATTTTGGATAAAAATTTTTCGAAAAAAATTTTGAAAAAAATTTTCGAAAAAAATTTCGAAAAAAATTTCGAAAAAAAATTTTCGAAAAAAATTTTGAAAAAAAATTTCGAAAAAAAATTTTAAAAAAAGTTTTGAAAAAATTTTCGAAAAAAATTTTCAAAAAAAATTTCTAAAAAATTTTTTAAAAAATTTTGAAAAAAAATTTCGAAAAAAAAATTTCGAAAAAAATTTTGAAAAAAAATTTCAAAAAAAATTTTCAAAAAAAAATTCGAAAAAAAATTTGAGAAAAAATTTGGAAAAAATATTCAAAAAAATTTTCGAAAAAATTTTGGAAAAAAATTTTTCGATAAAAATTTCGAAAAAAAATTTTCGAAAAAAATTTCGAAAAAAAAATTTCGAAAAAAATTTTTTAAAAAAATTTCGAAAAAAAATTTTCGAAAAAAGTTTTAAAAAAATTTCGAAAAAAATTTTCAAAAAAATTTTCGAAAAAATTTTGGAAAAAAATTTTTCGAAAAAAATTTTCAAAAAAATTTCCAAAAAAAATTTCGAAGAAAAATTTAGAAAAAAAATTTCGAAAAAAATTTCGAAAAAAATTTTCAAAAAATTTTTCGAAAACATTTTGGAAAAAAATTTTTTGAAAAAAATTTTCGAAAAATTTTGGAAAAAAATTTCGAAAAAAAATTTTCAAAAAAAAATTTGAAAAAAATTTCGAAAAAAAATTTTCGAAAAAAATTTTGAAAAAAAATTTTCAAAAAATTTTGAAAAAAAATTTGAAAAAAAATTTCGAAAAAAAATTTGAGAAAAAAATTTTGAAAAAAAATTTTGAAAAAAAATTTCGAAAAAAAATTTGAGAAAAAATTTGGAAAAAATATTCAAAAAAATTTTCGAAAAAATTTTGGAAAAAAATTTTTCGATAAAAATTTCGAAAAAAAATTTTCGAAAAAAATTTCGAAAAAAAAATTTCGAAAAAAATTTTTAAAAAAAATTTCGAAAAAAAATTTTCGAAAAAAATTTTTAAAAAAATTTCGAAAAAAATTTTCAAAAAAATTTTCGAAAAAATTTTGGAAAAAATTTTTCGAAAAAAATTTTCAAAAAAATTTCCAAAAAAAATTTCGAAGAAAAATTTAGAAAAAAAATTTCGAAAAAAATTTCGAAAAAAATTTTGAAAAAAATTTTCGAAAAAAATTTTCGAAAAAAATTTCGAAAATAAATTTTTGAAAAAAAATTTGAAAAAAAATTTTGAAAAAAATTTTCGAAAAAAATTTTGAAAAAAATTTTCGAAAAAAATTTCGAAAAAAAATTTTCAAAAAAAATTTTGAAAAAAAATTTCGAAAAAAATTTTGAAAAAAATTTTCGAAAAAATTTTGGAAAAAAATTTTCAAAAAAAATTTTGAAAAAAAATTTCGAAAAAAATTTTGAAAAAAAATTTCGAAAAATATTTCCAAAAAAAATTTTCGAAAAAAATTTCGAAAAAAATTTTCAAAAAAATTTTCGAAAAAATTTTGGGTAAAAATTTTTCGAAAAAAATTTTGAAAAAAATTTTCGAAAAAAATTTCGAAAAAAATTTTGAAAAACATTTTCGAAACAAATTTCAAAAAAAAATTTTCGCAAAACATTTTCGAAAAAAATTTCGAAAAAAAATTCTCGAAAAAAATTTTGAAAAAAAATTTTGAAAAAAAATTTCGAAAAAAATTCTGAGAAAAAATTTGGAAAAAATATTCAAAAAGATTTTCGAAAAAATTTTGGAAAAAAATTTTTTGAAAAAAATTTTCGAAAAAAAATTTTCGAAAAAAATTTTGAAAAAAAATTTTCAAAAAATTTTGGAAAAAAAAAATTTGAAAAAAAATTTCGAAAAAAAGTTTCAAAATATTTTGGAAAAAAATGTCGAAAAAAATTTTGAAAAAAAATTTCGAAAAATATTTCGAAAAAAATTTTTAAAAAAATTTTCGAAAAAAAATTTCGAAAAAAAATTTTCAAAAAAATTTTGGATAAAAATTTTTCGAATAAAATTTTGAAAAAAATTTTCGAAAAAAATTTCGAAAAAAATTTCGAAAAAAAATTTTCGAAAAAAATTTTGAAAAAAATTTCGAAAAAAATTTTTAAAAAAATTTTTGAAAAAATTTTCGAAAAAAATTTTCAAAAAAAATTTTGAAAAAAAATTTCTAAAAAATTTTTAAAAAAACTTTGAAAAAAATTTCGAAAAAAAAATTTCGAAAAAAATTTTGAAAAAAAATTTCGAAAAAAATTTTCAAAAAAAATTTCGAAAAAATTTTGGAAAAAATTTTTCGAAAGAAATTTTCAAAAAAATTTTCGAAAAAAATTTCGAAAAAAAAATTTCGAAAAGATTTTGAAAAAAAATTTTCGCAAAAAATTTAGAAAAAAAATTTTCGAAAAAACTTTTCGAAAAAAATTTCGAAAAAAAAATTTCGAAAAAAAATTTGGAAATAATTTTCGAAAAAAAATTTTCGAAAAAAATTTTTGAAAAAAATTTTGAAAAAAAAATTTCGAAAATAATTTAGAAAAAAATTTTGAAAAAAAATTTCGAAAAAATTTTTGAAGATAATCGAAAAAAATTTTCGAAAAAAATTTCGAAAATAATTTAGAAAAAAATTTTGAAAAAAAATTTTGAAAAAAAATTTCGAAAAAAATTCTGAGAAAAAATATGGAAAAAATATTCAAAAAGATTTTCGAAAAAATTTTGGAAAAAAATTTCGAGAAAAATTTTCAAAAACATTTTCGAAAAAATTTTGGAAAAAATTTTTTTAGAAAAAAATTTTCGAAAAATTTTGGAAAAAAAATTCGAAAAAAAAATTTCGAAAAAAATTTTGAAAAAAATTTCGAAAAAAAATTTTCGAAAAAAATTTTGAAAAAAAATTTTCAAAATATTTTGGAAAAAAAATTTTGAAAAAAATTTCGAAAAAAATTTTCAAAAAAATTTTCGAAAAAATTTTGGAAAAAATTTTTCGAAAAAAATTTTCAAAAAAATTTCCAAAAAAAATTTCGAAGAAAAATTTAGAAAAAAAATTTCGAAAAAAATTTCGAAAAAAATTTTGAAAAAAATTTTCGAAAAAAATTTTCGAAAAAAATTTCGAAAAAAAATTTTTGCAAAAAAAAATTTGAAAAAAAATTTTGAAAAAAATTTTCGAAAAAAATTTTGAAAAAAATTTTCGAAAAAAATTTCGAAAAAAAATTTTCAAAAAAAATTTTGAAAAAAAATTTCGAAAAAAATTTTGAAAAAAATTTTCGAAAAAATTTTGGAAAAAAATTTTCAAAAAAAATTTTGAAAAAAAATTTCGAAAAAAATTTTGAAAAAAAATTTCGAAAAATATTTCCAAAAAAAATTTTCGAAAAAAATTTCGAAAAAAATTTTCAAAAAAATTTTCGAAAAAATTTTGGGTAAAAATTTTTCGAAAAAAATTTTGAAAAAAATTTTCGAAAAAAATTTCGAAAAAAATTTTGAAAAACATTTTCGAAACAAATTTCAAAAAAAAATTTTCGCAAAACATTTTCGAAAAAAATTTCGAAAAAAAATTCTCGAAAAAAATTTTGAAAAAAAATTTTGAAAAAAAATTTCGAAAAAAATTCTGAGAAAAAATTTGGAAAAAATATTCAAAAAGATTTTCGAAAAAATTTTGGAAAAAAATTTTTTGAAAAAAATTTTCGAAAAAAAATTTTCGAAAAAAATTTTGAAAAAAAATTTTCAAAAAATTTTGGAAAAAAAAATTTGAAAAAAAATTTCGAAAAAAAGTTTCAAAATATTTTGGAAAAAAATGTCGAAAAAAATTTTGAAAAAAAATTTCGAAAAATATTTCGAAAAAAATTTTTAAAAAAATTTTCGAAAAAAAATTTCGAAAAAAAATTTTCAAAAAAATTTTGGATAAAAATTTTTCGAATAAAATTTTGAAAAAAATTTTCGAAAAAAATTTCGAAAAAAATTTCGAAAAAAAATTTTCGAAAAAAATTTTGAAAAAAATTTCGAAAAAAATTTTTAAAAAAATTTTTGAAAAAATTTTCGAAAAAAATTTTCAAAAAAAATTTTGAAAAAAAATTTCTAAAAAATTTTTAAAAAAACTTTGAAAAAAATTTCGAAAAAAAAATTTCGAAAAAAATTTTGAAAAAAAATTTCCAAAAAAAATTTTTCAAAAAAAATTTCGAAAAAATTTTGGAAAAAATTTTTCGAAAGAAATTTTCAAAAAAATTTTCGAAAAAAATTTCGAAAAAAAAATTTCGAAAAGATTTTGAAAAAAAATTTTCGCAAAAAATTTAGAAAAAAAATTTTCGAAAAAAATTTTCGAAAAAAATTTCGAAAATAAAATTTCGAAAAAAAATTTGGAAATAATTTTCGAAAAAAAATTTTCGAAAAAAATTTTTGAAAAAAATTTTGAAAAAAAAATTTCGAAAATAATTTAGAAAAAAATTTTGAAAAAAAATTTCGAAAAATTTTTTGAAGATAATCGAAAAAAATTTTCGAAAAAAATTTCGAAAATAATTTAGAAAAAAATTTTGAAAAAAAATTTTGAAAAAAAATTTCGAAAAAAATTCTGAGAAAAAATATGGAAAAAATATTCAAAAAGATTTTCGAAAAAATTTTGGAAAAAAATTTCGAGAAAAATTATCAAAAACATTTTCGAAAAAATTTTGGAAAAAATTTTTTTAGAAAAAAATTTTCGAAAAATTTTGGAAAAAAAATTCGAAAAAAAAATTTCGAAAAAAATTTTGAAAAAAATTTCGAAAAAAAATTTTCGAAAAAAATTTTGAAAAAAAATTTTCAAAAAATTTTGGAAAAAAAATTTTGAAAAAAAATTTCGAAAAAAATTTCGAAAAAAAGTTTCAAAATATTTTGGAAAAAAATTTCGAAAAAAAATTTGAAAAAAATTTCGAAAATAATTTAGAAAAAAATTTTCGAAAAAAAATTTTCGGGAAAAATTTTTGAGAAAAATTTTGAAAAAAAATTTTGAAAAAAAATTTTGAAAAAAAATTTCGAAAAAAAATTTGAGAAAAAATTTGGAAAAAATATTCAAAAAAATTTTCGAAAAAATTTTGGAAAAAAATTTTTCGATAAAAATTTCGAAAAAAAATTTTCGAAAAAAATTTCGAAAAAAAATTTTCGAAAAAAATTTTTAAAAAAAATTTCGAAAAAAATTTTTAAAAAAATTTTCGAAAAAAATTTCGAAAAAAAATTTTCGAAAAAAATTTTGAATAAAAATTTCGAAAAAAATTTTCAAAAAAATTTTCGAAAAAATTTTGGAAAAAAATGTTTCGAAAAAAATTTTCAAAAAAATTTCCAAAAAAAATTTCGAAGAAAAATTTAGAAAAAAAATTTCGAAAAAAATTTCGAAAAAAATTTTCAAAAAATTTTTCGAAAACATTTTGGAAAAAAATTTTTTGAAAAAAATTTTCGAAAAATTTTGGAAAAAAATTTCGAAAAAAAATTTTCGAAAAAAATTTTTAAAAAAATTTCGAAAAAAAATTTTCAAAAAAAATTTTGAAAAAAAATTTTCAAAAAATTTGAGAAAAAATTTGGAAAAAATATTCAAAAAAATTTTCGAAAAAATTTTGGAAAAAAATTTTTCGATAATAATTTCGAAAAAAAATTTTCGAAAAAAATGTCGAAAAAAAAATTTCAAAAAAAATTTTTAAAAAAAATTTCAAAAAAAAATTTTCGAAAAAAAATTTTAAAAAAATTTCGAAAAAAATTTTCAAAAACATTTTCGAAAAAATTTTGGAAAAAAATTTTTCGAAAAAAATTTTCAAAAAAATTTCCAAAAAAAATTTCGAAAAATTTAGAAAAAAAATTTCGAAAAAAATTTCGAAAAAAATTTTGAAAAAAATTTTTGAAAAAAAATTTGAAAAAAAATTTTGAAAAAAATTTTCGAAAAAAATTTTGAAAAAAATTTTCGAAAAAAATTTCGAAAAAAAATTTTGAAAAAAAATTTTGAAAAAAAATTTCGAAAAAAATTTTGAAGAAAGTTTTCGAAAAAATTTTGGAAAAAAATTTTCAAAAAAAATTTTGAAAAAAAATTTCGAAAAAATTTTGAAAAAAAATTTCGAAAAATATTTCCAAAAAAAATTTACGAAAAAAATTTCGAAAAAAATTTTCAAAAAAATTTTCGAAAAAATTTTGGGTAAAAATTTTTCGAAAAAAATTTTGAAAAATATTTTCGAAAAAAATTTCGAAAAAAATTTTGAAAAACATTTTCGAAACAAATTTCAAAAAAAAAATTTCGCAAAAAATTTTCGAAAAAAATTTCGAAAAAAAATTCTCGAAAAAAATTTTGAAAAAAAATTTTGAAAAAAAATTTCGAAAAAAATTCTGAGAAAAAATTTGGAAAAAATATTCAAAAAGATTTTCGAAAAAATTTTGGAAAAACATTTTTTTTTTTAAATTTTCGAAAAAAAATTTTCGAAAAACATTTTGAAAAAAAATTTTCAAAAAATTTTGGAAAAAAAAATTTGAAAAAAAATTTCGAAAAAAAGTTTCAAAATATTTTGGAAAAAAATGTCGAAAAAAATTTTGAAAAAAAATTTGGAAAAATATTTCGAAAAAAATTTTTTTAAAAATTTTCGAAAAAAAATTTCGAAAAAAATTTTCAAAAAAATTTTGGATAAAAATTTTTCGAAAAAAATTTTGAAAAAAATTTTCGAAAAAAATTTCGAAAAAAATTTCGAAAAAAAATTTTCGAAAAAAATTTTGAAAAAAAATTTCGAAAAAAATTTTTAAAAAAATTTTCGAAAAAAATTTTCAAAAAAAATTTCTAAAAAATTTTTAAAAAAATTTTGAAAAAAAATTTCGAAAAAAAAATTTCGAAAAAAATTTTGAAAAAAAATTTCGAAAAAAATTTTCAAAAAAAATTTCGAAAAAATTTTGGAAAAAATTTTTCGAAAAGAATTTTCAAAAAAATTTTCGAAAAAAATTTCGAAAAGATTTTGAAAAAAAATTTTCGCAAAAAAATTTGAAAAAACATTTTCGAAAAAAAAATTTCGAAAAAAAAATTGGAAATAATTTTCGAAAAAAAATTTTCGAAAAAAATTTTGAAAAAAAAATTTCGAAAATAATTTAGAAAAAAAATTTCGAAAAAAATTTTGAAAAAAAATTTCGAAAAAAATTTTGAAGATAATCGAAAAAAATTTCGAAAAAAAATTTTCGAAAAAAATTTCGAAAATAATTTAGAAAAAAATTTTCGAAAAAAATTTTGAAAAAAAATTTTGAAAAAAAATTTCGAAAAAAATTCCTAGAAAAAATTTGGAAAAAATATTCAAAAAGATTTTCGAAAAAATTTTGGAAAAAAATTTCGAAAAAAATTTTCAAAAAAAGTTTCGAAAAAATTTTGGAAAAAATTTTTTTAGAAAAAAATTTTCGAAAAATTTTGGAAAAAAAATTCGAAAAAAAAATTTCGAAAAATATTTTGAAAAAAATTTCGAAAAAAAATTTCCGAAAAAAATTTTTAAAAAAAATTTTCAAAAAATTTTGGAAAAAGAATTTTGAAAAAAAATTTCGAAAAAAATTTCGAAAAAAATTTCGAAAAAAAGTTTCAAAATATTTTGGAAAAAAATGTCGAAAAAAATTTTGAAAAAAAATTTCGAAAAAAATTTTTAAAAAAATTTCCGAAAAAAAATTTCGAAAAAAATTTTCAAAAAAAATTTGGATAAAAATTTTTCGAAAAAAATTTTGAAAAAAATTTTCTAAAAAAATTTCGAAAAAAAATTCGAAAAAAAATTTTCGAAAAATATTTTGAAAAAAAATTTCGAAAAAAAATTTTAAAAAAATTTTCGAAAAACATTTTCAAAAAAAAATTTGAAAAAAAATGTCTATAAAATTTTTTAAAAAATTTCGAAAAAAATTTTAAAAAATAATTTCGAAAAAAATTTTCAAAAAAAATTTCGAAAAAATTTTGGAAAAAATTTTTCGAAAAAAATTTTCAAAAAAATTTTCGAAAAAAATTTCGAAAAAAAATTGTCGAAAAGATTTTGAAAAAAAATTTTCGCAAAAAATTTTGAAAAAAAATTTTCGCAAATAATTTTCAAAAAAAATTTCGAAAAAAAAATTTCGAAAAAAAATTTGGAAAAAATTTTCAAAAAAAAATTTTCGAAAAAAATTTTCGAAAAAAATTTTGAAAAAAAATTTTCGAAAATAATTTAGAAAAAAATTTTCGAAAAAAATTTGAAAAAAAATTTTGAAAAAAAATTTCGAAAAAAAATTTGAAAAAAAATTTCGAAAAAAATTTTGAAAAAAATTTTCGAAAAAAATTTCGAAAAAAAATTTTCAAAAAAAATTTCGAAAATAATTTAGAAAAAAATTATCGAAAAAAAATTTTCGTAAAAAATTTTGAAAAAAAATTTTGAAAAAAAATTTCGAAAAAAAAATTGAGAAAAAATTTGGAAAAAATATTCAAAAAAATTTTCGAAAAAATTTTGGAAAAAAATTTTTCGATAAAAATTTCGAAAAAAAATTTTCGAAAAAAATTTTCGAAAAAAAATTTTTAAAAAAATTTCGAAAAAAATTTTTATAAAAATTTTCGAAAAAAATTTCGAAAAAAAATTTTCGAAAAAAATTTTGAAAAAAAATTTCGAAAAAAATTTTCAAAAAAATTTTCGAAAAAATTTTGGAAAAAAATTTTTCGAAAAAAATTTTCGAAAAATTTTGGAAAAAAATTTTGAAAAAAAATTTTCGAAAAAAATTTTGAAAAAAATTTCGAAAAAAAATTTTCGAAAAAAATTTTGAAAAAAAATTTTGAAAAAATTTTGTAAAATAATTTTTCGGCGAAAAAAAATTTTTCGGCGGACAAATAAATTTTCGGCGAAAAAAAAATTTTTGGGCGAAAAAAAAATTTTTGGGCGAAAAAAAAGTTTTTCGGAGAAAAAGTAATTTTTCGGCGAAAAGAAATTTTTTGGCGAAAAAAAATTTTTTCGGAGAAAAAGAAATTTTTCGGCGAAAAAAAATTTTTCGGCGGAAAAAAAATCTTTCGGCGAAACTAAAATTTTTCGGCGAAAAAAAAATTTTTGGGCGAAAAAAAAATTTTGGGCGAAAAAATATTTTTGGAGAAAGAAATTTTTCGGCGAAAAAAAAATATAGGGAAAAAATACTCCACTATTTCTACAAGTTTTATTAGAAAACTCTTTTGATATGACGAATACTTTACAGGATATGACAGAAAGTTTATTTTTTTGCCACTAGTAAAACGGTACTCATGAATTGCTTACATAATTCATTTATGTGATTTTCTTATTATCTTTGACTGTGTCCTTAATATCAAATTTCATGAAAATCCATTTGGTAGAAGTCGAGAATGAACATGTGGACAGACGGGCAGGCAGACCACCGCTAAGCGATAGTAGTGTAACTCCTTATGGATACGTCTCGCCCTTGTCTGTCTGTCACGACTTTCACCTTCTCAACTGCTGGATGGATTTATTAAAAATTAAGTGTAGGAGTGGTCCTTATTAGAATTTATCACTGAATTATAATTTTGAACAGCATCTGATAATCAGAACTTCTACTTTACCACATAATGACTTATGGTTTCAAGGATAAAACTTCATGAACTCCCCAATTTTTTGATAATGTTTTGCATGTAAATCTCATAAAGAACACCACAATCTCTGTGTATTCCATTTATATACTGCAGTGAGCTCCCAATTATCCAGTCTAATGGATGTAAGAGGAAGCATGAATAATCGACAAACACAGACAATGTGAATTTGTAATAGTAAGAACAATTTTCTTCCATTTTTATCATTATAATGAGGGATAAGATGCTTATCACTATAAAAAACATGTATCTCAGTGAACTAGCACACAGTTGAAGTTGGCAAATGACTCAACTTATATTGATTCGTAATAAAATGAATTGAAAAAATCAAGATGGCAGAAGAACGCAGCTGATCGACCAAGGTCGCATGATGTGTCCCTGTGTCATTTTCGAGAAACTCCTGATCATAAAAAAACAATATACATATCTACAAACTTGATGTTTCTGCATATAATATAATTATTTAGACATTGATGTAAGGAGAATATGAAAATAATGTGATCCCGCAGTCTTGAATTTCTTTTAAAGCATTGCAATTAGAGTATTAATAAGGCATAAGGAGAGGCACAGAATGGATAATCCATAACCCGAATAATTCGTAAACTGGATAATCTGCACATGGATAATCAGGAGTTCAATGTATAATTTTCCTTCTTGTTTATGTTTTAGATCATACTTATTTACTTTCACGAATAAAATTTACTTAAAAGGTTATATTTAACTATTATCACACAATAATATCTTCTTTAAATGTTGCCAGATATGGACATAATAACGGCTAGAAATGATACTGATTGTGAGCCTGAACCTTCCTAAATGCTTTTGTAAACCAAAATACCTTTCTCCTGTATATCTCCTAAAAATAACATTGTGCATCTCATAGCCCAAAAAATACAGTAATACGTTCAATACATTTAACCAAATTTCTTTTACACAGAAAAAATTTCATAATATAGTTAGCTTTCTGAATAAAATCATTGCACACTTAACACTAACAAGGGAAGGACCAGGCATTGATGTCACGAACTGACAATGAGACCATACTTTGCTGGTTAATAGAAGTATAAAAATAAACAAACACGTCTCGGTTTTCGGCTCCATAGACACTAGTATGCAAGAAATCGTGGGTCAAAGTTTATTGATGATTACTGCACACCTTAAAACCTCTTAGCGGAGAGCGTATTGTTAGGTTGTCTGGATGGTAGAGTGTAGACTACGAAGCTGATGCTTGTTGATTTGATGTTTGAATCCCTACACTGGCATTTTTACTTTCTCATATACAAAGTATATTGAGAAAGTATTGTAATCACGAAAAAATTCGACCTCGAGATTTTGATGGAAATATACTGTCTGTCTGTTATTGGCTCTAGAGCAGTGTTTCCCAAACTTTTTGACCACGCGAATCCCTTTTTATAATGACCCAAATCTCGCGAATCCCCTCCTAAAAATAAAAATTTTCTTACCTGAGTATAAATTATTAAAGAATATATATTGTAAATAGGTTTTTATATTTATTAATTTAAGTATACAATATTTATTATAACATTATTTCCACCTTTTATATATACTTTTCCGTTGCTTATTTGCGTGTTTGTAACCTTGTGGTTATATTAGTAGTAAGGGAAGCAGGGTAATTTTTATTTGCATATTAAATGCATATTAAAATTACAAAGAATTATCATGAAAATCTGAGATTTAAAACAAAGCCCAGAAGTATAAAATTTACTTGTTTACAATTTACGTACAATATTATGTCTCAACATTCGTCCTTGTCCCTTTCGTTAAGAGTGCATTACAATTATATAATCTGCCATGATATCGATTTGTGAGTTGTTTAAAGAAGACAATGGTCTTCTATCAATTTATTGCTTACAAAGACGAAGGCCTATACAGCTTCCATTGTTACGAAAGGCTCTCTACGTAGTGAAAAAGGAGCGATGATTTTTATTCCTAAGGCTGATAAAATAGGTTTAGCTCCAGACACATTCTTTTCGTGCTTCAAATAAAAGTTAGATATAAATATTGTTTAACTACTGGATTATTTTGCATTTTAATAAAAAGTAGTTATATAGAATTTGTTAAAAACTTGAATGCTAACAAGGACTAAATTAAGTGATTTACCAAAAAACTTTGCTTGCCATTATGGATTTTTTTGCCGCGAACCCCCTGAGACATCTCGCAAACCCCCTGGGGATTCACGAACCAGTTTGGGAACCTCTGCTCTAGAGCCTAAATGGTAGAACGAAAATGAATGAAATCTCATACCTAAGCATTTTATCATACAGACAGAAGCTATGAAGAAATGGTTGTCATTGCTCATAATTAAGGGAAGAGTATTCTACGCATTTTTAACAACAATTTGATTTTCTCAAAAACGGCTCTAACAATTTTGATCAAATTTATGTCTTCAATAATACCAAATAGTTTATATTTCTCAAAAATTAATATAAGGCTTGTGTATTCTAGGCAACTTGAAAAATAATTTGATTTTCTCAAAAACGGCTCTAACGATTTTGATCAAATTTTGTACAGTTATTTCAGTATACATCTGCAATAATACTACATATTTCATTTTTCTCAATGAATGAATATAAGGCTAGTTTATCCTTGGGCAACTTTAACAAAAATTGGATTTTCTACAAACCGGCTGATATGACTTTCATTTTGTAAAGATAACTAAACGACGCATTAGTATATGAGAAAGTTTGTACAATGTATGTTGTACCAATTTTTTATCTTTGACGATGAAGTACTGTTTGGTATAAGTTTCATTCTTTTCTGAAAAAATGCCTTGGATTATTATTTTAAGAAAAACAAATTATGCAATTCATGTGCATTATCCCATAAAGGGGAAAAATTGGTGTATCTTGCTGTCAAAGATATGAATAAAATAACTCACTCCTATAAAGCACAATACTCGCTGTGTCAGGCAAGTTACTGCAGTAGTGTTTTTGTATATGCAAGAAACAGCTAGCAAATTTGGACTGAGAGTGGGTGAAAAAGTTGAGGAATTACAGGGTGAGTATGGAAATGTATTTGTCACCTGTTCCAAATCAGGAAAATTGACTTCAATCATGTATGAATCGTTTCTTCAGAACATACTAAAACCTAACATCAGGAATAGAAACTTCTTGCTGATAATAGATTCTTGGGGCGGGCAAACAAATGGAGCCATGTACCACAAAAAATTTGTTGATGAAAATATGCCAACCTGCAAACTAAAGGTTATACCACCCAAATGTATGCCGTTGTGCCAGCCATGCAACGTATGTTTCTATAGGCAAGTGAAACAGTTTATTGCCCACATCCAAAAATCTACATATCTTCTTCAAGAGAGCAGAGAAATCAGCTCGCATGAGGACGCGATCAGAATCCACTTACTGCTGCATCAATAGCTCTCTGCGCCACACTTCACACATATGCTGCAGTATGTGTGGTATGCCTCAAAACTTGCGGAAAGAAGTGTGCTCATGAACGTCAATGAGTTGTGTTTCTCCAGCGAACTACGTAGTCGTGATTGCAAATGTGATGGAAAAAGTATCATAAAATGCGCTAGGTGTGTGGCCATTCTTTGTTTTCCTTGTTTTTATGACAAGTATCGCCCAAATTTATGTGCTGGTGAGGCCAGTTCATTGGAAAGTGATTAATGAAAAGTAGAATTACTGATTACCAATAATTCAATTATTAGTGTACAATAAATGAATCTAGCACACAGCCTACTTTTATGTGAGTGCACAATGTATTTATATTAATTAGGTAGACATTTTTTTATGTTTGTGATGCATAACAGTCTTTGTTAGTGTGTCTACATTTTTAGTATACAACGATCTTTTCCATATCCAGTGCATTTTTTTTCTCGAGTTAAAAAGAATTACCGTATATACTTGTGTATAGTACGAGTTTTTACGACCAAATTTTTATTGCAAAAATTGGGGATCGTACTATACACGAGTAATGCATTTGAGGATTTAAAATTCATGTATCTTCACGGGCATTTTCGGTGAAGTTATGCCACCGGCACGCATTCTAATGGTAGGCTAACCTTAACAGTGAGGCCCTTTATCGTTGTTATGTTGCTTCGTGAAGAGTAGAATCTTTTTCATATATACAACTTCAAATTCACAAATACTAGATATAAGTGAAGATTTACGAGCACTTCCTTTCTTGAATTTTATGTATGTACATCTTTGTTTGCATCTTTTTACAACCAACCAATTGGGGGGACCTTGTGACTTCAAACGACTCCAGTGCTAGAAGGCTTCTCAGTCTAAATCACAAAGCAAGGGAGGAGTGAAACCTGGTGCCGGCATTAGCCTACTCTTAACGAGAAACACCAAGGGGACCAACGGCTTTACGTCCCTTCCGAAGGACGGGGGCGCTGATTTGCATGTTCTCCACATAACCACGCAAATGGGGAGCCAGGCAACCCGGTTTGCACCGAGTTTGCTAAGCGTAGCAGGCCAGCGCCCGCACCACTACGCCGCGACTCCCCGTTCATATTTTTACAAGGGATGAATTGGAACAAGTTGAACTAAAAGTATCATAGACGGCGTAACTTTATGGAATTTCGACATCTTAGAAAAAAGAAATTACTTTATAATATTCAACAGTCTTTATTGTTTCTTCAATCACACACCGATCGGTTTCCACTACAAAGTCATTCTAAAGGTGTTAAGTCGGTTAGTAACACCATTAGAATGATTTTGTAGTGGAAACCGGTCGGTGTGTGATTGAAGAAACAATAAAGACTGTGGAATATTACAAAGTAAATTCTTTTTATCCGTTATCCCTACCTATTAAGTAGATAAGCAAGTGGAACCATTACGTACGCGGATCGTAATCCAGACGTACTAGAATTGAAACGATTTTATTTCATCTTGTGCAATCATGATTCATATCACTTTTTATTAAATGTTTTAGGAGTAAGATACTTAACTTATCCGAATTTTAGTGTACTCGCAAGAAATACTATTTACGACATTTACGGTCTACTCTATGGTGGAAAATCAAGGTTGTTCGATATATCTCACTCGTAACCACCGAGCTACCGAAACGAAATATGTCGACCATGGTGGAAAGCTGGGGTTGTACTATAAACGAGATATATAAAAAAATCAGGTTTGTTCACCAAAAAATCAGGGGTCGTACTATACATGGAGTCGGCATATACACGAGTATATACGGTATTTGTTTTTTTATCTCAAAGAAAAAATTGTGACGATGTTTTAGTTAACAAAAGTTTGAGTAAATAGGTGTAATATAAGAAATGTCTCCATAAAAATCCTTTGATATGTAAGCAAATTCAGCTAAATTACCAAATTCCATGAAAAACAAATGTTACTTTCCTGTTAACGGGAATACCTTAAAAAATGAACATGTATTGTTATGACTGTTTGACAGGATATAATAATGAAAGGATATATTGATGTATTGTTGGATTTACGATATTTTATTTTTAAAATAACATTAACAGAAACTGATTGACCTGTCTCGACATTTACAAACCCAATCTCCGGACAACGTGGAGGGTTTCTTTGGTTCCGGACGAGGCGAAGGGCACGGTAGCACCCGGAGACGACTACCCATTACAAAAAAGTGAGCCGAAGGCTCGTCAATATATCCTCTCAATTTGCGGCACAACAGTCAAGAGGATATAACATTGAACGGATATATTGACAAGCCTTTGGCTCGCTTTCTTGTAATGGGTAGTCGTCTCCGGGCGCTACCACGCCCTTCGCCCCACCCGGAACCAAAGAAACCCTCCACGTTGTCCAGAGATTGGGTTTGTAAATGTCGAGACAGGCCAATCAGTTTCTGTTAGTGTTGTACGTAAGTATGGCATGGGGATAATACGTAAGTATCAGGTCCTGCGAAGGGTCCTGGAGGTATTCCCGTTAACAGGAAAGTACCAAACAAATTGTCAATCACGAATTACACACACTTCACTTATATATGGACAGAATCAATACAGAATTAAAGACGAAATGCAATTGAAGCACATTTGCATTAATTAATTTTACATTATTTTTACCAAACATCAACATATATTAATAATAATAAATGGAGCAAGATTTCTGTCTTAGATTTCATGGTTACAATGTCCACGAGCCATTTTGTAGTAAAGCCATTTAAATCATAGTATAAAAATTAATGGAGTGTTGAAGTTACAAGGGCCATTCAATGCCATTTTTTAACATCCTCATTTTTAGTTTCTACGATAAAGAAATCTTAGGGATGCATTAACAATGTAAAGCATTATAATTGCTTACATACGAATAAGATATGTATGCAATAAAAACATTTCAAATTACTGCATAAACAAAACAATCCTTTAATGTATAGGGTACATAAGAGAGCGGAAAGATTTTATTTTCAAGCAGAAATATAACTAAACAAGCGAAGCTCTTTAAAATTAGAAAGAGGTAATGAAGAATGAAAGTAAAAAAAGAATTGAAGGATTAAAGAAGTAACCAGTACTAAATGGACATGAAAAGCTTTGGCATATGGACATATATCAGGCAATAAGCACCACAGAAGGGAGAAAAAAGCAACACAAATAATTAGAGCAGATATACGAAGAGGACCAATACCTTCAGTATGAGAATCTTCTTGAGCATAGCAGAGCATGAAGGCTGCAAGTACAAAGAGTAAGGTAATCAGTGGGCAGGCTGCCCTGGAAAATGCATGACTTCGAAGGGGAACAACAGGAACAATAAACACTTATATAAGTCACACATACACACCAATACTAACTAATTTCAGTAGGAACTATTATAATAATAGCTTCAAAGAGACTCACCCTTGTTAATGAATACCAATTTCAGAGGTTATTTAAATTATCGTTTAATACTATAATAGCCCAGGTCTGTTGGTTGGTCATGCTTTCACGACGGCCGATATAGAGCATTTTAGCAAACTTCCCGAATAGGTAGAAGATTGAAATTTGGCAAGGATGCTTGATTAACATATTTTAAGGTAATGACAAAAATAAATCTCCAAAAAAGTCCTGGGTTCGACTCCAAGGAAGACATTCCATTTTCCATAAGGTAAGATGTAAAAATCAATTTTTTGATGTGCAGGCTTTTATTGTTTTGGAAATTAAAATTAGAAGGAATTAACCTACGATCTTCGGATCTGAACCATTTTGAAGAAAAAATTACAAAGTTTCTTTTTCTGTTCATCTTTTTCCGCACACAATTTGAAATCGCTCATGTCATACGTTTAATTCACATATTTTGTGGAAATATTGCCATTTTAATGGAATGTTGCCTTGGCTACCAATTATATTGTTAGACCTCAAAATCCTATTGTTGTATCAATCCTTCTGGGTGTAAGCGTGCTTTGTATGCTTTTAATACGAGAGAGAGAGAGAGGGGGGGGGGGGGAGAGGTAGAGGGGGGAGCGAGAGAGAAGGAAGAGAAAGAAATGAGGAGGGGGAGGAAGATAGAGGGTGGGGGAGGAAGATAGAGGGTGGGAGAGGGAGAGAGGATGTGAAAGGGGGGGAAGAAAGGGAGGGAGAGAGAGGCAACTATTTTAAGTTTAACTAAAGATAGCCCGTCAACAACAGAATATTCACTAGATATGTTGTATATGACAAAATATTTCATATGTGAAAGTGGGATATTAATTAATTTAAATGAAAATAATAATAATCTATCTTTTTATCTATAATTCTTCCATTGATATTTTAACGGGCATTACACTAGTTTTAACATAAAGACCTGTGACAATTTCTCTTGGTACTTGAGGAATCAAAACAGGATGTTGTAATTAATGAAGAAAATAATGACTCTGTCAATATGTGTATCAATTACAACAAAGTTAAGCTAAATTCCTTGGATTTTTTAAAGGATGTTGTAAGTTATAAATGCAATGAAATAAACTCTTAATCTACTTTTTTTTAAATGCCAGGAATGGTTAATATTAATTTTTCATACTCCCGTTCCCAATTACAAAATAATTAACTATATATTAATTTTTTTATTTCTAGCTATTACAAAATAAATTAATGAATTAATTTAAGGAATTCAATTTGCCAAAATTTTCAAATTCATAGTTCAAATTTTCAGTCTTGCAATAAAGATGCCTCAGTTTCTTCATTTAAACTTAAGCAACTCAGTTCAACATTCTTCTACAACTTAATGTTTGAAGAAAAAAGTAAAAATTCTACCAAGTTCCATTAATGTATTTAAGACTTGAATATTTAAGTTTCAATATAATTGGTTGATTAGTTCTGAATTAAACAAAGAAAAAGTAATACAATACTTTAAAACAACACATGGAAGATACCCCAGGGATTTTTAAGTGTAATGAGTGCAGCCACAAGTAGAAAAGCCTTTGCTTTTGACAAGTAATACAATGAAAAATCACTTTCTTGACAAAAATGGTTCTACTTAATACCGTAAATTGTACATGTCAAAGAAGCTGATACTTTGTGCAATTAAAAAATTGGAAAAAATAAGAGAAAAACCATAAGCCAGGGATTTACTCTCAATTGCTGTTATTTTCCTGCCAATGAGATGTGCTTTCCACCAAGAAAAGGTTGCCAAAAATTGACCTTATCATTGCCTAAACAAGACCAAGTTGAGAAACATACCTTGTCTTGTGCAGCTTCAAGTAGATTCATAATAATGCAGAGGTCTGCACCGCTCAAAAAAACAAATGATTGAGGCTGTCTAACCATCTATATACTGGCAAAACAGACCGTTCATTGCCCAGGGTATTCATGAATGATCTTTCATGACTTTGATGTCATAACTTAATCTTCTTTGACCTTTACAATTTTGAAAAACATACTGAAAACCCTTTTACAACATTTACTTATATACAATAGATCAGTGCTTCTCAACCGGTGCTCTGCAACCATTAAATAGGTGCCCTGAATGCCTTTCACCCTCCACCATTATGCATGGATTTTTTGAAAATTAAATAACGAACATATAACATGTGTGAGATCGACTTTAATTCATTCCAATTTTCAGTTCATTCATTCAATTTTTTTCTTAGATCACTTATGTGCTGATAAGTGTACTATGATGGACATTCCAGCTGATGGGTAACAAATATTTTCCTGAAAAGTTTGTTATAGTGCTCCTCCTAAGTTAATGAAGACCTCTAGGTGCTCCCCAGTCTACTAAAGGTTGAGAAATACCGCAATAGGTCCTCAACTTACGAACACCCATACTTATGAACAAAGCTGAATAATAAATCAGGAATACAAGTGCCATACGAATCAGTCTTTTCTATCGGGAATTACTTGCGTCGGCAGAAAGAGGCGTCAACCCTCCGCAGGATGTTCTTTGACATAGTAATCCATTACACTCTTTAAGTTCTAAGTTACTTGCTCATCTAATGAGGATAATGAAAAACAACTAAAATTTAAAATAGCATTTTTTCTATTATTATTCATTGCAAATGTACAATATTTCAGTTTTTATTTAGGGTTAAATAGAATATTGTGAACTGACTTTGGAACCTGACAACCATTTATAAAATACTAGCAGAATTTCCCATTGAATTTCAACGGATTTAGTAAAGCTACTAGAGCACAACATACAAACTCTTTAAAATATATAGTAGATACTTTTTAAATTATAATTAGCTTTTCTTAACAATTAATCATATTTGCTTGTAACAATCTTCCATGAACAAACATACAAACACAGAAACCAACAAACACACCCTTCAAAATATATTATAGTAGACTAGCTGAAAGTACCCGGCGATGCCCGGGTTATGCCGGACGTCTTTGGCGAATAAAATTATGTATTATATGCTAATACAATCATTTCTCCCTTTGTTCAAGAATAAGATATTACACAGTTATACCAGTCGAATAAAGCAAAAATGAAGAAATCCGCTCCACATTTTCCTATTTAGATGAATGAAGGAAGAAAATCTTACAAAAATAACCTATAAACTCCCTCTCCCTCCCTTCCACCCTCTCCTTCCCTTCACACCCTCCCTCTCCTCTCTCCCTCCCACCCTCCCCCCTCTTCTCTCCACCCCTTCTCTCTAATTCTCTCTCTCCATCTCCCCTCTCCGTTAGCATCCATCTCTCTCCCTCCCTATCTCGTATTAAAAGCATTCAAAGTGAACAAACTTACAAACATTCTCCTTTATATGTTAGATTAAAAGATAATTAAATTAAAAACAACAAATATTTGGTTTCCATGTAAACAAATTTAAATCGTACACAGAAATTGACTTACGATATTACGTTAAAATTTTTCCCATATAAATGCATTGAACTCTCAATTTCAGCGACAATGAGAGTTGTCATGGTAGTTTATAATGGGTATTGTAATAAAACTGGTAAAAATCACGTTTTTTATTGATTCAAAATGTATTTTTATGCTAATTCGATCAGGATTCGGATTCTGTCTTCAATAAAAATAAACTTTGTTCTTTTCTTCGTAGAACCATTCAAGTCTCAAGTTCATACCATGTTCCTAAGTAATTTAAAAATTCAAATGAAAAATAAGCTGCACTTCTCCCTATGTTATTCAAATGGAAAAAATGAAAAAAGAAAATATTTCTGTCTGTCTGTGTGCGGTGGTTGTCGGGGTTCCCGGATACCCTATGTTACTCGTTGAGTCATATGAGTCAATTTGCAAAGTTTGGTCCCGATAGCTCAAAGGGCGCGGGAATGTATAAGGAACAGACAGACAGATGGACAGACAGACATTCAATTTTATGTATATAGATTGTCTATGGTTCCGAACTAAAGACTTATGACTGAACTATTGGAACGCAACCCGTTCATAAATCAAGGACTTACTGTACTCATATTTGTTGAGGGGCTTAATTTTACTGCTTTCTGCATATAAATGACGATTGTATATAAAAACTTCTTAGATCAGGAAATTTTGAAATCTAGAATGCAAAGCTGCTTTTCACTTAACATTTAGCTAACTCTATTTGTAAACAATCAGTAACATGTGTGTGTACATATATACTCAATCATAGGTCTAATTTTTAAGACCAAATTATTAGTGAAAAAATCAAGGGTCGACTTATACGCGAGTAAGATTTGTGAAAGGTTAAAACCCGTGATGATATTTGCCCTACGGTAGATAAAATTTGATGGAATTTAAACTATGTGTTGTTGTATTCAAACTGTATTGATAACCATCAAATATTTAAATACAAGTAAGCCCTGCTTAATGCGGCCCCGGCTAACGCAGATTCGTTATAACGCGGATTTTATTTCAAATTAAAAATTTTTTTAAAATACAGATATCTTATGCACAGTGTGACTGCAGTCCAATATCTTATGATTTTTCAAATTTTGCACTAATCAAATTTCATAAAGTATCCTAAATATTGTGATATTTCAGAAGTGTTGCATAATATTGCATCATCTGGTGGCCAATTTCACTCTTTTCCCTGTATATTTCATGGGTCTAACGCAAAAAATATATCTCCTAAGGCAGAAAACATTTGAAAAACGGAAATAGAAATATGATTCATGCTTCAGGTTTCTTTGGCATCATTTGATCACACAGTGTACAATTTGCCTAATCTAGCTGGACAAAAATAAATTTTCGACTGTTACCATTTAAAGTTGAGCGTTTTTAAACATTGTTGCTGAATGTACAAAGTATACTGGGTCGTGTTTATTTGACAATTTGGCAACTCTGCCATGACTCAGAAGTGGTCCAAACACTGTAATCTGTCGGAGCAGTATGCTTATTGGAAGCAGTAACGTTTTGTAGAGTGTTGTGGGAAGAGCGATAATTGTGAGTGAGATGGATATTTCTTTTGATTTATGACATGGATGTTGTACATACAGGTATGTTTCTTAATATTTAGTATTATTTTGTAGATAATATGATTTTCAGAATTATAGAATATAACGTAAATATTACATAAAAATAATGCTCAAGAAATTAGGATTTTATTTTTTAAGCAGCCTTACAAAAAAAGTTCCACGAGGTACCACCATAAAACTCATACTATTATATTGTGTGAACCTTATATTTAACAAATCTGAGTCGTTTCTGCGCATACTTGTGCCATTTACCGATATTAAATTTTTCCAGTGACGAGGCGTACGGTTTCCCGAAAACTACTTTTCGACATTTGGATACAAGGCAGTAGGAAGACGCGAAATGATGATCTTGTTGATTACATCCTTAGTATATTTGACCTTCATAGTTGTCCTGATGATATCCATCAACATATCAGAAATACAATTAAAGTGTTTTCATCAAAAATTAATCATCGATGGAAAAAAAGTTGTAGACACTTGGACAGATTTTTAAAAACAATTCTCAGTGGTTCGCGGAAGAATTAAAATTTTCTGAAGAAGTTTGGGAGAGAGTTGCTGCTACACAATCACAGGAAGTTAGTGCACCTGGAAAGAGCAGAGGTCGCCCTGTGAAGATTTTTAGTGAGAGCAGTAGTAAAAGTAAGCGGAGAAAAGTGCAACAGTTATTGGAATCTCGACGTTCTAAAGAGCTTTCTTTCACTACAGAAACAACCTTACGAGCTATGGGAAAAAGGGATGCAGCAGATATTGTCAAGGAGCTATCGGTTGCATCACTGCAAAGGGCAACAAAGATCAAGAAATCAAGGTTGCCTAAGTCAAAACCTGTGCCTTATACTGAAGAAGAGGCGTTAGCTTTCTTTCTCGATGCGAACCTCACGACACATCAATATAAACTGGAATCATCAACATTAATTCAACAAGAAACAGCCAAGTTGGAACAACAAATAAAGAAACTTTCACCTACCAAGGTGACTGTAAATGGCACCGAAATTGATGTACATCAACGACTGTTAATGACAATGGTAGATGGAAAGGTATGTAATGCTTTGGCACAAAACCAATCGTCACAAAAGTGCTACATATGCGGAGCTTCTCTTAAGGAAATGAATAATGAAGAAACAGCAAGTGAAAAGAGGATAGCAGATATTACAACTTATGCTTTCGGACTTTCTACTTTACATGCGTGGATTCGTTGTTTTGAATGCTTAATGCACACAGCATATCGATTGTGTATAAAGAAATGGCAGATTAGAGGTGCAAGTGACAAATTATATGAATAAAATTATTATTTACATTTAAAAAATAATAAATTTATGAATCATGTTTATAAATGTTAAAACAAATATTTATAAAATAACCATAACTTCTTTCGTTAGGGTGTATAAAAATTAAAAAAGAAAACTCACCATAATAGTTATTGTCCTTCCTCAAACTCCTTCGTTGTTAACTGATTGCTTATTTTATAAATATATACACTACATTATAAACAATATCCTAATTTTAACTGCGTGTGGTATGCCTTGAAACACGGAATATTTGGATATAGCGACTATTATATGAATAAAATTATTATTTACATTCAAAAAATAATCATTATACGAATCATGTTTATAAATGTTAAAACAATTATTTATAAAATAACCATAACTTCTTTTGTTAGGGTGTATAAAAAATAAAACTCACCCTAATAGTTATTTTTGTTCCTCAGACTCCTCCATTGTGCACTGATTAATCTTTAAATATATACACTATTTAAATTATAAACAATATCTAGTTTCAATATTCCTGCTGTGTGGGGTATGCCCGGAAACACGGAGCAGCACATAGGGCGACGCTGCAGTCTCTGCATTGGTGAATAGTTTCCCTCCACTGCTTATGTGACAAGCACACCACGCACCGTTTATGTGCATGCTTCTTTGAAGTTGAGGGAGAATTCAGCTCCGGAAAATGCCGACCACTAAGCCTAATTGGTGTTTGTGTTAAGGGTTGCTTTTTTCTTATCTCTGTTGGACTATCTTTATTAGAACCTCCATATTTTTTAAAGATAGAGTTTATTAGTTCAAGCCTAAACTGGAGGTTTGTGCCTTTTCCTCCATTCATTTTATATATGACAAAAGAATTAAATACGCACAAATCCAGAAGATGACGAAATATTTTTTGGTAATATTTTTTCATTCTTTTTCTCGCTGTGCTGTACGTAATCATGTATTGGTCCGACAGATCCACTCCACCCTTAGCATCATTGTATTGGATGCATACATGCGGTTTCAATTTCGTCTCACCCTTTCTGTCTCTAACAGTTTTCATGCTAGCATCATGAATGCTGCTAAGCATGCAAACGTCTCTTTTATCTTTCCACTTCAGTGCCATCAATTTTTTTCGAAATGCAGATGCAACTTCACCTGGTTTCAGTTTTTTCATCATCACATCTTTAGGTAGTTCTTTTCGATTACGACGAACAGTCCCAACTGCATCCGTTTCCATGGAATTCAGTAAATCAAATAGTTCTGGGCTGCTATAATAATTGTCCAGACCAATCAAGTATCCTTTCCTCAAAAACCTTTTCTGCTAAATTCAGCACAAGTTTTGTTGGTTTGGTAAAGTTACCAAGATCAATCCCTTCAATTTCTGTTTTCAGATCGGTATCTTTCCCGGTGTAAATTATCATATTCCATACATATCCTGTTTTAGCTTCACAGAGTTTAAATGATTCTATTCCAAACTGCAATCTTTTTTTTTGAATGAAAACTTTCCATGACAACCTCCCCTTCCACAATAACAAGCTTTCCTCTATGGAAATCTCCCCATCAGGTTCATAATTCTCGGAAATTTTTTTTCACGATCGAATAATGGCTTAATTTTGAATAATTTTGCCGAGACCGGATCCGAGCTATCATATTCTTCATTGTTGGCGAAATGCAAAAATTTTAACAAAAGAAAAAATCGGTTTTCACTAATGACTTCATAGAAAATTGGAGTTGCCCACAATCTCATACGTGAAAAATTGCTGCTATTTGTGGGTTTTTGCACAATTCCCTGCAGAAGCAGCATTCCAAATAGTTTCAATTCATCCCTGTCAGTCTCCTCCCAGTTCTTATCACGGCTTCTCCTTTTCATTTTATGAAGCAGAGATTTTTCATTAATTTTTTGTTTTGCATATAAATTAGTTTGTGTAGCAACCCATTCCATTATTTCGTCATCTAGAAAATTTTCAAAAATTACAATTGGTTCTACCTTACCATAAGTTCTCCCTTTGAACCAGGAACAAAATTAGCAGGAAATCTACGTCTGGCTTCACCCATCGCAACCATTCGGCGGTATCTTCAGTATCGGCAACATCCTCTTCATCATCTTCTTCTTCGCTAGTTTCACTCTCCAATTCACTTTCAGATGGTTCCTCTTCAAGCTCTTTCAGTATTTTGCTAAATTTAGTTGGTGTTCCGCTTGTTTCGGCTATTTCTCCGACAGATTCAGTTTCCTCTTCAGTTTCTGAACTATTTTCAGTCGAACTTTTTTCTTCTTCGCTGAGGCCTAAAATTTCCTGTGCACTATCTTTTGATATATTTCCCTTCCTTTTCGACATTGTAAAATGGGTAACAGAAGTTCAGGGTGGATTAAAAATTTATAACAAAAGGGAATTTCCCTACACAAAATCGTGTTTTTGCACACAAAATAATGTACGTACGGATTACACAAAAAGCATTAGTAAATCTGGTATATATAAAAGTATAACTTTATAGTAAAGGAAAATAAACACTTGAATATGACAGTAAATACCTCACTGATACTACACGATGTAAAACACTTCAATAATAAATACTAATAAACAGTTCGAGAATAGAAAAATGTGAATGGACTTGTATGCACAAAAGTAAACGGTTTCACACACAATGCCTTTTAGAATAGAAAATCCGCACTTCTCAAAAGAAAAATCGAGACTGAGGGTAAAAGAGAAAAAAGTACCGTTAGGGGTTTTATTGCCCCTACATGTCCCCAGCTGTCACATTTGTGAAAGCGTTTCAAATAGAAAATGGATCAACCATGTAGTTAGCCGAGCACACAGTAGATGGCAGAAACTACTACACATCGTTTCTCAAAGATATGCGTCTGAAAACGCTTACCCCACCGAAAAAACGGTCATTCTCTCAGGCGCGTTTTAAGACGCGCTCTCCACTTGGCGAGCGGCAAGGATTCGCATCTAGAGATGCTTACCTCACCTGAGGGGTTAATACATTCCGGATGGAGAGGCCAACTGGAAGGCTATCTTCATCAAAAATTTCACATCAAAAAGAATCCATCACCAGAGGGGAGGGAGGGAGGCACTACATGCGTCATTTTTTGTGCCACCTGGCATGTATACATACATAAATAGGCCCCCCTCACTATCGAACTAGGCTCTGCAAATAATCACGCCAGCCCTGCCTCATACTACTGTGTACCTGCATGTCAAGATGACTTTGACTATCCCATACCTGGCATCCTCAGATGCAGAACAGCGTTGGAGGTGCAAACATGGTTTTTACTCAAGGAGAACGTTTGTTTATTGTTGTGCATTATTTTTCTTTGAAATCTTTTACTGCAGACAAAGAAGTACCAGACAAGACATCAATAGGCCATCTCATAAAAACATTTTGTGAAACAAGAAGTGTTTATGACAGGGAACATATTCATCATCGAACAGTTTTAACAGACGATAACATCCGCAACATTGAGGAAAAACTGTTGCAATCACCACAGAAATCTTTGAGAATACTTTCCCAACAAACTGGATCGTCATTGGGAAGCACACAACGAGCGACAAAACAACTGAGGTTTTGTCCATTCTGATTTCAAGCTGTCCATCAACTTCAACAATGGGATACAATTCCAAGGGTCCATTATTGCCGTTGGTTTCTCAAATTTGTGTATGATAGGATAAATGTATTAGACAAGTTGTTTTTCTCAGATGAGGTATGGTTTCATCTATGTGGACACATAAACAGTCAAAAGAGCTGAATTTGGAGTGATGTAAATCCTCATGCTGTTCATGAAACACTTTTGCATTCCATGAAAATTGGTGTTTGGTGTGCATTGTCAAGACAACAAATAGTAGGATCACTGTTCCTCGAAGAGACCATTAATGCAGAATGCTATCAGAACAATTTGATGCAGTTTGTCAGAAGAAGATGAAAGAGGCTGCTGGTTTCAGCATGTCGGTCTGACTGCCCATACCGTGAACATAACAACAGCTCTCATGAAAGATTTCTTTGGTGAGCACATTGTTGCAGGTGGCCTTTGGCCAGTGAGATCTCCAGATCTAACACCTCCAGACTTCTTCTTATGGGGATATCTCAATGAAAAAGTCTACAGGAACAACCCGCATATCTTACAAGGGGAAACCCGGATGTGGGGTCATGGATTTTGCTGAAACTTCGTAGGTGCACAGCGCTAGATTCCAGGATCACAGACAATCACCCTTTTGGGCATATATAAGCAGTAGTTTTTCTGTAAATTGCATTTAAAGTTTGCAATTCTGCAACGTGTCTGATAATTACCCTAACAACTGAAGAGGTATCCAACACCAGCCATAGCACAGTGCAAGGGAGTTGGGCTAGGATTATAGCAACTAAAAAGCATCATTTATAGCTCTTGACACTTTACAGCTACATAGTTTATTGGGGTAATCGTCATCAAATATTGCTAGTACTTCCTCAACAAGAATAAATGCTTTTGTCATTCTTTTGGAATAAATTAAATTAAAACATAAATACTCCTTAACCGTACAAAGTGAGAATATTTAGAGACAAAATAAACAATAAAATAGGGTTTAAAAAAATTTTTAATAAAATAAAAAATTTTTTGGGTTAAAAAAAAGGGTAAGAAAGGAATCAATGAAAAGAAAAATAAAAGTAACACTTACAGGTTTTATGGGAGAAGAAAACCTCGCAGGTAGCCTGGTGTCACCCGTTCATGTACTCATATCCTTCCCCAAAGGAAAAAAAAACACTTTCCTTCAGGAGAACAATCATTCAAACACGCACTCAAACAAGAAAAGGAAAAAAGAGCGGAAAACCTAATACACATTCACTCCTCAAGAAAACAATGTTTTAAAAAACACATTTATACGCACGCTCTCGCAAAACAGGGAATCTCTAAATATTCAAGGGACCCAAAAAATTTTTTATTTTATTTCAATTTTTAAAATTTTTTTAAATCCTATTTTATTGTTTATTTTGTTTCTAAATATTCTCACTTTGTAGGGTTAAGGAGTATTTATGTTTTAATTTAATTAATTCATCTCGCCGTAGTCTCCGACCTTTTTTATTTATTATGATGACTTTCCAGTCTAAGGAGTTAAACCGTTTTCACAAACTTTCCACCCAAATTCAGACCATTGCTGCCAACATAAAATTTCTTAAAGACTAAAAAACGTTGTTTCCTAAATTTACTAACATTTTTCCTAACACTACAAATGACACAGCATCCAAAGCCATTCTTTCTGCAAAACAAAAATGGACTGACCTGGAAATTAAAAAACTTTATGGAAAATGCTCCTTTTTAGAAATAAAAGCCTATGATTTACACCTTAAACTTACCAAACATTTGTCAGGTTTTGAATGGTCAATTTGGGACCAATACATGAAACACATACACGCCGTCATACAATGAAAAATGTTAAACAAAACAGAAAAACTATGCAGGAAATTTAACTCACTAAACAATGGACCACAAAGGGGCAGAAAACAGGCTACTCAACCACACAACCAGAACATTATTAACCTTTCGGGAAAAACGTTTTCCCATGCAGAAATGTCCTTATTGGAAAAAGGTTTGAATTATACCCTCCCGTATAAAAAACCGCCAACAGAAGAGTTAGTCGCAGACATTGAGTCGGCTATTCAATCATTACCCGTAAACACAAAAAACATAATTAGAAACACCACCTTTGCACAAATTAAAGAGAATCTTTCCCAAAACTTTTCAGAAAAACGGCACACTTTTCAGGACTATAACACTGTTAAAACACTAAATAACAAAGGTTGTTTTTATTTAAATTCAGACAAAGGCAACTCAGTAGTTATTTTGGAAAAACAACAATACTATGATAAAGTTGAACAAATACTAGAAGAGTGATCTTACACAAAAACCACCAAGTTTTCTTTAAACAAAATGATTACAGATACAAAAAACACCCTTCAAACTTGTACTTCTGTGATTACCAAAAAACTTCGGTTTTAATTAAACATCTCCAACCCCATTATTCCAAGGATGTATTGTCTTCCCAAAATACATAAGACCTATTGTTTCTGCTATAAATTCCCCAACATATAAAATATCCAGTTGGCTAAATAAACAGTACAAATTATGACCCCTTATTCAGAACTCAAACATTAAGAACAACATTCACTTTATTAATTTAATTAAAGATTTAAACCTTAACGACCATGAGATTTTAGTCTCTTTTGATGTTGTTTCCCTTTTTCCCAATGTTCCTTTGGAAGAAACTATGAAATTTCTAGAAACATGGCTCAAGGAACAATACCTTCCCCAAGTAACAGTCAGGGATTACATACACCTGACTCGCCTTTGCATGAAACAGAACTTTTTTAAAGTAAACAATCATATTTACCAACAAACCCATGGCACAACCACGGGTAACCCCCTTTCCCCATTTTTAGCAAATCTTTTTATGACATATTCTGAACAACAATGTAAAGACACCTTCTCCTACTTTCCAAATACTTGGTTTAGATGTGTTGATGGTATTTTTACCATTTTTGACACATCTAAAGAAAACATAACCAATTTTTTGGAAAATTTAAACAAACAATGTGGAACCATTAAATTTACATATGAGAAAGAAAAAGACAACTGCCCGCCCTTTCTTGATTTACTAGTTACCAGACTAGATAATAAACTTAAATTTAACATATATAGAAAACCTACACACACAGACATTTACATACCTTTTGAGTCACACCACCACTTTTCACATAAGTTAGCAGCTTTTCATTCCATGATACATAGACTCCTACATATACTACTTTCCACAACAGATTTTCAAAAAGAACTGATTCACATTAAAAATGTTGCTACACTGAACGGCTATGACATAAACATAATTTACAATATACTACGAAAACATAATTACACACGTTTTCTTAAAACACACGACTCTCACTAACATTTCTGCAGCCAAATTAAAATACATGAAAATTCCATTTTCCCCAAGGACCACAAGCAAACTATCAAAAATTTTTCCAAACACGGTTTCATAACTGTACAAGTTAACCGAAATAAACTTATTAACCTTCTCCACAATCTGAAAGACACCATTCCTTCTTCACAGAAATCAGGTATTTATAAAATTTCTTGCAGGGGTTGTGACAAAATTTATATCGGGCAGACAAAACGAAAACTGGAAACTCGTTTTAAGGAACATTTGGCACATTTTAAATTTGGGAGGTTTGTTAATTCCAGTGTAGCATCTCACATACAGGAATACAATCATCCCATTACCATTGATAACTTATCACTCTTGAAATCTGTACACAATGATTTTAAACTGGACGCCTATGAAAGTATGCTCATCGCAAAATACAAAGGAACCGTTATGAACAACGATTCTGGCCCTCTCCCCCACTCCCCTCTTTATAGTCCATCCTTCCCCCTCCTTTCACTTTCACATAAACACTTCTCCATTAATACTTTCAAACCACACACCAGACCTTCATTCAACATCTTTCTCTGATGATGGCCGCATCGCGTCCGAAATACATTTAGTGTCCCTTGAATATTTAGATTTTCCCTGTTTTGCGAGAGCGTGCGTATAAATGTGTTTTTTAAAACATTGTTTTCTTGAGGAGTGAATGTGTATTAGGTTTTCCGCTCTTTTTTCCTTTTCTTGTTTGAGTGCGTGTTTGAATGATTGTTCTCCTGAAGGAAAGTGTTTTTTTTCCTTTGGGGAAGGATATGAGTACATGAACGGGTGACACCAGGCTACCTGCGAGGTTTTCTTCTCCCATAAAACCTGTAAGTGTTACTTTTATTTTTCTTTTCATTGATTCCTTTCTTACCCTTTTTTTTTAACCCAAAAAATTTTTTATTTTATTAAAAATTTTTTTAAACCCTATTTTATTGTTTATTTTGTCTCTAAATATTCTCACTTTGTACGGTTAAGGAGTATTTATGTTTTAATTTAATTAATTCATCTTGCCGTAGTCTCCGACCTTTTTTATTTATTCTTTTGGAAGTCAACATGCGAAAAGCTGTCAGCATTGTCCTCTTCAGAAAAAAACTTCTCATCCTTCTCCTGTATCTTATCTAGCTGGATCAGTTCTTCATTGCTTAATTCTTGGGGTAAACCAAGTAAATTCACAGCATCTTCAGCTACCTATTCAACCACCAGCTTGTTTGGCTATATTGACAATTTCTTCTCTTAAGATCGAGATATTATTATCCACCTCAAATCCCATGAAGCCATGTGCATACACTGACCATAAATTTTTCCAAACACCATTCACGCATGAGGATGGTACATCAGCCCAACCCTCACTGATTACATCAATAGCTTGATTAACATCAAATCCATGCCAGAAATCCTTTACCGATGGCTTACTGTCACCATCTATCTCTTCAAAAGGTTTTTACATAAAAGGACTTTAAAAATGGCCAATAATACCTTATACATTACGTGATTAAGGTAACTGGTATCTGTTTTGAGATATTTTTCATTAGTATTGCGACTATGAATATGCTGTTCTTATAGAAATATTCTTTAATTTTAATTTTTTGCACCATATAAATTAAAAATATTGATACTGGGCATATTTGATTCTCAGTATTTGGATTTTCTTATGGATCTGGACCATGTCACAAGTCGTGTTAAACGAGAAATTTTTTTTGCTTTGTGAATAGTTTCCTTAATTGGTATCTCGTGAATTCTGTGCTAAGTGAAACTATCCAAAACTATTATATCTAGTGAATACTTTTCTCCTTCAAGTTTTCACAGTTCTAGATTCCCAGGATAAATTTTTCACAGTAAAGAGTTGGTGCTAAAAAGCACCTATAAAAGACAATAAATTTTCATATTCTTCGAGGTAAGCGACTGAGAATCTTTTAATGAGATTGTAAAGAGTCTTATAGCAGTCTAAGAATATAAATCAGTCACATGGCTCAGTAAATACATATTCTTAGCTGCATAATATTGAAAGACAGTATTTACCAGTTGGATAAAAATGAAGAGGCAGTATAGAATTTGTTTACAAATAACTTCATCTTAAATCAAACCAATAAAGGACATTTTTATACTTTAAAAACCTTCATTCTGAATAACAACAGAAAAATTATAC
Source organism: Uropetala carovei (assembly GCA_036926305.1). Taxonomy (NCBI): domain Eukaryota; kingdom Metazoa; phylum Arthropoda; class Insecta; order Odonata; family Petaluridae; genus Uropetala; species Uropetala carovei. Next base: position 2,987,128 of record JAXCHB010000242.1, on the reverse strand, counting down.
CTCATAAAAACTTTGTAATAATTTATTAAGGATGTTTTGAAAAATCTTCTTACCACATTGCTAAATCAGCGAAATTGTTTATAATACCATATTTTAAAACAGACAATAAATGATAAATTTGAGAATATTGTCAGTCTTTTGGAAGTCTTTCTGAAATTGTTTTTCTAACAATTAAAAATAAACATGATACAATAGAAAATTGTCAACATAATATTGGAATCCTCAAATTATGAACACAATCAAATTCCCTATAAAAAGTTTAATTAAAATATCACTATAGTCATAAAATGGCAACATCATGCACGCTTTTTTAATAAGGGCCAATGACAGAAATTAACTAAAAAAACTAAACAATCAAATATGAATAATAACAAATTCCATTTTCAATAAAAATACAAAAATCTATTTGCAACTTTCACTTTTATAGATGAAAGTTTAAAAAATCTAAAATGTTTAACAATCAACAAATTACACAAAATAATGTAGCACTGACTTTCTCATTAAAGGTACATTAAACTTGTTTTAATAACTTGATACAAAATCAAAGATCAAAATAGAAAATCAGGTAACCATTGATCAAAACATTTCCTACCAAAAAGACACATTTTCAAAGATGACTTCCAGAATCAACACCTCTGTGAAAAAATCTCCATTAGGTCAATATAATAATATACAACTATGCACTATGAAAATCTTCCCTTACACAGTGAAATGCCTTGAATTTTTGAGGAATCAGCTAAGCCCACATGATAATAAATGCAGACACATAAACAGAGGGATAAAGTCTTTTATTCTGCCCTTCAATTTAATATAGAAATTCAATCCCATTTCCATATGTTCATTGGCCCCCGTCCTCTGTCCCATCCACTGCATCAATCCTGTCGTTGGCATCTTCTCCTTCTATGCCCTCCTCCACCTCTTCCTGGTGGATAGGCAAGTCAGGGAATCGTTCAACAGATGAACGGCTGCTACTGGCTATGCTCTCCCTTCCACTGCTAGGCACCTCCGCCCTCAAGCAAAACGAGATTGTCTTGCCTGTAAATCTGTTCAATTAACATTTTTAATTACAGGCAAAATCATAGCCAGAATCATAGATGGCATAACATATCTATGGATCAGACACGTTGTGAATTAAGAGACTGAAAAATAAGTAGCTCCAAAAAAAAGTGAAAATGTTAAGCTGAAAATTTAATAAGAATCTCAGATAAAAACTTAAAACAACCTATGGATATTTTAATTACTCCTCACAAACTTTCAATACAAACTGACATCAATCACTTAAAGCAGTGTTATCTAGTCTACATAGTGTGCCAAATGATACAAGGAGCCAGATTAAATGTTAAATTAGATGTCAGTTAGAGATTCAGAGGTTTATCACCTGAGTGAAAATCCTTTATATAATTTTACAAGTGTCTGTCTGCCCCCATTTGTAACTCGAGAACCATTCGTCGTAGAGATATGCAGTAAATGGCGTTCTGTTTCTACTAGCTAGGAGGTCCCAGGAAAACTATTTTCATTTTCCTAAAGTTCCAGGTTCCATTCCACGAAACAATTATATTTTTCTATAAGTTTACACAGGATTTTTGATTTTTAAGAGTGCAAGATCTTATTCCTTCATTCATCAAAACACCTAAATATAATCGATTTTCTTCATTTTTGCTTTAGTCGATGGATAAAATTGTACAATATCGTATTCTTGCAATGTTTACATGTTAAATGGTTGAAACTTTCAGAAATACCGTCATTGTTGCCTCCGATTTAATTGGTGTCAATTAAACCTTCAAATAAGCGAAAGAATAGCGTTATTCACTTCACACTATTGTTTAAGAATAAAAATTATTGCTGTACCAACATCAAACTTTATACATGGCAACATAAATATTTATGGATAGTCATTCAGTTAACAGCATATGGGAAGCATTTGTAATGATTTAATCGAAGCAGCTGAATCTTCATGTGATCGTTTGAACGCTGGAATCAGATATTGTTAATATTCCAATTTTTAGGGGCTGTTTTGCCCCATTTATGCACCATACAAGTGTGAAAATTATAAGGCACTTCTTAATGAGATACAAACTTGAAATTTGGAAGAATTATAGGTTTTCGGTTACAATAGAAGGAAAAAAATCCGATATTGTAAAAATTATAAATCTTTGGGGCTGTTTTGTCCCATTATTGCTCCATATGAGGATTTAAATTGTGTCACTTCTTAATTAACTATAGACTTGAAATTTGGCATGGTTATATGATTTGACAAAATCAATTGGGAAAAAAAAGCAATTGTAAAAATGCTGACATTTAAAAATGCTTGCAGAATGCAAGCACCATCTACTAGTAAATATATATATTAATACATGAATATATCATGTATAAGAACCGTCAATATATTATAGACTAGTAGATGGTTTTTGTATTCTGCAACCATTTTAAAAATTTGAAATTTTTGCAATTTCGTAGTTTTCTCATCAGATTTGTCCCAAAATATATAACCTTGACAAATTTCAAGCTCATCTGAAAATGGGTACTAATTTTTATACTTATAAGGGGCAGTAATGTGGCAAAAAGCTCCATAAATTTGAAATGTTTTTAATTTCAGAGTTTTTCCTCGGTTGTGAGCAAAAACCTAAAATGGTGCCTAATTTCAAGACTCTAATTCAGGGATGGCAAACCTTTTTGATGCTGCGTGCCCAAAATGGGAGGAGGAGGGGAGCAGTAAAATTTTCGCGTGCCACTGAGTTCAACTCTATATTTATTAAGTTTTAAAGAATTTTTCAACTATAATCCGTGATGACTATCCGTCTTGTTTTATATTAACTGCTAATGTTACAAAATAATTAGTTAAAAAATGGAGAGCATAAAATATTTTAATATTAATATACATAAGAACAATAATAGAAATAACAGAACATTATATATTTAAAAAATAGTTAGACAAATCAATTAATAATTTCCTGAGGTCGATTTCTGCTGCTGTGTCATAGATGAAAGACATAATATCAGGTTTGTATTTAGTCATTTTTAATGTAACGCAAGCGGCACTAATGTCATCATTTAGTCAGTTTCTTATATCTGAGTTTAAAGTTCTTAGTCTAAAATAATGCCTCACACGAATAAGTGCTTGAAAAGAGAGTAAAAATTGCCATAGCCAATTTTTTTAGACAAATGTCTTAGGAATACTATTCCAAACTTTTAATACTTCGTTTTCTGAGTTCAAGCCCTTGGATCCTACCAACCGATCATTTTCAATAGCTTCTAAATGAATTCTTAAATCAATAAACTTCTGCTTCCAGATTGTACTGGACTGTAACTCAACAAGTTGCATTTCAAGGTCATGTAAATCCATCCATTCAAACTTATCCAAATTCACATTTTCTAAAATAAAAGTGTCAGGATATTTGATGAATTTCTCAATATCCTCCATTTCCTGGAATTGTGCAAACCTCGACGAAAATTTGGCTGATGTTGTATTTATTATTTCCAAAAAAATTTTATGTTTATCAGTCTCCACCTTTCCGTGAATTTTTAAATTGGCAACATATTTTCTTAAGCGGGGAAAATATTTAAAACAGAAACTTTCAACTTCACGTTTAAATATTTTCAACTTAATTTCAAATGCTTTTATGGTATCAATCATAACATCAATTATTTTTCCGAAACTTTGTAACTTAATATTTAATTCATTTAAATGCAACGAGAAATCTGTGAAAAACATCAGCTTACAAAGCCAACCAATATCGTATAGATCTGGAAATATTTTTTTCGTCTCATTCATAAACATTACAATTTCATCCAAACATTCAACAAAACGTTCAAGAACACACCCTCGGCTAAGCCAGCGAACATTGTAATACATAAGTAATCCGTTGTATACGGAATCAACTTCACTTAGTAGGGAATGAAACTGACGCTTTTTTAAACCACTCGATGCAATATAGTTGACAACTTACGTAACAACTATCATTACATCCTCAAGTGCCTTTAAACCAGATTTAGCACACAATGTCTCTTGATGTATAATACAATGCAATCCCAGCAAAGGGTGCCCAACATGTTTTGAAAACAACGATACAAACCCAGCATTGCTACCAACCATACTAGGTGGACCGTCTGTAGTTACAGAAACTATTTTTGAAATATTAATCTGGGCATTCGAAAGCTCATTTACAACTGCATTGAAAATATCTGTTCCAGTAGTGGTTCCATTTAAACTCACCAAATTAATTAGTTCCTCACACAGTTCATCACTGCAAGAATATCAAGCATTAATTGCAACTCTAGCTAATGACGTCACATCAGTGCTTTCGTCGAGACATATGGAAAAGTATTCAAAAGAATTGATATCACTCTTTAGCAGAGGCATAGCGAGGGGTGTGCAGAAGGGGGCAATTGCCCCCGGGTGCAGGGCTTAAGGGGCGCAAACTCATGGACCGATTTTTATCGATGAAAGCAGATCTGCTAGGAGGTCGCGGAGTAAGGTAATCAGGCCCGCGCCGGGCATATTTGCCACCTGGGTGAAAGCAGTTTATGCCTCTCCCCTTACGGACTTATAAAAGCACCCTGGCCCAGATTTTTTTGATTTTTAGATTAAAAGTTGTATTTAATTTTAGAAATAAATTGAGCAAAACACAAACTTAAGAGAGATTTTTCCCTTTGTCCATGAATTTCCGTCCCTAATATGTTGCTGCCCGGGTTCAATGCACCCCTTGCACCCATATGCCGGTGGGGCTCTGAACGTAATATCCTAACGGTTTAAGACAAAAGAGGCACGAGCCATCAAAAAATGTTTCTGGGAACTGGCCCGAGATGCAATGAATCACCCTCGTATTTATCTTTAGGGTATAGTGATACTGTAGCTTCTTTATGTTTAGATGGTCCCTGAAACTTAAGAAATGGCAATTGTGAATCAGAGAAAAATATTTACAAAATATTTTTGAAGTCCCGCTTCGGGTGGCCACCCCTCCAGATTTGACACAGAGTCTCCAGGTTTTGGGACTAGTCTCCGGATTAAGGGTAAAATTCTGTGGTCAACAGCATACACGGACCAGAGTAACCACATGTACCGTATTTTACGGGACGTCCCGTTTTTCGGCCAATTTTTACTTAAATGTCCTGCGTCCCGTGAGAAATCAATACTTTGTCCCGTGTTTTTTTATGAAAATAGATATATCGATTTCAGATAAACTTAGGATAACCACATTTCCCATATTTTAATGTAATTAATGCAGTGATCGGAATGAGGCGAAACGAACCCAGACCACACATGTATCGAAAATATCGACAATTAGTTTCGAATTGTAATATTTATTTCCCGAGAGTTCCGTTTCGTAATATTTTCCATTTCGAGCACTTAATTAATGTAATGTATGGAGAGTTTACAAAAATGAACCCACTTTTACGAAAAGTTACAAACGAGATTTCATCTCTCCTAGATAAATGGAATTGGATATTAAAATCTTGCAAAAAAAAAATTTTGTAAGCTGATGCAAATTATTAAGTCAGTACCAGGTTCTAAAGCTCTTGTGGAAAGAATATTTTCTTTATGTTGTAATAAACGGAATGACAATATGAACATATTTGACAGAAGTGCAGTAAAAGCACAGCTGTAGGTGAAAAGCAACTACATATCTTTCTTATAAAGACTTTTATAATTATGTTCTTACTAATGAAGATTTGAAGCGCAAAAAATCTTAGGAGAAATATTGTTTATTTCTTACTGTGATGAAAACTATTCTTTGTGAATATGCTCTTAGTATTGTGTGCAATTTAGTTTTATTATTCAAGAATAATTGTTTTGTTCTTTTTATTTGCTAGTTGCTTATCTTGTGTAGATTTTTTGGAAAAAATATAATTTTTTCTTATATACTTTCAAAGAATATATGTTTTGTCTTAACTTCAAAACTAAAAAAAGTCCCTTAAAATTTTTATAGTCCGGTTTTTTTTTTAAGGATAATTCTTTTAAAATAGTCAATCATACATGATCACCCTAGACACTCCAGAATTCAAGGCAGCAAGATTAGCTACGATGTTTTGAAAGTACGATTTAGAAAGTCCAAAAATTGATGGTGCTTATTACAGACCGTAGCTATCCCTTGGGTTTTGTCCTAAATCTATCCCAAACCCATGCTATATCGCCACATGTGTGAATAAATAAGTCAGAATGCTCTCTATGAAGTCTCGAGGGCCTCAATATTACATTTTCTCTTCGGTCAGCACATTTATTTTTAGTTTGGAAACACATGAGACTTTAGAATCTTAAAAGAAACACGTCTAATTTGTGAAATATGCACAGAAAAAATCTTATCGCATCAGCAGCTAAAACTCTGGGTGACTCGCATTTAGGTGTATTTGCTACCATCATATCTATGGCAACAACAAATTCTGAATCTCAGTGAATGGCTCAAAGCTCTGATTACTACATTGATTCGGTGATTTTGGATTGGTGCGCTGTTATAAAGTAGCTACCACTGCAATCTTTCGTTGGTGTTCGAGGGAGCCGCCAAGTTGCGTGAGAGAGCGACAAAATATGCCTCATCGCGTCCACATTTATATGAAAACTAATTATCTCTTTTGTATTAAACATTTAAAAACAGTAAACACTTTAATTTCTTCATATATGAGAATCTCCGAGCTAAATTAGGAAATCACCAGGTCAGATTAGGAATTCTCCAGGTCATTGACGAATTTGAGGTGGCCACTCAGGTTGCCACCTTTTCAAGTCTCACCCGAAGTCTTTAGGGTAATCGCTCATTCTTCGAGTTTCAGGTTAAACTCTTGTTTTGCCTACGGTAAAATTTCGAGTATAATATGCACAATTTTTACTCATTTTAGCCCGCTAAAACGGGGGTGCGTATTATACTCACGTACAAAAAAATACGTCATTTTCAATATTGAACAAGCGGGTGTACAGCTGTGAGACATTGTTGCAAGACGCATTTCGCACTCTTGGCAACAGCGCTCCATGACCGCGTCCCCTCCTCTTGTCCTTTTGAGTAGTGGGGAGCTCGATAGGGCTCGGCTCGACTCGCCTATACTCGTCGCTATGCCTAAACAAAAGAAGGTTTTCCTCAGTAAACCTTCTCTTGTTTAGGGTTACATCATGAATTCTGTTTGTTTCAATATTTAGTTTGGTTGTGAAGTGTGTCAATTTAATATTTTAAGCCCTAAAAATGAATTCGAGGAAATGTTATACTGCAGCAGAAAAGCTGTTAGTAGTAAAATTTGCAGAATCTAATGGCAATCGGGCAGCAAGTCGTCATTTTTCCATTAACGAGTCAAACATCCGATTATGGCGAAAAAACAAAGAGGCGCTGCAAGTGTTGCCTAGTAAGAAAAAAGCGAATCGTGGGTTACCACCAAGTTTTCCAGACCTAGAAAAAACATTAATGGAGTGGGTAGTAGATAGGAGGCAACAGGACATCGGTGTTTCATGCATTGAAATCAGACTTAAAGCTCTGGAACTTAAAAAATCTCTTACGGGTACAACAGAATTTAAAGCGTCATATGGATGGGCAGTTCGTTTTATGAAGCGACAAGGCCTTTCAGTTCGTAGAAGAACTACCATCGCGCAGCATCTTCCAGACGACCACGAAAAAAAGCTTCTGGAGTTCCAAAAGTTCATAATCAAATTGAGAAAGGAACATATCTATGACCTTGCACAGATTGGAAACACCGATCAAACGTCCCTGACTTTTGATATGCCCTACGACAGGACTATAGACACAAAAGGCATAAAAATTGTGTCTATACGTACAACTGGACACGAGAAGTCTCACTTCACCGTTATGTTAGCGTGTACTGCAGATGGAGGAAAGTTGCCGCCTTTCATAATTTTTAAGAGAAAGACTCTACCAAAAGGAGTACAATATCCAAGAGGTGTACACATCCATGTCCATGCTAAAAGATGGATGGATGAAGCACTAACCATTGACTGGTTAAAATGTGTTTGGGCGGCACGTCCAGGTGGTCTACGAATACAACCTTCCATGTTGGTGCTCGACTCGTTTCGGTGTCATCGGATGCCTTCTATCCAGAAAGAACTGAAGAAAATGAAATCTGATCTGGTTATTATTCCAGGCGGCATGACCCGTCTACTGCAGCCTTTAGACGTTGCTGTTAATAAGCCGATGAAGGATGCTATCTGTCGTAAATGGAATGCATGGTTAAGCGATGGTAATCACACATATACTGCTGGTGGCCGTATGCGTCAACCGACTCTCACCGATGTTGCCGAGTGGGTACTTGTGCCTTGGAATGAATTAGATGCATCTATAATTCAACAAGGCTCCCTCAAATGTTGTATTTCCAATAATCTTGATGGCAGCGAGGACGATGTTTTGTGGGAGGACGAGCAGGTGTCATCAGACGAAGATGATGATGGCGGTATTTATTATGACGGCATCAATAACAATGGCATTGACTCGACAGCACTAGATGAGCTCCTTATTGGGGCCATGATGATGAGTGTTTTTACGAATTTCCCAGTAATATTTAGGTGTTACTCATTTTTGTTTTTTATTAAAAGTTTAAGTTTTGTTAACAAGTGTTTTATGCAATTTAAAATAAAATCTTGAAAAGTTATGGGTGTGTATTATATATGAATTTCCATTTTACCAGAAACTTTCGGGCTAAATCAAGCATGCGCATTATATACGGGTGCGCATTATATTCAAGATTTTACGGTATATATTTCCTTAGACTGGATCTCACTTATAAACAATATTGTGCCGACGGGATAGAGGGGTTTGCAATTGAGTTGAGGTATCTCCTGCCATCTAGCCTTACTTGCACCAATTTCCCATTCAAATATGTTTGTTGCATATGGTAGCAAAACAGGGAATTGCTTGAAGACGTCAACACGCTAAATTAAGTAAAGAAGACCCCGCAAACCCCTCCCCCTGGAACTTGGTGGCAAGAAAAAAGGTCATATGGGCCAGACTGGGAATATAACCCCCTTCTTCTCCCCTCTCCCTTAGGGGCGCCAAAAAGATGCCTTGCCCCTGGGCGCCGAAGACCCTAGCTACGCTACTGCTCTTTAGTTGATTTCCAATATCGGCATGTCTCGTATACGCTGAAGGATCTTTAAAGCCGTGGTTTCCAAGAACCACGTATCCGTGATTGCGCGATGCGCGATTGCGTAATCGCGCTTCCGGGATACATGGCAGGGGTGTTTTCCAAGGCATGCGTAAAAGTGAATTTCCGTTCAGTCTGCGCGATGGCACTCTGCAAAATCGATGTCGCTATAGCATTGTTATTAGAAGAAGAAACAGAAGAGGAAGTGTTTTTTCTTACGACTTTGCTTCGTGACGATGGAAGTGATATTTTGAAAAAAAGGGAAGAAGAAGGAGCTTTCAAAATTGTGATTAATTCTCATCTGATGGACAATGACACCAACTTCAGGGAGTATTTCCGAGTTTCTCGGGATCTCTTCCATAGTATATTATCTCACATAAGGGGTGATATAAGCAAGGCGAAGTGCAATCGTGTTCCGAACCCAATATCACCCGAGGAGAGACTCTGTATAACTCTAAGTAAATGAAATACTTGTTTAACTAAACTCTACAATTATTATGAATCATTTTAACAAATTTAAATAATAAAGATTGAATTTATTTATAATGATACAATGACATCAAACGGCCGTAATTAAACTTCATGTTAATTTAGCCAACTTCTTCAGTCCTAAATTGTAGAAAGGAATTATAAACAAAACATAAAACAAACTTTGTGTTTTCCACAGAAAAAAGTTACCGTTATTATTATCATCGTCATCATTTTTTTCTCCATCTTTTACCTTCCTTCTCGATTTATGTTTCGGTTATTAATTCGTTTGTTATAACCATCCCGTTTAAATTTGGCTTGACGATTCCGTTATTTTGTATGTCTTTTAAAAAAATAATTTATTTGGCTTCGTCAACCATCCACCCTCTCTTCCCCACCTTCACCTACACCACCCCCACCTCTTCACATACCTTATATTATCTTTCTATTAACTACTGCCTAATTGCTATGTATGTTACGTTGTATACATTGTTCAATTAAATAATTTTCTCAGCCAACTATTCATCCCTCCAACCTTCACCTCTATCACCACCACCTCTACTTTTTCCGATATTAACTATATTCTAACCTTCGTATTAAGGGATATAAAATATATAACATAAAACTACATAAAACTATTCGGGCTATATTTTTCCGGATTTACAAAGTTTGTTTTATTTTGTTTAGTGTTAATTATTTCGCATCACTAATAGGTATTGAAATGAAATTTGAAACTCTTTATATAAATTTATGGATGACATAATTTAATTTAGACAATTCATTCGAAAAAAATATAGCAAAAACTACTTACTCTCTTTCTTTAAAAGTTTCTAATGATAAAGTAATCCCTCTCCATATATTTTCCTTTACCGCATTATCTTTGTAATTCTTATGGCTGAGCTTGTACAGAACAGGATTATTTTTCACTAATTCTACTAATTTCTCGTCCTAAACATCGCTAAACGATTTTGACTCCATCCTATAAAATAATAGCGTTATCCTTGCGTGGCACGCAGAAGTTGACTGGCAGGCAACCGTTGCGCGATGCGGATCAGTGATACTACTGCGTGACGACGCTGCCTTCGCGCGCGCGATGCCTTGAAAACCGCCAACATGTAGCGTCCATTATTCAACTACTGCGTGATCACGCAACGGCGAATCACGCATCACGCAATCACGGATGCGTGGTTCTTGGAAACCACGGCTTAACTTATCTGGAAAATCTTGTAAAAGAAATGGAGCACATTCGAGCAACGATTCTTTAATGTAGTCTCCATCACTAAACGGTCTACCATACTGAACTATTACATTCGAAACCGAAAAACTAGCAGCAACTAAATTAGATGCACCTGAAGTGAATTTCACTATAGCACCTGATTGCAGTTTTTTATTTTTTATTTCACGAGATATGTAGGCTCTCTGTTCATCTTCACTTTTTTGCTGAATACACTAATGTTTTGTTTCATAGTGTCGCTTTACAGAGGAAGTTCTGCACACTACTGTTTCAGAACACAAGGCACATAACGCTTTATCTATTTTTTCTAATCATGGCATACTTCTCAGTCCACCATTCCTGTAAATCTCTGCCACACCCTTCACTTGTCTGTAAAAATGATTATATAAAAATTCTACGACTTACAGTTAACAAAACCTTTGCAGAAGACTTGCTGTAGGAGAGCAGAGATGGATAGGAAATCTTCTTGGAAAAATTAGAAGCAAACACTAACGAACAATAATAACATCCATGTGGATATACACCAGCACTGGCACATACACTGCCCCATGTCAATGCTCAAAACACAATGACGATGAAATGAATTTCCATCCTCTCTTGTGACTGTAAACATATTCCGTTACACGTCAAAAAGAGAGTGGGGGAAAGTCCCTTGAGGAACTGCTAAGAATAATTTGGGAAAAATCTCGATTATTTTCAAATCTTTATGACATACAGTTAGTCCGACACCTCCCGTGTGCGGTTTCGTCACTTTTCATGCCTTCCCTGGAGCTAAGAATAAGAGCGAGTCCCATTAATTCGTACCCTCATCCATGCTCTCGCTTTACACACACGCTCCATCGCCAGACGTGCGACTTGTCATTTCAGTGAGAGAAGGCTCGAAGTCGTCGCATTTACACGATGGAGGGTTTGCAGCTTGAAAATAGGGAAATGAATACCACCAAACTTCTTAAAATCTTCTGTTTATTGCAGTCCTAAACTTGGGCTCCTAACGGCTCAACCCCACCGCCACGGCGGTGCTCTATTTATTGCATCTCCTCTCTAACCACTCTCTTAACAACTCCTTATCCACTCGAATTTAAATACTCTTGTAAGGGAAAATGCACCACGGTGGTGCTTCTGTTTTTCACATTATAGCTCTTTCTTACTCATCTTCGGCAAAAATTGATAACTATGTAACGAGAAGTTTCATTACATTTTTAAAATGTCAATTTTGAAACTAGGATATACGTTTTTGCATACTAAAATAAAAAAACCTGATGTGGCCAACACATGACTTTCTCCATATTTGGGGTAGAGATATTTAAATTATTATGAATAGCATTATAAGGCAAAATTATTATTTCATATCGTAAAAGAATACAATCGTCCTTATTGCCGTAAATTAGGTATATTTTGAATATGTTTAGAGAATTCACTGCTACATGGTGGTGGCGCTGTATACTGGAAATTTACAAATAAGCAAAATATCTCCAAAATGGATGGTTCTATGAAAATTTGTTTCAAACAAAACTTGGAAGAAATATTATTCTCTACAACTTTGGTCCTCATAAAGACTACCAATAATGACGTTTTTAGGGGGATATTTGATGGAAACCGAAAAAATCGATTATTTATAAATAATTCCTCAACAATAACTGCTATGGAAAATTGTTTCAAATGAAAGTTGTAGGAAATTACATTCTCTATAACCTTTGTATAGAATTGTATATACAATAATGATGTTTTAATGAAGAAATATTGCAAAAACCGAATCGGGTTTCGAATAAACCTCGACTTCCCGTTAACCGATATTGTCCAAAAACTAATCATTTCTTTGTGATCATGCTAAAGTGTTACATATGAAGTTTGGTAACGATATGGCAAGTACTTTTTGAGTTAGAGCGCCCACAATCACACACACACACACAGACATCATTTCGAAAATAGTCTAAACGTGTTCTAGGGACCTCAAAATGTGTATTTTCATTGAAATCTCGAAGTCGATTTTTTCGTGATCACAATACTTTCCCATTACTATGTATGGAGAAAGTAAAAAGTAACAGGACATCAAGTTCAAGAAAGCATGCCCAGAATTTCGTCCCGCGTGCCACTTTGGGCACGCGTGCCATTGATTTGCCATCCCTGCTCTAATTCATCTGGAATGGTCCCATAATTATTAACCTCGCTTGGGGCAATAATGAGGCAAAATAGCCCCAAAAGTTTGGAAGTTTTATAATATTGCATTTTTTTCGTCGGTTGTGACCAAATATATAGTCTTGCCAAATTTCAACCTCATATGGGGCAATAATGGAGCCTAACTACAATGTATATCCTTTCTGACAGTCCCGGGTTCGAATCTTGAGGTGTAATAATTTTCAAAAGCAAATATAAAAACCACTACACCAATTTACTTGCTTTTCTTAAGGGGCAATAATGGGGCCAAATGGGCCTTCATAATTGGAAAGTCAGGAATTTTGGATTTTTCCTTCGGCTGTGACTGAATACCTACAAACGTGCCAAATTTCAGTTTCTAGCGCAGCAGGAAGTGCCTCATTATTTTGTATCCTCTTATATCCTATATCCAGGGCTGGCTTTAGGCGTGTGCAGTGTGTGCAATGCACACAGGCACCACATTCATAGAGGCGCGCAGAGGGCGATCATGAAATTTTTTATATGCTGCTGATTCCCTCTTGCCTAAGTGCAATGTGAATTTAACTGGTAGTGCGATGAATTGTTAGGCCAGTTTCAAAAGTAAAGGAAGAAAGGTGTCTTCGCATTTTTTCTAATATACATCGTAACTTTTTAACGACTGGTATCGTATAAATATATAAATAGATTTAGCTATGATAACTTGTCTAACGCTTTGCAACTGGCATTGTCCGTGTTGGTATTTAACCCCTCAAGCCCGGATGAGATTTATGAGAACCTACGTTATTCGCCGGATGAGGTTTTTTTAAAGCACAGGTAAAGGTGAGAAAATTTGCGAAGATTTTCAATAATTCAAAACTTTTGATGTTTTATTGTTATTTTGATGAAATTTTTTGTGAATATACATAAAAGATGAAATTTTTAAACAGTATCATTTGAAATATCATATGTCGCACACAAACATTGCTGCAGTAGAAGCGAATAAATAATTATCCGGTACGCGCTCACGGTTTTTATTAACTTTCGGAATCACGAGAACTATGAAATGTATTGACTTGAAATCTTATTCTAAAAAACATGTAAACAATACTGAACATTTATTCGCTGAATCTATCTATCTAAACCAATTAGGTAAAAAGTTTGTCGAATGTCAACTTTTCCATGTCTTGACTAGAAATTTTTAACTAAGTCTTGTATTTATGATTTTTAAAAGACGTTTTATAAATAATATAAACGTTTTAGTTATGCAGTCATCATTACTAATCATTACAGAAGTCAAATAGAAAAATTGGTTACATTTCGTTCATTAGAAGCGGAGATATGGAGTTGTATTTATCATGAGATTTTAGACACAGAATACGGAAAACTTTTAAAAGTTACATATTAGCTCACAGCTCACAAGTCCTTTCCCGATTGTTTTAGAAAATGTATACATGCGTAATTGGATTCAGCACAAAATTTACATTATAGCATCATCAACATATCTCTTGTAAGCGAAGTCTTTGAAAAGATACCGTGAATCATATGCGAGCGTGACCGTTTCCCCGTCTACACGCACTATATGGGTCTATATGGGTCAACTTGAGAAATCAAAACTGCGTAGGTCCGTTGAATACGAAAGACAAAAACTGTGTATTATTATTATTGTAGATTGTCCATCAATTGCATTTATTATTATTGTAATCAATAAAAAATGTATATTTATATCAAAAATTTAATTTAATTCGCTGTTTTATTTAGTTTTCCCTAATGATAAATATCAATAAAAGATACTTATTGATTCACTAAAATATCAGTCATGTTACGGTTTTGAGTTAGCCTTCCATTTCTACGCGCCGTTTCGTGTTTTTGGGGGACGCAAGGAACAATGCAAACAATACAAATAGCGGAACAAGCCGGTTGTTGAAAGTCGTTGAGGGATCGCCTAAGAGGAAAACATTCTTGGTGAATTGAAAAGCGATTTCTAGAAGCTTCTGAAGTGGGATGTGTGTATTTAGTATATAGGAGACATATTTCTTTCTCAAGCGTACGACCGCTTTTCTCACAAGGCTCCACAAAGATACAAGGGAAAAGATTATATTTCTTCTTCCAGAAAGTGAAAAGAGGAATTGTAATTTCGTGGGAAAACGAGAATTTCATCGCAAACTTTCACGTTGATTATAAAACGTTAGATCAGTAAAATTACAGGTCGTACATTACTGAAGAGGCCAAAGCTTCCTCTATCAAACTACGTATAGTTTATTCAGATTGACGAATATGCCTTCCGTATTTAGACAAAAGTATGTGATCCAAATTTTCGCCGCAGAAACAAAAATTTCACCGCAAACTTTCACGTTGATTATAAAACGTTAGAACAATAGAAAAATTACAGGTTGTGCATTACTGAAAAGGTAAAAGTTTCCTCTTTCATAATATATAAAGCTTATTTATATATATGAAACTCCGTTACGGCAAAAGGCGATGAAAGGTTCAGGCACACGGTTCTTTCGTAAAAAATCGAGTGCAAACTTTATCGTACATTATAAATTATAAAAAAACAACAAAAAATACAAGGCATATATTACTAGAAAGGTCAAAGCTTCCTCTTTCAAGTTATATAGAGATTGTTCAGATTTAAATATGTTCCTTGCATCAAAAGACAATTAAAATTAGTGCTGGCGCTCCGTAATTTTGTGGCAAAAATGAAAAATCCATCTCAAACTTTAACGTAGATTATAAAATATAAAGTCATGCATTACTGGAAAGGCCAAAGCTTCCTCTTTCAAAATATAAAGATTATTCAGATTTAAGTATGTCTCTTGCGTCAAAAGACAATTAAGATTCGTGGCAAAAATGAAAATTTCGTCGCAAAATTTAATGTAGAATATACTATACAAAAACACTACTAAAATTACAAACAATGCACTACTAGAAAGGCCAAAGCTTCCTCTTTGAAAATATATAAAGCTTATTTAGATATAAGAATATCTCTCGCAACAAAAGACAATTAAATGTAGTGCTGACGGAGTATGTAATAGTACGTATGACGGCAAATGGGAGTTTTCGGAGGACATAATAGTACGTATGACGGTGTCTACGGGTTAAAGCCGACGATGGGTGCAGCACTGTCGCTGTGTCACGGGAGTGAAATGTATCCATTTGGTTAGTTTTTATCTGATTTAAATAAACGTTTCAGAGTCGGGACTATGTATTTTTGCACCTGGGTCAAAGAACATCAATCGTGCCCCTAGGTCAAACCCTGTCACACCCCACTCACCGGATCTGGTAACATTCAACACTGCCCGTTGCCTGAAATGTATAAATATGTTTTACATAACCCCCTATCATGATTTATACTATATATAACCGTTAAATTCTCCGTTATTAAAGGCTAATTTAGAGACATTCATTTTAGCTACATTTCGTTACATTTTATGCAAAAATGGAAAAATATCCAAATAACTCTAATAACAGACCTTTCTCAAATGATTATTATACAATAAAAATGCCCAACGATGAAAGTGTTAATAGATCTTGGTTATTTTATTCATCTAAGAGTGATAGCATTTTATTTTGTAAAATATTCAGCAAAGTGTCAACTGCCCTAAATGAAAAGAGCTACAAGGACTGAATTCATCTGTCTCAAACATTAAGAAGGCATGAAAAATCTTTGGATCATTTCAAATTATATGAAATGTGGATGGAACTAAAGATAAGGCTTCAAACAGCAAGCAATGTTGATCATCAACTACAAAATGTGTATAGAAAAGAAACAGACCACTGGAATTATGTTTTAAAAAGAGATAATTCTATAGTCTTTATGACGGCTTCTGAAAACATGGCCTTTCAAGGTTCAAGGGACAAACTTTATGCAAGAAATAATGGCAAATTTTTAAAAATAGTTGAACTTTTAGCAAAGTATGATAATGTCCTGGAAAAATATTCATAACCATTATCTGGACACAAATACACAGAGTGAAATAATAAGTTTGATAGGGACATCAGTAAAAAACAAAATTAGAAAGAAAATACGGAGTGCAAAATATTTCTCCATTATTGCAAAATATTTTTCCATTATTATTGACTGTACACCAAGTCATAAACTACAAATGTCTTTAGTAATAAGAAGATATACCAGCTATTGCAAATATCGAAGAAAACTTCCTTCAATTTGTTAATATTCATGATTCAACTGGAGAGGGAATGAGAGAAGAAATCTTGAAAAGAACTTGGACTGGACATTTCCAATATTCGTGGACAGTGTTATGACAATGGAGCAAACATGCGAGGAAAAAATAATGGAGTTCAATGGCACATATTGGATATAAATCCAAAAGCATTGTTTGTACCATACATTTAGGGTTACCAGATTTTCTGAGGTTAATGTAGGACAAAGGTGATGACAATGTAAGACAAAAGTAGGACATTTTGTTTGAAGAAGAGGACACTTTTTATATATAGGATACGCTTTTTTAATGTAAGTAAATTACACAGTTTACAAAAAATCTAATATCAAAACATTGGGTACAACAATGAAAATAGAAATAATAGCAAATTTTTTAAAAACATATGATTAAAAACATCATAATATACAAAATTATTAAAAGTATTATTAATTTTTTCATACATAGTATGGGAAAAGTATTGTGATCACGAAAAAAATCGACTTCGAGATTTCAACGGAAATACACCCACTCCCCGATTTATGTAAAGGTTCCGTTCTGCGAACTCTTATGTAACTTGAGTTTTACGTAAGTCAGATTTCACCGTATTGCCTACGGTAGAAGCTGGCGACCGCTGACAATTCTCATCTCCACCGCAATACTCAGTATCACTTTGCACGTATTAATTATATATGAGTATAATTATTCATTTAACTATACTAAATTATAGGCTTATGTATTGAAATTATTATCCTATATATTCTGTGCGTAGTGAAGCTGTATGCATATGAAGTCTCGCGTAATTATATCGGCGTATTTCTCGAGAACAGTTCGTTGTAAAGATATGCGATAAACGGCGTTTTGTTTCTACTGGCTATGAGGTCCGTAGAAAAATATTTTCGTTTGCTAAAGTGTCCCGGGTTCGAATCCAGGAGACAATTATATTTTCCCATAAGTTTACACGGGATTTTTGATTTTTCAGGGTGCAAGGTTTTTTCCTTTGTTCATTAAAATACGTAAATATGGACCAATTTTCTTATTTTCTGCTTTATTCGATGGCTAAAGCTCTATACTATCTTATTCTTGCAATGTTTACATGTTATGCGGTCAAATTTTTCAGAAATACGCATTCTTTTTCGAAATTTTGCTGATTTTTCGTACTCATTCCGGATGTTGCCTCCAATTCATTTAAGGCCAATTAAACACAATTAAACCTTCAAATAGACGAAAGAAAAGCGTTATTGTTATCTCCTCTTCACTGATAATCTAAAACGCTTGCATTGACGTCACCTTTATATTAGGTCCTGTAAAAAGTTAAAAGCAGTCGTTGATAGACACTTGAAGGAAAGCAACTGTTTGTGAGTTCGTCTATAAGGGTGCAACGATAATCATTGGAACTAAGGTAAGGTAGAATTAAAAATTTTCCCCTTTGAATTTAACTGCGATACTGTAAAATTGCAGAAAATTTGAAAATGCCAAGGGGTAGACTAGTGAAAAGGATAGCTATTAGCCCAGCTACAGCTGCCAGAGAAAGGAATAGGAGAAAGAGACCATAGGAAAGAGAGAGAAAGAGATGCGGAAGCTCATAGGATTGCCCGTATAGATGAGGAGCGGAGAGTACAAGAAAGACAAAGAAATAGGGAAACACGTCAAATGAATGGGGAACAAAGAAGTTTATTATATTGTTGAAACGCTGTGCAATCCCTCACGGTAACCGCAAGTTGTTCCCACCTAGCAAATGGCAGCAATATTGGTGAGTTGGTGATAGTTGGAATGGCGGACCATAGATGACACTGTGATCGGTGATTAAGATATTTAACCCTAGAACACTAAGGTGTAGTAATTTTTACAACGGCAATTTGCAACACTGTTTATATCTTGACCGTGGATCGGATTTCCGACGGCTCACTTTCTGTACCTTCTTAAGTATTACAAAGTATAAATTTGGTATAAATAATTTCATCTTCACTTCTGCCATTCACTTCAGACAGTGACATCGTCATGAAATATACAACGCCTTAGTGATACTGTTTGAGTTTCTTGAAGTGGAACTTCATATTTTCTTCTTCATACATATACCCAAACCCGTTCTTGGTTCTTGATATTCTGGACTTACATCCTTTGTGTTGTCTCGCTGTTCTAAAAGATAAGTTCAAGTTACTTATAATGTCAGGTAAACAATTACGAAGATCGTGGGCATAAAGCCTATTCAATGATGGCTTATTTCTACAATAATATGTTAAGATGTGAATAGGTTTTCAGCATAATTTCTAATCGTTGATGTTCCGAGCCCATATCGTAATACAGTAGACTCCCGATTATCCGGGCAGGTTGGGAACTAAAGTTCCCCGGATAATCGAAACCCCGGACAATCCGCAAAATGAAAGAAAAACTCAAAAATATAACTTAAATGTAAATTTAATTACAAAAATATTAATAAATACATACATATGTATTTATAGAGGTACATAGTTTATGCAAACACTATTTTCTGAAAAAGGAAAGCAAAGAAGTTTGCTTTTTCCCTTGGTTGGCCTTCCTACGTATGGTAGTGCGTAAATTATGCAGCATCATCTTATCGGCAAGAGCGACGTCGTCTTCTTGCTCCGCGTAGTCAAGTAGAGCCTCGTCGTGAGACAAAGCGGCACTGTGACCGATTTTGTTTGTCGGCAGCATATCCTCTTCTGGGTCTTCGTTTGGGGTTGGACTCGATTCTTCTTCGTTCATAACCCGTCGTGCTATTTCGTCATCACTCAACATTTCATGACCTGTCAAATTTTTGTCTGAATTAAACCACTCAAAAACTGCTTCTTCATCTAAAATTTCAAAGCCACTAATCTGTCGTAAATTATTTAACACTTTGGGCGCTCCTTCGTCAGTATTATTGTCGTCACCAAGAAGTTCTTCACCATTTCGCAGTATTTTTCGAAATGATTTTTTTAATGTTATGCCTTTGATCGATGTCCACGCCGTCGCAATTTCATAAATCGCATCCAACACTGTTAATTTTTTCCAAAATGTCAATAAATCACTACCTTCCATAATTAATTTATGCAACAAGTTTCTTTTGTAAATCACTTTAAAGTTTTGAATCACTCCTTGGTCCATCGGTTGGATCAACGCTGTCACATTTGGTGGCAAATATTTCACAAAAATGTTCCCACCGTCTGATTTTAAAATTTCTTTGCTTGGGTGACTGGGGGCATTGTCCAAAAGTAGAACCGCTTTTTGTGGCAGATTAAGTGATTTCAAATGCTGACGAACTGATGGAATGAATTTTTTAGTAAACCAGTCACTAAAAATTTCTCCGTCGATCCAAGCTGATTTATTGTTGTAGTAATGAACAGGTAAATTAGAAGCTTCAATTCCTGAAAAAGCACGAGGTTTTTTTGCAGTTCCGATTACACAGGGTTTCAAAAAAAGAGTTCCAGCAGCATTCCCACAACACAAAACTGTTAACCGTTGTTTTTGATCTTTGTGTACTGTGGTGAAGACGGCTTGACCGAAAATTTCGCGTAATTTTTGTGTTCGTCTTTCACTTGTGTGCTGTGTTTATAAATAGGCTACATTTGTATATTGTGAATTTCCGCCTGCCGAATTTCCATAATAAGAATATATATTTACCCACAAATAGACACACACTTAAGCTTATAGGGACCCCGGTTAATCCGCAACCCGGATAATCCACCCCCGGTTAATCGGGAGTCTACTGTATGTATATAGTATGTACTACGAAAATTTTTATTTGTGGTTCAAGAAAAAGTTTACGTAAGTGTGAGTTTATGTAAGTCAGGATTACATAAGTCGGAGAGTAGGTGTACACGTTTTGAGGCACCTAGAACACGTTTACACTATTTTCGGAATGATGTGTGTGTGGATGGATGTATGTGATTGTGGGCGCTCTAACTTAAAAAGTACTTGTCCTATTAATACCAAATTTCATACATAACACTTTAACATGAGCACAAAGAACTGATTAGTTTTTGGACAATACCAGTTAACCGGAAGTCGAGGTTTATTCAAAACCTGATTCGGTTTTTGCGATATTTCTCCGATAATACGTCATTATTGTATACATTGACCATTACAAAAAATGTAGAAAATATAATTTCCTACATCTTTTATTTGAAACAATTTTCTATAGCAGTTATTGTTTAGGAATTACTTATAATTAATCGGTGTTTTCGGTTTCCATCAAATATCTCCTTAAAACCGTTGTTATTGGTAATCTTCGTGAGGGCTAAAGTTGTAGAGAATAATATTTCTTCCAAGTTTTGTTTGAAAGAAATTTTTGTAGAACCATCCATTTCGAAGATATTTTGCTTATTCGTAAATTTCCAGTATACAGCGCCACCACCATGTAGAGGTGAATTCTGTAAACATATTCTAAATATACCTAATTTACAGCAATAAGGTCAACTGTATTCTTTTACGATATGAAATAATAATTTTGCCTTTTAATGATATTCATAATAATTTAAATATCTATACCCCAAATATGGAGAAAGTCATGTGTTGGCCGCCACAGATTTTTCTTTTTCAATTGTATTATATTTATCAGATTTTCCAATCAAATTTAGGAGATCTGTCTTTGTCAAAAGATATTCATGAAACTACTCACAACTGAGATTTTTTAAATTATGTTGCGTTAATAGTATTCCTTTAATTGAATCTACATTCAATCGATTTCTTTCCTTCATCCACTGTGCACTTATGAATGAAAATATATGCTCAACAGTAGCATTATGTCCTGCTAAAGCAAAAAAGAACATTGCCAACTTTAATAATTCTGAAAATAATTCAATATTTTTATATTCATTAAAAAAGTAATTCCATTTTTCATGAGCCAATCTTTCAGTTGTATTACGAAAATCATCATTATTTTCAATGAAAGATTTTAAGTTGCACCATTGGTCAAAAAATTTTGAATTATCAATATCAAACACCCTTCTGTTGTAAATAAGATAACGAGGGTAGAATTTTATCCCAACTTAAATCATTTTTCAAATTCATCCACTGAAAAATGGAAAATTCATCAAAAGGCAGGATTACCGCACTATCAGGTCTAGCTAGATAGTTGACAGTGCTGTCATGGCAGTGGTAGTTACTACCGTAATACTACCATCGCATCATGTAAACTCTCTTCACACTGCCGTGACAGTGTTCAGTTGTGGTTTGCGGGAAGTATGTCCGAAATGTCAAAGTCGAAGACTGTTTTTGATGTTCTAACATTTTTAGAACATTAACCCTCTTAGTGCCACGCAAATTTTGGGGGGTAGAGCCAGAAGTACCAAGGGCAATTCCTGAAGTTTGTATCACCTTAGGAAAATTATCATTGTGAAATTATTTCTTAAGATAAATTATTAATATTTTCAGTAATGGTAAAAAACACTCTAATCTTCAAAAAAATATAACTTTTATTTCTTTTAATAATAAATTTATCAAATAAAAACTAATGTTATTGCATAACATGCTGCAACAAAAGAAAAAAGTTTATCACCAAAAATTTCCATTTGAGTTTTATTATACAGCATTAAAACTTATAAATTATGAAACCTACATTAGTAAAGAATATAATTAGCAAAAATCAGCAATGAATACAAAAAATTATATTAAATACAGATATTTTCCTGGACATTTACATCTGCAGCAAATAACCGACTGGACTTAAAATTTGTGTTAATAAAATTATACTTAATGTAATAAGTTAATTTCCGCATGATTATTAAATAATGATACATTATTCAAAACTACATAATTTTTCAATCAATCGAACATGAAATTATTAATTAAAAACAAAAGTTATTGCACATCACGTTGCAACAAAAATATCACAAAAAATTTACGTTTGAATTTCATTATACAACATAAAAACTAAAGAATATCATTAGCAAAAATCAGCAAGGAATAGAAAAAATACTATAAAATTATTTCAGTGAATGTCTGCATACATAAGTTCGTAACAAATAACTTCTAAAAAAAGTACACAACATTTGTGTCTTGACAAATAAACACTATGCACTTCCTTTTCACATTCTACGCACACTGTGCGATACCTCATTCCCTTCCCATTACGTTTTCCACTACATATAACACAGTTTTTTTCTTTCCTGCCTGGAAGTTTCCTTAGTCCAAATTCCGAATCTCTCTCTCTCTCTCTTTGTGCCCCCAAACCGCTTGAAGTGGAAGGTACACTTGAGTCCTTCTTTCCTTACCACTCTATCTCAAGACTCTCAATAGTGCTCAAATTTCTCTTTTATGAGGGTTCAGGGATCATCCATATGTGCATTTCTCGTGACCAGATGTGCGCACATCTGGTCGCGTATTCGCACGGTCAGCGCCCTTTACTTCGAAAGAGAATATTTCGTTTCTTTTACCTTATGTGAAATTTTGTTTACTTTATAAATAAACGCACTATTTATTAAGTTTAAAATAAGTTTATTTATACTTTGAAGAATACAAATGCATAGCTACAACTAATTCAATTGTAGTGCCAACATGAAAGCATCTATTCGTTTTCTTACTAATACCATCCAGTTAAAAAATGTCACAGCAGAGGGCAGTAACATTCAGGATAGGATACAAAAGGAACCGTGGCTACAGGACCTTACCCCAATGAGAGAAAAAAAATGTTGAAGGTCGAGATTATTTGCGTTCCATACCATGCAGATGACTATACGCCACAAATATGACCATTTATAAAGCTTAAGTGATA
The DNA here is from genome assembly GCA_036926305.1 of Uropetala carovei. Lineage (NCBI taxonomy): Eukaryota > Metazoa > Arthropoda > Insecta > Odonata > Petaluridae > Uropetala > Uropetala carovei. Next base: position 2,963,370 of record JAXCHB010000242.1, on the reverse strand, counting down.
AATTCACGATCGAAGTATAACAAAAGGAAAAAAGATTTATTAAGTAGGAAGCATCCTCTTTCAGATGATGACATTATCAAATGCCATCTATCGCATCTATGATGAACTATTACGAGTTTAGTTTCGGACTACTCGCGGGCCGATATATTGGCCCGTGGCACTCTTCGCCCAAGTAGCAAAAGCCAATATATCGACCCGTGGCACTAAGAGGGTTAAGACTCTTTTTCATGTTTGTAGGATAAAAGCTGCGCAGATTTTTTAAAATAAGTTTTATTAAGTGAATTCCGGACAGTAATCAAAATCCCGCCCGGACACCCCCGGATGCTCTTAAAAAGAGGACGTCCGGAAAAAACCGGACGTCTGGTAACCCTACATACATTGCTCATATATTGAATTTGCTGGCTGTTGATGCCTGTCACTTGTCTTTCATATTGTGGAGGCTATGTTTTCTTTTCTACGTCCACAAAGAGATGGGATATTTTTGTTTCAGTTTATGAAGCTCTGAAAGAAGTAACCAAACTTGAGAAAATTCAACAACCACAAAAATCAAAGCAGAATCTATTGCATCTAAAATAACATCATTGAAATTCTTGTGTGGGCTAATTATATGGAATGAAATATTGAATGAAATCAATGTAACAAGTAAAATCATGCAATCAGTGACTAATAATCTTAATTTAGCTTCACAGTCATTACGGGCATCACTCAGTTTTGTAAAAAATTACAAAACTGATTACAACTTTAAATCTGTAATCCAAAAGGCTAAAAAAATGGACAATGCTTTAAATACTAATTATGATTTTGAACAGGAAAGTGCAGAAAGAATGAGGAAGTGCCAAAAAAGTTTTGATGAAGTGGATGAAAATGAACTGGAGAGAAACCGCAAAAATCCAGAGTTGGTATTTAAAAAAAAGTTTTTTGATTTTCTATTGGAAACCTGTATTGGCACTATCAATGAAAGATTTGAAACCTTCAATAATGTTCTAGAGCCATTTAATTTTCTTTTTGACATGCATAAATTAATTGATATTGATTCATCAGCATTAATGTCGCATTGTATAAAATTATAAGAAAAGCTAACAGATGGTATTCAACAAGACATTTCTGAAATAGAACTTTGTATAAAATTAGAATCGTTAGCTCCTAGAAATGGTGAAAACTCGGCACCAGAAAAGGTACTGCAGTATATTTATGATAGTCATTTAAATGAACTATTTCCAAATCTTTACATTGCCTTAGAATTTTATTAACCATCCCAATAACAGTGGCAAGTGGTGAAATTAAATTAAAATTAATAAAAACATATCTGTTCAACAATGAGACAAGAAAATTAAATGAATTGGCTATAATTTCAACTGAGAATGAAGAAGCACAACAGTTGGATATTGATGATCTAAGAAGGGATTTTGCACAAATGTAAGCAAGAAAGGCTCCATTTACTGAAGATTAATTTTATGGTAAATAAAAGTTCTATTAAAATACTACTTTTATATTTAAGTAATTTATATTCTAAACAAGATTCTCATTTTGTATTACTTTATAATTAATATTTGATATTTATAATACTTGGCAGGGCACCGAAACTCCATCTTGCACACACCAAAATAAAACCTTGAGCCAGCCCTGCCTATATCCTATGTAAGAAGTGTCTATATATAATAGAAATTTAAAAAATCTGATGTGGCCAACACATGACATTCTCCATACAGAGAAATGAATATGATTGCTCTTGACATCACCGTTCTCAGAAATATTTATGAGCGATTACAATAGAGAAAAATTTAAAAACATTTTCAGTAGTCTTTGTTAAAAACAAAGTGGAAAGAACAAAAAAACACCAACCGAAAAATCTCCTCAGCTCAATGTATCACAAGGTAATTTTAAAGTAGTGACTGATGCTTTGAATTCAGTTGCTACATAAAAAATACGTTATAAAAAATATGATATAGTGGGGAGTAAACATTGACGACACGAAACATTTATAATAGATCAATTATTTCAAAAATACAGTCATGTCTCATTTAGCGCATGTTTGTTTAGTGCAATTTCAATATAGCGCAACTGGAATCCCGTGGTATACATTTTTATTTTTTAATAAAATAAATACTGTATCTATGGTATATACATACTGAAAAATGAAATTACTGTTCACGGTGCACATTTTTGATGGCTTTTTTGCTTAAAAAAATAAAGGAAAGCTGCTTTCATGTAATCAGTTCCAATGACATATTTGCGATGTTTTGTTTAATACCGTATTTACTCATGTCACGTGCGAACTCCTATTTTTTAGCCAGTTCAGAGGGAAAAAATTAATATGAGCAGGAATAAGTTTTTTTATGTCACCGATTCCTACTCCCTGAGACAAGTTCCACTCATGTTAAGCATCTTCTCCCTTCAAGTTGACGCAATTTATTGGATGATCTCTTTATGATGATACTAGCAGAAATCTCCTCACTGATAGTCCTCTTTCGTTAACCCCTTAACTGTTTTTGCTGTAATATTACGCAACTTCGTCCCCACTTTATTGTTTTTGATGTAATATTACGCACCGATGCAGAGCTTTATGTACTACTTGTACATCTATGAACGGGAACTTCCTTAGGTGGATGGGGAGTTTTTTCGTGTACCTTCTCTGGAGTAAATATTGGAAGGTTAGCAACAAACGAGTACAAACACTTGCGATGTGGATTTCCGTCTTCTTTTTGGATGATGATGAAATCTTTCATTCACAAAAAAATTTCACCACTCCGAATTCCTTGAAGTGAATGAGGGAAAAGGACCAAACATGAACCTACCCATTTTCAAGCCGGCAAACCCTCAGTAGTCATTGAACTATAGTTATCAATTAGTCGGCGTATTCTTTCTGCCTACTTTTGCGAGTTTTTGCCTGCAGCGCGGGTGTAACTTACACATTTGCCTGATCGCATAAATACACATATACTTCGTAGAATTCGACGTATAAATATAAACGTAGACGCAAGCACATTGCAGAGAATTTACTATCAATAAAATTTATACAACCTGTTCAGAAATCCTCGTGTAAGATGCGCACCCCCTTTTATCCGCAGTGTTTCAGGAAAAAATGTGTGCAGGGTACACAAGTAAATACAGTTAACCACCTTGGCGTTAAGCCCGAGTGTAACTCGGGGTTTTTGAATTTACCGCCAGTGTTAACCCCGAGTGTGACTCGGGATGTGATATGATTTTATTTTGCTTCAAGGCCGTTTTTTTTTGCTCTCTATGAGCTGCTGCCACCTAGGTGGCTCAGAGGATAGTAGGTTTTGATAGGTCTGACTTACCACGTTTTTCTTCCGTTATGCGATTATTTTCTGATCATTTATAACTTACGTAATTACAGCAGGTACCTATACTTTGGTTTTATAGTTATGGAACTTGTAATTGTATGCTTTATTATATTTTATCTTCGTAAAATAATGTTACTTCCTTTTTATCTTTCATAAAATATGAAGTGAGTACGGAAAATTGGCCTACCGTTCTGTGTCGTCTTTGCAGTTTGTTTTTTATCATACTGAATATAAATCTGCACTACAGGTATTATAACATTTTATATTACAACATATATATATATATTAGGGTGTGCCAAAAATGAAAAAAATTTGAAAATTTATCGCGACAACCCGTAAAAAGTTTCCTTTTGTTGCAAAAACATTCCTTGCACTATTTGGTGGAAATCCGATTACTTTTAGAGGTCGCTATTTTGTTTCAAAGTTTCAATTTTTATGCGAGAATATCATTGTCACATATTCCTTCATATCTCGTCACCTGTAAGACCTACATAAAATTTTGTTTAATGTGTTCAGTGCGGCAGGGATATTGCTGCCCGCTCCCCCACCCCCTCTACCTCTCCCCTTCCTTGCACCCCTCTCCCTCTGCTCCTCCCTCGCCCACCGCTTTCCGTCCGTCCGAGCTGCAAGTCTGTGCCTGTCCAGCACTCGCTCTCGCTGCTTCCTGGAAATATCCCTCATGCTTAAAGTGACCAGACGTACTGATTTAATCAGTACAGTACTGATTTTAGAGATTGTGTACTGATTTCAAATATGTACTGAATTTTGTACTGAATTATAAAGTTGTACTGATTGTAAAAGAAGAAAAAACCTATAATTATTTAGTTCATTTACTGTGGGATTGACGGTTGAGGTGACTCGGGTGCGATGTTGCCAGGATGTGCAAAGAGGACTTGCGGCAACGCTGTGTAGTTCCCCCTAGCAAACATTACCTCCCCTCCACCTATGATTGGCTATGAGGGAGGGGACTTTTTCAGTCTTCCCTTCCAAACCTCCACCCCTTCTCTACAACTATAAGTTTCAATTCCAAAGTAATGTCGTCCAGACAATAATAGTTATGGTTGTTTATGTCATGTGAGTAGTATAATATTTTAATGCTCTTTAGTAAAGTAACATTATTCTCAGAATAGATTATTAATATTATTATTTAATTATATTTAAAGACCCTGCCATAAATAGAAGAAAAAACAAATTTTCTGATCGACTTCAGCAAGAGTATCCGATATATATAACAATAATGTTATATACCTATGTATACTGTATAAAATTTCAATATATGTGAAGTATTATATTGAAATGTAGTTTTCTTTCATGAATATAAGAAATATAAAAAAATGTACTGATTTTACATCTAGAAAATCTGGTCACTTTACTCATGCTAGTAGTATCTCGTGCGCATTTCTGCAGTCTCGCTCAATATGCAGCGGAGGAGTGACACCAAAGTTTGGCTCATAGGCCAGCTGAATGATAAAATATTAGGATGTAAGCTTCCATCAACCCGTGAAGTATTGCAGTTGTTCTTCCATCGCCACAACACACTGAAAGAGACACTAAGGCACAGTGCTACGCATGCCGTCGAAGAAGCTATCAACTTCTGGAATAAGGCCAGTATACGCAGGCGGTGAGTCGTGCAACCGACAAGCTGCTCATAGTCCACAAACGATGGACTAAAGAAAAACCGAAACAATCAGTCTGAACCTCAGAGAGCTCATAGAGAGGATTTCACTAAAGATGTGGACTGCATATTTGATATTGTTCATGAAAATGCCTTGACACTGGTGACTGTTAAAGAAGACCAGGAATTTCTCCTTGCGCAAAGGGAGCATGATTGAGGAGGTGTTATGGGATCAGCAGATGTGAAACTGGCATTGAAGGAGAAGAGATCATTAACTAGATCAGAAAGAGAGACAGCAAGATTAGAGAAGGAAGCCTCTCGTCGCAGAAGCTCTGAACTTAAAGTGAAATTAGAGGGAAGTAGTGAGGAAGACAACCAACATGATGACGATACGTCAGGAGAATACCGGGTGGTCAAAAATCAGTGATGATTTCAAGCAGCCCGGGGCGTTTCACAGAGCGAGTTGAATGGCCAAGGCAATATACAATATGTTCTGAAAATTTGGCTCTTTAGGGCAGAATTTCATCTTGCAAGAGGAGAAGATGTCTTCCGAGCATCAACTGTTTTTTTGTTTCCGCGTATGTCGAGTTCTGGTTCGCATCTGCTGCGGCTGTGCGGGCTCCAGACAATGATCTACATATGCTGAAACAATTGAAGAAGGAAGTCAGGCGGTCACGCTTGTGGAAGACAGCCTATGACAAATTTTCGAACCATCTATCGTACCTGAGTGCTGAAATGGTTCCCCTTGCATTATTTAAAATACCCGTAGTACATTGTTGCTTATTTATGTAAGGAATGTATTTATTAAGTTCAGTTGAAATCGGTTGCGTTTTGGTCTATGTACTACACTAAAAATTCATTTCAATGTAAATCAAATGGAGAAAATGGAGAGAACAAGTGCCGGGAATCGAACTAAGGATTGCAAGTTCCACAAAATAAACTATACCCTTCAGATGTTCCGGGATAAGAGTATCATCATCCAAAGTTTTGTGAAAATTGGCGCATTGGTTCAAAGGTTACTTGGGGGACACACACACACCGACAAACAGACCCACAGACATGGCAATAAAAGTCAACGCTGAGGAGTAAACCAGCTTAGGAAAACGTAACGCCAGGGTGGTTAATGAGGTTATCCATTTATGTATCGGTCATTTTAGTAGGAAGTCGACGACATCTACACAACACTTGGTGTTGTTTATAAACGTGGCAATCCATTAATTAATTTTTGGCCTGAAATATGGATAATAAAGCAAAACGGAAAGTATTTACAATAAGTGATAAAATTAATATCTTAGCTAAACTTGATGTGCATGTTGGAACACGTATCAAACTTTTTGACTGGTTAAAGAAATAAAATGTTATGTAAGTTAGTTTATTTGCAATTTCATTGTTATTGTGTTCAAACATGTATATTTTACCAAAGTTATTATATAAAGAAACTCGCATTTTACTTTATGTTAAATAATCTTCATTTCCCCGATTTTACACTTTCCTCGATTTTACGTTTATTTTAGGTGGTCCCTTCAATGGTGTGAAATCGAGGTTTCACTGTACATATTATGTTATTTCCTGTAATTTTGCTTAATATTTTTAAAACATATTTTGCCTGTTTTTTACTTTCTTGGCATGTATGTTCTGCATCGTGTCCTTCAGCATAGTGTCTTTTGGCATCGTGTCTGCGCACAGGGCCAAGAACACCTACATTTTATGTACAATATATTGTATGCACTTACGATAAAGGATAAATAAAGAAAAGGAAGAAAAAGAAAATTTCATGACAAGATGAAAACTAAAGCGTCCTTAATACCAAAAGCAACCAAAAATAAATACCATCAGTGATAAAGTGCAGCAGGCAATTAATTCTCTTGGTACAGAACTGTCTGCACAATTTAGATCTCTAAATGAAATTGATAATGACTATAAAATGTTTAATTTGCCCTTTATATAATACTAGCTTATCCCGCGCAATCTTTGCGCGGTGAATTTTCAATTGATTTATAAAAAATGATGAAGTATGTAAAATAATGATCTCAATAATTCACATTTAAAAATGCATTTCCTTACAAAGTAATTGATCGTGAACTTTTATGTTTTTCTTTTTATTCAAATATATGTCCTTTCTTTTTTATACAACAATCAATGCAACCGTTTATGTAGAATATCAATGAAGAGAAGATAACCATGTAATGTGTTTAAAATAATGTGTGTCCCTATTCTCATTTAATTAAAAATTTATGCTTGAGCTTATTTGCGTTAATAAACATTATGGATGTATAATATAATGGTTCTGCTTACAAAGAGGTAAGATTTCTGCATTCAAACGATGATAGGAAGATACAGCTGCTTTGACTGAATCGTTAGAAACGCTTCACATATGCAGTTAACTAAATATTTATCCATAAATATTTATGTTGCGATGTATAAATGTTGACATTGTTACAGCAATAATTTTGATGCTTAAACAAAGTGCAAAGCGAATAATGCTATTCATTCACCTATTTGAAGGTTTAATTGGCATTAATTGAATAGGAGGCAACAATTACGGTCGCCTTGATAAGGTCCGGAAAGAGTACGAAATATCCGTAAAATTTCGAAAACAATTGCATATTTCTGAATGATTCGACCGTGTAACATGTAAACATCGCAAGAATAAGATAGTATAGAGTTTTAGCCGTCGAATAAAGCAAAAACGAAGAAAATCGGTCCATATTTATGTTTTAATTAATGAAGGAAAAAAACCTTGCACTCTGAAAAATCGAAAATCCCATGTAAACTTATGGGAAAATAAAATTGTGTCCTGGATTCGAACCCGGGACTTTATGAAAATGAGAATAGTTTCTAGGGGCCTTCCTAGCTTGCAGAAACAAAACGCAGTTTACCGCATATCTCTACAATGAATGGCTTTTGAGATACAGGGTGGGACGGACGGTATATATTGTATTGTGTGACATATATATATATATATATATAGATACACACACACCCACACACACACACACCCACGCACGCACTCACGCACACACACCACACCCACACACACCACACCCACACACACCACACACACACACATAGCTGTTTATTCCTTTATAATATAAAAGATGATGAAGATGAAATTAAAAATGCTTGTGAAAATGCAGTTAAGATGCAATAAAAGCATGCCAATGAAAGAAAATTAATCAAAGAAGTTTCCAATTTGATACAGCATGTGACTTCAATAAAAAGTGAACAAAATGAAATGGAAAAACTTCGGGATTTTTCATGAATTTGAACTCTTAGTTTGTTTCCTAATGTGAGAATTTTACTTTTCCTCATTTTTTTATGCCTATTTCAATTGGTGACCATTTGCTCAGTAAATTAAAATTAATCAACAACTACTTATGGTCATCAATGAACCAAGAGAGACTTTCTGGTCTGTCATCTTATATATAGAATACGACACTGCCAAAAATGAAAATTTCAATGAAATAATATGTTAGAAATAAAGCTCAAAGAATAAAACTTTAAAATAAATAAGCAGTGTTTGTTTTTTCATACAATACTTTTTTTAATATGTGGTTTTATTTTTTACTTCATTTTAGGGTACAAATAAAAAACCTCAGGCCAAAGGGAGAAAAATGGGACTACTACAGTTCTGACAGAAACTAGAGATGTAAATGAAAGTAACTAGAGGCAGACCACATCTTTCGCAGGGGTTATGTTCTTGAAAAACTCTGCAAAAGTCAAAATCACAAAAAAGAAGTGATTAAGGCAACATAAAATATAGGGTTAGGTTCCCAACCAAGCAAGAATGAACAGAAGTTTGTTTTTTTGCTAAACTGGCAGCCATAGAACAGACAGAGATGAAAAATACATATGAAATTTAAAGAAACTAGCTGTACCTGCGCAATGTTTGCATGCATTTTTTTCAATTAATTTATTAATATTAATGTGACTCAATTAATGGTACAAATGGTATCCACATAGAAAATTATTATATATATATATATATATATATATATATATATATGTATATAAGACGTCTTTTACTATAATCTTGAATTATTGAAACATCTCCCTCCTCCCTCTCTCTATCCTTTTCCCTTACCCTGTCTTCATTTAAATGGCTTGTAAAACAGGTTCATTTTATGCTTGTAAGCTATATATGGCTTTACAACAATAGAACTTCAAGCATGGCAATGCCCGTTGTCAAGGTATTTAACACTAGAACAGCCGGAGACTCATACCTCTGTAGAATGGTTACAGCGGTCAAAATGACTGCTCATACAATCAGCAACAATATAAGCAACAGAATATTCTCAAATTAACATATAACTTTTACTGAATTAATAATAACATAAATACACAATAAAAACCTAGTTTTGTCATTATTTATAACTTTTTGGATTCCAAGCAGTCCACACAAAAACATTGCATTACAATTTTTCATATGCATTTTCAACAAACTACATTTTTACATAACATGCAAACATGCCCCGATTTGTCTCCATTACACCTAGATATTATTTTCGTCTTTCACTACCACTTTGGTCTCTAGAATTCCCATCGTCTCTTACATCGCCATCACCCCGAGGAGCTGCTACTGCTGAATGGTTGGATCTCTTATTAGACTGTTTCATATAAATCTCTCTTAGCTCTTCCATCTCTTGAAGGACGAAATTCCTTCTTTTGATTTTTTCCTGTTATTTCTTTGAATAACATGTAGGCATTCATTGCTGCCTGAGCTAATATATTATATAAAGTATTCACTGGCCAATACCATGATGCTGCTTTCTCTGTGTTGAGACACAAATTTGGTCTAAAACATCAACACATTTCATAGAGTAATAAAAGTATTGTTTCTGGAAGTTTCTTCCTATCCTTCCCACTGTCTACAGATGGATGCAATGTGCTCATGATGATGACGTTTTTATTCACTCTACTCTTGATAAACTGTTAGTGTATAGTCATCACTGCTCTTGCAGACACTTGTGCTATAGAGCTCGCTGCGTACAACACTCTTTACCAATGATGAAACTTTCCTTCCAGCTCGGTTTACAGTGTTCACTATACTTGTACTTCTTTCTTTTAGTTTTTTGGACAACTTTAGAGAAGTCAAAAAATTATATGTTGTTATGTTCCTAGCGGTTGTTGTTATGGCTAGCGGTAAAATTGACCACTTTGGCCATTCTAGTGTTAAGCGTTAAAAAGGCAAATTTAGTGCAAATTATGTGCATTAAACTTATAATGAAGGCAATTTCGATTCGTAAATGATTAAAACTTCTTGATCATTTTTCTTTATAACAATCCAGGTCCAAAGCTGGTATTTATATGAGCAAATGAATGTAAGCCTGCACGCCGAAAAGTTGAGTTTTACATGTTATCTTATGGAAAATATAAATGATTCCTAAGATTCAAACCCGGGACTTCATGGAAATGAAAATAGTTTTCCAGAAACATCCTAGCTAGTAGAAAGATCAAAACATGAGACTCAAAAGACAAATTTGGCGACAAATGCAAAACTGTGAAAGAGTGAAAAAGGTAAAAGATAAAACAGAGAAAGTGAGGTCTGCTTGTACTTATCAAGATATTTAGCGACACTCATACAAATGGATGAAAAGTTTAAGCTTTTGGATATGTTAACAATTGCTCATCAAATGCAAATGTCTTTTCAATCTTTTAATTTCTTTTATTACACTGAAATTCAAAGAATAAATTATGAAAAAACAAAAGAATCAATAAGACAAAGTCATACAAACCTTGAAAAACTGTTATCAAACATTAGGATATACACTCCAGCACGTTTTGGACGGAGACGACCATGGGCCAAGTTTAGATGTGAATTGACCCTTGTAGTTGGAACTACAATTAAGGCACAAGACATTGGAATTTCGGCTCCTGACTTGTACAACACTGAGAATGCAATGCTCTGAAATAGAAAATAATAGGTTTTGTGGTAATATTCTATTACTATTCTGAACCAAAGAGCTGAAACAAAAAAGTTAACATCATAAGTAAATTTTATTAAAATATTTAAAATATATTTTACATAGCTTCTTACATATGCCTAGGAGGATGATATAACACAGTGTTTCTCAAACTTTTTAACACATGCCCCACTTAGACCTTACTGCTAATGGTCAAGCCCCACTTACACATTACTATGAGGGACATTCAAATTTGACCTGGACTTTATTTATTTTTACATCGTAAAAGTAACACCACACAATAATACTCTCCCTCCTTCAGAAAAAACTTGTTCCTGCATTCTGGTAGTTTTTGTATTCCAGTTTCAAGGAAATCTTTTGGTTGATGTGGACACCAGTTGAAGATTGCATTTTTCACCTCGTCATATGAACTGAATTTCTTGCCTCCTAAGCAGTGTTGCAAACTTGGGCTTTTTTCCACTAGATCTAGCATATTTCGATCATTTGTGGTAGAAAAATGTTTTATAGCAGACAGCAGATTTACTGGATTATTTTATATATATAATTTAATGAAAGTGTGAATCTTCTATAGCAGGATTTCCCAAACTGGGGTACTTTGATTGGCATTAGGTTACTTTAAAAAAATTACTTAACGGCAGATGGTTTAATTTTTCGTTCTTCCATTTCCCTTTCTGAATTACTGAAGTTACTTCAGTAATTCGTAAACTTAGAATTAATTATTTCTGAAACATAAAACTGGTTTAGAAAATCTGCACTAAGGCAAGGTGATTATAAAATATTGTAAAATAAAATCAATAATGGTTGAATTAAAAAAATTGTTGTCAAGTCAAACTCACTGGATTTCAATTGAAATTGCTGTATCAAGAATACTTTAAGACTATGAGGAACTCAAATTCATTTAAATATTGCACGCAATTCAGAAATATGTTATACTGCTGAAATATTACATTCATTGTATTCTGATGAAACCAATTTAGTGTACATGCTATTTCTCAAACCAATATTAACAGAAGTTCAGATAGTAAATAAAGAAAAAAATATTAATTATGAACCCTATGGTTAATCAATGAAGATGGAGGACCCTCCTAATAACCATACAAATATCTTTTTAAGAAGGAAAATACTCGCATACACACTTCTTTAGGGGAATTTACTCTATGCCAGTGACCAAACACACAATTTCACACATACCGGGTTTAGGGGATTACTCCAATGCCAGGGACACTTTTTTGTTGTTCACACACACACACGCGCTCGCACACAAATACACGCCAACCAAAAAACCACACACGAGTACTTCCTTTCCAAAAAACGCCTAAATACGTATTTCGGAATAAACGATTCCATCGTCAGTAGGCCGATGAAAAACGACAAAGAATAACGAGTCGGGGAGATTGTATATACATACGTGGAGTAAAATTGGAGGTGGAAAAAAGGGAAAGGAAGAAATACTGTATATACCCAAATCCAAGACAGGGTCATCTTAAATCCGAATACAAAGTTGGATTGCGTGTTTAATCGAAGTTTTTTGGAATGAATGGAACATAAGATAAACCAATTCACAAAAACGAATTAAATACTATAAAACAATGAAATAAACATTAATAATAACAGCAAAAAAACAAAAATAATAATAATTATAAGAATACCGTAATAACTTGCGTTACTTACCCACTTTCTACCTTTACTTAAAATTCGTCTCTGTAAGTAGTGTGTAAATAATTTTACATCTTTTTGAAAGTAATGAGTCTTAATGACTGAACAACATATGTAGTAAATCACTTTGCGTCCGTTACTCAGAAACCTCATTTATGTGATTAAAAACGAATTCGCATGCTCGCTCAACGTAAATAGTTATGTCGCACATTGGTGAAGACACACATACCTACCGATGACTAAAAGTTGGGCCGCGTAAATTACGGGATTATATGATTTATATCAAAATTCATGACTAAAAGTTGGGGTGCGTAAATTATGCAGTGGTGAAAATTACATGAGTAAATACGGTATTCAACAAGTCCACAGAGAAGCAGATGACGCCATGATGCCGAGCGTTTTGCAGATGTCAAAACAAATGGCGGCGTAATTCATTGGGATTCTCCTTGTTTGAACGTGATTTTAAGTATCACATTGTGATTTTGTTACACATACACCGCTCCCCGGTTACAACGCCGTCGGTTATACCGCGGAATCGGATATACCGCGGGTCTTTCTCCCTATTTCTTGGAAAGAAAGTCCTGTCGTTTTTTTAGTATGTACTAAAGTAAAAACAACAAAATATACTGACGTTTTAAGGAATCGATTAAATAAAGTTCTTCTACTCACTGTATATTGTTTTTTATTTGAACTTTGTTGTTTGTAGCAAGCAGAGAAATTTAAAAAATTAAAAGTCATGACCTCCGTTATACTGCGGTTGTATTATAACGCGGGTCGCAGCTCCTCCCCCGATACCCCACGTTATAACCGGGGAGCGGTGTATTACCTATTTTAACGTACAGTGGTGGACATAAAACTGCACACCCTTGCGAGCGCTCCACCGAAATTTCAGTGAACTACTAGTCTCGAACGAGCTGTCACGCGATATGGCAACAGAGATGGTAGAGGAGGGCGTGAAGGGTCTTCTTCCTCTCTCTCCCCCCCCCCCCCCACTTAGAGAAGGGTTTACGGTTCTCTCCTAGCTCTTAAGGATCGGATATTTTCCCTCAAGATAATGAATGCTTTTGAATTCAGTAGCGCTTACTTTCCCCATTGCGGTAACACGTGAATGAGTGTCAGATATAATTCTTTTCATTTCAAAATTAGTTAGAATCGAGACACGTACTCCGGAGTTTAACATACGGACGTCAAAAAGAACGATGTTTATTTTTCCATTCAAGATTAAATTAATTAAATTCCGAGTTAGCAGAAATATTTATTAGGAGTCGAAAGGAATACACATTTCAACGCCTTAACAATGAGAAATGTTTAGTTGCGACTACTTCACGTATTATTTCATTGCTTCGACGCCCAATATCTGTTTATGAATGCTATAAGTTGAATTTGAACAATATCTTTATTCATTTACATAGGAGGAGGATTTTGGTCAGTTATATGACGGAATGCCTAGCACTTAGGTAAGCAATTTTAAAAAATAACAAAGTATAGAAAGCTACGAAAAACGTAACATTTCAGGAATTAAGTGAGAAACTATTAAATTTAAGTTTATGAATTATGTGTAACCAAAAGTTAAGTAAATAACTTTAATAAACGAAACATTTTTTAAACGATAAAATTACTAGCATTCTTAAATAGGAATTACCGTATTTACTCGTGTACCCCGCGCACATTATTCCCGAAACGCCGGGGAAAAAAGGGGGTGCGCGTCTTACACGAGGATTTTTGATCAGGTTATATAAATTGTATCGATAGTAAATTCTCTGCAATATGATTGCATCTACGTTTATATTCGTAAAAGACGTACCTACGTCGCTCTTGAATTTAAAATGGCAAATCATGTAGAAATATAAGGTACAAATGCAAAGGGAAAGATATTAAAAGGAATGAGACGTAGTTATGATTCAAATTTTAAACTGATCGCGATAAATTACGCAAAAAAACAATAATTGTCACTCGAGTAGAAAATACAATGTATCTGAGGCAAATGTGTGTAGATCGAAACTATCCAAACAAGAACTTGAAAAGGCTAAACCTACAAGGAAATCGCACAGTGGTCCAAAATGTGGTCGATTTCTTGATGTAGAAAAACCAGTGACTGAGTTTGTGCATACCGTAGATTAAGTAAGAGAATAGATGGAGCCTTAGCACCATTTGTCATTGGTAGAATTGAAGCCAGTCGGATCTTTGAAAACTGCGCATTCCGCCATATTGTACTGTCCAAGTAAGGTACACTCATTTCCAAAAGTCAAGCGACACGGCTCGGTCACGCCACACATAGTCCGGAGCTGAAAGTTCCGAGTATGTTGGTACCCATTGCTTCAGGGGTAGCAGGAGAGGGGAATGATAGTGAGGGGAGGAAAGAGCGAGGAGGTGAGTTTCGAAGCCTGGGTTGGCGTGCTGGAAGAAATGAACGGAATCAGAGCCTATGAGACAAAACCCATTCAACAGTGCGAGGGCATCCAATCCAACTCGGAAAAAAGGACTGTCTCAGTGGTTGCCTTCGCATGCCAAGGGTAACAAGAAAACCTCCGAGAGAAGGAGGCGTGTAAACGGTTCGAAGTCCACAGTGATGTCTTACAATGGGATAGGGAAACATAAATGAATATGCCGCGGCTAGAAAGCACTTTCGGAAAAGATGCAATATTTTCATCTTTGTGAGCGTTATTAATGCGAAATGCTAGGCTGCACTTCACTTCGGAAATCGTAAAAAATCATCAATGGGTCAAGGGCAAAAATTATATAATACTCCATAAATTAGGTTAAAAAAATGAGAGCTGTTGATTTAGTGGAGATCCTGAATGAGCATCTTCTGCCTATGTCAGACAGGTAGTGCCAGATGGCGAAGACGTGGTAGTAATACAAGATAATTAATTCATCCTTAGATACGACCGGTGTAACTCGACAATTTTTTTTGACCAGAACTGGATTATCAATGTTCTGCCCTGGCCAGCTCGCTTGCCGGATATGAATCCCACTGAGAACTTATGGGGTATAATGGTGAATGAGTGGACGGAAGGAAAGTTCAAGACGGCAGCCGATCTTGAAGAGAATGTTATGGAACTCTGGGGCTCAATCGGACGACGGCCACAAATATGTGAAAATTTAGTACGGTTCATTAACCGTCGAATGCAAGGAGTGATCGACTCAGGCTGAGACTTCACTAAATACTAAAATAAAACACTACATAATCTTTCATTGTTTTCATTGCCTATTAAATGCTGCTAGAATAAAATTTTTTTTCGAAAATTTAAATAAAGTCAATATAAAATGTATCCACTATCTGTGAGAAAAGTGCTACATGTGATAAATTGCCATTTATTAGAGTTTTGGTAAAACTGATTAGATAAAAGATGTAAATACTTCCTAATGTTCTCCCGAAAAAGCAATTTTCGTGCTGACAATTTCTTGACGCTTGAGTGATACAGTACGGTGGAATAAAAATTTTATTCCGACG
Organism: Uropetala carovei; assembly: GCA_036926305.1. Lineage (NCBI taxonomy): Eukaryota > Metazoa > Arthropoda > Insecta > Odonata > Petaluridae > Uropetala > Uropetala carovei. Next base: position 2,947,416 of record JAXCHB010000242.1, on the reverse strand, counting down.
AGCGAGCTGGCCAGGGCAGGACATTGATATTCCAGTTCTGGTCAAAAAAATTGTCGAGTTACACCGGCCGTAACTAACGACGAATTATCTTGTATTACTACCACGTCTTCGCCGTCTGGCACTATCTGTCTGACATAGGCAGAAGATGCTCATTCAGTATCTCCACTAAATCAACAGCTCTCATTTTTGTCATCCTAATTTATGGAGTATTATATAATTTTTGCCCTTGACCCATTGATGATTTTTTACGCTTTCCGAAGTGAAGTGCAGCCTAGCATTTCGCATTAATAACGCTCACAAAGATGAAAATATTGCATCTTTTCCGAAAGTGCTTTCTAGACGCGGAATATTCTTCATGTTCCCCTCTCTTCGAACCGTTTACACGCCTCCTTCTCTCGGAGGTTTTCTTGTTACCCTTGGCATGCGAAGGCAACCTCTCAGAGTCCTTTCTTCCGAGTTGGATTGGATCCTCTCGCACTGTTGAATGGCGTTTGTCTCACCAGCTCTGATTCCGTTCGTTTCTCCCTGCAAGCCTATGCAGGCTTCGAAACCCACCTCCTCAGTCTTCCACCCCTCCCTATCATTCCCCTCTCCTGGTTCCCCTCAAGCAATGGATACCAACATACTCGGAACTTTCAGCTCCGGCCTATGTGTGGCGTGACCGAGCCGTGTCGCTTGACTTTTGGAAATGACTGTACATTATATAAGAAAGACTATTAGATATTGAAACGAATAAAGATAAAATTTGCTTAATACATATACCTACATTGGATATGTATATATTATTAAAAAATAAAATATATACTTGTATCTAAGAAAATAAAGGTTGTGAAACAAACAATGCTGACTCCAATAAATTATTAAAAGACCTTATGTTATTCATTAATCAGTTGGAAGAAAGTTGGTTTCACCGTCATGCAAACTATATAGATCCCCTAACACAGGGATGGCAAATACGTGGCACCTGTGCCAGAAATGGCATACAAGCGATTTTACATGGCACATGTAAGCTTGTATTTTCTTTATAAAACACGAAGTTCCTTAGAGAAGGAGTAAACGAGTGGCACTTGAATAAAAATTCTGATGGTTTACATTACTTTCTTAGCACGAAACTAAAAAATCTTTTGCCAACCCTGCCCTAACCGATAATGTAAATGATTATTTTGATCCTAACTTAAGCCATAATTGGGATATGGATTTGAAAACAAAGTACAGTAGTGCCTTGCCATTCGTGAGGTTAGGTTTCTGAAAACCCTCGCGAATGGCGAATTCGCGAATGGTAAATAATGGGGTGGGTTTAGGAAAATTCGTCTACAGGCAATTCGCCTAAAGCAGTTTCATCTAAATACAATTTCGTCTAACGGAAAGTTCATCTAAAGAATTTCTGTCGCATTTCTAGTACATATAGCACCTTTGCTTCGAAAGTAGCACAACTCGAAAACGTAAATTTTAAAATGAATAAAAATTCTTCGAACACAGATTTTTAAATTAAAGTAATTAATTAAAAATAATAAATAATAAAAATTAAATTAATTAATTAATATACTATAATATATTTTGAAGGGTTTCTTTGTGTGTTTGCATGTTTGTTGGTTTTTTCATGGAACTCCTCCTAAACGATAAAAGTCAGAATACCAAAATTTGGTATGATTCTTCCTTACATTCTAACTTAGTGAACTGTCAAGGTTTGGTCAACCGGGATTAATCAGTGCTGCCAATATAGGGGAATAACATTTTCCCATAAGATAACACGTATGAATCCATTTCTTGACTTGCAAGATATTCTTCCTTCAAGCATCAAAATACGTAAATATGTACCAATTTTTTACTTTCTCCATACGTAGTAATGGGAAAGTATTGTGATCATGAAAAAAATCGACTTCGAGATTTCAACAGAAATATAGGTTTTGAGGTCCCTAGAACACGTTTACACTATTTTCGGAATGATGTCTCTGTGTGTGTGTTTGTGTGTGTGTATGTGACTGTGGGCACTCTAACACAAAAAGTACTTGCCATATCGTTACCAAATTTCAAATATACCACTTTGGTATGGGCACAAAAAACTGATTAGTTTTTAGACAATAACGGTTGACCGTAAGTCGAGGTTTATTCGAAACCCGATTCGGTTTTTGCAATATTTCTCCGTTAAAACATCATTATTGTATATACAATTCTATACAAATATTATAGATAATGTCATTTCCTACAACTTTTATTTTAAACAATTTTCCATAGCAGTTATTGTTTAGGAATTATTTATAAAAAATCTGTGGCCAACACGACTTTCTCCATATTTGGGGTATAGATATTTAAATTATTATGAATATCATTATGAGGCAAAATTATCATTTCGTATCGTAAAAGATTACAGTCGTCCTTATTGCCGTAAATTACGTATATTTTGAATATGTTTAGAGAATTCACCGCTACATGGTTTTGGCGCTGTATACTCAATTAAGAAAAAGTTGAATATCTCCGAAATGGATGGTTCTACGAAAATTTGTTTCAAACAAAACCAGGAAGGAATATTATTCTCTACAACTTTGGTCCCCACGAATATTACCAATAACGACGTTATATGACGGAAACCGAAAAAACCGATTATTTATAAATAATTCCTAAACAATAACTGCTATGGAAAATTGTTTCAAATGAAAGTTGTACGAAATGACATTCTCTATAATCTTTGTATAGAATTGTATATACAATAATGATGTTTTAACGGAGAAATATCGCAAAAACCGAATCGGGTGTCGAATAAACCTCGACTTCCGGTTAACCGGTATTGTCCAAAAACTGATCAGTCCTTTGTGCTCATGCTAAAGTGTTATATATGAAGTTTGGTAAGGATATGGCAAGTACTTTTTGAGTTAGAGCGCCCACAATCACATACACACGCGCGCACGCACACACACAGACATCATTCCGAAAATAGTCTAAACGTGTTATAGGGACCTCAAAACGTGTATTTCCGTTGAAATCTCGAAGTGGATTTTTTTCGTGATCACAATACTTTCCCATTACCTCGTATGGAGAACGTAAAAATAATCGGTTTTTTCGGTTTTCGTCAAATATCTCATTAAAAACGTCGTAATTGGTCATCTTCGTGAGGACCAAAGTTATAGAGAATAATATTTCTTCCAAGTTCTGTTTGAAACAAATTTTCGTAGAACCATCCATTTCGGAGATATTTTGCTTTTTCCAAGGCAGTCTATATGTAAGGTTCTGACAACTCGCGATGGCGGCCATTTTGATTTCCGCAGCAGAACGGTTTTATACTGTTACAGGCAATAACAATGCTGAAAATATAATTTTTACATCCGCGTAAAGTGAGAAATTCAACTTAAAGATTGAGCCACACGCAACTGAACAACTTTATACCATTGTGCGGATGAATTAGTTGAAGATTATTTATTATATGTATGCTTATCGACTAAAATGTACCTTTTACTGAAACGGCTTTGCCTCTAAAAAGAGTAATTGTGTAGTCTTTATTTACTCCAATACGACGTTTAATTTAGCAGGCATTATTGACTTGATTACAGAAATATCAGAAAGAAGATTAATCCGATTGACATTAACTCTTTCGCTGTTGGTTACAATTTCCAGATCTCAGAAAAAGCATTTGATGATTCTCTGCTAGCAGTCAGTTGAATAAATGAAATGACAAACAACTAAGGTCGATTCTTATACAAAAAAGAACATTATATTCACTTTATTCGACATAAGAGATATAAATAGAAATATTAAACTTCAGCACAATCTTATGATATATTCAGTGAGTCTAACTGTAATTTTGTAGAATAAAATTATCAATAACTGAATGTCTCTTGAAAAGCAATTTGGATGGTGAAATTCAAAAATAGCCGACCAAGATTAATACACAAGAAGGAAAAAAATTAAAATTCCATTTACTTATATTTTATACAATTTATATTATAATGGAATATATATATATATCCCTTCCAACTGCCTCAGTTCACTGCCTCAGTTCACTGCCTCAAAGTCAGCGGAAGGGTGTAAACGGAGGCTAAAGGGCGAAGAACAGTGGTGTCCTCGGACACTGGTAGGTTCAACCATGCTGTGAAGTCTTTCTGCAATATCTCCGGCCAAAGTGAAAGAGGTACTCACCAACCCGCTCTGGGCCAGCGTGGTGTTTTAAGGCCCACAATCCCCCCATGACATGTACACCCATAAAAAACGGCCCTCATTCTCCGGAGGCTGGATTGCCTCTGACCGTGGCAGTGGTCAGGAACAAGGCAGGAAAGCAGAGGGTGCTAAGAATCCCCGGAGGTTAAACGCCCACTGCCACTCTTTCTCATCCTTACCCAATTCCTTTAACCTCAACCTAACTACCTTTAACTGCCGGACTTTGTCCAGTGAAGATAAACTTCAAGAGCTCCAAGAACAACTGGAGAAGATCAAGTGGGACATTTTAGGGCTTAGTGAGGTGAGAAGAAAAGGTGAAGGCCTATTGGAGTTGAAGAGTGGACATATTTTTTATTACAGGGGAACTGACACAGGAAGAACAGGAGGTGTTGGATTCATCATCAACAAAAAATTGAAGAATAATATCGTGGAAATGGAAAGTTCATCCGAGCGGGCACCTAGACTAGTGCTTCAGATAAATAAAAGATATCAACTTCAAATAGTCCAAGTTTATGCGCCAACGTCATCATACTCCGATGAGGAAGTGGAAGATTTCTACCAAGAAGTTGGAGAACTGCACGACAAAGGAAGCTGCCATCTAAAAGTGGTCATGGGTGATTTCAATGCCAAGGTAGGAGATCAAAAGGAAGACGACAGCGCAGTTGGAAAATGGGGCTATGGAGACAGAAATGAACGAGGGGACCGACTTGTAGACTTTGCTGAATGTACTAGTCTATATATAATGAATACTTTCTTCAAAAAGAATCCCAATAGAAAATGGACCTGGAAAGGACCCAATGGTACCAAAAACGAAATTGACTACATACTAGTCAATAAGAAGCAATTGGCTGAAGACTGTTCCGTCCTCAACCAGTTTAAAACTGGAAGCGACCATCGCTTGGTAAGATGCAGAATAAAATTCAACTCAAAGTTAGAAAGACAGAAGCTTATAAAGAAGAAGCCTAAGTCTATTATCAACACGCAGGTGCTAAAAGAACGAAAAGAAGAATTTCAGTTCCAACTGAAAAATCGATTCAGTGCACTGGAATACCATGAAGTTGAATCTCAATTTATAGAGATACTCAAGGAAACTGCTGAAGAAATAGGCAGAACAGTTAAAACAAAGCCAGAGAAAAAGTTGACCGAAAAAACAAGACTGCTGATGGAAAAAAGAAGGAAAATGTTAATTACTAATGATCCTAAAGAAATGATCCATTTTGCAGAACTAAACAAAACTATAAGGAAGTGCATCAAGGAAGATGTGAAAAAATATAATTAGGAGCTAATCGAGAAAGCCATAGAAAATAATAGAAGTTACAAGAAAATGAAGCAACATCTCTCGATCGGAAAGAGACAGCTGATGGCCTTGATGCTAGAAGACGGCTCCATAACCCATAGTAGGAAACTGATCCTGAAACGGGTACAAGAATTTTACACCAAGCTGTATGAGGATCCTCTAGGAAATGATGAAGTAAATGATGATGCAAACATGCCCACCGAAGAGGTCCCAGGTATCGTTCCGGAAGAGGTGGGACATGCAATCAGAAGTATGAAGAATGGAAAAGCATCTGGAATGGATGGTATCACAGCGGAAGTATTCAAAGCAATGGGGAATCATACGGAAACAATTCTCGCTAAGATTTTTAATTCCTGTCTGAGGAAGAAAAAGATACCAGAAACATGGAACCACGCATGTATTATCCTTCTGCACAAGAAAGGTTCCAAAGAAGACTTGAATAACTACAGACCGATCAGCCTACTCCCAACAGTCCACAAAATATTCACCAAAATACTCACTATGCGCCTTCAAAACCATCTTGATGCTGCCCAACCCAGAGAGCAAGCAGGATTTCGCAGTGGGTATAGCACGATGGACCACATCCAAGTCGTGAGAGAGGTAATCAGTCGGACTAACGAGTATGAATTACCTCTATGTATGTGCTTTATCGACTACGAGAAAGCATTCGACTCTGTCCGAACTTCGTCGGTGTTACGTGCACTAAAGAAACAAGGAGTAGAAGAAACGTACATAACCTTGATCAAGAATATCTACAAAAATGCGACAACATCTGTCCAGCTGCATGAAGAGACGAGTGCCTTTAAGGCCGAAAAGGGAGTGAGACAAGGAGATACTATGTCCCCTAAGTTATTTACAGCAGCTCTAGAGGAGGTATTCAAAATGCTAGACTGGGAGGAAAAAGGCATAAAGGTAAATGGAGAATATCTGAGTCACCTGCGCTTTGCAGATGATATCATACTCTTCGCAGGAAGCCCAGAAGAGCTCCTTAGAAGAACTGAAGAGCTTGAGCAAGCAAGCCGAGAAGCTGGACTTAAGATGAATCTTAATAAAACAAAGGTTATGTACAACTCCTTTACAAATTCTGAGAAGATACATATCAACGGAGCAGAACTTGGAGAAGTAACCAGCTATGTTTACTTAGGGCAACTCATCACTACTGATGGTTCGCTTCTTGGAGAAATCAACCGGAGAGTGAAGATGGTATGGAGTGCTTTTGGCAAGAATGTGAACATCTTTAAATCAAATATTCCAGTCTTCCTAAAAAGGAGACTGTATGACCAATGTGTTCTGCCTGTTCTGACATATGGTTATGAAACATGGACCATGAATGCCAGAATGATACAGCGCCTGCAAACAACACAGAGGAGCATGGAGAGATGCATGTTAGGGATCACCCGAAGAGACCACAAGAGAAACGACTGGGTAAGAAAGAAGACGGGAGTCTGTGATGCGATTAGAAGAGTGAAGGTGTTAAAATGGCAGTGGGCGGGCCACATTGCTAGAAGAAATGACCAGCGTTGGACGTCCAGTGTCATCGAATGGATCCCAAGAAACATCAAGAGACCAAAAAGAAGACCGAAAGACAGGTGGGACAGAGAACTTGTTAAGTTCTTGGGGCAAACTTGGAGGAGGGAGGCAGTTGACAGGGAAAACTGGAAGAGTCTGGGGGAGGCCTTCATCCGTCAGTGGACTGAAAAAGGCTGATGATGATAATGATGATGATGATGATATATATATATATATATATATATATATATATATATAAAGTGACACCTTAAATTATCGAATATAACCAATCAAGTTTAGATAAGCAATTGCAATTTAACCTAGTTTTATTACCTTCCAATGCAGTTTATCGTCACCTTCAACAAAAGAAATGAACAGGTTAATGCAACATGGAAATAAATGAAAGATTTTAAAATTTTTATGGCAATTATTTTATTTTATAACTTTTCTCATGTATACACTCCTACATATAGACGGCCTTGGCTTTTTCCAAGGCCCTTTATATACATAAATACATAGCCTTGGCTTTTTCTAGTATACAGCGCCGCCACCATTTAGCGGTGAATTCTGTAAACATATTCAAAATATACCTAATTTACGGCAGTAAGGATGACTGTATTCTTTAACGATAGGAAATAATAATTTTGCCTTATAATGCTATTCATAATAATTTTAATAACTATACCCCTAATAAGGGGAAAGTCATGTGTTGGCCACATCAGATTTTTTCGTTTTTGCTTTATTCGACAAATAAAACTCTATCCTATCTTATTCCTGCGAAGTTTACATGTTACACGGTCGAAGCTTTCAGAAATATGCTATTTGTTTCGAAATTTTGTGGATTTTTCGTACACCTCCCGGGCGTCGCTAAGGCGGTCGTCATTGTTACCTCCAATTCAGTTAGCTTCAATGAAGCTTACAAATAGTTGAAAGTTTAGCGTTATTCGATTCACACCTTTGTTTAAGCTACGAAACGATCGTTGTTTATGGATAGCAGCGTAAATAGATACTAATTATTTTTCAGGAAGCGTTTATTGATTAAAGTAATTGAACCTTCTTTCGTCTATTGAATACTGGAATCTTACATTTTTTTAAGTAAAATAATTATATTCTACATTATAACGTAAATAAGCTCACGTATCTGGTGTACATTTACCAGTCAGTGTTCAATCATGGACAACTGTACATTGCTTTTTCACGGGTTTCTTGCTTACAAGACATAAAAGTAAATATTTCAACGAGGCATAATTACACAAGAAATGAAGCTGGATTTGGCGAAAGTAATCTGATAGGAAATAAAATTATCATTATATTTGAATGCAATACGTTCGGAAACAGATTGTAACAAGCAAATATGATTAATTGTTAAGAAAAGCTAATTGTAAGTTTAAAAGTATCTACTATATATTTTAAAGAGTTTGTATGTTGTGCTGTAGTAGCTTCACTAAATCCTTCGAAATTCAACGGGAAATTCTGCTAGTAAACAATAAATAAACAAATTACTCACTCAAGGCATATGGTATGGGAGGAAAGGGGGTTAAGGTTTACAACATTCAAAACAAAATATTGGCATTATGGATGTATAATAATAATTATATTTATGCTCATAGTTTTTATCATTTTAATAATTAAACATTTACAAATATTAAAATATAACTTTAATTAATTACAGAATTAATAGAAATTATCTTTAGAAATGTGCAAAAACGATTTTAGATGAATTTTACCGTTAGACGAATTGCTGGTTAGATGAATATTCCTGTGCAAAAACGATTTTAGATAAATTTTCCGTTAGACGAATTGTTGGTTAGATGAATTTTCCTTAGACGAATTTTCCGTTAGACGAATTATGTTTAGATGAATTTGGTTCAGACGAATTTTCCGTTATACGAATTGTCTTTAGACGAATTTACCGGTTACCCAAAGTACAGTAGTCCCTTGCCATTCATGAGGGTTAGGTTCCTGAAAACCCTCGCGAATGGCAAATTCGCGAATGGTAAATAATGGGGTATATGGAAAAAATAAGGATAAGTTCCACTACGTAACTTGCATTTTAACACATAAAAATACAAATATTGACACATAGTGATCGTACAGTTGTTTGGCTTTCTTGCGAATGACAAGTGAACTCAGCGGAGCTTTCTTGCGAGTTTGGGTTTCGATCCACAGGTTTAAAGCCTTCTCCATCTTCTTGACGTACGGATCCTGAGGCACAAAGGACACTTTTGCACTCGTTGAAGTACTATTTGAAATACTAGCTCTAATCACTTCTTCACTTTTCTTAATTGATCTTATTGTTGACTCGTTCACACCAAGTAATTTACCCACTGACGAAGCAGATTCACTACGTGCAAGCTTATTTAAAACTTCAATTTTCTTCTCCAAACTCATCATGTTTTTTGCCCTTTCTACCGACTTTTCTTTCATTTCATGCATCACTCTCTTTGGAGCCATGATTAAGCAATATTACTAATAAAAACTATGAAAATGGCACAATAAATTCATGAAATAGGCAAGGAACTGCACGAGTGCACTACCTTGGTAACTACGAGACTGAGAAAAGAAGAAGTAAAAAAAAATTTCAATAAAATATTAAATTAAATTAATAGATAGTTAGAAAGAACAAAAACCTCCACTTAAAAAAAATTATTCCTCTGCCAAATATCAATTTTCTACCTTTTATATAAGTTTGTTTAATTTCATTAAAAATTTATTTATTTCTATAAATTGATAGTCAGCTGAAAATTAATCTATTTTTGTAAAGTGATATTGTTGGTCCTTTGAATGTCTGCCCTTGGTTGTCGGCTCTAAGGTTTTTGGCCCTTTGACTGTTGGCCCTTTGGCTGTCGGCCCTTTGACCGGGTCCCGGCCCACACAGCGCCAGCAGTTTGAGAACACTGCTCTATAAATAAATTTATTATTTAATCGAGTGATGTTATCACTTTTTTCACATTACGCCCTTCTATTGGTGATCTATTTGATGCAATTGTATTAGCCCCCTCTGAACCAATAAAAGCGTCATCTGATTCTGAAGGCCCGTTTCATTTTTAACGGTGGTCTTAAACCTTTTCCAATAGAGTTAACAAACAGTTCCAGAACTTTATCAAAATATAACAACCTGTTCTCGGGAACTGGTGTGAGCCGGTCATTGCTCAGCACTGGTAACATCCAGATTTACATTGAGGATGTGCCCCTGAAAATCATTATGTAAATGGAAACCGCTGTACCCATAAGAATCAATGTTATAAGGGAGTGATGCATACAAGACGTCGGAGTTTTTACCTTGAATGTTACTTAATGTATTTACTCGTGTCCCCTGTGCACCATTTTTTCCTGAAACACTGGTAAAAAAGGGGGTGCATGTCTTACAAGAAGATTTCTGAAAAGGTTATAAAAATTGTGAGTATTGATAGCAAATTCTCTGCAGTATGCTTGTGTCTACGTTGCCATTTGCAAAATACATCAAATTCTACGAAGTATATGTGTATTTATGTGACCAAGCAAACGTTTTGGTTACACTCCACGATGAAGGCATAAACTTGCAAAAAAATAGGCAAAAAGAATATGCCGATTAAGTGATAACTACAGTGGAATCCCCATTTAACGTTTGTGTCGGGGACAAGTTTTTTGTACCGTAAATCGAGTAATACATTAAATGGGGGTTATCTAAAATTGAAAGACAGAACGGCAGTTCATTAATGTCAAATATGTTTTATTAGTTAAAACACAAATATTAAGTGTATAGATTAATTATGATCAATTTTTTCATTCGTAAAATTTCACAGAACAAAGATGGTTGAGAATAATACCAACTGTAAGTCATCCGGCAAAGGTGATTCTTCTAGCTTATGGTTTTTTTGCGAAATTAGTGGTCATTTCATGGCTGTGACCCTCATTGCACCTTCTAGCAGTGAATTTGCGATCTTTAATTTTTCCGAGACATACTTTCTAAAAACTTTTAAGCAAATAAACACCCTTAATTGAAGCGCTCCTATATAGGAGGAATCAACCAGATCCTTTCATTTTTTTAAGTTCGCATGCTATAATGAATATATGATATAATTGGGCTCGCATGGGTTATATAAGATAATACAGTAAAACCCCGTTATGACGCAGGTTTCGGGAGACAGAAGGTACACCCGCGTTATCAGCAACCCGCGGTATTTCAGGAAATAATTTTAAAAAACGTGAAAGTATATGCATTATAACAAATTTAATTGCAAAATACTGTAAAAACCGATATCGTATTTTGATTTAAATGCATAACTTACTTTAATCGGTGTTTTTAAAATAGTCCGATATTTTCTTTTGGCGTGACAGCTGATGGCGTTTCTTCGTCACATACGTCTTAATGTTTTGCAAATGTAAAAGATGAAGAGGATCACAATCACTCTGTCTCTCCATCCAATTCATCACTTCACTGATGTTATCCAATACTTTGCTTATTTAAGGGATCCCAACCTCACACATCTCTTCATTCTCGCTGTCATCTTCCGATAATTTTACTGCTCTTCCGTGGTTCTGGACTTAAGCTACAATTTCTTATCATTCTCATAGACAGCAATGGGAGTTTAGCATCGCGGTAAAATTTGAACCAAGTTGTTTAAGAAGAAAATAAATCACGGTAAAATTTGAACCAACTTGTTTACGGAGGAAATAAATCCCGGTACAATTTCAACCAAGTTGTTTATGAAGAAAATAAATCGTGGTAAAATTTGAACCAAGTTGTTTATGAAGAAAATAAATAGAATCATTTTGGGAGACAAGACTAGACCCGCGGTACATCCGAATACACAGTATAGTGAGGTGCATTATACCGGAATTTTACTGTATTTACGAGTTTCAAATAATTATCCCTCAGTGAAGCAGTGTGGTGAGCGTTGGCAGACGGTTCGATGCGAGTTATCGGCTGACCGTGCATAAAATGACAACGCTAACAGTTCCAACGTCCTTTTAGTCTCATTTGTTACATTTCGGCCCTTTATGCGAAGTGAGCTCGCAAATTTGATTGCGTGTCTTATGTGGTGTTGGGAAATGCTACGGTGACTGACGAGTAAGAACATACATCCAAAGTTTTAATAACATCGCCGCCTCGATGTAATATTAACATTGTTGTGAATAAGACTTCCCTTTTTTTGAGGGATTGTCTCCCTTTCGGGTTAACAAGGTAAATATGGCTGTGGTAAACGCTGGTGGCCCAACTAGCTAACGCGTCACGTTAGTGATCGAGCGCCTGCGAACTGAAACGTAAAAAAATCCGTGTTCACGTGATGACGTCATAGCAACTTTCGTGAAGTACGTAACAGATTAGGACATTTAAGGTGGATTGACAAATCAGCACATATTAATTCTTTTGAGTTTATTTAATGTAGTAACAATGCCAGTATGTGTTGTGCCATTGATGGTTAGATTGAATTAATATATTACATCTACAACAAATGAAATATTCTTGAGTCACGGTGTAAACGCACCTGAAATCGAGGCGATGCCCCGCAAGGGAGCAGAATTTTGTCCCTTAATTGCGGGCAATTCACAAAATCGAGAAACACTAAATCGGGTAATACAATACATTATTTATATTGAGCTTTGGTCGGGGCCGCAAAAACACCACCTTAAATGGGAGAACCTTAAATTGGGATTCTACTGTATAGTTCAATGACTATTGAGTGTTTGCCAGCTGGAGAATAGGTAGGTGCAAGTTTGGTCCTTTTCCCTCATCCACCTTAAGGAATTCTGAGTGGCGAATGAAAGATTTCATCGTTTGAAAGGAAGACAGAAATCCCCACCTCAAGTGTTTGGACTTGTTCCCTCGGAACCAGTCCAAAATAGAGGTGAGTGGGTTACACGAGTAAATATGATATTTAACCGTGTTATAATTTTTCTTTGATATTATATATCAGACATGACCAAAGTGAGGCTCGCGGGAGAATGTTATTCATCTATTCCCTGAATCAATTTTACCTTAACCTCCTGAAGGCATGTTTGAATATGCATCTAATGTAGGCCTTGATGGCCCTGCATAGGTACACTTCTGTGATGAGTGTGTTTATGTGTTTTTGCCTTATATCTACCTTATTCTGCCTAACGACATCATTAGGACTGACAAGTGCCCATGGAGCGTGAGAAAACCTCGCTTCACTCGGAATAGTAGAAATGTATCAAATTACCTATGTATTGGTGGTGACTTCCAATTGAAATGGTCCCTTGTCGGAGTCAAATGTGTGAGAATGTTTACAGGTTGGTTATTCTGTATAACTTTTTCCCTTGTCCCAATTTGGGGAATTAATTTTTTCTATCACGTCATATTCGAATGTCAATCCTGAGATATCAGTAAATATTTTCTTCATATTCCAAAGGCAAAGTGATAATGAAAATATGGAAAATATGTTGTAATTATGATATGTTTATTAAGTAATAACATCAGAAATTAAGGAAGAGGAAAAGGACCAACAGGTGCAAGAAATTCCTTGGAATTACACAAGAAAGTAAGTTAAACAGTGCATACTTTTTCATCTTCTTTCAGTTTAATTTAAGTATACAGTAAAACCTCAGTTATAAGTTTTTCACAGCTATACGTCATTTTGGGCTGTCCTGGCAGACACATGCTTTTATATAGAGCTATTATTCATTTGTAGATTTTTCACTAATACGTTTTATTCAGTTATACGGATGATGGATGAATAATTACATGTCGCACTCTGCCTTAAAGTACTTGGTGTGTAACCAGTTTTAAATCTTAATGGGAGGAAGAATTTGCATTTACCAAGGTAGATGACAAAACTTTGTGTCATATCTGCAATGCATCGCTCACTCACTACAAAGCTTCCAACTTAAAACGTCACTATGAAATGAATCATGAATATTTTTCATCTAGATATCCTCCCATATCTGAATTACAGAGAGAGAAGCTTATTGCATTAAAATCTGCAATACGTGGTGAGCAGGCAGTACTTTCATCATTTATTAAGGAATCTAATATTGCGACCGAAGATAGTACTGTTATTAGCTGGAACATTGCTAAACGTCCATATCTTGAAGGAGAATTCATCAAGAAGAATATTGCTGAAGTCTTGTCTATTTTAGATCCAAATAATGAGAAATTCAAGTTTCTTATGGAAAAATTCCAGTTTCGTGCAAAATTACAGAGGCGAGTATCTCACAAAATAGTGCTAGTCTTAAGGACAACATGGCGAATGATTTGAAGAACTGTTTAGCATTCAGTTTAGCTCTTGATGAATCCACTGATATCCAAGATAAGCCACAATTAGCGGTATTTGTTCGTTATGTTTTATTCACCAGGAACAGCTCATAGCCAAATATTTAAAATAAGAAAATGTTATGAAAACTGTTCTAGAAGTTGTCAATTATATTAGTTCATGTCTAAGATTCACAAACAGTTTATAAATTTTCTAGATGAGATGGAACTTGAAGACACAGCCAATGATATATGAGGTGGTTATATTATATCAATATCGGTTTTCCTTCATTAGATGTAGTTTAACATTAACAGCATTAAAATATAAGCCTCTGATTCTCATTAAAAGCTTACCCATATGAAAGGATAGAGCTTGTTACCAAGGAACCCTATTGTTAGACCCAGAAAAATTAGCAATTTTTTGCGATAAAAACTATAAAATTACGCTAATTCTACTTGGATTGGATATCTGTCTTCAAAAATAAAAAACTACAATTCATATTCTATCTGACAGTTTAAGTCTCGAGTTCGTATCTTGAGGGGAAGTAATTTTAAAATGCTAATATAAAAACCTCTACACCAATTTACATGTTTTCTTATGGGCAAAAAATGGGGCAAAAAGGGGCCAAAATAGACCCTCAAAATAGGAATTTCGCCAGTTTCGGATTTTTTCCTTTGGTTGTGACCAAAAACCTATAATCCTGCCAAATTTCAAGTTTCTACCACATCTGGAAGTGCCTCATAAATTTGTATTCTCCTATATCTATAATATATAGATGCTTCTTACACATGATATACATATATATACTACTTAATATGTGCTTGCATTCTGCAAGCATTTTCAAATTTTAGCATTTTTACAAATTCAAATTAGAATCATTACACTCTCAGATTTTTTCCATCAGTTGTAACTAAAAACCCATAATTCTGCCAAATTTCATCTTTGTATCTTATTAAGAATTGCCGTATAATTTTCACATTGGTGTGGGGCATAAATAGGGCAAAACCACCCTTAAAATTTGAAAATTTCGCTGTATTTTATTTTATCTTCGGTTGCAATGAAATTTATAAAATCATGCCAAATTTCAAGTCTCTAGGTCGTATGGAGCTGCCTCATCTTTTTTGTTCCTGTTTGGAGCAATACTGGGGTAAAAACCCCCAAAAATGAGGATTATTACAGCATCGGTTTTCCTTCATTAGGCATAGTTTAACATTACTGGCTTTAAAATATAAGTCTCTAGATCCTATGCAGCTGCCTCGAATTTTTTGTTCTCACATGGGGAAAAAAGGGGCAAAACCGCCCTTTAAAAATGAGAATTTTTGTAATTTTATAATTTTATCTTAGGTTGCAATGAAATTTCTATAACCCTGGCCAATTTCAAGTCTCTGTGTCCTACGCAGCTGCATCGCCTTTTTTGTTCTCGAATAGGGCAATAATGGGCCAAAACAGCCCCAAAAATCAGATTTATATCAATATCGGATTTCCTTCATTAGGTGTAGTTTAACATCAACAGCATTAAAATATAAGCCTCTGATTCTCATTAAAAGCTTACCCATATGAAAGGATAGAACTTGTTACCAAGGAAACCTATTGTAAGACCCAGAAAAATTGCTACTTTTTTGAGATAAAAACTATAAATTTACGTTAATTCTACTCGGATTTGAATTCTGACTTCAAAAATAAGAAACTACAATTTATATCCTATCCGACAGTTTAAGTCTCGAGTTCGTATTATGACGGGAAGTAATTTTAAAATGCAAATATAAAAACCTCTACACCAATTTACATGTATTCTTATGGGCAAAAAATGGGGCAAAAAATGGGGCAAAAAGGGGCCAAAATAGCCCCTCAGAATAGGAATTTCGACAGTTTCGGATTTTTTCCTTTGGTTGTGACCAAAAACCTATAATCCTGCCAAATTTCAAGATTCTAGCACATCTGGAAGTGCCTGATAATTTTGTATCCTCCTATATATCTATAATATATAGACGCTTCTTACACATGATATATATACACTAGTGAACGTGTGCTTGCATTCTGCAAGCATTTTCAAATTTTAGCATTTTTACAAATTCAAATTATTCCCAATCGATGTTGTACATAATCATATAACCATGTCAAATTTGGAGTTTGTTGCTCATTTAGAAGTGCCTTATAATTTTAATCCTCGTATGGAGCAATAATGGAGCAAAACAGCCCCTAACATTAAGAATTATTACAGTCTCAGATTTTTTCCATCTGTTGTAACTAAAAACCCATAATTCTGCCAAATTTCAAGTTTGTATCTCATTGAGAAGTGCCTTATAATTATCACACTCGTATGGGGCCGAAAAAGGGCAAAAACAAACATTAAAAATAGGAATTTTTGAAATTTTACAATTTTATCTTAGGTTGCCATGAAAATTCTATAATCGTGCCAAATTTCAAGTCTCTAGGTCCTATGCAGCTGCCTCGCATTTTTTGTTCTCGCATGGGTACGAAAAGGGGCAAGACCGCGCCTTAAAAATGAGACTTTTTGTAATTTTGTAATTTTATCTTAGGTTGCAATGTAATTTCTATAACCGTGCCAAATTTCAAGTCTCTGGGTCCTATGCAGTTGCATCGCCTTTTTTGTTCTCGAATGGGGCAAAACAGCCCCAAAAATGAGGATTATAACAATATCGGATTTCCTTCATTAGGTGTAGTTTAACATTAACAGCATTAAAATATAAGCCTCTGATTCCCATTAAAAGCTTACCCATATGAAAGGATAGAGCTTGTGACCAAGGAAACCTATTGTTAGACCAAAAAAATTAGCATTTTTTTGCCATAAAAACGATAAAATTACGCTAATTCTACTCGGATTTGCATTCCGTCTTCAAAAATAAGAAATATAATTTATACCGACAGTTTAAGTCTCGAGTTTGTATCTTGACAGGAAGTAATTTTAAAATGCAAATATAAAAACCTCTACACCAATTTACATATATTCTTATGGGCAAAAAATGGGGCAAAAAGGGGCCAAAATAGCCCTTTAAAAAAAGTAATTTCGACAGTTTCGGATTTTTTCCTTCGGTTGTGACCAAAAACCTATAATCCTACCAAATTTCAACTTTCTAGCACATCTGGAAGTGCCTCATAATTTTGTATCCTCATATATATCTATAATATATAGATACTTCTTACACATGATATCTATAATATATAGATGCATCTTACACATGATATATATATATATATATATATATATATATATATATATATATATATATATATATATATAGTATATTTTTCTCCGTCGCTGAAGAAGGGCTTCAGCCCGAAAGCTCCATTTTTGTTTAGTTTTTCTTCTTTTGTGTTTTTCGTGTGTCCTCAGCACCCCCAGCGGCTCTTCATTCTAGGTAAGTGTCCACTGGGCTTCCTCCAACTCCTTGTTGCTACCCTTATATATATATACATATATATATACTAGTTAACGTGTGCTTGCATTCTGCAACCATTTTTAAAGTTTAGCATATTTACAATTTAAAATTATTCCCAATGAATTTTGTACGATATCATATAACTGTATCAAATTTCAACTTCGTAGCTCATTTAGAAGTGCATCAGAATTTTATTCGTCGCATAGGACAATTATTTGGCAAAACTGTAGCTAAGATTTCCAGTTTTAACGTAATTGGATTTTGTCTTTTTGTTGTAACTAAATACCCATAATTCTGCCAAATTTCTTGTTTGTATCTCATTACGAATTGCAGTATCACTTTCACACTGGTATGGGTCATATATAGGGCAAAGCCGCCCTTAAAATTTGGAATTTTCGCAGTGTTTTATTTTATCTTCGGTTGCAATAAAATTTTTATGACAAGGCCATATTTCAAGTCTCTACGTAAAAATGAAGCTGCCTCATAATTTTCATTCTCGCATGGAGCTATACTGGGGCAAAACAGCCCCAAAAATAGGTATTATTACATTATCGGAATACCTTCATAAGGGAATTTTAGCATTAAAGGCATTAAAATATATGCCTCTGATTCCCATTAAAAGCTTATCCATATGAAAGCATTAAGCCGGTTGCTAGGAAGCCTATTGTTAGACCAAGAAAAATTATCACTTTTATGCGATAAAAACTATAAATATCCACTAATTCGACTCGGATTTGAATTCTGTCTTCAAAAATAAGAAACTACAATTTATATCCTATCCGACAGTTTAAGTCTCGAGTTCGTATCGTGATGGGAAGTAATTTTAAAATGCAAATATAAAAACCATTGCACCAATTTACATGCTTTCTTATAGGCAAAAAATGGGGCAAAAAGGGGCCAAAATAGCCCCTCTAAATAGGAATTTCGCCATTTTCGGATTTTTTCCTTCGGTTGTGACCAAAAACCTATAATCCTACAAAATTTCAAGTCTCTAGCACATCTGGAAGTGCCTCATAATTTTGTATCCTCCTATATATATGATATATCATGTGTAAGAAGCATCTATATATTATAGATATCTATCATATATATAGGAGGATACAAAATTATGAGGGATATGATAGATATCTATAATATATAGATGCTTCTTACACATGATATATCATATATATAGGAGGATACAAAATTATCATGCACTTCCAGATGTACTAGAAACTTGAAATTTGGCAGGATTATAGGTTTTTGGTCACAACCAAAGGAAAAAATCCGAAACTGTCGAAATTCCTATTCTGAGGGGCTATTTTGGCCCCTTTTTGCCCCATGTTTTGCCCATAAGAATACATGTAAATTGGTGTAGAGGTTTTTATATTTGCATTTTAAAATTACTTCCCGTCAAGATACGAACTCGAGACTTAAACTGTCGGATAGGATATAAATTGTAGTTTCTTATTTTTGAAGTCAGAATTCAAATCCGAGTAGAATTAACGTAAATTTATAGTTTTTATCTCAAAAAAGTAGTAATTTTTCTGGGTCTTACAATAGGTTTCCTTGGTAACAAGCTCTATCCTTTCATATGGGTAAGCTTTTAATGGGAATCAGAGGCTTATATTTTAATGCTGTTAATGTTAAACTACACTAATAAGTAATGAAATCCAATATTGATATAATCCTCATTTTTTGGGTTGTTTTGCCCCATTATTGCCCAATTCGAGAACAAAAAAGGCGATGCCGCTGCGTAGGAACCAGAGACTTGAAATTTGGCACGGTTATAGAAATTTCATTGCAACCTAAGATAAAATTACAAAAATTCTCATTTTTAAGGGGCGGCTTTGCCGCTTTTCGGCCCCATGCGAGAACAAAAAATGCGAGGCAGCTGCATAGGACCTAGAGACTTGAAATTTGGCACGATTATAGAATTTTCATAGCAAACTAAGATAAAATTGTAAAACTGAAAAAATTCCAATTTTTAATGTGTGGTTTTGCCCCTTTTCGGCCCCATACGAGTGTGATAATTATAAGTCACTTCTTAATGAGATACAAACTTGAAATTTGGCAGAATTATGGGTTTTAAGTTACAACAGATGGAAAAAATCTGAGAGTGTAATAACTCATAATGTTAGGGGCTGTTTTGCTCCATTATTGCCCCATACGAGGATTAAAATTATAAGGCACTTCTAAATGAGCAACTAACTCCAAATTTGACATGGTTATATGATTATGTACAACATCGATTGGGAATAATTTGAATTTGTAAAAATGCTAAAATTTGAAAATGCTTGCAGAATGCAAGCACATAACAACTAGTATATATATATACTAGTTAATGTGTGCTTGCATTCTGCAAGCATTAGGAGAGGATAAATAATTTTTAAATGCAAAATGTTTTGACCTCTTCACCGATTTACGTGATTTCCTTATTGAAAATTTTTGGGGTAAAATCAACCCCTAAATTAATAATTATAAGATATTTATAGGTTTTTAACATTTGTTATGAATAGCTTAAATTTATGCCAAATTTCATCGATGTAGCATCTCTAGAAGTGCATCTATATAAATTAATTGTTAAAAATTATTGAATTTTTAAAAACCAAAATAATAAACCTTAGGAAAATTTTCAATGTTAATTGTCACCGGAACATTATTCCTTAACTTTCTTAAAATTTTCAGCTTCCTGGCTCTTCAGAATGTATATAAAATTTAGTCAATTTATTTAACATTTTAGAGATTATTACGGTCGAACGAATAACAATTTACAAATTTCTATAATCCCGTTTTCATTATATGGCAAATTCTACCAATGGAAACAATTTCAGCTTCATAGCTCATTTAGAAGTACCTAAACCATGAAAAGGTATTAAATAGTTTATAATTTTTAACGGCCAAGAAAATACATATTGTTGCAATTTTTCCACTGTTTATTTTTTTCGATTTACCTATGTATTAAATTTCAGCTCTCCAACTATTGTAGTTTGCGCTGGAAATTTCTATCCTCCTATATCCTTCTATATTATTATTATTATTATTATTATCAAATATAAGTTACAAATAGGCAATTTGCCAGGTGGTAACATAACTATCGTACATAAAATACTAAAAAAACCAAACCATAATATAAAAACAAATACATGACAAAATAAGTATAGCATGAACAATTATCTTAACATTTCCTTACATCTACTTTTAAAAACATTTACATTCCTTGGGGAGGGCTTAAATAGTTCTGCAGGCAACTCGTTCCAATCGACTACGGTCTTATTTAAATATGAACTTTTTTTAATATTAGTTTTTTGAACTCTACACTTGAATTTAAATTTATGATCATTTTTCCCCACGAAAGTTGGTTCTTCCGCCTCCTTTCTTAGATCACCCCAAGCTCCCTCATTTTTTAATATATTATACATGCCGCATAACCTACTCCGTTTCCTCCTATTTTTTTATTTATTTATTTACGTATCCAGGCTACAATTAGGCTCTTGGCCTGGTGGTAACGATACATTAACACCATGTCAATTTAGTAACTCATTTCATGATTTTAGACTAAATAGGTACTTTTTGCACTTCTTCCTAAAGTCTTTCAGGTTTTTAGGAAAGGGGTCAAAGATATCTCCAGGTAATTCATTCCATTCTTGAATACCTCTGTTCAGAAAGGAGTTTTTTACAACTTCTAGTCTTTGAGGTTTGTATCTGATTTTAAATTTATGATCATTTTTACTGAAAAAATTTGGAGTTTCTAAACTACTACTGAAATTTTTCCATCCCCCCTCGTTACTTACAATCCTGTACATTCCACTCAGCCTATTTAATTTCCTTCTTGTTTGTAATGATTCCCACCCCAATAATTCTATCATCTTTGATACACTATCTTTTCTTTTGAATTTATTAAGAACATATCTTGCTGCTTTTCTTTGGACCTTTTCTATTTTATTTACATACGTGGTTTCGCAGGGATCCCATACATTCGTAGAATACTCAAGTATTGGCCTCACTATACTTTTATAAGCCAATTCCTTGGTATTCTTGTTACTTCCTCCCAGGTTCCTCATTATCCAGTGGAGGCTTTTAAATGCCTTTTTCACCACATTTTTAATATGTTGGCCCCATCCTAGATTTGACGATATGTTCAGGCCCAGGTATTTAATGTTGTCACGCTTTAATAACAAATCTCCGAGTAATTTATAATTCCTTAATTCGGTGTTCTTTTTGTTTGTGAAAGTTATTTGTGTACTTTTCCTAACGTTAATGTCCATCTTGTTGACTTTTATCCAGTTTTCCAATTTATCCAAATCCTCTTGTAAGATATCTTTATCTTCTCTTCCTCTTATTCTTCTATATATGATACAATCGTCCGCAAATAGCCGTATGTCAGAGTCTATACTTTCTTCTAAGTCATTAATGTAAGTCAGGAATAGCAATGGACCCAAAACACTTCCTTGAGGAACGCCTGATGTAACAATTATGTCTTCTGAATATGCTTGCTTTATTCTTACCCTCTGCTTTCTCCCATTCAAAAAGTCTTTTATCCAACCCTTCACTCTCCAGTCTATGTCTAGTTTATCTATTTTTTCAAATAAGCAGTCATGTGATACGACGTCGAACGCTTTTTTAAAGTCTATGACTATTGCATCGACTTCTTCCCCTGCATTAATGACTTCTACAATATCTTGATATAAGCCTACTAGTTGCATCTCACAGGAGTGCCCTTTCCTAAAACCATATTGGTTTTTAAACAGCCAATTTTTGTCGTCCCAATATTTACGGATATATTGAGCTATCACTTTTTCCATCACCTTACATGTTACCGACGTTAGACTTATTGGTCTGTAATTTTCTGCTTTTGATTTATCTCCACCTTTAAATACCGGAATAACATTAGCTTCTTTCCAATCAGAAGGTAGTACCTGGTTATTGATTGACACATTGAAAAGGGTTCTAAAATATGGGATCACTGCTTCTTGACCTAGTTTTAGAGCATCTATTGATATATTATCTGGTCCTACTGATTTATTTGACCTTTCTTTTGAAATAATTTTGAATATTTCTCGATCTGTTACTTTAATATAGGCTACGTTTTTTACTCTTAATCCTGCCTCATCAGGTGTAGATTTTTTATTTTCTTCTATGACATTTATATTTCCAGTCTCACTCTCGCTTCCTTTAAAGACTTTTGCATACCAGTTATTCAAGACATTTGCTATGCCCACATCCTCAAAAACAATTGTACCATTTTTGTCTTCAATCATGGCTACCACTTCCCTGTTGTCCTTTTTCCTTCTAATATATTTGTAAAATTTATTTGTATTCTTCTTATATAGAATTCCCAGCAAATATTTTTCCCTCGCTTTCTTTTTTTCAGTGTTTAAATTTTTGATAATGTTTTTGTACTCACAACGATATGCATCTCCTAAAAATATTTTATTATAAACTTTTCTAGCTTTACGTTTTAACCTCCTAATTTTCCCATTGTAGTATTCAGGATCACTATTATTTTTAATAATTTTCTTTGGAACAAATTTCAATAGTGCCTCAAACATTATATCTTTAAATCTTAGCCACATATCATTTATATTTGCCCCTGTTCCAGCCCACTGTGGATAAGCTTCCCTCAAAAATAATTTGAAACCTTCAGCGTTCCCTTTTTTGTATCGCCAAATGGGAGTAATCGTTTCACTAAATGCTTGTGTGTCAAAATCTTCTAATAAAATATTTACTGCAGAGTGATCGCTTAGCCCAGGAATTATTTCGAAGTTTACTGGTTTTATGCAAGGTCTTAAAAGAAAAACATCTAAAATATTTTGTCCCCTTGTGGGTTTATCCACTATTTGAGTAAAACCCTCCTCCTGCATTAGCCTATTAACAATAATTTGAAATTTCCCTTCACATTCCGTTTCCCCATCCCATCGAACGTGGGGGAGGTTTAGGTCCCCGGCAATTAGCGTATAACTGTCAACTTTTTCCGAACACTTATCAGCCAGAACCTCCAGCATAGTTATTTCGTTATTAGGTTTCCTATAGACACCTATGATATCAATTCCTTTTTTACAGTTTCCATAATATAACTTAACACATAACATTTCATATTCCACACTTTTCCACTCTAACTTACTCATAATTTCACTTTTTATACAAATAAAGACTCCTCCCCCTCTTTCGTCGCGGTCCCTTCTATACACCGTAAATCCTGATGGAAAAATTTCTGCTGAGTATATGTCTTGATTTAACCAAGATTCTGTGCCTATGATACAATCTGGTTTACAAACCTCAATTAAAGACAGAAAATTATCTCGTTTACATCTAACACTTCGACAATTAACCTGGAGAATCTTTAATCCCTTACCTTCTAGTTTATTGATTTTAAGTCCTTTTACGTCTCCTTCCCATTCTTCTTTTTTCCCTTCTGCACTTCTGCATGTCCTCTGCTGCCTTCTCCCTGGCTCCCGACGGATGAGACAACCAAGCCCCCACAATCCTCACCTTCCGGAGTCTCACCTCTGTAGACTGCTTCTTTCTTTGGAGTTCCATTTGCACGTCCGCGAATATCGATTGACCTCCATGCTTCCTCTTGCCGCTTACGTTCGTTAGTCACCTCCCCACTCACATTAACCCACCCTCCCATATTAACACCTCCTATGTCACCGCTTAGTTTCCCTCCTCTACATGAGATTGACTGGTCGCCTTGTAATTTCGAATCACATCCCTTAAAAGACCAGCAAATATCATACAGCCTCTCCTATTGAGGTGCACTCCATCACGCCCGAGATCCCTATCCCCAATCCAGCAATTCGGATCCACGAAATACAGACCCTGCTTTTGGCAAACCCACTCTACTCCCTCGTTTATGTATAACACTCTGCCCCATGTAATGTCTCTTCTCCTTAATATTCCACTTACTATGATTTTTGCCGCTGTAAATTTTTTTCTTGCGGCAGTGCAAAGGTCCCAAACATAACCGATTACGTGGTCGTCCGACTTTGCCCTTTTTATATCATTTGTCCCTATATGAATCACCACCACTTCCTCCTTCCTCTCATCGCTTAACCGTCCAATCCGTCTTTCCAATTGTTCTATCCTCATTCCTGGATAACACTCCACTAAAGCACCAACCTTTCTGCATTCTTCCCCCGCATGATGTCAAATTTCAACTATGTACTTCATTTAGTATTGCCATATAATTTTCTTCCTCGTATGGGGCAATAATGGGGCAAAACAGCCATAATGTTATGAATTTATACAATATCGGATTTCCTCCTTATGTGGTAACATAAAACCCATAATTCTGCCAAATTTCAAGTTTGTATCTCATTAAGAAGTGTCTTATAATGTTCACACTCGTATGGGGCCGAAAAAGAGCAAAAGCACCCATTAAAAATTGGAAATTTCGCAATCTTACAATATATCATGTGTAAGAAGCATTTATATATTATAGATATCATATATATAGGAGGATACAAAATTATGAGGCACTTCCAGATGTGCTAGAAACTTGAAATTTGGCAGAATTATAGGTTTTTGGTCACAACCAAAGGAAAAAATTCGAAACTGGCAAAATTCCTATTTTGAGGGGCTATTTTGGCCACTTTTTGCACATAAGAATACATGTAAATTGGTGTAGAGGTTTTTATATTTGCATTTTAAAATTACTTCACGTCAAGATACGAACTCGAGACTTAAAGTGTCGGATAGGACATAAATTGTAGTTTCTTATTTTTGAAGATGGAATGCAAATCCGAGTAGAATTAGCGTAATTTTATAGTTTTTATCGCAAAAAATTGCTAATTTTTCTGGGTCTAACAATAGGTTTCCTTGGTAACAAGCTCAATCCTTTCATATGGGTAAGCTTTCAATAGGAATCAGAGGCTTATATTTTAATGCTGTTAATGTCAAACTACACCTAATGAAGGAAATCCGATATTGATATAATCCTCATTTTTGGGGCTGTTTTGCCCCATTATTGCCACATTCGAGAACAAAAAAGGCGATGCAACTGCATAGGACCCAGAGACTTGAAATTTGGCACGGTTATAGAAATTACATTGCAACCTAAGATAAAATTACAAAATTACAAAAATTCTCATTTTTAAGGCGCGGTCTTGCCCCTTTTCGGCCCCATGCGAGAACAAAAAATGTGAGGCAGCTGCATAGGACCTAGAGACTTGAAATTTGGCACGATTATAAAATTTTCATGGCAAACTAAAATAAAATTGTAAAATTGCAAAAATTCCTATTTTTAATGCGTGGTTTTGCCCTTTTTCGGCCCCATACGAATGTGATAATTATAAGGCACTTCTTAATGAGATACAAACTTGAAATTTGGCAGAATTATGGGTTTTTAGTTAAAACAGATGGAAAAAATCTGAGAGTGTAATAATTCTTAATGTTAGGGGCTGTTTTGCTCCATACGAGGATTAAAATTATAAGACACTTCTAAATGAGCAACCAACTCCAAATTTGACATGGTTATATGATTATGTACAACATCGCTTGGGAGTAATTTGAATTTGTAAAAATGCTAAAATTTGAAAATGCTTGCAGAATGCAAGCACATAACAACTAGTATATATCTATAATATAAAGATGCTTCTTACACATGATATATATATATATCATACTAGTGAACGTGTGCTTGCATTCTGCAAGCATTTTCTCTAACCTTAAATTAAAAATAAAAGCCTAAAAATTACTTTCAATGCATAAGTACGCATCTCGGCTCCGAATTACGTGTTCTATGTTTTGAAAATATTGGGGTAAAAACAACCTCAAAAATTTATAACATTAAATCATTTATAGGTTTTTATCATTTGTTATGAATACCTCACATTTATACGAATTTTCATCAATGTAGCATGTCTAGAAGTGCATTTATATGAATTTCATTGTTTTAATTTTTTAATTTTTAACAGCCACAGCAATAAATATTTCTAAAATATTCAATGTTATTTACCACCGGGACATTATTTCCTAACCCTCTTAAAATTTTCAGCTTCCTGGATCTACAGAATGTACATAAACATTAGTCAATTTTTTTAACATTTGAGAATTTATTACGGCCGAACTAATAAAAAATTTCAAATTCCTATATTCCCGTTTTCATTATTTGGAGAATTCTACAGGAAGAAAAAATTTCAGCCCGA
Organism: Uropetala carovei; assembly: GCA_036926305.1. Taxonomy (NCBI): domain Eukaryota; kingdom Metazoa; phylum Arthropoda; class Insecta; order Odonata; family Petaluridae; genus Uropetala; species Uropetala carovei. The sequence continues at coordinate 2,920,736 of JAXCHB010000242.1, read as the reverse complement.
TAGCGCATTTGGAAATACCTAAACCACAAAATGTTAGTAAAATTGTTTATAATTTTTAGCGGCCAAAATAGTGCAGATTGTTACAATTTTGCAATTATTCCTCCGATTATCCTCCTATATATCATTCTATATCGAATCTTCTTACAGAGGATATACGATATACGATATAGGATATATATAGGAGGATACATATAGGAGGATACTAATGTCTGCCCCAACTACAATAGCTGGAGAGTTGTAATTTAATATATAGGTGAACCGAGAAAAATAATCGCAGGAACAATTGGAAAATTATTATTATCTGGAAGTGCCTCATAATTTTGTATCCTCCTATATATATATATATATGATATATATCATGTGTAAGAAGCGTCTTTATATTATAGATATCGTCTGTCAGAAGCATCTATATTTTATAGACTAGTTGTTATGTGCTTGCATTCTGCAAGCATTTTCAAATTTTACCATTTTTACAAATTCAAATTATTCCCAAGCGATGTTGTACTTAATGATATAACCATGTCAAATTTGGAGTTTGTTGCTCTTCTAGAAGTGCCTTATAATTTTAATCCTCGTATGGAGCAATAATGGAGCAAAACAGCCCCTAACATTAAGAATTATTACACTCTCAGATTTTTTCCATCTGTTTTAACTAAAAACCCATAATTCTGCCAAATTTCAAGTTTGTATCTCATTAAGAAGTGCCTTATAATTATCACACTCGTATGGGGCTGAAAAAGGGCAAAACCACACATTAAAAATAGGAATTTTTGCAATTTTACAATTTTATCTTAGTTTGCCATGAAATTTCTATAATCGTGCCAAATTTCAAGTCTCTAGGTCCTATGCAGCTGCCTCGCATTTTTTGTTCTCGCATGGGGCCGAAAAGGGGCAAAACCACCCTTTAAAAATGAGAATTTTTGTAATTTTGTAATTTTATCTTAGGTTGCAATGAAATTTCTATAACCGTGCCAAATTTCAAGTCTCTGGGTCCTATGCAGTTGCATCGCCTTTTTTGTTCTCGTATGGGGCAATAATGGGGCAAAACAGCCCCAAAAATGAGGATTATATCAATATCGGATTTCCTTCATTAGGTGTAGTTTAACATTAACAGCATTAAAATATAAGCCTCTGATTCCCATTAAAAGCTTACCCATATGAAAGGATAGAGCTTGATACCAAGGAAACCTATTGTTAGACCCAGAAAAATTAGCAATTTTTTGCGATAAAAACTATAAAAATACGCTAATTTTACTCGGATTTGCATTCCGTCTTCGAAAATAAGAAACTACAATTTATATCCTATCCGACAGTTTAAGTCTCGAGTTTGTATCTTGACGGGAAGTAATTTTAAAATGCAAATATAAAAACATCTACACCAATTTACATGTTTTCTTATGGGCAAAAAATGGGGTAAAAGGGGCCAAAATAGCCCTTCAAAATAGTAATTTCGACAGTTTCGGATTTTTTCCTTCGGTTGTGGCCAAAAACCTATAATCCTACCAAATGTCAAGTTTCTGGCACATCTGGAAGTGCCTCATAATTTTGTATCCTCCTATATATATGATATATCATGTGTAAGAAGCATCTATATATTGTAGATATATATATATATATATATATATATATATATATATATAGGAGGATAAAAAATTATGAGGCACTTCCAGATGTGCCAGAAACTTGAAATTTGGTAGGATTATAGGTTTTTGGTCACAACCGAAGGAAAAAATCCGAAACTGACAAAATTCCTATTTTGAGGGGCTATTTTGGCCCCTTTTTGCCCCATTCTTTGCCCATTAGAATGCATGTAAATTGGTGCAGAGGTTTTCATATTTGCATTTTAAAATTACTTCCCATCAAGATACGAAATCGAGGCTTAAACTATCGGATAGGATTAAAATTGTAGTTTCTTATTTTTGAAGACAGAATTCAAATCCGAGTAGAATTAACGTAAATTTATAGTTTTTATCTCAAAAAAGTGGTAATTTTTCTTTGTCTAACAATAGGCTTCCTAGGCAACAGTCTAAATGATTTCATATGGGTAAACTTTTAATGGGAATCGGGGGCTTATATTTTAATGCCTTTAATGTTAAACTATGCCTAATGGAGGAAATCCTATATTGTAATAATCCTCATTTTTGAGCTCCCTTGCCCCAGTATTGCTCCATGCGACTACAGAAATGATGAGGCAGCTCCATATAACCCAGAGACTTGAAATTTGGCCTGGTTATAAAACCTTTATTGCAACCACAAGATAAAATAAAACTGCGAAAATTCCAAATTTTAAGGGCGGTTTTGCCCTATTTATGACCCATACCAGTGTTAAAATAATACGGCAAATCTTAATGAGATGCAAATATGAAATTTTGCAGAATTATGGATTTTTAGTTACAACAGAAAGAAGAAATTCGGGGAATAATTTGAAATTGTAAAAAGTCTAAACATCAAAAATGCTTGCAGAATGCAAGCACACATTATCTAGTATAATATATCAATAATATATAGATGCTTCTTATACATGATATATATAAATATATATATATATATATATATATATATATATATATATATATATATATATGTTATATCATGTGTAAGAAGCATCTATATATTATAGATATATATATATATATATATAGGAGGATAAAAAATTATGAGGCACTTCCAGATGTGCCAGAAACTTGAAATTTGGTAGGATTATAGGTTTTTAGTCACAACCAAAGGAAAAAATCCGAAACTGTTGAAATCCCTATTTTGAGGGGCTATTTTGGCCCCTTTTTTCCCCATTTTTTTCCCATAAGAAAACATGTAAATTGGTGCAGAGGTTTTTATATTTCCATTAAAAATTACTTCCCGTCAAGATACCAACGCGAGACTTAAATTGTCGGATAGGATATAAATTGTAGTTTCTTATTTTTGAAGACAGAATTCAAATCGGAGTAGAATTAACGTAATTTTACAGTTTTTATTGCAAATTATTGCTAATTTTTCTGGGTCTAACAATAGGCTTCCTTGGTAACAAGCTCTATCCTTTCATATGGGTAAGCTTTTAATGGGAATCAGAGACTTATATTTTAATGCTGTTAATGTTAAACTACACCTAATGAAGGAAATCCGATATTGATATAATCCTCATTTTTGGGGCTGTTTTGCCCCATTATTGCCCCATTCGAGAACAAAAAAGGCAATGCAACTGCATAGGACCCAGAGACTTGAAATTTGTCACGGTTGTAGAAATTTCATTGCAACCTAGGATGAAATTATAAAATTACAAAAATTCTCATTTTTAAAGGGCGGTTTTGCCCCTTTTCGGACCCATGCAACTGTGATAATTATCAGGCACTTCTTAATGTGATACAAACTTGAAATTTGTCAGAATTATGGGTTTTTAGTTACAACAGATGGAAAAAATCAGAGAGGGTAAAAATTCATAATGTTAGGAGCTGTTTTGCTCCATTATTGCCACATAAGAGGATTAAAATTATAAGGCACTTCTAAATGAGCTACAAACTCCAAATTTGACACGGTTATATGATGATGTACATCATCGATTGGGAATAATTTGAATTTGTAAAAATGCTAAAATTTGAAAATGCTTGCAGAATGCAAGCACACATTAACTAGTATATATATATATATCATGTGTAAGAAGCAGCTATATATTATAGATATATAGGAGGATACAAAATTATGAGGCACTTCCAGATGTGCCAGAAACTTGAAATCTGGTAGGATAATAGGGTTCTGGTCACAACCGAAGGAAAAAATCTGAAACTGTCGAAATTACTATTTTGAAGGGCTATTTTGGCCCCTTTTTGCCCCACTTTTAGCCCATAAGAAAACATGAAAATTGGTGTAGAGGTTTTTATATTTGCATTTTAAAATTACTTCCCCTCAAGATACAAACTCGAGACTTAAACTGTTAGATAGGATATAAATTGTAGTTTCTTATTTTTGAAGACGGAATGCAAATCCGAGTAGAATTAGCGTAATTTTATAGTTTTTATCGCAAAAAATTGCTTAGTTTTCTGGGTCTAACAATAGGTTTCCTTGGTAACAAGCTCTATCCTTTCATATGGGTAAGCTTTTAATGGGAATCAGAGGCTTATATTTTAATGCTGTTAATGTTAAACTACACCTAATGAAGGAAATCCGATATTGATATAATCCTCATTTTTGGGGCTGTTTTGCCTCATTATTGCCCCATTCGAGAACAAAAAAGGCGATGCAACTGCATAGGATCTAGAGACTTGAAATTTGTCACGGTTGTAGAAATTTCATTGCAACCTAGGATGAAATTATAAAATTACAAAAATTCTCATTTTTAAAGGGCGGTTTTGCCCCTTTTCGGACCCATGCAACTGTGATAATTATAAGGCACTTATTAATGAGATACAAACTTGAAATTTGGCAGAATTATGGGTTTTTAGTTACAACAGATGGAAAAAATCTTAGAATGTAAAATTTCATAATGTTAGGGGCTGTTTTGCTCCATTATTGCCCTATACGAGGATTAAAATTATATGGTATTTCTAAATGAGCTACAAACCCCAAAATATGACACGGTTATATGATTATGTACATACAACATCGATTGGGAATAATTAGAATTTGTAAAAATGCTAAAATTTGTGAATGCTTGCAGAATGCAAGCACACATTAACTAGTATATATATATACTAGTTAATGTGTGCTTGCATTGTGCAAGCATTTTTAAAGTTTAGCATATTTCAAAAATTAAAATTATTCCCAATGAATTTTGTACAATATCATGTATCAAATTTCAACTTTGTAGCTCATTTAGAAGTGCATTATAATTTTATTCGTCGCATAGGACATTTATTTGGCAAAACTGTCGCTAAGATTTCCAATTTTAAAGATATTGGATTTCGTCTTTCTGTTGTAACTAAAAACACATATTTCTGCCAAATTTCATGTTTGTATCTCATTAGGAATTGCAGTATCATTTTCACACTGGTATGGGTCATATATAGGGCAAAACCGCCCTTAAAATTTGGAATTTTCGGAGTGTTTTATTTTATCTTCGGTTGCAAAAAATTTTTATAACCAGGCCAAATTTCCAGTCTCTACGTACATATGGAGCTGTCTCATAATTTTTATTCTGGTTTGGAGCAATACTGGGGAAAAACAGCCCAAAAAATATGGATTATTACATTATCGGAATACCTTCATTAGGCTTAGTTTAACATTAAAGGCATTAAAATATAAGCCTCTGATTCCCATTAAAAGCTTACCCATATGAAAGGATAGAGCTTGTTACCAAGGAAGCCTATTGTTAGACCCAGAAAAATTACCCCTTTTTTTCGATAAAAACTATAAATTTACACAAATTCTACTCGGATTTGAATTCTGTCTTCAAAAATAAGAAACTACAATTTATTTCCTATCCGACATTTTATGTCTCGAGTTCGTATCTTGATGGGAGGTAATTTAAAATGTAAATATAAAAACCTCTGCACCAATTTACATGCTTTCTTATGGGCAAAAAGGGGCCATGATAGCCCTTCAAAATAGGAATTTCGACAGTTTCGGATTTTTTCCTTCGGTTGTGACCAAAAACCTATACTCCTACCAAATTTCAAGTTTCTACCACATCTGGAAGTGCCTCATAATTTTGTATCCTCCTATATATATAAATATATATATATATCATGTGTAAGAAGCATCTATATATATAGATATATCATGTGTATGAAGCGTCTTTATATTATAGATATCATGTGTAAGACGCGTCTATATAGTATAGATATATAGGAGATACGAACTCGAGACTTTAACTATCGGATCGGATATAAAATGTAGTTTCTTATTTTTTAAGACAAAATTCAAATCTGAGTAGAATTAGCGTAAATTTATAGTTTTTATCGCAAAAAAGTGGTAATTTTTCTGGGTCTATCAATAGGCTTCTTAGGCAACTGGCTTAATCCTTTCAGATGGGTAAGCTTTTAATGGGAATCAGAGGCTTATATTTTAATGCCTTTAATGTTAAACTATGCCTAATGGAGGTAATCCTATATTGTAATAATCCTGTTTTTGGAGCTCTTTTACCCCAGTATTGCTCTACACGAGAAGAAAAACGGTGAGGCTGCACCATATGACCTAGAGACTTGAAATTTAGCACGATTATAGAAATGTTGTTGCAACCGAAGTTAAAATAAAAAAATAGCAAAATGCAACTTTTTTGGTGTGATTTTGCCCCATTTCTACCCAATATGAATGTGAACATTATAAGGCATTTCTTAATGAGATACATACTAGAAATTTGACACGGTTATATGGTTTTGGACATAATAAAATAGGAATAATTCGAAGTTGTAAAAATGCTAATATTTAAAAATGCTTGCATAATGCAATCACATATTATAAACATATAAACAAACGTTTCATTGTTTAGTTACTTATAAAAGTGCTACAATGCTGAAATTTTTTCTAACGGTAGATTTTACCAAGTAACGAAAATGGGATTATAGAAATTTGAAAATGTTCCATTATTGGGCCATAAAAAATTCATAAATGTTAAAAAAATTTACTAATGTTGATGCACTTTTATTAGAGCTAGGGAGCTGAATATTTTGAGAAATTAGGGAATGCTATTCCAGCGGTCAATAATATGGAAAAATATAATAAAGTTTATTATTGTGGCTTATAAAAATTCATCATTTTTAAACAATTAATTTTATATAACTATACATTTAGAGGTGCTACATTGATGAAATTTTGCAAATGTGAGGTGTTCATATCAAATGATAAAAACTATAGAAGTTTTACAATTATAAATTTTAGGGATTGTTTTTTTTCTAATATTGTCTGTAATGTATAACATTAATTGGCGCAGAGGTGCAAACTTTTGCATTTAAAAATCATCTGTCTACTCTACTCTTTATATTAAGATGAGACAAAAACCTTGCTGAATGCAAGCACACATTAACTAGTATCATATCTTTAATATATAGATGCCTCTTACACATGATATATATATATCTATAATATATAGATGCTTCTTACACATGATATATATATATATAGGGTGATTCACGAAGATATGGAATAACTTCAGGAGCTGATTTCTGAGGTCATTATGAACAAAAAAGTTCATATGAACATGTGTCCGATTCCGAATAATTAAAGAGTTATGGCTGTTTGAAAATTAGAAAAAGGCAAGGCAATATCCGGAACTCGGGAGACAATTGCCGACCAATACGCGATGCGTTCTCCGCTACAGTGTTTATTTGCTTGTTTATTTACTTATTTACAGTCTGTATTGTCAAATACGAACGCACGTATTATTAAAGTAGGTTTTCAAAAACACCACCTTCGACATCAATGCATTTCGCCGCTCGTGTGTGAATCGAGCTCGTTGCACACCAAAGTTCATCATGACTGTCTTTTATACGAGCCACAGCATTCAATACGCGATGAAGTAATGCATCCCATGTTTTCACTTTAGTATGGTACACAAGATCTTTCATCAACCCCCACAAGCAGAAATCCAATGGGTTTAGGTCTGGGGACCTAGCTGGCCAATTTTGTGGACCATTGCGACCGATCCATCGCCTAGGGAACTGCTCATTGAGGTAAGTAACCACTGCACGGAAACAATGAGGTGGTGCTCCGTCGTGTTGGAAGTACATTCGAAGTCTTGTAGCCAAGGGCACATCTTCTAACATGTGCGGCAATTCGTTTTGCAAAAATTGTAAATAAATCTGTCCAGTAAGACGACCCTCAAAAATGAATGGACCAATTACCCGATCACACAACATTCCACACCACACATTAATACTGAATCGATGTTGAAAGTTACTGTCCACAGTGGCACGGGGATTAATTTCTGACCAAACACAGGAATTGTCTGTGTTGTTAACACCGTTGCGGGTGAATTGAGCTTCATCAGTGAATAAGATGTACCGATGCAGACGCCGATTCTCATTAAGCCAATTACAAAATTCCAGTCGTCGAGCAGGATCCCCAGGTTCGAGGTGTTGGACACGTTGCAAGTGGTAAGGGTACATTCCTTCTTCATTCAATGTTCTCCATACTCTTGACTGCGAAACACCGAGACGTGTGGATATCCTTATTGTACTAGTACGAGGGCTACGCTGTACCGCCTCAAGGATGTTCTTTTGCTTAGCCACGTCTTGTTGAACCACACGCTCATATGGAGTGTTAACGCTGGGAAGTGAGCCGGTATCTCGCAAAGTTTGGAACACTCTGCTAATAACTTTTTGATTTGGAACTCTGCAGTTTGGAAAAGGTCGCTGGTATTCAGCGACAGCAGCAACAGCATTTCCATCGAAAAATCCATAAACATACACAATATTGGCATATTCAGCACTTGTAAATGTAAAAGGCATCTTGAAAGTAACACTAACACAGTAACAACTAACAATGCTAATGTCGATTTTTGTGTGCGCATGTTTCGACAGGCTACGTTCGGACAAGGTCATGGTCACGCAGGTGCATGAGTTATGAGTGAGATTCAGAGTGGTGCGATGCTGAAAATCTACGAGCAGCCATAACTCTGCAAATTCGTATATGACAATACAGACTGTAAATAAGTAAATAAACAAGCAAATAAACAATGTAGTGGAGAACGCATCGCGTATTGGTCGGCAACTGTCTCCCGAGTTCCGGATTTTGCCTTGCCTTTTTCTAATTTTCAAACAGCCATAACTCTTTAATTATTCGGAATCGGACACATGTTCATATGAACTTTTTTGTTCATAATGACCTCAGAAATCAGCCCCTGAAGTTATTCCATATCTTCGTGAATATACTAGTTAATATACTAGTTAATGTGTGATTGCATTCTGCAAGCATTTTTAAAGTTTAGCATTTTTACAATTTCATATTATTCCCAATCAATTTTGTACAAAATCCTATAACTGTATCAAATTTCAAATTTGTAGCTCATTTAGAAGTGCATTATAATTTTATTCGTCGCATAGGACAATTATGTGGCAAAACATTCGCTAAAACATTGAATTTTTACAGTATCGGATTCCTTCTTTCTGTTGTTAGCGAAAACCCATAATACTGCCGTATTTCATGCTTGTATCTCATTAAGAATTGCCGTATAATTTTCACACTCGTATGGGGCAGAAATGGGGCAAAACCACCCTTAGAAATTGGAAGTTTTGCAATTTTTTATTTTGTATTCGGTTGCAATGAAATTTCTATAATGGTGCCATATTTCATGTCTGTAGTTCATATGGAGCTGCCTCATAATTTTTGTTTTCATATGGAGCAATACTGGGGCAAAAGAGCTCAAAAAATGGAAATTATATAAATATTTGATATCCTTCACTAGGCACAGTTTAACATTAATGGCATTAAAATATAACCTCCTGATTCCCATTAAAAGCTTACCCATATGAAATATTAAGGCTGTTGCCTTGGAAGCCTATTGTTAGACCCAGAAAAATTACCACTTTTTTATGACAAAAACTATTAATTTACGCTAATTCTACTCGGATTTGAATTCTGTCTTCAAAAATAAGAAACTACAATTATACAATACAATTACAAGCATCTTGTACAATATAGCATTTAGTTAGAGGATTATGTGGCTTTGTTTTTTGGTCGCCACAGTTGCTTGCACCTTGCCTTTGCATTATCTGAATATAACAGATATTATGAAAATAATTTTTTTCGTGGTTTATTTTTAATTCGGGTCAATCCAATTGTAGGGTAACCAACCAAACAACGATTACATTGTTATCTAAATAAGTAAGGTATATGCACTGATTGCGTGTGTATTGAGATATCTATTGAGATTGTTCTTAACTGCTGTTTAGTGGAATTGAACGATTGATTGTGATTACTTACTAAATATTGCTTTTCACATGGACAGCTGTATGTAGCCATAACTAGAACACGTGACAAACATAATTTGATATTTTGGGTTAAGGATAAAGATAATCAAGGGCAACTGCTGTTAAACGAAAGAGTATTTACAAGGAACGTTGTTATAAGAGAGCTACTGAATAGCTAAAATAATATTATTGAGGCATAAAACTGTTTTCCTCTTAATTTTTTAAAACTATCCCTTTGTTTTCATTTGTAGCCCTTTCCAATCTTATTCGTCTTTATAATTTTATCATTTGTTTGTTGGTTTTATTTTTATATTGTTTGTTTTCAAAGGCCGTTTTAAACGGGTTCATTCACCTAGTTTTTTCATAAAACCGATAGTTTAAGAGATATTTTGATTTTTCTTCTAAATTTATGTTAAATACGTGATTAAGTGATACTCTGTTTCAGTTGCTATGATAAAATTTTCTAATTGTTGACAGAATTGCTTATGCTGCCAAGGGTGATTTTAATTGTGCATCGACAGTTTGATATCCATAAAAACAACTTGAAATTATGTTTACTTATTGTTTTTTTTTCAAAATAAAGACTTGAAAATGTTATAAAATTATTCATGAGTGTAATTCTGATATTTATTCCTGAGAACTCTGATGTCGGAGCAATAATATTCATTGCTCTGGATGTATGGAGAAAGTCATGTGCTATATACACATGAGACTTTTTTCCTCTTTACTCCATTCCTTTCCTTTCTTTACCCTTATTCTACTCTAGTTTTGTGAATCCCTTTCTCCTTCCTTATATTCGTGAGCATTTGGCATCTTTCTGTCATGTTACTGTACTGTGCAGAAGGGCTAGATATTTGTATTTGTGCATGCATCTGTGGAGGACCCTTGCATTTCTACAAAACTGTGTAAGTTTTAATTTCCTTATCTTTATTTTTATTAACTTTCCTTTTAATTTCTTTTCCTCTCTATTTTCTTTGACATTCTATTTATATTACAGTTTTGGAGCTTTACACATGCAGCTGCATGAAAAAATAAGCAATTGTAGACTTACATTAGGATTGGTGGAAAACTCCCAAAGAATGTTAACGTGTATTTCTTGAATCAAGAGCGGTACAGAGTAAATGGCACCAGCTCGCACCCATACTTCCTCCCTTTGCCCTTTGCCAGGTGTGCCACCATCTGGAACACAGGCAGCCAACAGGTCAGAAACTGTGGACATCACTCCAGACTGGATTTCACTGGAACACAGGAAACCAATATCATAACCGGTGAGTATAATATTTCAATACAGATAGGTTTGCAATTATTATCCAAAATAAACACACTTACTACTTTCACCCAATGAGCTGTTGCATCCCTTGGAAGGATTGTGAAACACTTCTAATGATTCAGAACTTTGATATACATATACTACATATGAATTAGTCTAAATTGGGTTGTTGCAGTTTCATTATCACAGTATTGTATTCATTTCCTGCTAATAAGCCTCTTGGATTGTCATAGCTATAAATCCTTCCACATTGGGCACACACAGAATGGAGGGCAGGAAGCCATTATCCTACTCTTTACAAAAAGCACAAAGGGAGCCAACTACTACTTGACTTCTCAAGGAGGGAGCGCTGACTTTCACGGTCTTCTAGGACCAGATGAATAGGGATTGGATTTGAACCCAGAACTGCTGGGTGGAAGGCCAATACTCTAACCACTTCACCATTGCAACCCTCTTTCATTAACATAGCTAAAAAAGTCAACACATATGTGAAGGACTAATTGACTAACAGTTAAAGACTCATAATATTCAATTTAACCAATCGGAGTCATATTTGACCCCACTCAGCTGTTTCCCATGGTATCGTGTAAGATTTTATATCACGATTTTTGTATGTTCTTATGTAGCACTCAGTATATGCTAGATCAGTGGTCCGCAACCTCTTAAGCTATGAGGGCGCAACTTAAATTATTGTGGACACGAAGGGTGCATAGAGCAACAAGAGTAGATAAGTACCAATATTTATTAAAACAATGTGTATGTATATGTAGGAAAGACTATTAAATGATTTATTAAAACAAACAAGGAAAATAAATCAATGCGAAATTTGGCACAGCCTATCTTCACTCAACTTGTAATCTGGCATATAACTTGAGTTTCCCGCTCTTAACCACTCATCTGGGTATGCCGTGTATAGACGTCATGGCCGGACGCGCCAGTGCTGGGTGTGACGGATTTAGATGTCATGGCAAACTTCAGGCTGATTGCTATGGGTACGCCGTGATTTTCTGTCCCGTAGCTTCTCGTACTTATAGCTTGGTTCTTCTAGTTCATCCTGCCTGCCATAGATGGCCTTGTCTTCCTTTTTCTTTGAGAAGCAGGTCTTCATAAGGGAGCTCTGTATATGCGTTGCAGGTTGCATTTCCGTGTACGCCACTTCTTGAATGACCGTTTGTGACACTCGGGGTTTTTTCACACTCCCTTGTGAAAACTCACACTTTTCTCTGCATGCACTTTTGTCTCAAGGGTAAACCTGCTATTTATGAATGTTTTTCCTGCTAGTAATTCTAACGGTACATATGAAAAACAGATGTTTATGGAAAGTTCAGTTTGCTTCTGAGATATTGAGAATGTGTTAATGTTTTTCCCATTTCATTATGTAACAATATATATAACAATCCTTTGTGTTTGAACCGAGTATTATATATATATATATATATATATATATATATATATATATATATATATATATATATATATATATATATATACATATACATATACATATATATATATTTTATATATATATATATATATATATAAAATATATATATATATATAAAATATATATATATATATATATATATATATATATGTATATATATAATATTTGGCAAAAATAGTCTTATAGATATTTTTCAATAATATGCTAATTGTTATTACTTATAGCCATATTATGACAAAATTTATATATTTTTGAGAAATAAAATTATTTTAAACATACATAAGCATTTCAATTTAATGCTAACAGGCAAAAAAAACAATATCTGATTGCTAAAATGAAGATTTTATAAATTATTTAAATAATATTTATACTTAAAAGAAATTATTTATTGAAGTATTATATCATATATTATATTTGTAATGATAATTCTGGAATTTTTAAAGCAAATTTCATTTAATTTGAAAATGAAAAGAAAAAGTCTCACTTCAAATTTAAATACCCACTGTGGAAGGGACTTGAGAAAAAAAACTACCCAGTTGAGTGATTAAGCAGAGTTCTGAATTGTAATTGATGAGTCTGGATCGGCACTTGGATTTAAAATATTTCATGCTTGAAAAAATGGACTTGCAAGGGTATGTTGAAGCACAGTAAGAATATATTATTAGGGCACATTTTCTTAAAAGGATATAGCGATGCTCTTCAACTAAATTGCAAAAGTTTTCATCATTCTGTTGTGACTTTAAAATAATATCATTCTATATATTTATTATTTCCATTTCTAAGTTTTCGATGTTAATGATATTAAAGTAGGTTGCAATGGCAACAAACACATCATTATCCGTAACATTGAACGGATTAACAAAGAATGTCACAATGGGTTCCAATTCAGAAAACTGACAGAACCTAGAATTAAACTCTTCCAAAAGTGTTTCAATGTGATAGGAGAATGGTACAGCTGTAACATTTTTATCAGACAGACTTTCAATAATATTTTAAAAATTAGGAATGAATGAATTTCTCACTACCTGAGACTTCCACAGTGCCAATTTACATTTGAATGCATTTACTGCACTTATCATTTATGCAATATTATGATTTTTCCCTGCATCTCCAAATTCAGTACGTTCAATTTACAGTTATATCAGCAAGAAATCCGAAATACATCAACCAAGTGTTGTCATTCAACTGTTCATAATATTCATTCCTTAATGTGAGAAATTCCTTTACTTCCTTTATGAGATTTAGAAACCTCACTAGTATTTTTCCCCTGCTGACCCATCTTACTTCGGTATGTAAAAGGAGATCACTGAATTCGGCATCTTCATCTTGTAAAAGCAGTTTAAACAATCAATGTTGCATTGTTATGACTCTTATAGAATTTATAATTTTTGTTACAGTTTTCATAACATGTTGAAAATGAAGAACTTTCGTGCATAATATTTCCTGATGTATAATGCAGTGATAAGAAAAAAATTTTGGAAATACAGGGTCTTCTTTATATAGCGTAATGAATCCATTTTTACAAACCTGTCATCACAGGTGCACCATCTGTTGTAATTACGGTCAACTTCTGTAATGGTACATTACTTTCATCAACATATTTTTGAAGGTTGAAAAAATATCTTCACCTCTAGTTCGTCCTTTTACAGGAAGAATTTTAAGAAATTCTTCCTTGGAAGAAAAATCATTAAACACCATCTTCACAACTATAGCTAATTGAGAATGTCTAATATGTCTGTCGACTCATTCAGTTGTAATGAGAAGAAAATACGGTACTTACGTATTAACGGAACTACCGAACTATAATGGAACTACCCCGAACTACAGGATATTAATGAATACCACTAGTTCAACAATATTACATTTATTTATATTTCCCATTCATACATAATATTTTAAATATTACTTTAATAATTAATCTCCGGAGGCCAATAATCTTTATTGCAGTGAGAATAGATTCAAAGATATCTTCATCTTTTATATTTTGGCACCACACAAGGCAGTACATAAGGTAGTTCCATTAAACTGATTGGTCTGTCTCGACATTTACAAACCCAATCACCGGACAACGGGGAGGGGTACTTTGGTTACGGACGAGGCGAAGGGCACGGAAGCACCCGGAGACGACTACCCATTAAAACAAAGCGAGCCAAAGGTTGGGCTGCAAATTGACAGGATATATTGAAGAGCCTTCGGTTCATTTTGTTTTAATGGGTAGTCATCTCCGGGCGCCACCACGCCCTTCGCCTCGCCCGGAACCAAAGTATCCCTCCCCGTTGTCCGGTGATTGGGTTTGTAAATGTTGAGACCGGCCAATCAGACATGGGTTAGCAACAGTCACACGAGATATAATAAATGTAATATTGTTTAACTAGTGCTATTCATTAATATCCTGTAGTTCGGGGTAGTTCCATTATAGTTCGGTAATTCTGTAATACGTAAGTACTGAAAATACATTTTTGTAAGTCATTTGCCAACTCTGATTCCATTGTAGTTGCAAGAACTTCGATTCTTCTTGTAGCTGTTCTTGCTGATAACTGAATTGTGTTTGTCACTGAAGTGATTTCAGTTTTATTTTGAAAATCTTCAAAAAGCGAGTCAGCAGCTGTTAACATGGCTTCTTTTACAACCAAGCCATCTTCAAAAGGTTTTTTCTTCTTGACCAGCAAATGTGAAATTTTAAATGATGCAATTGTCGCTCTTTTTGATTGCTGAACTGGTATAGCAAAAATGCTTTGCTGTTTAGTTAAAATAAATTTTATATCAGAAATTTTCTTTTTCCTGATCTCAGAGTTTACCGGAAAACTAGTATTAAAATTACCATGTGCTGTATTGAAGTGTCTTTCAACGTTACTTTTCTTTGGAAGCGAGACACTAACATTGCACAATAAACACACACACTTTCCTTTAAATAAGTAAAACAGAATTATTCTTCCCATCAGCATTATAATTGTCCTTTTCCACTTATTACTCATAATGGGGATAAAATTTTGCACAGAAGAATTAATAATCACAATAAAAAGAATATCCGAAAATATCAGAAATATTGTGAATTGTTTGGCATGTTAAACCACTTTATATTTAACCAATGGAGAGGAGAATATGAGCTATCACTGACTGATATTCTTTGAGATGAATAAAAACCTCAGAAAAGCAGTACTTTGTGTACTAATTGGAGAAAATATTTCCAAAACCAACAAGTTACAACAATAACTTGAGCCAAGTTGTGTCACAAGATGGAGAATAGATCTTCAAAACCAACAAGTTACAACAATAACTTGAGCCAAGTTGTGTCACAAGATGGAGAATAGATCTTCGGAACCAACAAGTTACTCGAATAACTTGAGCCAAGTTGTGTAAGAAGACGGAGAATAGAACTCCGAAACCAACAAGTTACAACAATAACTTGAGCCAAGTTGTGTCACAAGATGGAGAATAGAACTAAGTAAAAAACAAGTTACAACAATAACTTGAGCCAAGTTGTGTCACAAGACAGAGAATAGAACTCCGTAACCAACAATTTACACTGATATCTTGAGCTGAATCGTATTTCAATTATAAGTAATTATGGTCAGGCAAAAGAAACACTGAAGTGAACAGTCAAGTGAGCTGTGTAGGTTGTATTTATACTAGGGAAGGGTGAGTAGAAGTGTGAGGTACATGGATAAACTAGGGGGCAGGATAGGGAGGAATCAATTTGAAAAGAACGCTGTTAATGACACTAATGTCATTATCCAACAATGTATGTATGTCCCCAGTCCATTCACTCTTAACTCACATCCTGCAGGTATATCCCCTGCAAAAACCAACACATATTCATGTTTGAAGTGTCTGAAAGACAAAAATACTTTCCTTTATGTGATATCCCCAAGTGTATTTTGAGTGACCACGGCACCCAATTTACTACTGAGAAGTGGAAAAATGAAATGGGTTCATTAGGGATACAAGTGAAATTCTCATCCATCTGACATCCTCAAAGAAAGAGTGATGCGGGAACTATCATGAATATTCCATGTTTACAGTAGTCAACAGCATAACAAATGGAGTGAGGTGGTACCATTTGTAAACAAATGGTTGAATGAGGTGTCTCATGATAGCACTTCCCTAACCCCACTGAAAGTTCATTTTAACTGAGATTCCGTCCGAAACTTCGGCGATCTGATTGGGCTACCTCCAGTGATACTTCCTCTCAAGAGGTCGTCGTAAGGTTAGTTCGCCAAGGATTAGAAAGGGCTGGAAGAAGAAGAAGGAACCAACAGAAAATGCCTCCCCATGTTTACTCTGTTGGTGAACGAGTGTTATTAAGAACTCCTAGACTGTCAGACAGTAAATATAATTTGTTTCTCATATTCTTTCACCTCTTCACTGGGCCATACAAAATCACTCATGTAGCCAGTGTGTTATTTAAAAGATAACGTTGAAAAGAATATAGGACCTTTCAATTTCTTGAACTTATTGCCATACAAATTATAGTGAATGTGTGTAATAGTGACTTTATAAAGAAATATTTTGTAAATTGTTCCATTGTTAAAAAATTACCAGAATATTTCGAAGGCAAATGTAACAACTCTTTAGTTGACATATTTGTTTATCGCCTTTCCTCCCCTCCCTCCTCCCACCTAGTATACACCGTCCCACCTTATTTCCACTTCACGTTGCCCGAAGGGTATCTCTTATGTAACCCTGCGTAAGAATATTGGGCGACATAAAATAATCCTTTCGAAAGTGCAGAAGAAGACATGACCGGAAGGAAATGAAAAGGTGGAGTGTGGACAGCAAAGAAAAGCTAAGAGTTGGTAGACGGCAGATAGTAGAGAAATGGTAACCAGTCACTCGGGTCACTCGTGGGCCACTCCCAGCGGCAGCAGTATTCATCAGGGCAGCTATGGAAACCCCTCACTGGTTGTCATTCATCAGACAAAAGGCAGTCGAAGGAGAAATACTGATGCAGAGTTGTGAAGATGCAGATCCCAGATATACAAAGAATTCATCACCAGATGCTGGCTCATCCCTCCCTGAAACTCCCCTTGTAATCTTCTTCAAGGCCGGAGTCATATCCCTTTCTTTAATGCAAATCCCACTCTCCCAGCACTAAGACGTTAAGTATTGTTGATTATGGACAGTTATATTTTTGCTTGAATGTTCATAACCTATTTGTTACTTGTATTTTCCTGTTTTTGACCCAATAATGTTATATTTCAGTTGATTGGCACCAAATTCCATTTACTTGACAGGTCAAAAGGGTTTATGTATAGACAGAATAGAACCAAAGGTTAACAGGGTTTTGTTAGTCAGTCGATTGGAAGGTGAATGTAATATTGTTATTCAGAGGTGATTTTTTTTGTGATTCTTACTTGTGCATGTAATCCTATGGGGTTGATATCGTTTCTGTCGCTAACCAGTAGTTCCCGATAATCTTTTATTTATTCTGTTATGTTAGATTTTGTCTTGTTCCAATCCAATCGTTTTCCTTTCCATGGTCCTACATTTTTTACCTAGTAGTAAAATGCTCCACAGACATCGGAGTTAGAAGATTTGTACCTTGCCCCTTTATCATTTTTTGTTGGTTATGTTAGTGTGGTTATAGCGTAGACCTGTTATTTTATTATGTCAAAACCAGACGAATCATTTTCTCGTTATAGGGAACAAAAATCCACAGAAGTATCAGAAGAAGATAGTACTATGATCGACATTTTTAAAACCCCAAACCTCCATTTGGAAATGGATAAAATGTCTTTAGACGAACCAACGTCCATTGAACAGGTTGCAGAGATAGCTAGCACCCCAGTCTGTTCAAAAGGGGTCGAGAAGACAGAAGATATGAAAGAGTTTATGATGATGATCATGAATCAATTTCAATTAGACAGACAGATAAAGGAAGAAGAGAGAAATAAATTCGAGTTAGCGTTAGAACAGAATAGAAAGGCAGAATCTTTACGTTACGACAAAAAAAATTTTGAAAAAGGTCACGGGTTCGACTCCAGAGAATGAATGTCATTTCTCATAAGATAACACATAAAAATCAACTTTTTGATTTGAGACTTTCAATCTTATACTTTTTAAAATACCTGAAAATTAAGTTATCGAAATGAAATTTGCGCTAAAAGATGCCAAAATGAATGAGGATTCTGATTCTTACCGTCGAATACTCGATCTCATTCGAATTCACTCATATTTTGATTTATACTCAAGTTTTGGTAAATTTTTTAACATATCAATAATAAGATTCCATGGTTACCGGTATTGTTGTCCTCGGTAATTTCCATGCATATGCACTTAATTAAAGACTTAAAGACTGAAAATAAGATTAAAACTTGGTTGAAATGACCAAAGATATTAATTTAACACAAATAAATCGCACACAGTATTCTTGTTATTTAGATATTTATCTATATTAATAAAATCCTATTTCTGGTTCTCTCTCTCTATCTTTAACGCTCTATACCTCAGCCATTTTTAATCTCTGTGAATTTCAGCACTCTAAGTTTATTTTTTATCGACTTCTTCAACTAATTTTCTTAATTTGCTATTATAACCTAACATACATCTAATCATAAAAATGAATGTATGTGTGTACAATAATTTTAAAACTTGAAAACTACAGATTGTACCGCGTAACTAGGGTATGGAAAAGGTGGCATTTGCCAAAGGCACCAAACTTTCCGGAAAAAAGTGCAAAAAGTTAATTTTTCCTATACATATATGTGTTATTTTAATACTCAAACATTGATTAATATATAATAAAAAAGCTATGGTTCTTTATTAAAATGAAGAAAAAATTATAACCTACATAACTAAGGCATTTCCTAAAATTTTGCCATAGGCACCATATCGCCAAGGTACGTCTCAGTAGGAGGATACTAATGTCAGGCCCAAACTACAATAGTTGGAGAGCTGAAATTTAATACAAAGGTCAACCTAAGAAATAATCAGAGGAATAATTGAAAAATTGCATAAATGTTTATTTTCTTGGACGTTAAAATTTATAAACCATTTTACTAACATTTCATAGTTTAGGTACTTCTAAATGCGCTATGAAGCTGAAATTTTTTCTCTTGATAGAATTTGCCCTATGATGAAAATGGGATTATAGAAATTTGAAAGTTTTTATTCATTCAGCCCTAATAAATTCTAAAATTTAAAAAAATTGACTAATATTTATGTACTTTCGGTAGAGCCAGGAAGCTGAAAATTTTAACAAAGTTAGCAAATAATGTTCCCGTGGTAAATAGCATTCAAAATTTCATGAAAGTTTTATATTGTGTCTGTTAAAAATTCATAAAATTTAAACAATGAAATTCATATAAATGCACCTCTAGAGGTGCTATATCCATGAAATTTTGCATTACTGTATTCCAAAGAAATGCTAAAAACCTATGAATTTTTAATAATTGTAAATTTTAAGGGGTTGTTTTCACCCCAATATTGACCATAAGGAAAAACACGTAATTCGACAAGAATGTTTAAACTGTTGCTTTTAAAAATTATTTGTCGGCTCATTCTCTTTGCGTTAGGGTGAGAGAATATGCTTGCAGAATGCAAGCACACCTTCACTAGTCATTCTATATCGACTCTTCCTACAGAGGATATATATTTTCTATAAGCACTCTTCTTACAAAGGAGGATATAGGATATATATAGGATATATATAGGATATATATAGGATAAATATAGGATGTATATAGGATATAGGAGGATACTAATTATAATTTTTTTCGCTGCACTCTTTCTAACTCTGAGATTGATCCTTTCACGTACGGATCCCATATGCTCGATGCGTACTCTAATAGCGGTCTTACTAACGAGAAGTAACATGTCTCTTTGACTTTTTCCTCACTTTTACCTACTATGCGTTTGATGAATCCTAGTTTCTGTTTAGCCTTCCCGCAATTATTTTGTATGTGCATATCCCACGAGAGGTTGCTTGTTAAAGTAATGCCTAAGTATTTGACGGAATCGGCTAGTTTTAGCTGGACGCCTTCAACAGTGTAATTCGTCGTGTCAATGTTTTTGTTTCCCCAGAATCTCATAAAGGAACACTTTCCTAAGTTCAATTCTAACTGCCACTCTTTACACCACTCGAGAATTGCATTTAAGTCGTCAGAAAGTAATAATTGATCATTAGGACTGTTAATCTCTCTGTAAACTACTGTATCATCCACGAATAACTTGATTTTACTTTTAATAACCTTATCTAAGTCGTTTATGTATAAAAGGAATAGTAGGGGGCCGATTACACTTCCCTGTGGAACGCCTGAGGCTACGCTGACTGAATCTGATTTAAATCCATCTATAACTACTATTTGTTCACGCTCATTAAGAAAATCCCTGATCCACTCGATTATCTTTCGATTTATTCCACAGTCATTTAATTTCTTCACTAACTTACTGTGCGGGACTTTATCGAAAGCCTTCTTGAAGTCGAGGAAAACAGCATCTAACTGAGTCTTACGGTCTCCTGATCTTAGTATATCGTGAACGAACAGAGCAAGCTGTGTTTCACAAGATCTCGTCTTCCTGAAGCCATGCTGATATTTACTTAGCAAGTTCTGACTATCTAAGAAGTCCATCACGGAGCTAGCGATAATGTGCTCGAGAACCTTGCAAGATAGGGAGGTAAGCGAAATTGGCCTGTAATTTTCTCTGTCGTCTTTTTTCCCACCTTTGTGTAACGGCGTTATAAAGGCTAATTGCCATTCCTTAGGTACAACGCCATGACTAAGTGACTTATTGAAAACTATTTCGAGATAAGGTGCTATTTCCAGTGCTAACTCTTTGAATACTCTAGCTGGTATCTCTTCTGGACCCGGAGATTTATTTGACTTGATATTTTTAAGTTGTTGAGCTATCCTTTCGCTAATATGACTATATCGTTCATTTTTTCCTTGCCTGGTTCGGGCGCCACGACCTTCGCTCTCACGTCTTCGGTAGTAAATACGCTCTGAAAAAATAAGTTTAACAAATTTCCTTTATCTGTGCTATCGCTAACTACCTCTCCTTGGTAGTTTATTAACGGGGCTACGGTTGGGCGTCGACCTTGAACTTCTCTAACGTATGACCAAAAGCATTTGGGATTTTCACTTAGATGTTTACTAAGAGTCTTTTTCTTGAAGTCTGTTAGTGCTTTGCGCATAACCTTTTTGGTCTTAGTCCGACAATCTCTGTACTTAAGTGATATTGAAATTACTTCCTCCGGTGACTTACAGTTATTGATGCGTTTAAATTTCGAGTGAAGCTTTCTTTGGTGTCTGAGGGCGCATCTAACCTGCCGATTATACCACCTTGGTTCCCCATTATCGCTAATAAATTTACTTGGTATATACGTATTAATACCAATTCTAATTTCTGATAGAAATGCTTTCCAAGTTTTCTCAACGTTTTTGTGCTTGTCGATTTGCTGAAATCGCCGTAATCCTTGATGAGTTTCTCTTTGAAATCCTCAAAGTTAGCATTTTTATACATGTACACTTTCCGCTTAGGCTTGCGATATTTTGCGACAGTTATATCCAAAAGTACTTGAACTGATTGGTGATCACTGATTCCTTCTTCAACAGTTACTTCGGAAACACGCTCGGGGATGTTAACTGCTGGTAAGTCTAATATACAGGAGGATACTAATGTCTGGCCCAAACCACTATAGTTGGAGAGCAGAAATTTAATACATAGGTGAACCGAAGAAAATAATCAGAGGAGTAATTGGAAAATTGGAACAATATTTATTTTCTTGGCCGGTAAAAATTAAAAACTATTTTAGTAACATTTCATGGTTTAGGTACTTCTAAATGGTCTATGAAGCTGATATTTTTCTGTGCTAAATAATGAAAATGGGATTATAGAAATTGGAAAATATTTATTTGTTCGGTCGTAATAAATTCTTAAATTTTAAACAAACTGACTAATTGATAGAAAGGATGATTCGAAGATCCTTATGCAATAGGCATAAGCTGTTATGAGGAGAAATGAGAAAACAGGTGAAAAAATCTGCCATGACCGGGAATCGAACCCGGGCCTTCCACTTGCCGGGCGGATATTCTGCCACCGAAATACCGTGGCAGACTAATTCTCCTGTTTCAGAATGGGAATATATTCTTAGGTTGGGACGAAGCTAAGAATATATTCCCGTTCTGAAACAGGAGAATTAGTCTGCCACGGTAGTCCGCCCAGCAAGTGGAAGACCTGGGTTCGATTCCCAGTCATGGCAGATTTTTTTCACCTGTTTTCTCATTTCTCAACCAACTGACTAATGTTTCTGTACTTTCGTTAGAGCCAGGAAGCTGAAATTTATAACAAAGTTAGGAAATAATGTTCTGGTGGTAAATAACATTGAAAATTTTAGAAAAGTTTTATATTGTGGCTGTTAAAAGTTAATAAAATTTAAACAATGAAATTCATACAAAAGTACTTCTAGAGGAGCTATATTGACGAAATTTTGCATAAATGTGAGGTATTCGTAGCAAATGCTAAAAACCTATAAATGATTAATTACTATAAATTTTAGGGATTGTTTTTACCCCAATATTTACCAAAAGGAAAAACATTTAAATCGGCAAGAAGGTGCAAACTGTTGCGTTTAAAAATTATTTGTCGGTTCATACTGTTTACTTTAGGGTGAGAGAAAATGGTTGCAGAATGCAAGCAAACCTTCACTTGTGTCCTATATCCTATATATATCCTATATCCTATTTTATATAATAATAGTCGTCATCCGTTTGTTGGTTGGTTGGTCACACAATGCAAAATCGAGAAATAATAATGATAGAAACTCGGAATTTGGTAGGGATGCTTGATTAACACTTATTCAGAGAATGACAAATTTAAATCGCAAAGAAATTCCTTGGTTCATCTCCAAGAGAGGCATTTCCATTTCCCATTACTTAACATGTAAAAGGCGATTTTTCGACGTGCAGCCTTTATTCATTTGGAAATTAAAATTAGAAGAAATTAACAGACGACCTTCGGATTTGAACCATTCTGAAGTAAAATTTATAAAGTTTCTTATTCCGTTCGTCTTTTTTCGCCCACAGTTCGAAATATTCCATGTTAAATGTTTAATTTGCATATTTTGTGGAAATCTCGCCATTATAACGTGATGTTGCTAGGTCGACCATTATCATTGTTACACCTCAAATTACTATTATTGTATACATCCTTCTGGGAATAAGCGTCCCTTGAGTGCTTCAACACGAGAGAGTGAGAGAGAGAGAGAGGAAGGAAGGAAGGGGAGAGATTGGCGTTTTGTGGAAAATAAGTATATTAACGTAAATATAAAAAATTTTGAGTATCAACAGTGTCATTTTAGAAAAATTGGAAATAAAAAGCATTCTTAAATTAAACTCTTTGTAAACCATACGTGCTTACGAATTTATATTGCTATTCCTCGAATTAATTTCGTAACAATGGCCGAAGTTTGGAAACGAATATAAATTAAAATTCAATTAAAATTAAAAGGACATTTAAAACTGTTAACAGGTAATTTTCGCAGAAAGAACAGTGGATTTTTAATGAATTGATTTGTTTTTATAAAAGGAATTTTGGTGCTTATTTAATACAGAGTAAGTTCTAATGCTTATAATCCATTTAAATCTAATAACAGTGGCTATTATAGTTTAAAGAAAGAACTTTATTTATTCACTTTACAGAATGAATTAATTTTAGGCTAGAATTGCTTATTATAAAAGCAGTTACTTTGGAATTTACAGTATGTAAAGTGGAAGTTGTACTGAATTGACTCAAGTATATTTCAAAGCAAAAATCAATTTAAAGCTATTGAAAGTTGTTGTTTCGGAAACTGAGAAGTCCAGAGTGGTGAGCGGACGCTAAACGATATTAAGATACATTTTATTCCAAAACCTATTTAAAGTATTATCAGAGGTAATTGAAGATTTCACAAATTTTTTTGTTACTGGAATTCCGCTTATTTCATGAAATTGAAATGTTAATGCATTAATCCATTTAAATCTGTTAAGAGTGGCTATTTTAGTTGAAAGAAATATATGTACATGGTACTTTTATTCACTTTTCAGAATGAATGAATTCTAGGTACACATCGCATATTATAAAAGGATTTTCTTTGGAATAAAAAGTTTGTTATGTGGTTATTTTAACTGAATTGAATCAAGTTCTCTTCTAAGTTTGAAATCAATTTAAAACTGGTAAAAGTGATTGTTTCTGAAATTGAGAAGGCAAGAGTGCGGAGCAGACGATAAACGATATTGAGGTACATTATATTCCAAAATCTATTTAAAGTATTATCAGAGGCAATTGAAGATTGAACCAATTTTTAAGAACCGGAATTCTGCTTATTTAATGCAATTGAAATCCTAATGCTATAATCAATTTCAAACTAATAACAATGGCTATTTGAGTAGAAAGAAAGGTATTATTTTATTCATAAGGAATTTCTGTGAGATTATAGTTAATTAATTAAAACAGACTTATAATATAGAAATATTCCATGGTTAAAACAGTGCACAATTTTATTCTTGCGATTTTTACATGTTGCATTGACGAAAATTTAGATTCATTAAACCCGATGAAATTCAATGGGCTCTTCTGTTAGTCATTCTATAAGCACTCTTCTTGGAGACGAGGATAAGTGATATAGGATTCTAGTGAAGGTGTGCTTGCATTCTGCAAGCATTTTTTTTCACATAAATGTAAAGAATAAAAAAATGTAAATAATAGTTAAACCTGAAATTTTGCATATCTGCGCCACATTATGTGTTTTTATTATTGGAAAATTATGGGGTAAAAACAACCCCTAAAATGTATTATTATAAATATTATACAGGTTTTCATCTTTCCTTTGGAATACCTCACACTTTTGCTAAATTTCATCGATGAAGCACCTCTATAAGTGCATTTCTGTAATTTCAATTGTTTAAATTTATTGAATTTTTAACAGACACAATAATAAATATTTCTAAAATTTGCAATGTTATCTACTACCGGAGCACTATTCCCTACCTTGTTTCAAATTTTCAGCTTCCTGTACCTTCAGAAAGTACATAAGCATTAGTCAATTTGTTCAATATTTGAGAATTTATTACGGCCGAACGAATAAAAATTTTCAAATTTCTATATTCACGTTTTCTTTATTTGGCAAATTCTACCTACACAAAAAACTTCAGCTTCATACCACATTTAGAAATACCTAAACTATGAAATGTTAGTAAAATAGTTAATAATTTTTACCGGCCAAGAAAATATATATTGTTGCAATTTTGCAATTATTCCGAAGATTATTTTTTTAGATTCACCTACGTATTAAATTTCAGCCCTATAACTATTGTAGTTAGGGCCAGACATTAGTATACTCCTATATCCTATCATCCTATATCGACTCTTCTTACAGAAGATATAGGATAATATATATAGGAAAGTAGTGAATACTAGTGAATGCGTACCTGCATTCTGCAAGCATTTTCTCTCACCTTAAAGTAAAAATAAAAGCCGAAAAATAATTTTCAATGCATAAGTCGGCATCTCATCTCCCAATTACGTGTCTTTCCGTATTGAAAATATTGGGGTATAAACAACCCCTAAAATTTATAATTATAAAACATTTATAGGTTTTTCGCATTTGTTGCGAATGCCTCACATTTATGCAAAATTTCATGGATAAAGCACCTCTATAAGTGCATTTATATGAATTTCATTGTTTAAATTTTATGAATTTTCAACAGCCACAACAATAAATATTTCTAAAATTTTCAATGTTATTTAACACTGGAACATTATTGCCTAACTCTGTTAAAATTTGCAGCTTCCTGGATATAAAGTACATAAACATTAGTCAATTTGTTGGACAATTGAGAATTTATTGCGGCCGAACGAATAAAACTTTTGAAATTTCTATATTCCGGTTTTCTATATTTGTCAAATTCTACATGTAGAAAAAATTTTAGCTTCATAGCGCAAATGGAAATACCTAAACCATGAAATGCTATTAAAATAGTTTATAATTTTTTACGGTCAAGAAAATAAAGATTGTTGAAGTTTTGCATTTACTCCTCCGATTATTTTTTTTGATTCACCTGTATATTAAATTTCAGCTCTCCTACTATAGTAGTTTGGGCGAGACAATAGTATCCTCCTATCATTCTATATGGACTCTTCTTACAGAGGATATACGATATGGTATACAAGTGAATGTGTGCTTGCATTATGCAAGCATTTTCTCTCATATAATAAGAAAGACTAAAAGCCGACAAAAAAGTTGTAAATGCAAAAGCGCCTTCAACCTATTTCAATGGTTTTCTTATGGGAAATAATCCCAAATTTAAGGGTACCTGGAATCGAACCGTTGACACCTAGGCAGGAGTCGACAAATACTATGGCGATATACTAATGACATCTACAAACCCTGAACATATCATCTATTTATTCCTCTTAGTTTCGTCTATATGAAGGAACTCTTTTTTTCCATGCGTTCTAATGGGAGATGTACCGGGTCGTCTGGAGTCAAACCCAGAACACTAACGATAAAAGTGATAACGGTTCCCTATAGACCTCGTGGATATCTAACAACCCTCAAATTTTGAATTCTCTATCTTACCCGAAAGTGCCCGAAATTACTTTTCAGTAATGCCACAATACTTTTCGTATGGGAAAAAACGGAAATTTCGGAATTTCTGGAGCCGAACCAATGACACTAAGGTAGGAGATCTCAATTTTTCTGGTGGTTTCTCCATACCATCTGAAATTACTGAAAATTTCAGCTCTCCATCTATTGTAGTTTGGGCCGGACATTAGTATCCCCCTATATATATATATATATATATCCTATCATTCTATAAGCACTCTTCTTACAGAGGAGGATATACGATATAGGATACTAGTGAACGTGTGCTTGCTTTCTGCAAGCATTTTCTCTCACCTGAAAGTAAAAATAACAGCCTAAAAATTAGTTTCAATGCATAGGTTCGCATCTCGGCTCCGAATTACGTGTTTCTCTGTTTCGAAAATATTAGGGTAAAAACAACCCCTAAAATTTATAATTATAATACATTTATAGGTTTTTATCATTTGTTACGAATACCTCACATTTATGCGAAATTCATTCATGCAGCACCTCTAAGAGTGCATTTCTAGGAATTTCATTGTTTAAATTTTTTAATTTTTAACAGCCACAGCAATAAATATTTCTAAAATTTTCAACGTTATTTACCACCGGGACATTATTTTCCAGCTTGGTTAAAATTTTCAGCTTCCTGGCTCTAATTAAAGTACATAAATATTAGTCAATTTTTTAAACATTTGAGAATTTATTACGGCCGAACGAATAAAAAATTTCAAATTTCTATATTCCCGTTTTCATTATTTGGCGAATTCTAGAGGTAGAAATAATTTCAGGTTGATAGCACATTTAGAAATACCTAAACCATGAAATGTTAGTAAAACAGTTTATAATTTTTACCGGCCAAGAAAATAAACATTGTCGCAATTCTCCAATTATTCCTCCGATTATTTTTCTCGTTTCACCTATGTATTAAATTCCAGCTCTCCAACTATTATAGTTTGGGCCAGACATTAGTATCCTCCTATATCCTATATATCTTTCTATAAGCACTCTTATTACAGAGGAGGATATACGATACAAGTAAATGTGTGCTTGCATTCTGCAAGCATTTTCTCTCACCTTAAAGTGAAAATAAAAGCCGAAAAATAATTTTCAATGCTTAAAGTTGCATCTCGGCTCCGAATTGCGTTTTTCTGTTTTGAAAATATTGGGGTCTAAACAAATCCTAATATTTATAATTATAAAACATTTATAGGTTTTTAGCATTTCTTAGGAATACCTCACATTTATGCAAAATTTCATCTATATAGCACCTCTAGAACTGCATTTATAAGAATTTCATTGTTTAAATTTTATGAATTTTTAACAGGCTCAACAATAAGTATTTCTAGAATTTTCAATGTTATTTATCACCGGAAAATTATTTACTAACTCTGTTAAAATTTTAAGCATCCTGGATCAAGAGAAAGTACATGAACTTTAGTCAATTTGTTAAACATTTGAGAATTTATTACGGCCGAACGAATAAAAATTTTCAAATTTCTATATTCCCGTTTTCATTATTTGGCGAATTCTACATGTCGAAAAAATTTCAGCTGATAGCTCATTTAGAAATGCCTCAACCATGAAATGCTAGTAAAATTGTTAATAATTTTTAGCGGCCAAATTATGCACATTGTTGCAATTTTGCAATTTTTCCTCCGATTATTATTTTTTATTCACCTCGGTATTAAATTCCAGCTCTCCAACTGTAATAGTTTGGGCCAGACATTAGTATCCTCCTATATCCTATATGCATTCTGCATTTAAAAGGTAGGTGAACAGAAAAAAATAATCGGAGGAAAAATTGCAAAATTGTGACAATGTGCATTATTTTTGCCGCTAAAAATTATAAACAATTTTACTAACATTTCATGGATTAGGTATTTCTAAATGCGCTATCAAGCTGAAATTTTTTCTTCCTGTAGAATTCGCCAAATAATGAAAACGGGTATATAGAAATTTGGAAATTTTTATTCGTTCTGCCGTAATAAATTCTAAAATATTTTACAAATTGAATAATGTTTATGTACTTTAATTAGAGCCAAGGAGCTGAAAAAACGTAGGAAATAATGTTCCGGTGCAAAATAACATTTGAAATTTCATGACAGTTTTATATTGTGGCTGTTAAATATTCATAAATTTATAACAATAAAAATCTTATAAATGCACTTCTAGAGGTGCTATATACATGAAATTTTGCTAAAATGTGAGGTATTATTAAGAAATGCTAAAAACCTATAAATGTCTTATAATTATAAATTTTATGCGTTGTTTATACCAAAAAATTTTCAAAACAGAAAAACACGTAATTTGGAGCCTAAATGCAAATTTATGCTTGAAAATTATTTTTCGGCTTTTATTTTTACTTTAAGGTGAGAGAAAATGCTTGCAGAATGCAAGCACACGTTCACTAGTATCCTATATCGTATATCCTCCTCTGTAATAAGAGTGCTTATAGAATGATATATAGAATATAGGAGTATACTAATGTCTGGCCGAAACTACTATCGCTGAAGAGCTGAAATTTAATACACAGGTGAATCAAAAAAATTATCAGGAATAAATGCAAAATTGCAACAATGGCTATATTCTTGGCCGCAAAAAATTATAAACAACTTTACTAACATTTAATGGTTTAGGTACTTATAAATGCACTATGAAGCTGAAATTTTTTCAAGCGGTAGAATTTGCCAAATAATGAAAACGGGAATATAGAAATTTGAAAATTTTTATTCGTTCGGCCGTAATAAATTCTCAAATGTTTAACAAATTGACTAAAGTTCATGTACTTTCTCTTGATCCAGGATGCTTAAAATTTTAACAGAGTTAGGAAATAATTTTCCGGTGATAAATAACATTGAAAATTCTAGAAATACTTATTGTTGAGCCTGTTAAAAATTCATAAAATTTAAACAATGAAATTCTTATAAATGCACTTCTAGAGGTGCTACATTGATGAAATTTCGTACAAATTTGAGGTTTTCATAACAAATGATAAAAACCTATAAATATTTTATAATTATAAATTTTAGGGGTTGCTTACACCCCAAATCTTTCAAAACAGAAAAACACGTAATTCAGAGCAGAGATGCAAACTTGTCCGTTAAAAATTATTTTTCGGCTTTTATTTTTACTTTCAGGTGAGAGAAAATGTTTGCAGAATGCAAGCACAATTAACTAGCATCCTATATATATCATATCATTCTATATCGACTCTTCTTACAGAGGATATCATTATATAAGCACTCTTCTTACATAGGAGGATATACGATATAGGATATAGGAGGATACTAATGTCTGGTCCAAACTGCCTTAGTTGGAGAGGTGAAATTTAACACACAGTTGAATCAAAATAAATAATAGGAGGAATAAATGCAAAATTGCGACAATGTTTATTTTCTTGGCCGTCAAAAATTATAAACAATTTTACTAACATTTTAGGGTGTAGGTACTTCTAAATGCGCTATGAAGCTGAAATTTTTTCAAGAGGTAGAATTTACCAAATAATGAAAACAGGAATATAGAAATTTGAAAATATTTATTCGTTCGGACGTAATAAATTCTCAAATGTTTAACAAATTGACTAATGCTTATGTACTTTCTGAAGGTGCAGGAAGCTGAAAATTTCAAACAAGGTAGGGAATGATGTTCCGGTAGTAAATAAAGTTGAAAAGTATAGAAATATTTATTATTGTGGCCGTTAAAAATTCATAAAATTAAATAATGAAATTCATAGAAATGCACTTTTAGAGGTGATATATCATTGAAATTTTGTATAAATGTGAGGTATTACTAAGAAATGTTAAAATCCAATAATTATTTTATAATTATACATTTCAGGGGTTGTTATTACTCCAATGTTGACCAAAAGGAAAAACACATAAACCGGCAAGAAGGTGTAAACAGCTGCATTTGAAATTTATTTGTCGACTCATGCTTTTTAATTTTGGGTGACAGAAATTGCTTGCAGAATGCAAGCACACATTCACTAGTATATATATATATATATATATATGAATATATATAATGAATTCCTTCATATAGACGAAACTAAGAGGAATAAATTGATGATAATTTCAGGGTTTGTAGATGTCATGAATATAACTCCATAGTATTTGACAACTCCTGTGTAGGTGTCATCGGCTCGATTCCAGGTAGTCTCAAATTTGACATTTTTTCCCAAAAGGAAAGCATTGAAATAGGTGCAGGGCACTTTTGCATTTAGAATTTTTTTGTCGTCTTTTAGTCTTTCTTATTAAATGAGAAAAAATGCTTGCAGAATGCAAGCACACATACACTTGTATCCTCTGTAAGAAGAGTCAATATAGGATTAATATATAGGAGGATACTAATGTCTGGCCCAAAGTACAATAGTTGGAGAGCTTAAATTTAATATGTAGGTGAACAGAAAAAAATAATCAGAAGAATAATTGCAAAATTGCAACAATGTCTATTTTCTTGGCCGGTAAAAATTATAAACAATTTTACTAACATTTCATGGTTTAGCTATTTCTGTGTGTGCTATGATGCTGAAATTTTTTCTAGTGGTAGAATTTGCCAAATAATGAAATCAGGATTATAGAAATTTGAAAATATTTATTCGTTCGGCCGTAATAAATTCTTAAATGTTAAAAAAATTGACTAATGCTTATGTACTTTCTGAAGGTGCATGAAGCTGAAAATATTAAACAAGGTAGGGAATGATGCTCTGGTAGTAACTATCATTGAAAATTTTAGAAATATTTATTATTGTGACTTGAAAATTCATAAAATTTAAACTATCCAATTTATATAAATGCATTTCTAGAGGTGCTACACCGATGATATTTTGCACAAATGTGAGGTATTCGTAACGAATGATGAAAACCTAAAAAATATTATAATTATAAATTTTAGGGGTTGTTTTTACCCCAATATGGCAATAAGGAAATAAACATAAACCGGCAAGAAGGTGCAAACTGTTGCGTTTAAAAATTATTTGTCCGCTAATACTCTTTACTTTAGGGTGAGAGAAAATGCTTGCAGAGACAGACAGAAAAATTGAGATCTCCTACCTTAGTATACTGGGTTCGACTCCAGAAATTCCGAATTTTGCGTTTTTCCCCATAAGAATATAATTGCGGCATTTTTGATAATTAATTTCA
The DNA here is from genome assembly GCA_036926305.1 of Uropetala carovei. Taxonomy (NCBI): domain Eukaryota; kingdom Metazoa; phylum Arthropoda; class Insecta; order Odonata; family Petaluridae; genus Uropetala; species Uropetala carovei. The sequence continues at coordinate 2,888,479 of JAXCHB010000242.1, read as the reverse complement.
TTCACTTTCCGTTATGATAGAGAATTCAAACTTGGACAGTTGTTAGATATCCATGAAATCTATAGGAAACCATTATCACTTTTTCTGAGTGTCCTGGGTTCGACTCCAGACGACCCAGTATATTTCCCATAAGAAAGCATGGAAAAAATAAATTCCTTCATATAGACGAAACTAAGAGGAATAAAGAGCTTATATTTTCAGGGTTTGTAGATTTCATGAGATTCATGTAGATTTGAGAACTCCTGCATGGGTGTCAGTTCGAATCCAGGCAGCCTTAAATTTGAGATTATTTCCCATAAGGAAAGCATTGTAGTTGGTGCAGGGCACTTTTGCGTTTAAAATTTATTTGTCGGCTCTTACTCTTTATAATAATGTAAGACAAAATGCCTTCAGAACGCAAGCACACATTCACTACTAGCATATATAGAATAATAGGAGGATACTAATGTCTGGCCCAAACTACATTTGATGGAGAGCTGAGATATGGTATATAGGTGGGATTGTTCACAAAACCACCAGAATACATGGAAAATTGCAACAATGTTTATTTTCTTGGCCATTTAAAATTATAAACTTTTAAACGAACATTTTGTGGTTTAGATACTTCTAAATGTGCTACAATGCTGAAATTTTTTCAAATGGTAGTATTTGCCAAATAACGAAAACAGGATTATAGGAATTTGAAAATTTTTATTCGTTCGGCCGTATAAAATGCATAAATGTTAAAGAAATTGACTAATGTTTATGTACTTTCTGAAAATCCAGAAAGCACCAAATTTTAATCATGGTAGGGAATAATGCTCCAGTACAAATTAACTTTGAAAATTTTAGAAAGGTTTATTTTCGTAGCTGTTAAAAATTCACAAAATTTAAACAAATAAATTTATATAAATGCACTTCTAGATGTGCTATATAGATGATATTTTGCACAAATGTGAGCTATTGGAAACGAATGATGAAAACATATAAAACATTTATAATTATACATTTTAGTGGTTGTTTTTTCCAAATATTGTCCGAAAAGGAAATCACTTAATTTGGTGCAGAGATGCAAACTTATGTGATTAACAATTGTCTTTTTTTATTCTTTACATTTAGGTGAGAGAAAAGTGTAAATTATTGTTTGAAGGGTTCATATCAGGCTAGAGCTATGACAGCCGTTATATCCCACAGCACAATGCTCCTGCACACAAAAATCCACAAGCGTTTTTGTTTCTCAAGCCCTGGGAAGTTCACCAAGCAAATGGAAGCTCAGCTACAAAAAAGACTGGCGAAAAACCTAGACAGAAGAGAATTGGTTAGGTGCAAGCTAAGAAAGCTTCTCCCTTATCTTCTTGGTCAGAGTAAGCAAGATGAAGATTATGGACCATTCTCTTCAAAGCCAGATATCAGTGAATCAGACTATGCTCAGGAAGCGGCCGAATATTTGATGAGGCTGGAATTGTCTCCTGAACAAAGGAAGCTTCTGGAGAGGTCCACACACGACCAGGAGCAAAATATTATATGGACCGAAGAAAGGAGGAAGAGACTGACAGCATCCAACTTTGGGCAAGTTTGTCACCTCCGACCTTCAATGTGCTCTTCCAAGCTTATCGATCGTCTTTTGTACAAAAAGTTTACAAATACGGCAATGGAATATGGCTCAAAATTTGAGACAACAGCACTTTGCCAACTAAGTGAAATGCTAGGAGTCGAAATTTCCAAGTGCGGCTTTTTTGTTGATCCTGACCTTCCGTTCTTGGGAGCTTCACCAGACGGGATAATTGGGCATGACGGAATTGTAGAAATTAAATGCCCGTATTCTGTCTGACATATGAGTCCAGATGAAGCAGTTGAAGCAAGGAAGGTAACGGCTTGGTCAGTTAATGGATGAATTAACGAGAACCACAACTACTATTTTCAGGTAAAAAATTATTTTTCTTTTGTTTCTTGTATACAATTTTCGTGATATGCATACAGGTTCAATGGAAAAAAACACGAAATCGTTCTTGGGAATTCGAAGGTGCAGGGACAATTGCACGTCACCAGGAGGAAGTATTGCTTTTTTGCAGAATGGACACAAAAAGAGCCTTTTTTGAAATTTGAAAGAATTGAAAGAGACGACGAATTCTGGAAGAAAAGAATGGAGGAAAAACTAAGTAAATTTTACCTCCAGTGTATTCTTCCCAAATTAGTGGACCCTCGTCATACACAATCGATGCCTCTCTGAAAAATGCGTATTCAAGTCGTGACTCGTGAGACTCAAGGAAAGAAAAGAAAAAGGGCTAACAGTTAACTGCATATGTGAGTCTAAGTAATAAATATAAATAAGTTATATCCGTTGGAAAAAGATAATATACATTTCCAGTGGTGTAATAGATCGAAGGGACATTTCCCGCTGACCTTTTTCAAAAATTTTGAAATGTATGCGGACATAATTTCTTAATTGCCTGTTATAAATCTTAAGCCGCGTCCAGACTAGCGAATGGTGGTGCAATGTAACTGCAACATTTGGGTCAAATGCGCTAGTATAGACGGTGTTGCTGCAACATTCACCCTTGTTCTGTTGCGCGACGAGACCGTTCGGGCGGTTGTCGGTTTTTGTGCAAAACATCAAAGAGTGTTGCATCATTATACGCACACAAGTCTGGAGGGGCATTTTAGTTCTCTTCAGTGGTCAGGACGAACGGACCTCTCCTTCACTCACGGAAGGCACAGCGCGTTTCGTGTGTGATAATTTGTGTTTTGTTTTGTCAATTTGCATTTTGTGTGATAATGGAGTGGACAAATGAGAACACTGATAGACTGTTTCGAAATTTTAGAAAGGTACTGAAGACTGGCGTAAGAATCGCCCGTGGCCAAAAAGCGCAATGTCAAGGCCAATCTTTCTTGGATTGGAATAGATTCCCATAGAAAAGTATTTTGCTTAACAATAGATGGAGCAATTATATTTAACAGAAACTGGAAAACCGTAGCTGTCATGCGAACAGAATTTTTATAATGTCCACTTATCTCCTGAAATATCAAATTGGCCAATAAATTGGATCCACTATACATATATCTATTTGTAAACATTTCCGTTTGCCACCAACGTCTCTTTCTTCGCTTTGTTTTCATTATTAAATAGTGAATCAAAATATATGCGGCACTACCTACTTGGAGCGACATGTTACTTGGTATACTGCATGCGAACAAGTGGATCAGAAGCACGCACTCTCATTTGGATCAAATGTTCATGGCACTGCTAATTCATTCCATTGAGGCGGCGTACTGTAATGTAAGCGTAATGCAACACGAACGGTTTTGCATTATGCTTGCAATACACCAGTCTGGATGCCGCTTTACATACATTTAAGTACACCAACAATGTTTCCCTCTATCATATTTTGTGAATGAAATTTCACTAATCGCAAAGAGAAAAAGCTGTAGCTAAGTTAATGTAAAGTATCTTTATTAATGGCAAGGGAAGGATAGAAACAATTAGATTATTTTGTTATTTTGAAGTCTAGTTTCCGTTACTGTGATACTATAATTTTCGTATATAATATTATTTAACCCACAATTTAAAAAAAGTTTATCAAAACTTAAAATATAAATAGAATATCCGCAGCGAAAAAAATATTTGTCTGGATGGTGTAAAATCTTGTTGGGAATTAATCCATGTATGGTTTTTGTTTTTTCTGTAAACAATGTTCACTTTATTTCAAAAATATTTTTCATTACTAATTTTCTTCATTCATATAATTATAGTTTATAATACTAATAGCCTTGGTACTCTTTTTCATAAACAATATTTTTGTTCATTTTATTAATCACCCGAGTAAAGTTTATTAGTCAAATATATAAATGATAAATATTTGTTTACTATTTTAAGGGCATATTATTATATTGAAAACTGCCATCTGTCTGTCAGAAATATAAAGATGGCATTGAGCACTGGCTGCCAGGATTCGCCCGTCCACCCCTGCTAATCTCACATTGTAAAAGGAAAGTGAAGAAAGCTGAGTCAAACCTTACTGCAGATATGTAAACATATCTCGGTCGAGAAATGGTTGAGTCCTTGGGTAGCTGGGGAAGGGGATGGGTATTTGTGAAGCCCAAACGTACATAGTTCTGATACTAGCCGTGAATGCCCATAGCGCCACGGTCAACACTCAAATTTTTCGTCTCTCCGGTAGCCTATTAATAACTCAAGAATACAAAGTCCAAAAAACTTTCAAACTTTGCACATGCTTTTATGTCATCCCTGAGAAGGTTTTAGGACAAAAAAATCTAGCAAAAAGACCTGGATTAGACCCCAGGGGATAATTTTGCATTTCCCACAAGATAACATGTAAAAATCAAAAATTTGACATGCGGGGTTTTATTTTTTGCCAAATTAAATCAGAAATAATTGACCTGCGAACTTCGTATTTGTACTATAGTAAAGAAAAATCTACGCCATTTCTTATTCTGTTCGTCTTTCTCCACTATAAATTAAAAATTTCTCGTATTAATCATTAAAAATGCAAATTTATGTCAAATATTGCCATTTTTATTACGACTACCATGGCCATTGGTATTGTTGTCTCTTTCCTTTTTAACCAAACAAATTTTGTTTATATATATATATATATATATATATACAGGGCCGTGCCCAGACATTTTCCTGCCTGAGGCGAGATATAATATGGTGCCCCCCTAATTTTTTTACTAAGTAATTTTATTATATGTTAGTTGAAAAGGATAGGGAAGAATAAAAATCTATTTATTCAGATCCTTAACTTTATTTCAGATCGATCTAAACTTTTGTTTAAATTTATTATCAAGTATACTTCAAGAAGTTGATTTATTTGTGTGGAACTAAACACATTTAATTGAAAATTTGAAATCGTATGATAGGCTTCGACAGGGCTGACTCAAGACATTCGTGCACCCGAAGCAGATTTCAAATATGGCACCCATACAGCCATACAAGTTATATGAGGAATAGTTTATTAGTTTAATAGGATACAATTATTTTGATTTTGTGTGTATTTTTATGATTGATGAAATGAACCGCATTTTCACTTCTTATGAATTCTCTCAATGGTAGATCTTCATTCAGGAATTTATGTCAAGACCTGGATTGATTTTTCAGTTCTAATTGAGTCTTAGCTTTTCTTTTGCGATATTCAGCACCAGATAAGTTTTTATGGCCAACCACTGTCCGCTTTAAAAACTGTAAAATAGTAAGGTATGGCCTCTTAATTTTTTATAAGACTAATATCGAAAATATACTAACACTAATAATTATTTACTAGCTTTACCCGTGCAGAACATCTGCACGATAGTCTAACTTTATTGCTCAGTACTATAAATTTCTTTATACACACAATTTTCGATCTCTTGAATTGCAGATACAATAATTAGAGAGTCAAATGATCTTACGTGGCACACAATAACATTGTATTGCTGCAACTTCTGTTTTTAAAGTAGGTGCGTTATCTCTCCTTAAGTCTAATTGTAAGTTCAGATATTCCATAAAAACCATTCTAACTTTTACTGTTGGATTAGATTGTGTTATCCTATGCATTTGATTGTAAGACTCAGCAAATGGATTTATTTGTCGTAATATCGTATCTAATCTCTCCATTACAATTTGTGAACAGCCTTGGTTATAATCAATACGTTTGTTTGTTGCTTCACCCGAATCAAATATACACAGTTGTCCATACCCTGGTTTGTTCTGTTCGTTTGTGAACAGTGGTGAAACGTTATAGAAAATACAAAAACAGTAGGGTCCTATTCCTGGAGGTGCTTTGATTTCGGCACCCATTGAAGCGAAAGCTAAAGTAGCGTTGTATTCTCTGATATGTTCTCCATAATTTTTAGCTACAGGTGAGTTTGTTGTTAATAATTCTTTTAGTAAATCAGGCATTTCAGATATATCTTCGAGGGAGACTTTTCCGTTGTGACAGCATTTGGTGTATTTTTTAGAAGTGTTGAGTTCATTTGGCCAGTAAAGCTCACCACAGTAATTGCAAGTCTGAGTCATATTTCCACAGTTATGTTCTTCAATGGCAACGTCAAGTAGAGAATTATCTGCATCAGGTACACGTTCATTTAATCTACGTCATTTAGCTTGCCTTCTCTTGCAAAGTCGATTTTCTCTCGATCCCAAACTCAGATGAGCCCGTCTTCTTCTTTGTTTTTGATTATCTCATTGTTGTTCATCTTCAATGGCTCTTCTGTCTCTGTCGGCTTGATTTCTTTCAGTTCTTCTTCGATTTGCTTCTTCAACAGATTCCGTTCTTCTTCTCGCATTATAATTAGCGTAATGTGTTGCTCTTGAATCCATTACTTTCATTCTGAGCAAACAATTTAAATATTAATTAAATTAATTAATATATAGTTGCATATAAACAGTATGCAAATGGTTTTAACTTTATATTGTATTTCAATGCGATATACAGAAGCAGTTTATCACGTTGCTAGAGACATTGAGTAAATAAACATTAGGCATTGTTATTTGGTTACGATATTAATACGAAAAATTATTATCATGTATTACTTCTAAAATGATAAATATAAGCTGTTGATCACGTTGATAGAGACATTGATAAATAAACATTAGACATTATTATTTGGTTGCGGTATTAATATGGAAAAGTATTATCTTGTGTTACTTCTAGAATGGTAAATATTTTGTTTTTATTTAAATTGACGTAGTTCTACTTAGTTGTTATGTGTGTGTGTGTGTGTATACACACACACACACACACATAACAACTAAGTAGAACTACGTCAATTTAAATAAAAACAAAATATTTACCATTCTAGAAGTAACACAAGATTTTATATATATATATATATATATATATATATATATATATATATATATATATATATATATATATATTAATAAATAAATATATATATACATATATATATATATATACATATATATACATACATATATATATATATATATATATATATATCTCAAATGATATCTATTTAAAAATAAATAATTACTCTTATTAATAATTTCACATGTAAGATTTGGCTAAGTGTGATACATTCTGATGTACCTCTGCCGAAATGGTATGTATAGATAGTGTGGTCATTGTGTTTATTTAAATTGCTGTAGTTGTTGATATTTTGTTTTATAGAAGAAAAGTAATGATAGCGTTCAATTCCGCTAATTCATTGAAATGCTAAATGATAGAATTTATTTATGTTATAAATTCTCATTGAACAAAAATGTCTCTGACCAACCAAGAGGGATTCGGGTTATTAAGTAGATGAAAGTTCCGTAATTTTTTACGGGCTTATGATATATAGGTAATCTACCATATAAGACTGTGCGCAAATTAATTTTAAAAAGCAGTATCTACTTAATAATAATAATCTTTAATACAGATTTTACAATATTATACTAAGATTATGATACAAAGATCTGATATGTTTCAGCTGTTTATATATCCTGTTGCTTAGGAATACAATCTTATTGTGTGCCAGGTATTGACTTAACGTTTTATTATATAGATAGTATTAATTGAAATTTGTACAACAAAATACATTTAATCCGTATTTTTGTGAACTGTCTTAATTAAAAATCTGACGTGGCCAACACATGACTTTCTCCATATTTGGGGTATAGATATTTAAATTATTATCAATAGCATTATGAAGCAAAATTATCATTTCGTATCGTAAAAGAATACAGTTGTCCTTATTACCATAAATTACGTATATTTTGAATGTTTACAGAATTCACCGTTAGATGGTGCTGGCACTGTATACTCGAAATTAAGAAAAAGTTGAATATCACCTAAATGGAGGGTTCTACGAAAATTTGTCTCAAACAAAACCTGGAAGAATTATTATTCTCTACAACTTTGGTCCTCACTAAGATTACCAATAAGGACGTTTTTAAGGAGATATTTGACGAAAACTGAAAACACCGATTAGTTATAAATAATTCGTAAAGAATAACTGCTATGGAAAGTTGTAGGAAATTACATTCTCTATAACCTTTGTATAGAATTATATGTACAATAATGATGTTTTACAGGAGAAATATCGCAAAAACCGAATCGGGGTTCGAATAAACCTTGACTTCCGGTTAACCGTTACTGTCCAACAACTAATCAGATGGTTCCCAGATGATATGTCCACAGTCTTTATGTCCACTGCCTTTATGTCCACTGCCTTATGTCCACAGTCTTTACCTCCACCATAATATATGTCCACAGTCTTTATGTCCACTGCCTTTATGTCCACTCTTATATCCTTATATGTCCACAATCTTTTCCTCAACTGCCTTTATGTCCACTTTTGTTTATGTCCACAGCCTTTTTGTCAACTATTTCTTTGTCCCCTTTTCATATGTCCACATAGACTTTATTTCTAAGTATGAAAAATATGAAGGGCAAATCCTGAAAATGGAGGAGAGTTTGAAGGAGAGGGAGGAATCCGAAGGAAATACTGCGGACATTGGTATCGATCGACTAGGAATTTTATAACAATTACGAATATGAAGTGAAAAATTGGAAATGGAGGGGGTGTAGAAGGAGGGGGAGGGTAAAGGGGTTGCGAAAGGAATCTGAAGGAACCACAGCGGACATTGGTATCGATCGACTAGGAATTTTATAACAATTACGAATATGAAGTGAAAAATAGAAAATGGAGGGGGTGGAGTAGGAGGCTGAGGGAAAAGGAGGTGCGAAAGGAATCCAAAGGAAACACAGCGGACATTGGTATCGATCGACTAGGAATTTTATAACAATTACGAATAAGAAGTGGAAAGTTAAAAATGGAGGGGTGGAGTAGGAGTGGGAGGGAAAAGGGGGTGCGAAAGGAATCCGAAGGAAACACAGCGGACATTGGTATCGATCGACTAGGAATTTTATAACAATTACGAATAAGAAGTGGAAAGTTAAAAATGGAGGGGTGAAGTAGGAGTGGGAGGGAAAAGGGGGTGCGAAAGGAATCCGAAGGAAACACAGCAGACATTGGTATCGATCGACTAGGAATTTTATAACAATTACGAATAAGAAGTGGAAAGTTAAAAATGGAGGGGGTGTAGTAGGAGGGGGAGGGAAAAGGGGGTACGAGAGGAAACCGAAGGAAATACTGCGGACATTGGTATCGATCGACTAGGAATTTTATAACAATTACGAATAAGAAGTGGAAAGTTAAAAATGGAGGGGGTGTAGTAGGAGGGGGAGGGAAAAGGGGGTACGAGAGGAAACCGAAGGAAATACTGCGGACATTGGTATCGATCGACTAGGAATTTTACAACAATTATGAATATGAAGCGTAAAATTGAAAATGGAGGAGGTGTATTAGGAGGGGGAGGGAAAAGGGGGTGCGAAATGAATCCGAAGGAAACACGGCGGACATTGGTATCGATCGACTAGGAATATTATAACAATTACGAATATGAAGCGAATAATTGAAAATGGAGGGGGTGTAGTAGGAGGGGGAGGGAAAAGGGGGTGCGAAAGAAATCCAAAGGAACACAGCGGACATTGGTATCGATCGACTAGGAATTTTATAACAATTATGAATAAGAAGTGGAAAGTTAAAAATGGAGGGGGTGGAGTAGGACTGGGAGGGAAAAGGGGGTACGAGAGGAAACCGAAGGAAACACTGCAGACATTGGTATCGATCGACTAGGAATTTTACAACAATTATGAATATGAAGCGAAAAATTGAAAATGGAGGTGTATTAGGAGGGGGATGGAAAAGGGGATGCGAAATGAATCCGAAGGAAACACAGCGGACATTGGTATCGATCGACTAGGAATTTTACAACATTATGAATATGAAGTGAAAAATTGAAAAAGGAGGGGGTGGAGTAGGAGGCTGAGGGAAAAGGAGGTGCGGAAGGAATCTGAAGGTAACACAGCAGACATTGGTATCGATCGACTAGGAATTTTATAACAATTACGAATAAGAAGTGAAAAGTTAAAAATGGAGGGGGTGGAGTAGGAGGGGGAGGGAAAAGGGGGTACGAGAGGAAACCGAAGGAAACACTGCGGACATTGGTATCGATCGACTAGGAATTTTACAACAATTATGAATATGAAGCGAAAAATTGAAAATGGAGGGGGTGTAGTAGGAGAGGGAGGGAAAAGGGGGTGCGAAAGGAATCCGAAGGAAACACAGCGGACATTGGTATCGATCGACTAGGAATTTTATAACAATTATGAATAAGAAGTGGAAAGTTAAAAATGGAGGGGGTGGAGTAGGAGGGGGAGGGAAAAGGGGGTACGAGAGGAAACCGAAGGAAATACTGCAGGCATTGGTGTCTATTGACTAGGAATTTTATAACAATTACGAATATGTAGCGAAAAATTGAAAATGGAGGGCGTGCAGTAGGAGGAGGAGGGAAAGGGGGGTGCGGAAGGAATGTGAAGGAAACCCCTGCTATAGGACAATCAGGCAACATAATAGGAGAGTTTCAGTCAGAAGAGAGGAAAATTAATGATACTTTGGTGCCTTGCACACCCACCCACATAGAAACTTGTATAGCATATTTTGCCTTGCATTTTTTGTGGCTTTTAAAATTACTTACAATTAAGCATTGTAATTCCTGACTTTGTACCAAACAGCGTTTAAAAGAATGAAAATTCATTTTCTTATACAGTGGAAACCACTTAATACGAAATCGCTTGTAACGGAATATCGGTTAACACGAAATGCGTGCTCGGTCCGTTCCTGCGCCATACCTTTCAGGAGGTATATATTCATTCACTAACGCGAAACGGTTTACACGAAATACTGCTTTATACGAAAATATTTTTCGGTCCCACGAAAATAAATGCATGCAAAATTCTTCGGATTATGCGAAATGGCATTTGAGATAGGGTTTTCCCATGACTGCGGTAATATCTTCTGCTGTGTATTACATCCTATTATTGATATGTATTATGGATTTGCCTACGAGCCTAATTCCATATTTGAAAAATTAAAATGTTACCATTAAATCAGTGAACATGAAATTCGGTTAACTCGAAATTCGGTTAACTCGAAATTCGGATAACACGAAATAATTATGTCGGTCCCTAGCAATTTGTGGTAACCGGTTTTCACTGTACGTAGTCCGTTTTTAAATAATCTTCAAATTAGTCAACAAATCTGATACACAACTTTTTCTTAATGTTAATATCTTCGTAGGATTTACTTTTGAATGAAGAAACGGAATTCGGGGCTGAAATGGCAATAAATGTTTAAACTTCCTCTGTGATTCATTTAAGGTAATCTTTGTTTTATCTATATTCTCAGAACATTTTTCAACGCTTGTGAGGATTAGTTCATTTCATACTTGAACTAATTCGCGCATAGTGGAATATACAGATAGTAACACGATTACTTTAATATATTTCATAAAATTACATTTCAGTTGTTAGAAACATTCCGTATGTGTACTGACTTTCAAAATATTCATTCGAGTAACGCCGAGTCGAGAACGAAATTAAAAATTTTTCGTTCTCGCAGGAACGGCAAAAGGAGCTATCTGGATTTCCCCAGCATTCAAAGACCTTAGATTTCAAATTCCTCCATACCCCTCACACTTGTGTCGTGCTGTGATGCCATCCCACCCAAAACTCAGGTACAAGAGGAAAGGTTTACCTCCCCCACTACGACCCACTATTCACTGGGACATCTGGTCTTGCATGCCGTCCATTTACACCATTTGTCTTTTGAGCGAAATGGCCAAAAGAAGCTTTCATAAATGTTGCCGCTGGTCGTGGAGTCATTTCATCTTCCTATCTACACCAACCGAAGTGCACACCATTGTGTGTAACCTCGGGAAAGAGTATTTTTGCGATTCCGCCAAAAGGATTTCTCCCAAATACGAAGTATATGAATGGAATAGCCTTTCACTAGAGGGCTATGTTCCTCTAACATCCACCCCTTCTTCAGATTATTGGCAAGAATATTGTCACTCTTGCTTTAGCAGATGTATGAGAAACATTCTGATTTGGTAATTTTGGACGCTTACGAATACCTCACATTTATGCAAAATTTCATCGATATAGCACCTCTAGTAATGCATTTATATGAATTTCATTGTTTAAAATTTATGAATTTTTAACAGCCACAATATAAAACTTTTATGTAATTTTCAATGGAACATTATTTTCTAATTTTGTTAACATTTTCAGCTTCCTAGATCTTCATAATGTACATAAACATTAGTCAATTTGTTTAACATTTAGGATTTTATTATGGCCGAACGAATAAAAATTATCAAATTTCTATAATCCCGTTTTCATTATTTGGCAAATTCTACCATTAGAAAAAATTTCAGCTTCATAGTACATTTAGAAGTACCTAAACCATGAAATGTTTCTAAAATTGTTTATAATTTTCAACGGCCAAGAAAATAAACATTGTTGCAATTTTTCCTATGATTATTTTTTCGATTCACCTATGTATTAAATTTCAGCTCTCCAACTATTGTAGTTTGGGCCAGACATTAGTATCCTCCTATATCCTATATCCTTAGGTTGACCATACGTCCCGGTTTCACCGGGACAGTCCCAGATTTGAGATGTTGTCCTGGCCTACCGTCCGGTTTAGTATATGCCCCGGTTAAAAATTATTTTTATTAAAACTAAATTATTTTTTAATTATTTTTAGTATTACAGAGAGATTAATTAACACTGATATCCTGAGAAATTTCAGGCTTCCGAGTTAATTTATAATACATTTATTCACAAGATTAGAATATTATGCAAAGGAGAAATACGGAATAAATAAATTACATACAGCGCTGTGCAAGATCTGGCCACTCAGCACTACTGTCTATTACGCAATCACACACTGAACCAACTAAACCAATCGGCAGCCTATGGGCGCCTGGCAGTCTGCGAACCTTTTTTCAGCCACTCGCAGAGCAAATATTGTCCATTAAAATGTATTTACCTATTATTTACTAAATCCACTTGTGAAGGCTTAACTCTTTTTAATAAGATTATTCTCACTGATGAATTTGGCCACGCTTTGTAACATTGAAGAAGAATGGAAATGAGTAATACCTTTTACAAGTGTACAGAACATCAATTACAAGTGTTACAAAGTCTCCGCACTATGTCGCAACGTACCGCGGGTCGCGACTGAATGGTTTCCAGTGCACGTAATTACATGTAATTAAAAAGACACGAATTTTCACTGTGTCCCGGTTTTGTCCAGGTTTTTCTTTTTTTGGAATACTCGCTTTGTCCTGGTTTGTCCCGGATTTTTTCCTTTTAAATATGTTTTGTCCCGGTTTCACTCAAAAAGTTGATGGTCACCCTATATATCCTCCTCTGTAAGAAGAGTGCTTATAGAATGATGTGGCATCCCCCACTTGTAAATTTACGAATGAGTTCCTATGGGGATGTTAAGACATTTATTTCCATTTATGCCAAGTGTATTTGTTTGTTAAATAACTTCCCATTGAGAAATTAAAATTATGAAAAAGTTGAATCTCCTGAAAATTCTGATCTATGGAAAAAACTTCAAACAGTGTTTCAAGGGAATAACATGCTTTACTACCTTGCTGGAATTCAAAATTAAACATAATAAAGATTTTCATATAAACTGCTTGGAAAGAAAAAAGATCCGAAAGTAAATTTACACATCCCATTGCAGGTATTTCAAGAAATCTAGGGAGTATTTGCGACTTCAATCAAATCAATGAATATAGATTATTGAGGATTTCGGATAAATGATGTTAAATATAGAAGGTCAAAAATCTGCCTCTCTCATACGGCGACAAATACCCACACACAAAAGAATAATTCCGAAAAATTGGTTAATTATATTTAGTGAAGCATAAAGGATTCCTTACATTAATTCAAATTGCTTTGTTCATAAAAAAATACCAATGGTAGAATATATTTGTAGAATGAAAAATCGATTCTACTTCAATATCCGTTTAAAGAAAAATACTCTAAACGAAAGATGCAGGAATAACATCCTCTATGACATGTATGTCCAACTGGTGGACGGCCCGTAACAATAATTCTTTGGAAGCGCGAGTGCCACCCTTCTACGGCGTTGTTGGTCCGGTGTTGTCTGTTTACAGTTTGCTCATATACCTACACTCCATAATTCCAGACCAAACCTAGGAGGAATGGCTCCTCTCGTCCCCCTGCCTTCCCTTCCTCATATATAAGTTATTTCCACATACGTTGCTAGATCCCCTAGTGTAGGGTCGAGGATTGCAAGCAAGTGGTCAAAAATATCAAGCACGTCCTCAACAGGGATAATCGGTAAGCCATAAGCATCCGTATACCATTCCTAATAACATCGTTATTATTGAATTGAGCTTTTAGACCTAATGCCATTACATGTTCCATATGGATTGACAAAAATGAAAGAGACATTCCTTAATGGTAGAATTGGGGAATGTTTTCCGCACTGCATTTATAGCACTTAATTCAAAATCAAGCAAGACCAATTCTGGATTTAAATTATAATTTAAAAAGTCACAGTGTTGTTTGAGTTGTTAAAATATTGATGCATAAGAACCTTCGTCTTTTCTTTTTGTTAAGCAATATACAAATGGAAATACACGCCCCTGCACCACATCATGTATTGTATAGAGCTGGAAAAATAGCTTAGGCATTGTTTTGAAAGTGCCATCCACATACATCAGTGTGCTCCTGCACAACTGCTTGGGCCCCCACGCAACTCAAGTTTGGGAGCCCTTATTTATATAACGAGAAAAGGTTTTTAAAAAATTCAAAAATAAAATCTTTTTGCCTAATAAAATAGTGAAATACTAACCAAAGAATTGGATCCCTAAGATACAGAACCTGCTTCTGCTATGCCCAGCTATGAGAACGTACTTTCAATGCTTCATAAGGCTGCTGCTTAGTCTTGTCCTTGTCTTCCAGATTCTTTATCAGAATTGATCATCCTGGATGAATATATTATAAAATTCCTAGTCGATCGACACCAATGACTGCGGTGTTTCCTTCGGATTTCTTCCACACCCACTTTTCCCTACCCCTCGTATTACCCCCCCCTATTTTTAATTTTTTGCTTCATATTTGTAATTATTTGAAATTCCTAGTCGATCGATACCAATGTACGATGTGTTTCCTTCGGATTCCTTCCACACCCACTTTTCCCTCCCCCTCCTACTACACCCCCTCCATTTTCGATTTTTCGCTTCATATTCGCAATTATTATAAAATTCCTAGTCGATCGATACCAATGACTGCGGTGTTTCCTTCGGATTCCTTCCCGACCTCCTTTTCCCTCCCCCTCCTACTGCACCCCTCCATTTTCAATTTTTCGCTTCGTATTCGTAATTGTTATAAAATTCCTAGTCGATCGATACCAATGTCGGCAGTGTTACCTTCGGATTCCTTCCACACCCCCTTTTCCCTCCCCCTCCTACTACACCCCCTCCATTTTCAACTTTCTGCTCCATATTCGTAATTGTTATAAAATTCCTAGTCGATCGATACCAATGTCCACTGTGTTTCCTTCGGATTCCTTCCACACCCCCTTTTCCCTCCCCCTCCTACTACACCCCCTCCATTTGCAATTTTTAGCTTCATATTCGTAATTGTTATAAAATTCCTAGTCGATCGATACCAATGTCGGCAGTGTTTCCTTCGGATTCATTCCGCACCTCCTTTTCCCTCCCCCTCCTTCTACACCCCCTCCATTTTCAATTTTTCACTTCATATTCGTAATTGGTATAAAATTCGTAGTCGATCGATACCAATGTCCGCTGTGTTTCCTTCGGATTCCTTTTGCACCTTCTTTTCCCTCCCCCTCCTACTGCACCCCCTCCATTTTCAATTTTTCGCTTCATAATAGTAATTGTTGTAAAATTCCTTGTCGATCGATACCAATGTCCGCAGTATTTCCTTCGGATTCCTCCCTCTCCTTCAAACTCTCCTACATTTTCAGGATTTGCCCTTCATATTTTTCATACTTAGAAATAAAGTCTATGTGGACAAAGAAAACAGTTGACAAAAAGGCTGTGGACATAAACAAAAGTGGACATAAAGGCAGTGGATGAAAAGATTGTGGACATATAAGGATATAAGAGTGGACATAAAGGCAGTGGACATAAAGACTGCGGACATATATTATGGTGGACGTAAAGACTGTGGACATAAGGCAGTGGACATAAAGGCTGTGGACATAAAAGAGTGGACATAAAGGCAGTGGACATAAAGGCAGTGGACATAAAGACTGTGGACATATCATCTGTGGATCAATCAGATCTTTCTGCTCATGTTAAAGTGTTATATATGAAGTTTGGTAAGGATATGGCAAGTACTTTTTGAGTTATAGCGCCCACAATCACATACACACACACACATACGCAGACAAACACACACACACAGACATCATTCCGAAAATACTCTTAATGTGTTCTAGGGACCTCAAAAAGTGTATTTCTGTTGAAATCTCAAAGTCGATTTTTTTCATGATCACAATACTTTCCCAATACTTCGTATGGAGAAGTAAAAATGAAGCTGAAGGAGGTTTTGAGAAAGGACGTCGAGAGAGAGTGAAGGAGATAAAATGAAATAATGTGTTAATGGAGATATTTGGTCAAAACCGAATCGAGTTTCGAATAAACCTCGACTTCTGGTTAACC
The DNA here is from genome assembly GCA_036926305.1 of Uropetala carovei. Taxonomy (NCBI): domain Eukaryota; kingdom Metazoa; phylum Arthropoda; class Insecta; order Odonata; family Petaluridae; genus Uropetala; species Uropetala carovei. The sequence continues at coordinate 2,871,909 of JAXCHB010000242.1, read as the reverse complement.
GTTATTGTCCAAAAACTAATCAGCTCTTCGGACTCATACCAAGTGTTATAAATGTAATTTGGTGATAATATGAAAAGTACTTTTTGAGTTAGAGTGCCCACAATCACATACATCCACACACACAGACACACACAAACAAATACATCATTCTGAAAATACTCTTAACGTGTTCTAGGGACCTCAAAACGTGTATTTCCGTTGAGATCTCGAAGTCGATTTTTTTCATGATCACAGCAGTAAACAAGATTACCAATAACAATGTTTTTAAGGAGAAAACTGAAAAACCGGTTATTTATAAATAACTCCTAAACAATAACTACAATAGAAAATTGTTTCAAATGAAAGTTGTAGGAAATTACATTCTCTATAACTTTTATATAGAATTGTAAATACAATAATATTTTAACGAAGAAATATCTTTATAACTTTTGTATAGAATTGTAAATACAATAATATTTTAACGAAGAAATATCGCAAAAACCGAATCGGGTTTCGAATAAACCTCGACTTCCGGGTAACCATTATTGTCCAAAAACTAATCAGTTCTTTGTGCTCATGTTAAAGATATATGAAGTTTGGTAACGATATGGCACGTACTTTTTGAGTTAGAGCGCCCACTATAACATACACACACACACACACAGAGATCATTCCGAAAATAGTCTAAACATGTTCTAGAGACCTCAAAATGTGTTTTTCTGTTAAAATCTCGAAGTCGATTTTTTTCGTGAATAATATACTTTCCCATTACTACGTATGGAGAAAGTAAAAGTCTGATGTTGCCAACACATGACTATCTTCATATTTGGGGTATAGATATTTAAATTATTATCAATAGCATTATGAGGCAAAATTATCATTTCGCATTGTAAAAGAATACAGTCGTCCTTATTACCGTAAATTACGTATATTCTATGAAAATTTGTTTCAAACAAAACCTGTAAGAATTAATATTCTCTACAACTTTGGTCCTCACGAAGATTACCAATAAGGACGTTTGTAAGGAGATATTTGACGGAAACCGAAAAACCGATTATTTATAAATAATTCCTGAAGAATAACTGCTATGGAAAATTGTTTCAAAGAAAGTTGTAGGAAATTACATTCTCTATAAACTTTGTATAGAATTTTATATAGAATAATGATGTTCTAACGAAGAAATATCGCAAAAACCGAATCGGGTTTCGAATAAACCTCGACTTCCGGTGAACCGTTATTGTCCAAAAACTAATCAGTTCTCTGTGCCCATACCAAAGTGTTATATTTGAAATTTGGTAACGATATAGCAAGTGCTTTTTGAGTTAGAACGCACACAATCATATACACACACACACAGACATTCTAAAAATAGTCTAAACATGTTCCAGGGACCTCAAAACGTGTAATTCCGTTGAAGTCTCAAGGTCAATTTTTTTCATGATCACAATAGTTTCCCATTACTACGTATGGAGAAAGTAAAAACATTATGTTAATCAGTTGTGCATTAAAAATTACTCTTTGCACCACCACCTATCAAGCAAAATTGTTTTATTTTTTAGTTTTTGTTGTGATTTTACCGAAAATTAAATTGACAATTATGGATTTAAAGTATATATGATTTTACTGCAAAAATAAATGAAAATGGTTTTCCTACGTCTCTCAATAAATGTTTAAGATACATAATATGAAACACTGAGTTACCTTTATAAACCCGGTTCCTTTCAGTAAAAGTTATTTCGTTGATCTGCTAGTAGAAAATGTAGAACGTATGACTTTCCTTCCTTCTTGAAATCGCACAAAATATTTATGTCCAACTAATTTAAGTCACAGGCCAACAGAGTGTCACCTAGCTCTTTCGCATTACTAAGTGAGTATGGTGAGAATGCAGCATAGGGCACACTTCATAGCAGAATGGTTAAGCATTTTGAATATTCCAAGAAAAAACAATGAAACAGAAATATAAGACACTGAGGGATGCGAAGCCCTGTCGGGGGTCTTTGCCGCGTTGATGAAAGTAGACCTCGCCGTCACCAATATTTCTTGCAGATGGTCTCTTTGTTTTGCGCCCCAGGGGATATTTCCCAGGGGCAATGCACTCTTTGACCATAGTTAGGCGCGGGTTGGATGAGAGGCATGCATTCCCTTGGAGGGTGGGAGAAAGGTGATTAAGAAAGGAGAGGCAGGAAAGGAAAAAGGGCATCACCCTCGCTGCCCTCGCCATAAGACTCGAAAGCTGATCAGTGGAAAACAAGATCAAGGAGTCTTTGGAACCTGTTCAGATTGTCCAATCCCTTCTCCGTAAGGCATTTTTTTTCCAAATGGTATCTCCGGAAGTCTTCACCTTGTTGTTACCCGCTGAACAGTAATTTGAGGTCACATTTTTACTTATATTTCCAGAAGAAAACACAAACCATATCTATCGAAAATAAAATTAGATATTTTCCAAATATTTGTGAGTCAAAATTTCCCCCTCCAAAAATTCGGCGTCCCAAGCGGTCGCTTTGTCTGCTTGTATGGTTGAGCCAGCCCTGGGCTTAGAAAGTAAATGAATCTAAATTACCACCTATGAAGGATAACCAAAGCCCATGTCACAACAAAGCAGGGCATTGAACTGTAATTTTTTCGCTCCGGTTTTCATTCCGGTTCACTCAAAACACAAAATTTAGGTTCGATTATGGTTTCGCTCCGGCAATCATCAGTGAAACGGTTCGAACCTGTTTTTTTCGCTCCGACCTTAAAATATTTTATGAAAATTTCAATAACTGATTTATTAATTTAGGTAATTTTCTAATAAAATCAAATACATCTTCACTATAACAATGGTGATATTTAAAAAAACTAATAATCAAAACACGAGAATAAATTATTTAAATGTGAATTTTTAGTAATTATTTTATTTATTTAAGATTATATTTAGAATTGAATATTTACAAACCATACATGCAATGCATATGATTTCAACAGGTTAGGAAAGTGTAAAGTAAATTATAAATAAGCACGTTTCCTGTGATAGAGTATTCTAAACTTATTATGTTATGCTAACCATCTCATTTCCTAATTTTCTGTGCCTAGTCTTTAGTACCAAATTTCATTAAAATCGGCTGAATAGCTATGGAAAAAAATTGCATCCTGACAGAAGGACGGACAGACCGAAGCTAATATGCGCTAAAGTTGGAATGCCTAATAATGAATTATTAATATTTTTATTTACAAATCGTGCGGCAAAATAAGAGAACATGTTGTCTCAATAGTGCCAGTAAATTGAAGAAGACATTATGTTATTTTCATTAACAATTTATAGATCACGTACACTGCTCGTATTATAGTGAAAACTGTAAATGCACGGCTTAATTTTTTCATACAAAGATCATGTAAATGCATGAAAAAATGTATAAAATATTTATGGGGAAATTGAAGGTCCGAGAATTCAGAAAGGCCTCCAATTGTGGTTCCTGATCTAAGTAGCTTACTTACATCAAATATGCCAATGAATGTAGTTTTAGCTATCAATCAATATGCCAATAAACATATATCCCCTTTACATTTTACTTTCCTAAGGCAATCAGGGAACATAACAGAAATAATATTGTTATAAGGGGTAGCCGTTAGGAAAAATTTGATGCATCGCACCCCATGTCACTCACCAATATGGTGAATTGCAAGATAATATGTAGATGTAAAAAAGCGATCTATTAACAAACTTCCTCAAAATGAAATTTAAAAAAATGTTGGATTATATTATTTTCTAATAATGTTTTGAGAATCGGAGAAAAAAAGAAAAAAATATTGCCACCAGGAATCGAAGCCTAGCCCTTAACGTACAATGTGTACACACTAGTTGCCCAACCAAACCTACCGTTAGTAACAATGCTACAAATTATTATTATAAGCGACATACGATGTTTTGCATATTTTTGACGCTGACTTCTCGATACCAGGGATACACTCACATAAACTCTGACAAGTGTGTGTGTGTGTGTGAGAGAGACACATTTCTATGTACAATCGCATGACCCAAATTTCGTCCAAATATGTGATACGAAGTTCGTAACTTCTTCTTTTTATTTTGCCTATGTAAATCTCGTTATCATAAATTTATAGTACTGCAAGCTTAGATAATTGAACAATGAACAAATGAATTTTTACCTCTTGTGGATTATCCGCCCCATTTTGGAAAAATAAATTACTAACTTCATTCAATAAACTCAACACTTATGAACAGGATAAAAACAATTTCAACAATTAATAAAACACATTGAACAACAGAAATAAAAATGTCAGCAAATAATAGCTTCTCCATTCGCGCTGGATGATTTATCTTCTCCTGAATGCTGGCAACACTTCGTTATTCACACCGATAAGCTAAATATTTTGATGGGAATAACAAATATACATTACTTTTTTATTCCTATTTTAAAGAACGATTAACATCCTATATAAAATTAAATATTTGGTATTTATAAAATATACCTATTTAAAATTACTATCCTGTAACTAAGGGCAACTAATGCTCAAGAAACAAACATGGAACGATCCTTCTTCAATAATTAGCAAGGCCAGACTGGTGGATGCTATGCCCAGTTCATGTGAAGGAATGAAAGGTTGTGGACCTAGTACTTATGTAGCAAACGAAATATTGGGTAAAGCTTCCCTTCTCCAACTAGGCATTCATAAGGTTCAAGGAATTCTCAAATGGATAAATTTTCCCATAGAATTTCCAAAGGTCGGTAGATATTATCTTAGAAAAGACATGAAGGTCGTATTCGTGGAATGAACCAAGGAACTTGAGGATTAGTGAACTTGGTCGGGGTTTGGACCCCATGACGACAGGGTATTGTAGCGTAAGCGATGGCCAATTGAAGGTTACTGAGCGATGGAAAAATTCCGCCTTTCGCTTACTCTACTTATGCGAACTGAAATAAAGGAGCGAAACAAATATCGGTTTTCGGTTCGGGTTCAACACACTTCGTTTTTTCGGTTCGGGTTCGTTGCCACTCCGGCAAAAAAAATCGGTTTTTTTCGGTTCGGTTCCTGTTCGATGCCCTGCAACAAAGTCACATTTAGCAGTATATAATTAAATTAAGAAAAATTGTGGATTGTGTTATATTCTAATCTCGTTCTCTGCTTCAGAAGCCACAATTATTTAAATTTCATTTAGTTACAGTATACATTTTACTTACAAAAAGCCATGAATTGTATTACAAGCATTAAACCGCAAAATACCACAAATTTTTTTACAAAGAATTTCTCATTTTATTGTTTTTAGTGAGCAAAACATTTCTATTTCAAATTATTACTTTTGAGAAAAATCGTCTAACTCACCACATTGAAATAGCTTACGACAGCTTATACGTTAACAACGTAAAGAATCCTTACTTACATTGTCAAATACGAAGATTTATTTCGCGTACAACAATTAAAAATCCATATTTTCCTCTTCCTAGCTCTTATATGATCGGGGAAATACCGATTTAAAAAATTATTCTGAGAGAACAATATTTGCCACAAAAAAGTATGCGAGAGCACATATTTATATAAAATATAAATATAAAATAAAAATCTGATGTGGCCAACACAAGACTTTCTCCATATTTGGGGTATAGATATTTAAATTCTTTTTATGAATAGTATTATAAGGCAAAATTATTATTTCGTATCGTAAAAGTATACAGTTGTCCATATTGACGTAAATTACGTAAATTTTGAATATGTTTACATAATCCAACGCTACATGGTGGTGCCGCTGTATACTGCAAATTAAGAAAAAGCAAAATATCTCCAAAATGGATGGTTCTACGAAAATTTGTTTCAAACAAAACTTGGAAGAAATATTATTCTCTACATCTTTGGCCCTCACAAAGATTACCAATAACGATGTTTTTAAGGAGAAAACCGAAAAACCCGTTATTTTTAAATAACTCCTAAACAATAACTACAACAGAAAATTATTTCAAATGAAAGTTGTAGGAAATTACATTCTCTATATCTTTTGTATAGAATTGTAAATACAATAATGATGTTTTAACGAAGAAATATCGCAAAAACCAAATCGGGTTTCGAATAAACCTCGACTTCCAGTTACCCGATATTGTAGAAAACTAATCAGTTTTTTGCGCTCAAGTTAAAGTGTTATATACGAAGTTTGGTAACAATATAGCACGTACCTTTTGTTAGAGCGCCCACAATAACATACACACACACACAGACATCATTCCGAATGTAGTCTAAACGTGTTCTAGCGACCTCAAAATGTGTATTTCCATTGAAATCTCGAAGTCGATTTTTTTCGTAAATACAATACTTTCCTATTACTACGTATGGAGAAAGTAAAAATCTGATGTGGCCAACACATGACTTTCTCCATATTTTGTAACAAAGTCGTTCATTCAACTATGCTTTGCATGGTTAGGCTATTGTCCAGCTCAGGAACAACTCAATATAAAAAAGAGTTTTTGCAGCATTGTTTAAAAAGGAATAAACGATATAGAAAAAATCATGAATATAATACATTGTCAGTCCGAGGTATCATATATTGACGCCCGGCCCATCAAATAAACCCCCTTTTGAATATAAAAATTTCACAAACATACCGTTAATTTTTATGTTCAACTATATGCTTCGTTGTAATAAATATGAAACTGCCGCTTCGTTAATATGTTATTCACTTTGGAATACAAAAGAGAAATTTGCAATAATGGATAGATATATCGAAGTCGTTTAAATTCTAACTATATTGACGCCTCGGGTGCAGGCGGGCCTTATCAGTTTATTTCGATAGGTTTCCATTTTTGTCAAATTCCTATTTTGAGAGGCTACTTCTCCCCTTTTTGCCCCATTTTTGGCGCATAAGAAAACATAAATTGGTGTAGAGTTTTTATATTTGCATTTTAAAATTACTTCCCATCAAGATACAAACTCGAGACATCTACTATCGGATAGGATATAAATTGTAGTTTCTTATTTTTGAAGACAGAATTCAAATCCGAATAGAATTAGCATAAATTTATAGTTATTTTTGCAAAAAAGTGGTAATTTTTCTTGGTCTAACAATGGGCATCCTAGCAACAGGCTTAGTGCTATCATATGAGTAAGCTTTAATGGGAATCAGAGGCATATATTTTAATGCCTTTAACGTTAAACTATGCCTATTGAAGGAATTCCGATATTGTAATAATCCCTATTTTTGGGATTGTTTTGCCCCAGTATTGTTCCATACGAGAACAAAACAGATGAGGCATCTCCATATGACTCAGTGACTTGAAATTTGGCACAATTATAGAAAATTCACTGCAACCGAAGATAAAATAAAATATTGGAAAAATGTTATTTTTAGGTACGGTTTTGTTCCATTTCTGCCCCATACGAGTGTGAACATTATAAGGAACTCCTAAATGAGATACAAACATGAAATTTGGCAGAGTAAGGGGTTTTATTTACAAAATAAGGAAGAAATCCTATATTGTAAAAATTCAAAATCATAGCAGCTGTATTGCCACATTATTGCCCTATGCGAGTAATAAAATTATAAGGCATTTCTAAACGAGCAACAAACTTTAAATTTGACACGGTTATCTGATTTTGTACGTTATCGATTGGGAATAATTCTAAATTGTAAAAATGCTAAAAATTAAAAAATGCTTGCAGAATGCAAGCAGACATTAACTAGTATATATATATATATATATACTAGTGAATGTGTGCTTGCATTCTGCAAGCATTTTCTCTCACCTTAATGCAAAGAATAAAAAGTCGACAATTAATTTTCAAACACATAATTTTCCACCCGTTCACCTAATTACGTGCATTTTCTGTATAATATTTGGGTAAAAACAACCCCTAAAATGTATAATTATAAACATTTTATAGGTTCTCATCATCTGCATTGAATACCTCATATTTGCGAAAAATATCATCGATGTTGCACCTCTAGAAATGCATTTATATGAATTTAATGGTATAAATTTTATGAATTTTTAAGAGCCAAAATAATAAACCTTTCTAAAAATTTTAATGTTTGTTACCATTGAAGCATCATTCACAAATTTTCATCTTCCTGCATTTTCAGAAAGTACATAAACATTAGTCAAAGTGTTTAATATTTAAGAAATTTTTACGGCAGAACGAATAAAAATTTTCAAATTTCTATATTCCCATTTTCGTTATATGGTGAATTCTAATGTTAGAAGAAATTTCAGCATTGTAGCCCATATAAAAATACATAAACCGCAAAATGTTTGCCCCTAAAATTTGGAATTTTTGCAATTTTTTATTTTATCTTTGGTTACAATGAAATTTATACATTTCTGTAAAATTTCAAGTCTCTAGGTTATATGGTTCACTAGTATATCTATAATATATAGATGCTTCTTACACATGATATATATATATATATATATATATATATATATATATATATATCATATACTAGTTAATGTGTGCTTGCATTCTGCAAGCATTTTCTCTAACCTTAATATATAGAGTAAGTGCAGACAAATAATTTTTAACACAAAAGTTTGCACCTCTGCGCCTATTTACGTGTTTTTCTTTATGGACAATATTGGAAAAAAGCAACCCCTAAATTTTATAATTGTAAAATTTTTATAGGTTTTCATCATTTGTTGCAAATACTTCACATTTCCGCAAAATTTCATCTATGTAGCACCTCTTGAATTGCATTTATATAAATTTCATTGTTTAAACTTTATGAATTTTCAGCAGCCACAATAATAAACTTTTCTAAAAATTTTCAAATAATATTGTAACTGAAACACAATTCCTTAATTTTCAGCTTTCTAGTTCGTACGAAGGTATATAAAGATTAGTCACATTTTTTTAACATTTATGAATTTTTAACGGCCGAATAAATAAACATTTTCAAGTTTCAATAATTCCGTTATCGTTATTTGGTAAATTCTACTGTCAGAAAAAATTTCAGCATTGTAGAACATTTAGAAGTACGTAAAAGGTGAAATGTTTTTTAAAAGTTTATAATTTTTAACGGTCAATAAATTAAAATATTGTAAATTTCTATTTTTCCTGTCATTTCTCCATGCTATGTTAATATGTGCTTGCATTCTGCAAGGTTTTCTAAATTTTACTATTTTTACAAATTGAAATTATTTACAATCGATTTTTTACGAAACCATATAACTGTCTCAAATTTCAAGTTAGAAGATCATTTTGAAGTGCCATACAATTTGAATACTCGTATGGGGCAATAATGGGGCAAAACAGCTAATAGGATTTTGAATTTTACAATATCAGATTCTTTCCTACTGTTGTAAGTAAAACCCTTAATTCTGCCAAATTTCAAGTTTGTATCTCAATGAGAAGTGCCTTATAATTTTCACACTCGTATGGGGCCGAATAGGGGCAAAATCGCCCCTTCAAAATTGGAATTTTTTTCCGATGTTATCATTTTATCTTAGGTTGGAATGTAATTTCTATAATCATGCCAAATTTCAAGTCTCTAGGACTTATGCAGCTGCCTTGCCTGTTTGTTCTAATATGGGGCAATAATGGGGCAAAACCCCCAAAAATGAGGATTATATCAATATCAGATTTCCTTCATTAGGTGTAGTTTAACATTAACAGCATTATAATATAAGCCTCTGATTCCCATTAACAGCTTACCCATATGAAAGGAAAGAGCTTGTTACCAAGGAAGCGTATTGTTAGACCCAGAAAAATTAGCAATTTTTTGAGATAAAAGCTATAAAATTATGGTAATTCTACTCGGATTTGAATTCTGTCTTCAAAAATAAGAAACTACAATTCATATTCTATCCAATAGTTGAATTCCCGAGTTCGTATCCTGATGGGAAGTAATTTTAAAATGCAAATATAAAAACCTCTACATCAATTTACATGTTTTCTTATGGGCAAAAAATGGGGCAAAAAGGGGCAAACATAACCCCTCAGAATAGGAATTTTTCCAGTTTCGGATTTTTTCCTTTGGTTGTGACTAAAAAGCTATAATGCTACCAAATTTCAAGTTTCCAGCACATCTGGAAGTGCCTAATAATTTTGTATCCTCCTATATATATGATATATCTATAATATATAGATGCTTCTTACACATGATATATTATATATACTAGTTGATGTGTGCTTGCATTCTGCAAGCATTTTTAAAGTTTAGCATCTTTACAATTATAAATTATTCCCAATGAATTTTGTACAAAATCATATAACTGTATCAAATTTCAACTTTGTAGCTCATTTAAAGTGCATTATGATTTTATTCGTCGCATAGGACAATTATTTGGCAAAACAGTCGCTAAGATATCGAATTTTAACGATATTGAATTTTGTCTTTCTGTTTTAACTAAAAACCCATAATTCTGCCAAATTTCATGTTTGTATCTCATTAAGAATTGCCGTATCTTTCACACTGGTATGGGTCACATATAGGGCAAAACTGCCCTTAAAATTCTGAATTTTCGCAGTGTTTTACTTTATCATCGGCTGCAATAAAATTTTTATAACCAGGCCAAATTTCAAGTCTCTACGTCATATGGAGCTGCCTCATAATTTTTCTTCTCGTATGGAGCAATTCTGGGGCAAAACAGCCCCAAAAATAGGGATTATTACAATATCGGAATTCCTTCATTAGGTGTAGTTTAACATTAACAGCATTAAAATATAAGACTCTGTATCCCATTAAAAGCTTACCCATATGAAAGGATAGAGCTTGTTACCAAGGAAGCCTATTGTTAGACCCAGAAAAATTAGCAATTTTTTGCGATAAAAACTATAAAATTACGCTAATTCTACGCAGATTGGATATTTGTCTTCAAAAATAAGAAACTACAATTCATATTCTATCTGACAGTTTAAGTCTCGAGTTCGTATCTTGAGGGGTAGTAATTTTAAAATGCTAATATAAAAACCTCTACACCAATTTACATGTTTTCTTATGGGCAAAAAATGGGGCAAAAAGGGGCCAAAATAGACCCTCAAATAGGAATTTCGCTAGTTTCGGATTTTTTCCTTTGGTTGTGACCAAAAACCTATAATCCTGCCAAATTTCAAGGTTCTAGCACATCTGGAAGTGCCTCATAATTTTGTATCCTCCTATATATATGATATATCATGTGTAAGAAGCATCTATATATTATAGACTAGTTGTTATGTGCCTGCATTCTGCAAGCATTTTCAAATTTTAGCATTTTTACAAATTCAAATTACTCCCAAGCGATGTTGTACATAATCATATAACCATGTCAAATTTGGAGTTTGTTGCTCATTTAGAAGTGCCTTATAATTTTAATCCTCGTATGGGGCAATAATGGAGCAAAACAGCCCCTAACATTAAGAATTATTACAGTCTCAGATTTTTTACATCTGTTGTAACTAAAAACCCATAATTCTGCCAAATTTCAAGTTTGTATCTCATTAAGAAGTGCCTTATAATTATCACACTCTCATGGGGCCGAAAAGGGGCTAAGCCACACATTAAAAATTGAAATTTTTGCAATTTTACAATTTCATCTTAGTTTGCCATGAAAATTCTATAATTGTGCCAAATTTCAAGTCTTTAGATCCTATGCAGCTGCCTCGCATTTTTTGTTCTCGCATGGGGCCGAAAAGGGGCAAACCGCCCCAAAAAAATGAGAATTTTTCTAATTTTATAATTTTATCTTAGGTTACAATGAAATTTCTATAACCGTGGCAAATTTCAAGTCTCTGGGTCCTATGCAGTTGCATCGCCTTTTTTGTTCTCGAATGGGGCAATAATGGGGCAAAACAGCCCCAAAAATGAGGATTATATCAATATCGGATTTCCTTCATTACGTGTAGTTTAACATTAACAGCATTAAAATATAAGCCTCTGATTCCCATTAAAAGCTTACCCATATGAAAGGATAGAGCTTGTTACCAAAGAAACCTATTGTTAGACCCAGAAAAATTAGCAATTTTTTGCGAAAAAACTATAAAATTATGCTAATTCTACGCGGATTGGATGTCTGTCTTCAAAAATATGAAACTACAATTCATATTCTATCTGACAATTTAAGTCTCGAGTTTGTATCTTGACAGGAAGTAATTTTAAAATGCAAATATAAAAACCTCTACACCAATTTACATGTTTTTTTATGGGCAAAAAATGGGACAATAAGGGGCCAAAATAGCCCTTCAAAATAGTAATTTCGACAGTTTCGGATTTTTTCCTTCGGTTGTGAACAAAAACCTATAATCCTACCAAATTTGAAGTTTCTGGCATATCTGGAAGTGCCTCATAATTTTGTATCCTCCTATATATATGATATATCATGTGTAAGAAGCATCTATATATTATAGACTAGTTGTTATGTGCTTGCATTCTGCAAGCATTTTCAAATTTTAGCATTTTTACAAATTCAAATTATTCCCAAGTGATGTTGTACATAATGATATGACCATGTCAAATTTGGAGTTTGTTGCTCATTTAGAAGGGCCTTATAATTTTAATCCTCGTATGGAGCAATAATGGAGCAAAACAGCCCCTAACATTAAGAATTATTACAGTCTCAGATTTTTTCCATCTGTTGTAACTAAAAACCCATAATTCTGCCAAATTTCAAGTTAGTATCTCATTAAGAAATGCCTTATAATTACACACTCGTATGGGGCCGAAAAAGGGCAAAACCAACATTAAAAATAGGAATTTTTGCAATTTTAGAATTTTTTCTTAATTTGCCATGAAAATTCTATAACAGTGCCAAATTTCAACTCTCTGGCTCCTAAGCAACTGCATCGTCTTTTTTGTTCTCGAATGGGGCAGTAATGGGGCAAAACAGGCCCAAAAATTAGGATAATATCAATATCAGATTTCCTTCATTAGGTGTAGTTTAACATTAACAGCATTAAAATATAAGCCTCTGATTCCCATTAAAAGCTTACCCATATAGAGCTTGTTACCAAGGAAGCCTATTGTTAGACCCAGAAAAATTAGCAATTTTTTGCAATAAAAACAGTAAAATTACGTTAATTCCCATCCGATTTGAATTCTGTCTTCAAAAATAAGAAACTACAATTTATGTCCTATCCAACAGTTTAAGTCTCGAGTTCGTATCTTGATGGGAAGTAATTTTAAAATGTAAATATAAAAACCTCTGCACCAATTTACATGTTTTCTTATGGGCAAAAAATGGGGCAAAAAGGGGCCAAAATAGCCCTTCAAAATAGTAATTTCGACAGTTTCGGATTTTTTCCTTCGGTTGTGACCAAAAACCTATAATCCTACCAAATTTCAACTTTCTACCACATCTGGAAGTGCCTCATAATTTTGTATCCTCCTGTATATATATATATATATATATATATATATATATATATATATATATATATATATATATATATATATATATATATATATATAATATATATATATATCATGTATAAGAAGCGTCTATATATTATAGATATATATATACTTATCATGTGTAAGAAGCATCTATATATTATAGATATATATATCATGTGTAAGAAGCGTCTATATATTATAGATATAGGAGGATACAAAATTATGAGGCACTTTTAGATGTGCCAGAAACTTGAAATTTGGTAGGAATATAGGTTTTTGTTCACAACCGAAGGAAAAAATCCGAAACTGTCGAAATTACTATTTTGAAGGGCTATTTTGGCCCCTTTTTGCCCCATTTTTTGCCCATAAGAAAACATGTAAATTTGTGTAGAGGTTTTTATATTTGCACTTCAAAATTACTTCCTGCCAAGATACAAACTCCAGACTTAAACTGTCGGATAGGATATAAATTGTAGTTTCCTATTTTTGAAGACGGAATGCAAATCCGAGTTGAATTAGCGTAATTTTATAGTTTTATCGCAAAAAATTGCTAATTTTTCTGGGTCTAACAATAGGCTTCCTTGGTAACAAGCTCTATCCTTTCATATGGGTAAGCTTTTAATGGGAATCAGAGGCTTATATTTTAATGCTGTTAATGTTAAACTACACCAAATGTAGGAAATCCGATATTGATATAATCCTCATTTTTGGGGCTGTTTTGCCCCATTATTGCCCCATTCGAGAACAAAAAAGGTGATGCAACTGCATAGGACCCAGAGACTTGAAATTTACCACGGTTATAGGAATTTCATTGCAACCTAAGATAAAATTATAAAATTACAAAAATTCTCTTATTTTTTTAAGGGCGGTTTTGCCCTTTTTCGGCCCCATGCGAGAACAAAAAATGCGAGGCAGCTGCATAGGACCTAGAGACTTGAAATTTGGCACGATTATAGAATTTTCATGGCAAACTAAGATAAAATTGTAAAATTGCAAAAATTCCTATATTTAATGTGTGGTTTTGCCCTTTCTCGGCCCCATACGAGTGTGATAATTATAAGGCACTTCTTAATGAGATACAAACTTGAAATTTGGCAGAATTATGATTTTTTAGTTACAACAGATGGAAAAAATCTGAGACTGTAATAATTCTTAATGTTAGGGGCTGTTTTGCTCCATTATTGCTCCATATGAGGATTAAAATTATAAGGCACTTCTAAATGAGCAACAAACTCCAAATTTGACATGGTTATATCATTATGTACAACATCGCTTGGGAATAATTTGAATTTGTAAAAATGCTAAAATTTGAAAATGCTTGCAGAATGCAAGCACATAACAACTAATATATATATATCATGTGTAAGAAGCGTCTATTTATTTTAGATATATAGGAGGATACAAAATTATGAGGCACTTCCAGATGTGCCAGAAACTTGAAATTTGGTTGGATTATAGGTTTTTAGTCACAACCAAAGGAAAAAATCCGAAACCGTCGAATTTCCTATTTTGAAGGGCTATTTTGGCCCCTATTTGCCCCATTTTTTGCTTATAAGAAAACATGTAAATTGGTGTAGAGGTTTTTATATTTGCATTTTAAATATACTTCCCGTCAAGATACAAACTCGAGATTTAAACTGTCGTATAGGATATAAATTGTAGTTTCTTATTTTTGAAGACGGAATGCAAATCCGAGTAGAATTAGCGTAAATTTATAGTTTTTATCGAAAAAAATGGTAATTTTTCAGGGTCCAACAATATGCTTCCTAGCAACAGCCTTAATGCTTTCATATGGGTAAGCTTTTAATGGAAATCAGAGGCATATATTTTAATGCCTTTAATGTTAAACTATGCCTAATGAAGGAATTCCGATATTGTAATAATACCCATTTTTCCCCAAATTACGAGGTAGCTCCTTATGACGTAGAGACTTGAAATTTGGCCTGGTGATAAAAATTTTATTGCAACCGAAGATAAAATAAGACACTGCGGAAATTCCAAATTTTAAGGGTGGTTTTGCCCTATATATGACCCATACTGGTGTGAAAATGATATGGCAATTCCTAATGAGATACAAACATGAAAGTTTGCAGAATTATGGGTATTTACTTACAACAGAAAGAGGAAATCCAATATCCTTAAAATTCGAAATCTTAGCTACCGTTTTGCCAAGTCATTGTCCTATGCGACGAATAAAATTTTAATGCACTTCTAAATGAGCCACAAAGTTGAAATTTGATACAGTTATATGATTTTGGATAAAATTCATTGGGAATAATTTTAAATTGTAAATATGCTAAACTTTAAAAATGCTTGCAGAATGCAAGCAAACATTAACTAGTATATATATATACTAGTTAATGTGTGCTTGCATTCTGCAAGCTTCTTGTCTCATCCTAATATAAAGAGCAGTTCAGACAGATAATTTTTAAATGCAAATGTTTGCACCTCTGAGACGATTAATGTTTTACTTTATGGACAGTATTGGAATAAAAACAACCCCTGAAATTTATAATTGTAAAACTTTCCATAGTTTTTCATCATTTGATACGAATACCTCACATTTCTGCAAAATTTCATCGATGTAGCACCTCTAAATGTGTAGTTATATAAAATTAATTGTTTAAAAATGACGAATTTTTAATTGCCACAATAATAAACTTTATTATATTTTTCAATATTATTTACCGCTGGAATAGCATTCCCTAATTTCTCAAAATATTCAGCTCCCTAGCTCTAATAAAAGTGCATTAACATTAATTTTTTTAACATTTATATATTTTTTATGGCCCAATAAAGAAACAATTTCAAATATCTATGATCACGTTTTCGTTACTCGGTAAGATCTACGTAAGAAAAAATTTCAGCATTGTAGAACATTTATAAGTAACTAAACCATGAAACGTTTGTTTATATGTTTATAATATGTGACTGCATTATGCAAGCATTTTTATATATTAGCATTTTTACAATTTTGAATTATTCCTAAACAATTATGTCCAAAATCATATAACCGTGTCAAATTTTAAGTTTGTAACTCATTAAGAAGTGCCTTATAATGTTCACATTCGTAGTGGGTAAAAATGGGGCAAAACCACACCAAAAAAGTTGCATTTTGCTATTTTTTTATTTTAACTTCGGTTGCAACAACATTTCTATAATCGTGCTAAATTTCAAGTCTCTAGGTCATATGGTGCAGCCTCATCATTTATGTTATCGTATAGAGCAATACTGGGGCAAAAGAGCTCCAAAAATGGGGATTATTACAATATCGGAATTCTTTCATTAGGCATAGATTAACATTAAAGGCATTAAAATATAAGCCTCTGATTCCCATTAAAAGCTTACCCATATGAAAAGATTAAGCCAGCTGCCTAGGAAGGCTATTGTTAGACCCAGAAAAATTACCACTTTTTTGCGATAAAAACTATAAATTTACGCTAATTCTACTCGGATTTGAATTCTGTCCTCAAAAATAAGAAACGACAATTTATATCCTATCCGACAGTTTAAGCCTCAAGTTCTTATCTTGATGTGAAGTAATTTTAAAATGCAAATATAAAAATCTCTGCACCAATTTACATGCTCTCTTATGGACAAAAAATGGGGCAAAAAGGGGCCAAAATAGCCCCTCAAAATAGGAATTTTGCCAGTTACGGATTTTTTCCTCCGGTTGTGACAAAAAACCTATAATCCTACCAAATTTCAAGTTTCTGGCACATCTGGAAGTGCCTCATAATTTTGTATCCTCCTATATATAAATACAGTGGAACCTCCAATAACGGACACTCTCACTAGCGGGCACCTCTTGATAAAGGGCAGATTCTTCAGGTCCCGGAATTCCCTATATTCCATACAAGTAATTTTACCTCTCATTAACGGTCACTCTGAATAGCGGGCGCGGGCAGGGGATTTTTCCACTTTCCCTCCCTCGACCCTCTCAATAGCGGTCAGTCACGTAAGATGAGTCATGGTTCAGGTATAAATTACCCTGATTTCAAATAGCCTTTTGCAGTTAGTTTATGGCCAAGTGAGTGTTAACATGGCAAACAAACGTAAGTGGCTTACACTCGAAGAAAAAGTGAAGATTTTGGAGGATCACGAGAGAACGAATTCTAGTCATCGCCAGTTAAGTCAAAGGTAAGTCAAGTCTTTTTTTTATTTAGTATTCATATGCACTTTTTAAAACTTGAATGCAGTTAGTAAAATTTTCACTTTGCACTAATTTAACTTTTCGCGATTTTTCCAGATATGCGATTGGGAAAACACAGGTAGCGAACATTTTAAAGGACAGGGAGGAGATTTTAAAACTCTGGCGTGAAAACGGAAATCACCATGCGAAAAAGAAGCTCAAAAGTAACACGGAAATAGATTCAATCGTTTTCCAGTGGTTTTGTGCCGCCAGAAACAAAAATCTTCCCCTATCAGGTCCTATAATTCAAGAGAAGGCGCCGGAAATCGGTAGAAAGCAGCTTCAAGGCATCTAATGGCTGGTTGGAGAAATTTAAAGTTCGGCACAATATTAGCTGTAAGGCAATCAGTGGAGAATCGGCCGATGTTTGCGAAGACACAGTCTCTGAGTGGCAAAGCAAGCTTAGAAAATTTTGTGAGGGATATAAGGAAAGAGACATTTACAATTGTGATGAGACAGGTCTCTTTTATAAAGCTTTACCAAGTAAAACTTTGTGTGAGCGAAAAGATCCGTGCTGTGGAGGAAAAGCTGCGAAGCAGAGAGTAACCATTTTATTTTGCGTAAATATGATTGGAGAATTCGAGAACCCTGTAATCATAGGTAATGCTAAAAATCCGAGATGTTTTAAGGGAGTCCGATTTGAGCATTTAGACATGACCTGGAGGTCAAATTGTAAATCGTGGATGACGACTGAAATCATGACGGAATGGCTTCATGTGTTTGACCGGAAAATGAAAAGAGAGAACCGTAAAGTTATTCTATTCTTGGATAACGCTACTTGCCACCCGCAACTTGACTTGGAAAACGTTAAGTTAATTTTTTTGCCACCTAACACCAGTTCCAAATGTCAGCCTCTTGATCAAGGAGTAATAAAAACTTTTAAATGCTTATACAGGAAAAAAGTGTTAAGACATCTGTTATCTAAAATGGACTCAGCTCTCACAGTTTCAGAGCTTACTAAAACCGTGACTGTCTTAGATGCTATAATATGGACAGTTCCAACCCTTAAGGAAATAAAGGCCGACACGGTGCGTAAGTGTTTCATAAAGGCAGGATTCGGCAGTGACTGTGGCACTCTTAACCAGCCGGAAGAACTTGAAACATACGAGGAACTGCAGCATCTTATTACAGAAACAATGTCTGAGGATGCGATTAGCGCTGAAGAGTTTATTTGTTTTGACAACGTAATGCTTACGACATGTAATGAAACCGACATCAAACAAATCATAGCTTTTAGCGCAAAAAATAAAGAAGACGAAGAATGCGACGAGGACGAGTTTGACAGCAGAACTATGGAGGAAGAAGGTGCTCCTAAAACTTATAAAGAAGCTATTCAATTAATTCGTAAACTAGAAACGTTTGTTCGAAACGAAGAAAATACTCATAGTTTGAAATTATTAAGTGAAGTGAAAATTGATTTTGAAAAACACAACGCTTCTAAATTAAATAAAATGGTGCAAAAAAATATCGATGAATTTTACAAAAAAAACTGACGAGCCACGGATTGTGTTGCTTTTTTTAACAAATGTAATGATGATTGCTTTTATTATAACTAATTAAAATATGTAATATATATTAAAAATTACTAAGTATGTACAATGAACACGTTCACATATATGTATTCCTAAAATGTTTATGTATTTTTCGTTGTTGTGGTAACAAAATTAAATAAATACGTTACTTCGTATGTGCACTTATCATTGTTACCAAAAATCATTTACTTAGCTTATTATTTAATAAGTACAAATAAGTAAATAAAATTATTCTTTTACGCAGAGCCCCTCAAAGTTTTTCTTGTTTGGGGGAGGTGGTCCTCTCCCAATAACGGGCACCTCCCAATAGCGGGCAGAAATTCAATTCCCCGCTGGTGCCCGTCATTGGGAGGTTCAACTGTATATATATACTAGATAATATGTGCTTGCATTCTGCAAGCATTTTCAAATTTTAGCATTTTTACAAATTCAAATTATTCCCAAACGATGTTGTACATAATCATATAACCGTGTCAAATTTGGAGTTTGTAGCTCATTTAGAAATGCCATATAATTTTAATCCTCGTATAGGGCAATAATGGAGCAAAAGAGCCCCTAACATTATGAATTTTTACATTCTAAGATTTTTTCCATCTGTTGTAACTAAAAACCCATAATTCTGCCAAATTTCAAGTTTGTATCTCATTATGAAGTGCCTTATAATTATCACAATCGTATGGGGCCGAAAAGGGGCTAAGCCACCCATTAAAAATTGGAATTTTTGCATTTTTACAATTTATCTTAGTTTGCCATGAAAATTCTATAATTTTGCCAAATTTCAAGTCTCTAGATCCTATACAGCAGCCTCGCATTTATTGTTCTCGCATGGGGCCGAAAAGGGGCAAAATCGCCCCTTAAAAATTAGAATTTTTGTAATTTTATAATTTTATCTTAGGTTGCAATGAAATTTCTATAACCGTGGCAAATTTCAAGTCTCTGGATCCTATGCAGCTGCATCGCCTTTTTTGTTCTCGAATTGGGCAATAATGGGGCAAAACAGCCCCAAAAATGAGGATTATATCAATATCGGATTTCCTTCATTAGGTGTGGTTAAACATTAACAGCATTAAAATATAAGCCTCTGATTCCCATTAAAAGCTTACCCATATGAAAGGATAGAGCTACTTACCAAGGAAGCCTATTGTTAGACCAAGAAAAATTAGCAATTTTTTGCGATAAAAACTATGTTTTTACATTAATTCTTCTCGGATTTGAATTCTGTCTTCAAAAATAAGAAACTACAATTTATATTCTAACCGACAGTTTAAGTCTCGAGTTCGTATCTTGATGGGAAGTAATTGTAAATGTAAATATAAAAACCTCTGCACCAATTTACATACTTTCTTATGGGCAAAAAATGGGGCAAAAAGGGGCCAAAATAGCCCCTTAAAATAGGAATTTCGGCAGTTTCGGATTTTTTCCTTCGGTTGTGACCAAAAACCTATATCTGATACCTAATTTCTCAAGTGTCTGTCCATCTGTTTATCTGCCCATTCTATATCTCATGAACTGTTAGTTGTACAGAAATTCCGTAAGCGACATTTTGCTTCTATTAGCTAGGACAGTAGTTCTCAACCTTTTGCCTCTAGCATCCCACCTATCACATATTCAAAAAACCCTGGTCCCACCATGATATAAAGAAAAACCTCCTTTTTCTAATAAACGTATTTCTATGTTTATAAGCATACTAGCAGAATTTCCCACTGAATTTCAATGAATTTAGTGAAGCTACTACAGCACAACATACAAACTCTTTAAAATACCTATATACTATATCTGCCTGAACACAAGCCGATGTTTTTTTCAAAATCTATCATGACAAAATCACCTCTTGGCTTTAATGCGAGTCCGAGGAAAATTTCTGTTATGGTTAAATCTCGAAGTCTCTCATTGACTTCACGTGCAAATGATAGCACTATATTTTTTGTAATGTAAATATTTGACCTACGATGAATATATATAAAAATATCTTGGCGAGATGGCTTGCATAAATTGACGATTACGCAAAATGCGTTGACGGCTTGAATGCTCAACTGTTTGAATTTCGGTAAAACTTTACATGGAACGTGTATAACTATAAAAATGCAGTTTCTTAAGGCAATGTATATGCTAATTTCATTGGAAATAGACTTGGTTGAAAAAATATCTTGGCAAGATCGCTGTTACTACATTTGACATTTTGTGAAAATGAAGGTGAATGAAATTATTGTCACTGAATGTGGAACATTATTCAACGATGCAAAATTATTAATTGGAGTAATATTTCAAAATCTCAACACCTAAACCATTTTCCACTCATTTCTTCAATCTCAAATATTGTATTCTAAGATGTGCATGAATGCCCGGCACACTTCAGCATAAAATCTACGAAATTTACGTTTTTGCCAAAAAATTGAGGAAATTTTTGTGGGGTTGGCTCAAATCCAGGGTCGGCTTCTATTCGGGCAGATACGGTAGTAGATACTTTTTAAATTACAATTAGCTTTTCTTAACAATTAATTATATTTGCTTGTAAGAATCTGTTTCCGAACGTATTGCATTAAAATATTATGTTAACTGTATTTCCTACCATATCACTTTCGCCAAATTCAGCTTCTTTTCTTGTGTAATTATGCCTCGCTGAAATATTTACTTTTATGTCTTGTAAGAAAGAAACCCGTGAAAAGGCAACGTACAGTTGTCCATGATTCAACACTGACTGGTAAATGTACACCAGATACGTGAGCTTATTTACGTTAATAAACATTATAATGTAAAATATAATGATTTTACTTACAAAAAATGTAAGATTCCAGTATTCAGTAGACGAAAGAAGGTTCAATTACTTTCATGAATCTTTATAAACGCTTCCTGAATAATAATCAGTATCTATTTACGTTGCTATCCATAAATGTCGATCGTTTCGTTGCTTAAACAAAAGTGCAAAGTGAATAACGCTAAACTTTCGTCTATTTGTAAGCTTCATTGAAGCTAATTGAATCGGAGGTAACAATGACGGCCGCCTTGGCAACGCTCGGAAAGAGTACGAAAAATCCACAAAATTTCGAATCAAATAGCGTATTTCTGCAAACTTCGACCGTGTAACATGTAAGCTTCGCAGGAATAAGATAGTGTAGAGTTTTATTCATCGAATAAAGCAAAAATGAAAAAAATTGGTCCATATTTACATTTTTATGCTTGAAAGAAGAATACCTTGCAAGTCAAGAAATGGATTCATACGTGTTATCTTATGGAAAAAAGTTGATCCCCTATATTGGCAGCACTGATTAATCCTGGTTGACCAAACCTTGACCATTCACTAACAAGGGGAGGGTCAGACGTTCGGGTCACTGAATCTTTTCAAAATCTGCACCCATGTAGTACACGGTAAGGACTATTGAGTGTGAAAGCCATAGGGTGCACCTCTCAAACATTCTCGAGAAAATCAACCGAGAAGATTGGCACGTTAAACTAATACGCTCGAACCGAATTTTCCCAGCCTGAATCACAGTGGTGTAGTGGTTAAGGCGTTGGCATTGAAGCATGAGGGTTGCTGGTTTAATTCTACCCGTCTGTACTTTTCTTTTTTTATTTTTTTTTCTCGCAGCCGTGATTTTATTTTAACATTAACTATAAATAGTGGAAAATTACATGTTTAATTTTTTAAATTTTAAAAGTGTTTTTATAATTTTTCACTTTTATTTCTTTTTTGTATTCTTGACATTATTTTTCAATCTTTTAACTTCGACACTTCCTTCTTTATGTACAGTTTCGCATACTTATACTGATAGTGATGAATGAATGTAAAGAATACTCTCCAGCTTTTATATTTTCTTTCCACCTCTTTAAATCGTCCTTTCTTTTTAATCGACGACATCCTTTTTTCTGAAGTTTCTAGACTCCATTTAGGGTGTTCACTAGCAAGGTTCACGACTTTAATTTTCTTTTCCATTGGAATGAATTCGACTTTTTTCTTCTTCTCCTCTAGCACATAATCATCATCTTCTGTATAACCACCTTCAACCTCATGGAAGAGCCCTTCTTCATCAATTTCATAAGGATGAGCACCTCGTCACTCACAAGTTTCTTTTCCCCTAACATTTCGACAGTACACTGATACAGCTCTTCTCCCATCAGAAATCGTTGAAGATGGTTCTAGAACAACAAGGCCATCTTCCAGAAGAAGATGCTCACAGTACAAGAACGCATCTTTCAATCGAAGTTTTGCCATTTGACTGTGAAGCGAATCTTCATCACACTCACTTTTCGAAGGTCTCGAAGAACATGGAACAGGCTCCATTTTTGTAATAACAGCAACAAACTCACGCCCTACATTAAATATTTGTCTCACCTTCACAAAAGATAACCGATGAATGAGGCATGTAAAAGTACAACAATAGACCTGACAGAGATAGTTTGTCCAATATAGTTTTTACAATTACATGCAATTTCACATGGTCAGAAGTAAATTTAAAAAACACTAGATATTTTCAGAACAGTCCAGAAGAAATAGGCTACTTATTGTTACGCACTAATTCTTATACAGGAATACAATAATAACGAATAACAATATACAACACTTTCTTTTGACAAAAAACGCATTTTATTAATAAATGAAAATTCAATATAAAATGTGTTCAATTTATTTACAACTTCATTTGTTAATATTTTACTTATGGGTATTCTTTACATTCATTCATCACTATCAGTATAAGTATGCGAAACTGTACATAAAGAAGGAAGTGTCAAAGTTAAAAGATTGAAAAATAATGTCAAGAATACAAAAAAGAAATAAAAGTGAAAAATTATAAAAACACTTTTAAAATTTAAAAAATTAAACATGTAATTTTCCACTATTTATAGTTAATGTTAAAATAAAATCACGGCTGCGAGAAAAAAAAATAAAAAAAGAAAAGTACAGACGGGTAGAATTAAACCAGCAACCCTCATGCTTCAATGCCAACGCCTTAACCACTACACCACTGTGATTCAGGCTGGGAAAATTCGGTTCGAGCGTATTAGTTTAACGTGCCAATCTTCTCGGTTGATTTTCTCGAGAATGTTTGAGAGGTGCACCCTATGGCTTTCACACTCAATAGTCCTTACCGTGTACTACATGGGTGCAGATTTTGAAAAGATTCGGTGACCCGAACATCTGACCCTCCCCTTGTAAGTTAGGATGTAAGGAAGAATCGTACCAAATTTGGTTATTCTAGCTTTTATCGTTTAGGAGGGGTTCCATGAAAAAACACAAACACACGCTTCAAAATATATTATAGATAAGTAGTAGATTAATAATTGGTGGACACAAAGGAGAAGGTCGAAATAAAAAAGATTTACCTCATAATGCCACAAAAATTTATTTATTTATTTATTTAAAAAAATTAATTTAAGTCATCTCGGTATTTATTTTTGCCCTGATGCACAGCTGGTGGGTACTTTTTCTTCGAATGAGAAGGTTTTTAAAATCATGACAATGTTTAAGGATTTTAATAGATATTTATTAATTAATTGAAATAAATAATAATTAACTATGAATTGCATGTCAAAATCATAACATTTATGAAAAAATATTTTTTTTTATAAATTACAAAATTTTCAGAATGAATTATTATAGACATTAAATTATGTTTCACTTCTGTAAATAATGATAAAGTTGATGAAATAAAAAATTTCAGAATGCTAAAAATCAGGCAACATGTTAAAAACAACAAATGAATATTTGTTGTTCAATATGGACATTGGAAACGCAACTCACAGGACTAAGGTGGGGTTTCGCTATGAGGCATATAGCTTCTCAAAATAAGGAAGGAAGTGCCATCTACTGGCGAGACAGTAAACTAAAAGGATACTGCTAGGAGTTATAACAGCTGCGTGACGGAATATAATGGCATACCCATAGCAAATGGACTTAAATTTGGCATGCCGTGTATATACAGCATACCCACCACCGGAGCGTCCGCCCATGCCGTATATATATACGGCATACCCAGATTACAGGTTAATCTTTTCTATATCGACAGTATGAATAAATTCCATTACGTTACACCTGAGACTGTTAACCATATTAAGGAGAAGGTGCCAAAAAGTCTAACTGACTGAGGTGCCAAAATGTCATTGGCCAGCTCTGGTCCCACCTAGATGGCTTTCAAGTCCCACCAGTGGGACGCATCCTACTGGTTGAGAAACACTGAGCTAGGAGATCCTAAGAAAACTATTTTCATTTTCATTCACCATCTTGAAAGAAAATGACAGCCATTATATTTTGAAAATAGTATGTCGAAGAAAAAAAACTGTTTGGACAAAAATATGCATCTTGATAAGAAAAATTATTTTCAGCCAAGCAAGGCATGTGGTGCTAATGTCTGTGGAAAGAGCAAAGTGAGAGGAGGGTGGGGTTGATGCACTTGGGGACAGGGCATCTAACATTTTCCTAAAACTGGTACGACATTTCTTATTGAATCCAAAAATGTGAATAATGGAGAATGCTTACCACGACTTCCAGTATTGGAGAGTTCTCGGGTTAGGAACGTATGGAGTGCACTGAGAAAGAACCACTTCCTCCTCACTTATCATTGAGAAATCCTCAACATCATCATCGTCATCATCATCTCCCTGTACTCCTTCTGCAACTACATCAGCATTATCACTCATTCCTGAAAGGATACGTGTAATACTCAACACAATTAAAAAATATCAACAGCAGGTGAAAAACTAAACAACCCGAAAGAACAGGTTTCTATTGTGATATTTTCCTGATTCTACCATAAATAAGACAAAAAGAATCTAAAGTCACTTGGCAATGGTAATAAATGTGTATAAATGAGAAAAGAATAACTCTTCCTTGTGCTCATTGTTAATGAGCTCCATACAAGACTGCATTTAATTTGTTTGTAAAATAAGAACAGTACTTCTAAATAAGAAGACCTGGAATATATTTCATACAGTTATTATCATAATACAGCAAAACCTAGTTATTTCGAAGTTCAAGCAACCGAAAAATTACGACTTCGAAGTATCCGGGTTCGAAATATACAAACTTTCATAAAAGTCGAATTTTTTTTACTATCAGCTACTTGGGCAGCAAAACCGCAATACAGAATCTTATCTATCCATTCTACAAATAAATTGGCCTTATAAGTTAGTATACACAGCAAATTCGAACAGAGCTGAAGTGAACACTTAGTTTGCGATTCACAAAGACCACCACGTGTGAAAAAAGGCTCCAGCGAATATCCCAAATTTCCCAGTACATTTCAAGTTACTGCTTTATGCCACAAAGAAAAGACGGACAGCCATGCACCGAAAGATTATCACTCATCTATACTCCATACTGCTGCATATATACTACATTGTGCTCTTCTTGTATGACATTATGGTAAAACCAGTGATGAGCTGCAGCTGACTCCCGCTGGCTCACATTGTTAAATTTTTAGAAAATATGAAAATTTATTGATTTTGACCTTTCAAGTACATTTTGCCCTATCTAAATGTCAATTTCCGACAGTGTACTAAATGGAATACATTATAAAAGGAAAACTTCTTAAGGTAGCGGAACACTATTACTAAACTAGAGCGATCTGGTGCCCCTGGCATGCACGCATCCTGCCACCCATATCCAAATCTCAGCTCATCAGTGAGTAAAACCACTAGGTTTTTGTTTTTGGCTCTTCATTTATTCTCGGATAAAACAAATGCATGATCTTTTTAGAGACGACATTCAAAAAAACTTTGTACAACGTTATTTAAAGATTGGTTCAGTAGCAGAAATTTATATTATACAATCTTTTCTGGAGCAATACTTTCTCAGGAGAAAAACCTTGCCTAGATTTTGGAGACCACCAGCATTGAGATAATATGGGTTCTTGCAACTTCTGCTCATTTCTGCTTGGTTCTCGACTTTTGCTATCCAATTGAGAATATGAGCATACACAGTGATGCAAGAATAAGCTGATTCATTTATTTTAATCTATGACTTTTATTTTACTATTAAATAGGGTGATCATATTCCAACGAGGTGAAAATGGGACATTTCCCATCGTTGTAAAAAAAACGGAACAAAATTTTTGCATGATTTTTAATCTGTCATTATCACAATCTATAGCAAAAAGGCAAATACGAACTTTCCTTACAGTCTGGAGCATGCCAGACTAGGAAAAAGCTCACAATCAAAAAAGAATCTGACTAGCATCGTCGTTGTCGAAACACAAAGAGGAAGCTAGCTTAAATCCGGGCAGGATGTTATACGCGGAAACCAGGAATGCCACCTCAAATTTACCAGTTACCCTGAGAATTAATTATGGCGAGTTGGATGTTTCAAAATCAAGAAAAAACTCCTTAACCGTAGAAAGCAAATATTTAGAGACAATACACACAGTAAAAGTCAAAAGGAAGAAAAAAAGGAACAAAAATGAGGGTACACTTACAGGTTTAGTTGCAAGTATTATTGTAGATGTATACTCAAGTAACGGTAAGAAATTTTATCAAAATCATTTGAGCAGTTTTTGAGAAAATCTAATTATTGCCAAATTTGCCTAGAATAAACTAGCCTTATATTCATTTTTTGAGAAATATGAACTATTTGGTATTATTGAAGACATAAACTAAAGTAAGCGTACGAAATTTGATCAAAATTGTTACAGCCGTTTTTGAGAAAATCAAATTGTTGTTAAAATTGCATAGAATAAACTGCCCTTAATTATTGAGCAATGTCAACCATCTCTATATATACTCTGCTCAGTATGATAAAATGCCTAAGTATGAGATTTCATTCATTTTTGCTCTACCGTTTAGGCTCCAGAGCCAGTAACAAACAGACAGACGGCATTGCGAAAACCACTTTTTCGGATTCAGCAACACCTAAAACACATATTTCTGTCAAAATCTTGAGGTCGAATTTTTTCTCAATTACAATATTTCTCGATAAACTTCGTATATGAGAAAGTAAAAAGAAACTTTGTGGATGCAGAGTTGGTGAAAGAAATCATGAGCTTGGTAATGGAAATTTTGCTGCAGAACTATGAATCAAAGGAGACAACTGGCATTATGCAGAAAGTGCAAAACCTCCGGTTAAGTCACAGAACAATTGCTCACAGAATACAGAATTTGTCTGAAAATATTGAAAGCCAATTGCATGATCAATCGAAAACATGTTTGTGTTTTTCTTTGGCATTGGATGAATCAAATGTTATTGGTGACACTGCTCAGCTATTTTTTTGAATCCGTTTTGTGTCAACTGACTTGAAAAATCATGAGAAACTGCTGGCAGTTTGTGGAATGAGAGATCAAATTCGTGGAACTGATTTGCTTGACAATTTTCTGGAGGTTGCAAGGAAGTTTGATATGGATTTGACAAAACTGGTTTCAGCGACAACGGATGGTGCACCAGTCATGATGGGGAAAAATGCGGTTTTGTTGCCCTTCTGAAGAAACATTTGGAAGAAGTTGTGGCATAATTTCTATTCTGCCTTCATTCCACTGCATATTGCACCAGGAAAGTCTTTGTGCACAAATGGCAGGAAATGACACTTTGAATGACTTGATGAACACAGTCATTAAAATAATCAATTACCTTCGCAGCAACAGTGCATTGACAGTTTGTGGAATCATTGAAAGAACTTGATGATTGTGATTTGATGATGTAGTTTACTATGCAAATGTATGATGGTTGAGTTGTAGAAAGGTTTTGGAGCAGTTTACTGTCCTGTTTCCCCAAATTCAAGAGTTTCTCATTAAAAAACGACAAATTGAGAAATTCTTAGAAATCAAAAATGTCAACGCTATTTGTGGTTTTTGACTGATATTATGGGTCATTTAAATGAGCTCAACACAAAACTTCAGGGAAAAGAAAACTCATTTGTGAGCAAGCCCAAAGCATTCATGAGTTCAAGCCATAACTCAATCTTCTGTTCATACAAATCCAGAAACAGAATTCCATACACTTTCCAATTCTGGCAAGTTATCTCGACAAAACTGAGT
Source organism: Uropetala carovei (assembly GCA_036926305.1). NCBI lineage: Eukaryota > Metazoa > Arthropoda > Insecta > Odonata > Petaluridae > Uropetala > Uropetala carovei. The sequence continues at coordinate 2,842,961 of JAXCHB010000242.1, read as the reverse complement.
ACAGTAAACTTCCTGTTATCCGGCATGCTCAGGGAATTGGGGTTTCCGGTTAACTGAATATTCCGGTTGCTTGAGAGTTTTATTGGATAGGCCTTAATGCATTTGGAAACCAAAATATGGAACAGATGCAAAACTATACATATACCTTGGAATTTCTAACCCATTTAATCGATATTCAACTAACAGTTATTTTAAAATAATTTCTTGACATTCAAGGAAGTAATGAAATTAAAATATACAAGTTTCAATACACTTAATAGCAATATTTTAATAATTACTAGCTATATTATACCCAGCAGTTTCTCGTATGCCTATCGCTATTAGCTTCTCTTTTGTTTTAATAACAACGGGAGGTAAGGGTTAATTTAGTCCAACCATTAGAATTTTCCAACAACAAAAATTGTTTCCTTGTCCAAGGAGAGAAATTATCCTCACAGAAGTCAAAGTATTGGCAGAAAATTTTGAGGAAATTTGATATTAAACGAAAGACGAACTTGAGTAAAGTAGTGTATAAATAAGCAATTCCAAGATGAGAGTATGATTCTGCATCTAAGCCCAAAATAGTAATGCAGCCTTAAAATAAAGTAATAAACTATTATAATGCATAAAATTGTCTCACTCTTAAAACATTCTTATTTAGGAGGTTTGATACAAGAACGGAAACCTATGACACTACGCCTACGTAGTTCTTTTTTCTGCTGTAAGGTGTTGCCATCTACGAACCAGATTGTAAACTTTATGTGGGAAAAAAATGTCAACTTACGTCTTTTATTTTTTTATTAACAATAAAATTGGACTCGAGAGAGTAACAAGTAGAATAATACTTGAACTAGCCAGAGTTGAATGTGGTAAACATCGCCAAAACATTATAAATCTGATCAGGGGTTAGGTCATGTTCCTTAACTAATGTTTCAAAAAAATCAAAGAATTTATCGGCAGCTTCTTGGTCACCCGATATTTTATCACCCGAAATATCTAGACGTCTGATCCAATGCCTAATCTTAAAACGTGTTAACCATCCATCTGAAAATGCACACGGTTCACTAATGTCCATTTGTTCATAAAAATCTTTGGCCTTTTCAATCAACATTGGTCCAGAAATAGGGGCTCCCTCGGAACGCTTTATAGAAAACCATTCATACACAGCAATATCCAATTGCTCAAGTTTCGGCTTATGAAGAGTGCGCCGATATTCAATTCCTCTAGTTGTCTCAGAAGACGTAACAAATTTCAATAACTGTGATTTCTGTGCCTTAATGTGATAAACAGTTTAAGAACCGACATTGAACTCTGTGATTAAAACAATGCGATTGTCAGCTTTCTCTAAACGTTTAATGATATTAAGTTTCCGGGTTAAAGTTAGTACAACCCGTTTCCTTTTACCTTCTTTAGCGCATATTACAGTTTTAGGAGGCATTTAAAAAGGGTGGACGAAATATTTCGTTTAACACAAACACTGATTCCAAAAAACATACATAGTTGCGTATTACGACTACCAACGCGAACGCCATATTTATTTAAATTAGCGGTAGCATTCCGAAATAGATGTAAAAAATCGCAGAAAGCGCCAATGTTAGCGGTAACATTCCGAACTAGATGAAATTTTTTAAAAAATCTAGAGGCTGAAGATGCCGGTTGCTTGAGAATTCCGGTTGCTTGAGTGCTGGATAACTGGAAGTTTACTGTAGATAGATTTTGATCTGGAGAAGCTTCAACACTGTAGCCTGGCTGAAGAATTTGATTCATAAATTTGAACTGTGCTTCTCTGACTTTGAAAAGTTCAACTTGGCTTTCAGTTGTTGAAAGATCCACTCAATTTCAACATTGAAAAATCGACTGAAGAACTTGTCAGTTTGCTTTGTTTGGACAAGTGTGGATTTGAAGCTGACATGCTTTTGCTGCAAAGCCAGATGCACTCACAAATTCAACTAAACAATCAATCTCTCACCAATATGTGGGAAATTCTTCTAAAAGATGAAGAGTTTCCTTTCCTGAATAATTTCTAAATTATTTTCCATGTTTGCTTCTACATGGCTGTGTGAGTCAACATATTCCTCAGTGACATGGATCAACTCCAAGTACCGATCTCGAATTGTTGACATGAATTTGGAGGCAAAGTTGAGATGTGCATTGTGTTCAACTTTCGAGCCAAAGTTTCTTGAATTAGTGAAAGAAAAAGATTGCCAAATTTCTCACTGATCCGTCTCAATAAAATTGAGGCATAATTCCTTGTAATTTACCCCTCATTGTCACTGGAATCGTGAAATAAATTTATTTCATAAAACTTCTGAGTTTTATTCATAGTGTGGCAATTTTAATGGTCAAGTTGCCACACCTGTGGCAAGATATCCTGTTGCCCCCCATGAGCTTCAGACTTGAAATATGGCACAATTTTAGGAATTTTGTCACAACCGAAGGAAAAATCAGATATTGTAAATATTCCAATTTTTAGGGGCTGCTCTGCCCATTTCTGCCCCATACGAATGTGAAAATTATAAGACAGTTCTTATTGAGCAAAAAGGTAGAAATTTTGCAGAATTATAGGTTTTTGGTTAAAACAGAACGAAAAAATCGGTTCAACATACATTGTACAAACTTTCTCATATACTAATGCATCATTTAGTTATCTTTAGAAAATCAAAATCGTATGAGCCGGTTACTAGAAAATCCAATTTTTGTTAAAGTTGCAAAAGATTAAACAATTCTTATATTCATTCATTGAGAAACATTAAGTGTGTAGCATTACTGCAGACATACATTCAAGTAACGGTACAAAATTTGATCAAAATTGTTCAAGACGTTTTTGCAGAAATCAAATTATTGTTGAAGTTTCCTAGAATAAACTAGCCTTATATTCATTTTTTGAGAAAATGAACTATTTCGTATTATTGAAGACGTAAACTAAAGTAACTGTACGAAATTTGATCAAAATTGTTCTGGCCGTTTTTGAGAAAATCGAATTGTTGTTAAAAATGCATAGAATAAATTACCCTTAAATATTGACCAATATCAACCATTTCTACATACATACTGCTCAGTATGATAAAATGCCTAAGTATGAGATTTCATTGATTTTCGCTCTACCGTTTAGGCTCTAGAGCCAGTAACAGACAGCATTGCGAAAACCACTTTTTCGGACTCTTTCCCATTTCGAACATTGTACTCAACATAAATTCAGTCGAAAAATTGACATATCATTGAATCTATCAAGTTTATGAAAAAATGCTTCAAAAAAAACTCGTAGAAAACTACATTTTCTATAATTTGTATAATAACAACTACAGTTCAGGGCCCCTTATCCAGAAAGCTTGGGACTGAAGGCTTTCTGGATTTTTCAATTTTCTGGATTTTGGGTCCTCGGTCAGGAGAAATTATAACACAGGCAAATATATAATTAAAACATATGTTACGAACAGTATTGTTTAGAAATTTTTACAAAATACAAATTGTAATGGTTTCAGTAGCTTTCCAATATTCAATGTAACTTTATATATGTATTACAAAATTCTGTCTGTAAGTAATGGAATTTTACTTGAAGTTGAACACTAAGAGCCAGAATCATCACTTTTGTCAACTGAACGGTCCTTAATTTTTACTTTCTCATATACGAAGTATATTGAGAAGTATTGTTATTGCGAAAAAAGTTGACCTTAAGAAAAAGTGGTTTTTGCAATGCCGTCTGCCTGTCTGTCTGTTACTGGCTCTGGAACCTAAATGGTAGAGCAAAAATGAATGAAATCTCGTAAGTGGCATTTTATCATACTGAGCATAGTATACGTGGAAATGGCTGAGATTGTGCAATAATTAAGGGAAGCTTATTCTACGCATTTTTAACAACAATTTGATTTTCTCAAAAACGGCTTCAACGATTTTGATCAAATTCTGTAAAGTTACCTGAGTTTACGACTTCAATAATACCAAATAGCTCATATTTCTCAAAAAATGAATATAAGGATAGTTTATTCTAAGCAACTTTAACAATAATTTGATTTTCTCAAAAATGGCTGGAACGATTCTGTTAAAATTGTGTACCGTTACTTGAGTATAAGTCTGCAATAATACTACTTATTTCATTTTCCTCAATGAATGAATATCAGGCTAGTTTATTCTAGGTCAACTTTAACAAAAACTGGATTTTCTAAAAACCGGCTGATATGATTTTCATTTTCTAAAGATAACTAACGATGCATTAATATATGAGAAAATTTGTACAATGTATGTTGTACCGATTTTTTTAAACATGTCCTGAAAAGTTAATTTTTTCATGTATGTACTTAGGCTTTAACCATTAAACCCGGAACATCACTATCAGCAAAAGTTTTAAGTAACTATTCCTTTTGTTTTTACTTTCTCCATACATACCATGGGGAAAATATTGTGATCACGAAAAAAATAGACTTCGAGATTTCAATGGAAATACACGTATTGAGGTCCCTAGAACACGTTTAGACTATTTTCGGAATAATGTGTGTGTGTGTGTGTGGATGGATGGATGAATGTGATTGAGGGTGCTCTTAACTCAAAAAGTACTTGTCACATTAATACCAAATTTCATATATAACACTTTAGCATGAGCACAAAGAACTGATTAGTTTTTGGACAATAACGGTTAAATGGAAGACAACTTTTATTCGAAACCCGATTCGGTTTTTGCGATATTTCTCCATTAACCCTTATCTGGCCCGCATTTTTTTGTAACGTAAAAGGCCAAGGTGGGTCCGTTGGACCCCTATCTATTCAACATGGCATTCTGGTTCATTGAACTTTAACTATACTACAAAAGTATGTACTTTTAAGGATGTGGGATTGGAGTGGAAAACTTTCTTATTTTAGGTAAAGTGAAGTTGTGTACAGTCCCATCAGAGAGCAAATAATGAAAAACCAATACATTACGCAACTACAATGTCATTTTAGAAAAATTGGAAATAAAAAGCATTCTTAAATTAAATTCTTTGTAAACCATACCTACTTACGAATTTATATTGTTATTCCTCGAAATAATTTTGTAACAATGGCCGAAGTTTGGAAACGAATATAAATTAAAATTCAATTAAAATTAAAAGGACATTTAAAACTGTTAACAGGTAATTTTCAAAGAAAGAACAGTGGATTTTTAATGAATTGATTTGTTTTTATAAAAGGAATTTTGGTGCTTATTTAATACAGAGTAAGTTCTAAGGCTTATAATCCATTTAAATCTAATAACAGTGGCTATTACAGTTTAAAGAAAGAACTTTATTTATTCACTTTACAGAATGAATTAATTTTAGGCTAGAATTGCCCATTATAAAAGGAGTTACTTTGGAATTTACGGTATGTAAAGTGGAAGTTGTACTGAATTGACTCAAGTATATTTCAAAGCAAAAATCAATTTAAAACTATTGCAACAGTTTCTACGATAAACAATTAGTTTATTTTTTTAAATATGGATCTCCAATACAACAATCCATTCTTGTAGTGGAAAAGACAAAGCCTTCGCGGTGTCTGAATTGCTAGAGGAATGGGAACTCTCCTATAAAGTACAAGCACTTTGTTGTGATACCACAGCTTCAAATACAGGATGTTTCCAAGGCGCTTGTGTAATTTATAGAGCAAAAAATCGCAAGAGACCTATTGTATCTGCCCTTACGAAATTATTTTGGGGAGTGTTTTCGATGAGAAAATTTCTAAATCCTCGGGCCCAAATATTCCTAAATTCAAGAAATTTCAACAAGCCTGGCCTCAAATAAATAAGTCGAATTTTAAATCTGGAATTAAAGACGATTTTGTTTGGGAAACATTGCAGGATGTAATAGAACTGCTTCAATTTGCGCTACGAAGTTTGCAAGAGGAGCAGCAGCTTAGACAAGATTATTGAGAATTCCTCGAACTCACCGTTATTTTTCTTGGTGGAACTCCTACTCGAGGAATATCTATTCGAGCTCCAGGAGCTTTCCACCATGCCAGACGGATGGCCAAGGCAATCTACTACCTGAAAATATTTCTTTTCCGATAAGTTTTCAAATTGACGGCCGAAGAAGAGAATGGGATTTGCGGCATATGCATTTTCCTCTTGCCTTCAAGCTTGGATTCATACTCTGATTGCTGCAGAAGCTCCTCACCAAGAATTGCAGTTTTTGCAATCGTTGTATGCATGGTGAAATTGATGAAAAGATACCCAAGTCGTATTGAATTACAAAAATTTTTTAAACATCTGTGGTAGGTATCTGGTACCGGAAACGGCAGCGTTGGCATTTTTTGACAACAAAATTTCAGCTGACACTAAAAGACGGATGGTGGAAGCCTTAAAATTTGCAGACGACTTTGACGAATCCATGAAAACCCTGAAAATTCTTCCTAAGGATATCAACAAGTATATGGACCAAGGAATAGAGAATTTCATTTCCAAGGATTCAAAAAAATTCTTCAAAAGATTTTCTATTTCCACAAATTTCGTTGTCAAAGGTCCTTCAACATGGGAAAATGATGAAAATTTTAAGGCAGGATTGGAAATCATCAAAGGACTGAAAGTAGTCAATGATACAGCCAAACGAGGGGTTAAGCTCATGCAAGAAATCAAATCTTAACAAAAACGGAAGAGAAAATCAATTTGTCCTTCAAATTGTTTTGGACTATCGAACTCAGTATCCTGATTTTAAAAAATCTACGCCAGTGAAGGATATGTAAAATGCTTTTGAATTAATTTATGAGAAAGTAGTACTGTTATGACAAGTATTCTTAATTAAAAACAACATTCAACCATTAAAAAATTTTTTGTTCTAATTTTTACATTTTTAAAGTAATTTTAATTTTTCTAACTTTAAAAGGATTGTGGCATGTCTTCCTGTTATCCTATAGATCTCAGATATTGTACAAATTATTTTTTTACCAAGTGGAACAACTTTAGGGGGCGTCGTGAAAAAACAATCGTAAACAAATTTTCACCATATAGCTAAGGTCCACCCTAATCCACACACACACATGCATCATTCTGAAAATAGTCTATAGTCTAAACCAGTTCTAGGGACCTCAAAACGTGTATTTCTGCTGAAATCACGAAGTCACTTTTTTTTTGTTATCACAATACTTTCCCCATACTATGTATGCAAAAAGTAAAAACCAATTTAGCTGCGAACATTACGGATTTTAGGTTTTCCGAATTTTGGGATTCCAAACAGGGGGTCCTGAACTGTAATTAGAAAAATGGAGCTTTAAAGGAAATATTTGAAAAAAAATCTGATGTGGCCAACATATGACTTTCTCCATATTTGGGGTATAGATATTTAAATTATTATGAATAGCATTATAAGGCAAAATTATTATTTTGTATTGTAGAAGAACAGTCGTCCTTACTGCTGTAAATTATATGTTGAATACGTTTACAGAATTCACCACTAGTTGGTGGTGCTGAAAACTGGAAACTTAAGAATAAGTTAAATATCTCCGAAATGGATGGTTCTATCAAAATTTGTTTCACACAAAACTTGGAAGAAATATTATTCTCTACAACTTTGGTCCTCATGAAGACTAACAATAATGACGTTTTTAATGAGATATTTGACGGAAACCGAAAAACCGGTTATTTATAAATAATTCCTAAACAATAACTGCTATAGAAAATTGTTTCAAATGAAAGTTGTAGGAAATTACATTCTCTATAATTTGTATAGAATTGTATATACAGTAATGATGTTTTAACGGAGAAATATCGCAAAAACCGAGTCGGTTTCGAATAAACCTCGACTTCTGGTTAACCGTTACTGTCTAAAAACTAATCAGTTCTTTGTGCCCATACCAAACTATTATATATGAAATTTGGTAATGATATGACAAGTACTTTTTGAGTTAGAGTGCCCACAATCTCACACACAGACATACACGCATGCACACACACACATACGCACACAGACATCATTACAAAAATAGTCTAAACGTGTTCTAGGGACCTCAAAACGTGATTTCTGTTGAAATCTCGAAGACTTTTTTCTTCATGATCACAATACTTTCCCATTACTTTGTATGGAGAAAGTAACAAGTATGAAATTGCGTTTTAGTGAAGCGTAAACAATGACGACGTGAAATATTTAAAATCAACTATTTCGATAATAAATATATTTCAAAGTAAACTTTTTATCTTAAACTATTATTTTTGTGAAATAAGAATACAGTGACCTTTTCAAACGCCATTATAGGTTAGATAACTGGAATTTGACGTATAAGTTAAATATCTCCGAAATGTATGCTTCTACAAAAAATTGTTTCAAACCAAAATTGGAAGTAATATTATTCTCTATAACTTTGGTCCTTATAAATATTGTAAATAACAGCGTTTTAAAGAATATTTTCGATGGAAACTGAAAAAACCGATTATTTATAAATAATTCCAAAACAATAACTGCTATGGAAAATTGTGCCAAATGAAAGTTGTAGGAAATTACATTCTCTATAACCTTTATATAGAATTGTATATACAATAATGATGTTTTAACGGAGAAATATCGCAAAAACCGAATCGGGTTTCGAATAAACCTCGGTTTCTGATTAACCGTTATTGTCCAAAAACTAATCAGTTCTTTGTGCCCATACCAAAGTGCTATATATGGAATTTAGTGATGGTATAGTAAGTACTTTTCAAGATAGAGAACCCACAATTACATACACATAAATGCATCATTCCAAAAATATGAACGTGTTCTAGAGTCCTGGAAACCTGTACCTATTTACTTGGAAACCTCAAAGTCGATTTTTTCCGTGACCACAATACTTTCTCTATACTACGTATAGGGTCATTCCATGCTAATGTCCAGACTCGGTATGTGATAGTTCCTTAGAATCGAACCAAATTTTCAGGATCGTTATTACGTCTAACTACCTTCCCAAAATGCAAACACATGACTTTCACCATATTTGGGGTATAGATATTTAAATTATTATGAATGGCATTATAAGGCCAAATTATTATTTTGTATCGTAAAAGACTTATTGCAGTAAATTATATTTTGATTATGTTTACAGTATTCACCACTACATGGTGTTGGCGATATACTTGAAATTACGAAAAAAGTTCATTATCTCCGAAATGGATAGTTCCACGAGAATTTGTTTCAAACAAAACCTGGAAGAAATATTATTCTCTTCAACTTTGGTCCTTAAGAATATTAATAATAACAATGTTTTTAAGGAGATATTTGATGGAAACCGAAAAAACTGATTATTTATAAATAATTCCTAAACAATAACTGCTACGGAAAATACTTTCAAATGAAAGTTGTAGGAAATTACATTCTCTATAACCATTGTATAGAATTCTACATACAATAATAATGTTTTAACGGAGATATTTCATCGAGACCGAATGGAGTTTCGAATAAACCTCGACTTCCGGTTAACCGTTATTGTCCAAAAACTAATCAGCTCTTCGGACTCATACCAAAGTGTTATACATGTAATTTGGTGATAATATGATAATTACTTTTTGAGTTAGAGCGCCCACAATCACACACAGACACACACACAAACATATATACATCATTCCGAAAATAGTCTAAACGTGTTCTAGGGACCTCAAAACGTGTATTTCTGTTGAAATCTCAGTCGTTTTTTTTCGTGAATACAATACTTTCCCATTACTATGTATGGAGAAAGTAACAAATGCCTACATGTATGAAGAAAGTAACAGGAGAACACTGTGTATTTGGAGCTCCCTCTCCGAGTTATGTTTACTGCTTTTAGAGTGTGAAAATGGGTAGAACTACTTGGGCCTAGATATCTAGATAAGCATCTGTTTACCTTTTGCCTCTGAGGTCTACCCTACACTAAGCCTTTAACTTTGGGCACTCCTGCATCTGTCAGCCGTGACGTAATTCTTCTGAGATCTTCTCATCCAAATCTCAAGACTCCCTGTCAAATATTAATACTGTAAGCGGTCTCGGAACTAAGCAGCATGTATATGGTCTGCTCCACATATAAAGGTTAATACTTAATTCATCAAGTACTGCAAATTATAACTTTTTTGTAGCAAAATCTCAGCCTTTTCACATAAAGTATGGCTGAATAAACTACTTTATAACAATTTTAAAGGTGAGAAAGGAAGGAATAAGAACAGTATAAACAGCAAATGCTTTTGAATAGCAATATTCTGGTGACTGAACCATTAATTTTCAACATCAAACAATCTAACATCAAAATCATACCTTCAGGGAGGATAGATCCATTCTCTGGCATCTTTAATGAATCACTTTGGTCATTAACCATCCTTTCTTGGGAGAAAGATGCCACAGGGGCCTCTCTTCCTTCTCTATTATCTGCACTATATGCAGCAAAACAGTCTGCACATGCTCTTGAGCGTTTTCCTGTCCCAGTCACACCCATGAGTGAATCTACAACTCCTGCCACAAGAGAAGTGCCCTGTGAATTTGGGTTCAAAGCCAGCCAATGAGATGAGCATGCACCACAGAATATCTTCCCACAGCTTCGGCAGTGGTGACGTCTCACCATCAAGGAGAAAGCAACACCACATGCTGTACACATTTCACTTTCCTGGTCTGCCACCCATCGGGAGTCTTCCAGCATGAGACGGCGCATCTCCTCAAGATGGTGGTTAGCACGGAACAGTACCTCCTTTTCCCTAATACAAAAAGAACAGATTCAGTACTTGCTAGGGATGCACCGATAAGCAAATTGGTCGATTACCGATTTCCGATTAATCGGCCTTAGCTTATCGGCCGATTTCCGATTAATCGGCCGATTATTGACTTTCACATATGGTTCATTAGGTTATATGATTAATGCACTCATAATATGTGCTTATTGTGACTCAATTTTTTTTCTAGTTTCTTCGTGATATAGGTAAAATCGGTAAAATTTACTAAACAGTTGAACAAAACAGTTGAAACTCGAAATGCAAGTACACCATAAGGGTCATCCTTCACTTTGCCATCATTCACTTTGCATTGGAACGGGACCCATTTCAACTAGGCTTTAGAGAGCTATGATAGAGAAGAATATGATCTATCTGATGAAGAATGTGAACCAGTTCATTTATCTCAAGGTTAGGAAAGAATAGCAGACATATTTTGTGACACAAGGCCTACTCCTTTACCCACTTTAGTGCGTGATTACGAAGATTATTTACAATTTCTTTATGAATACTGTGTAATTTTGCATTTTTTACTTCCTAAATACCAATTTGAGATAGCGAAAAAAACGTATATCGCACTGCAATAACGCTACTGCAATCCGGGCGGAAGGGGTTAATGACAGTTATACTATTTCTAAATTATAAAAAGAATAACTATCATTAATATCTAATTATCAATAAATAATTAGTCAATAAAATAAATATCATCTAAAATATAATATTTCTAAAGTTCTAATCTAAATTTAATCAATTTTTTTCAGATCTTTTATAAGAAAAAAATTAATTTATTTTATAAATAATCGTCAATCACCCTAATGGCGCCAAGTATTGTGTGGAAGTTTTTTAAGGTAGTCTCAAAAGATACAACTCTCTGCATATTCAGTTTGTGTGATGCTAGCATATCAAGGGGAGGAAAAACAGCTAAAACCTTTACAACATCTAATATGATGAATCATCTTAGGAAGTTCCATCCTCAAGAAATAGCAAAGGAAATAGAATCAAATAAATTGAAAAGGACTTGTACAGAAGCTGGGTGTTCAAGAACAAGCAACAGCACCTATGAGTCTCCTACTAAAGTACAACCTACCTTGGAAGCTGTATTAGCAAAGAAAAAGTTATGGGATATTAATGATCATAGGGCCAAAGAGATTCACTACACAATTGGAGAAATGATAGCTGTTGATCTTCAACCATATTCTTTGGTATCAGACATTGGATTTCAAAAATTATTAAAGAAGATCTGTCCCAATTACTACATCCCAAGCAGAAAGTATTTTACTGAAAATATTATACCAGATATATTTCAAAAAGTCAAAACAAAAATTCAAATATCTCTTGATAAAGTCAAGTACATTTCTTTAACCACAGATATTTGGATGGCTAGTACAAACAATTCCCCTTTTTTGAGTGTGACAGGTCACTGGCTTTCAAATGATTTTGAACAACATAGGGCTGTCCTAAGAATTGCTCCTTTTAGTGGCTCTCACACAGCTGTTCGAATCAGTGAACAGTTAAACAATTCTCTTGAAGATTATAAGCTGACAAACAATAATATCTTCCTGGTATTGCGAGATTCTGGAGCAAATATGGTAGCTGGAGTTAATAATTGTGGTTTAGAGTCGCAATCATGCCTTATACACACATTACAACTTTCACTAAATGAATCCATATTTGCCCAACAGACAGTGAAGAATATCATTACAACTAGTAGAAATATTGTAAAACACTTCAACCATTCTGCTTCAGCAGTTAATAAGTTGACGGAAATACAGGATAAACTAGATTTAAAAAAACACATTAATTCAAGATGTGTCTACTCGTTGGAATTCAATGAATTACATGCTGGAAAGAAATCTAGAGCAACGAAAAGCTCTTGTGACATATGCTGTGGATAACAACATCCCTACATTAAATTCATACCAGTGGAGTCTTGTTGAGAAAATAGTTCAACTTTTAAAACCATTTGAAGATATTACTAAGGAATCAAGTAAGAGAGAATCCACCATTTCAATGATCATCCCAACAATTCAAACTATTAATTTGTTTTTATCAAAGGCTATACAAAGTAATAACTTCAGTGGAATTCGCACCACAATTGAAGAACTTAGATCTTCAATTGACAAAAGATTTTCTACTTATTTGGAAAACAAATCTTTATGTCTATCTTCTTTCATAGATCCTAGATTCAAGATGAGATTTCAGAAAAGTGATATGGAAGCCAAAATAAAGGAATGGGTATTAGAAGCTGTGGGCAAAATGGAGCATAAAGGGGAATTCAGAGAAGATATTTTATGTTCATCCAGTTCTGGAGAAGATCAAGAATCCTCAAGTGACAATGGACTGACTTTTTCAAAATTGTTTGATGAATTAGCTTCTGCTAAGACAGAGAAGAATGAAGAACCAGCAATATCAAAAGAAAGGAAATCTAAAAGGAAAAGAACAAGCATTAATTGTACTTGCACAAAAGAAATGCATCACTATTTGAATTTACCATTACTACCAAAAACTGATGACCCTTTTTTGTGGTGGAAAAATTTACAAGAAACCTTTCCTCTTTTGAGTAAATTAGCTTTAAAATATTTAAGTGCACCAGCTTCTTCAGTCGAAAGTGAAAGAATATTCAGTACAGGTGGAAATATATATGAACCTGCAAGAAATAGGTTATGCCCTGAAAATGGAGAAACTCTTATGTTCCTACATTATAATTTAAGAGTAATGGAATTTGATTATATTCATTAAAACTGTTTTAAGTTATTTACTTTTTTTAAATGTTCCAAGATGTTTTTCTTATTTGTAGCACAATAGTTCAAAAGCTAAGCGTTTGTTTATCAAAATTATTTCATTTTTGTGTTTTTGTATTAAAGAAGCTACGTGTTTATCAAAATTACTTCATTTTTGTGTTTTTGTATTAAAGAAGCTACATGTTTATCAAAATTATTTCATTTTTGTGTTTTTTATTAATGAAGCTATGTGTTTATCAAAATCATTATTTCATTTTTTTGTGCTTGTTGTATCAATAAATAGCCATATCAGCAGCCAGACACTGAAAATTAAGGTAACAGTGATGAAAGTAAAACTATTGCTATAATCCAATTCATTGGCAAAACTAACTGATGATTCTCTTGGCAGAGATGAAATGGCAGAAATATAAGGGATAATTAAATTTAATGAGAACCGATTAATCGACCAAAAGGCCGATTACCGATTAATCGGCAAAAGAGCCGATACGGCCGATTATCGATTATCTACCGATTAATCGGTGCATCCCTACTACTTGCACAAACCTACAATATGTCAACTACCATGGCTAAGTTTCAATTTCCGTTTGATAGGCTAGCAAACAATTGTCATGAATACTTAATTAAAACATGAAAGGAATGAATGGATCCTAAAATATAGCTAAAACATATACTCAAGTGCAGTGAACTTCACGATTATTCACCCTAATGGATGTAAGAGGAATCACAAATAATCAAAAAACACGGATAATGCAAACATCAGGAACAAACTTGCTGTGAAACTAATCAGTGGATATATTTCTGTCCATCCATGCACCCCTCTGGCTGTAGTAATTGACAGGCAAATTAGCACATTTGAATGAGCGAGTTTTTTTTCAAATAGTAAGAACAATTTTCTTCTGTTTTTCTGTCATTTTAACCCCTCAACTCCATCCGATGTATATATACGTCGCATGAAAACTCTGTATGCCACCGTCCAACGTATATATAAGTCAAGTTCCATCGCTATCTTCCTTTATTTTTTTTTGCATTGAAATTTCTTCGATCTTAAATATCTTGATATATTTCAAAAGAGGAAGATTTGCCTTTGATAATTATATGTTATTCATCAAGTTTAATTGTATTTCTTATTTTTTTCAAAAATTTAAAATTTTGTGAACACATTTTCTTTGGGAAATCATAAAGAAATGCTGTGGCTACCTATCTTTGAGTGAAGACTTTTTACTTTCTCCATATACGTAGAATAGAGAAAGTATTGTTTCCATGAAGAAAATCGACTTCAAGATTTCAATGGAAATACACGTTTTGAGGTCCCTAGAACACGTATAGACTATTTTCGGAATGTCTGTATGTATGTGATTGTGGGCGCTCTAACTCGAAAAATACTTGCCATATCATTACCAAATTTCATATATAACACTCTGCTATGAGCACAAAGAGCTGATTAGTTTCTGGACAATAACGGTTAACCGGAAGTCGAGGTTTATTTGAAACCCGATTCGGTTTTTGTGATATTTCTCCATTAAAACATCATTATTTTATATATAACTCAATACAAATTATAGAGAATGTAATTTTCTACAACTTTCATTTGAAACAATTTTCCATAACAGTTCTCGTTTAGGAATTATTTATAAATAATCGGTTTATTGTTTCTGTCAAATATCTCCTTAAAAATGTCATTATTCATAATATTCGTGAGGGCCAAAGTTGTAGAGAATAATATTTCTTCCAAGTTTTGTTTGAAACAACTTTTCATAGAACCATCCATTTCGGAAATATTTAACTTATTCGTACATTTCCACTATCTAGCGGTGAATATAATTTACGGCAATAAGGAGGACTGTATTCTTTTACGATACGAAATAATAATTTTGCCTTATAATGCTATTCATAATAATTTAAATAACTATACCCCAAATATGGAGAAAGTCATATGTTGGCCACATCAGATTTTTTAGTGAAAAGAATAGAAGAAAAGAATATCTTTGGCCTGCGTATTTTTTTTGGGTTTACCAACCAAGAGTTTGGGTTTATGCATCAGTGTATATTGAAAGAGGTCTGTTCAGAAAATGAAGAACAAGAAAGGCCACTTCAAAGAGACCTATGACTCAATATCTTGAAGTAAGGGAATAGCTGACGTTTCTTGTTTATCTTAGTTGTTGAGTTAGTCGTGCAGATGTATTTGCTGTGAATGGAGCATACTTTTTCTGTTTGTTGTGGTTAGTCATATGAGGAATTCTTTTCCTGTTCATTTTTACTTTCTCATACGAAGTAAGTAAGTATTGTTATCTCAAAAACATTCGTCATAGAGATTTTTACGGAAATATATGTTTTAGGTGTCGCTGTATCCGAAAAAGTGGTTTTTGCAATGCCATCTGTCTGTCTCTCTATTATAGGATCTAGAGCCTAAACGGTAGAGGGAAAATGAATGAAATCTCGTACTTAGGCATTTTATCATACTGAGCAGAGTATATGTTGAAATGGTTGACACTGCTCAATAATTAATGTTAGTTTATTCTACACATTTTTAACAACAATTTGATTTTCTCAAAAATGGCTTTAAAGATTTTGATCAAATTTCGTAGAGTTACTTGAGCTTACGTTATAGCTGTTTTTGAGAAAATCGGATTATTGTTAAAAATGCGTAGAATAAACTACCCTTAATTATTGAGCAATGTCAAACATTTCTATATATACTCTGCTCAGTATGATAAAATGCCTAACAAGGAGAGTAGGGAGGCTAGTACCCTCGGATTTTGTTCAAATTTCACATGGTGATAGCTGACGTGTTCCGATTTAACGTGTAACTTGCCGTTTGTGTGAATAGGCCTTGGTTGTCGAGATATTGCAGTTGAATTTCGGCCGATTTCCACGTGGGCGTTAAGACTCGTGAAAGTCGTTGCTAGGACGAGCAGGCCCTAGCTGGGTTGGTAAGGCGTTGGGCTAGTAAGCCAGACATTTCTATATATACTCTGCTCAGTATGATAAAATGCCTAATTGTAAGTATGAGATTTCATTCATTTTTGCTCTACCGTTTAGGCTCCAGATCCGGTAACAGACAGACGGCATTGCAAAAACCACTTTTTCGGATACAGCGACACCTCAAACAGATATTTCCGTAAAAATCTGGAGGTCGAATTTTTTCGCGATAACAATACTTTCCCAATACTTCGTATGATAAAGTAAAAGAGCTTTGGTGGGAAATCTTGAATTTGAAATGCAACAATTTTGTTACCACTACTAACTGCATTCTAGTTACGAAGACACACTGCATACCCCTGCAGATCAAATGTATTGGGCGTGCCTGATGCTGTCTTTAGTATGACCTATTAGTATAATATTAGATGCTTTACTGGTGATGTAAGCCAATATACGAAGGTCATGCTGAAAGTTTTTAGTAACTTCTGAAAAAAAGGGCAATTTTCAAAAAAGCTTTTATAACTTTTCAAAGTATTCCCCAATAACAAGGTTTTGTATGCATTCAGAAAAAAATGTTTTCGGCCGAGCGGCAAACCACCTATGCACCGCTTCCATCAGCTCATTGTCATTGGCAAAACGACAGCCTCTTAAAGCAACTTTGAAGAGTCCTGACAGGGCAGGGTCAGGACTGTATGGTGGATATTCTATGACCTCAAAGCATAGCTGCTGGAGTATTTCAATTTTGTGGACAGCATTATGGGGCTGGACATTGTTATGTAACAACACAACACCTTCAGGCAGTTTTCCTCGACATTTACTCCAAATCGTTGGTCTCAGCTCATCACACAGCATCTCACTGTAGTGTACACTGTTCATCTTCATACCCCTTTCCTAGTAATGTTTGATGATTGGTCCTTGTTAATCTCAGAAAAGTGTGAGCATCACTTTTTGCAGTCGGCTGAGATTTTAACTTCTTTCTGATGGAGGACGTAGGGTGTTCCACTCCATACTCCGATGTTTGTTCTCCAGCTCATAGTGGCGGACCCACGTTTCGTCACCAGAGAGAATGCAATTCAGGAAGGCATCACCATCTTCTTGATACCGGTACAAAAGTCGGTTACAAATGTCCAAACGGATACGACTGTACAATTTGGTGAGTTATTTGAAAAACCATCTTACACAAAATTTATGGAAGAGAAGACTGTTGTGGATAAATTCATAGGCCGAACGGTGACTAATCTGCAGGTGGTTTGCCACTTCATGGATAGTTACTTTTCTGTTGGCAAAAATCAGTGTGCAGACTTCTTCAATGTTTTCATCAGTTGTCGATGTGAACGGGCACTCTGATAGTTGTTCGCCTGTGACACTTGCTCAGCCATTTTTGAACATGTCTATCCACTTGTACATGCTTTGCTGTGGAAAAGCTCTGCTGCCATACTTCGCTGATAGTCTTCAATGAATTACTGCACCTGTTACACCTTCAGCCCACAACAATCGAATGACTGCATGCTACTCCTCTGCGGTGCATGTGATAAGTGGAGCGGCCATGTTGACACTGCTATTGTTGCAAGTCAACTGCATGGCCAAGGCCAAATATGCCACTACAACAACAGAGAGGCTTCGTGCACTAGCATTTAGCAGAGGCACCAATCTCAACAAAAAAATAAGAGCACTTTGCTGATACTTATTGACTCGCCCTTGTATTATATAATGTGTTATATATTTTGCATGGCATTATTTTCTAATTGTGTTGATTTTAAGTTTCCAAAATATACCATACAAAATAACACAAGTGCAAACTGCAAACAGCAATATGATGTCCTATTTGCATTAGTTCAACACATTTGTCGTTATCATCACCCGCACCAAATGTAGTTGTACAAAAACATGATGACAATATATCTTTCTTCTTTTTAGATGTTCAAATGCTTGTATTGTTTGATTAGTAACAGATTTAGTAGCTGTCTTTAATATTGAAAGAGTGGCTGGGTACGAAATGTTTTATTTGTGTGTTTATATGAATTCTGGCATTCTGTGGAAAATCCCCATGTATTATATTTAATTTATATGTGTGGACCATGTTAAAGTGAATTTGCAGTTTGATAATTCTACCAAAGTGAGTTTTGTAATGATTTCCATAGGTTTTTAAATTATTTTTGAATAAAACATTTAAGTTTGAAATGGACAGCGATCACTCTGAAGTATGAAAGCACCTTAAAAATATAAAACCAAAGAGTATAATCCCTGCCAAAATAAAATTTAATTTTTTCCCTAGCAGGAAATATCGTTCCTAAAGTTCGAGTCAACGCTTTTGTATTTTTTAGAAGCTTCTCTGCAATAACAAAAATGAATGTGCTTATGTAGCATTTCTTTTGACTACAATTTTAAGAAATGAAACTATTGAAATACATTTTCAGTTTGCTTTAGTTTGAAAACTCATTATATTTCTCAGGTCTCGGGAATTCCTGGGATTTTTCAGAAAGTCTGTCTTGAGTCCCGAGAAATAAAAAAGGTCGGGAATCAGAATCCCTACTCTGCATGTCCAATGTAAACATCTGTATACAGAAAGATTGCTAAGAGATCTCCTTCTAAGAAATAGCTGACCCAATACTTTGACCAGACCACCTTACAAAAAGACTTCGCTTTTGTAAGAGAGCGATGAAGAGGCGAATTGAGACTATGCTCTGAGTGTTATAACAGAATAAGAGTAAATACCATTAAAAAATTATTTTGGATGATAGATTGAAGGCATAACAATTTTCATATAGAAAATTTCATGCTGAATCAGATTATGCATGTATAAACATTCTGAAAAATAGGGAAATACCTTTAAAGTTTAAAAAATATTCTGAAGCATTATTTTCAAATTGCGTATATCTTTCCTCCTTATACATACAACATTATATTTCTATTGAATAAAAATCTGATGTGGCCAACACATGACTTACTCCATATTTGGGATATAGTTATTTAAATTATTATGAATAGCATTATGAGACAATTATTATATCGTATTATAAAAGAATACAGTCATCCTTATTGCTGTAAATTACATGATGGATATGTTTACAGAATTCACCGCTAGTTATTGGCGCTGTATACTGGAAATTTAAGAATAAGTTAAATATCTCTGAAATAGATGGTTCTACGAAAATTTGTTTCATACAAAACTTGGAAGAAATATTATTCTCTACAACTTTGGTCCTCATGAAGATCACCAGTGATGATGTTTTTAAGGAGATATTTGACGGAAACCGAAAAAACTGCTTATTTATAAATAATTCCTAAACAATAGATGCATTGGAAAATTGTTTCAAATGAAAGTTGTAGAAAATTACATTTTCTATAACCTTTGTGTAGAATTGTATATACAATAATAATGTTTTAATGGAGAAATAATGCAAAAACCGAATCGGGTTTCGAAAAAACCTTGACTTACCGTTAACTGGTATTGTCCAAAATCTAATCAGTTCTTTGTGCTCATGCTAAAGTGTTATATGTAAAATTTGGTATTAATATGACAAGTACTTTTTGAGTTAGAGCACCCACAATCACATATACATGCACACACACACACAAACACACACTAGGGCGGAGCAAAAAGATATTATTTTCGAATTTCGGTACTGTGGCGACCAAAAAACAAAGCCACATAATCCTCTAACTAAATGCTATATTGTACAAGAAATAACAACATAACAGCAAAACAAATGCTCTTGAGACGTAACAATAGTCTCGCAACTTAAACACTTCGTGAATATGAAATTATAACATAACAGCAGACAAAGCTCTTGGGACATAAAACTAGTCTCGCAACATAAAACACTTCATGAATGTCAAATTATAGTTACACTCTGTTCTCAGGAAACTTTCAGCACACGCGACTTCCGAGGAAACTCTTCTCTCTCTCTTGGAATCCTACTCTCGCCGGTGGCGACCCTTGGCTGACGCTCTCTCGGGATACCTGCCCACTCATTCTCTCGAAAGCCGCGGTCATGTGATGGAGCGGTTGAGGGGAGATTCGGCGGGTAGCTTAAACAGGCGACTCCTTGACTTCGTATTGGTTAATTTCTTGATTACGTTATATAACCATGAGAAAGGAGGAAATGGGAAACGGGTAATATTCGCCCTATATAAAGCGCGTTGGTGTGGAACAAGCCATTGGCATGGAGATTTTGGCTTTCTGTTCGGCGATTACGAAAGACGGCGATAATCGATGGTGGGCGTTTTTCGTCGCGTTTATTCGACAAGTGCTTCGTTAACTGCGGAGGTGCAGGGAAAATCGCTGCAGTATGCCTGACCGGGGAAAGTCTGCCTTTTTGGCCCAAACTACAGCATTTTTTCCATCCCGCTGTCAAAAAATTTTTGAAGGGGCTGCATCGCTGTCATAATTTCGAATTTTCATTAAAATTCACCAAAAGGTTACGCAATGTAGGATCGTGCAAGCGAAGAGAGCGAATCTGCCAGCGATTGTTCCAACTATTAGTTACAAATGTTGGCGACTGATGGAGCCACCGTGGAGGTGTGTTCTACAAAGAAAGGGAGGTTTATAGTGGGAAGAGTTCACTGACCTTGTACTCGGCAGTGCAAGTGGGGAGGCAGCCTTCAGTTTGCGGCCATCAGCTGTATTGCGCATGTCTCTGAGTGAGTTCAGCGTTTCAGAATGCCTACTGTGACTAAGAAAACCAGACATACACTAAAATGCCCGGTGTTCGTAGATCCTTCTGAACTCCAAGGTAACGTTCTTCCGACAAAAGATGTTATACGGCAGTATTTGTTTACTATTCATGACATAAAGTCCAAGAATAATAACGAATGGGATCCAAGCTTCAAGGAGGTGGCAGATATTGTTGTCCCGAAGATCAAAGAGATCTGGATCCAAGCGTCATTACCGATAGTGTCACATCAACGAGTATTGAGTTTACTTCAATCTCTCCATGACAAATACAGAAACATAAGGAAATATGTGAAGCTTTGTTTGATATCTGTGCATGCAAGTGTAAAGAGTTTGAAGAATGCTCATGTTCCACACAAAAGAAGGTTCCCGTGATAGAGCATGAATTCTTGCGTGATCAACGCACTCACAGAAAAATGTGCATGGCAGCTGTTGACAAGAAAGTAACGAAAAAATTGAAGAAAGAAGAGGAGAAGTTGAGGGTCATGGTACAAATGGAGATGGAAAAGAAGCAGTTTGGGGAGAAGGTTGAGGAAGTGGACAGTAGTCCCACTAGAAGTGTGTCGGAGTCTGAGAGGAAAACAGATACAGACAGCGATTTTGAAGTGAAGGAACCCACACTAGAAGCCGGTACCAGTCAAATGAGAATGCCCATGCATCAAGTTGCCGAGGCTGCTGACCACACAGGTGTCTCTGACAGGGCCGCAGCCCTCATAGTATCCGCAGCACTTGCAGATGCAAATCTTATCATGGAGGAGGACGCCTCTTTGGTTGTTGACAGAAGCAAAGTATGAAGAGAGAGGAAAAGGATCCGTGCAGAGACCAAAGAAGAAGATGCTGCCAACCGCCCTCCACTAAATGCTCTGTATTTTGATGGGAGAAAAGATAAAACTCTCACTATAGAGGAAAAACATGGAAAGCTATATGAAAGTGTTGTGACTGCGGAGCACATAGTGTTGATTCAAGAGCCAGATTCACAGTACATCTGTCACATAAGTCCCTTATCAGGAAGTGCTGCAGATATCACATCCACTATCATCGACTGCCTAGAGGAAGAGAACATTCCCCTCTCAAACTCAAATGCAATCGGCTGTGACGGAACTAGCACTAATACTGGCAGAAAAGGCTGGATCATTCACCTGATTGAGAACAACCCTGAAAAACCTCTCCAGTGGCTTGTATGCCTCTTGCATGCCAACGAGCTGCCCCTGAGCCATCTTCTGACAACACTGGATGGTGACACTGCAGATCCATACTCGTACTCTGGTTTCATAGGCGCTGAAAAGTTGTGAAGAGCTCCCCGTCGTAAAATTCAAAAAGATTCCCTTCATGCTAGAGAGTGTTGATGCTACGGATTTAAGTACTGATCAAAGCTACCTCCTGGATAGTTGCAGAGGTATAAATGATGGAACGTACCCACAAGACCTAGCCGCTAGATCCCCAGGCAAATTGTCTCACTCAAGATGGCTCACCTGTGCAAATAGGATACTTAGACTGTATGTTACAACAAAGAAGCCCTTCCAGAAACTCATTCAGTTGGTCAACTATGTTATGCATGTCTATGCACCTGTTTGGTTTACCATAAAGTGCAATCCGTCTTGCATTGAGGGTGCGCGTCACATTTGGAAACTGGTCAGGCTCTCAAGAGCACAGGCTAAATCAGTGAGAGAATAATCGATCCTGTAATTCAGCGGAATATGTATTTTGCGCACCCTGAAACCTTACTTATCTGCATGTTGGTGGACAGCAGGGAGGAAGTGCGGAATGATGCACTGAACATGATACTGCAGGCAAGAGCCACAGGCAAAGGGAATTGTGTTCGACTTTTCAAGACACAAGCTCTTAAATTTTCCACCGAAGATTATGTGCAGTTGATAAATCTGCAAGACTGCGACATTACATCACCGCCTGTCTTACAAGATGTTCCAGAGGATTCTTTGCGAGTCTTAACTGCCAATCCGGATAAGTCAAAGCTGCCATACTATGGTTATCCCTGTCACACACAGGCTGCGGAGAGGGCCATCAAGATCGTCACAGAGGCCTCAATGAGCGTGGTAGGGCAGAAAGCTCGAGACGGACTGATTCGCACATGACTGAAGTTGAAAGCAAAAATGCCAAAATTGGAGACGAAAGCTGACACCACTATTTTCACCAAAAAAATAAAAATCTGATGTGGCCAACACATGACTTTCTCCATATTTGGGGTATAGATATTTAAATTATTATGAATAGCATTATAAGGCACAATTATTATATCGTATCATAAAAGAATACAGTCATCCTTATTGCCATAAATTAGGTATATTTTGAATATGTTTACATAATCCACCGCTACATGGTGGTGCCGCTGTATACTGCAAATTAAGAAAAAGCAAAATATCTGTGAAATGGATGGTTCTACAAAAATTTGTTTCAAACAAAACTTGGAAGAAATATTATTCTCTACAACTTTGGTCCTTATGAAGATGACCAATTACAACGTTTTTAAGGAGATATTTGACAAAAACCGAAAAAACCGATTATTTATTAATAATTCCTAAACAATAACTGCTATGAAAAATTCTTTCAAATGAAAGTTGTAGGAAATTAAATTCTCTATAATATTTGTATAGAATTGTATATACAATAATGATGTTTTAACACTAGGAGTAACGGGGTCAGCCACCTCCCTGTAAGTACCGGCGGCGATCAATTGACCGCTGGCGACTTTCTCACTTATTAGGCATGAAAATGTGCTGAATTCGTTACTATTAATGACTATTTGCCTTATTTCATTGTATCCTGATGTTAGAGACACTTGGGTACAGTACAATTGTACAATTAGGAAGTACACTGCAAAAAAAAATTCTTTCACAAAAACAAGGAAGTTTTATTTCTTAGTGACTTTTCATAAACTGGGATATAAAACGTCTTTAAATCGGGTGAAAACACAAATTAAAGTCAATACAATTCAATTTTAACTTGCAAGTTGTGTTTAATGATAAAAATTATAAACGTAAAGAATAAAACTTGGGTCTTGCCAAAAGTCGGTGATCATCAAAGATAGAAGATAAGGGAAATTCCATGAACACAGAGGGAAGTGAAACTTTATTTTTGTGTTGCTAACACTTTATACACATTTTAATTGTATGAAAAATAACAAAAATCAACGTTTCTTCTACAGAGAGGATGGAGATATGTCCAGTTAAGGAGACATCTTTCTAAGTACTCGGTGTACCTGCACATTTCACACAGATTCTTATCTTACTTAGGGAAGACCCACATGCAAATTTCTTGCATCTTGTGCACGAGTCCTTTGTTTCTTTTGCAGCATCCAACTTGACATTGCTTTCGAGTGCCGGAGGAGCTGATGTGTGTGCTGGCTTCACCCTGCTGCGCTTCAGTGGAAGCTTGTGGCCTCGTACTTTTGTATGGAGCAGACAATTCTCTAGCTACATTGATGATGTACGAGCATCATGAGACTTTGGAATCGGTCACCATATTGTACAACGTATGAGCCTTGATCATAGCTAATTCTAGGATGTTGTAAAATACATGCACGAGCCACCGTCAGCTCATTCCTCGCACACTGTACTTTCGAGACATCTGGTCCACAACATCGACACCACATTTAGTGATGTTGTAAAATCTTATTGTCTCTGGTGTCTTCTTCCCTGTAGTTTCATCAATAACAACACCATTGTGGAGTGTGCTGAGGACAAGCACATTCTTTTTTACCTTCCCTTGTTAAGACATCAGGGTGATATTATCGGTTTTATAGATGACTGTGTTGTACAAAGGGTCTAGAGGATTTTTCACTGAAGGTGGTACCTCCCTTTAAACAATAAGTCTGTTTAAAGTGCCAAGAATGCTGGTGTTCCATCTCTTCAGCTGAATGCCTAGATTCAAAGATGTAAAAAAATTGTTGGTCGTGACATTTCTCCCCTCATCTAGAAAGGGTTCAAGAATATGCTAAAAGATATGCTCTCACAGAGATAGGTCTGCTGGTCTTGTCTCATCTTTCCCTAGATACGGAAAGCCATTCAGGATGTATCTCACCTTGCCATCAGTAGCCAGCCAGTACTTCACTCCATATTTGTCCGGTTTACTACTCATGTACTGTGTGAAAGGGTGTTCGAAATGTTGAAAGCATATGTGTAGTCTATTTATTCAAGCAACGTTTCCACATACAATGTGTAAAGATTGTCCTACCTAGCAAGGAAAAGGGCATTATGTCGTATGCTGTAACAATGCGACTTACGCCCTTCTTGTACGGAGATACAATGTGTCACTATGTAATAGTTACATAATGAATGTTCTATCTTCAATAAAAGAACTCACTAGATGTAGAACAAACTTTTCAGGACATTTGACTCGCGAAAATGCTCACATACACAACAGAGTAGTGCAGCAGTCAAATGACTGCTTCCGATAATAGTAGGTGGGAGGTGGCCGTACGAAAAAACTATAAGAGTAAAAAATCCCAAAAAATGACTAAAGGACCTAAGGCACAAAATACTAAAAGTCAAAAACTTACAACATCATCCGATCAATAATGCAGGAGATACGGCACTCAGAAAATCAAAAACGGTCAATTGAACGCCCCCGGTACTTCTAGTGTTAACGGAGAAATATCGCAAAAACCGAATCGGGTTTTGAATAAACCTCGACTTCCGGTTAACCGGTATTGTCCAAAAACTAATCAGTACTTTGTGCCCATACCAAAGTGTTATATATGAAATTTGGTAATGATATGGCAAGTACTTTTTGAGTTAGAGCACCCACAATCACATACACACGCACACACACAAAGACATAATTCCAAAAATAGTCTAAACATGTTCTAGGGACCTCAAAATGTGTATTTCTGTTGAAATCTCAAAGTCGATTTTTTTCGTGATCACAATACAAACTTTCCCTATACAATGTATGGAGAAAGTAAAAAATATCGGTTTTTCGAAAAATTCCTATCACATACAACAGACAACATCGAGAAAATAGCCAAAATGTTTTCTAGGGTCCTCAAAACATGTATTTCTGATGAAATCTCGAATTCGATTTTTTTCATGAATACAATACTGCCTCTATACTACGTATGTGGAGAAAGTAAAAAGATTCCATATCAATAACTTTATAGTTTTCACAATATTGTTGAATAAATTAATGTGCCATCGCTTCTCTCCATCAAAGAGTTTGTACTTAATGTATGATAGTGTAAAAGTTGTACTTCCAAAATATCATGTTTTGTGTAATTCCTCAAAAAATTTCATAAAAATCCAATAAAAAGGTGAAAATTAATGAGTTTTACATAATTTTTGCAAGTTTCGCACCTGCATTTCTAGTTCTTTTAGGTGTGTTTCACTTCCAGCATGAGTGCCGATTAATGTCGGTCTATCCGTCCATCCTCATGTTCTCGGCATCTACCAAACAGATTCGCATGAAATTTGATATTTAGGACTTACAATCAAAGATATTAAGAAAATCGCAAAAATGAATCACATACGCCAATCAGGGGTATCACTTTACTGGTGACAAAAATTGAACTTTTTGTCATATCTTGTAAAGTACTGGTCATATCAAAATACTTTTCAAATAAAACTTGTAGAACTAGAAAAGTAGAGTACTTCTTTTCCTTTACATTTTTATCGTAGGAGTAGCTGTTATCAAGAAAATCAAACTAGAATATCTTAATTCAAGTTAAACTTGGAAAAATTCTTGCATGGTTACTTCTTCATTGTTGCTAACATAAACAATCTCACAAAAATACGTTTAATTTCCTAACGTGTGCAGGAAGAAAATGGATTATTTTGACAAAGAAAATAACTTTAAAATGCTATTTCCCTTACGTACACGTATATTATTTCTTTTAAATACTTCATTGCAGAACTGTTATGGGTGAACGTCATTCGCAGCGCCTATTTGTGTCAAAAAACATGAACTACATGCTACGGTACTATTGCAAAAAAACAACCTTCTCTGGAGTTACTAAGTAAAAGTTTATATTTACTTAGTAACCAAGAATATTGTGTCATTTATGTCGGATTTAGCGGTCTCCTTGCGCTATTGCACCCTTCGCCTCTCTGGAGCCAAGCTATTGGGTGAGTAAATGTCTCCACAGGCAGATCACTCATGGGTTTGCAAGCTTTGTGACTAGGGTTGCCAACTCGTGAGGAGTTGCTTACAAGAGATTTCTGCTTCATGAGTCCGAAATTCCGGGAGAAATTTCTCAAACCTCTAGTAATAATATTAGTAAAGAAGAGTTTTTTTTCCTATACATTTTTATCATATGAATAGCCATCATCAAGAAGATCAAACAAGAAAGTCTTAAATCGAGTTGAAATTTTCTTGCATAGTTACTTCTTCATTGTTGCTAACATAAACAATCTGACAAACAAACAAAATATTCAATATGTGTGCATGCAATATTTTTAAATAGGAAAAAAATGGATTATTTATGACGAAAAAAAACTTTAAAATGCTATTTCCCTTAGGTACAGGTATATAATTTCTTTGTAATACTTCATTGCAAGAAACGTACTGATTTGTGATACGTTTTACACTTTCCTAACTTGTTTTTAAATCTCCGTCGGCCTTTCTTGAGGGATTTCATTAAATGTCCTCCAGGCTTGAGGGATAAGATGTTTATCACTATAAAAACCACGTAGCCCAGTGTGCTAGCACACAGCTGAAGTTGGCAAATGACTCCACTTAAATTCAAATTGTAATAAATGGAATTGAAAAAATCAAGATGGCAGAAGAACATAGCTGATCGACCAAGGCTGAATGCTGCCCCCAACCGTGTGATTTTCGAGAAACTCCCACTCATAGAAAAAACAATATGCATATCTACAAACTTGCCGTTTCTGCATATAATATAATTATTTCGACATTGATGTAATGAGAAACAAAAATAAGTAGTCCTGCAGCCATGAATTTCTTTTGAAAAATTGCAATTAGAGTATTAAAAAAATTATGAGGCATAAAGTGAGAGACAGCACGAATAATCCACACACAGATAATCGAGAGTTCACTGTATAGATCCATTTTATACTGGATATTATGAAAAAAGTTTATCTCCGAAATCGATGGTTCTACGAAAATATGTTTCATAAGAAACCTGGAAGAAATATTATTCTCTACAACATTGGTCCTTATGAAGATTACCAATAATGACGTTTTTAAGGAGATATTTGACGGAAACTGAAAAAACCGATTATTTATAAATAATTCCTAAACAATAACTGCTATGGAAAATTGTTTCAAATGAAAGTTGTAGGAAATTATATTATTTATAACATTTGCATAGAATTGTAAATATCATAATGATGTTTTAACGGAGAAATATTGCAAAAACCGAATCGGTTTCGAATAAATCTCGACTTCCGGTTAACCGTTATTGTCCAAAAACTAATCAGTTTGTTGTGCTCAAGCTAAAATGTTATATATGACGTTTGGTAATGATATGGCACGTACTTTTTGAGTTAGAGAGCCCACAATCACATACACACACACACACACACACACACAGACATCATTCCGAAATAGCCTAAACGTGTTCTAGGGACCTCAAAACGTGTATTTCCATTGAAATCTGGAAGTCGATTTTTTTCGTTAACACAATACTTTCCCATTACTACATATGGAGGAAGTAATAATATTTCATAGAAGTATATAGTAAAGAGCATAACCTATGACCCTACATTTAAATTTACAGAATACCAAGTATTGTAAGAAAAGCATTTGGCAAATCTTCTGTTTTCTGCCCATCTCAATATTGAGGTAGCCTTAATATTTTTTACTTTCTCTATACGTAGTAATCGGAATCATGTCTGTGTGAGAGTGCATGTGTATGTGATTGTGGGCGCTCTAACTCAAAAGGTACGTGCCATATCATTACCAAATTTCATATATAAGACTTTAGCATGAGCACAAGGAACTGATTAGTTTTTGAACAATAACGGTTAACCGGAAGTCGAGGTTTATTCGAAACCTGTTTCGGTTTTTGTGATATTTCTCCGTTAAAACATCATTATTGTATATACAATTCTATACAAATATTATAGAGAATTTAATTTCCTACAACTTTCATTTGAAAGAATTTTTCATAGCAGTTATTGTTTAGGAATTATTAATAAATAATCGGTTTTTTGGTTTGCGTCAAATATCTCCTTAAAAACGTCGTTATTGGTACTCTTCGTAAGGACCAAAGTTGTAGAGAATGATATTTCTTCCAGGTTTTGTTTGAAACAAATTTTCGTAGAACCATCCATTTTGCAGATATTTTGCTTTTTCTTAATTTCCAGTATACAGCGCCACCACCATATAGCGGTGAATTATGTAAACATATTCAAAATATACCTAATTTATGGCAATAAGGATGACTGTATTCTTTTATGATACGATATAATAATTGTCTCATAATGCTATTCATAATAATTTAAATATCTATACCCCAAATATGGAGAAAGTCATGTGTTTGCCACATCAGATTTTTTTAAATTGCACTGAAATTTGACAAGATTAATACCACTGTAAAGTCGGTTAATAATCAATAAATTATTATTATTATTCAGTCTCGGAAACGTTACTGTCTCTGTTTGTACGTACAGCAGTGTTTCTTTGTTTGTGCACTTTACAAGTATTATTTTATAATCATGAGTGATAAACGGAAAACTGAAAGTGCTAATACAAGTGGAATGAAATAATAATGTGAACATGATTGGGACAAAGATGGAAATAAGTAGGCGGTGAATCTTTAGCTTCAATCGGATGCTCATTGGACTTAAGTCGGTCGAGTGTGTGTTCTATTGTGAAGCATAAGGACAAATATAATAATACAATACGTACTGTGGCATTCTGAATAAATGCCACATTTTATTAAAGAGCAAGGAACTGTTCAACACACGCTCCAATGACTTCGGCAATTTCCCGTTAGCAGACCGCGAAACAATTTGAGAAATAATGATTGTGCAGTAGCTTGGCTTTCTCGTGAATGACAATTGAACTCAGTGGGACTTTCTTGATCGCTTCTTCACTTTTCTTAATCGATCTTATTGTGGATTCATTCACACCAAGTAATTTACCAACTGATGAAGCAAATTTATTATGTGCAAGCCTATCTAAAACTTCAATTTTCTTCTCCAAACTCATCACGTTTTTTACCCTTTTTACCAACTTTTCTTTCATTTCAATCATCACTCTCTTTGGGGCCAAGTTTAGGCAATATTACAAAAAAATCTGATGTGGCCAACACATGACTTTTGCCATATTTGGGGTATAGATATTTAAATTATTATGAATAGCATTATAAGGCAAAATTATCATTTCTCATCGAACAAGACTACAGTCATTCTTACTGCCATAAATTATATTCTGAATATGTTTACAGAATTCACCTTTACATGGTGTTGGCGCTGTATACTGAAAATTACGAAAAAAGTTGAATATCTCCGAAGTGGATGGCTCTATGAAAATTTGTTTCAAACAAAAGTTGGAAGGAATATTATTCTCTACAACTTTGGTCCTCATGAAGACTAACAATAATGACGTTTTTAATGAGATATTTGACGGAAACCGAAAAACCGGTTATTTATAAATAATTCCTAAACAATAACTGCTATAGAAAATTGTTTCAAATGAAAGTTGTAGGAAATTACATTCTCTATAATTTGTATAGAATTGTATATACAGTAATGATGTTTTAATGGAGAAATATCGCAAAAACCGAGTCGGTTTCGAATAAACCTCGACTTCTGGTTAACCGTTACTGTCTAAAAACTAATCAGTTCTTTGTGCCCATACCAAACTATTATATATGAAATTTGGTAATGATATGGCAAGTACTTTTTGAGTTAGAGCACCCACAATCTCACACACAGACACACACGCACGCACACACACACACATACGCACACAGACATCATTCCGAAAATAGTCTAAACGTGTTCTAGGGACCTCAAAACGTGTATTTCCATTGAAATCTCGAAGTTGATTTTTTTCATGATCACAATACTTTCCCATTACTACGTATGGAGAAAGTAAAAAGAGGGATTTCGTATGTGCACTTCAGGCGGTCCTCGACTTTCTTGCTTTCAATATTCGTACAACTCACACATTAATAATAATAATATTTATTTACAGCCGGTAATCACATTGTAGTCACAAATCACAGAATAAGTTTCATTAATCACAAAGTAATATCTTATCCAACTCATAGTCTGTAAAATGGTATTGGGGTATAGCAACAGCCGGTCTTCCACCTCTTCCAGAAAAGACACTGCCATAAACAAAGATAATTTCACCGAAACTACAAAAAAATAAATAGACATAAACAAGAAAAAGGGAACTTAATACCAAGATATAATAACTAAAGTCAACGACTAGATTATGGTAAGGATGGAAGCACTGTGTTACAAACAGTACGAATAAATGCAACTCTTACAGTAATAAAAATTTCTTGAGAAAAAAGAATAATGAAAAACAAATAACGATAAATTATAAAAAGATAATCAATTACACTATGTGTGTGATAACCTTAGGATAATACAAGGGAACAAGAACCCAAGATAGCATAGATTGACATCCCTGAACCGCCTTTTGTGCGCCGACTAGACTTTCGCTCATCAGCTAAATGACAAACGAATATTTCGAGTGGTGCTGGTTGCCAGCCACCAGCTTCCACCACGTCGCCATCTTTGTCCATAAAGTAGTGTTTATTTGTGCAATTATTTAAATATTTTATTGCATTTTGCCCTATCTCTCTATATTATAAAATCGACGATTGTGTCTAAAAGGCCCCTGCACAAAAAAACTAAACATTTATACCATAATTAGAGATTTTATAATATTTTTTGGCTCTGTGGGAACGGAACCCCCCTATAACATGTAAATCTATGTTCGACTTTCGTACATTCAACCTTCGTACACATTTTCTGGAACACATTATGTACTACGTATATGGAGAAAGCAAAAAGATGCATGGCATATGTTGATTAAATTATTCACTACATTATAAATAGTCTGGAACATTCTTGTTGTTGCATACAGATGACTACAGGAGAATTAGCTTGCTATGGTAGTTCAGTGGTAGAATACCCACCAGGCAAGTGGAAGACCTGGGTTCGATTCCCGGTCATAGAAGATTTTTTCACTTTTTTCCACATTTCCCAAAAAGAAATTAATGCATCAAAAATTCAGATACCGCCATGAATTACAATAAAGATGAGAAATGTGAGGACTAAGAAAATGAGCGAAGCTAGTATAAGTAGCCATATTAATTCAAGTTTTATTATTACATTATATTTCTTATACATATTAAATATAAATATATTAAAATTAACAAATGCTTTATTTTGAAGATTTCAACCCTCAAGCAAACATAAAAAGTAAACTTACAACCTATAAATTAAAACTGAAAGTTTGATAGAATGAGGAAAAAATCAGTTGGCATAGCGAAGACTGCTTGAGACCCTCACAAAATTGTCTCGTGGCCCCCAATGAGGGTCACGACCCTACATTTCAGAACCATTGGTCTAAATCACTTATCACAAGAAGGAAACATTGTTCAACTCCTTGTCCTTGTCTAGAGCAAGTATTGTGGATAAAGTTGAGGAAATATCAAAGAATTTTAAGGACCAGTTATGCATCAAAGTTAAGGAATATTGCTCTGAATGAAAGTAGAGATATTAAGGATATTGCTCAATTCCTAATATTTATTCATGGCATTGATAATAAAGTTACCATACACGCACAGCAAAAAGGAAGCATACTTTATAAATAGGAAAATGAAAGAAAGCAAAAAAGGAAGAATTTGGAGTAAAAGACTTACCCTGTAAGCCTAATTACAGCTTCTCGGAGATGATCCGAATCATCTTTGAGTTGCTTTATTTCAGAATTAAGTCCAGTAACTTCTGATTCTGCTGCAGCTAAGCGTGAGAAGAGTCCTATGTTTTCCTTATTAGACTGCTCTGATTCCATCCTGAGCTGTAAAATAGAGTTGGTTTTTACTAAATATTTACAATCTTCCATTAAGTTTTTGCTTGATGAACTGTCTTTTAACTGACCTTGTGAAGTTGTAGCTCCATAGCATCACTCTCCTGCTGCCTTTTGGCAAGGAGTTGAAGTGTCTCCTTCAAGCTTTCATGAGTATTGTTTAGTGCTTCTGCTTGTTCTGCTTGCTCGTGTCTCAGTGATGCAAGTTCTCTTTCGAGAGAGTTAACGATCCTTTCTTGCCTCTCAACCTCCTCCGTTAAGTTACTCAGCTGCTCCGTTTGTGCTTTTGACACCTGTTTGTGGATTAGCCATACATGAGTGTCTAACAAAAATGTCTTACCATATATTGTGGCATATAAGTCAACCTTTGAAGCATAAAAAATTTCCTAAAAGTTAAAGTTGTTTTATAAGCTGAATATAAAATGTGAACCTTAAATTACAGATGAATGACAGATATTTACAAAGACAGTTGATCTTTCGGTGTAAGTGATCACCGTTTTGAATCAGCTGCTCCAGTGTTTACATTTTCTGACATTTACTTTAGAAGATTTAAAATAATTAATTTTAATAGTTAATAAAAATTCAAATTGAAGTTTTTTGTTTTTATTACTGAAAGCCAAAAATATAAACAATCTATTTACAATTATAGAAACTAAATAGAAATAGAAATACACACCATCAATAGATGGCAATATGGTTGTATGACTAATTCAGTCTTCTATTTATTGCCTTCTATTTGGCCTTTAATGACCTTTCTTAAATAAAACCAGTGATATAATAACTCAAAAACGACGCTACATTTTTGGGAATAGGTTGCACTTAGATTTTTAAAATCCATCAAATTCCTTGTATTCTTCATCCGACCCAAAGAGTTTATGAAATTCATTCTGAGCAACTTTAGTACTGTCAATATCATAAGGATCCCACTCTGAATCAGATGTTAAAGATTAGAGTTCATTATCATCTTCCCACAATAAATTATCTTCCTCCCCATCCATGGAATTTGATATTCCGCATTATTTGAAAGACTTGATGATGGCTTCTGCTTTAATATCATCCCATGATTTAATAATCCATTCACACAAAACATTAGGTGGGGCGGCATGTACATTTCCATCCTTCGTAAAAGTTTATTCTCCATAAACCATCCACTTATTCCATTTGGCATAAATGTGGACCTTAAATGGCTTGTTGAGGCAGACATCAAAAGGTTGAAGTAGAGACGTTGCACCACCAGTATAACGGCAATATCCGTACAATTTATTTTCAAGCACTTCTTTCTCTCTTTTGTTACGTGGGATCGGTACATGTCACACACAAGCACTTTGCATATGCCATCAGGACACCTATTTCAGATATTATCTATCCACAATTTCATTCCATCTTCATCCATCCATCCACTGTTTTGCATGGAAATGATCAAAAACACCTGTACAGAAGATGAATGAAAGAGCCTCCTAATAACCATACAAGTATTGTTTTAAAAAGGAAAATACTCACATAGGGGAATATACTCCATACCAGTGACCAAACACACACACAATTTCACACACTCCAGGTTTAGGGGGAATTACTCCAATGCCAGGGACCCTTTTTCTTTATTCACACACACAAATACACACCAACCACAAAAACACACACAAGTACTTCCTTTCTAAAAAATTGCCTAAATACGTATTTCAGAATCAACTATTCCATCATCAGTAACCCTTTTCGCCTTCCCTTGTTGCAAGGATTCCTGGAAGAATGCATATAACAGTTCATGTTTCCGACCCTTGCAGTGAAAGCGACAAACAGAGAGACACTGTTGGAAGGCACGGAGAGACAGTACCTACTTAAAATGCTGAGCTCTAATGTTGAGTAATCATATTTTTAATTGTCAATACAAAGTAAATCAGCTCCTTAAAAGCAATTACGACATGTTAGGAAGAAAGTTACTTTGTAATGTGCGGAACATAGAGCGAGAATCACAAGAGAAGAAAAACCCGTAAATATTATTTTAAAATAGAAATAAAAATCTACCGAGAGAGATGCACACTAATATAAGGCAAAAATTTAAGTTAAGAAAATGTCCGTAGGTGATGAAGAAAAAATATGCCGTGTGTGGGGATCGAACCCGGGTTCTCAGGTTCAAAGTGAACTACCAGCACCTTTAGCATCAAGACAACGCTACCTACTTGTCAGCAATTCTGTTATCGAAGGTATTTAAATGGCCAGCAAGTTTTTCATTATCTTTAAATGTTAATAATTTGCAAAAGAATGGCCATTAGTGGCTAGAAAAAAATACGTGTCCCATTAATTTTTGTTCTTTCATGCAGCGGTGGTTTCGTCCGAAAACCAGGGGACGAGTTGACTAACTCTCCTTGTAAGTTCTGCTGGCAGGCTACTACCACTGTGAATCTTGTCTTTTCATGCTCAGTAGTTTTTAGAACCATTTTTGCACCTTTTAAGTCAACAGTTCGGTTGCTGGGCATATCAAAATTAATAGGCGTTTCATCCATGTTACCGATGTGAGATAATGGGTATTTGTGTTTGCCACTTTCTAATAACAAATTGCTGGAAACTGGTAATTTTGTCATTGAGATCTTTCAGATGTTTCTGTGTAATCTTGGTTTTCTGCTGCAACACCAGAGATTTTATTTTCAAAAAGCAGCTTCACCAACTAGTTGTTGCCTTAAATTCTTTGCTTAGTTTTTTATTTGATTCAGCCCACTTAAGCATATATGTGCATATTGCATTTCGGGTGACAATGCAGCCATTCTTTCAATTTTCGAGGACACATTCAGAAACATGTTCCTCAATATCAGGCCAATGACTGCTTCCGGCTCTCTTTGCACATTTTGTCTTTGGCATCTTTATCGTTACAGATTTGTTCTTTCTCCAGTCTCGCACCAGCTTTTCACTAACATCAAATTTCCTCACTGCAGCACATTTATTTGATGATTTAGTGAATTTCACAACATTTAAGTTGAAACCAGCTTCGTACTTCATTCTTTTTTCAGGCAAAGCTATGATGAGAGTAATCCAATTTCTAGGATTTTACTGCAAATCAGTGTGGCCATCAGTCCTGCATTCAGTGGGCAAATTATTAAGTCCTTCTCCCACACACAGTGGAGAAATTCATAAAATACCCTACAAAATCTCGATTTCAATAAAATACATTTTCTTTTTTGAAAAGGGGAAAAATGCAATTATCAAAATCATTCTAACAGCTGCAAATATATTTTATTGAATTTTATCATCGTAGAGATTGATCACAATCACAAGGTATAGTAAGTTTCGATAGTATCATTATGGTGATTTTCAAATGAGTTGGCGAGTGAGATTTCGGCCGCACTCGGGATGGCTTGTATCTCTCCGCTGCCAGGAGGTGGGGGTAGTGCCCCCTAGCAGAAGGCTCAAGCTAGACATTGCCAACTCTACACCAAAACACACGTAACGTTTGGCGGGCATTTAAAGGGAATTTGCAAATGGAAATATTTTTATTGTATCACACACGTACCACATGCGCTTAATCAAACTAGTGAATTTTGTCACTATATACTAAAATACTACAATTGAGATAAAAAAACAACTTTAACTGCACAATTTCAGCGGCGGTGTAAGCATGTGGCAACACAGCACACTCAGGCACGATGTCACCACTACGGAGTCCCGATAAAGAGTGAGCTCTGGAACGTTTAGGCTCCCCCTCCTTGTTTCCTATTGGTTCACTCAGTGCCTTGCCGCTGTCTGCTTTTTCTTCTACCTCCCCCTTATCCAAGACATTTGAAAAGGACCATAACAGCTGACATAAATAGAATTATAGGAAACTTTATTTTGTGATTCAAGCTTTCCTAGAATAACAGTTTCTTATCCGTTGAAATTAAAACACCCATCATATGGAAGGCTCAAGAAGAATAGTATGGACACGAAACAATATTTAAATATTTTTATTATTATGTTTATTTCTGTCTCTTGTTAAAACTCATTTGTAAAGGACCATTATTTTGACTGAAAAAATTTTGAGGTATTTTTAAGTGAAACAATGGGGTTTGACTTATATGTCAAATATATGCCTAATCACAAATTTTCAAGCCGAAACGTCGGGATCGACTAATACGGAGGAGTTCCATGAACAAACAGACAAACTCTTCAAAATATATAGTAGATATTTTAATACTTACGTGAAGTTTGTTTCTATGGTTATTATTTGCTTACTCACACAAACAATGGAATTAATATAAGAGATACTTGGAATTATAATCGGAAAACATTCAATGAGCTCATACTGCCCTCCCAGTTTTTCCTGCTAACATTAATCTGCAACAAGCATAATTAGCCATCAACTGCCTTGTTGAACAATTTCTCTTATTGGCTTATTTTTTCTCAACTTTATCTCATCCCTATTGCTGGCTTCACATATGTAAGATGTAGGTATTCAATCTAGAGACCTGCATACCTGCAATTTACCTGACCCGCAGGTACCTGCAGCAAAGTAGCAGGTCGGTTTGGGTACTTACTGCTTCTAGGCTGATCAGGTATGACAAAACGTTTGAGGGTGCAGGCAAAGAGCAGGTACGAAAATCAATTGCGGTCCCACTGCAAGCTGCCTCACTGACATAGGCACAAGAGCATTACACACACATCTTTTGGTACTTTTATGACACCCTTCTCCCCCTTCTCTAGTAATGAAATAACATTGTAACTTAGTAGCTACACAGTTGTGAGCAATTGGCATTATGTTAGCAAAGCTTCAAAAAGTAAGCAGCGCTGGTGATGTTAACGTCTGTGTCAGTCATCTGAACGATATAACATGCCACCTGCTCTAGGAATAGTACACCATTTCATCAGTTGGTTTTGCCTTTTCGAGCAAGTAACATATGTGGATCTCTGTGAATCTTTTGTGGAAGAACCGTTTTTATATACTTTTCAGCATCCATCAAAAGTTATTTAATGCTTAGCTGGATACTATTTATTCATCGAGTACTTGAATATACATTCTATTATTTTGTACTCATAATTGAGATAGAAAGGATAGAGAATTGACGAATAAAATTTCATTGGTGATTATTTAGGATCTCAACTTTTATGAAAGAATGTCCTGTCATTGAAAGCACACAAGGAATTTGTACCTGATGACTGAAAGCAGTGGCGTAACAACAGGGTGGCAGTGGTGGCAAAAATCCATAGGCATAGGGCTTCTGAGGGCCCACTCATTTAATTTTTTACAATTTATTTTTTTTAAATAAAAAACTATAAAAATATGGCAAGATCCAAATTTTCACGGTTTATTGCATTATTAAATAAACGATAAATTGTTACATATTTAAATGACCAAAGTGAAATTGATGGTCTTGACATGTAACATATCACAATGTATACAATATTTGTCTACTTTATATTAGCTATTTTTAGTTTTAGTCGCTGTTCCTTCTTATTGTACCGTATGCCGGCTACTTTGCAGACTACTACCTATTCAAAGATAAGTTGGTCAAATTTGAAGATAGACTGCGATAGTATCAAATATAAAAGTGAGGTTTGTGTAATTATTGATAAATAACATATATGTACTACTTAATCACCCTTTAAGTACCAATATGTCTTCTAAGAAATATCTAAGTGGAAGTGAAAAATGAAGAAAGAAGAACGAAATTGAAGATAGGACGCCGAAGATGCTAAAATTAGTAGTTTCTTTTCTAACTCTGTTGGCCAGGAAAGTGTACAAGTTAAGGACAGCAAAAGAGGTAACAAGTATTTGCACAAATGCATCAGCATGCGATCCTGAGTGCAATAATGAGCTTAGCATACCCATTGTTGTACAACTACCAGTAAATATCGCAGTTGAAGATGAAGCTTTCACCTTGCATATTTCAATTAAGGATGCATCTTCTATCAGCCTTTTAGAGATCTCTTGGGAAACCGTAAAAGCTTCTTCCTATCCTATGGACCATGGTCATTTTAAAGGATTTATTTTAGAGGAACCAACAAAACGGTCCATCGTAGAAAATGGACATTGTAAACGTAGAACTTCTTTCAAAAAAGATATGCATGGTCGATCTTTTTCTGAAAAATATTATTACACTGTTTCCAAATCAGGAATGAAAATAGAGAGAACCTGGTTTTGTTATTCACCTTCCCTCAAACAAGCTTACTGTGAACCATGCTGGCTATTTGCAGATAGAAGGTCAGGAGCTTGCCAAGAAATTTGGATAGAAGGCTACTGCGACTGGAAGTATATAGTAGAAGGAATAGAGTGACAGGAGTCTTCCAAAATTCATTTTAATTCCTGCTTGATTTATGAACAGTGGTTCCTGCATGGTTTGCTGACTGAAGAACTCGAAAATAGCATTAAAAAAGAAAAACTTTTTGCGGCAGGCCTTACACAGACTACTAAATGTAACCCTAACACTTATGATGTGTAACTTACCTTTTCGGGGGCATAATGAAGAAATAGGAAGTGGACAGGAAACAAGTGGTCATTTTATCTGTTTCATGGAATTATTGTCAAAATACGACCCAGTTCTTGAAAGGCTAATAAGTAAACCAAAAGCAGGGTTGCCATTTTAGCGCTTTTCGTGCTAGATTTAGCTCTTTTTGGGTTTGCCTAGCTCCTTCTTGTCGTCAAAAGCGCGATGGCGCTATTTTAGCACTTTTCATGATTTCTAGCACCAAATTTGATGCCTTTCTTCATTTTTTTCGACCAACATCCTACCAAATATCTTG